>OX420939.1:24267217-25507217 GCA_949091785.1 Polymixis lichenea
ACAAAACATCGCAAGAAAACCGGCAAGACATTTGACTACGAACCCGCACTTGGCCCGCGTGGTAGAATGTAGCCCACTTTCTCTCTCAGAGAGGAGGGCTGTGTCCCACTAGTGGGAACATTATAGGCTGAATATGCTTTTCCATGATCGTAAATGCTGATTGACACGGTGCGTTTTAATTGCTTGTGGTAAACAGTAAGATGAAGCAACAATACAAATTGTGCTTACAATTTAATTACTTGTAATTTTATTTGTTGCTTCAATTTTATTGTATGCCATAGGAAGGCTTTTCGGTCGATTCGCACTAATTAACTAGCCTGAATCGGGCGAATCAGTAATTGGCATGTTTGGAATTGTATGCACTTCATTACATGTGCCTAGGGGAGGGTTGTGCGTTTACAAATTTATGTTTTGGCTTTCAACAACATGCTTCGCTTGCTTACCTGCTTGGCTTGGTTTTGTAGACGCAGACCTACCTTGCCTCCTCCCTCAGAGGCGGTAAGGTGGCGTGGCCTTGAGGGAGAGCGCAACGGTCGTGCAGATCCTCAAGGCAAGTCTGGTGATGTTCCTTCTCGAGGTTGCCGCCCCGTTTTTGGTCTAATTCCATATGAACTAGACGTAACAGAAATCACCGGGCGATATACCTCAGGGGTGGCGAGGTCATGTCCCTGGGTGTCCACCGTCAAACAAAAGCAGATGATGGACAGCAATGACCTCCCGCGTGTTTGTGCCGTGCGCGGGGACCCGTACGGAGGGATGAAGGAATCCTGGTGGTTGAGTGGAGCAGATTGCACACAACACACTAC
This sequence comes from Polymixis lichenea, assembly GCA_949091785.1. Taxonomy (NCBI): domain Eukaryota; kingdom Metazoa; phylum Arthropoda; class Insecta; order Lepidoptera; family Noctuidae; genus Polymixis; species Polymixis lichenea. The sequence continues at coordinate 24,268,024 of OX420939.1, forward strand.
TTTGGCCTGGATTTCCTCCTACACGGGAGGTCGTAGGGTAGCTACCTACGATCAACCGGCTGGGGCATCCCATAAGCGGGATGTCAAGCGAGGGTCGGCTTAGTGGGGGAGGGCAGCCGGCGCGGCGTGGGGTCTCGGGATGGGTTGCGGCATAGTCTCGTGTCGTATACAGTCCCGTGATCTTCCGTTGCGTGCGGGCTCGTCAATTTCCTACTAGGTTGACCCTATACCGAAGGAGTAGCTCTGGCGTTCGCTCGTTGAACGGGCGACGTCCCCGACTGAGGGCTCCGTGGCGGGTGGAGAGCTCCAACGGTGAATTTTCAACATCCAAACCCATGGATCAAGAGACTTCGACGATAAAAACACAAGCTGCGTCCCGCTCGTCGGATGCGCTTATAATAACCAACGCACCAAAGGCCGCGTCTTCAGATGCGCCTTTCGTTACACACACAAGGGTTGCGTCTCAAGATGTGCCTAAGCGGCAACCGTCTAAGGCTGCGTCCACAGATGCACCCGACACAGGCAAACGCTCGGCTGCGACCAAGGATGCGATGAGGAAGGCAACCGCAAAGGATGCGCCACAACAGGCTGCGTCCCGAGCGATCCCAACCTCATCTGCGTCCATGGATGCGCCCCCTAACACAACCCTGACCGAAAGGCCAAGGACAGTTCTCGCTCGTGGCGACTCGAGGAGCACTGCAAATGTGGATGCGCCCAAAACACGGGTTGCGTCAACGGCTGCGGTCTCTGAGAGGGACCCGACGAGTCTGGCCAAAGCCCCACTGGCAGGAGGGTCAAACTGGCAAACAGTGCCGAACAAGAAGACGTCCCGCAAGGCGGTGTTGGCAACGGCCGTGACGCCAAAAGGCGAGGCTGCCACCGACACTAAGCGCAAGCGCAGCTCGAGGCCAAGGGGACGTAAAAAACATAAAAACCCTAATGTGGTACCACCGGCCCGGGCGCAGAAGCGTACGCGTCCCGAAGATTCCGTCACACCAACGGGGATCAGCAAGAAGAGCAAGCCTGCCCGCTCCCGTATGGTTGACGGAACTTTGGTGAGCTACGCCGAAGCGGCCGCGTCGTTCAAAAGTAACGAGCTGTGTGTCGCCGTCATGACCGAGCCTTTCTCGGACATGACGCAGGAGCAAGCGGAGGGGATCCGTCAGCAGATAGAGAACCAGCTCCGGGCTCTGCTGATGGCAGCTCCTGAACAAACGGACACTAATACCGCGATCCACTTCAGAGGCCGGGCCCACTTCGCTGAAGGCGTCCTCAAAACCTGGTGCGAGGACGACTTCACGCTGGCTTGGCTCAAGGGGGTCGCAAAAAACATACCGTCCCCGCTACCGGGGACTAAGCTCACCGTTCGGCCCCAAGCCGACATACCTAAAAAGGCCTTGTGCATGCTCTACGTCCCGGAGACCACCGAGGACACACAAGGTCTGCTCAGGATGCTGGCGAGGCAGAACCCGAACCTGAGGATTAACACCTGGACTCTGACACACGAAAGGGTTAGACAGGAGCCCCCGGGTACCTGTCTCTTCTTTCGTGTGCCGGAGTCCATGGTAAAAACCATAAAAGACCAGCAGCGGCGTGTATACTACCTTATGGGTAGTCTATACATCCGCTTCCTGGAGGAGGGTGGAACCAGGGAAGCCGCTGCTGCGACTACATCTGGGACGGCCTCGAGTGCGCTGAGGGGGGGGCTTGGGTCGCCGCTGCCTGGACGTTCCCCATCGCCTCCCGCGATGGGGACCGTTGGGGAGGCGGTGGAGCTGGCAACTTCCCTGGCAGCATTGGAGGTTGTCTCAACAGCGGGATCGACGAGAGAACCACCCTCGTCCGGTCTAATGTCGGACGAGGATTGCTTTCCGCCAGGGGAGAGAAGTGAGGGCGAGGACAGCAGCCTCTGCTCCTCTCCTCTGCGGGACTAACATCCTGCAAACCAACCTCCAGCACAGCCAATCTGCGTCGGCCACCTTGCGCAGAGTGCTGGAGAAAAACCTACACCAACATGGCAACACCATCGCCCTCATCCAAGAGCCGTGGATCAGGGGTGGCAAAATATGCGGTCTTGGTAACATCGGAGGTAAGTTGCTGCTGGACACCTCCGTAAGTAATCCGCGCACTTGCATTTTTGTCCCACAACATGTACCTAACCTTTTAATTAACGAATTCTGTTCAAGGGACCTGACAGCAATCAGGCTTTTCAGAACCGAACAGGAACTCCCGGACATCGTACTAGCCTCGGCATACCTGCCAGGCGACGAGGACGTGCCTCTGCCAGAGCTCGCGTCATTGGTTGAGTACTGTGAAAAGGAGAAACTGGAACTAATCATCGCGACAGACTCCAATGCGCATCACACGCTCTGGGGTAATGTCAAAACTAACAACCGAGGTGAGGTAATGCTTGATTTTATTCTTAGTAATAACCTTGTTTTACTCAACAAGGGCTCTGAACCTACCTTCATAAACGCGAGATCGCAAACAATAATAGACTTAACTATAACAACCATAGGTATCTCCAACTGCATACAGGACTGGCATGTATCCAACGAGATATCATGCTCGGACCACAGATGGATACGCTATACCATCAACTTCAACCTAACCAAACCACAGCCGAGAAGGGTTCCTCGCAACACAGACCAAGCCAAGTTTATTAAACTCGTCGAGGCTGAACTGGGTAGATTACCCATTCTTCCGGCTGAAATACCAGTAACCAATTTAGATGAACATGTAAACAACATCACATCTATCCTTCTATCTAGCTATGAACAGTCGTGCCCCCTCACGGTACCTAGGCAGGGAGCTCGCCATTCCTGGTGGAGTCCTGAGCTGGAAAGACACCGACGCAAGCTGAGAAGACTGTTCAACAGAGCTAGGAACACACGGTCGCCAATAGATTGGGACCGCTATACAACAGCTCGTAAAACATACAAAAAACTGATACGCCTCAGAAGGAAGAATGGTTGGAGGCGATTCTGTACTAACATCGAAAGCAACAACCAGGCAATGAGAGTCAAAACCTGTCTTGCTCAAGAGACAGACCACTCAATAGGAAGCCTGAAAAAACCAGATAACACCTACACTACAAACGACGCTGAAACAAGCGAGCTACTTCTAACCACCCACTTCCCAGGATGTCAGACTGACACCCAGCAAAGCTGGGAACCACATGGGGAGAGGGTCACTAGTAGCTTGGATTGGGAGGTGGCGTTAGAAGTAATTGACAAAGACAAATTAACATGGGCAATCAACACCTTCTTACCTTTCAAGGCAGCAGGGCTGGACGGTATTTTCCCAGCTCTGCTCAGGTGGAGTCAGGATCTACTGGCTGATCACCTCGTTAAGGTGTTTCGGGCCTGCCTGGCCCACCGTTACATCCCCTTGAACTGGCGAGAGGTGAAAATAATCTTCATACCGAAACCAGGTAGGGGTGACTACACCCAACCCAAGTCCTTTAGACCCATAAGCCTCTCCTCGTTCTTCCTGAAGACACTGGAGAGGCTGGGGGATAGGAAGATTAGGTCCCAAATTTCGGTACAAAGACCCTTACATCCTAATCAACACGCCTACTGTGCAGGCAAATCAACTGAATCAGCACTCCATAGCGTAGTATCACGCATAGGAAATGCTCTTAAAGCTAAAACCCCAACCCTAGGCGCCTTCATTGATATAGAAGGTGCTTTTGACAAAACTAACTTCGTCAGCATCGAGCAGGCACTTGCCACGCACGGTGTTGCGCGAACACTCATAGAATGGATTAATAACATGTTAAAATACCGTGCTATTCAATTTACCGTGAACACCACCACACGAGGTATCGTGAGTAGAGGCTGCCCACAGGGTGGGGTGCTGTCACCACTACTGTGGAATCTAGTCGTAAATGAGCTCATCGCAGAGCTCAACGCTAGCAGTCTGTACTCGGTGGGATACGCGGATAACTTAGCAATTTTAATCTCGGGGAAATTTGAGGGCATCTTGTGCGATCTCATGAGAAGAGCCTTCAAAATAATCGAGAGTTGGTGCACGAAACACGAACTATCGGTTAACCCCTTGAAAACAGAACTTATAATGTTCACCAACAAAAGAACCATGGGACCCCATAGGCTTCCAAAACTTTTCAACACAGAATTAACACTTACAGACGAAGTCAAGTACTTGGGGGTGATCCTTGACAGCAAACTGCTCTGGAATAAGCATCTTGACTACAAACTGAATAAAAGCACAATTGCACTATACCAATGTAAAAAAATGCTAGGAAAAACTTGGGGGCTCTCTCCGAAGATTACTCTGTGGCTATATAAAGCGGTGATCAGGCCAATGTTGGCGTATGGCGCTCTGGTTTGGTGGACGAGGACTGAGCTCTCGACCACCATCGCTAGACTGCAACGCTTCCAACGACTGGCCTGCTCAGCCACCACTGGCTGCATGAGAACCACCCCAACAGCAGCCATGGAGGTAGCCCTTCAATTAACTCCCCTTGACCTGTACATACAGCAGGAGGCGGCTTTGGCTGCCATCAGATTAATGCATCTGGGCATATGGGGCAAGAATTTAACCAGTCCACACGCTAACATCCTGGATCGGGCGATTGAGTACCAGCCGCTCATCGTTGCCCCGTGTGATAGAACACCAAACCAACCTATGTTCAACAAAAACTATACCATACAAATAATAGAGGAGAAGAGGGATCAGTCAGGAGCCAAGGAAGTGCGCATCTATACAGACGGCTCAAAAACACAAACCGGTTCAGGTGCTGGCGCACATTCCCTTGACCTCAACATTAACTTTCACATACCGCTAGGCACACACAGCTCAATCTTTCAATGCGAATGTGTTGCCTTAACACAAGCCGCAGCAGCAGTAAAGCGCTTAGGCATCCGGAATTACGGCGTTAAATTCGTATCCGACAGCCTATCTGTGCTCAAAGCTCTAGCAAACAAACAAACCAATAACAAACTAATCTTTGAGTGCCATCAAGCTCTGGAGAGTTTATCGACGTCCAATCGTATTACACTCCAGTGGATCAAGGGGCATAGTGAATCCTTAGGTAATGATGCCGCCGATGAACTTGCGAAGAGAGGCTCCGATATGAAAGTGCTAGGCCCGTACCCACTTCTCCCCCTGCCTTTCTCACAACTTCGTGCGTGGATTCGCCAAAGATCAACCGAACTTCATAACAACAGATGGTCACGGGCAACAGACTGTAGACAGTCAAAATTGGCTTTACCAACTGTAAACCCGCGATTAACCAAAAAACTTCTTAGCCTGAGCAGAAATAACCTTAGAATAATCATAGGAACAATTACGGGCCACAACCACCTTAACAAACATCTTTATAACATAGGCGCCACAGACAGCCCGCTTTGCAGGGGCTGCCTGGACGCCGAGGAATCAGCCACCCACGTCATCCTGGACTGCGAGGCTGTGGCTACTCAACGTGAAGAAATCCTCGGAACAGTGAGGTCGCTCCGCGAAGCCTGCGAAGCCCCCAGGAAACTTCTGAGCTTCTGGGCGGAGCTAGGCTGGCTCTGTTAGCCAGAATCCCCACGCACAACGGACCGAGTGGGAGTCTACGTGCGGAGAAGGGAGTCCAATCATCATCATCATCATCATACATGTGCCTAACCTTTTTAAACATGCCAATTTCTGGAGTTTTCGATTCGCTCATAAATAAATTATCTTCATTCGAGTTGCCTACAGAAAATAATATATTATTTAAAAGTGTCGAGTCACCCCATTCGGGCGAGTACGTTCGTGCTAATCTACTAATACGCTAAAAGGACTACGTGCGTCGTGTATATGGATCTTAACCTCTGACATAATGTCACTTTGTCTAGGCCGTCTTGTTATTAACAATTCTCAACAAGCGTCTAATAAACAATGAAGCTAACAACAATAAAGAAAACCATCCGTCATGGAACATTGATTAATAGATGTAATCTCCAAGCGTTGAATCGCTAAGTTACCTTGGCCTTCACGGCGCTTCCTTCTAATGTCGCAAGCAGTGACGAAACTGCAAATAGACGTATACATAATATTTACGTAGGATTTCCCAGAAACAATGATGGTCAAGGTTACCTGGGAGCTGTCAGCTACAATAACATAATCATATCTTGGTTCTCCGAAGCGGTTCTGCAGTGTACCTATAATACACACACATTCCGCTGGTTATGTTTAACTCCAATGTATGAGGAGGCAAGCATATTGGCATCAACAGGCACGAAGAGAGTAGTACCAGATATAAAAACTCGAAAACACTTTCTCCGACCTGGGAATCTAATTCAAGACCTCATGCTCAGAAGTGACGCTCTCGACAACTGGACTAGTGAGGCAGTCAGATGCAATTGTTGACTTAATTCTAGAAAATTTGTGTCGAATCGATATAGAAGGTCTACCAAGTCTGGTATACCCAAATGTCTTAAATTACAAAGAAATATGATCACTCTTATATCCATGTGGTTTTTGGCAAAGATGTTACTGGAAGCGGTCATTTGGAAGCCCGAATACCCCGAAAAGTGTAAGAAGGACCCACCGCACGCAAATATTTGGCCTTGGGTATAATTCCTGGAATATACTTTGAACGTAAGTACATGTTTGTTTTGTTTTGGATAAAAATCAAACAGAACTTTATTCTCAACAAACAAAATCAATCAATCTTGCTAGCCTTTTCCCAACGTATGTTGGGGTCAGCGTAGTTCCCGTTCCCGTAGGAAAACGGGGATAAAATATAGCCTATGTTACTCAGTGATAATGTAGCTTTCTAACTGCAAAACAATTTTTGAAATCGGTCCAGTAGTTTTTAAGTTTATTTCTTACATACAAAAATACAAAAATACAAATCTTTTCTCTTTATAATATAGTGCAGATGTAGATTATGAGAAGACAAATATTATTTAATAACAGCATAATAAATATGTAAATTAATTAATACGGAAGTCGCAAAAATAATTTGTTGAAACGATTCATCGGCTCCACTCAATTAGTTCTCAAACAAATGGCTACAGACCGTGACATTCAGGCTCCGAATAGTAATGACTCTCAGTCCTCTTTAAACGAATACTACAAAGAGTAAATACTTGATGTTCTGTATCTATCCATTATTTAAAACGTGCGCACAAGAATCTGGCTGCTGAGCGACTGAGTCAGATTGTAGGCTTCTACAGACAGGCGCGACGCGACTCTAATAGAACAATTTCTAAGAAAACTCCATGGAAGTGGTTCTAATAGAGTCGCGTCGCTCCTATCTGTGGGGGCCTTTAGCAGCAAAAAACTGTCAATAATATTGCTTAATGTGTGGGACCATATACAAGATAAAATTTTAACTAGTGTGCAAACTGTTACCATGAATTCAGCATATCGTTCTAGACCCCCTCCCCTAGCTTAGAAATTTTGCGTTGGTTATACAATAAAAAAATCAGCTGTTTCATATATTTTGACCGCGTACGTCACTTTTCTATGAAACAGCTGATATTTTTTGTATAACCGACAAAAATTGCTACGCTGGGGGGTCTAGAATGGTATGTTGAATTCATGGTTAAAGTTTGCGCACCGGTAAAAAATTTACCCTTCAATATTTTTGTCAATCTTGCATTTACAATAATAATGTGTGTGTGCGATTAGATTATGTTTGTTTGTAATGGATAAAATACAAATTCTTTCACTTAAAGAAAGCTACATTATCAGCGGGTAACTAGGACTGTATTATTTTGTATATTGTGTATTTGTCTTACGACTTCTACGTGAAGTAAGTCGCGGGCAGAAACTTTATTTTCTTATTCTTTCATTCAATTAGATATCTTTGTATGGACCTAGATCAGTCTGAATCATTTGATAAATGTTGCCCAGGCTGCAAAAACCATATTTACAGCTATATTAGCAAGATACATTTGAATGCTAAGCATTGCTGTAAAGAAATGAAAAACCTACCTAAATATATTTTTTGTGATTTATTATCTAGTGCACTATAGAGTATATATACATTTTTTTAAACGAACACAAAAGCCTGTTGGCATTTGTGTTCGATTTTTTAAAGAAGGTCACTCTGTAAAAAGATCTTACCAGCACATAAACGCAGTGTGTACAAATAAATCCGACGACTAGTGTGCCGATGGCTCCGGCTGCTAGACCAGCATTCTTGAACGCAGCAGGCATAGCCAGGATACCAGACCCCAGCGAAGACTTCAGTAGATGCACCAGCGATCCTATTGTTCTGAAAGAAGGCAATATTTAGAGAATACAGACTAACTACTGACATAAGGCGCCCCCCTACACCTACAACAATATTGTACAATATTGATGATTGCACAATACTGTTAAATTTGTGGATGGGGCTTAAATTTTATTGACCAATATTTTTCATTGCACCGTCTAGGCTTAATATTGCGCAATATTTCTCAGTTCACTGTTTGGAGCGGTCGCGATCGGTTAGCCACATGAAGTGTAGGGTCCAGAAATCCAGACTCCGGGCTGTGACTGAGAAATCCCAAATGGAAAACCAAATGACACTGCCCGAATTGAACCTGGAATTGAGCACCTCATGCACAGCAGATTGTACACATACAATGAATCTTTGCCCGTATAGACATCAATTTGTGGTTGACTGTACCAAAAAAGTTGTATTCATGTACATATCTTTATTTGCATTCCTTAATGATGATTTTTTTACAATGGTTGAAAGCCAAGGTACAATACTAGACCCTGTAAGGCACAGCTAAAATTTATTCTACAAATAAAAATAAGATACAAAATATTACAATCAACATTTTTGTGTCCTCCTATCATTAATTCGTTAGGTAACCTAGTTTCTGATCATTACTTACGAGTTTGGGTGTTCCACTTTTCTGTGCTCGAATGGGTTGTAGGCTTTTTCATTGATTACTTCTTTTGAGCCTAAACTAAGTGTTGATTGGAAGCCTGGATTCGTTGCGAGATTCGCCCTGGAAAAATAATTGGATGCCAGATTTATTTAGGATCTTCTATATTCAGTTCGTGTTTGGATAGAGTTTATTGAAATACTAGCGACCCGCCTCTGCTTTGCATGTTTTTTACGGTTTGTGAAAACATTGAGATTTATTTTTTAAATAGAAGTGTAACATTAAATTATAATATAAGTTATAAATACACAATGCACCGGGTTTTTTTTTTCTAGATTATAGGGAATTAAACTGTATCAAAAGACGTGCAACAAATCTTGACGACGTAAATATCGCCCTACTGCAGGTACTAAATTGGTTCACTGCTAATAATTTAGTATTAAACGGAAAAAAAAACTAAATGCATAAGATTTGCTTTACCGAATGTTAAAAGTACTGATTGTGACATAGCATTGAATAAAGAGAAACTAAATATCGTCGATGAAACTGTTTTCCTGAGGATCATGCTCGACTCAAGGCTACAGTGGAGTCGTCATTTAACGGCTCTTAATGTCTATTCCAGTTACTTTCATAGTATCATGTCTTACGGTATTTTACTATGGGGAAGGGCTGCAGATATCGAGTCTTTTTGTATTCTGCAAAAAAAGAGCCATCATAGCAATATATGGCCTTCGTAGGCGGGATTTTCTAAGGGAACTGTTCAAAGTTATTAATATCATGACGGTACCTTGTCAATATATCTATGAGAATGTCATGTACGTCAGGAAAAATTTAAATCTTTTCAGTAAAAGAGGTGAAAGACACGCCCCATTAGGACTAGAAATAGGGACCAATTAGTTCAACCAGGCTTCAGACTGGCTAAAGTAGGCTCATCCTTCATGGGGTACTGTTTAAAATGTTACAATAAAATACCTCACCGCGTACTACAACTGAATGAAACGAAATTTAAGTCTTGTTTAAAAGCATACTATGAAGCCAAGCATATTATAAGTTGGCGATTACATCGCTGATAAGAATGCCTGGCTAAACGCTGCTTGTCCTGCTCCACAAGGTCGCTAAAAACTAATTTGATCAGCATTCGAAAATATTGTTGGAGCTGCTGAAGATTGTAAAACTAGATATCTTTGCATTGTATAAACTCAATATGTTAGTATTGTATAATTGCACAGCATAAGTGTGAGCACTATGTTCCTACAATAAAGCTACCATTTACTGGATACGTCTTTCATTGACTTGAATGTGCCCTGGCAACTGAGAGTTTGTCATTCTCATTCAAATATCTCGCTGGTGGTGGCGTGTGTGTTGGATCATAAAGTTTCCTTCAAAATGGTTGAGCTGAGTGGTGCTAACCCATACGTCGTGTTCGTGAACGGGCGCCGCCAGTAGGGACTGGTTATCTCTTAGCTGCCACGGCCTATTCTAATTTCTAAATTGTAATTTGATTTTTATTTTGTAATTAAAAACAAAAATCAACAACACCAAAGACGCTTTTAATGTGCACGTCTTTTTACATCGTTCTCGCATTGATAATTTGAACATAAATGATGTAACCAACTTTCTGTAACAAATTGTTAACAACAATTTCATGATTTTAAAAGAGTGTCCATGGAGTTTCTTGTCCGTTCTTCTCCATAGTACACAGTACCTTCGTACGTACAGTGCCTACTACGCTGTAGAATGGGCAACTAGCTTCATCTTTCCGACTCTTTGACAATTCAACAGTGCCTGTAATTGGTTTATTTGAAATAAATGCTTTGAGTTTGAGTTGCGTAGAAAAAATATATTAAGTAGAATTTTTAATTTTGAATGAAAAAGTATAAATACAAAGATAAAAACAAAAACAAAAAATAACACCGTGATCCAAGTTTCATGAAATAACTTTGATTTACAAACCACATCAATTGGGTATAATGCGGAGTGGAACTCAAAAAAAAAAAAAAAAAATTTGGTACGTAGGTACTTATCTCCCAATAATTGGAGAACCTAGTTTTGCGTGTAGTCAATGGCTTGACCAATCAAATCAAATTCGTTTATTTACGTCACACTTTCATAGTAAATTTAGGGAAAGCAGTTTTTTATCAAAGTAACCAACTTAATTTGTCCGTAAATTCAAATCACAACTGTCATTGTTCAGTTGTTCAAAATTGCTATTAGACCTCGCATAGACTTAAAAATATCGCGGCGGGATTTTCCACTCTCACTGAGAATCCAACAGAGTGTACGTGCAGCACATTGAAAAAACACCCTGTTCGATTTGCGACTCTCAACGCCAAGCTGTGCGTTCAAGATCCAGTGCGCGAAAAAATCCCACCGCGGTATTTTTACGTCCGTGCTATCGTGGACTAACACGGCACAACTGGCATAATGTGTTAACTTGATGAACTATTAATTTCTCTGACCGTACCTACTGTCTAAACCTGCCTTAAACCAGTGTAATATATATGTATGCCTAACTTAAACGGTAAACTTAGACTCAAAAGCTCAAAGACAGACTTATCTTTAAAATAAGAGTAACGGCTTATTATGTTACAAAATTGTCACTTATGGAAATTACTTTTGCCAAAATTGCTCCTCATCTGGTTCTTGGGTACGCAAGAAGTGTTTTCATTAGATACTTAACAATAATTATGTTGTTTAAGGGGGAAGCGCCAGGGTAGACCGTGAATTTAAAATTTTCAGTTGCCTGTATGTTGAACAAAATATGATTCGCGACCATAACACGTATGTATTTACAGAATTATAATCATTAATTAAAATCGTTAATAAACACAAACACTATTAAGTTCATCTAGTCCCATTGGATGATCAATTCCTGAAAAAGTCAATCAATGGGGACTATGAGAACTTAGAGGGTTGAATTGATTTTAATGTTTATAATTCTGTAAAGCCATATTAGTTTCTGTCGCAAAACATATTTTAATCAACAAACAACCTGACACTGACCTGCAAATAGCAAAAAAAAGTAAAAAAAAAAAATTCTCGCGCTACTTTAGCGGAGAAAATTGTTGAGTAAAACATGTTGTACGAAATAGGTACTAAATGTGTTCTAAGAAAAATTTCACAAACTAGGCTATAACGCTTCGAAGGTCCAATAAAACATCGTTTCTTTTCTTGTAAAAATAAACTTTTCTTCTCCGTGGGACTGTAGACTAGAATTTTGGAAAGGTCTAGTTTTATTTTTCTTGTGAAAAAAAAGGGTAACTACATATTCAATTGAAACTCTTTAAATTTCTAATCAAATATTTTTTTAATAATAATAAACAAGCTAACAGAATTAAAATAATTGCTTTTGTGCCAATTAAGAAAATAATAGGTTAAGAAATGGATAAATGATTGGAAAATAGGCCACAATGAGTGTTTTGCATGAATTCGCTGGCCAATTTTCTTGTTAGTACAACGTTCCCATGGACTTTTTATTTATTTCCTGCATTTAAATAAATTTTTACGCAAATTAGAGATTACTCCAGAATCAAGGGTTTACTAACGTGAATCTTACATAGTAAATACACACACATCGATTAAAAACAAGGTAATGTGCAGGGCAAAATCTAGTCGTAAAATTCGGTATTAGATATATTATACTGAATTTTACGACTAGATTTTGCCCGCGATTTGGTCAGCTTGAAATTTCTTGTTTCCCCGAATCACCGCGTCGCATCGCATCGCCAGCCCTCGCTATTAGTTGGTTTTCGCTGACCGTACTTTCTTATTTTTTCTTTTTGCTCAGTTGCTAATGTACGACCATTAGCAACTGAGCAAAAAGAAAGCGCGATGATATATAGCCTTTAGCCTTCCTCAAGGTTAAAGTTATCAAAAGTATAAAGATTTTTACAAAGACGACGGTTCGTTCCAGAGACTAGCGCGTTCAAACAAACAAACTCTTCAGCTTAATCAGTAACAAAAATAACTAATCTAATACCTTTAAACGAGCAATTCTTGTAGGTATATATGTATATATATAATCTGAATCTCAGAAACGGCTCCAACGATTTTCATGAAATTTAGTATGCAGAGGGTTTCGGGGGCGATAAATTGATCTAGCTAGGTTTAATTTTAGAAAACGTCAAAACAAAAAAAAACGAGCAAAGCTCGGTCATCCACATATCCAGATATTATTAATAATAAAGCTGGAAGAGTTTGTTTATTTGCAACTCAACATCACCCTAAAGGTGCACTTACACTAGGTACTAAAATTGCTCAATCCTGGTCAATTCTCGTCTTCTATAACGTCAAGACTAGATCCAGCAATTTAGGGCGATGGCAACATGTAGCAACCTGTGGCCAGAGAGACAGCCACTTTGTAAGTTCTTCCTTATGGCATGGTAATGCGATATGGAGTAACTTACAAAACTAGGCAATACGAGTCAATATGTTCCTACTACGGCGGGGGTGGCGGCCGCCGGGTGGTTCCGCTTGCAAATTGGCGACATTGAGAAATATTAAATGTATGGAGCAATTAGAAGCAATATTCCCGAAACAAATGCTGCATTTTATTGTTGTTGCTCCGATTGCTCCATTTAATTGATCCAGATTGATTCATTAGTGTTGCCGAGCAAAAAGTTGCTCAAAAAGTTGCTCATGTAAGAGCACCTTAAGAGCCGAGCAAAAACAAATAAAGTCAGAAAGAACGCTAAGCAAAAACGAAGTAATAGCGCGGGCGGACGATGCGATTTCACGACGACGCAGTGGTCGGGGAAAAAAGATATTTCACGACGACGCGCGACGCAGTGGTCGGGGAAACAAGACATTTCACGACGACGCACAGTGGAACGAATGTATGGGAGCGGTTGGACGTAGACATGTCCGAAAAATAAGAGTAAAATTATGACAAACTAATGATGCCATCTTATTCGATTACTTAATGCCTTCATAAATTGTGGTGATGAATTTCTTCATAACTCCCATATTTCGGGAGTAATTTGAGAAAATGTGAAATTTTACTATGAAAATGAGTGTATCGAGCTCTCTCCCTCCTGATTCCGGGCTTGTTTCAAGTAGCGGTCTCTAATATCGTAATGCTATTACTAAGAGCTATATTTAATACTAAGACACATAGTGCGCCAAATGTGCACTTTCTGGGATAAAAGGAAATGAAAATTTAAAAAAAAAAACGTTTTTTCCCCATTTGTATTTACTTTAAACCGCAGACAGACTTATTAAGAGGTCTATAAATATATTATATATATATACAGAAATATATATTAACAAAAATATTCACAAGAACTGATGAGAGTATGACTTTTAAGTAAGTTGATAATAAATTACCTAGTTTCATTAAAAGTACAATAAATAATTAAGATGTAAGCTCTAATTTACTAAGTTACACATTTTAAAACAATAACATCATTTAATTATCTTCGTCATCATCATCATCATCAATTAATTCAAATTCAGAATCGATGTCCGCTAAATCATTTATGTTAACAAATTCGATATCACTTTTCTCAGAATCCGTAAGCTCATAAAATTCCTTAAAAGAAGATTTTTTTACAAACTTATTTCCTTTTGGACGGATACTTGTAACAAGTGGATCAGAAGACAGTAAAAGATTGTGCATAATATCTTCATTGCATGAGATACTGCTATGCTTTCGAGAATGCCCCTCTCTATATTTTCTAAAATCTTTATTTCTAGCCTCAGATGCCTCTTCGGATAGAAAACCAATGGGCACAATTGACATGTTCTGAACTATGTCTGGCCCATGCATTAAAATTTTATGAAGTGAAGAAGGCATATAATACCATGGGTATAACTCCACGTAAAGCTTAGCAGTATCAAAGCAGAACTCTCGGAATTTAGTTACGTTGATCTTCTCTCCTGATGAAATACACTGCAAGATCACACAGATTTTTCTTAAAAGCATAGCATCTATTCCGGTCAGTTCAGCAGATTTAGTGTAGTTTTCAAAAAATCTCCTTGCCGAGTTGCCATTGTTGGTGGATCCACTGCCTTGTTTCACAACATCGAGAAGTAAGCCCGTTTCTCTTCTTACAGCCTCTTGAACTCTTTTCTTCCTGTCATCAACTTGCCTTTTTGCTATATCACCCCTTACTTGCCATGATTTTATGTCTAATTTGTAGGAAATGTGTAATAAGCATTCCATTGAGCGAATCCAAGCGTGAAGGGTGCTTAAGCTATATTTATACATGTCCTCGTTTGCGTGTTTATCTTTGATTAACTCTAAATTATTCATTTCTTTAGGACAAGCCTTGCATATGTCACACACTGAAGCTGCTGTATTGGATATAATGGAATGAATTTTACCATCAATCATTGTCAACAGCAGTTGGTGTTTGACACTAATTCCATCAGTGATGGTGGATGGAGTTAAGGCTTCAATCTCTGCTTCGATTTCAGCCATCTCTCTCTGCACATTTTCTTTGGTTTCCTTTATAAACTTAAACAATATTGGCCGGCAAAATGAAGTGGAAGATGGTCGCTCGTTTTCCCAAATTGTTACACCTTTTGAGACGAGCCGCAGTGGTACAAGACTAATCATAAAATTACTAGCAAGATCGATTTGCTCATCTTCACTCGTCCTTTGATGATAAATGCTTTGGCTAGATGATCCGTCAAAACCCCATTTGCTGGTCAATACGAGCTGTTGATTGGGATCAACAGGGGTTTCTAACGACCTAATAAGTCTTCTTGAGGTTAAATCCATCAAGGCTTGTAATTTGATTTTTGCAGAGCTCTCTGTAACTGTGAGATCTTCTTTGGCCGGATAGCACTTAATTTTTTCTTTAACCAACATGTAGTAACTCGGGTATTGAAGAGCTCCTTCTTGAGTGTTGAAATCCCGAAGAGTGTTATAGCGCCATTTCGATAAGTTCATCGATACATAAAGAGCCAATGCCTTCAAAGGGGATATTTCCCGTACCTGAATTGATTTACCTTCAATGAAGGCTTTGATTTTTGAGGCCTCTTCTGGATTCTCCGTCAAGTATTTCATAACATAAGCTGTATCGCTTTGTCCTGCCTTTTGAAGCGCCCTTTCGGCCGAAAACATAATTTCAGCGCTGCTACTGCTGCATGAAAGACTATCTTCAGTGCGTCTTCTTTTTTGCCGGTTACTAAGGTCCTCAAAAGATTTACGAGGACTAGGATGTGTACAAGTTGAAGCATCAGATTTAGCAGGAGAAATTATGGGCTCGATGACGTCACTTATATTTTCTGTAGAAGGTTCCATATTTTCATTCTGTAATTCCGGCCATTGAATTGCAGCCTGTAGCCAAATCTCATGTTTCTTCCGAAACTTATCTGTGCTTCTTCCAGACTGTGTCCATTTTGCATAAATGCGGTAGCAAAATCGACGACACCAGTCTTTTAAACTTGTTTCAGCACTTTCACATAACTGAACACAACTGTTATCTTTTAAAACACTGAACAAATAGTTAAAGTCGCGTAAATCTTTATGTGCGCGTGCGCATAAAGCAACGTGAATATCAAGATTTGTATTAAAATTTGGAAAATACATTGCGAGATTAGCTTGGATACAACGAGGTGTAAATCAACACTGATTTTAAAGTTACTAATAGTGACCTATTTATATAAAATCCAGGTATCCCAGGTATCCTTTGTTAAATATTGCAAGGTAATTAGTTATTGTGATAATTAGTAAATGATGCATGCTAAATTAGTGTATTAAGAGCCATTTAGTAATTAAATAATAGCAATGTTCTTATCAGTAATCATTAGTGCATCAGTTTTATATGTAAACCTTAAGTCCCTAATTATATATCCTAATTAGCTTATATCTTCTCTAATTGGCTGCTCAGAAATGTTATTGTAATAAGGTAAACCTTTAGAAAAACGGTTTTAATCAACAAAATAAACAAAAAATAAAAAAATTGTGTTATAAAATAAACATCACTCTTTATCCCAGAAAGTGCACATTTGGCGCACTATGTGTCTTAGTATTAAATATAGCTCTTAGTATTAGCATTATGATATTAGAGACCGCTACTTGAAACAAGCCCGGAATCAGGAGGGAGAGAGCTCGATACACTCATTTTCATAGTAAAATTTCACATTTTCTCAAATTACTCCCGAAATATGGGAGTTATGAAGAAATTCATCACCACAAGTTATGAAGGCATTAAGTAATCGAATAAGATGGCATCATTAGTTTGGCATAATTTTACTCTTTTTTTTCGGACATGTCTACGTCCAACCGCTCCCATACATTCGTTCCACTGTGCGACGCAGTGGTCGGGGAACAAGATATTTTACGACGACGAAGTTGCGTGCAGGTTACAACAGGTTACAGTTGTGAGACAAATCTATTTCTACATTACAAGTACTTATTAGGTAATATTCTTCTTCTTCCTCTCCGTTAGTTCATAAAAAGTCATAATCAGGCATCCTTTTTGAATATTTTTCTTAACCTTGCGCGTGTATTTGTATGTTAACTAATTCTAATTATGTATAACATAACATTACGCCTGTAATCCCCGAAGGGTTAGGCACAGGTGCACTTTTAGTATACCCACATTTCGCCAGTTATGTTTTTCCCATGTACCTAATAGGTGGATCGATAAATGTTATAGGTATCTAATATTAATTAGGACCAAACTAGCACTTGTCCACGGCTTCGCCAGCGTAAAATATCCATAAAAAGCCAACATCCTTTCCCGGGTATCAAAGTATCTCCATATTGAATTTAATCAAAATCGATCTAGCCATTTCGGAGATTACCCGAAACAAAAAGACAGACAAACAGACAAAAGTTATAAAAATTGCAGTTATTATGACATTACAAACAGACAGTTTAATTTTATTTATTTGTACGCCATTAGGTTGAACCTTGTAGCCTTAAATAAATTCTCTTTGAATTCAAAACCTGTAGACGCAACCTAATCTCCAAGACATAATACCTTGTGTACCTTATTTACTTTTAATGTAAAGATTAGAATTCAGAGTACTTACGTTGAATTAAAGTTCTCGAGCACAATACTGCCTTTTTTCTCTCCGTTCCCCATTTTGCCGTATATCTGTAAATAAAGATAAAAGATTAAAGTTGTTTTACTTCAGTACGGCTTGTTAGGGTTCTGTATCAGAAGGGCGCCAACGGGACCCTATTACTAATACTCCGCTGTCCGTCCGTCACAGGGCTATATCTTTTTACCGTAACTCGACGTACACACTAACGTTATACATATAATGACGGCGGAGTTCTTCAACGTACTGCGTAGCACCGCCAGTTGAAGATGAAACAATAAAACATACTGTTGAATTTCCGACGCGCTGAGATGCACTCTGTTCGATTGTCAACGCTCGGTTCAACACCGAGGGTAGAAAATCCAGTGCAGGAAAAAGTGCCGCCGCAATTTTGAACACGGTTGTAACGTTAACGTTGTTGTAACGGCCAGTGAGTGTGTACTACTATGGCCGTTATAACAACTAATAATAAAAATAAAGTAATGCTAAATATGATAGGGATGCATATGAGAAACGTGTTCTATTTTAGCATTGTATGTATATAGAAAAGTAGGTATCTAGTAGTACCTAACTTATTGTACGGTGCAGCGGTGGTACGGAATCCTTCTTGCGCGAGTACGAATCGCACTTGGCCGGTCGTTTTTTAACTACAAGTGAGCCGTGACATTAATTTTAACAAACGATTGTCTCTGATACTTTGAAGTTAAATAAGTTTATTATCGCTCGACATAATGATGCCCACATTTTCTGGCTAAAAACTTTTATGAGTGTTTCAGTAAGACTTCCACTAACGGTAGGAATAAAATTGATTGAGGTCGCGTGGCTAAGTAACTCAAACTCAAACTCAAACTCAAAGCATTTATTTCAAATAAACCAATTACAGGCACTTTTGAATTGTCAAGGTCGGTGAGTTAGAAAGATGAAGCTAGTTGCCCATTCCAAAGCGTAGGTACCTATGGAGAAGAACGGGCAAGAAACTCCATGGACACTCTTTTAAAATCATGATATTGTTCCAAAAAGTTGGTTACATCATTATGTTGAAATTATCAATGTGAGAACGATGTAAAAAGACGTGCACATTCAAGCGTCCGTAATTAAAACAAAAATAAAATACCAATTCAGAAATTAAAATAAGCCGTGGGAGCTAGGAGATGACCAGTCCCTACTGGCGGCGCCCGTTCACGAACATGACGTGTGGATCAGCACCATTCAGCTCAACCATTTTGAAGGGAACTTAATGATCCAACACACACGCCACCACCAGCGAGACATTTGAGTGAGCATGACATACTCTCAGCTGCCAGGGCACATTCAAGTCAATGAAAGACGTACTCTGTAAATGGTAGCTTTATAGTAGGAACATAGTGCTCACACATATGCTATGCAATTATACAATACTAGAAGTTTGAATTTATACAATGCAAAGATATCTAGTCTTTTACAGTCTTCAGCAGCTCCAACAACGTTTTCAAATGCTAATCAATTTGGTTTAAGCTACCTTGTGGAGCAGGACAAGCAGCGTTTAGCCAAGCATTTTTGTCAGCGATGTAATCTCCCAACTTATAATAAGCATGGCTACATAGTGTGCGTTTTAAACAAGATTTAAATTTTATTTTATTCAGTTGGAGTATGTGGGGAGGTATTTTATTGTAACATTTTACACAGTACCCCATGAAGGATGAGTCTACTTTAGCCAGTCGCCTGGTTGAACTAATTGGTTCCTATTTCTAGTCCCAACGGTGTGTCTTTCACCTCTTTTACTGAAAAGATTTAAATTTTTCCTGACGTACATGATGTTCTCATAGATATATTGACAAGGTACCGTCATGATATTAATATTTTTGAAAAGTTCCCGTAGTGAATCTCGCCTACGGAGGCCATATATTGCTCTGATGGCCCTTTTCTGCAGAATAAAAATAGACTCGATATCTGCAGCCCGTCCCCATAGTAAAATACCGTAAGACATGATACTATGAAAGTAACTGAAATAGACTAACCTCGCGGTTTCTACATTAGTGAATTGGCGGATTTTTCTTACAGCATATGCTGCTGAACTTAGCCGTCATGCAAGAGCTGTTAAATGAGGACTACACTGTAGCCTTGAGTCGAGCGTGATCCCTAGGAAAACAGTTTTATCGACAAATTCTAGTTTCTCTTTATTCAATACTATGTCACAATCAGTACTTTTAACATTTGGTAAAGCAAATCTTATGCATTTAGTTTTTTTCCCATTTAATACTAAATTATTAGCAGTGAACCAATTTTGCACCAGCAGTAGGGCGTTATTTACGTCGTCAAGATTTGATGCGCGTCTATCTATTTCATTCCATTTGTGGTTGTTTTTTTAATAAAAAAAAAGTAATAACAGTTGCACAGGTTAAATAGCTTGCCGCGGTGGGTCTGTGGATGGGTGACCATTTTACATACCGAGACCCCTCCGTGCGTCGGAAAGCACGTTATTCCGTTGGTCCCGGCTGTCATTCGTGGATATTTGACAGTCGTTACGGGTCGTTAGAAGCGAAAAATCTGAAAACCAGTCTTACCAAGGGGTATAGTGTTACCCAGTAACTGGGTTATGGAGGTCAGATAGACAGTCACTCCACGTAAAATACTGATATTTAGCTGCAACCGGTTAGACTGGCAGCCGACCCCAAAAATTGTTGCGTAAAGGCTAGGCAGATGATGAGTTGGAATCAAGTTAAAATGATTATTATACTAGATTATTTTTACTTCTTGAACACTTAGCAAACTATGACGTTCTCGAACTCATTCTAATTTATCTCCTAACGTATGGCAATTAGTACCTAGAGAGGCAATTGTGTAATGTACCAACATTACCAACGCGTTAGAAAGAAGATGAAAAAAGTACACAACCATTACGTAACACAAGTCTTTCACACTTTCTGTTTAATCCCATCATCTAATAACCCATAAGAACTGCCATTTTATCTTTACGTAATACAGAAAAAAGCCTTCAAGAAGCTAAAATAAAAAAATAAATCGCCAAGCATGATTATCGTTACGCCACGCAGGTAATTTTCATTTCGTCAACTATCCGGTAAAAAACAGGCCAACATAATTTGACAGACGGCGAATCCGGGAACTATAATTTTAAGTACTGAATTTCGTATAGCTATTATCGGTCGTTATCTTTACAAGTGGTGCCACCGAGAAGAATCAAGTTATACTGGCCGCGTTGTAAGATAATAATCGTTGATAATCGTATGAAGCGTACATTTAACGCGTACGTAATCGGTGTCAAGTCGAAGTGGGACGCGGTGAGTCGCGCCGATGATGTGCAGTCACTGGATGCGGTACAACTTTGAGTTATGGCCAGTTTCTGGTAGCTATGTTAATTAGAATGTTCTCGAATCATCTAGTTATTACAATATGTTTCCGTGTTCTGATAAGGTGTGGAACTCTCTGCAAGCGTCTGTGTTCCATTCCACATTTGACCCGCCTGCCATCATTGGAAGAGTGAACTGGCATCATCTGGGCATGATCGTTCCATCATAGACCTCATCAATCGCTTTCCATCAGGCGAGATCCAGGTCAAAAATAGGCCCATTCAGCAAAAAATAATATAATTAAAAAAAGGCGTAAAATGAAATGTCGTTATAGTGTAGCCTGCCGTAGATATCCAGCCAGATAAGAATAATTATGATAGATGACTCACGGCTGCGATTTCGTACCCGGCACAGAATAGAGCACGAACAATCCACGATTAGTCACCGTAGACCTAGCATAATAGCAATTTATCACGGCCCGTCCAGTCTTCAACATCTAAGGATACGTCGGCGGTAGGTATGATAAACGAGTCCAACTTTTTTCGGCGGCAAAAATTTGGAAACGAGCCCCCATTATGTTTTTTTGCAGAAAGCACACAGCCGGTAATTGGAAATCGGAATTTCGAACGATGAAAATTAAAATTGCGAATTTTAACTCGGCCCGTTTTTTTGGCCTGTTGCGTACAGTAGGCATGCTGGGTCATTTTATTTCTGATGTTGATTTTGGGGAGCATTTAAGCAATTTTGTGTCGGGTTGTTAAACTCTTGGTAGAGATAGCATAATCAGCCTATAATGTTCCCACTGCTGGGACAGAGGCCTCCTATCGGTGATAGGAAGTGGACCGCGGGCCCAGTGCGGGTTGATAGATGTCCGTGTAGTCCGTGACCAGTAGAATACCGTGCCCAAAGAGTGCCAATGAAACCCTAATACCATTATTAGGGTTTCACTGGCACCCTTTGGGTACTTTATGTTGAGCTGAAGCTATTTTGATGGCGAAAGAGCCTGAGCTCAACATAAAGTCATATGACACACAAGGTATACGGATACCATCTGACGCTGACTTTCAGCTGCAACCCACGAGTGCATGTGTCCGTTATATATTTTAAAAACAACCCGATAGCTCGACGCAATACCAGTATTTTTAAGATCGTTTACATTCCAATCTCAATCTATCAAAAATAAGTTGAATTTCCCTACATTTTGTACAAGTTTTTGACATTGATTGTTGCCGAAACGTCGAGAATTAGACAAAGGTAATTATTTTTAAGATGGTTCACATTCATTTCTCAATCTATCAAAAATAAGTTGAATTTCCCTACATTTTGTACAAGATTTTGACATTGATTGTCGCCGAAACGTCGAGAATTAGCCAAAGGTATAACGCTGAAAGTTACCCACAGGGCAATGGAGAGGGCTATGTTTGGAGTTTCCTTATGCGATCGAATAAGAAATGAAGAGATCCGTAGGAGAACCGAGATTACTGACATAGCCTGAAGAATTGCCAAATTTAAGAGACAGTGGACTTTGCTCGAAGAACAGATGGAAGATGGGACCGAAAGTTACGGAGTGGTGACCGCGGACTGAAAGACGTAGCGTTGGACGGACTCTCACAAGGTGGACCCTGATGACCTGATGAAGACCGCAGGGTACCGCTGGATACGAGCAGCACAGAACCGGTCGAAGAAGCGGTGCTTGAAGGCTTATATCCAGTAGTGGACGTCTTCCTGCTGAAATGATCATGACGATAAATCGTATCACAGCTAATTTAGAAGACCTTCATATAACGTATGTTATTGTTCCTATTTTACATACATCAGGATAAAACCGTAGTTTTGCAAACAGCGTTCTCATGACACAATTGCATTTGATTGTGACTGAATTAGCATATTATATGGTGGCATTGAAACGAGCCTTCGTCGGTACTCACATGAAGAGAATTACAACGTCTTTATTATATACAAGTTAGCTTCTGCCTGCGACTTCGTCCGTAAGAATTTTTTTTTCCCACCCCATCGCATCGCATCGCCCGCCCCCGCCTTTACTTTGTTTTCGCGCAGGAATTGGGCTATCAAATGCAAAAATATTATTTTAATCCGTCTGATGTTTCCAGAGATTATTGAGCACAAAAAAACAAACAAACTCTTCAGACTTATTATTGGTATAGATCGATTGGGTTTTTAACCGACTTCCAAAAGGAGGAGGTTCTCAATTCGTCGGAACCTTTTTTTTTATTACTTTGTGTTATGTGGCTCATTCATGAGGAGTTGTTAATAACATAAGTGGTTCTGCTAGAACCTCTTATAGTACCGTTCTGGCATGGTCAAAAATAATTTCAGAAATAAAAGCAAAATAATTTCGCCTGGATTTTGGACTTGGAGCCCAATCACAATATACAAAAACCAGACCACATCGCAATGACAAAATGTGGGAAGCAGTCATCATAACCTTCCCATAGCTGGGACACAGGTCCCTTACTCTGAGATGTAGCGGGCTACATCTACCACGTGGGTCACGTGGGTTGGTAGATGTCACAATTCTTCAAATTTTGGGTTGGTGAGGACCTGTTATTGGATTCCAAAAATACTCATTTATATATGTTGGAAGGTGCGTTTTTGAAATGGGTCTTTAGTCGACACTTACACTACTCACTGGTACAGTCAACCGCATACACCTACACTACGAAAATCGGACTTACTGTTGCGACATCAAGGTGCTGTCAAATGTGTGGTCTACTGTACCAGTCAGCCTTGAAAGTGACGACTAATAAAATATCCAGTTCAAAAAGACAGAAAAATTAAATGAGTCATCTAGAAAACACGATATACCTACACGAGTGCGTTTAGAATAAAAAACAAGTTGCTAAATTATATTATCAAGACTAAGGTCGTATTAAGTACGTTCTATGTTTATTTTCAATGGTGAGAATTCACAGTAGCATGATTCATTTTGTTAAGTTAATATTATGCTCAGAACTATTACGTTTGTTTTTCTGGGGTTTGCATATACGTGCGAAATAAGCAACTTGATTTATAGGCAAATATCATTAGTATCTAAACTCTAATATTAGCTCATGTACATGACTAACCACCAGATCCTGAAGTTACATCAATCAATGGCTTTTATCTATATCTATACTTTGTGCCGGACTAGAAGCATAGAATCATCCCATTTCTTCCCGTGGGTGTCGTAGAAGGCGACTAAGGGACTTACTAGAGAATGGGCAGCAGCATTTTCTATGCATTTGACCACCATACTGCGATCACCAACCCGCCTGCCAAGCGTGGCGTTTATGGCAAATCCCTCCCTTTTGGGGGAGGCCCATGTCCAGCAGTGGACGTCTTTCGGCTGATATGATGATGATACATCTACTTATCGATATTTTAGTTTAAAATCACGCTTTGTGTCTGTCTGTGTGTTTGTTCTTGATGCCGTTTTCACAATCATTTAAAGAATTAATTCCGGAAGGTTTATGTGTACCTATATTAAATTGATGCTAAAATGGTATACTTATATTAAAGAAATATATTTTCCCAAGTAGTAAAAACCATGCGAAGCAGGGGCAGATCGCAAGACAAATAAAATGACTAGATCATCTAAGTTGGCGTCGGCTTCCAGTATAACCGGGTGAACCTGAACACAAGTGTTTTACATGGACCGACTGCCTGTTGGACGACATAACCCAGTTACTGGGTGACACGATACCCTTTGGTCAGACTGGTTTCCAGACTGTCAGAGTTTCGACTACTCGGAAAAAAATGGCTAGATACATGTTTTTATAACCGAAAAACAATCGAAATTGAATCGAAATAGCATCACATTAAAGAGTAGATTTATTCATCTGGTTTTTAGAAATGACCGGTACCTACCACAATATAATCATAACTGGTAATAGAGCGATGGTCACCGCAGCCGAGACTATCGCTTTTCCAACAATTTGGAAAGATAAAGGCTCCCGTAAACAGTCGCGACGCTACAGCGAAACGCGACTCTCGTGGAACATATTCTATAGACACTTCGTGGAAATTGCTCTACAAGAGTCGTGTCCTGCCTGTCTGCGGAAGCCTTTACACTTTCCTATGCATTACAAAACCACATGAAATATTCTATAACACCATAAACATTCCATGGATGTGACGATGTAACCATCTAAGCATATTATTCAACGAGGAAAGGCCACCATAGCAAACCCACGTGTCAAGGTGTATTGGTACTCTAAACCTGTTGATGTTGCAAGCCAGTTTGCGTGATAGCGCCAATGTTATTATTAGGTATTTTACTGTACATGCAAGATTTCGGTAAAGTAAGAACAACCATTTTGATGGACAATTCTGATATTAAAAGGAGTTAAGGTAAGTTCCTGGCTGAATCCGGAATGAACAGTCGTCGGGCAAAAGATGACAAAGGCTTCTCTCTTAATCTTTGTTTGTGAAGGCTACATTTCGGCGATGTTTTGCTACTGTAGTGGGGCAAAGATTAGCCAGTCCATTCTAGGTGGGTTGTGACACCAAACCCATCCACTTGGTGGACTACGGCCCACTCCCTCTCAGGGAGAGAAACTTGTGTCTCAGCAATGGGGAATGTTATAGGCTGATTTTGCTAAGGTAGGTAGGTATTGCAGGGCTTACTGCTTAGGATGTGCTATGCAGACTGATAAGAAAAAGTGACGTTGAAAAAACAATGCGTTTTTCCGGAACAGGCTATATAGCACGCAACATTAGCAGATGAAAAACAAACTCAAAAATAGTTAAAATAAAATACGTAATTGAAAAATTTAAAATAAAACAACTTGACAATTAGTGCCTGACGCTGGTTGTAAACTTTGCGGAGGTATTCTGCCAAGTTTTGTCCAAGCCAGCGAGCGTTTAAACGTTGATGTGGCGAGGTGTTAACATAAAAGTAAAAGATTTTGTCATTATTTCTATTTATAGTTCTCAGAAACCGAGGTGGTAGGCCGCCCCTATCACCTTGAATCTTTATGCACGACTGGTGAACCGTGACGATTGATGACTGATAGCATACCATTTTGAAAGATTAACTGGATTGCGATAAATTACCTCTGTATTTTATAAACAGCTAGAGTTAAGTGTCATGTCGCTATCTAAAAATGAATGTCCAGGGCTATAAGATAAACTGACACAATAGTTGCCTAGTAGAAAATTAAATGATCACTGAGAAAACGTAGAAAAATCTGACAAAGAATACTGATTGACTTTGATGAGAAAAGGAAAGGTTACTCAGAGCTGTTGAATGAATGACAGGATAATCGAATGTCATTACAATGATTAATCTTTTTCCAGGGTTACTGAGTTGACAGTTAAAATTAAAAGCAGAATTAAGTTTTTATCCTTTTTTATAACGTAAAATTCGAGTTACAAAATCTAAAACAAGTTTATATTGACATACTTTATGAGCTCAGTCCCGAAATTTTAAACGATTATATATGATTACTAGCTGACCCAGCAAACGTTGTTTTGCCTTATAAATTATTTAGGGGTGGACTACCCCTAACATTTAGGGGGATGAAAAATAGATGTTGGCCGATTCTCATAGATACCGGATAAGCACAAAAAAAATCATCAAAATCGGTCAAGCCGTTTCGGAGGAGTATGGCAACGAAAACTGTGACACGAGAATTTTATATATTAGATATTTTTAGTACAACACTTTTTCTCTAATGTAAAACCATTTTTTTTCATAAATATAATAGCAAATCCAAGAAGTTAATGTCACCAAAGAGTTTCAATCAATTATTTTTTCTAATGGAACGCATAAGCGGGGCGCACCATTTTTATAGCATTACAAAACTATTTCTTACTCTTTTTAACTTTGATCTTTTATTTGATAAGTTCAAGTAGTGTATGAAACTGCACATTACTAGGTATTAAAGCACTCGGCTCGGTTTTTAAATACACACTCGTGTTTTAATACCCCTCATTGGGCAACAGTTTCATAAACTAATATTGTGCATCTTATGTTCTTAATTGTAAAACTGTAACTTAATTATCTGACCAAGATATTCAAACCTTTGAGTTTGTTTCGGAGTTCCTTCTGACAGTGGTTCATTAAGTAACATCGATATAATATTATTCTTTCTTTTTGACGTCAAGTGATTTTTTAACCAATTTATAGAAGTAAAACATAATTTAACATTTAATTAAATTTATACCTTTTAGGAAAAAATGTGGAAAAACTTTACTTCTTGACTGATGGATCATGGACATTTTAACGTAACAATTATTGCCCCCAAAGTTCTAGGTGACATAATGATGATACCCTGTCATAGCTCCAAAAGAAAGATTAAGTATGCCACAACGCAATCTTTTAAGGCATCAAAAGTCTAGAGGTGTCCCGTGACAAATCATCTAAATTCACTCTAATGACATCGCTCAAGGGTAATGTTCCATCCAATCACCCCTCTATTGTCTTACGATAGGAATGCATTCCTCTGAAAGCGAGAAAGATGGGAGGCGAAACTGAAGCGATAGAAACTAGGCGTGGATATTGTTTTTTTTTTGGGATTTTTAAGACAAAGAATCAGCATTGCCAGCTAACGTGGCAACGCTGCCCACCTTTTGGGCACTTTTACAGCTTGACAGCGAACTTTGACAGCGAAGCGGATAAATGTTTTGATCCCCATGAGCTCTTTCCTTTATTTTTTCTTTTATAAACTTGTAAATATTATTTATATTTTAGTGTCAGATTGCGTTTAAGATTTCTTAATAAACATGTAACATAAAATGAGTTGATAGCGTAGGTATTGGATAACCTAATCATTATTTTTTTGGATTTTATAAAAAAAATACTGTGACGTAATTTTGTTGGTGTTGGGTCCTTTTAAAATCACTATTGTGGCGGTAGATAGTTTATTTTGGGGTGAAACTCAGTTACAATTTTAGAGACTGTGTGGCATCCATCATTCTTTTGACCTTATCCCAGTTTATCTAAGGTTTACAACAAAACATAGCTTTTGGTGGAACACAACCCCAAATGTATCATACCAATTTTCCGCCATATCCATTCAAGGTAATGTCTTATTGTTTGTTTGTTTTGGTACGTAATAGTAATTTTATTAGTAGGTACTAAATAAAGTCCTGTAGAAATACCATTAGTGTGTTCAGTTGATTTATGAAAATTGTTACAAAATAGGTAGATGATCTTTTTATACGACAACAAAGACAATGATTAATGCGAAGAAGCAAAAATAATGTTGAAAGAAATATGTGAGTATTTTAGGCCCAGTGCGCAGTGGACTCGGACCCGGTTACTGTTTCCGCGGGATAATGTCCGACCCTCCGCGGGCAAAGCCGCGCGCAAAACCTAGTGTTAATATACAACATGTATAGCAACAATGTTGTTCTTGCAGTTTCAACATTCAACTACTAGAAGGATGTAAAATACGACGAAAATGCAAAGCTATGAATAAATTACAATCCCTACCTGAATGCGAGTAAATATCGCAATACTCGTTTAATGCGATCAACCGGAATAATTATTGGGCATGCCGCGATTGCGGCGGTAAGTCCCCTCTTTGAGGAGTGGCTTGATAGGCGGCATGGCGTCCTCACCTTCCGCCTGACACAGGTCCTCACCGGACATGGCTGTCGGGAGGTTCCTGTTTCGGATAGGGCGGGAGGAAACGCCCGGGTGTTTCCATTGCGAAGATCGCCCAGAGGACACGGTGGAGCATACGGTGGAGGTCTGCCCAGCTTGGGCGGAGCAACGCCGTGTCCTCGTGGAGGTGATCGGCGGCGGCGATCTCTCGCGTCCGACCCTGGTCCAGGCCATGGTACGGAGCGAGAGGGCATGGCTGGCAGTCGCCTCCTTCAGCGAAGCAGTTATGCTCGCAAAGAGGGAGGCGGCGCACGTGAGGGAGATGCAGTACATGCGCCCTCACAGCCGTGGCCTTCGCAGGAGACGCCCTGGGCGTCGGGAATCCCAGGCTGATTCCCGGCCACCGTAGGCACGGGCTTGCGGACGGCGAGTAATGGGTAGCTCGCTGTCCGGTAAGGACCAAGCCCGGGTCGACGGCGCGTTGTGTTCCACGCGCGCCTCAAAAAGATGTCAGCAGCAACAGAGGGGCCCGCAAGGGCCGATGCCTGCCGGGGGTGCGGGTTGTTCGAAAGAGATACCGCCGCCCCTGGCACACAGGCAACTGAGGGAACACGGGTGGGTTTTAGTCAGTAAAAGTCTGACACGCCCTCCCGCTCCACCCAGAGCGGGAGAAGTTATTTGATGATTTCCCACCCAGAAAAAAAAAAAAAAAACCGGAATAATTATAATGTACGCACGGCTACACATCAAGCTATACATTTCCAGTATAAGCTGATCTCGCATTATATAGGATTTCCGTACAGTGCGAGATCAGCGTGCAACTGGAAATGTATTGCTTGATGTGTAGCCGTGTGTACTTATAATAATTATACTGACACAAGGTGTGCTATCTGCGTGTGACTACCGCTGATGGCAATATTGCAGTCGAGCCTTAACTTGATTGCTACAGATAAACAGATAGGTAGATGATTTATGTGTATAGAGGTTCCTATTAATTGGGTTAAATCACAATGTGGTTGGGTTATTGGTACGAAATAATTTGATGAAAATTGCTGAAGTTCTGTGTGAAGTTAATTGCAGTCAGATTTTTTTAGGTAATACTTAAGTGTGAACTGAGTTATTCTTCAGACGGACAAACGATGCCTCTTATGCTCAGTTCCCATAAACAAAAACGTATCGTTTTGCTTACCAATGGTAGCATTTTTATTACAAAACTGGGCATATAAATAGATTCGTAAGCTAAGTTTACCTGTGATAGTTACTTCCATATAGGACTACTATGAAAAGCTAAGAGGTTTTTGCTTAATTATTGGCCGAGATAAGTACAAGAATCTTAATTTCAACCAATAACGGTCCGTAAATTATAGGAATCCGTCATTCATTACCATTAGTCATCCCTTCTAAATAAAAATAATATTAAATCATGGTACGGTACTTGTTATTATGAGCTTATGATAGAATATTCTTGTTCTTTTTTGTGTTTGTGTTCTTTCTCTGCGTCATGTTCACTGCAAATAAACGTATTTTCTTTCTTTCTACCAGTGTTAGCTCTCGGCCACGATTTTTTCGCGCACTGGTTCTTCAAAGTACGGCTTTGCGCCGAGAGTAGAAAATCGAACACTGTGTTAACAATTCTAACGTTACAATACCCATGAGAGCAATAACTCTTTCTTTTTTGAGGGTTGGAAATCATAAAATAACTTCTCCCATTCTGGGTGGAGCTGGAGGGCGTGTCAGACTTTTGCTGATTAAAACCCACCCGTGTTCCCTCAGTTGCCTGTGTGCCAGGTGCCACGGTATCTCTTTCGAACAACCCGCACCCCTGACAGGCACCGGCCCTTGCGGATCCCATCAATTGATGCTGACATCTGTTTGAGGCGCGCGTGGAACACACCGCGCCGTTGACTCGGGCTTGGTCCTTACCGGACAGTGAGCTACCTATTACTCGCCATCCGCAAACCCGCGCCTACAGTGGCTGGGAATCAGCTTGGGATTCCCGACGCCAATGGCGTCTCCTATGGTGACTAGGGCCGTGAGGGCGCATAATTATACTGCCTCTCCCTCACGTGCGCCGCCTCCCTCGTCACGAGCATTACTGATTCGCAGAAGGAGGCGACAGCTACCCATGTAATCTCACTCCGTACCATGGCCTGGACTAGGGGCGGACGCGAGAGATCACCGCCCCCGATCGCCTCCACAAAGACACGGTGGTGCTCCGCCCAAGCCGGACAGACCTCCACCGTACGCTCCAATGTCCTCAAGGCGATCTACGCAATGGAAACACCCGGGCTTTTCCTCCCGCCGTATCTGAAACAGGAACCCCCCGAAACAACCGTGTCCGTTGAGGACCTGCGTCAGGTGGAAGGTGAGGACTCCGTGGCACCTCTCAATCCACTCCTGGATGATACCAATAGCTCGTGTTACAATCTGAGAACAAATGACAGTCGACAATAACTTTTATACAACTGCAATTTGTCATGGTTGTTTGTTATGCAGGTGTGACGGGACTATATGACATTAATTTGGTGTCTTGAAGCATTGTGGTGAGGACAAAGGTGGTCGGGATTCTTTTCAGATAGGAGAAAATTTTATTTTTTGTGATGGACTGATGGTGAAAAAGATTTAATCTTTATTCACAAGTAGTTATGCCTGCAGTTTTAATCACGAGGACAATTTTTTTAATTCTTAATCATAATACATCGAATATAATCAAGTCAATCGGATAAACGAGACAGAAAGACAGATAGATGGTACGTTTTTATACCATATAAGAAGAGAAAAGAATGAAAAACTATTACTATAGGTGCAGTGGAAGTCTTTAAATAGACTTCGGACTCGGTAGGTCGAACGAAAGAAAGAGCTCAGGTGGAGATTCACAGATTACTCCGCCTTGGATCGTAAATGTGGTGCTGTCCCACAAACAATGGGCCACATATCGTGTCCAGCGTATTCTGCTGTCTGCACGCTGCAGGAGTTGATGGACGCTACTGAAAGTGCCATGCTCGTAGCCAAATTCTGGGCTGACTGTATTTAGGTTTCTATCGACACGCTAAAACGAAGGGTGCAGTGGTTTGGCAATGATACAGGTTAAGAAAACGTTGAAGAGCGGATTTATGACTAGGAGCGGCTTGGTACAGGAAGATTATAAAGACTGCCGCAGACTAGCAGGACCCGACAGCGCGACGCTACACTAGAACATAAATTTCCATGAAGTTTTCTTAGAAATTGATCTTGTAAAGGCTCTGTGAAGGAGCCTTAATTCAACTTTATCCGCATTTATATATTGATGAACTAATTATGTAGATTCCCTCATTGATAGAATACTAAGAAATCAATGCGGAATCAGCACGATGTTGACTTAATTAGAAGTTATTTATGGACGTTCATACAAGGAGATAAACAGATTTTTGTTTATTTATATACGGACATCGTGTTTTTTTAAATGACATTGCTTTTGTTTTTTAATCGACTTCAAAAAAAGGAGGAGGTTCTCAATTCGTCTGTATGTTTTTTTTTTAATGTTTGTTATCTCAGAACTTTCGACTGGGTAAACCGATTTTGATGATTCTTTTTTTATTTGAAAGCTAGTGCTTCACGTGTGGTCCCATTTCAATTTCATCTAGATCTGATGATGCGTTTTGGAGACAGACAACGGAACTCTTCAAAATATAACAGTAAATCAACCGCGAATGCTGCTATCGCGTAAATATGCATTGTTTTGACCACAAGTATGAAGAAATTTCGAATTAGTGGGGTAGGTACTATAACTAAAAAAGTGAAAAATAAAAACTTTTACCAAAAAAAAAACAACCGACTTCCGAAAAAAACACTACAAAGTGAAAAATAACTTTAATTTCGGAAGGCGATGGCAAAAAATTTAAATACATATCCAAAGTCACTGACTTCCGAAATTAAAGTTATTTTTCACTAGTAGTAATCTTTCTTCGGAAGTTGGTTGTTTTTTTTTGGTAAAAGTTTTTATTTAATATTTATTAGTTTATTGCTTTTGTTCTTCTTTTAAGTTGTTTTTGAGGTCGAAAAGCAAGACAAAGTATATATCTTTGTCTTGCTTTTCGACCTCAAAAACAACTTAAAAGAAGAACAAAAATAATAATACTTCCTCGATATTATACCTTTGCCCGATTAAAAAAAAAATGTCGTACCATACATTTGGGTGACGTTATTGAAGTTTTGTATGGCACAGTTACAATGTTTTTTCGATGACGATGTTTTGTCCCATAAAAACAGTAGTTCAGTTTGATGGTCTTTACCACTATCTTAACCTTTTTGAAACATGCTGTAGAAAGTATAGTTGAAAGTGCAGCTGCCTCTGGTTATCTGGGGAGCCGATCCTAACATAGTTTATAAAACGCCAGGCAGATGCTAAGGTGGATCCTTTGTCGGGGCTTTATGGTAACCACACAGAGATGACATAGTGATGTTACAAAGTCATGAGAAGCAGTGAGCACAGCATGATAATAGTGGTAGCCAACAACAACAACTCGTAAGTCGGGGTCATTACCACTGGGTAATGACCCCGACTTACGAGTTGTTTGTCGCGGGTTCGAACCAGGCAGGCGTTTCACTTTGTATAAATAATTTTATCACCATTGCTCTCAAAACGATGAAGGAAAACATCGTGAGGAAACAGGCATATCCTAGAATCCAACAATTCGAAGACATACAATATGCGTCAACCCACACTGGTCCCACGATGTGGATTATGGCCCATTCCATCTCACAGAGAGGAAGCCTGTGTCCCGGGGATGGCATTTATTCAGCGATTTGAACAACGATAATGTTGTATAGATGGCTAATGTTAGATAGACTATCTAAATCCGGGTCATAAGGTAATGAGTCATAGTGTACAAGATCCTTGGGAAGTACCTAAATAACCTTTATTTACGTCCTGCGTATTATAATGACAGCAACTGATGGGACCTGGCAGTTAAATGCACAATGGTGACTACAAACGGTGAGATAACTACTTATTACACACTATTACACCATTATTTATGCTATGTAGGTTTCTAGTTAACACGTGTTTGCTTCTATAATTATTTCGATTCTGTAATAGTCTTACATTAGAGATGAAGGTAAAACGATAAAATTGTCTATTGATGTGTTAATGGCTAATTATTATGTTTGAAAACTTGGTCAGACATCATCATCATCTGACTAGCCTCTTCACAACTATGTACCTACCTATGTTCGCGTCAGTTGTCTGTCTAATCGGGTGGACTTTATATCGGGTCCAGCATGTCCTGTTGTCTGCACGTTACAGGAACTGATGGACAGAAATTGAAAAACTCGTATTAGATTGCCATCGACATGCTAAAAAGAATCGGATACAGCTGAATAAATAGTTTACATAAAGCGACTGCATATCTCACCCCAAAATCTAGTAAGGACCTGGGTAAAACGATCATCATCATTTCAGCCGAAAGATGTCCACTTCTAGACAAATGCCTCCCCCAAGCTCCGCCACTTCGACCGGTTCGGTGCTTCCCGCATCCAGCGAATTCTTGCGGTCTTCACAAGGTCATCGGACTACCTTGTGGGGGGCCTTTCAACTCTACGTCTTGGGTCGCCACTCCAGCACCTTTTGGCCCCATCAGCCATCTGTTCTGCGAGCAATGTGCCCTGCCCACTGCCACTTAAGTTTGGCATTTCTTCGAGCTATGGTGGCTGCCTCAGTTATCTTGCGGATCTCTTCATACTTGATTCGATTACGTACTCCAAAACTCCAAGCATATCCCTCTCCATTCCCCTTTGGGTGACTTTTAGCCGTCTTTAAAGGCCCATTGTAAGTAAAATCCAATCTCCGGGTAATACGATACTCATAGGCAAAACTGGTGATCGGACCCTTTACTTTAGCAGATATCATCATCATTCTCCTGTCCTTATCCCAATTTATTTGTGGTCGGCGCAACATGTCTTTATCTTCCACACTTCTCTATCAGTCGTCATCTCCGTAGTGACACCCTTTCTAACCATATCATCATTCACACAGTCCATCCATCGTGTCTTTGGTCTTCCCCTACTCTTATAGCCATCGTATATATCTTACTTTAGCAGATATCGAAATCCGAAAAAAGAAAATCCTTAATCACTAACAACGGTACTTTAAAAAACAGTCTCACCATTTGTTGTTTCGGCGCAGCAAATATTTAAAGTTAAAAACATCTTGCTCGGCCATAAACAGTGAATGAAGTTTATTTTTTTCACGAAGTTTTAAATGCAATTAACGAGTAACATATAAACAGTTAATTGCAAGAAAGTAGGTTTGGGAAAGTAACGGAAAAACTGGTATTTAATAGCAGAAAGTGTGATCGTTGCAGAATGCAGTTTAATAACGATGGCACTATTTCCTTTGACCTTATTTATAATAACTTATTCATTGAGGTAAATACACAATAGTCCTGAGCCCATTAGATTTGTTCACGTAAGACGTAATTCTTAATTTTATAATTGAGAAATGCGATTCCGATTTCGATGCGACATTCGCTGGCTGATAGCTAATGCTTTATGGAGTAACATAGGCTACTTTTATCCCGGTAGTACATTCTCTGAGGCTAATTTCTGACATCCACGCGGGTGAATCCGCCGATAGAAGCTTGTACCTAAAATATACACCCGTATTTGTTTTGTCGTTTTTTTTTAGCGTTTGGTTTTCGTTTTGGTTTTGCTTAGTCTTCTTTATTCAGTATTTGCATTTATTATTTCCAAATAAATGCCAATAATTTATATACGCTTGCTAACAAACTCACCTACTTATTGCGAGTGATTTACAAGAACAAAACAAAGGATATTTCATACGGTTTTATTTGTATTTTATGACCGTGTCAATATTGTAAATGAAACATGTTTTGCATTATTATTAAATAAATCAATTATTTATTTATTTTACCTACTGCATAACTTCCTCGTTAACTTGCAATGTGAATGACTTCGGTGACATGAATGAGTGGCGTCACGCTGAGCTGACTACGTCAGTTTGATTACTTACAAGTTATTTACTATAAATATTGTTGTTTTTAGTATTTTTTGCTGCGTATTGTATTGTGTCACGTTGTAGGTGTAGTATTTTGTGGTGTAGGTTTTAAAGGCATTGTAAAACATTGACCTACACTGCAAAACTTTTGTTACATTAAAAGTAAGTAGGTATGTAGATATACATCTACAGTAGTTTAGGTAAATTTTATGAAAGTAGAATTCTGGTTTTCACTAACTGCAAAAATATTTAGTAATTCGATTAGGTGTTGCCTAGAGGGGATAGCGGGTAAGTAATAACAACCGCACGGTCGATCGATCAGGTTAAGCTACGCTTGCCGCGGTTGGTCCGTGGATAGGTGGCTCCATGCCGCAGGAGGGAGTTGGTAGACTGCGGGTGTTGGACCTGTCATGACATGTCTGTGAATTTTTGCTTCTAGAACATGCCGTTTTCCTCAATATGTTTTCCTTAATAGTTTTGTCTGGGCCACCACTGGGCGAACCTTGACGTCACCGTTTTCAGTCTCGAAAATTCTGTTCTCACTATGTCTTCAAACGATCTTAGTCACCATCAATGTATATATCAACTCGAAAATATGTTAATTGTTTACTGTGCGTTGTTTACCAATAACTAAAGACTGGATGAAGGTCAACCTTCACTTCGCGTAATAACTTCCACGAAAACATGACACTACTGATATTGGAGGCATTTACTTCCTTATCATGAGAATTAAAAGAACACAAGGTATTTAGGTATTTGTGTTCCGCGAAAAGTTAAGGTCTTATAAAGTACAATTGACCTTACGGCACGGGTCTTGCTAATTGGGCTTGCTCTTGTCCTCGATCTCTCAATGCAATCAAAGCAATGGATGAAGATTATGTTAGAGCGTGCAAGCCCATAAGATGCCTGTTCACTCTTACTTTGAAGGTTGACGGATTAAACGTGCAACAAAACAGGCGCTGGCAGAGAGTTCCACAATTATGTCGGGACTCAGGAGAAGTGCTGAGTATGATTACATGTTATATTAAGTGAACCCAGTACGGTTGGTACTCTGCAGTACGTCTGATAGAACGGTAGTAAAAGGGAAATGTTTTTTTTTGAGGGTGGGAAATCATCAAATAACTTCTCCCGCTCTTGGTGGAACAGGAGGGCGTGTCAGACTTTTACTGACTAAAACCCACCCGTGTTTCCTCAGTTGCCTGTTTACCAGGG
Organism: Polymixis lichenea; assembly: GCA_949091785.1. Taxonomy (NCBI): domain Eukaryota; kingdom Metazoa; phylum Arthropoda; class Insecta; order Lepidoptera; family Noctuidae; genus Polymixis; species Polymixis lichenea. The sequence continues at coordinate 24,304,891 of OX420939.1, forward strand.
GCCGCGGTATCTCTTTCGAACATCCCGCACCCCTGGCAGGCATCGGCCGTTGCGGACCCCACCAGTTGGTGCTGACATCTCTTTGAGGCGCGCGTGGAACACAACGCGCCGTCGAACCGGGCTTGGTCCTTATCAGCCAGCGAGCTAGCCATTACTCGCCGTCCGCAAGCTCGCGCCTACGGTATGGGATCATGAAAACACTTTGACCTTGAGCTAGCCTAGCATTATACGGAATTTTAAAAGAATAACACGCCATTTTAAATCTTACACTAGGTTTTGTTACCACTAAAGAGAAGCCTACTGTACCTAGAACATGAGTCATTCTGAAAAATCGTAGTAAGTAACTACTGATCTTTTGTTGTGGAATGCCAAAGTTGAAATCATGACTGTTAGTCAGGCCTATTATACCTTCCTACCTAGTCATTGCTTTTTGGGGTTGAGGTCGTTCTGATGACGCACTGAATGGTTACTAAGTGACTTTTTGGGAGGACAAAAACACTTTACGTACTTACTGTGACGAGGAATTTGAGGGTTCGGGGAGGCTAGTCGGTATTGTAACTACTGAAAAAAAAAATCAAAGGAGAATTGGAGCGGCCTTTCAAGATCACCGCAGATTACTGCACGTGCAGCTGTAAGGTACTTTCGCAGATAATGCTTGAAAATTACACGTAGGTAAGTACAAAACCCAGTCAACAGATGGTGCCTTTTGAAGGTGTTGAAAGAGGAGTAGATAGTGTGAAAAAACGGGTAAACGAAACAACGGTCTGTATTCTGTTTATTTGCCTCGTGTACTGCGAAGAAACTTCTCATTATGAATGTGGAGGCCTATTAGAGTAGGAGAAGACTGAAAGATGATATAGCTAGAAAGGGGGTGACTAACTGACTACCGAGATGACGACTAACAGAGAAGGATGGAAGAAACACATGTTGCACCGACCTTAATTACATTGGGATACAGGCGAATGATGAGTTGCGTCATATTACCTAAAAGCCTTTTATTTCAATATTTTATCATATTGGTTCGAGAAAGGAAGTAATGTATTGCATATTTTTTTGTGAAAAGAATCTTGCAAAGCACGTCTGTTGTAAAACGGAGTACGGTACCAACTAATTTAAAAACGGTACTTCCGGCTGTCTAGACGTTCAAGGCCCGATTTATAAAATATGAGTCACAAAACCGTGTAACTGTAAAACGAAAGGGACCTTTTATTAATAAAACGAAAACTTAATAGCGGCCATATTGGATTTGTTGAATACAATAACTTCATGATTTATATCACCAGCGACCCGCCTGTGCTTCTTATGAGAGCAATAGAGACTTCTAAAATTAAAAACATCAAGATTTTTGTGCTACATCAAGTTCATTAATAATGTTCAATAAACAAACCCTCCGGAATAAATGCTGTAAATGAGGGTGAAAATTTCGTCAAAATCCATTGTATATTGCGATAGACAAAAGGAATAGATAAAGAAGATACAAACTTCATAGCAGCCGTTTTGGATTTGATTAGATACAAGAACCTGATGACTCCTGATGATTTATAAATCGTGTAACCGTGCGTCGGTAGACGGTGTGTTCGAGTTTTTTGACGATTATATTTTATGTGCAATTGAAAAGACTAGGCATGTTTTTGTTGAAGTTTTAAAAATAGAAGTGGTTTTTACAACCAGTCTTATAAAACTAGAGTACGATCGAAAATAACTGAAAAATATATCTCAGGTTATATTAATCTTAAGTAAAAGTAATATTATGTAGTATTCTACAAATAGATTGCATTATGTATGATCAATTGATCACACACTTAAAACATACCATCACGCCTGATATCTCCGAGTTAGGCAGAGGTTTACCTACACCTCCAACCTACCGTCCACATCTAGCGAAATGTGGGTATTAGTAGGTATAGATACCCACCTATATCTACTAATGCCCACATTCCGCCAGTTATGTTTTAATCCCATGTTATAGGGGGCGAGCCTACTGCTATCAAAAGAGAAACTCCACATAGGAACACCTACTGCCACTGTGGCTTTCAATCCTTCTCTCAATTAGGTCAAATATCATACCAAGACATTTGAAAACCTCTCATGTTTGCCAACCAATCACAAGCTCACAAGAGATTTAATAATTAGAGAATAGATTAACCTTTTCAGAATCTAGGCTTAGTAATCCCAAAATAGAAGTTCAGTTACAAAATTTAACTTTACCCATTTGGGATTGTTTTGGAATAAAATAACATTCGTGGTATCAATGGCAACACAGCGTAGGAGTAGTTTTGTTGTGTTAGGTTTTATTTTTATATGTAATTAGATACCTAACAATAGTTCTGATAAAATAAAAAGTTTTTGCTTTGAGGTACCAAATACACCTGTTTTTTCCATAATAATAAAGCCACTTTTGAATAAGTGAATGATGAATGAGGCAAGGTATAAGATACTACCCACAAATCCAGATGAATTTTCGGAATAAGTTATAGCTTGGCGATACACCCGTTTTAGTAACTTCCAGACACAAAATAAAAGCTGCGCGATGCGACACGATTCTGGTAGAACAATTTCCATGAAGATTTTAGAGAAATTGTTCTACTTGAGTTGCGTGGCGCTGTCGTACCGCGCCTTTCTGCAGGAGCCCACTGTCTATTTTGCTAAAAAACACAATCCAATCTATATCCTAGATAACCAGATAGCTATCTATCTTGCTAGGATTAATCTACCGAGGTAACATACACTTAGCTTCAATCACATTTATTGCAGACGTGGCGTTACTGAGGTAGATACTCTGACAATAGTCGTAACTAGATTTAACGTTGAAGCACTGAAACATGATGTTATGTCAGTACGTGCTGTTAATACGAATCTCAGTAGCAACTAGAAGTTACTTTCATTAATATTATACAGAGTCACTAAAAGAGATGTACCAGGACCGTCGGATATAGTTGAATTTAAGTAAGAAACCGATAGATGTGTACAAATGAAATTTAATATAATATAATAATTATGAACTGTTTGTTTTCTATTACTTAATTTCATTAAATTTTGTTCGAAAATATCCATCGGATTCTTACTAAACTTCAACTATATCCGACGACCCTAGTTACTCATCTCTTAAGGTGACTGTACCTAGCACTTGTGGTAGATCATGGTTAGCCTAAATCTTCATCTGCCTAGAGTTTTTCCCCACTACGTTCAGGTCAGCTTCAACTGGATGCAGCTGAATATCAGTATTATATACGGAGTGACTGCCTATCTGACCTCCACAACCAAGTAACTGGATAACACGATACCTCTTGGTAAGACGGACAAAGTTTTGCATTTCTGATGACCAGTAACGACTGCCAAAGATCCATGAATGATATGTTATAGGTATTTCTTGTACTGGGCCAGGGGTTCATTGAACTTATAACTACTATCCTTCCATCACAAGTTATGGCTGGACCTACGTGAGTGCAGGCAGGCTAAGGAAGCACTTCCCACGATCGATGCCCGCCTCACAAAACAGGTCCTCCGTCTAACTAAACCACAGCTGCGTACAGTGACAGCAGCTATAACCGGCCATGGGTCATTCAACAAACATCTCTTTGTCATAGGAATAACAGACAGTCCGCTGTGCAGGGCCTGCTTGGAGCACGACGAGACAGCAGCGCATGTGCTGCTAAACTGCCCGGTGGTCGCCGATTACAGGGCAAAATACTTCGGTAACCCAGGTACCCTACGTGAGATTGTCAGCAACACCAAGGCGTTGCTGGCCTTTCTCGAGGAGCTGGGGTGGATCGAATGAGCGATTCTCCCACCCGTACGCAAAATACGCGCTTTGACGTGGAGTTGCGGACAACAGCCCGTATTACCGTATTACCTAACTACTATCCTTGTAAACACTACTTACAATTAAGTACTTGTCACAGATTATAGATCAAGGGCACTAGATACCTTCTTGTTGGAACCTTGCTTTTCTCATCCTTCTGAATAGTATCATCAGTTCGATTGTGATAATGATTCATGATTTTATTTCTGTAAGTAGGTTTGTATACAAACACTTTTACACGTCAATCATTTATTTTAACCTCTCAATCCCCACTAATGAGACAATTAATTTTCTATTGTATCGTACCGAAAAGCGTCCGCGCGGGACTTGACCGGAACTAGAAGTGGTCGGCGTTTCCTATCTGACTCAAAATCAAAAAATCAAAAGTCATTTATTCAAATTAGGCTTTGAATCAGCACTTTTCGAATGTCAAAATTACATAAGACAGTCCCCCCAAAACGCCCGCCCTTCACCACTTCCTAGTGGTGAAGGGCGGGCGGGAAGATTTTGCTGGGAAGAATTAATTAATCTCGGTACTTTAAAGCGATGTTTTTAAATTAAGTTACCTTTCACCTTTTATTTTATTTACTTGACAATTTCCAGAATCCTCCAACTAAAAACGTTGCTGGTGGCTAAAAAGGCAGATGATGTATTTTTATGGAAAAATACAAAATCAATACATTCGAAGGCCGCCCGGCGGCGCCGCACACCTACAATAGGGGATGTTTTTCGGTTTATTGCATTTTTGACATCAGATTCGTTTTCAGCGATGAAAAATACATCGGAAGCGTATATTTGCACTTCCATACAAGTGCTAGTTGAAATGCGTGACTGAAAGGGTTGAAGAACAAGGTAAAACTCGCTTTACCTTGGTTTTAGTGGATTTAGAAGTTTTTAGATTTAAGGAATATTAGAAATCCGGCTTCGTCAGTCTCTTTAGAATTTAATTACAAACATTTCTGTCCAAAAATTGTCTCATTTGTTTTATTTTTTACGTTCTCTAGGTGGTTTTGAACAAAAAATTCGCTCTGTCCCCAATGTGCGGTGATGAAGTTTATTTTCGAAGCCTCTCATTGAGTTAGTAAAAAGAGCAAAGAGTGCACCTTGCCTATAAACGTAAATAAATAGTCAGCAAGAAAATGATTTACAATAACAAAAGCTTACAATTGACGCTTATAAAATTGTTCCAATAAAAAAACAATATAAGTGCTCTCCGGAACGCGGAGATGTTCGAAGTGTTTTCAAGAGTTGGGAAAAAAAAAACGACTAAGATGTTGTTTTAATGAATCAAAGAAATACAAGAGCAAAAAATTAAAATGAATTAGATAAGAATTAATTTTAAACTTTGGCTTTGTAACGTAAAGGTTTTTATTTGAGTATTTGCATCCACATTGACTTTTTTTAGCTATACAACTTTTGTACATACTTACACAATTTGCAAATTCTCATCATTCAAATGTAGTCCTTGCAGTGACAAGAAGTGGGCCAAAACACAATACGCATGCTATGCCATGCCATGCGTAACCCCAATGCATGCTTTCTCTAAACTTTTCCAAAAACTCGGCAGTAAGTGCCAAACGAGATCAACACATAGCGCCATGCATTGATTTTATTCGATGGCATCATGTCAGAATTACTTCTGTCACATTGATAAATACAAGAAAAAAGATTTCTATAATCACATCCTCAAAGCTTACAATAAATTGACGCTTATAAAATTGTTCCAATAAAAAAGCAAAAATAAATCAAGAGAATATGACAACGTGGTTTTTATAACTCCAGCTTACATTGCTTAGCAAATTCAATTTGGAATTGTCTAGACACGTATTCGCTGGTATTAGGATTAGGAATATCTACTTCCAAAATTGCTTCAAGCAAAGGAATATAATATATAAGAAATCTGAACATATATTTTATCAGCTTCTTTAAATATCTTGGTTGTCATAACAACCAAGATATTTTTTTGCAAGCATTTTTGTAGATAAGCCTCCTTTGCTAAATAATCCTATACTGATTAAAACAATCTGTAAGTAATTTGTAATTAATTAAGTAAGAAACTACAAAAAATAAACAACTTGGTACCAGATAGATGAGATTTAATCCTATGATGTCATGTTGAGGGCCGCTAAAATGCCGCTTACGCACAAACGTGTGATTAAATAATGTAATGACAGCTTTTATTATAGGCATCATTTAGTCTGAGTCGTGCTGGAGATTTTATCGTCAATAAATTGTTAATGGTTCTCAATACGTATTGTAGGATGGTTTTATTAAAATTATGTTAGAAGATAATAACAATGTGAGCTAGGTAAGTAAGTAACGCATAAGGGCTAAAAAATCTGGAAAAGAAAAGGTAAATTCTTAAATCTTGGAAAAGTTTTAAGGAAAAGATCTTAAATTAATCCTATGTTGTTTGTGAACTGGTCCCTATAATAAAGAATTTTCCTGTTTGTCATATATCTTTAGGTTTTTCCCGGACACCTCTAAGATATGTCATTACTTTGAAATCAAATACGTATTGCATGTACGATCATTGGGTAAAACAGATTATTTCATTACATGGTCTACAGTAAAAACTCAACATTAAAACAACGATCATTCCATTTTTTTAGAATCACACTAAAACAAATTACCAAAAGCAACATATTATCCCTCTTGTGTGCGTATTGTCGAATCCCGTTCCTCAAAAAATAAGGCTAATCATGGCAATGTACCCATATGTTGTTATTAGTATTATGTGGTATTGATATGTTACCATACTATTTATCTGCTAAATGAAAATATACTACTAGCCTACTATCCTATCCTATTATAAATGTCAAAGTTTGGATGTTTGGTACTCAATCACGCAAAAACGGCTTAACAGATGTGGATGAAATTTGGAACATAGATTGTTTGTAGCCTAGAATAACACATAGAATACTTTTCATCCCGATAATAGGTTCCACGCGCGGCACGCGGGCGAAGCCGCTGGGTAAAGCTAGTTACAATATAATTATTTATTACTAACTGAGGGGCAATTCCCGTAATTTTAAAAACGTTCACAGTTACAGATTTTAGTCTCAATCTATCAAAAATACCTAAAATTTTCATACATTTTTGACAAGCTTTTGACATTTAATTGTCGCTGAAATGGTACTGCGACTAGACTTTGAACGTTTTTAATTGCAAGAATTGGCCTTCTGATCCGTCAGACGTTTTGCTGTTGTGACGCTGTTATACCAAATTTAAGAGTCTTTTAGAAAAAGAACGACCAGTTTTGAAAAACAAAATCTGGGAGGCTTTCCGAATGTTAAGAATCTAGGACCCAACATCGTCTTAAATAATGAGGTGCTTGAATCTGTGGACTCGGCAGTTTTTCTAGGCTTAACAGTAGATGCCAAACTTCAGTGGGGATTACATATATCAAGCCTAGTGGGAAGGCTCAGTTAGGCCGCCTAAGCCAGTACCGTCAGGAAAGTAAGACAATACACTGACGTTGATACAGCTCGGTTAATAGTCTATTTTAGTTATTTTCATAGCGTTATGTCCTATGGCATTCTGCTGTGGGACAAAGCCGCTTACATTCAAAATATGTTTGTTTTACAAAAACGAGCTTTTCGAGAAATTTACCAACTAGGTGCTAGAGTTTCTCTGAGATAATTTTTTAAAGATATTGGGATTCTCACGGTGGCATCGCAATTCATCTTCGCCAACATCTTATTTATTAGGAAAAATTTACACTTGTACATTAAAAGCAGTGACATTCAGTATATTAATACTAGAAATAAGGACAAACTACGTGTCCCTTTCATCGGCTTCATAAGGTTCATATCTCATTTGTTGGTCTTGGCATATTTTTTTGTAACAAGCTTCCCTCTTCTTTGCTAGATTTGCATTTTAATGCGTTTAAAGCGAAAGTAAAATCCACCCTCTGTTCAAAGGTATGCTATTCTATCAACGACTACTTAAACGATAAGAATTGTTGGTCGCTGTGATTAACTCAAGACAATGTTTATGTTCTTTCACCAGTATTAGCTTGCCTACTGACAGGTTATATAATTATGTTAGTTTATATAGTTGTTTATTTTCTTTTCCTATAAAATTCAGTTTATTTTTAATTTGTTGTTGACTTAATCTACTCATCACAATATTTTTTTTAATGAGTTGCATTGCAATATGTAGTTAGCTAGTGACCTCGACAATTAATATTATTCTTGCCAGTGCAACCGGCAGCAAGTTCGTCATGCTCCCTTAGATGTCACTGCTTGCGGTAGCGTCGGGAGTCGGGTTGCCTCCTTCCCTCAAATATGGCGAAGGGGGTAATGGCTGATCTTTGAGTTATGCTCGTGAACAGATGCTGCTTGTGGTGACTGGTCGTCTTGCTGACCATGGTTTTGATAATGTTAATTGTTTTAACTGTTCATTTATTTTACTCCGAAGGTCCTGGTTTACCATTTGTTCCTTCTAGCTACAACTATGTGAACATAATGCCGCATTGCATACGTAACTTTGTATTAACTTTTTATTAATTTTATTCCAAAGGTCCTAGCTTAACTTTTTTTACTTCAAGTTATAGCTATACACCGTGACATTTTAGTCGTCTTACAAAGGTGGTCCACTCAATGTATCCAACATAAAATACCTACAGGCGCGATTAAAAAATTGTTACTTACCATTAATTAAGATAATAGGCAAAATAAATAATGCTTTAGAATTATGAAACATCCTCCCTGTTAATAATGTTTACGTATCAAACGGTAGATTTCTAACTACCGACCGTAATACCATTACATTTCATCATTCATTCCATCTCCATAACAGGGTGATCAAACTACATCATGCGTCTTAGTGAATGATATTTTATTTTTTTAATTATATTTTTTTAACCGACTTCATTTAAATTTTATTTTTCGTATGTCCAAAAATATCATTTTTTTAAATAAATCATTAGTAGTCATTGGATACATGAGGTGGGCTGCCGTTGTAAGACGACTAAAATGTCACGGTGTAGATACATAATGCAGAATTGCATATGTAAGCGGGCACGCCCTTTATGCCTGAAGGCTTTTATAGAAATTGTAAGTTCTGTTTACGTTTATTTTAAATTTTCATTAATTATTATTTATTTCTACTTGAGTTCCTATAGTTTTCAATATTTTGTTGGTATATTGTCGTGTGCTAGCTGATATATGGCAAATTTAATGTTTTTTTGTTTCGTAATGTTAATTACCTGCTATTGTATAGAATCAAGTTCTTCTAACTTAACAGACAGCTGTGCTGCTAGGAAGTTTGTTGCGCCACTTCTTCTTCCCAGCTAAAGCACTAGAAAGTGGTGAAGGGCGGGCGTTATGGGGGGACTGTCTTATGTAATTTTGACGTTCAAAAAGAGCTCACTCTCAGTCTAGTTTAAATAAACGACTTTTGATTTTGATTTGAAATAAAAAATAGTCAAATCGGTCCATCCGTTCTCAAGTGATGCGCTTACCAATGGACAGCATTTAATTTAAATTGAATCGATAATATTATGATATTACGAATAATGTGAAAGAAACCCTGTATGTCTGTCTATCTGTTACATTTTCACGCCATAAAAGTGTTCAGCTTTTGAAGAAATTTGGTACATGAATAGACCATGTGGTTAGGACGCATACTTTTTATCCTAATAATACTCAAAGTTCGAGTAGCATAATTTCTTATCTTTACGCAGGCAAAGTCGCGAACAAATGTATACCTATTTCCAAATCCTATACCGAACCTCATTAATAATTTTCGCGTCCTTGAGGATTTTATGGCTCATAATAATATTAATTTGAAAAATATGTTTTCTTGGAAACTCTTGTAAGCTCATTTTACAAAAACACATAAATGAAATATTTTCCTCTTGCCTTTCATCATTTGCCAGATATAACGGGTAGTGCTATCGGCAGTCGATCCCTTTACTTGGTTCCAGGTGCAGTGTTATACATTTTGTAATGGTTTTCGTATTCTGCCTTGTAATTAGACTAGCTAGAGATGTACCTACATCTGTATCTATCTACACTATTATTCTCTCTATGTTTAGTTTAAAGGACCAATTTTATTTAAGATCGCTGGTAAAAGTAGAGAATAATAAAAGTTTCCTGCAAGTCTTTAAGGCTGTATGTTGAATAAAATATTATAATTCGCGAACGTATGATGTATGTATGTTCAGAATTATAATCATTAAAAAAATATAACACTGCATAGCTATCGTTGTTGTAGTCGCGAATCATATTTTAATCAAAACCTAAAACTCACCTGAAAATTGCCAAAAACGTAAAAAAAATCTAAATTTCACGAGCTACCTCAGCGGAACTCACTTAAATAAGTTTGAGTAAGTTGAAACTTTTATAAAGGTAAAACAATCAACACACTTTTAGCTAACTTTTTTTATTCTCTTTTTTTTAGTTTAAAGGCCAAATTTATTCGTCGCTGGCAAAAATAGAGGACAATAAAAGTTTGTTAGAAGTCTTTAAGAAGAAAGCGGCAGGGTAGCTCACGACAATCAAACTTACTTTTTTTGCAAATTGGTTAGAGTCTGGCTGTATGTTGAAAAAAAATATGATTCGGAACCGTAACACTTAGGTATTATTTACAGAATTATAATTATTAAACAAAAATATAATTCTGTAAAATCGCGAATCATATTTTAATCAATATATAATCTGAAACTGACCCGCAGGTCAGTTTCAATTGCAAAAAAACGTAATATAATCCGAATTTCTCGAGCAACTCTAGCGGTCTCCCTTAAATAAGTTTAGGGTAAGTTGAAACGTATATGAAGGTTAAACAATCAAAGCAATATTGAAGTTTAACATGAAATAAGGGCACTCCAAATAATGATTGATCGCTTTATTAACGTCGATCAAAAAGTTTACTACACGAAATAATTACTGAAGCCGTTGTTAAGACGTCGAAAAATTGTTTCTTGATTACTCTCGTTTTTGATAATATTGTTATACTTTCTTGGCCTACTCGGGAGGCTCGTTAAAATCAGCCTCACGGGTCGTTCCATCCACGTTTTCCGGAGTTTGTAGGTGAATACTCGTAGGTAGGTAACCATCTTTACCTACGGAGACTCCTCCATGCCTCGGCTGTTGGTTCCGGCTGTCATTCGTGGATCTTTGAAAGTTGTTACGGGTCGTCAGAAGCCCGAAAACTTGACAACCAGTCTTACCAAAGGTTATCGTGTTACTCAGTAACTGAGTTGTGGAGGCTGCATTCGGTTAGACTGGAAGCCGACCCCAACATAGTTGGGGAAAGGCTGGCAGGCATCTGCCTGATGGACTTTCTTGGCCTGCTTTTGCTAAAATGAAAACAGATTGAGCATGGATTTGGTGAATCTAGCTTTAGGAAATATACTTATAGTGTCGTCCTACTTTTGTCAGCTAAAATGGAAACGGTTTTTAGTGAATCAAATATATTTATCATCAGTCTAGCCTTTTCCTAACTCTGCTAGGGTCTGCTTCCAGTCTAACAGGATGCAGCTGAATACCAGTACTTTACATAGAGCGCTTGCCTATCTGACCTCCACAACCCAGTTACTGGGTAATATGATACCCCTTGATATGACTGATTGTCAGTCTTTCGGTTTTCCACGTCTTCCAGTTCAAACGTCAAAAATGTACAGTTAAACAATCGCTAATCATTACTCAACTTTAAGGCAACGTTTATAAATAAGGGGGTAAGGGTCTAAAATGGTACTTAAATTAACTATGTTTAATTAAATTCTCACCTAGCTCGTGCCAATACGTAGGAGGTATTAATTATACTAGTTTTATTATTTGGTGCCCTAACAAGTAATTTTATTGCCAGACCTCTTATTTTAGGAAAGAAGCTAAATAGAAACGTTTTCTGTAAGTTATTGAATTACGTATATACTGAGAGTGCCAGTGAGCGTATTTACTCTTTGATCGGTCACTGGCGTTCTCATTGGGAGGACTATGCTCAGCTTTGTATCTTAACAGACTGCTCATGCCTATAATTTGTGTTTTTATTTGACTGTCTCGTTGGTTGCAAGCGTGACTGCTGACCATGACGTCCTGGGTTTGACTCCCAGGTCGGGCAAAGTGTTATTGGGTTTTCTATCTGGAATTTCTCAGTAGCAGCCCGGAGTCTGGATTTCTGCGCAGTTGGTGGCAATAGGCTCGCCCTTTGTTACATGGGACTTTATTATAACTGGCTAAATGTGGGTGTACTATAATGCACACCTCTGCCTAACCCTTCGGCGAAACAAGGAGTGATGTTATATATGTATTTGTATATTTATAGTTAATTAAAACGGCACAACACCAATAACATTAATTAACATAGAAACAATTATAACGTTGACAGTAATTCATATAGGAACAATAATTCAATTAATAACAAACATGGAAGCTGTTCGAGCAATTTATCAATTAGGTGCTAGAGTTTCTCTTGGTGTACTCAGCGTGGCATCGCAATTCATCTTGGCCACACTTGTTTACTAAAAACAGTGTTATTCATATTAATAATACTAGAAATATGGACAAACTACGTGCTCCCTTTCACCAGCTTCACAAGGTTCATAACTCATTTGTTGGTCTTGGTATAACCTTTTATAACATGCTTCTCTCTTCTTTGCTACGTTTGAATTTTAATGCGTTTAGAGCTAAAGTAAAATCCAACCTTTGTGCAAAGTCATACTATTCATCAACGATAAGATTAGTTGGTCGCTGTGATTAACTCAAGACAATGTTTTTGTTCTTTCACTAGAATTTGCTTGCCTACTGACAGGTTTTATTTATATTAACATAATTGTTTATCATTATTATTTGACTGTTTAAATTCATTTTTATTTTCATTAAAGTACTGTTGACATAATCTACTCATTACAATGATTTTTTATAATGAGTTGTATTGCAAGATGTAGTTAGTAGCTAGCGACTTCGACGATTGTTCATATTATTCTTGCCTGAGCAACCAGCAGCAAGTTTGTCATGCTCCCTTAGATGTCACTGCTTGCGGTAGCGTCGGGGGTCGGGTTGCCTCCTTCCCTCAAATATGGCGAGGGGATTATGGCTGATCTTTGCGTTATGCTCGTGAACGAGAGCTGCTTTTGGTGATTGGTCATCTTGTTGACTATGGTTTTGTTATTGTTAATAGTTTTAACTGTTTATTTATTTTATACCGAAGGTCCTAGTTTAACATTTGTTTAGCTACAACCTGAAGCAGGTCCTCACCGAACACGGTTGTTTCGGGAGATTCTTGTTTCGGATAAGGCGGGAGGAAACGCTCAGGTGTTTCCACTGCTTAGATCGCCCTGAGGACACGATGAAGCATACGGTGGAGATCTGCCCGGCTTGGGTGGAGCACCGCCGTGTCCTCGTGGAGGCGATCGGCGGTGGCGATCTTTCGCGTCCAGCCCTGGTCCAGGCCATGCTACAGAGCGAGAGTGCATGGGTAGCCGTCGCTTCCTTTAGCGGCAAGTGATGCTCGCAAAGAGGGTGGCGGCGCACGTGAGGGAGAGGCAGTACATAAGCCCTCATGGCCGTAGCCTTCGCAGGAGACGCCCTGGGCGTCGGGAATCCCAGTCTGAATCCCCGCCATCGTAGGCGCGGGCTTGCGGACGGCGAGTAATGGGTAGCTCGCTGTCCAGTATGGACCAAGCCCGGGTTGACGGTGCGTTGTGTTCCATGTGCGCCTCAAAGAGATGTCAGCAACAACTGATGGGGCCCGCAAGGGCCGATGCCTGCCAGGGGTGCGGGTTGTTCGAAAGAGATACCGCAGCCCCTGGCACAGAGGCAACTGAGGGAACACGGGTGGGTTTTAGTCAGTAAAAGTCTGACACGTCCTTCTGCTCCACCCAGAGCGGGAGAAGTCATTTGATGATTTCTCATCAAAAAAAAAAGAAAGGCTTTCATTTAGATTTCAAGTTCTGTTTATGTTTTTGTTTTTATTGTTTATTTCTGCTTGAGTATTTATTTTTAATTTTTATTATATTGGCGTATGCTAGCTGACATGGGCAAATATTTTAATTTTTTTTCGTAACGTTAGTTACGTACCTACCTATTGTATAGAATGAAGTACTCTAACATAACAGACAGCTGTGCTGCTAGGGAGTTTGTTGCGCCACTTCTTCTTCCCAGCTAAAGCACTAGGAAGTGGTGAAAGGCGGGCGTTTTGAGGGACTGTCTTATGTAATTTTGACGTTCAAAAAGTAGTGACACCAGCCTAGATTTAATAACTAACTTTTGATTTTGATTTAGATTGGAACAATGGACTCCCTTACATATTTTCCAACACAGAACACCAGACTCATACGCATAATTTAAAAAGACATAAACTCTACACTCTATTATATCTACAAAATGATTTTCAGATGGTAACTAATATTAGAGTGGGTTCAACTGTTCAACCAAACTCAAGTTCAACTTGGAAATTCGAATCAGAACGCATTCATAATAATGGTCCTTCTTACCATAAGTGGCAACTTATATGAGTTGCCTAATTAGTCTCGTGGTGATATTAAAGCATAATATTTTATGGTTTGACTTGAGGTCAATGGACCCTGACAGGTCATAGTAGGGCCCATAAGCGTAGTTATGGTACCTACTGTTGCTATAAATGTCAATATATAGTCTTAGGCTTGGCTCGATAGTATTAAAATCTAGAATTCCTAGATAATTATGAAACAAGTTCCAACTTATGGTAGGTAAAGATTCGACAAATTATTTCACGCCGGTTAATTTAAATACTAATGTTTAATAAGACTGGCTGGTAAGGCTGGAAATAAACGTTATTGCATCGTCAAGTGTTGGGAAAAGAGATGTTACATTCTCAACAAACAAATTACAAAAAAACCTAAATATTAAGCAAAAATATTTGCCAACGTTTTTATGTAATATATTTTTATGTAACATAAAAACGTTGGCAAATACTTTCGCTATTTCATATTTTTGACAGGTTTTTTGACATTCTTTGTTCAAAAATTGTTCTTGTCTGTGAGAGCCTTGAGAATGACGTTTAAATACAGTGAGTAAAACCTCTTCTTCGTTTTGATCTGCATTCATCCCACTTGATTTAAGGTCGGTGAAAATTGTTTTTATTTTACACTCCTCCATTTTGACTGTATTATTCATATCTTCATTCACGCAATCCCTTCTTTTCTTTAGTCTCCTTTTCTCCTTCCTTCCATTAACATTTTATTGCAGTTATTTGCATGATAAACATCTAAATACTTACTCAATTACATAAACGAATACATTAGTTACTTCAAGAGATTAGTATCTGAATGTTAGAACGGTTCATAAATAGTCGATGAACTTTTGCCAAAGTATGATCGTTCGTTGACTGTTCCAGATTAATAAGTATTATGATTTTTTACATTATTTATCAGCTGTGCCCGCGGCTATGGCCGCGTGGATGTCGGAAATTATCTCACAGGAACGTCCAATAAGCCTAAGTAACTTCTTATAACATCAGTTATCTGAGAAAGGGAGTCCTGTCTAAATCGGTCTAGCCGTTTCGGAGATTAGCCGGAACAAACACACAGACCAAAAAAAATAGTTTTTCCACTAAAAAAATTGTTATACGGTACCGTATAATTTTTTATATGCATTTAGTAAAAATCTGTTATTTTGGAATTAGAAACAGGTGTGTATTTTGTATGTATAGATTATGTAGGAGGTATGTAGGTAGTATTATGGTAATTTATGTGTAATAGTATCTAATACACGATTGAACGTACTAGTAATATTAAATGTGTAACATCGCTGAGCTTGCTTGTCCGGATACATATATCTTACCGATCGTTATCGATGATTTATTTGTGTTGCGGTATGTACACAATTACGTACGGCTTATATCGTTATTACATAACTATACATCTCTATTCCCCGAAGACTTACGCAGAGGTGTAGGGGTAGTCAGATGAGAAATGTCGATCCCATCTAGCTATTAGCAATTTTTTTGACTTATTAGTCGATTCTTACGAAGTTCATTTATTTGTGGGCGAATCGACACCTCCAGAAATACGTTTCAGGCAATAGGTCGATTCGCCCACAAATAAATCAACTTCATGCGAGTCGCCTGTAGAAAATATTAGGTATCTAATACGAAACGAGCAATTCTTGTATAAACAGGATAAGTTTTTATTCAGTGCGCAAACTGTGACTGTGACCTGTGTGAATTCAGCATATCATTCTAGACCTCGCCTAGCGCACAAATTTTACGTCGGTTTTACAAAAAAAAAAATCTGCTGTTTTATAGAAAAGTGCAATATCTACGCGGTCAAAATGTATGGAAGATCTGATTTTTTTTTGTATTATCTACAAACAAATTCTGCGCTGGGGGGTCTAGAATGATATGCTGAATTCATGGTTACAGTTTGCGAACTGGATAAAAACTTATCCTGTATATACAACGTGTAACGGAAAGGGTACATACATACTAGGGCACGGCTTCTTTGGATGATATCAAACGATATTAAAAGGGTTTTTTAATCCTATCTCTACATGTTCAGAAGTTATGAGAATTTTTAATACATTGATACCAGAAACCAAACTTTACAAATTGAAATAAACACATCACTCGGAACAGATTTATCGTGATATTGGTAAGTAACGTGGAAAGTTATTGACCTATGTAGTGCGGTGACACGTTTGTTATGATTTGAAATTAAGAAACATGAAACCGAAAATTTGGTATCATTCCTTAGCCTCCATGAATTATGCAAGGAACGGTTACGCAGCCCATATCCTTTCATTCTCCCAATCATAAAGTTACAACCATCATATCGACGCAGTCATCGCCCACATTACTCTACGATCAGCTGATACAATCAATTACGAAGCAAGTTGTATAACAAAAAGCGGAACACATGCACATTGTTACTAATATAACGGACACTAGGCACGTGCTGACCCGGATATGATACGCCGTGATGATACCGCATCGGTATTCGTACCGCATAAGTCTATAACGGAGTGTGTGACATCGGCTTTATTAAAAGGGAAATAGTAAGCGCCGGCCACGGTATAACCCATGTAGTATAGTGGTTATATTTCTTTTTTTGAGGGAAATGGTCGTGTGCCAAGTTTAGAGTATTTATTTGGATGACTATAAGAGTAGGTACCTAAGTGAAGACCAAAGAAACGATGGATGGACTGTGTGAAAGATGTTATGTTTAGAAAGGGGATGACTACCGAGATGACGACTAATCTAGTCATTTATTCAAACTAGGCTGGTGTCAGCCACTTTTTGAACATCAAAATCACATAAGCCAGTCACCCAAACCGCCCGCTCCTCACCACTTCCAAGTGATTTAACTGGGAAGAAGTGGCGCAACAAACTCCCCAGCAGCACAGCTGTCTGTTATATTAGAAGAACTTGATTCTATACAATAGGTACGTAATTAAAGTTACGAAACATAAAAATATTTGCCATAATATGTCAGCTAGCACACGCCAATATAACAAAAAAATCTTTTAAAAAATTTACTCAAGCAGCAATAGATAATAAAAACAAAAACATGAACAGAATTAAACCCTAAATTTAAGCCTCCAAGCATAAAGGGCGTGCCCGCTTACGTGTGCAATGCGGCATTATGTTCACATAATTGTAGCTAGAAGTTACAAATGTTAAACTAGGACCTTCGGAGTAAAATAAATAAACAGTTAAAACTATTAAGAATAACAAAACCATGGTCTGCAAAACGACTAGTCACCACAAGCAGCACCCGTTCACGAGCATAACGCACAGATCAGCCATCACTCCCCTCGTCGTATTTGAGGGAAGGAGGCAACCCGACCCCCGAGGTATGATAGAGAAGATAGAATAGAAAAGTGTGAAAGAAAATGACATGTTGCACCGACCCCAAATATACTAGGAAATGAGCAGGAGAACGACGATTTCTACTAAATCGATTTGTGCACTGTGCAGAATGATAGTCTAGAATGATATGCTGAATTCATGGTTACAGTTTGCGTACTGGATAAAAACTATTCTGGTATAAATTTCATATTTCACTATCAAATAATCCCTTTCCTCTCTAAGAATAATCTCATAGCCAGACCGCTAGGATACCGTTATGACCGATATTATAAAAAAAAGACCGGCTGTAACTACAAAATTCAAAACAAGATCACTTTACAAAACAGTTGGAGTCTGCTAGAAAACCCATCTTTGCTGTCACGCAGTCAAATAAAAAAAACGAGCTTTATATGCCGAATTAATGACTTTTCGGTAAAACCTTCGAGTGATTTTATGAAGACGCCTGTACTCCGCGAAGGGTTAAGTAGAAATATATCAGTAGTAACCACATTTCTCCAATTAGGTTATAGTTTTGATAGGGGCCGAGTCTATTGCTATCAACCGAATAATAATCGTTTATTGAATGACGCTGAGTAGCATCAGGAAAATTAGTGTTTCTTGGTCGCAGATTCTAGATATTAGGAATCTGGTTCACCTACCCGGACATAGTTACCTCAATGCATAGTAATTGCTTGCCATAAAACTGGTTTTTTAAGAAAATCATTGGCCAATCTAGTTTATTAAAGTTTATTACTTTTTGCCAGTTGGTTGAATTCAAATGAAAGATCTAACAAAATATATATACCTATGTGTATAGAATAGAAGCTGTCTGCTTCTATTAAAATACTTTTCTTTTTTGTTATAAATGATTAGGTTCTAGTCGAGCGATAAAAGTAGGTTACGAATTATTTGGGTCTGGTTTGGGACTGGTCTTGGCCTACAAGTGTATATTGAATTTTTCCGAATGAATGAATACAAATCTATAAATTCTTTATTGAATACTGAGTAGTGGTGAATAGGGTAGTCAGACAAGTCCTTGTAGAATTCGTTTTAGTAGGTAGGAATTGTCGGTTGTCGAAGTTAATTTATTAGTCGGCAAATCGACAAATCCAGAAATATGTATAAGGCAACTGGCACGTTAAATTATACATCATCATCATCATTTTCTGCGAAGCATTTTCCCAACTATGTTTGGATCGGCTTCCAGTCTTACCGGATGCAACTGAATACCAGTAGTTTATATGGAGCGACTGCATACCTGACGTCCACAACCCAGTTATTGGGTAAGACTGGTTGTCTGACTTTCGGGCTTCTGACGACCCGTATAAATAAATAAATATATTACAATGTAATACATATACAATAGGTAGACTACATATAAAAAAAATGAATAAAAAATAAATAAATAAAAATGTGTGCTCTTGATCGATATTCCGTGTTTACCGATATAATCTCGAGACTATTTCCAAATAAGATGTTTATCAATATTAAGATTGATGCAGTCAACATAAATATAAACCCTTATGATAAAAACTAACTCACTTTGTTGTCAATTGCATCAATTTTTTTTTTGTTTTGTTGTAAGATTCTGAATTTTTGTTTTCTGCTGCGATTTTGTTTTAATTAGGACGAGTTTTACAATGATACAGGGTGGAAGGGACATCGACACGCAAACTGTAACCAGGAATTTAGCAAATGATTCTAGACTCTCTAGCGTAGAAAGTTTTCATTGGTTATCAAAAGAAAAGTGTGCTGTTTTATAGAAGAAAGGTACAATGCCTATGCGGTGAAATGAAACAGCATTTTTTTTCATGACTGACGATGTATTTGAACCCAGGAGGGTTCAGAATCATGTGCTGCATCCATGTTGCGCGTCGACATCTTTCTTTCCCATTCTTCTCCTTACGAAACTTCATTTTGGGAGGGGCGACTAGAATCAATTATATTTGACGTTCTAAAGTACCTTTTAAGTGGCTATTTCAAACTTTGACCTTTGACTTTATTCTGCCATCCTGTAGTATAATTGTTAAATAAATTTTGTTTATATTCTAAGATTTTCACTTTAGTTTCTAGTAATTTAACGATACGTTTCAATCTACAGGCCGTATCTAACGTGTGTAGCTAATGTAACACGAATTATAATGTAACGTTGCATAGTTTCATCACAAACAGATTTCTAACATGCCAAGCCTTATCGGACAGTAGGCAACAAATACTTCATCCTACATAACATAACATCACGCCTTAGTTCTCCAAAGGATTGCGCAGAGGTATACCTATGGTACAACCACATTTCGCCAGTTATGTTTAAGTCCCATGTAATAAGTGGCGAGCCATCAATCGGGCACGAATCCAGATTCCAGTCTGCTACTGAGAAATTTGAGATAGAAAAATTAATAACACTTTGCCCGATCTGCGAGTCGAACCCAGGACCTCATGCTCAGCGGTAGCGATTGCGACCACTACTCCAACGAGGCAGTTCAGACACTTCGTCATGTCTGTTACATACATACGTAATCAGCCTATAATGTTCCCACTGCTGGGTCACAGGCCTCCTCTATGTGACGGGGAGTGGGCCATTATCCACCACGCGGGCCCAGTGCGGGTTGGTATTATTATTTTATTATTACCAATAGATTTATCCTCATTTCATAACAGTACCCTAATTGCTTAGCAACAACATACTATCAATCAGAATCTGAATAATTTTGTAGAATATCAATTGCTTCTTAAATTATGTTCGAAAAATTTGTCTGTTCTGCAACGTAAATAACGCAATGAACGCGTGAAATTTGGCGTTATTTTATTATGGACCAGTATTTTAGAGATAAACAAACGCTGTGGCCCCGACTGCGTTCGGTTCCCATCCTATACCAACTTCAACAAACATTTATTCCAATTTTCTTATGATTTTTGGAATTTGCAAGCCAGTGTCTTGACATGATGTTGATGACAAATAAATAAAATGAACATGTTGAACGAAATATGGATCGGGATCATAACAAACAAAGTAACCGTGACAGCATTATAATAATTATAGCAATCCCATTGAATGTTGTAGGCTTAGAGACCGTCTTTTTGTTTGTTTTGTTACGTTTTTACGTAAATCCGTTGAACTGATTTTGATGACATTATCGACTAGTTACTTGAAACTGTTGCACTATTTATGTAGATAGTGCAAGAATTTCAAGTAGTCCTTGTCTTATTAATGTCAAAAGTATTAACATTATTAAGATTAGAATTCACTTCACTAAGTAGATATGTATTAGACGACCTCGAAAATATACTGCAATGTGTAAGTACTTTGCAATATATATTAGAGGGCCAACTTAGTAGGTAGTTTGGGATAATAACTCAAACTACTAATCATAAAAATAGTCTATTACTTAATGCACTTGTAATTATAAACCAGTATTCTTAAAAATAAATAAATCCGGGGGTCTTTCGTAGACAGGATTGAAGCACATGAATTTTAATTGATGAATTAACATAATGTTTTTCCATTTGTTTGATTGTGTCTAATAAAAAGAACATAAAATAATAACATGTTTATATAAAAAATTGGATGGAATGTATACGGGAAGGTATTTTGGTTGCACAACCTAACCTAAGACGAGTAGACTAAGTTTTAAGAAGGCTAAAGGTCAGTTAAATGACCATGATACCGGTATAGGTAAGCTCACATACTTTTTTTGTTTGGGAATGACATCTCGCAGGCTATCTATGCGGTTGCTGGCTGCTACATTAATAAATTAAGGCCTCAATTAGAACCTAGTAACTACTGGGTAACACGATAGATACCCCTTGGTAAGACTGGTTGTCAGACTTTCGGGCTTCTGATGACCCGTAACGACCATCAAAGATCCATGAAGGCCAGCCGAACGTGCTTTCGTGCTTTCTGCGGCACGGACGGGTCTTGGTATGTAATTACGGTCACCCATCCACGGAGCAACCGCAGCAAACGTTGCTTAACCTGATCAATATTTAGCCACATGCCCCTCGACAAAGTCTCCAAAGTGATTTCCACATAATAAAAGACAAACGATGTGTTACTAATGTCATTACTTAATACCGTAATCTAACACATCACACTTCTAACACAAATGTTACGTCAATATAACTCCAACGAGTCAGAAATGTGTCCTACTTTTAAACCAAATTGTAAACTTATTACATTAATGTTATGTTATGACAGATTTCTTTCTTTTTTGTATTAGCAATAGAAAAAAATGATATACATAGGTACATAACATGACAGAGGTCTACCACTACACACACATTACACACGTAAGCCCCATTTTTTGAGGGGCTAACCTATTGTCATCGACCGGGTATTACCCGGACAAATCCAGACTCCGGGGTGCTACTGAGAAATTTCTAATGAAAAAACCCATTAACAGTCTGCCCAATCTGCGGGGTAGATGCGTAACACACTCACAGTAGGAACGGCTTTCATTTTGACAGTTCAACAACATTCATCGCGGTATTTACGTTGCAGAGCAGACACATTCGAGTTCGAGCATATGAAACAATGGATTAGGCATATCCTTCAAAAGGATTAAAATTCTGATTGATAGTACCTATGTTACGTAAGTACTGGGAATCAAACCCAGGAACTCATGCTCAATTGTAGCGCTTGCGACCACTACACCAACGAAGCGAAAAAATGTTTATAGGGGCAATGAAACCCGACCTATTGACTAGTAGAAACACTATAAACAAACAACCACGATCAGGACAATGACATCTAGCGAATTACGTCACTACCCTCATTAGTGACGTCATGAACATTAGGAACTTTTGACAATGAAGTCATCAAAAACCACAGGCTTCGTATAGACCACAAGTACATTCGCGGATAGAAAGAGAAATCGTAAGATAGCGCGGTTAGGCAATGTAGCTCAGTAAATGTTCGTGTCGACACAGCTCAGCTTGTGTGCCTGACTCTACGTCGTTATGATTTTATCTGGAGGGGATAGTTTTGCACTGATATAATTGTTGAAATATTTTTATGTTGGTAGGTACCTACTTGTTTTAGCTCAATAGAGCTTGGAGTGGCTTGGACGTCAAATATTGCGGGAAAATAAATAAATATCGGATTGCGATAAAAACTATCTCTGCTAGTGTTAGCAAACATTGTTACTATCGCAACTTATGATATCCTCCTAGAGGAGAACCCTTAAACTATAGATCAAAATATTAAGTACATGGCACTTCAAAATAACTAGGCGTGATGTTATGATGTATGTATGTGTATTAAATAGTATGGTTAACCCGAAGCAGTTAAGAATTATTAAAAGGCTATCCTATGTGGTTTCACACACTGCTTATTAGGATAAAACTACGCACGATTAAAATTGATGCTAATACATGAGATTCGTACGCAAAATAAGCACTTTGACGTGAAGTTGCGGACGCCAGGCGATAATATCTCAAGAGATGTCTTAATGTATCTAAGTGAAACTGCAATTGTATCCTATAGTTTCCAAACAGCAGTGACTATTGACGTCACAAATGGGGAAAATCCTAGTGTCGGTAACCTGTGGGCTTTTTAAAACACCTCGTTGAGTGTGAGACCTGTTATAACGACGAGTCATCTCTTATGACGTCACTAGTCCTACCCGCAGCATTGAAGGTTTTCTTGCTAACTTATAAGTCATGGTGTGTGGGATAGTAAGGTCAAATCGACATTCGTAGTACAAGGATTTCTGGTTATAAAGTTCAATTGTTATTCAAACCTTTGTTGTGCCAATTGTAGGAAAATTGGTGGAATTTAATTTGTTTTTGTTAATTTGCGTAGAAGGTAGTCAACGTCACAATCCCTACGTCATTTGATCAAATTAGACAAACCAATTTGATTAATAGTTACTCTTAATCATCTAGTTTGTTTTACCAATATTATTTAACATAATCAGGCTACTTCTGGGTACAGGACTCCTTTCTATGAGAGGCAGTGGGCCGTAATCCACCACGCGGGCCCAGTGCGGGTTGGTAGTTGTCACGTCTTCGAATTTTTGGTTCTCTGACATGCCGGTTTCCTCCCCCCCTCTGCAATATTATGTGCAATGCGTCAACTCTAATCACATAATACCAATGTCTGAAGTGGTGTCATCGTTTCCTGAATCCCTATGACCCTCAAACTCAATTAATTTTCATCATTCTCTTGCCCAGTGGTGGCCCAGTGGTATCGGTCCCAACTTACGGGTTGTCGGACTTATGGTCGTAGGTTTGGAACCAGGCAAGTATTTTACATTGTGTAAATATTTTCATCACCACTGCTCTCAAAACGGTGAAGGAAAACATTGTGAGTAATCTACCCGGAAAGTCGGAGTCTTACTTTAAAGTAAGCGAACGAGCGAGTAGTGACTGGCGAGTGAGTGTGTGAGTGTGTGTAGTGAGCGAGAGGTCCTGAGTTCAATACCCACCTATTGTACTAATGACATAAATCAACCCCTTGCACATTTTGTTTACATTTACGAGTCACAAAATATTCGTAACGACTAAGTCATTAAAAAAAAATAGTTTAAAAAAATTAAAAAAACACGCTTTAAAAACCAAACTAAAAAGTAGAAAATAATTTAATTCTATTAAAAAGCGTGGGGTGCTTGATATTAATTGATTATAAAAATACCTCAAAAAGCACCCCACGCTTTTAAATAGAATTAAATTATTTTCGAATTTTTAGTTTGGTTTTTAAAGCGTGTTTTTTTTAGTTTTTTTAAACTATTATTTATTTTCTATTTTTTAGTTTTGCTAACTACAAAAGCGTGTGTTTTTTTTTTTTAATTATTGTATTGTCATAGGTCCTCGATAAGCCTACAAAGTTTAAATGAAATCTGACCGTTTAAAGTGGGTCAAAATAGCGTCCAAAGGAGTCGGTTACATACAAACATACAAACAAACAAACATATAAGTGAAGCTAATATAAAGCGTGTAAAAACATGCATTTACAGTCTAATAAGCCGTAGTTAGAACCGATTAAAGTCTTATCAGTGAAGGTAATTTATCGATGTTATTAGCAGAATTAGACCTAATTGAAGGATACGCTGCCGGCAGCACTGGTAAGTTGCTCACACATGTTGCAAGAATCAACAACAATTTTTTTTAACGAATTGGAATTCTTTCTACTTCTTTTCATTTCCACGGTACATCTCTCGCCCTATATTGCTATTCATATTTCCATTAATTCCAAATTCTATCGAATTATTTTTTATTGGATAAATTGTTAACGCTCAAGAAACGGGTGAAGACACTGACTCCTGTAACACAGGTATACACGGCTATACATCAAGCTATACATTTCCAATATAAGGAAAAAAATCCTGATCGCGGATTGTATAGGAATTCCGTACAGTGCGAGATCAGCGTAAACTGGAAATGTATAGCTTGAGGTGTAACGGTGTGTACCACCTAGCTCAGGAGTCAGGGCTTCAATTGAAAATGTAACTTTTTATGCCAATAAAACATGTTATTTGTTTATTATTGTGGTGAAAGGCGGGCGTTTTGGGGGACTGTCTTTTGTAATTTTGACGTTCAAAAAGTGCTGACTCTCAGCCTAGAATAAATGACTTTAGAATTTTTTTTTAATTCATATTATAGACATTTTGCTGTACTGGCGTTACTATTGGCTGGACTAACTAGACCCACGCACCCAGTGGGCAATAAATGGGCTCGCTGTAACTCACTACGAAGGGAGATTTGGTTTCACAATAGCGTTGGTACTCATTATTAAGGTGGGCACAGACAGTGCAACGGAACATGTTAGGCACTGGCAAGTAAAGAATGTTAATTAACAATTAAATGAAATAAGGAATTGATAAAAAAAGATAAAATTTAGAAATCAAAGCTAAAATAATTGTCAAAAGACATCATTTTAAAGAGGTATCATACAATATACATAACAACATGTAAATTGTTGATGAAACCTTATAAGCACCGCAAGCAGGCGAGCTACGACAACGCGACTCTAGCAGAAAAAAAACATGGAAACTTCATGAAAATTGCTGTACCAGAATCGCGTCGCGTTATGCCTGTCAATTGGACTTTAATATACGTAGGGGTATGGAAAATAAATTCTGCCATTTTTTATCTTATAATAATAATACCAGCCTATTACCCTGCCACTGCAGGCCAAAAGCCACTTCTCTTACTGAGAAGGCATGAGTATTGATCACCACGCTTGCTCAAGACGGGCTGGCGATCTCCAACTTATATTTCTTTCACCAGTCTAAGTCAGTAATGTCCAAGATAAATCAGAAAATGCATATGAATTGAAAAAGTCTCTCATACTTGCTGGGTTTGAACTTACAACTTCGTGTTTTATCTATTATTTTCTAATATTATAATCGCAATATAATTGTCACTTATCTGTCCTCATAATAATTGTACTATTAGCCAAATACATGATTTAGATTAATCCTGATTTACCTGAAAAATACTTTTCCCGGCTCAATTATTACTAATAGCATAGGCGTTTAATCCTAGACTTTCCCTCATTGCCAAAAACGCATGTATTTTCCTGGAGGATATGATACCGTTATTAAAACAACCAATAAAAAATCACAGGTAATTAAAACAAAAGACTCTCTGCGGTTTTTTGTTTACGAAATAATTGACGTTCGCAAAAAAACGGGTTTTTAATAACGCGCACTGTTGGGTTTTCACAGCCAGTTTTTGATAATATCATTTTACTTAGTCGGATTTCGTAACACATTGTGAGTACAACTCAAAAATAAAACACGAAAACCAACTGATTTTTGCGTGTTTTTGAAAACGAGGTTAATCATCACCTTCCTAGCCTTTGTACAAACTATGTTGGGGTCAGCTTCCAGTCTCTCTGGATGCAGCTGAATACCAATATTTAACACTGAGCGACAGCCCAGCTGACCTCCACAACCCAGTTACTGGGTAACACAATACCCCTTGGTCAGAGGTGGATTAAATATCTACAGCGCCCTAGGCTAGCACCTCATCAGCGCCCCTCTAGTTGTCATCTTACGAATATTATAAGTGCGAAAGTGTCTGCGGGTAAAGAGATGCATTTTTGTTTCTCTTTCACGCATAAACAACTTACCAGATTATAAAGAACTTTGTATGAAGGTAGCTTGTTCATTGAATTAACACATAGGATAATTTTATTGCGGGAAAGTCACATGTCACGCGAGCTAAACCGTCAAATAACTTCTCCCGCTCTGGGTGGAGCGGAAGAGCGTGTCAGACTTTTACTGACTAAACCCACCCGTGTTCCTTCAGATATCCCTTTCGAACAATCCGCACCCCTGGCAGGCATCGGCCCTTGCGGACCCCATCAGTTGGTGCTGAAATCTCTTTGAGGTGCGCGTAGAACATAACGCGCCGTCACCCCGAGCTTGGTCCTTACCGAACAGCGAGCTACCCATTACTCGCCGCTCGCAAGCCCACGCTTACGGTGGCTGGGAATCAGCCTGGAATTCCCTATACTCAGGGCATCTCCTGCGGTGGCTAGGGCCGTGAGGGCGCATGTACTGCTTCTCCTTCACGTGCGCCGCCTCCCTTTTCTCGAGCATCACTGCTTTACAGAAGGAGGTGACGGCTACCCATGCACTCTCGCTCCGTACCATGGCCTGGACCAGCGCCGGACGTGAGAGATCGCCTCCACGAAGACACGGGGGTGCTCTGCGCAGCAAGCCACCACTATATGCTCCACCGTGTCTTCAGGGCGATCTTCACAATGGAAACACCCAGGTGTTTCCTCCCGCCTTATGCGAAACGTGTCCGGTGAGAACCTGCGTCAGGCGGAAGGTGACACGCCGCCCGCCTCTCAATCCACTCCTCAAAGAGGGGACTTACCGCCGCAATTAAATCTTCTTGTCAATTTTTTATTCATATTTTCATATTTTGTAGGCTAAAATTTATATAACAAATTTCGTTTAACTCCCAATTGATATCAACTGTAAGTAATTTTTTTAGAATTCTATATCTTGGTGATTTTACTGCTACGTTGTCCTTTTTTCAATTAAAGTTTTAATTTTGTTTTAATTCATTAATTAAATTTTGATAGGCTTATGAGTAGTTATGAGTCATTGAATTTTTTTTTAAGTGAGGGACACTGTCCCTGAGTGGCCTTAAACTCTAACAATGATAGAACTAGAACGTGAAATTTTAAACTTACTCGACAAAAATATCTCAAAAAAAATAATATAATAAATATTTATTGTAAATGAAAAGTTCTCATTAGTATTTCATAACTTTCAGTAAATAAAAATTACAAATAAAACATAAAGATCTGCAATCAAGATAATAATTTGTTTAGCCAGGTTAATATTCACTCGCTCCGGTACATCTATTTATTCTAAAATAGTCATGACAAGTTCGACTTGTTGCTTTAGGCTGCTCTGAGTACATTTGTTTACTAAACATTTACGTGCTTGTTGTTTTGCTCCGAACTCTGTTCCAGATAAGTTTAATATTTCGATATATAAATACATACTCTGACCAATGCGACCAAACTGAACTTACTATTATTTTCTGAAATAAAAATAAATCGTTTTCATTTTGTTATGTTTATTGATAAAATTATTTTTGATTTTTTCTTCATTTAAAAATTTCCACGCGCGCCCTTTTGTAACCTCGCGCCTCTAGGCATGTGCCTAGTTTGCCTTATGGATAATCCACCACTGCCCTTGGTAATTCTGGTTGTTAGACTTTCGGGCTTCTGACGACCTGTGACGATTGTCACAGATCTATGGATGACAGCTGGGACCACGGCTTAACGTGCTTACGAAGGCCTTGAGGGGATAAAAAAACCCGATACTACGTTCCCATGAGATAATTTTCGACCTCCAAGCGGGCTAAGCCGCTGGCAAAAGCTAGTATTCCATAAAATTCTGTCTCAACCAAGAGTTGATGAGGCGACAAGTCTGTTCAGGTTCATGGCCCAAATGTTATCCGTAGTAGTGTGTATTTAGGGTACGATGGGACTGTCATACGCACTGTGGTCAAGGCCCTAATTAAATAAAGAAGATAAAATGAAGTACGAATGGAGTAAATAGGGATGAAAAAGGGTAAACATTTAGTATCGTTTGGCAGGAAGGGGGGAGTGGGAGTGGGGGGGGAGAGGGGGATGGGGGAGGGCGATGGGGGAGGGGGCGTGCCCCTCTCCTCCCTGGCACCACTCCCATAAAAAGGCAACTCACCGTTTCCGAGAAAAATGATTTTTTGTAACGTAACCTCAAAACACTTAAGTAAAAGTGATCTAAAAAAATAACCATGGAGGGGATGGCGGGGTCTGTGTTCGCTTGCTTCGCTCGATCATTAGACCCCGCCATCCCCTTCTAACCTAACCTGTCCGAGTCGGAGTGTCCCAAGTTCCGAGCCCACTTCGCCCGCTCTTGCATCCTAAGTTTTCCTAGTAGCTAGTCGGATTGGGTTAAAAAAATAACCAAGTAGGGGATGGCGGGGTCTGTGTTTTCTCTCGCTTCGCTCGCTCACTAGTCCCCAACATCCCCTTCTAACCTAACCTGTCCGAGTCGGGGTGCTCCAAGTCCCAATCTTGCTTCGCTCTCTCGTGCATCCTAAGTCCTCCTAGTATCAGTTGTAACTGCCTTATAAACACACATACGATCAGTGGGAATACACTAACTTTCAGCTAAGGCGAATTTTTAGGATGATATGTCGAAAAACTTTTTTTTACGTTCCGTTTTATCGATTTTGCACGATATTTTACACCACAGACAATATTTGGTTGTGTCAAATTTGGTTGTCCATCACCAATTGTAACGTTCCGTTTTCGCTTTTAGCTGATTTGAGGTTACAAACTTATTTTGTAATTTTCTCGAAAAATATGCATTACCTTTTAATAAGAGTGGTAGCGGTATAATCGGAGACCCAAGCCCTACCAGTTTTAACCATTTTTACTTCCCAACTCCTGTCAAAGGATACTAGATCCAACCCTCCCTTTTAAAGTTTCGTCCCAATTTAGCCCTGCATCCCTACTATTCACCCCGTTTGTCGGTATTAAAGTATGTACATTATTTAACAGACTGTACTTGTACTACAAGGTAGAAATAAAAATACTAGCAAAAAAAAAAAACAACCGAAACTGTCACATGCAATTCTTGTCGAAATCGTAAAGTCGGATATATTTATGTATACAGGGTTATTTGTAAAACACCGGTAACCTCTCAGGACTATATTACTAACATCATAAACAACAACTTTTGTTCTACGACTTTTTACAAAACATAATACATTTTCCAAAAACAAACCTTAAATATTTCGTTGTCCTATGTAACACATTTCAACTCTGTATTTTGCTGTACCTACATACATTGCCGCGCACTGTCCTCGTAGTAATACTTTTGGGTTAGTAACTCGCTACGCTACGGTTCCCGCCTTTTTACGCAAAAGCCAAATTATACCTACAATCGAACATTTGACATGGAAATAACCTTGATATTTCACGGTACCTATGCACTAAACACCGTAATGAAAACAAACTAACAATGACATCTCACATTTTCTATAAAGTTACAACGGTCTATCACTTGATAAAAGTATTTTGTATACGTATGTTTGGGAATCGTATGGCGTATTGGCGACACGCTTCCGAAACATTGTCTTCACACCTAGCTAGCATTCGCACCATTTCCGTGTACTCGACATTGGAATATTGATACGCCATCATGTAAAGATAATTACGTATACGTCTGCACTGCCGAATTTCACTACAAGGACCCGTAATGACGCGACGCAAGCGCATCAAAGCAAACGAATGACTGAAGGCCGCCCGTAAATAGGTCAAGTTCAAGCGCCCCCGCCGCCCCCTAACCCGCTCCCCTCGCTATTGTCGGTACTACCTATCGCTTTCTTTTGCTTCGCATAGACTTCGTAACATTTAGAGCGTTGAATTTAAATATTTTTTTTTTGTATGTAAATCTGATGAATTAAAATATGATGATTTTTTAAAAGTCATAGAACAAAAGTTGTTGATTATGATGTTAGTAACGTAGTCCTGAGAGGTTACCGGTGTTTTACAAATAACCCTGTATAGATAACAACTCGTTCAGAGAAGGTCAACAAGTTGTCAAGCTGTATTTCAAAATAAAAGCCTCCGCAATATTTAAAATTGAGTCAATGTAAAGCAAGAAGAAAAAATACAAAATCGTCAGTTGTCCGGACAAAGATAATTTAATTACGTACGTACCTACATTTAATCAGGTGTCAATCTTTTCTGATGGTAATGTCAGAGTCTTTAATGGTATCATAATAATATTTATTAATAAAGTATTTAATTTTCATTAAAATATGCATGGATGACGATCACACAAAATAGGACTCACGCAGTGAGCCTGTCTTATTTATATAGGAAATTTTCATATATTATTGCGACTATAGGATCGAACATGAATCTAAATAATAAATATCGCACGTGACTCGATTATTATAATACACATAGTTTATCAGCTCAAGATGACATCATCGTCATTATTCAATAGTCAGTAACAAAAAACCATGCCCATCAAACAATAATAAAAATGCTGTCATTAATTGAATCAACAAAAAAGTTTAAAATACATAGTACCTACGTACCGAAACCTTTTTCACATGCATCTCGAAAAAAATGTAGCAATCTATTTCGATAGTTAATAACCAAGACAGAGTCACCGTAAAACTATAAACTACACCAATTATTCACTGCACAATTTTTTTACGCAAATGAAGGGTAGGTAATTTGTTACACTACCCGCAGTACGAAATATAAGTAAACAAACCTTATTTAACATTCTGCAAGCGCACACATTAGACTGTACGATATTCTGATAAAACATTGAAAAAAAAAATCGGTAATCCATTAAGCGAAAAATCACAAAAAATAATTCAATATTAATAAAAACGTCAACACAATACAAAAAAAACTTGCATCGCAAAAAACATAAAACAAAAAAACATGTTGCGTACCTTAGGTCAATGACTGTCAAAAAATCCCTTCACTCAGCCCTTTCCACATACATCACTTTCGACACGAACAATTTTGCGGAAACGTTAACACTAAATTTCAAATTGACAATAACGTACAATCCGCACGACGGCTGAACCAACACTGCACTCACTGCTTGCGTTGCCAAATGTGCAAACGCAGAATTACAACACCAGTTTACATTGACCTTTAATTTCAACCTACTTTTCCCTCAACCGTGACCGTTTTGAACGTATCCAGAGCGGCATGGGAGCTCTAAGTCCTCGGGTGGTTTTTATAGGCAATGATTTGGTTCATAAGGACGGTCGAAAGGCTTTGACTGGGTTCAGTGACTCGCTAAGTTGCTGGAACAGGGGAAATCCGAATGCAGTTCGGTTTGCCAAGTTACCAGGTCATGGTTGTGTTACTTAGGCGGATTTGAAGGGAAAATTTATTTACTGAGTTCTAGGATGTAGCAATACTTGGGTAGGTACCTACGTGGAATATAAGTGGTAGTTGGTAGATTACAATGCAGGATAGTCGAGGATAATATTGTCAATTAGAGTTTTACGTTGAATTATTTTCCTAATTACGTTGGTAATAGAGACCTAGTATTATTTACAATTCCGGGCAAAAACGGGGAATATCCTAGCAGGAAAACCCAATTAGTAACAGTTTGTCCGTAATGGAATTCAAAACGAGATATTTGATTTTTTACTTTCTGATTTGACTTTGATTGACCAAAACATCACTCTAACCAGCATTCTAATTGCGTAACACACGATCAATCACAATTTGAATCATTTTGAAGGATGTCCATTGCTTTACATATTCGAGAAATTTGTCTGCTCAGCAAAGTAAACAATACAATTAATGTTGTTGAACTGTCAAAATGAAAGCTATTTCCACTGTTAGTGTGTTACGCAACTACAGCAGCATCATCCACTATAACATTAATTATTAGGTATTTTAAAGAAACATTTTTATAAAATAAAGTAATGGATAGCTTTGCACGCCTACATAAATTTGACGCATACAGAGCATCAAGTTGCAGATCAAGTTTATTTTTTTCAACTTGTTTTTCAAGCAACCTTTTAAAATTCGTCAGCAGTTTCTTACGTAAACAACGCACCGTCTTACAGTTTTAGCACATTTACGGTACCACGTGTTTCATCAAAAGATTATGCACTTTTAACAATGTTGACTGCATTTGTATCTAAACAGTGTTGTAGATAAGTAATTCCAGCCGCACGGGTTTCTCGCGGTTGGTCCGTGTGTGCAAGGCGCCTCCGTGCCTCGCAAAGCACGTTAAGCCGTTGGTCCCGGCTGGGGGATTTTAAAATATTTTTTAGCTTTCCTTTTGCACTGGTATCTTCATATTTACATAACAAACATACAGGTAGTATATTCTGTATTCAATGAAAGGTAGTTTGATGTTTTATACGACCGAAAAGTTCTTAGAAAAGGAAAATTGGAACTTCTAATTTCCTTTAACTTCAAAGTAGAAAACGGAAAATATCTTAAAATATCCTCGATTGACTAATCAATTAAGCTTTCTAATATATTTACTAAAATTACCACATTTTCTTAATAAAATGAAAGACAGAAATAGGAAGCATATCTAATATTATCATAGTTTATGTCTAACCTACAAAGATAATCATTTGTATTCCGTTTTGGTTACCTAAAGGTAAGGTAAGGTAATAGTATCTTGATAGAAAATCTTTTTCAAACTCATACTCAAAGTATTTATTTGAATTAATGAATTACCACCAGTTTTGAATTGTCTAGGAGTCGGACAGTCAGAAAAATTAAGTAGTAGGTCCGTTTCGTAGGTTGGAGAAAAACGGGCAAGAAACTTCATGAATATTCTTTCCAATCAAAATGTTGTTATAAAATATTGGTTATATCATTCAAAAAATTTGCATGTTATGAGAACGATGACGAAAAACTTGCACGTTAAAAGCGTCCATAGTTAACAATTTAAAAATCAAAATAACCCGTAGCAGGTAAGAGACGACCAGTCCTAACTCGTGTGACGGTGGCTGTTCACAAACATGACGCATGGGTCAGCACTCAGTTCAACGATTTCGAAGGCACCGAATGACTGAGCTGTCCTAAAGAGGAGACGCGCGGTCAGCCCCCTTTGTTGCTCTCCACTTTAAGATCGAACCCGGCCTGGGTTTCGATCTTAAAGTGCAGAGAGTATAAAAAACTTAAGAACACGAAAACATTCACCGGCAAAGGATTTTAATGTAACAGTTTGCGGAAGAAATGAGGACACAATTTTATAATAACATGCCAGTGCACTTGGTTTCGGATATTTCGGTAAAAAAAGAAAGTAGAAAGTTCCCGTAAATTGGAAGAATATTAAAAACTGCCGATGCGGAAATTGATTTTGCCCCATACAGGTACAAAAATGGGGTTGACATTAAGGGTTATTAAGTAAGGTATGGTGTTTTATTTATGAAGCAGTTTTCATGTTTGAATTCATGTAGTTTGTGTAAAAGCCACGCCACATCACAAAGACATTTTTGTCACAGTTAAGGCACATCTGAGCACAACCTAAAAGCTATCAGAAACTCAGTCTCTATAAATAATCCCATTTAGAAAATTTCTAAAAAAATGATTTAAGTCTCTACAAATAATCCTTTTCAGAAAAAAAAATGCCTACGTTCCATATTTATTGGCTCTTTGAGTATTCCTGACGTAAATTGATTTGGACATATTTGTACTGTGCTCCAATGACGTGAAAATGTTTTGCTAAAAATAAAAACAAAATTATTTCTTTCTTGAAAATAAAATAAGTTACATTTAGATTAAAGGGCGCATCGAGTTTCTGGCGCTAATTGAAGCGTTTGTAGCTCTGGCTGGAATAGGTGGCTCGCGTGCTAATTTAGGTATTTCCTTCGTGTTATTAAAATAAATACACACATTGAAAATTTTAAATCTATACGTTACAGAACAGATGTTTTTAGTTTTGGTATTATTAAAAACCGATGACCTAAGGGTTTGTCGTGATTTTTAGAGATTACTTTGGAGTTTTTTCTATAGAATAAACTACAAGTAATCGTGAAATAAATCCCATTAAAAACATAAATGTGAAATGAGAGCCATGTTCAATATTATGATTATGCCTTGGTTCCAATGTCAATCTTGGTTCCAAGTTTAATGAGCAGTCCTGTTTATTTATAACAACATAAAATATTTTATAACAACTTAAAATATAATTTATTCTTATAACTTAGGATAATATATTGAAGCCTAAGGTCTGATTAAGCTAGTTGTCATATACAAATAATATTGTAGCCTTCGCAAGTTCTAAAGCTGTAAGTTCTTATTTTATTCTTCCAAAAATTTGGCTTGCTGGTAGAAACTAGCCATCGAATATAGGGATCTTCCTCGACTGTTTTCGTTGGTACTTAATAATAATTCGTATACGGGACCTAGCCAAGTCAAACCTTAGGCTTCAATAGATTATCCTAAGTTATGAGAAGAAATTATATTTTAAGTTGTTATAACATATTTTATGTTGTTTTAAATAAATTTCAGGACTGACCATTGAACCTGACACCCATTTTGATCTCACTTCGTTTGTCGTTGAAGTCAACAAACAAGGCATAATCATAATATTGAACTTGGCTCTCATTTCACATTTATTTTTTTGATGGGATATCATTACTTTTTGTAGAGAAATTATTAGTAGACAGTTTTTATCGCACAGTTCCCCACCCTGCTGCTCCACGGGTGCCGCACCGTGCGCCGTGGTCCGAAATACATATATTATTTAATTATTAAAAGTAATGATCTTACACTATTGATACGCGCTAAATATTGAAATAATAATGAATATTGAATCCCAGTTAATAACGTAATAAATACGAAAGTCGACTATACTCTTAGCTAAGATTATTATAAAATTTAAAAAAAATACTACTTTCTGATTTATTCCTTTGTATCCAACCCAATTAACCCAACTACCTATCTGGATGCCAAATTTTAACTTTCTAGGTCATCTGGAACTGGGTTAGAGTTTTGATCAATAGGTCAGTCAGTGAAAAAAGGACGATTTTTGGACGTTAATATCTAAATAACCGTTTGATTTGAGGTGTGTGCACCCCACCCGCCTGCTCCACGGCCGCCGCCAATATGAGTCAAATTTGATATATTTATGTAAAAATATCGTTTTTAAGTTATGAGGGGGTCAAAAGTAGCTCCAAATGGTTCGTGTAATATTACATACGGTGCTGCTCGCCAGTTCTGTTGGCTTGAACTTGGCTTGACACGCTGCCGCGTGTTTAGTTACATTTCATATTAATTGCATAAATAAAGGCTAAGTTGCGACGTTGTAGCAAGGGAAGGAACCAAGGTAAAAATCCCTAGGTGCACCCTTAAGTTCGAGGCAGACGGACAAATAAAGCCGAATAGTGTGTCAGTTTACAAAGTTAAAAAATGTGCCTCTCGAATCTTTTAGATCTAAGTTGGCAAAGACACTTAAAGAAAAAAATAAATAAACTGGCTCAGTCCAGTCAAATCTGACTGGTTCTTTCCTCAAAGTACCATTTCATACACTAATCTACACGGTCCTTACATATTTAATCAAGATTATGAAAGACTTTAAAAGGATCTTTGACCCCTGAGTTTGTTACGTAATTTCTTTTCATGGGTGCCTGTGTTTTAATGACGAGTAAAAATTATAATATCCTATTTGCAGAATAAACAATGGAGGGGAAGGGAGGAGGGACTTGCAGCTATGTAATAGCAACCGCACGGGTGGCTCGATCAGATTAAGCTACGCTAGCCACGGTCGGTTCGTGGATGGAGGTCACCATCTTTACTTACCAAGACCCCTCCGTGCCTCGAAAAACACGATAAACCATTGGTCCCGGCTATCATTCGTGGATGTTTGATAGTCGTTACGGGTCGTCAGAACCCCGAAAGTCTGACAACCAGTCTTACCAAGGGGTATCGTGTTGCCCAATAGCTGGGTTGTGGAGGTCAGATAGGCAGTCGCTCCATGTAAAATACTGGTATTAAGCTACATGTGGTTACACGGGAATCCGACCCCAACATAGTTGGGAAAAGGGAAGATAGATGATTTGCAGAGTAAACAATTTAATTTCATTGCGACAACAATAATTTTAAACAATTTCCCACAGACGGTACCTACCTAAAATATAAATTATTTCGTTCATTAGTTACCGTTTCCATTTTAATTTAGAGACTGCTGAAAATAACTTTGAATAATGTATCGAAGTTAATGGATTATTCAAAATAATGAAGACAACTTATCTTAACTTTCCCAGTTGTATTTTACTTTTACTTAGTTGCCAACTCTTAAAGAGTGTGTTTGGAAAGCCCGTGGATCTTTGAATTTTCAGATATTTGTGCTCCTTATATAAGATGAATAATGGTCCTTTGTGATGTTAGTTCCTGGTTTTTTGAGCTTTTTCAGATTTTTCCTGTCATACATGCATATTTCCTGGGTTCAATTCCCAGATCAGGCAAAGTGATAACAGATGAAAAAAAAGGCGGAGGTTCTCAAGTCAACGCGTACGTATTAAATTTTTTTTTCATGAGGGATTTTTCAGTAGCTGCCCATTCGGACGTTGCTGGTGTGACCCTCGCACCTCAAAAAGCACGTAAAGCCGTTGGTTGGTCCTGCGCCTGATCTTTCACAGACCGAGTCGGATTACAGTCCCTTCGGACTATGAGAGTAAGTAAAGAGGGACTGCACCTGTGTGTGCGCAAACACTCGTGCATTATTAATATCTCCTGCACGCATGGCTAATCTCCGTTGAAATTCGGTCGGGAGAATATTATTATTGTTATCTTGATGTTATTAAGTTAGATCACAGATCAGGTAATTAAACGGCTATGACAACCAGGATTGCTCGACGACATGTTTTGATGTGTCAAAACCGGAGAACAATTAAAGTTGATTCAATTATGCGAGTTCAACCACTTCTTACGTCATGAACTCATGATTCGTAACTATGGCTACAATAATAAATTATCCATTATAGGTTATCTCAATTGCACTGAATTCTTTAGAGCAGCAGAAAACGGATTGGTAAACTTCGTAAAAACGACGAGCGTGTAAAAACACGCTTTTTATTAGCTTCACCTGTATGTTTGTATGTTTGTCTGTAACCGACTCCTTTGGACTTGATTTTGACACACTTCACATTGTCAGATTTAATTTAAACTTTGTATACTTGTCTAGGACCGACGACAAATCAATAATAATAAAAAAAACAAGAAAAAAATCCGATAAATCACGCTTTTGTAGATAGTAGAACTAAAAAATAGAAAATAAATACTAATAAAAAAAACGCTTTAAGAACCAAACTAAATAAGCAGAAAATAATTTAAAAAAAACCTAGGGTGCTTGATATTAATTGATTATAAAAATACCTCAAACAGCACCCCACGCTTTTTTGAAATTATTTTCTGCTTTTTTAGTTTGGTTTTTAAAGCGTGTTTTTTGTTTTTTTTTAACCTTTTTTATATTAATCTCAGATCAGCATTATTATGATAATTTATGTAAAAGAGACACAACCCCGCTGTAGGCGCTATGCTATAAGCTAAAAACACCGTACTCGCTTTACGTACATGTTAGAGTGCCAACTAACGTAATTCGGCGCGGCCTATCGAATGGCGTCAATATTATAGCGTAATAACTAATAAGACAAACGGTTACTATCGGCCTTGTGGGTATAGCTGTAGGCGATAAGCTTAAAACTTCATAGTCACTTTTGTTACATAAAAAGGTTCATACTAACGTAAATAACTGCGCTCTATCGAATGCCACCAATATAATTATATCAATATATTGTTCGCACGGACGTAAAAATATCGCGGCGGAATTTTCAATTCTCGGTGTTGAACCGAGCATTAAGAACTCAAAACTCAAACTCAAAGCATTTATTTCAATTAAACCATTTACAGGCACTTTTGAATTGCCAAAAAGTCGATCAGTTGGAAAGTTGAAGCTAGTAGCCCATTCCAAAACGTAGATCTCTATGGAGAAGAACGGTATAGCGCGTAGGCATATTAAATATCTTTAGTCTTAGGCAATGTATGACGTAGCTCGTAAGTTAATTCTAAGTCCTCTCAACCTTTGTTTATAACGCCAGTCGTTCAGTAAACCTTCAACACAGAACACGCTCTTTCATTTGCCAAACCTTCTGATTACTCTCACACAACCAAACACATTATCGGCAAAATGGTGGACACTCTTTTAAATCACGTTAGGTACTTATTACAAATTCTTGGGAACATTATTCTTGTTGCTTCTATATGTGAGAACAGTTTAAAAATAATAATGAACAATTCTAAATATAAGATTAAAAAATAAGCCCTGAAAGTTAGAAGATGACCAGTCTCAACCGACAGCGCCCGTTCACGAACTTGACGCGTGGATCAGCACCATCCACCTCAACCATTTTGTAGGGAACCGAATGATCCAACACACGCGCCACCATCAGTGAGACATTTATGTGAGCATGACATACTCTCAACTGTCATGCTTTTTCAAGTCAACGTACATCAATCAAAACAACACAATAAACGGATGCATGGTACTCACATTTACAAAGTTAAACAAAATGCTTCTAAATTATACAAAACTATAGTTTGCAATGTATTTGAGATATTATTAAAAAATTGATTTCCTAAAAGAAAGAAAAACATTTAACCCCTTGTTCATAAACGATGATTACAGTTAAATGATGATTAGCATCTGTTTAACCATACATTTTTGACGTTTAAACATCATTTAACTTTAATCATCGTTTATGAATAAGGGGTTTAATATATATTGAAGTATTCAATAATTAACACTTGGTTTAGTAAAAATAAAACATATTCGTAATGTCACAAAAATTATAATAATAGGAACAAAAATGTTCGTAATGTCAGAAAAAATAAAAGTGGGATGCATCTCTTCCAAATGTAAAATTTTTAACTAGTATGCCCAGGTGGCTGTGGAGCAGGACCAGCATTAAGCCAAGCATTTTTATCGACGATATAATCATCTAACTTATATTATGATTGTCTACATAGCGTGCGTTTAATGCATGATTTAAATTTCTTTTCATTTAGTTCAAGAATATCTACTGGTATTTTATTATAACATTTTACACAGTACCCCATAAAAGAAGAGTGAATGAAGTGAGAACCTAATAGAATGTATCCCAGCGTGTCGAAAAACACTCTGTTTGATTTTAAACTCTCGGCGCTAAGCAGTGCGTTAAATTTACCACCGCGATACTTTCCGTTTAATGTGACGTACTAATCATCCGTGATGGTACACGACCATAAAATTTTAGTGTTCAGTAGTATTATTCTGTAAAACTTACCGTCTAAACTTGAGTGTCCTTGAAGTGAGTTGGCTGCTCTGGATCCTCAACAGCCCGCGTAGCATGACCACTATAGAAACGGGTTTTGTCGACGCCGACGTAAGAATATACAAAATAACATACCTATTGTAGAAAGATTTCTACCGTCTTAAGCACGGATGTTAAAACTGAAGAAAGGATTTTTTTCTCTGCTTTTACAACTTGGGGTAGAAACATTTTTATAGAATCCTAACCATTAAAATCATCTGTATAAACCTCTAAGTTTATATTTTAACCTTCTTGAATGACTACCTATTTAATGCAAAAATCTTATACCTTAGTGCGTCCACCTTAACTACTTCACCCCGTTGCTATGAAAAGAATAACTATATCTTTTTCTTGAGCTTAGATAGACCAGTGCGGCTGTTTTTGTTTAGCCACAAGTCCCCCATTAGGATCTTTGACCATAAAGTTCATTAAACAGAAGGTCTAAAGGAAAGTAATTACTAAGGTTCTAGACTAATCTAAATGTTTGTTAAGCGTAGCCACCAAGTCTGTGGGTTGTGCGCAGTCGCAGTGCATGAAGTGTGAAGCTATTGTGATGGGCCACTGGTGTGACGGCCCTGACATGCTTTTAGATAAATTCGTAATTTATATTGTCAACGTGGGTATTGATGATTCTTAATGAATTATTCATAATGGTGACTAACATCAAAAGCGTGAATTGAACTATACCTACTCCATATTAATATTCTACATACTAAAATGTCTGTCTGTTTGTGACGTTATACCCAAAAAATAAATATGGTATAAACATAAATTAATCATTAACTGCGTTTTTAAAAGTAGGTACTATTTTCACAAACTTTTTAGTAACAACTCAACAGAAGAAACATGTTCCTACTTATGTATGTACACTTTGAATTTGTTACTTTGAACTTACCGTACCCTTTTTGTTTTCTACATAAAGAATCTCCAGTCTTTCAATTATTTTAGTTGCATACCCTAAAAAAAGTTTTTTTCCGAAAATTATATAATATTCGTGAAAATCGAGCACAGCCTCTATTATGGGGAACTGACGCCTCTCGTGGGTATCGCCGCAATGCTTGAAAGTTCGCCGTCCCTTAACTTATTGCTTCTCACTATTTATCAGGCGCTTGGGACACAGTTTTCTATAAATCGGGCTAGCATTAGGGATTTATATGATAAATCGCTCATTGGCAAGAAGGGTGACGTAACTAAAAAATCTGCAATTTTTAGATAAGTATACAGGTGGACACGGCAAATTTTACTATTTTTACTACGAAAAACGACATTACGCTAAGCCTAAAAATGACGGAACTAGAGAGGTTGTTACTTTATTCTCGCCGTACCTACTCATATCGCTGCTTTTAAACTTTTAAATCATCATACCCTTAATTAAATTGGTGTTTTTGAATTATCTCAAACTTCTCGCAATTAACGAAATGTTAATATGTGTAAAAGTATTTTGTAGATATTTCACGATTCACGAGATTTGTTTAAAATTGTTGCTTAGAAATCCATAAAATTATGAACTTTTGTGGTGTAGGTATACGTACTTACTTATAACCTTACTTTTTAAAGCAGAACGATGTACAGAATGCACCCTTAAAAATAAAACGAGTAATAATGACAAAACCAGTTTTTATTCATTTCTCAATACGACTTATTTTCCTTAGTGTTGAACAAAAATATCCTAAATATAATTTTGCGCATAAAAACGTCAAACAGTTAAGGCATCGTTGACGTTTGAGCTTGTATCCTTAGCACTAAAGCGTAATAATAAATATTTATTTTATAATTATAATATTCTGTACAATATAACTGCAATAATGGACAGATAGGAATGTTTTCCTATTATAATACATACCTATACCTCTATATTATAATATCCCTCTCAAAATGCTCTGCAAACCATATTTTAATAGAATTCTATTGAATTTTTTTTATTGTTATTTTTATCTAACAAAATGAATAATTATTTTCCAACTTAATTAGTTGCTATTCAATTAGATAATAGAGTGATTTTTTAAATAAGGTTATGTGCCTTTTTCAATTAAAACACTCCAAAACCTCCATTAAAATTCTTAATTAATTTTGTAGAATAGCCTAAGTATTGTTTTTATGGTACTCATTCATAAAAGAAGAACCTAAGTATATTTATAACCCTTTTTTCATGGTAATAAAACTAAAGGAGTACCTACTTAATCATAACAATGATTTCACAATAAAATAGTTATAATAGGATAGTTAACAAAAATAGAATGCTGATTAAAGTACCTACCTAAACTTTACATTACTGTCGTTTAAAGACCAACGAAATTAATATAATTTTTATTATAAAAATCTCATTATAATTAAGCTATCACAATGGTTTAAAGCTGATAATGATTGCGACACTATTCCATAAATGACGCTGATGACTTTTAAGCACCTTATTTAATTTATAATGATTATTTTGTGGTTTTAAAATCATAAGGGTGCCGATCGATAAGGCCGCCAATTGTATGGTTTAAAGTGTATAATTTATTTTTATTTAATGTGTAATCTGGTGTACAACAAAGTTTATAGAAATAAATAAACGGGTGTGATAATAGTAAAATTTAAAATGTTAAACTTATTTTTAACTACAAAACAGGTACCATACTTCGTTGTTGTTATATTATTAATTTGTATTGGTAACTTTTTTCTATTTAGTTTGATCACTCTTCTTCAGATATATACAAGTCCTTTTCTGTTGTTTTGTCTATATAATCCCTAATACAGGGTTAAAAAATTAGCTAGCAAAAATCCGCAGATGGTTATCCATATCCAAGCATGATAAAACAAAAAAATACATTTATTTTATGTTTTTTTTTGTGGGGTCGCTTGAAATATCAGTTTAAGAATCTCTTCGTTTTTGGTGAAAACTTCACAGGATATTGGTATTTAAAAACGATAATACTTAACAAAACAGTTTTTCTCAACTCACACTTGAAGTGATAACACTTACAGCGGTAGATGACCTATACAAAAAAACAATCTTTTTGTTCATCTGCGGAGTTAAGGTACCCAATTTAATCTAATATT
Organism: Polymixis lichenea; assembly: GCA_949091785.1. NCBI lineage: Eukaryota > Metazoa > Arthropoda > Insecta > Lepidoptera > Noctuidae > Polymixis > Polymixis lichenea. The sequence goes on from OX420939.1 coordinate 24,347,834, forward strand.
GTATTATGTGGTAACTATTGTACATTCTACCAATATCATTGGTCTGACTTTTGCAAAAAGTTAAACACAACTTAACTGAAGTTTACAAAGTTGATTACCTACTTCAATTAATAATTGTTTTTAATATTAAAAATGTTTATAAATTGTTAACTTGTTTGTAATCAGATTACAACTTAACTTTAAAACAACAACATGTGTATAACAAAGGCTCTAATAAATAGCTTATCTATGAGCACCTTATGTCTATAATGACAATAAAATAACTAGGTACAAGTTTTAAACTTCATTTGTAATAAATTAGTAACAATGACAGATATGTCACGTTTCAAAATACATATATATATGTATTTAAAAAATCAGCATCTTTTAAAATTCAAAATGTTCCTACTTTAACTTTATTTTGTGCATTTTTTGGTACGATCATCTTTGATTTTTTTTTTAAAGCAACTACTTATAGCTATATCTACAATCAAGATCCCACCACCATTTAAAAAATAAAAGCTCTACTTTACATTCCCCTACTAAAATCCCGTATTTCTTGAATATGCGTTGATACAGCAAAACCTATCTTATTTCATTCATTTCTGTCTCAAGAAAAAATAATTAATGATTTAAAACGGTTGGTCAAAATTAGGTTCATATTTTATGAAGTTAAAATCACAAAGGGAATTCAGACAACCTGTATTGATCGCCCTTTACATTTTTAAATAACTATCTTTCTCATAGAAAATTGTCTCGCACAAGATAATTTACAACAAAGGTTTCGATTAAAGACTTTTAGTAGAATTAAGAAAATGCTTAACTGTCACAAATCCTCCCAAAACTTCTTTAGAACCAAGTACAACACTCAAAAATCCAAAATATTTCGTTTGAACTTAGTTAAAATGCCTAGTAACCTTGTCGATATAAACCCTTCATGTTGAAATTTGTGCTAAAATCGACGTTATTAGGCATTGAAATGGCCTTTAATATCACACTGAATATGAACAATGCTTTTCAGGCAGCGACAGTATAACTCAAGAAATCTAATTGTTATGAAGAAGTTTTCGTTTTCAGGAGAAGAACGGGCCAGTACATCGTGACGAAGAGGAGAAACAAGGCAGGGAACACCACGCGGGACAGTTTGTCGATTTCCCTCCAGAGCACTCGCTCTTGACCAGTGTCGGCGTCTAACCAGGCAACCTGCAATTTAAATAACCCATTAAACACATAGTCAATGAATTACCCTGCATGCTTTAAAAAAACAAGAGACGATTTTGGCTTATTAGTCAATTCGTTGGTGACTCGCTCGCAGAAATTCCAATGTGCCTTATTGCCAATTGACCAATACGAATGTATAGAGTTATCGATTTGCCCACAAATAAATTAACTTCGTGCGATTCGCCTTAGTGAATACTAAATTATTTAAAAGTGTTAATTGCCCGGTTCGGTCGAGCAGATTCGTGCGAATCGACTAATAAAATAAGCCAAGACTTTAAATACTTAAGATTTTTTTAAATCTGAATAATAATAAGTTTGACAGTTTTTGTAATATACATAAATATCAAACTGTCATATAAATTCTGGCACTGACAAATATTCTAAAGTTTTTTTTTTATTAAAGGACAAGGAACAACACAGAATAACAGGATATATATGACGAGATGTGGGTGTAGGTACTACAACAACACAACTATCTAACCCTTTAGGGATTACACGCGTGGTGTTATGTAAAGTTTATGTTGTAGGACAAGGAAATTAATGAAACAGTCTGTTGGGGTTACGCAAGTGTAAACCCAACTATTTCATGGTCCATACTGTCTTTCAAAGTACCTAATATGAGAATATTAGAACAGCGGACAAGGCATCTTTCCTTATCTTGAGAAGAACATGCACTAATTAATTTTGAGTTGTAGCGTTTGTGTAGAATTATAACGATATTGTTCAAATATTTTGATCGTAGGCGTATAAAACACAATGGGTATTATTTTGTTTCGAGCTTTCGGTTATTTTATTGTTTCATAATTTTTAGAGGGTGATTTTTCAGTACTCGTGTTTTTGGGCTTAGCTCACAATAAGTATATATTTTTTTTAAATATGCTGGCTAACTAAGCACTTTCATTTGATACCGAGCACGGCTTCAATAAACTAAAACTACGTCTAAATACTATTTATCCGGTGCCAACTTTTATTGTTTCTCCAACTTAACCCTCTGCAACTGAGGTGCCATTTTTATGTCTATTATATTGAGGAGTTGTCTGACAGACGTGTAAGTAGAGTACTATTTATGTTGTAGGTATTATATATTTTGTCATGGAACTTGAATTAATATAACATTTGACATATTTTTAAATGGTAATTACAATGAGAGTTGCAATAAAACTCAGATTTAAGAATTTATAATTATATTTGTATCACTTACGAGATCAAGGAACTTTTGGTACAATGACTATTAAAAATTAACAAAATGAAAAATATTAAAAAACATAACAATAAAAACTTAGTTTTGCCTTCTTCTGGCTTGAAACTATTCATAAAAAAATAAAATATAGAAATTCTTAGAGTACTTTTGTTACAATACAGTCTCAAAGTTCAGTCTTACAATCAGCGCAAACTTGAGCGGCGCACTGCAAACAAATCGGTTTTGTGCAAATGCAACAAATAAATCTTGTTTGCCGCTTCAATTTACTTGGACAGATACGACACAACTTTCTTGTTGATGATGCGCCAGTGTCGTTTGGTGGCTGAGGAGGTGGCAAATCTTGTCCTAAAACGCGCCGAAGAGTCATACGCAATTCTCTTGGAAGTTTTTCATTATAAACTCGCTGTTTTAGAGCTGGCAGTACCAATTCCCTTGCAAGGTGCATAAGAAAGTCAGCTCTTCTCATTTTGCATTCTGGATACTCACTGTAAAGCACATATGCATTAATACCAGCTATATCCAGTAATCGATAAAAAATTGCTTGTGGCCAACGTCGAGTTTTGCGGCTACATGAATAAATGGCGCATTTTTTGTCTATTTCATCCACACCTCCTTTACTATGATTATAATCCACAATCATGGAAGGTTTATTAGTTACTTCATCGGTACTGGCATGGTGGTGGCAAGAAGAGAGCAGGATCACTGCCTTGTCTTTTTTTGGGACATAAGAAACTAAAGTCAAATCTTTAGTGAATCCATGTAAAGAACTTCCAACAGCTCTATTTTTGCTTGGTTTGAACTCAGGTGGAATCTCGCGTTTGTTTTTTTTTAGTGTTCCTAAATACGTCAATTTTTTTTGCAGTAAAAGTTCAGCCAAGGGTATGGAGCTAAACCAATTATCAGCTGTTACGTTTCTGTTCGAATTTTCTATTGGTTTCACCAGTCGCAATACAGACTGCGTAGGCACAGCTAACTTCTTCTCTGCTTCGGTAAGCCCTAGACCATCAGAACTCTTCCCATGATAAATGTAGGCATTGTAAACGTAAAATTGACGAGCATCACTTAAAATCATAATTTTAATACCATATTTAGCAGGTTTATTGGGCATATAAATAACAAATTTGCAACGACCTTTGAAAGCTAAAAGCATTTCATCAATACAGGTGTAAGGACCGGGTGTAAAATGAGCTTGACAATTCGCTATAAACTTATCGAAAAATGCAGAAACAGGAGCAAGTGGATCTGTTTGCAAGCGTTCCTGTCGGTCATCAATATTATCCAATCTCAAGCAGTTCAAAAGAGTGTTGAACCTATATTTTGACATTACACATCTAAATATTTCGTGACCTGTTCCATCAGTTGCAAACAAATAGTTTGAATCGGCATCATTACATTTAAAAACCGAAGAGTAATATAAGCACCCAAGTAGTGATTTCATTTCTATAGAAGTTGTATCTTTGAGCTCATGCTTGGCAAAATTTGCGAAGTGTCTGCGATAGGTTTCAAGTTTTTTATTTGTGCAGGAAACCAATGTTTCTATCATCTCAGCATCAAATAATTTTTGCCATAGTTTTTCAAATCCAAGAAATATATGCCCCGAAGTTGGTCTTGGAAAGATACAATGTTATGTGCAGGTGTTCGTGAGGTCCTTGAAAATTCAGTTTTCGTCCAAACGAAACCATTCTTACCTACGTACTTATTATTACCTCTTGAATTTGGCAAAACAACCTCTTCAGAGTCTATGCTTCCAGGACTGGCCGGCTGCTCCTGGAATGTTTCTTGTTCATCACCACTCGATATTTCACTGTCTTCATGTATTTCCTCCTCAATGGTGAAATTCCGATCGGCAACCTCATCGTCGACATCACTAAACTCCAACCATTGCTGAATATGGTCGTCGGTACACTTTCTCTTCCTAGACGGTCGGTCAGTTGGTTGTTGTTGGTTACAATCCATCTAAAAATAATAACGCATATATATTATATTTCAAAATAAACAATGAATTACGTAAATATCAACTATTTTGCTGTCGTGTAGTATAAAATACACTATGAAAATACTGACGTTACGTCCATAATACAGTATTGGGATATAATCATTTTACTGACAATACGTCTACACGACACATCACTTATTACTGACCTTACGTATCACGGACACCGCAGCTGTAATACTCGTCACGTACGCACGCTGCGGCTGTCATCGCCGCACTGACGGGAGGGGCGCGCGGGCGCAGGAAGCTACTGAGCGGCGCAGGACGATTCTCGGAAAAATGGCGGCATAGCAACCAAAATTGTATGTTGCGTTGTCTGTCAGACGTAACCTCAGCGGCAGAGGGTTAAGATATTATTTTAGACTTTCACTGATGCTTATATAAATGAGTTGTCAAACTCAAAATGGAGCTAAAAAATTTGTCAATTATTCAAAATGTCAAAGGTACCTGTAGTATACTCTGCCGTCTCTCGACGCCAACCAGATGCGCAGTAGTATGCGTAGCGGACGGCGCAGGATGGACAGCCGGCGTGGCCGCAGCGGGCGAGGTTGGAGACGTCAGGTCCACCTTCCGACACCTCACTTGACTTCCCTCCCAGGCGGCTAAGGTCCCGCACGAGCCCTTCTCTCCATTCAGACGCTGCCAAAGATAACGGAACATCTTTGTCTGAATAATCTTGATTCAATTTCGAACTGGTTGTTGTGATTGAGGTCATGGAGTGCTGTTTCTTTCGGGATTTTGGTTTAAAACATATTCCAGATTGACAAAGCGTTAATTTTAAAGAGAAACTGAAAATAATTAGGCGTTGATGGTTGAAGGATACGTATAGAATCATAGTGTCAGTGGAACTAAATAAAAGTTGAGTTTCAACTTTCTTTTTCTGAGGCCCTAGCACGAACGCCAGATGTAAGGAATGAATGGAAGGATTTTTTAATCAAAGTTGCAACTATACTACATAATTTTTCGAAAAGGACCAACATTATATACGTCTCAACAGCCATAGATATGAGAAGAATCTTAAAACTAAATACAGGGTGGAAGCGGCATCGACGTGTTAGCATGAATTCAGTTCATGATTCTGAACCACCTGCGTTTGAATTTTTCTTCGATTATTAAAAACGTAATTTAGTATTCGTAGATTTTAATTTTTTCATTGCTGAATGGGTCTACTCTTGACCTCGATCATGTCTGATAGAATGCAATGGATGAGGTCCATGATAAATAGAGCGTGCCCAGAAGATGCCTGTTCACTCTTACTTCGAAAGCAAAATATGTGTTAAATGTGTAATAACCAGAGGTCGGAGTAGGTAGATTGATTTTATATACTTGCGTCAAGATATTATAATAATTATGGACATGCCATTTTATCCATAATGTGCGGGAAGTACCGGAAAAAGTTACGGAATTGGAATAATGGATTAAAATAAAATAAAAAACATACAGATAGGCTAACAAAATCGTTTATTATATGAATGATTGATTGAATTCAATGAACAATTATTTTTAATTTTAATTTTAATTTTATTTTTTTTACTTTTTTTATTTTTACGTTTTTCATCTTAAACACAAATTCGTGCTAATTTCAAAATTCCGGAACAAATATCACAATAAATATGAAGTTCCGGTATTTTGGAGGCATATCCATATTATCCTCTACGTTTGACGTCAACGACCTTAAATCAGTCTACCTACTCTGACCTCTGGTAATAACACAGACGCTGGCAGAAAGTGCCACACTTTGGCTACGCGCGTACTTAACGTAGAGAAGCGCTGAGTACCTACGACCGGTCGGGATATCAACCAAGTGTGGATGGTACGGCCTATCATACATTGGTGGCATAAATTCTGCGCTATGGTATCATATTTTGGGGTAACTGTACGGACAAGGAAATAGCTTTTAAAGCTCAATAGAGGGTATATTCGGGCTATGTTTAAGTTAGATTCGACAGAAAGATGCAGACCATTGTTTAAAAAATACAACTTACTAACTGTACCATCTCTATACACCGTGACATTTTAGTCGTCTTACAAAGGTGGTCCACTCAATGTATGTGTCATAAAATACGTCTAGGCGCGTTTAAAATATTGTTGGGCAGTGCCGGACTCTTACCGGCTAAAACCCACTCCTGCCTTGCCAGTCACCTCTGACATGATCAGAGCCTTTTTTATGAAGTTTATTCTAATTGTGCTCTATTTCGTTTTACTTTAAGAAAATGGAGAGTTTCGAAGTCCTTGATTATTTTCTTACTTCTCTAAATGTTAACTTTCTATATTTATATATCTAATGGCTTATTAACTAACACTAACACGCTCTTATTTTCACTATATGTATCCATATATATATTTTTTTTTTTTTCTACTTTATCTTTTGTGTTTTTTATTCTTATTTTTATATTGCTTATTCTACCTAGTTGTAACTATTCTATTATTATCTTTACTTTTGTAACTCTATGCTTATTCTATGGCTATCCTAATATATGTAACAATATACTACATAGTCATAATTTAATAATCTAATCTTGTTTGTTTGCTATGCTTATAATATTTTCTACAACTGATTATCGACGGATTATCGACCAGAGCTATCACTGGCTCTTGCTCAAAAGGATCGCACTGTTCCAGGTACTGCTTAACGACCCTACCTCTCCGTACTGACGTGGCACAGTGTCTTTTGGTGGGGCTAACTATTAATATTTTGGCTAGTTTTTCGGACCACCACGGCGGATTTTGCTGTCTTAATTGGGCAAGTTTCCCACGAAACTGGTTCCAATATGCCAGGTTTATTTTTAGGCCTTTGTGGTCTAAATCCGTCAAGTTCTCCACCCTTTCCCAGCAATGCACCATCGTCAGCCTGTCCAGTGAGTAATCTGTTGCTTCGACGCAGTTGTGGTGGCGCCAGTGTCGTCTCACAGCGTTGCGGGAGTTTGCAACGACACCCTTAACAGTATGCCATTGATGCTCGGGCCAATGCATCCCACTTCTTCCACACCGGGCACTCTTTGCTGAACGCGTTGTGGTCGTGGTTCCCCGTTTTCGCTCTGGTACAGTTTATGCACACCGCTGCTTCGCCCAGCTGTCTGTCTGGGCAGTCCGCTCTGAGGTGCGGTCCACTGCAATGGCTGCATAGGTCGGCTGCTTCTTTACAGAAGCGCTTACCATGGCCGTATGCCAGGCAGCGGGTGCACTGTACCAGTGGCGTCTGGTCTTCGACGCGTACCCTCTGGAGGTCGATTCGGAGTTTCCCTCCTTCGATAGCCCTCCTCCAGCCCTTCCTTCCTCCACACCCTCCTTGTTAATAATGTTTACGTATCAAACGGTAGAAGATATCTACCTACCTACCATTACATTCCATCATTAATTCCATCTCCATAACAGGGTATTTCAAACTACGTCATGCGTCTTAGTGAATGATATATATATTTTTTAAATATGCATATGTAAATTTTTTTTTTAAAATAAATTATTAGTAGTCATTGGATACATGAAGTGGGCTGCCGTTGTAAGACGACTAAAGAGTCACGGTGTATATTTTTGAAGTTGCATCGTTTGTAAAGTCTAACCCATCTCTTTTTTTTTTTTTTTCTGGGTGGAAAATCATCAAATAACTTCTCCCGCTCTGGGTGGAGCGGGAGGGCGTGTCAGACTTTTACTGACTAAAACCCACCCGTGTTCCCTCAGTTGCCTGTGTGCCAGGGGCGGCGGTATCTCTTTCGAAGAACCCGCACCCCCGGCAGGCATCGGCCCTTGCGGGCCCCTCTGTTGCTACTGACATCTCTTTGAGGCGCGCGTGGAACACAACGCGCCGTTGACCCGGGCTTGGTCCTTACCGGACAGCGAGGTACCCATTACTCGCCGTCCGCAAGCCCGTGCCTACGGTGGCCGGGAATCAGCCTGGGATTCCCGACGCCCAGGGCGTCTCCTGCGAAGGCCACGGCTCCCTCTTTGCGAGCATAACTGCTTCGCTGAAGGAGGCGACTGCCAGCCATGCCCTCTCGCTCCGTACCATGGCCTGGACCAGGGTCGGACGCGAGAGATCGCCGCCGCCGATCACCTCCACGAGGACACGGCGTTGCTCCGCCCAAGCTGGGCAGACCTCCACCGTATGCTCCACCGTGTCCTCTGGGCGATCTTCGCAATGGAAACACCCGGGCGTTTCCTCCCGCCCTATCCGAAACAGGAACCTCCCGAAACAGCCATGTCCGGTGAGGACCTGTGTCAGGCGGAAGGTGAGGACGCCATGCCGCCTCTCAAGCCACTCCTCAAAGAGGGGACTTACCGCCGCAATCGCGGCGTGCCCAGCACTGGGTTGCGACAATCGCACTTTCCACGTCGCCTTTAAACGACTTTCTGACACTTTTCCGCGCAACAGACGTGACAGTAGCCAAATTTGCTTACACTCGGCAAAAACTGCCCTTATGGGAAAACCTTTTTTTGTATGGCCCCAAAAATATACAAGAAAATACCACAGTCATATAGAGCTTCCACATGTCATATAGAACATCCAATGAATTTAAAAACAAGTTTTGAAAAATTTTAACACACAAATGTACAATATAAATACATTTTTGACAGATACCTTTTAACATGCTTGAACTTTATATCATTGTTTCTATATGATTATTATTCTCATAAAAATGTAATAATTAATTTTAGTGAGCCAGTATTTAGTCTATTAAATTAATTATTTGTATGTTATACAATATGTAACAAAAACCCAGGGTTTTTGTTACATATTGTATAAAAAAATATTGTACGCCTCCTCAGGCAGAACATGTACGGATCTTTTACCTATATTTAAGATCTTGCATGCTCGACTTGTGTGTAAACGCATGTTTGACAAATAAATTATATTTTATCTTTTTACGCTTTATTATGTTGTTTAATTAAAATGGGCAACTTTTCTATGAAAGCAACTGAATTTTCCTTTGGAAAAGTTCAAAACCATGTCCTGAATGCATGGATTGGTTAGACAGTTTGCACGTCGATGTTCTAGCCACTTTGTATATTAAGAGTAAAACGAGTATTATTAGTTGTAATTTCGTTCAAATTCACGTGACGTTTACTCTGAGCGTACGTGCTAGGCAAAATAAAGATCTTGATAAAGTCTTGATAGTGATATAATTTGATACAGCAAGAAGATAATATTTACCACCGGAATAATTCTGGGCATGGACTCCTGGGCCTTAGTTTTGTTCATCTGATACTGCTTATCCAGGACCTTCACGACGACGAACTCTCCCAGCGCAGCAAACACGAACATCATGCAACCAGCCATCCATAGATCCAATGCCTGTAGAATGGATGAAAAGAAGAACATTTGAAAAGATTTATCTATAGAATTTCTAAAACGCCTGTACGAGGTCTTAGGTTTAAATCCTGATAAGTACTGTAAATTCGAACATTTAAGCGTATGAATTAGAATAGGTTTTTTGTTTCGAAAAGACAGCGTACTATAGCAGGCGCTATAAACATGAGGGCTTAAAATAAACGTAATAATTTAAATGTGATCGGTGTAATAATTTTGCTACGTCTCACAACACACAATAATTAATCCAGGCCTCTCACTTAGGGGTATATTCATAAACGTTGATTAAAGTTAAGGGATGTTTAAACATCAAAAATGTATGGTTAAACAGTCGCTAATCATTGCTTAAATTTATGCAACGTTTGTAAATAAAGGGTTAGTTGATAAGTACGGAAAGACAGTGTAGGCCTGTCAACAAGTATCAGGTATATAACAAAATGAACATGGACAAACAAATCTATAGTCTGCAAGGCCTAAAACGTTGAACATGATTGCCATTACAACTGTTAGTTACAAAACTGATTAAATATTCTGCCAACAAAAGTCACTACTAGGACAACTCAAAAGAAGTTGAAATTGAACTTAATTGGACTAAGTTTCTATAAATTCTTATTTAAATTAAAGTGTTCCGGATCAAAGATATAAAAAATTAAGTATAAATATTTCATCTGAATCGTACAAGGCATAATGACACTATTTCCAATTTGGTCAATATTTAATTCAAAATGTTCGTGTTCTTTAATTATCGTGAGATCAGGATCTTAAATCTCTTGCAGAATTTTATTTTCAGGAAACTGCTCAACTATTTTGAAGCAACAATGTCAATTTAAATATATTTGATTGCTGAAATTCTGATAGGTTCTTCAATATTAATTATTTCGAATATACACCGTTTTACAATTATGTAAATTGTTATTATGTAGAGAACGTGTGTTCTTCAAAGTTTTCAAAACAAATACCTATAGGTTCTTTTGATTTTGTTTAAAGTTAGCTGCCCCGTTCTCAAGTGTTGTTTCAGCAGAAAAACTTTCAGCAAGAAACTTTACTGCCAAGTTTTTTCATGAAAATACTTCTTTTCGTCTTTCAAGCATTTCACGATATGTTCCTTCTTCTTTCCTTCTTCCTATCTTGGCAAATTTCAAGCGCGTCATTGTGACTTGTACGTCTTTTTCATAAGTTTTTCATCGGCATAATCAGCCTATAATATTCCCACTGCTGGGACACAGGCCTCCTCTCCGTGAGAGGGAGTGGGCCGTAATCCACCACGCGAGCCCAGTGCGGGTTAGTGGATGTCACTGTCATGCGTTTTGGTTTTTTAGTTTTAGAACATAGTTCCTCACGATATTTTCTTTATATGTTTTGACAGCAGTGGTGATGAAACTATTTATACAAAGTGAGATGCCTGCCTAGGGTCAACCCACGACCTACATCTCGTAAGTCACAGCTGTTTTCACTGCGCCACCACTGCGTTGTCATTAGGTTATACATAATTTACACATGCTCGGAAAACGCAACAATATTGCCTAGCCTTTTTCCAACTATATTGAGGTCGGCTTGCAGTCTAACCTGAATATCTTACATGTGGTGACTGCCTATCTGCTGTCCATAGGCCAGTTACTCATGACTAAATATCAGACTTTCGGGCTTCTGACGATCAACTTGCTAAATAGAACAACTATACAAATTGCAGAAATTACCTTAACGTAGGCTACAGGTGGAATATCAGCTCTTAATCCAGTAAACATGGTGACAAGGGTCAACATGCAGGTGACCAAGAGCGTCACCCTCCCAGGAATAGCGTCCAGATCCAGCCAGAAGCTGAACCAGGACAGCATCACCACCAGCGAGGACGGAGCGAAGGTTTGTATCAAGTGATGGCCGATCTGACGCTCGAATCTGAAGTACACTACTAATCTTGAGTAGTTACCTGAAAACAAAATGGCAGTTGCTATAGTGAGAAAATTGAATAAGCCTTCCGAATTATTTAGGGTGAATTGCACCGATAAAACTGGCTTCTAAACCAAGTTCAAGACCTGTCCGTGTTACGATTCCATACCCATTTTTATACTGACAGGTCTTGAACGCGGTTTAGAAGTGCTGATCGCGTTCAGTTTCATTTCTGAAATCGGCCCTTAGTCTTTCTTTCAAAACATTTTTGTTTTGTGATTATTTTTATAATGAAATAAATGAATTGTCAAAATGTTTGACAATGTTAGATTTGATAGGTTAGGTTTTAATGTCACTCATTCAGAGTGACTTACATAAAAGTTTAGATTAGAAAAGTTAAATTCATGAAAAGAATCCCTTGAGAAATAAATTCTTTATACGCCTAGTGTGATATGGCCGTTTAATATTTCATTCTAACAATTTTGCTGAGATAAAGCTGGTAACATTAATCTTATACTTTATTACGTTTCGTCACGAGTTACAGAAATATTTCGACGTTCGACCTTTGACGTCAGTGGGCCTGGCACGAACGCGCGGAGTCAAAGTTACGTGAATTCGGACGATTCAAAAATTTAAAACACTCGTTTCGCAACTAATATTTTCAGTTTTAAGACGTAATTTATAGGAGACTTAACTTCCGCCCGCAGCCTATGGCTTTCCTTAGGGTCTAAAGTATCCCCATACCAAATTTCATCAAAATCGATCCAGCTGCTTCGGAGATTAGCCTGAACAAACAGACGAACATGAAAAAAATAAAATGTTTTTTTTTTTGTTTTTGTTATAACTACCGTATATACCGTACCGTATTAATGGATACTTGCAAACGCACTTAGTAACAAACAGTTATTTTGACACTACAAACAGACACTTGAATTTAATTTTATTTGTCTAGAAGATATTAATTGTGCTTATCGCATAGCTACAACGGTAGATTCGAATCTAAATCGTTTGATAAAAATATTAACGTGAAGAGGTTTTGCTTAAATAGGAGTAAGTTTTAAATAACCCTTTCACTCTTAATTAAGTAGATAAAAGCGAAGATTAGGATAGCTGTATTTTCGACTAACTACTGCCTGCAGCTTCGCCTGCGTAGATGTCGGAAATTATCATTGGTAAACCCAATGTATCTCATAATCGTCATAAGTGACAAGTACTTTATCGAAAAGTATAAAATAGTTTCTGTTTGTCTGTTTGTCTGGATGTAGGTATTTTTGCCGCAGGCAAGAGGTAGTTTTGAAATAGTGGAGTTTCTTGCCCGTTCTTCTCCATAGAGATCTACGTTTTGGAATGGGCAACTAGCTTCAACTTTCCAACTGATCAACTTTTTGACAATTCAAAAGTGCCTGTGAATGATTTAATTGAAATAAATGCTTTGAGTTTGAATAAATAAATTAACATTTTCATGTTGTGAAGTCAAAATATGAAGCATCTTACCATCCTTGTCGATCATGTATCCATTGGTTTCTTCCAGTCTTAACGGTTCTCCGATGTGGTACTGTAGCAGCTTCAGCTCAGGGTTGATGGTGACACCTGCTTCGCTCCAACGAAACCGCACTTTTTGGTTGCTGTATGAAACTAAAAGGAGAAATAATAATAAGTTTATTTATTTCTTCTCATAATGGTTTCCGAACACTTAACATTTTTGAACTATATAAAATTCACATTGTGAAACAGGCACCCTAATTGCATAACTCACGATTAATCATAATCTGTTTCGTTTTGAAACAGATGTCTAATCCATTGCTTCATATGTTTGAAAAATATGTCTGCTCAACAACGTAAATAACGCAATGAATATTGTTGAACTGTCAAAATGAAATCGATTGTGATTAATCGTGAGTTACGCAATTAGGGTGCTGGTGGCTGATGTAAGTTTAGGAAAAGCCCGTGTTTCAGGTCACCGGAAATAGTTAAGGGAAAATGAAATCTATTTATTCATTATCATCATTCTCTTGCCACAATGCCAATGTATTTGGTGTCAACGCAACAAGTATTTTTCTTCCGTACTTCTTCTCTATTAGTCGTAATCAAGGAAGCCACTCCCTTTTTAACATACGAAAAAAGAAGGACGGAGTTCTCAAGTCAACGTGTATTTTTTTTTAAATGTATGAACACGCATAACTTTTTAGTAGCAATATCTAAGTATGTGTGAGTTTATTCATTTGCCACATTTCATTTGTTCGGGAAAAAAAAAAATTATAACAGAGAATAATAAATACTGAGAAAAGTTTTAACTAATTGCCCACTGTAGGTACATTGTTAGTTGTGCATGCTTCTACAAAATTAATAAAATATATTTATGCGTTGTACTCGCATGTGAATGGGTCGTCACTCAGCATTATTGTGCTATGACGTGGCAACATTGAGTTCATTTTTCCAACATGCAACACTCATAATGCTGATTTTCAGTGTTATTACCGAAAACTTCAGTTGACAAGAGAATTTGCAGTACATACATAAATAATTTAAATGCTGGTATTTTAGCAACTTCAAAGTAATGCAGAAATTTGGTCACCCTCGCTAAAATCTATGAACTCTGGTCTAAATTCGTGCATTTTTCTAGTTTATTTATGGTCTTTTTTTGGTTTAAAGAATGTATTTTCAAAAAAAAAAAAACATAGTTTACTTAACATTTGAGATATAAAAATAAATCATGCAGTTATAAGTTTTTTTTGAGTGTGGGAAATTATCAAATAACTTCTCCTGCTCTGGGTGGAGCAGAAGGGCGTGTCAGACTTTTACTGACTAAAACCCACCCGTGTTCCCTCAGTTTCTTGTGTGCCAGCGGCGACAGTATCTCTTTCGAACAACCCGCACCCCTGGCAGGCATCGGCCATTGCGGACCCCACCAGTTGGTGCTGACGGTCAGTGGGCAGTCTTCTGATATCTCTTTGAGGTGCGCGTGGACCACAACGCGCCGTCGACCCGGGCTTGGTCCTTACCGGATAGCGAGCTACCCATTACTCGCCGTCCGTAAGTCCGCGCCTACGGTGGCCGGCAATCAGCATGGGATTTCCGACGCCCAGGGCGTCTCCTGTGGCGACTAAGGCCGTGAGGGCGCATACTGCCTCTTCCTCACGTGCGTCGCCTCTTCGCGAGCATTATTGCTTCGCAGAAGGAGGCGACGGCTACCCATGCACTCGCTCCATACCATGGCCTGGACCAGGGCCGGACGAGAGAGATCGCCGCCGCCGATTGCCTTCATGCAGTTATAAGGAAATAATAATTAATGGAATGGCTCCGTGAGTCGAGAAAAGGAAAACAGAACATTTTAAACTGGCCCTTTAAAGATTTTAAATTTTAAATCCAATCAATCGCTTTTTTTGTTCTAGTTAGGTGTTACCCTGTTTCTGAACATAAACTCTTGACATTGTTTAAAAAATATATCTTTCAGTAACGACATCATATGTGATCTTCTTGTACCGTACCGCTATTTTGTATAAAATATTTTCTTCCCCTGGGTAGGTAATCTGAAGTCGAGATTATTGCGATTTCTGGTGTAGTACACGGGATTTCTTTTTTTATTATTCTATTTGGCCAGAATTTTAACAGTAATTTCATTTAACAGTGAATGAGTAGGTTCACCAAGTCACCATACACTTCTAACAAGTCAAGGACGAAAAGTAAACCGTCATGCGATTATCGACCACGTGTACCCCTGTGTAACTGGAAACTGTCACTATAACCTGCCCAAATGCTTACCGGGTTCTAGTGATATGTTATGAAACGAAAATGGTTAAAAATACTTACAGCTCTCAATATAAATAGGGCAGGACTGTATATCCATGGGATACAGCTGGAACTCCATCTGGCAGGCGATGATGGCGTGCATCCTGGCCGAGTACCGGACCGTCTGGTTCCTGTACAGCGTCACCGAAGAGAACTTGTGCGTCAGCTCAGCGATTTCTGAAAAGATTGTTGAAGCGCAAACTTTATATCGGCACACTCTACTACAATTTTCTGATCGTACATACTTTCATTCTAATATTATAGAGAAAGTAACTGTCTGTGTCTGTATGTTGCTTTGTCACGCCTTAACGGCTTAACGGATGTGAATGAACACGGATTGACAATGACTTGGGTTACAATATAGGCTACATTTTATACCAGCAGTTAGTACGTTTCCAAAGGACAGTTTGTTAATTATGCGCGGGCAATAGGTATGCAAGAACCAGTTTTTTATAAAAATTACATAAAAGAAAAACTGCTCTGCCCTCAATCACGTGATTACACTTATAGTGTGAAATACAAACAATTGGGACGAAACTTTAGAATTAATTTTAACGTTTTAATAATACATGTAGCTTGTTCCCGACAAGGGCACCTAATAGAATTGTAAAACAATAAACACTTTAGAGTCCGTTTTGTCAACGAACACACCCGCGTTAAACACATTTAAAATATAATTCAGTCTGTATTTTTTTTAAGATTGTCTTGCCAAATAATTGACTGAAAAATAACGAAGTTTAAAAACGGTTAGTGTCGAACGTAATTAGTGAATTGTGGTGTCAGCTTGCTTGAGTACCTACTACTTTTCAACCATATACCAAAACCGGTTGTTCATTAGTTTTCATTTTCATTACGTAGACAGTTTTCCGTCAGCATCACTTAAGTAACTTAATTCTGTACTTAGCTCCAACTTAAGAACTGAAAACTACATCTAAACTTTCTTCGCTGCCGCTAATCAAGAGTTGACGGAGAAACGTGGTGCACGTCAAGTGTATCTCATTGTGTTAATTTCTAAGTGCATTTTGTTAATTTTTATGTTCTGATGTTTTATTCGGTTCCGGGTAAAAATATGCTACAATGAGTGTTCTAATAAGTTAAATTGTTGTAACATTTGTTAATCAATTGTCACTTTTTGTGATTCAGTGATTTTTTGGTAAGTAATCGTAAGTTGCAAATAAGCACTATGTAGGTACAGCATAGTCGATTAAGCTAATTGAATCTATGTTTTGAGTTTGCTGAAGTGTCAATTATTGTACAACACTCTCTTAAGTACCTACTCGTAAACGTTTTAATAAAAAGAATATAGGCAAAATAGTGAGAGAAAGATTTATGTATTGCTTGATATGTAGCCGTGTGTACCAAATATAAGCTTAAAAAATGGTAGCCACTATTTATGAAAAGTTTCCGTGCAACAAAACTTACTGCTATGAACTTATAATTATTCCCAGTTTTGATGAGCGATATCGTTACAGTACAAAGACAACAACAAGGGAACTACGTCTGATAGTGACAAACTTACGCCAATTTTGTACTAGAACATTTCTTGTTTGTGATCTAACGTGTCCTTCATGGAACTGGAAGCTTACTGTGGTTCAACATGGAAAGTCCAAGGGTATCAAATTATGTTCCGAACGTGGATTCTTTTCATTATAGAGTTCAAAAAGGTTCTTCGAGTGTATGTTTATTTTTAGGTATATATGTTACGCGATATTTCCGGCAAATTGTGGATCGAAATTATATTTTGCAACGATTTTGGACCCAAAATGAGCCCAAAAAATTATATTAACGTTGCTTGGGTAGTTTTTGAGTTAGATCAGTAGGTTTACGTAGATATACGTATTATTTTCCACCGAGTGTATTTTGATGATGTTATAATAACATCCTGTCACTAATATTTACATAGCAAGTGGTATACGAATTTGTGTGGGGAAGGAACCAACCAGTACGTACCAGTAAAATGACTAATTTTGAAAGTCGGAGGCAAAAAATGAAAATACAGAAATTAAAGGTATTTTTCACTTAGGAGTGGTTATAAAAAAGTTTGTTGTTTTTCTTTAAACGCCAATGAGTTGCCAGAGTACCACAGCGTTCTTACACGACGCAACCTATCGCCAAAATGTGTCGTGGACGATGGGCCTTAGACGTAGGCATTATGATAAAATCCCTTTTGTGTAGCTAATTAAATTACAGATTAGTATGATGGTAACACATATTCTTCTTCTAGAGCAGTGGTGGCCCAGTGGTACAGGCCCCGATTTACAGCTTGTAAGCAGGTCGTGAGTTCGAACCTAGGCATGCATTTTGTGTATTTAATTTCTGATGAAGGATTTCTGTTTACTTTTTGACATCGTGAGAAAACCGATGAATCCTACAACTTATAAATTCGAAAACGTGTGTCATATACTGACCCGCACGGGGTCCCCGTAGTGGATTATGGCCCATTTCTCTCTCACAGAGAGGAGGCGTGTGTCTCAGCTGAAGAAACATTATAGGCTAATGGTGTGTGACACACATTCTTCTAAAAGTTTTACTCATGAGTGACTAAAGGCATCTCAACTTACTGTATTCTAGAGTAACATTTTATCGAAGAAAACCATTTGTATAAATGGAGTTCATTGCCCGTAATATTGGTTATTCAAATTCAATTATCGTATTTTGAAAAGTTAGAATCCCATTAATCGAAGAGTTTGGCAGTTTTCGACCGAAAAGAGGGAAACGTAGGAAATTGTAATTACTTAGCGATTGCGATATAAATAATCTGTGAAAATAAGATTACTGCATTGGAAATGGCTGTCACTGAAAACTAGCGCCGAGGCTCTGTTTCGTATAGGGACGTAGCATTATGTTGAGCGATGGCTGTTTGGCGTGGATGTGACGCATATTTGTCTCCCAACTTGTTCTTTTTGCGTTTGTGTTGTTTTTCTGCGTCATGTTTATCGCAAATAAGGAAACGTTTTTCTTTTCTACTTTTTGTTGTTATTCCTTAATTTTTGATAATTTTTACAAGTCCATCCAAGGCGACTAACCTGACCTTTACGTACGTACCTTTTTTATTCTAATTTTTCTTTAATACATATTTACGTCCAGTATGTTTCAGAACAGTGTGGTCAATTTTAATATGGTACAGCCCATCAAACTGAACCACTTTATCCATGAGAATAACATCATAATCGTGAAAAATTATCAACCGTCCCGAACACTGGAGTGGAGTAGGTATTGAAGATTTGTTCGAACGACGCTGGTCCTATGCAGAGAGTTGTTCAGTTTGATGGTCTGCATCATACCCTTAAACATGACCATAGTACCTTCCTGATACTTGCTCTGTGTTTTTAATTAGTGCAATATTTAGTACCTAGTATAAATAATTATTTTGATATTATAGTTCACATAATATTTTTCCTATAATCGGAATAAACTTATTCTGCTTTATCACAAAACACGACCCACTTTAACCGGAGCTTAAATCTTTGAGACAGTTTTTTTTTAATTTGATTTTTATACCGACTTTAGTAAATTTCAGTACAAAATTGACTACCTAGGATCGGACTAAGTTGTTAGTTTTGTAAAATTAACTGTATTTCAATTATTATTGGGTTGTTATTTAAAAACAGGCGATGGTTTAAACCATACCTAAAGAAAAACTTGGTCTTGTAATAAGACCAAAAGTGTTTAAATATTAACCTCAACCAGTAGATATACCTACCAATAAGATCTCCAGTTTTTGTAGTAAGATATCTTTCGTCACAAAACGTGCCAAGGTTGGTAGGTAGAAGGTGTTTGCGATGAGAAGATGAAAATTGTTTTTTTTCTTTTCCTGGAAATTACATTTCAAACAACAAGTTTTCAGGTTATTACGAGTAATCGTGTGCTGAACTAAGCCCTAATATATATAAATAAAACGCCTGACTCACTCTCTCACTGACTGACTCCTCATCGCCCAGCCCTTGGACCTAGAAAGCTGAAATTTTGCACAGAGGTTCCCTTTATGATGTAGACAAGGAGCAAGGCCAAATTTTTGAAATTTCTATGGTGTTTATAATGTAGGGCGGACGAAGTCAATAATAATGTAGTTCTGAATAATTGGATTTATTAAATCAGATTCTACCATTGATTATTATTAATTATGATGATGGGCAATCAGGCCCATTACCAACTTGAAGACAGCTTAATATTTTTACTCGACATGATCTATTATCACATAGGTCGTGTCGATATGAGAAAAATATCTCTCAACACCCCCCTTGAGGGATATTTTCGTCATATCGACACAGCCCTAAGGTCACTCGCAAAATTCTATTTTCTTACATTTTTGCAATTAGCAGGTCAATGCCAGGTTGTATGTTGAACAAAATATGATTTGCGAGCGTAGCAAATAGTTTTACAGAATTATGATCATTAAAATCATCAATACGACCTTCTAATTTCGTTTAATTCCATTGAATGACTATTTCATGAAATGGTAATTTATTTATGATTATAATTCTGTAAATACAGTGTAGGTACGTGTTACGGTCGGAAATCATTTAGTTCAACATACAGTCTGACATTGACTGACAAGAAAAGTTTAATTCCCTACCCAGCCCTTCCCCCTTAACCCTATCATAAAAAAGATAAATATTTGTGATAGTAATAATATAAATGCGTGAAATAAAGTAAAATCTATTTATTTTTGAACTAGCGTGGTAAGCCAAAGCTCACATTATATTTAGTGACTATACAGTGATAATTAGTGCTCCAACCGAGTGTTCACCAAAGCTGCCCTAAGCTATTAACTTAAGTGACTTGATAACTTTGTGACCGTCATTAAGTTTGCTATCTACTGGTAATTCAAGATAAGACGAAATTGTGAGTTAATGTGAAATTTTATAACTCAGAGCTTAATTAACTACAGACTCCAAGGGCTAAATAGGGACTATACGATGATTTGATACTAGAGAAAATTGTGATTTAAAAAACAAGATTTGTTTTATGTTGAATTTTACAAATAATATATCTTTTAAGAATCGTTTCACAATACAAAAATATTTGAAATATTACTATTCGATAAAATAAAGTAGTTTGCAGAAAGATAATCGAGAAATACTGAGTAAAAGAAACTTTAAGTCAAGCTCTCTGAAGTTAATACATACAAAAGTTTGTGTCGGAATGTACGACATTAGGGGAATAATAAATTTAAAGACAAGGAAAAAACATGCAAGAGAGTTCAAAACTTGACAGGGCACTAATAATATTGCAAAACTTTTACGATGCCAACAGTTCTGTTGTGGTTTTTCCTCCATTTTATAAAAAAAACTTCAATTAGATAGTGATTTATATTTTTACTATTCTTTGTTTTTATTGTCCTCATTCTTTCATGCATCTGTGTCGAGGATTTAATCATATGACTAAAATAGTTGGCAAGCAAACGTATTGGTAGTAGTGTAGTAGTAGCTAAATTTTGCAAGTGATAACTCAGTGAGTGAACGAAAGCATTCATTGTTTTGCAAAGTGATTTAAAAGCCCGCTGTAGGTACATAAATGTCACATATTTATTAGATGAATGATGTTTACTTATAGCAAAATAATCAGAAAAGTCTTTTCCATCTCTTGGTGGGTAACGCAACGTATTTACAACAAGACAAAACTTTGAGTATTAAAGGAATTCGATAAAAAGTTGCTATCTTTTACTTTTGGATCTCACAATATTCGTAATCTTGTTAATTTAATAGACAGATTTTTTGAAGGATTGAATGCATATTCAATTTAATTTTATGTGTCTTATTATTTAAGTAGTTTGTTGTATATTGACGCATCATTACGTCTATATACAACAAACTACTTAAAAATAAGATGAGTACCTATATTTTTATTCGAGACATCCTTCTTATTGAAGTAGCTTGGCGTGCCAAGTTGTGAGTAATTTACTTCAATAAAAAGAGAATCGTGACTAATAACACAATTTTGTATTATTGTGTGTATTATTTCCTACAAACGACACACCAGTAAAATACCTGTTTCGATGAAAAATATTTCAGTGTATAGTGTAAATTGTGTTGTCATAACTCTGAACGAGTGCGCGTGTGACAATTTGTACGCATTACGTAAGCTCCAATAACAGTTTGTTACGAATATTCGTATTTCCGTGGAAACGGGTAAACATGCCCGAGTAAATTGCGTTTGTTAAACTGGGGAAGTTATGAGAGAAAGTATGCAAGATCTTGTGAATGAATGAATGCGCTTCAAAATGTTAATGTAATATTATTTTCAGTTGAATTTTGACTGGAAATTAACGATCGTACTCAAATTACGTTTCAATCAGATACGAATGTTCTTTTAATTCTATGTAGATATTATTTACATTGAAACTCTCCTCTAAA
The DNA here is from genome assembly GCA_949091785.1 of Polymixis lichenea. NCBI lineage: Eukaryota > Metazoa > Arthropoda > Insecta > Lepidoptera > Noctuidae > Polymixis > Polymixis lichenea. The sequence continues at coordinate 24,369,565 of OX420939.1, forward strand.
CCGTTCATTAAAAATAGATGATTCTGCCATGCCAGCAATCTAATTCCAAATTCACTCACATTTAAATGTGAATACTAAGTAAGATGACGATGATGTATTTTGTTATTGTATCGTTACAGTAGCAACATCGCATTGGCGCATTATAGCTGGTATGGTGTTATGTACGAAATTTTAAATAAATAAAATATTAATTGTGTTTAAAAGATGGCAACTTTTGTATCATAGAACCAAGGCACATGATATATCTTTTAGGTATTTACAAACAAAAGATAAATCCTTTGCACTTCAAATACAACAAAAAGATTTTCCAAGAAGCTAATGCACTTAATAGCATGTACAGCGGGCTTTTGTGACAAAGGAGCTTTGATAAACTTTCATATTACCAGGAGACCGTGGTTTGTAATGCATTGCTCCTCCTAAAAAGCAAAACTTTGTTAGACTTATTAAGCATATTTACTTAAAAGTTATTTAAATTAACTTTGAATATGAATTAACAAGATTAGTTGGTGAATAGAAACTTGTCGAAATATTTGATTTTTGGGATAGCTTCGGTGAACAAACAGTCTGGTAGCAGCATTTAAGGGTTCAAACTTCAAAAGTATCTAAATGTTCTTCTTAAAATTTAGGCTAAGCACAAAACATTTAAGAAGTAGGTATGTCTATAATGCACCACCAATATAATTAAAAACTACGAAATTTTATTTTTGTTTTTGTTAATCTTTTACTGAATCACTCCTAAATACTTAAGAGACCGAGTAAAAAAAAAACAAGGTTTTCCAAATAAATTTGAGATTTTCGAAACTCGTCTCTACTTCAATAGGTAATTTTCCCTAAATATAAATCATTACTATTAAATCCTACGCTTTGCTTTTAACTTCATAAATCGATTACATTATTAAAAAAAAAAAACAACCTTGAAAGGGATACAGGCAACACCAAAAGTCTTAGTCTATTCTTCTGGAATTATAAAATTAACTATCGTAGGTGACAATCACCATCCTAAATATACAGGATAATTTTTTATCCAGTGCGCAAACTGTAACTATGAATTCAGCATATCATTCTTGACCCCACAGCGTCGAAATTGTTCGACGGTTATACAAAAAAAAAAATAGCAGTTCCATACATATACAATTTGCGTACGGGATAAAAACTTATCCTGTATTAAATAATAATGATGCGGAAAAAAGATAGGTACCTATTTGAAACACTTACTTTTGATGTCAGCTGTATATTAAAAACTTGAAGTTTATTTACTTCTTAGTTCAAGTCCACGATTGCACGGACGTATAAATATCATTGGATTTTAAACTCTTGGTGTTGAGCATAGAGCATCCAACAGAGTACATCCCATCGTGCAGCGCGTCGAAAATACACTATTGGATTATCAACTCTCGGCTCTGAGCAGTGCGTTTAAAATCCTGTGCGTGAAAAAATCTCGCCGCGATATTTTTACGTCCGTGTGGACGTAGACTTACTCGCAATATTTAAACACAAAGAAACGCAAACTATTAAAGAAGGTATTCAATCTTGAGTAGAACAACATAGCCATCCTTTTTTTTAAATATTTCTAATACAAGGAATTTTTCAGTTACTAGTCAGGACCAACTATCATATTATTATATATTTTGTAAAAGAAATTCGCTACTACAAGAACCTTGAATTTAAAACAGTTTCGAAGCAAATGAACTGTGATTTTATTGGAGTAAAGAGAGCTACCGAAAGAACTTTAACCCATGAAGTGTAGGTAAAAGGTGGATTATAAGTCGATTTGCACGAATTTACTCGCCCAAATCAGGTGAATCTACACTTTTAAATAATGTACAGTTTTCTATAGGCCAGCATCCGGTCTGGATGTGAAAGGCGGAAGCCAGCGTGTTGTGGCGCAGCCTGGTAGAGACCTATGTCTAGCAGTGGGCTGCGATAGGCTGAGTTGATTGATAGATTGATTTCTATAGGCGACTCGCACGAATTATTTGTGGGCGAATTCGACAATTTCAGAAAAACATGTTGGGAAATTGGCACGTTTTGAATTTTACGCAGGTTATTGCATGCACTTGCAGTGACCTTGTCTCATAACTTTATTGCATAAAATTCAAAACGTGCCAGTTAAATAATATGTATTTCTTGAGTGGTCGCTTCGCCCACAAATAAATGAACTTCGTGAGATGCGTCTATGAAAAATACTGTATTATTTAAAAGTGACGATTCGGGCTAGTCATTTCGTGCGAATCGACTAATAACCCAAATGGCTTCCTAACCATTTGGGTTGATAAGCAATCACACCCCGCTGTTTTATAAAAAGGTTTCCTTTTTATAAAACAGCGGGTGGTAATTGCTTACCATACTAAGATTTGCAATGTTTTTCATTTTGACAATTCAACAACATTCATTGCGTTATTACGTTGTGAAGCAGACGAATTTTTCAAACATATGATGCAATGTGATCGGAATTACATTCAAAATCCATCGCATTTTTAAACAAAATGTAGACGTAATTGAGGTGCAAATAGTTTTTATTGAGTATCTTCAAAAAGTATAATTATCTTTGCTATAAAAATATCATCAAAGTAATTACCTGTGACCTTGGAGTTTAAGAAGTAAGGGTCAGGATGCCATAGGTTGTCGAAGAACTCTGGTGGTAAAGTCACATGGTCGTCTCCCTCTTCAAAGATATCCTCAGGCAGCTGCAACCGGCTCTCACTCCAAGTCTGTCTAATGAACATGTCCACTCTGAAACGTAGAGACAGGTGTTTTTATAAGACATTTCTAAACACACTAACAGTAGGAATGGCTTTAATTTTGACAATACAACAACATTAATTGCGTTACCTACGTTGTTGAACAGATACATTTATGCAGCGGTGGATTAACATTCCATTATTTTTTTATAAATCTTTGTGCAAAGTAAAGGTATATAAGGGCGGACTTAATGCGTTAGGCATTCCCTACTAGTCAACCAAGGTTGATGAAGACATAACATGAACAGACAAGTTTTTCAAACATATAAACCAATGAATTAACAATATCATTCAAAATGGTTCAGATTGTGATTGATGGTGTGTTACGCAGTTATGGTGCCGTTCCATTACCCCTAAACTAATGTAGATTGGCGCGAACGTATAATTTTTTTTTCCAAAACAGGGCTGGGTAAGTTGCCAAAAAAATAACAAAAAAAGGCTGCTATACTGCTCAGAGACAGTTTCCGTTTGCTTGTTATTTTATGCGTCGAAACACAAATAGTAATATTGGCTGAAGAGTCAAGTTCATGGGTTCGCACCAGCTATATTGCTGTTCTTAAAACGGTGAAGGAAAACAACGTGAGGAAACCGGCATGTCCAAAACCAAAAAAATCGAAGACATGTGACATCTACCAACACACACTGAGTAGTGCGGTAGATTACCTGCAGCCCATTGCCTCACACAGAAAGGAGGCATGTATCCGAGCAGTGTGAATGCTACAGGCTGATTTTACTAAACACTATACGCGTGTAAAACCGGAAAAGCAAATGAGAAAAAACGACATAAATGTTCTAGAAGCTGGAATGTTCTAGAAAACAAGGGTCACATTAGTAAAACTTGTATAATTACTGTGCTCAAAAACCCAAAGTTTGGTTAGAATCTCCTCGTGCGAATAATGTTTTTACGAATCCAACATTTAAACGAAAATTCTTGGAACATTAGCCGTTTAGAAGCACACTGTGTTGAAACAATCGCTGTCCGCTTCGCCAAACATATTTGGTTAACGCGTTCAAACAAACATCCAAAAAACAAACGAACTCTTCAGGTAATATAATTCTTGCCACTATTTCGTTGTCACACTAAACATAGTACAATAATCTATATCTAAATATAAAAAGTCTTTCACAAAAAATTAAACCGACGAAAACGAACTAAAAAGCAAAATATAAATAAACCTTTTATATATTATGGTATAGTATATTAAGGTTATTTGCATATACATAGTGTAAAATTTTACGTTTGTTCCCACTAGTTCGATTCATTAGGTGTTGAATGTTTTTCCTCATTTGTTCGACCATCGAATTTATTTTAACCAGGAAACAAAAATCAGTAAAATAAAATAAAAAAAAACGCTTGTTTCGTTAAAAAAGGTTTATATTTGTATACACCGTCAAATTTAAATAGTTGTTTTCACGCGGCAAAACAACTTGCCATAAGGAGTACTTTCAAGCATAGAGTAATAAAATATTCATCAACTCGATAAAACACTACTCAATAGTAACACTACAGGTAACTTGTAGGTACTACTCGAATCGCACGCGCCGCCGACAAAGGGAACAGCGACGCATAAATGTTCAAAGAAAAATAACCTCTCGCACGTGGTGATTTTTCACAATGGTTAATCTGTAATTTTTTGTTTCTAATATTTTACTTGTTTATAAAACGATTGTATTACCAAGACAAAACCATTTCGCTGCGGGAAAACAACCATTAAAATTTCACGGTGTATACATCGTTAAAAAAATCTGTCTTGCTTATCTCAACCAGCTTAACCAGAAACAAAAAAAAAATGCTTATATGCTTATATGTTTTAATGTTTATAGCTTATAAATGATCATTAGTCAAAGATCAAATTGGAAACGTCAAAATTACAATTATACATAATAATTAGAATCTTAAAAAATAATGAATCAGTTGATCTTGGAATGACTCGAAAGTAAGGCATAAGCATTTTCTAGTTGACACGGCTACCTATGTGAGGTGTGCTCCTACCGAGTTATGAGAACCTGGTACTTCGAAGGCATAAAGCTTTTTCTAGCTGGCACAAGTATGTTAGGTGCGGTCCGACCGAGTTATGGCAACCTGGTACTTCAACGGCACAAAGCGTTTAAGGTGTATCTAGTCGTAGGCTCGAACTCATTGGTGGGCCTGGCTAAAAATCACGCTGTCAGGAATCGTGTCCGACAGAGGTAGTATTAGTGATGAGCGGTTAGACGCTAATCTACACGCACAACGTTATAGAGTGAGATTTAGGATCCTTTATAGTAAAACAGACTGATAAAAAAAAAATTGGTTGCCTGTAAAGTCGGTATACGGGCGAAAGTTTTACGTGACAACGACTTTGAGTGGTAAAATAATTTTAATGTGAATATTCATTCGTATAGTAGGAAGAAGGATGAAATAATAGTAACAATTTAAAACATTTATTTATACAAAGAATTATATTTAAAACATTAATTTATACAAAGAATCTCGCACTGAATTTCATATTAACAAAATTTTATTTTTACCTTTACACATACATACGTATTTATATACAAATATACATACAATAACTTGCACTTTTTATGTCTGTCTCTCTCGCTCTTAGGCGGGCTAACCATGCCCGAGTGGAAGGGACGCGTGCCTCTCACTCGCTCTCATTGTGAGCGCATAACGTGAGCGGAGCGTAACGCAGTTTCTTGAAGTGTCACCCGGCAAACCAATTTATAAGACGTTGTCACGTCAATAAGAAAAGTCATTCGGAAGATCGGGTTTTATGAAAAAACCACTGCATAAATCAATGACCAATAAAGTTTAATTAACTTTTCGATATTTTACACTTTTTTTATTACTTAAACACGCCCAAAGTTGGGTTAAATTAGCAAGAAAAACTAATATTTGTTAGCTCCTAACTTTTTAATGGATTTTTATTTCAATATTCTGTTTCCACACAGACAATATTAAAAATGAGATAAAACCATATCATGTTTAATGTTGGATGTACATTGTCCAACAGTGCAGTTATACACCCCCGAATTTTGTATGGAAAAAAATTGACAGATTCACCTTAAGAGCTGACACACAAAATTTATGACAAAATAAAATTTGCCTTTAATTTCATCAAATTTGAGCGTATAGATGAGGAAATAACTTGACAAAATCAAAAACTGTCAATTTAAAAAAAAAAGCGGTAAATATATTTGATCATGTCATGTATCATGTATTTCATCAAACTTACGTATTGTATTGTTTACAATTTTTTTAAATTGTTTTCTTAATGATTCTAATGATGTGTAATTGTAATTTTGACGTTTCCAATTTGATTTTTGACTAATGATCGTTTATTACACATGCAAGCATTTGTTTTGTTTCTGGTTAAGCTGGTTGAGATAAGCAAGACAGATTTTTTTTCAATGATGTGTACAGGATACATTTTTAACCAGTGCTCAAACTGTAACCATGAATTCAGCATATCATTCTAGACCCTCCAGCGCAAAAATATTTCGTCAGTTATACTTATAACCAAAGAAATATTTTTTTGTATACAAAAAAAAAAACTGTTGTTTCATAGAAAATTGCAGTGCCTACGCGGTCAAAATGTATGGAACAGCTGTTTTTTATAATCTACGAAAAAGTTTTCCGCTGAATGATATGCTGAATTCATGGTTACAGTGTGCGCAATGGTTAAAACTTTACCCTGTATATAAACATAAACCTTTTTTAACGAAACAAGCGTTTTTAATTTTTAATTTTATTGCTTTTTCTTTCCCGATTAAAAATAAATTCGACGGTCGAACAAATGAGAAAAAAAATCTCACTAGTTCGACGATCGAACTAATGAATCGAACTAGTGGGAACAAACCAAATTTTATAAAAACTAATTTTGAGTCAGTGCCAAACAACAAACTTATATTCTCTATACAACGTGTAACGGGAAGGATATATAAATATCAAGGGCACGGCTTATTTGGATGATATCAAACGATACTGAAAGGGCTTTTTAATCCTATCTCTACATGTGCGGAAGTTATGAGAATTTTTAGTACATTGATTACAGAAACCGAACTTCCCAAATTGAAATAAACACATCACTCGGAAGAGATTTATCGTGATATTGGCAAGTAACGTGGAAAGTTATTGACCTATGTAGTGCGGTGACACGTTTGTTATGATTTGAATTTAAGAAACATATGAAACCGAAAATTTTGTATCGATATTCAGAGTATGTTATTTTGAGCTGAAACTATGTATAGTGATGCTATACCAGCTGTTATCTTTAGTGCTTAAGGATAATAATAGGTTTTCTGTTATACCCTGTATATGTACGTAGAAATGGAGAAGGCTCTACGTAGGATTTGTCTTGCGTCAGATATGTTTTTTAATTTTTATTTCATTGCCCAAGTTTTGTGTAACGCTATAGGTTGTTAACATAGATAACATCACGCTAGGACCTTTACGGGCCGAGAAAAGGGAGTGAAAGTCAAAATGAACGCTAAGTGAAAACAAAGTTATAACGCGGACGGGGGATGCGGTGCGACAGGGTGGGTCGGGGTTTGGGTTTCAAGGAAGTTTACACGAACGAAGTCGCAGGCAGAAGTTACTAATTATAATAAATAATTATCCTGAAACTTAAAAACCAGCCTAAGAGCCTTTTCAAAAGTGCTTAAAATCAAAAATCAAAATACAAAACATTTTATTTCACATAAGCCTGCATGAGCACTTATGAAACGTCAGAAACTAGCTGCACGGTTCCAATGTGTCGCTTCCTATTCAGAAGAGCCGACAAGAACCTCCAACTCCAACTTACGGCAATAAGAGGCAGTTGAAAGAGAAATGAAATACCTATGGCATTAAGTCTCTGTATTAGATCAGATTATGGTAATCATTTACATGTAAAATTCTAAGACAGAGCTCAGACGAACAATGTCAAAAATTTTACTACGTAATACGCAACTTGGGTTGAAGGAATTTTCAAATTGCCTGCGTACCGTACTCTCATATGTTAACTGTACAGTATTGTTTGAGCTTTATATTATTACACATACTTCTGACAAAACCCTAAAATATCTTTGCTGAAGGATTTTATAAAACAATGTCAGGAATTATGTAAAATGAGGAATGTTTTTCATCATTTGCCTAGCCTTTTCTTATGTATATATATATATAATATATATATAAAATAAATATTTATTTTATGTATTATGTAATTTACCCAGCCTTACCTTGTGGTAAAGCTGGGTAAATTACATAATACATAATATAATATATTTATGCAAAACATATAAGGCTTAAAAATATGTACAGCTTTCATAAAACATAATAAATATTTTTTCTAAGAATTACTTGCCTGAACTAGGTAATCCTGTATTTCAGGCAAAAAGAGCTAAAATAGTCTATCACAAGTTCAAAATAGACAAATATTTTTATAAATGTTGAGTAGCATAACTCCTAGTTTCTAAATTTGATAAATACTTAACGTAAATATTCACGTATATTCACTTTAACACAGTTAGTGAGTTCTCTGTTTCTTCGTAAGACTCACTTTGGAGAGCATCATAGAGAGTTCTCTTACAATTTGTGTAGTTCAGGAAATAAATGATTGCTTTAGAATTTAGTCTTTTACAGAGGAGAGGACTGAGGTACAGGTAAAATTTGGATAAAAAAGCATTTTTAGTTACATTTTGTGGAGAGACGATATCTTTACTTTAACAATTTTTGGATCAGCAATATAGCGTATTTTTTTAAAACAAATATCAACTTGCAAATTCTACTATTTAATGTTTCTACATGTTGTTTGAACGAAAGTGTTTCATCCATTATAATACCAAGGTATTTTGTTGTTTTTGCCATTTTAATTTTAGGACAAACATATTGGTTATCTGTAGGAATAGCGCAATAATGAGCATATAATGTTGAGGTAGTGCCAGCAGATGTTTGCTTGCACATCGAAAACTTAATGTTGTCTTGTCTGCATTTAGTGTTAGTTAATTATTACCGGTCGATAAGCCTGCTACCTAGTCTTTACAAACTTTTCTCTACAATAATAAATCAAAGAATTAGTACAACACTAGAGGAAAGTCAACCGATTGAACAAGCAGGATTTAGGAGAATTTTTTCAACTATAGACTACATACACACATTAGAACTGGTAATAGAAAAATATCAAGAGCAACAGACCCCGCTGTATGTCATATTCATTGATTACCAAAAAGCTTTTGACACAATCTCACACGCTAAAAGCCCAAAATGTAGAGCAACAATACATAAAAATACTCAAACACCTATATAGTAATTGCTCAAGTAGAGTTAAACTAGAAACCATTGGCCCAATTTTTCCAGTCAAGAGAGGAGTCAGGCAAGGTGACCCCTTATCCCCAAAAATCTTCATTGCAATATTAGAATCTATCATAAGCAAACTAGACTGGAGAAATTGTGGTCTATATATCCAGGGTAAATACTTAAACCACTTACGATTTGCAGACGACTTAGTTTTACTATCAGAATCGAACCTAAAGTTGCAATATATGCTAGACACTCTACACGCAGCAAGCAGACAAGTGGGATTAGAAATGAATATCACAAAGACGAGATTAATGACCAACTTCAAAAAATCAAAAATAACAATTGAAAATGAACCATTAGATTATGTGGATCAGTATATATATTTAGGAAAACAAATTGGATTCTGCAGCAATGAACTGGAAGTAGAGAGAAGAGTAAAACAGACTTGGAAACAGTTCTGGAGTTGTAAGGAAATATTTAAAAGCGAAATGCCTATCAAACTGAAGAAAAAAGTCATGGACTCGTGTCTCATTCCTTGTCTTACGTATGCATGCCAAACATGGAAATATACCAACAAAGTAAAGAATAAAATAATTACATGTCAGCGAGGAACGGAACACAGCATGTTAAATATCAAGAAAATACAAAAAATAAACCACAAAAAAATACGGTCAAAATCAAAAGCAATAGATGCTCTCAAATACAGCCAGAAGCTAAAGTGGAAATGGGCCGGTCACATAGCACGTCTTAAAGATCGCAGATGCACCAAAACGGTTACGTCATGGAAAGGCCCACCAGGCAAACGGCATAGAGGAACACCGTTCACTAGATGGGACGACTATATAAAAAAATTGCTGGTCCAGAATGGCAACGAATAGCCCAAGACCGAGAGAAATGGATAGCTTTGGAGGAGGCCTTTACCTGAGAGGGGTTTCAGTACAATAAAAAAATGCTACTGCCTATTATTATAATATTAGTAAAATTTAAATAGCTATTAAGATAATTGTATTTAAGTGTATAGATATTAGTTTTCTCAATTTTTTTTATCCTTTTGCTAACTAAGTACTATAGGTAGGAGACAACATTTGCATGTTAATGTGTTACTGGAAATAAAAGCCTTTTTTATTTTTATTTATTTTATTTTATTATTTTGAAGCCATTTATTAACAACATTGAATCCGTATTGCGCAAGCTTCAATACATTGTTTTCTGAGAGAGCGGAAAATAGAAGGGCAGTATCGTTAGCATAAGAAAAAAATTGTCCGTGATTTAGGTTTAGATTACAAAGATCGTTTATGTAAATTAAAAATAGCGTAGGCCCTAAAATACTCCCTTGGGGAATTCCGAAGGATGTGTTATATTTATCATCGCTGACGATATTACCAATCTTTACACATTGGGAATGGTCTTCTAGATAGCTCTTAAATAGTTTCAGCTGGGTACCTCTGATACCAATGGCTTCAAGCTTGTGCAACAGAATAGGAATTGAAACCATGTCAAAAGCTTTGGCGAGGTCCAAGAAGATTCCTGCTGTGTGGTTACCATTATCAAATTCTTTTTCTAAAAAGTCAGTCACATGGTGTACGGCATCGTCTGTTGACATTTTAGGCCTAAATCCAAACTGCCGCTTCGATAAAATAAATTAATTCTCCAAGTATTTGTGAAGCCTTTTATTAAATTTTTTTTCTAATATTTTAGACATAGAAGGCAGAAAGGAAATTGGTCTATAATTTGTTACTTGATCTTTGCTGGCCGACTTATAAACTGGGACAACATCAGCTTTTTTAGGCATTCGGGAAAAAGACCTGTAGATAAACATTTTGGCAAAATAAATGTTAGTGGTGGTACCAAAATGTGCCCAAACTTTTTACCAATTTTGTTTGAAATTTTATCCCAACCAACTGCACAGTCGGCTTTCAAACTCACAATTATCGTTTCTACCTCAGACATGTCAGTGTCTAGCAATGCAAAGGATGACAAAATAGTGCTAAACGTTAATGGAGTGCTTGTTAGATATTGTGAGTGGCCCCGAACTTTTTCAGCCAAACATTTTTCAATATTCACAAAGAAATTGTTTGCAATGTTCGCAGATGTTGACAGTGATGAGAGTGATTGTAATAAATCTAAAGGTGACTGATTTTGTTTCGTGTTATATGTTACATTTTTAATAACATTCCAGATTTTTTTGCTATTTGTATCGACCTTTTCAAGTGCAATTTTATCGTAGTTACTTTTTACTTTTCTTAGGAGATCATTCTAAAAGTTACGATATCGTTTATGCAACAGTTGCAAAATTAAGTTATCTGGATTAGATTTCGCTTTCATAAGCAGTTTATCTCTATTTTTCATGCAGCGAATGAGTCTTGTCGTGATCCATGGTTTTATGTTATAGTTTTTGTTTTTTTAGCAGAGATTCGACAGTTTTCTTGTAAATTGCATGTTGCTTTTTTGTTTAGGAACAATATACAAAATTGCGGATCAGTGGAATCATAGACTGGGTCACAGTCGATATTGCGTACGTCTTCTTCAAGTTTATTTACGTTGAAACTAGAAATTGTACGAGTGACTACTTTTTGTAATTTACAATTTAAAATAAGTAGAGTAGCACTGTGATCGGTTATTGGTGAATTAATTACAAGGGTAAGTGTAGGAAAATTCGATTTGTGTATTATAACGGTCCAAGCAGGAGCCACTTTTATGTGTAGGAAGCGAGTGAGTGGGAAGCAAAGCATGGAAGGCGTATAGGTCAAGGTATTTCTCAGTGGATGCGTCGGCACTTTCTGGAAGAATATTGGATATTAATATCTCCAATTAAAATAGTATTTTTCTATTTATAAATAGAAAAATACTATTTTATTTGTTTATATTTCTAAAAGAGAGGGGACGAAATAAGGCAAGTATTGAATTAAAGCAGTACATTACGGCTCACAATCTTTCGACACTTCACAATCCCGCGAGATAGATAATAATCTAACGGCATTTACAATTTTACGGTGACATATACAAAGTAAAGACTGTAATCCTACTAATATCTGCTAGGGGTGCGGGTTGTTTGAAAGAGATACCGTGGCCCCTGGCACACAGGCAACTGAGGGAACACGGGTGGGTTTTAGTCAGTAAGAGTCTGACACGCCCTCCTGCTCCACCCAGAGCGGGAGAAGTTATTTGATGATTCCCCACCCACAAAAAAGAAGCTCCTACTAATATTATAAATGTGAAAGTTTGTATGTTAAGATGTTTGATACTCAATCACGCCAAAACAGAAGAACGGATTTGGATGAAATTTGGTACACAGTTTGTAACCTGGAATAGAACATATGATACTTCTATCCCAATAGTACGTTCCCCTGGGATAATTTTCGACCACCACGCGGGCGAAGCCGCTGGCAGAAGCTAGTTGTAGTACAAAGTTTCATTCATTAACTCTTCTAAAATTAAGTTTCACCAGAACTACCATTCTTCTCACGTCCCGTACCGTATTCCAATTCGCCTCATTGACCAGAGGTTTCATTTCTCTAAACCATCCTTGGCGTACGTATCGTAGCTATAGAGCGTCACTTACACGTGGGATCCGAAATTGTTTTGACAGGAACTTCAATCTCTAAATACAACATAAGATAAATCAGGATTATTTTAATTGTTGTTTGTTGTTGTTGATGGTTTCCTGAGTATTTCAGGTATCGCAGATCTGTTTGCTTTACCCAGCTTTACGTTGGGGCCTTGAATCGCTTATTTTAACAATAAGGACAAATGTTTGTAAAATCTCCAAAATTGTTTTAGACGCAAAAAAAACAGTATGATTTTCGGACACGAAATTTGAATTACGTGCCGACGACGGCGTCGGTGTGCAATATGTTTTGTGTAACTAAAAAAAAAACCAACCACCTTCCAAAAAAAAGCTTAATAGACAAAAACATTCGTGTTTTGCAACGCACCACCACCAAAAAAAACTATACAAACGCACATAGAACTTCCTCCTTTTTTGAAGTCTGTTAAAAAAACAGCACTGTTAGGATTGCTTTGCGTTTTTGTTGCGTTATATGTGTGTCGACGACGCACGCATAAACCCCTATGATATGTAAAGCAGTTATTACCATATTCTTGTTTCGAATTATAAAAAAAAAAAATTGGAGGTATTTCAACCGCTTTAGGAAGCTTTGTTCGATGCAAGTAACTATAACAAAAGAAATTGAAACATCAAATTATTGTCATTATACCTTAATCATCAAGCAAATATATGACGTTCCATCACTCCAGATTCCCCTGTGTGATAGTAATGTCGAGGTGTAAAATACATAGTACCTACATCCACATATGGCCGGTTATTTTACAAGTCCCATGTGATTTATGTAGACGGCAACTAATGAGGTATTAAGAAATAATGGTGGCCCTGTGGTAAAGGCTTACGAGTTGTACGTCGTGTATATGTTATTTTTACTCAAGGAGGCACTTTATGTTTTTTATTTTGACCACTTCTTTAAAAACGGAAAGAAAGGAAGGTAGGAAGGAAGAAAAATCGTGCGGAAATCGGCATGTCCTAATACCGAAAAAAGTCAATCACATGTGACATTCACCAACCTGCGGGCCGCGTGGTGGACTAGAGACCAGTCGGATTGAAAGAAATATTTTAGCATTTCATAGCCCAATTTGCGAAGAAGGTTATATAGGCTATTTAACGTTACGCTACGACCGACCGATGAATGTTATAAAAATGTGGCTGTTATTTTTTTTCTATAATGTACATCGTACGACTTCCGAAGTCACGGCTAGAAACTAGTGTAAAATTACGTCAAGTGACGTTAAAGAAACTCGGCAAAATCTACAACATGTCACTGTTAATTAATGTGATTCAACTTCCAGCCTTCAGTTATACTTAACGTAGTCGAAGATGAAATGGTACCGTTATATTGAAACGTGTCTTCACGTCAAAACAAACACGTGTGTCTACTGCTTGCGACCATTTACGTAATTATACAATGTTCTTGATTGAGTGAACATTGAATTGGAATAATTTGTCAGGATGGCGTTGTTTTAAAACAACCTTCTCTGTGAAAGGGAAAATGGAAGGGAGGTAACTTCGTTACGTTGACGCCTAAAACAACTTTTTGAAGTGTTGGCTAATGACGAAAGGGATCTTTTGACTGATGTTTTTTTAAACAGTTACCTGAGTGAAAGAGGAAGCGTTGCACTTATTTTTGGCCTGCTCTTTATGTATTTATATGCTCTCATGTACATTACCGTACAGAGCAGTGCTGGCCAGTGGTATCAGCTCACGAGTTATTGTGAGTTCAAACCCTGGCAGGCACTTTCCCTTATGTATTTAATTTCATCACCACTGTTCTCAAAACAGCGAAGGAAAACATCCTGAGGAAACCAGCGGCATGTCTTAGAACCAAAAATTCGAAGACGTATGACATCCACCAAACCGCACTGGGCCTGCGCTGTGGATGCCCACTCCTTCTCACTCAAGAGTCCTGTGTCCGAGCAGTAGGAACATTAAAGGCAGATTGTGCATGCTCACCTGAAGTCCATATCTTCAACATTGATAGAGTTGACGTCTACCACATAGATGCTAAACTCCACGACGACCGGTTGCCCCTTCCGTGCCGGTGGCCGCATTTCTGAACAAAAATGTAGATTAAATGAATAAAAATGGAAGTTATCTTGGCTGCATATCCTGAAATGTATGATCAATAAACCAGAGGGGTAATTCCCATCATTATAAAAGCGTTCACAGTCTGATCTCACAATCTGTCAAAAATACTTATAATTTATTTATGACAAGTTTTTCACATTTGTTTCATATTGCGCTGAGATGAGAATGAGACTAGATTTTGATAATTTTTGATTACGGGATATTTTTCTTCAGTTGTTACAATCGTCTCTTAGCTTGTGATTGTTTCACTAATGCTCGGTTGCTAGAAACAAGTGGATCATTTTGCTTACCAATGGTAGTATTATTTACTTCCAAACTGAGCAAATAAATCGTTTTGTAAGGTAATTTTACCTGTGATATCGACTTCCATATAGGACGTTCTACTTGCTTCATTTTTTGTAGAGATATGTCTTAATTTTAACCTACAGCTGTCCGTAAATTATAGGAATCGGCCAATAACAACAATGAACAAACTCTACTTAACTTCAAACTTTTGGTAACAAGGATTTTTGTTGTAATCATTGTTATTATCCCTATAAACACGTGTTGACCACTTTCTTACATCAAAATGTCAATTTCTATTTCACCGGAAAATATTTAGGAAAAATCTCATCGTGACTATTTTTGGGGTTCCATTACGGGGTAACAGCAAGCGATCAAATCGAAAGTGTTTGCGAATGCCCAATTTATCTAGAAACCGATTAAGGTATGTTATTTTTACCCCCACAATTGGAAAAAGCCGTGAAAATGTTGGGTAAAGTGATTTCTCTTTATCATATTTCACCTAAGTGTTGTGCTATATTAAATGTCACATTCTAAAAATAAAACTTGAACGATTTTGTGTTTGCCTTAAGGTGGAAGCACCGCGGTCTCCCGCGGATTAAGTTTTTCTTACTTCTTTTTGTAATTTGCAGCTGTATGTATTAGTAGTGACAGGCTGTATGCTGAACAAATATGATTTGCGACCGTAACACTCATGTATTTACAGATTATAATAATTAAAATCATCAATTCAAATCTCTAAGTTCACCTTCCGCCTGACGCAGGTCCTCACCAGACACGGTTGTTTCGGGAGGTTCCTGTTTCGGATAAGGCGGGAGAAAAGCCCGGGTGTTTCCACTGTGTAGATTGGCCTGAGGATACGGTGGAGCATACGGTTGAGGTCTGGCTAGCTTGGGCGGTGCACCGCCGTGTCCTTGTGGAGGTGATCGGTGGCGGCGATCTCTCGCGTCCGGCTCTAGGGGCCTACTCCCTAAGCATGAAGTCCGTCGTTTCGGGCGAAGTAACGGGCGTTTCTAACTCCGTATCTCTTACGGACAGAATATTAGTTTGGAGCCCGAACTAAGAATTCATAACAACACGATTTGACAGCTGTCCCTACTCCCAATATGTTTTTGCCAGTCCAAAAGTTAATTGGCTGTAGGATTCACGAAGAAGTCACCGTTGAACCGTCAGCGAGAACGAGGTGGAGGAATATTGCACATTTTATTTTGTTTTCAGCTGTTCAGTTTTATTGTTTTTAATTCTTTTCATTCCTATATTAATTTTGAATGATAGTAACTATTATTTATTGATAAGTCAGCTTGTTAAAGCCGACTTCGCCTCGGCTTCTCTCTTAGAAAAATTGACAGCTCGCCACTGGCGCATCCACATTAACTTTACTTGTCTTCTGTACCTACCCAGTAATTTTGACACTAATGGTACATAAACTTTCACCTTTCCTATTCATTTAATTATATAAATCTTTATTTAAGAACAGATTTTTCCTTTCCCCATTACGTCACCGTCTACACAGACGTAATAAAATCGTGGAGAGATTTTATCGCGCATTGGATTTTCAACTCTCGGCGCAAATAGTGGGTTCAAGATCCAGTGTAAGATTTATCACATCCGTGGATACGTGGGTTTAAAACTCTGGTCAACCGAAGTGCATCCCGCACTGAATGCAGAGCGCAATAGACGAACGAATTCGTTTGCTTCGAATATGTCAATTAACTTACATAGCAGTGTTCAACTGGTGCAAATAGTCGCAGGACTGCCTAATCATTAAAAAAACTCCACGCGTTCCTTGTCCCACACGGGATTTTGCTCAGTGTTCATAAAACTTGGTCTTGGACGAGCATAATCAGTCTATAAACATATTCCTAAAGTGGAGATACACATCACATCACTCTCTCTGAGAGACAGTGGGCCGTCATCCACCACGCGGTCTCAGCGAGGATTGGTAGATAGACATCTGTCACATGTCTTCGAAATTTTGGTTCTAGCACATGTCGGTTTCATAAAGATGTTTTAGCTCACCGTTGCTGACTGACTCGTTGGTCAAGTGGTTGCAAGCACTACAACTGAGCATGAGGTCCTCGGTTCGATACTCAAGTCGGGTAAAGTGTTATTAGGTTTTTCTTTCTGGAATTTCTCAGTTACAGCCCGGAGTTAAGTTTTGTGCCCGGTTGATGCCAATATGTACCCCTTCTATTACATTGGACTTAACTATGTTACTTAACCAGCTGGCGGAATGTGGGTGTAGGGACTATAAGTAGACCTCTGCTTAACCCGTCAGGGAAACAAGGCGTGATGTTATGTTATGTTTTTGAGAGCAGTAGTGTCGAAGTAAATTATACGAAGTAATGCGCCTGCTGAGGTTCAAACTCACGACGAACATTTTATAATTCGGGGCCGACCACTGGACCACCACTGCTCCTGACACATGAACACGCCCGTGACGTGTTTCAAGGACATCAAACGACATGCAGCATTAAATACAAAACGAGTGTCATGTTATCTCCTTAATCCAATTACTAGGAAATACCGCTGTCCTAAGATTACAATCGGTTGGCTTTTCTACCCAATTATGACTACCCAATGGTAACAACTGTCATAGGTACGGTCAGCGGCATGTCTTTTTGAACTACGAATACCAGCCTTACTGCTTCATAATAAAGGCACTGTTTTATACCAAGCTTACGACAATAGAAACGGACTATTTAACGTTGGGATGAAAATCTTTTTGTCGTGTTTCGGCATTTATTTGTTCCGTGGTCTTTACGGCTCAAGTAGACACAATAAAAGGGATATCTTATCGGTTCTTCAGAGATAAGGGTGGGCAAAAGGATCCTGTCAGGTGGATGTTCTTCAATGGCTGTTGCTAAGGGGACAAGATACGAGACTATACTGACATGGGTCAATGGTCGTTATGTCGTCATGGGGTGAAAGTATCGATTTGTTGTTCGTTGTATGATGTCAATAGCATTGTGTTTTGTGACAGAAAAGTGGTCTCTTCTTAGCGTGCTGAAAGTAATCTAGCAACACTCAGCCCAGAATTTGGTTACGACCTTGGCACTTTTAGTAGCGTCGATCAACTCCTGCAGCGTGCAGACAACAGGACACGGTGGATACGATATTAAGTGCCCCATTGTTTGTGGGATAGCACCACATTCACACTTCAGGGTAGAATCATCTGTGAATCTACACCTGAGCAGGTTTTATTTGTTTGGGCCTACCTGAGAAGAGGAAGAGAAGAGAGAGACATAGGAGAGAAGTGGTGGCCTAATGCCAACTTAGGCAGCCACCATACTTTGTGTAACATGTTTTGCTATGCGTAATATACACCGTGACATTTTAGTCGTCTTAAAAAGGTAGTCCACTCAATGTATCCATCGTATAATACCTCTAGGCGCGATTAAAACATTGTTACCATAAATTCAGATAATAGGTACAAAGAAAAATAAACATTGGTTTAGAATTATGAAACACCCTCCCTGTTAATAATGTTTACGTATCAAACGGTAGAAGATATCTACCTACCTACCATTACATTCCATAATTAATTCCATCTCCATAACAGGGTGTTTCAAACTACGTGAAGCGTCTTAGTGAACGATATTTACATTTTTTTAAATTATGCATATGTTCCAAAATATTTTTTTTTACCTTAATGATTAGTAGTCATTGGTTACATGAAGTGGTCTGCCGTTGTAAGACGGCTAAAATGTCACGGTGTATAATTCATCACCGCTGCTCTCTAAACGGTGATGAATTATACGACCGACATATCCTAGAACCACAAAATATCGAAGACTTGTGACATCCACCAACCCGCACTGGGCCCGTTTCGTGGATTATGACCCAGTTTAGCTCATAGAGACGAAGCATATGTCTCTATGGTAGGAATGCTATTGGCTGATTATGTTCCTGCTATACGATGTACGATTGCTATCGTAGGTCATCATAAAATGACTTTAGAACGAAGAACTTTATCGATTTACCGACTGCAAGAGAGCTTATCATGTAAATTATTCATATAGCATGCTTATTGACGTACACCTACCTTTGACATAGTTTTCAGGCAGAACGACCCGGGGTTTCAGTGTGTGATTCCTCTTTGATGCGACATCATTGCAAAGCCTGAAATAAAATGAAAAAAATCATGGTTACTTTTGTTTGTATTTACTTACTATTTTGGGAATAGCATAAAAAACTGGGTCTCCCGTCAAAATCGGCCCAGCCGTTTCGGGATTATCCGGAGCAAACAAAAAGACAGTTAAAAAACTAAAACAAACAACAGTTAAAAACTGTTTTTTTTCTAATAAGTAGGTACCTTATATACTGTGATGTGAATTTCGTAAAAGGCTGTTATTTTGACATAACAAACAGATACTTCAATTTTATTTGATGATGAAAATGACGATGATGAATAGATTTAATTGCAGTTTATTGAAAAATAAAAAATTATGAGGAAGTGGTGTAGTGAAAGAAATGATATCATGATGATATTTCATAGTTTTCATATGTTCACGGTAGTTCACAGGTTTCTGATGTTTTCGCTAGATGCGGGAAGCACATAACCGGTCGAAGTGGCGGAGCTTGGGGGCCTATGTCTAGCAGTGGACGTCTTTTGGCTGAAATGATGATGATAATAATGTTTCTAATCTTTCCATTTAATCTTGCATTCCGTTTATACAATGAAACCTTTAAAAACAAAAACCCTTTCCCTATCTTCTAACAACATCTTCCCTATTTATAACTGACCATTTTCCCCGGACACAAACGCTTTTACCATATTAAAGTTTAAAATAGATTAAAGTGAACAAAGGTCATATAAGCTTAGTAACGTAAGCACTGGGACTACGTTGTGGCAGACAGGTTTAACTAATTTGTTAAAGTAACGGCTAGGTGATCATAACCCTGTATTTTACACTAGCTGCACCGGCGGTTTCACCCGCATACGTCTCGATTCTGTGGGAATATTGGGATAACAAGTACCCTATGCCAAATTTTATCCTAATCCGTCCAGCCGTGAAAGCGTGACTAACATACAAAAAGGAAATTTTCACTTAAAATAATTATTAGCTTAGATGAATAGCCGCAAGGGTATTTATGTAAAATAGAGTAGAGCAATGGTAGCCGAAGAACAGTGGTGGCCCAGTGGTAACGGCCACGACCTACGAGTTACAGGTCGGGGGTTTGAACCCAGGTAGGCGCTTTACTTTGTAATTCATTTTCATTACGACTGCTCTCAAAACGGTGAAGGAAAATCATCTTGAAGAAACTAGCTTGTTCTAGAACCAAAAATTTGAAGACATTTCTACCAGCCCGCACTGGTCCGAATGGTATAGATTATAAGTAGCCCACTCCCTCTCGAAGAGGGAGGCCTGTGTCCCAGCAGTGGGAACATTATAAGCTGTGGATCGACGTAAAATGCAGCTGCAAAGTTATCGTTGCAATCGCAAGGAGTTTTCGATTTTAATTGTTGTGTCCCCTTTTAGAAAGAATTAAAGAAAATAAATGTAGTATTTGATCCAGGTTAAGGCTTACAATGTTCACACAAAAACCAAACATTTATTAATCTCGGAAAAGGCACACAATACAAAGAGTATTGTGGGCCTTTAAAATAAATGTTTTTTGTGTTTGCCAAGTGGATTAAATAAGCATTTTGAAGCTTACTCAACGACACGCGTTTTTGAGTATCAGAAATAATAATTACAGTTAGAAATACAACCCTTGAAGTTGACGTAATCCCATTAAATTACTATTTGATGACACAAATTGCAAAAAAAACGTAAGAACATTTGAATTTAGACTTAAAGAGGCTGCGCTAAGGTCGAACTATTTCATGAAATAGTAGTTAATGGGATACAATGAACGTAGATAACATAAGATTTTATAAATTTTGTGGGCTACCCTGGCGCTTCCATCCATTTTATCCTGGTAAGACTTGCCTACTTTATAAAACTCACCACGTTAACTTACGTAAAAGCCTGCACTATTTTTAGGATTAATAAAATCGGAATTTAAAGTAGTTAGTAAATTCCGTTTCAGTTTTACGAGTCAACTAATATATAAATTTAAAAACATTCCTCGAGTTTAACATCAACTTTGAACTGTATTTCCGTAGCGATAAGGATGTGTTAAGTGGTGTAAAGTAGCATGAGCCGAAATTTTTAATGAAAGATACTAAATATAGAAAAAAAATATTTTGTATTTTCAACTTTACGAGTGAAGGAATAAAGTTCACATGGAAGTTCTAGCAGGCTATGACGTCAAAGAAAATTGTTATTATGCTAACTTAGCGTGGTATATTTAAATTTAGTGCCAGCGCTCACGTGCTGCCGTGTCTGGCCTATTTTAGTATAACATTGAAAGTTTTAGTTTACTACGAAGGCATTCGTGTGTGTATGTTTCAAGGAGTTAGGACTATTTTTAAATCTTCTTATCATTATTATTTCCTTATCCTCCTGCCCTAATCCCAATTTATTTATAGTCGGCGCAACTATCTTCTTCTTCCATAGTTCTCTAATAGTCGTCATCTCGGTTGTTACTCCCTTTCTAGACATATCATCATTAAATAATCTCTGACCCAAGAATTGATTTCATGATTAAAGAAAAAGCTGTCTACTAACTTGTAAAAGGCCTCTTCTTGTTTAGAGAAGGAACAAGCTGATAGATTAAAGCACTAAAGAAGCAATGTAAATAATGTCTCTTCATTCACACTAACATATCCTTGAAATAATTGGAAGGCCTAAGGGTCCTCAAATGGTGGACTAATGAATGACCTAACGAAAGCCACAGGAGCTCGTATTACAATTCAAAACAATTCCATATTAACTGTCGAAAATTTAATTATCACTTCTCATTCCTTTGGAATAAATGGAATTTAATTGAGCTCTACAAAATTTGCCCGAGAATTTGTAATAAAAAAAGAAGCCTTCATTATTGGATGAGTACAACATAATTGTAGAATTGAACACTGAATTGAAAATAATATAAACTGAGTGAACTGAAGCAGTCAGTCTTTCTAACACCTAACTGGCATAATTATACATTATACATTATTACCACGGTATTGGTCAGCCTCTACTCATGATAATGACGATGATAAAACATTCTAATTACAATAGTAAGTTACTATCATCATACACGTACTGAATTATACTATTATGTGTAAAACATTGTTTGTTTATTAAATCAGTTGTACTTGTTCTGGGAGAAAATTGTGGGCACATTACAGATCTACACACTCACATGACTGGCAGTCGCAAAAAAAAATCTTATAGCCTCGATTTACGGTCCACTTTGGTTTGTTAAGACTATACAGCGGAAGTGTGACTGTAATTTATATAGTTTTACAGTATCATTATTTTGGAGATAAAAATGCCTTCTACTACAATTCTGAACAAATTACTCTCATAATGTGAATTAATTCAGTAACACATGGTAGACAAGCACTCTGCCTCAGGACCAAACCTGGCCAATGTTTAGACCCTGACTAAACTACATAACCTGCACCTTAATTGCGCAAAACACTTTCAAACACAATCCGAAAGATCTTGAGGAAATTGCCAATTCCATTGCTCTCTAATTTAAAAAAAAAATCTTAGCTCAACAACGACAATAACGAAATGAATGTTCTTAAACTGTCAAAATGAAAGGCAATATTACGCAACCACCGCGCTTTTCTGATACAAAAGAAGAAAAATCATTATAAATTCCGTCAGCATTTTCCTCAAAAGCGGATTTAATAAAACCCAGTGCAAAATACAACAAACAGCTCTGAACGTCTACTTTATTAATACAAATCATAATGACAAGGCATGGTTGTGACATAATTTTTCTCCCTCCTTATAAATCCAGGTCTAAATCCCTACCACCCCTATAAGGAACCCGAGGGTGTTACCATGAAAAAGTGTCACAAACCCTGACAAGTGAGTTGAATGTCGCAGTCATTTAACACGATTTACGCAATGCGACGGACTAAATAAAATTTATACGAACAGATAATGTGTAATGGGCAGTAGGTGTTAATTTATGATTGTAGACTTGTAACTTGCACTGCAATGCTATTTTTATACTAAATGATTAAACGCTAATGTCACGGCAAGTTTTGTTTCTGTTCATTTAAATATACAGGGGGCCAGTGACATCGACGCGCAACCTGTTACCATGAACTAACTAGGCATATGAATCTAGAGACCCGTGCTTCGAAAACAATCGTTGTTTCAAAAAAAATGGTGTTCGTATACATATTGCACTTTTGTAAGAAACGGCTGATATTTTATTAAATAATTGTCGAAATATATTCACTCAGGTTTGTGCCGTTGTGCGTCCCTGCCACCTTGTAGAAACAACTTTTTTTTTTTATTTGTATTAACTTTACAAAAAATTATGCAGAATAACAGATATGCGCCTATTTTGATTTTTATGTAGTATTTCTAAAAAAAATATTAACTGTTCTATACAATAAAAAAAATACAAAACTTCAATACCTACCTACCCACTCGGCCGAAAACGATGTGGTTTAACCCCATCTGCCGAGATGGGGCTAAACCACATCGTTTTCGGCCGAGTCCATTTATTTATTTATCATGCCAGCGAAACAGGGCACCCTGTCGTAAATAGCTTTTCGGTCACATAAAAAAATGGCAACATAGCATCTGTAGGTGAAGCACAATAAAATGAGCTATTCTTAATGTTTTAATCATTTATTGAATGTAGTAGTTACCTATATAACTTACCTGTAACACCTTACCTATTTGTTGTACCCAATTACGACAATATGATGCAAGCAGTTTCTAAATCAACATAAAAATATTATGTAGTTCAAACTCCATGGTACAAGTAGCATACATTTCGCCCGGCTAACGATATCGCTAATCCAGTAAAAGTAACTAAACCTTGAATATTCCTTACACGTGTCGACCGGAGATCGACAAGTCGAAACCTGCTCCCCGAGAAGGCCATGGTTTCTCGGTCCGGATTGGTGGATTAGCCGGGAACGGATAGTTACACATGCTACTTGTACTATGGAGGAAAAGTGATATTAGGACCGATACTTAATAATATCTTAATACATGCGCTATTTGCAGAGATCTGTGAAGACGCGCATGCAAGAGCTTCGTGACGCTGGCTGGGACAAGATGCTGAGCGAGTTAGAGCCGACTCATCTAGCCTTCTGGCAACTTCAGAGGAATCTCAAATCCCGAGAAGTCTCCTCCATGCCCCCCCTGACCAGGCCCGACGGCACAGTCGCGTTCGACGACATCGACAAGGCTGAATGCCTTGCCGAGAGCCTCGAAGCCCAGCGCACACCCAGTACTCTGCCAGTAGACCAGGCACACCTCGATGAGGTGGACGCCGAAGTTGAACGCAGAGAGTCCCTCCCGCCCGTCGAAGACCCTGATGATCCAATACCTCTCGTCACCCCGGACGAAGTTCACGAGATCATCAAAGGTCTGAAACCCCGCAAGGCCCCCGGCGCTGACGGAATCACCAATAGGGTGCTCCAGATGCTGCCCGCCCACATGATCATGCTCTTGACCACCATCTTCAATGGTGCCCTGAGCAACAACATCTTCCCGCAAGCATGGAAGCAAGCCACGGTCATCGGCATTCCAAAACTTGGCAAGCCCAAGTCCGAGCCCACGAGCTACCGCCCCATCAGTTTACTGAATTCGCTCGGTAAAATCTACGAGAGACTTATTTATAAGCGACTCAGAAATTTTGCCGAGACGAAAGGCCTCATTCCCGACGAGCAGTTTGGTTTTAGAACCCAACACTCGTACGTGCAACAGGTCCACCGCATTGTAGAAGACATAAGCGCTGGTTTCCAGCGCGGCTCTATGACCGGTGCAGTATTCTTCGATATAGCGAAAGCTTTCGACAAAGTCTGGCACAACGGCTTATTATATAAGTTGTACAAACTCGGTGTGCCCGACCGTCTCGTACTCATCCTTCGAGACATTTTGTCGAACCGCACCTTTCGCTATCGCATAGAGGGAGCGATTTCCTCCCCCCACCCCATACGCGCCGGCGTCCCTCAAGGCACCGTGCTATCCCCTCTCATTTTCACGCTATTTACTAGCGATATCCCCAAGCGTAGACTGGCAAAGTTGGCACTGTTCGCAGACGACACAGCCATTTACTACGCTGGGGTCAGTCAGGATGCGATATCCTCCAGACTCCAGACCGCAGTCAATGTTCTTGGCGCGTGGTTTAGAAAATGGAGGATCGAAGTAAACCCAGACAAAAGTGAAGCGGTTCTCTTCTCGAAACCGCGACACAGATCCGACCCCCCCCGGCCCATCTCCATGTTTGGCAAGCCTATCCCTTGGGAGAAGCAAGCCAAATATCTAGGAGTGATCATGGATCAGCACCTCTCCTTCTATAAGCACATTATGAAGGCGCGCTCACGCGCCGCCTTCGCTCTTGGAAGGCTGCATTCTGTTCTGAACGCACGTAGCAAGTTGTCACTCAAGTGCAAGTTGCGAATATACACGGCGTGCATTGTTAATTGGCATAAGGCCAATCATGACCTACGCTAGTGCAGTCTTTGCACACACAAAGCCCCGATACATCCATAGGATGCAGACATTGCAAAACCGTTTCCTCCGTCAAGCCACAGGCTCGCCCTGGTATGTTAGGAACGAGATCCTCCATCTCGACCTTAAAATCCCAACGATAGCCCAATTCCTAAAACGTAATTCAAAGCGTTTCTTTGAATCCGCCGCGCAACACCGCAATCCATTGATTGCGAAGGCCGCTAGTTATGTCTCCAGTAGAATCAGTCGAATCCGCCGGCCGCGACATGTCCTCTCCGACCCTGATGACCCCATCACTCTTCTTCAAGAAAGCAGTAGGGCCACCAGCACAGCACACAAAAACAGACCGTGTTTCTGACCTCGCCGCCGAGGTCCTCGCGCCTCGCGAAGACCCCGAGTAAACGAATCCTCCCCCAACCGTCCCTTGCCCGCAGAAGTGCCAGCCCGCGCCGAAGCTGAGCAAGTAGAGTTAAAATCCCCATGATTAATAATAAAGAAATTATTGATCCAGCCTGTCCCCACTTGCTGCCCTCCCTGAAAGTGACTCCCTGAGCCAAGGCTCGTACCCCGCAGGGG
The DNA here is from genome assembly GCA_949091785.1 of Polymixis lichenea. NCBI lineage: Eukaryota > Metazoa > Arthropoda > Insecta > Lepidoptera > Noctuidae > Polymixis > Polymixis lichenea. The sequence goes on from OX420939.1 coordinate 24,395,617, forward strand.
GTGCCCTCAGTGCGCAGTTGCTGTAGGTTTTTAATTTTAGTTTGTAAGCCCTGGCTGGAGGCTCTTAGCCTAAAAACTATTAGTCCCCACAGGAAAGCCCGGTTAAGTAGTTACGGCCTCTCAAGGTCAACTACGAGATGCCCTTCCCCAAAATAATAATAATAATAATAATAATAATATCTTAATATAAAAAATAGTCTTAAAAATATCTGAAATAATAACATCACAGCAAGCTATTTCCTCTTCATACAAAAAACAAAGTGGTGATAATTGCGAACTATTAATAAAATACATGTTGCACATTTAATAGTATAGCATTTAACAACATATTTATTTATTTTACAGTATGTATTAGGAACTAAAAACATTCATTTTAAAACGTCATGCTCATGCTTTATATTTTGTCAAGTTACTGCCGAGATAATAGACCCTTTCATTAGGGCAATTTAAAGGCCTGTCTGTGCAAATCTCATGTACAAGTATCTTTTACTTTGTCCACTATGTACACATCTATTTTAAAATTAAACTTATTTTAGTGAACAGTAATTTTTGATTTAATAAATAAGCAAGTTGATTTACTCACTATACTTACTACACACAATTACTGTGAATCCATTTTTGACGACTGTACCTAACAATGCTTAAGACAGGGTGCCGAGATGAGAATGGTTCGTGGGCATGATAAATGAATTCATGGGTGCCGAGATGGGACTAAACCAATTATGTATAATACGGCTGATTCTCTTTCGCGATTACGATGTTGGTCCCATTCAGAAAGTTGTTCAGTTTGATGCTCTGTACCACACCCTTAAATATGACACTCACTTACGTTAAGATGGGCGTGCCTCAAGGTTCAATTCTTGGCCCTTTTTTATTTCTAGTTTATATTAATGACCTTCCTTACCTAATGGCAAACTTCTCGGATATAATTTTATTCGCTGATGACACCTCTCTTATTTTCAGAATAGATAGAAAAGATACGGATGTCTTACATGTCAACCATAGTCTAGCTGTTCTCTCGAAATGGTTTGCGGCTAATAATCTTTTACTCAATGCGAACAAAACTAAATGTCTTAAGTTCTCATTACCAAATGTACCCCAAGTAGGGCTAAATTTAAAACTTGATGGCAAGAAACTAGATGCTATTTCGGAAACTGTATTTCTAGGAATTACTTTAGATTCAAAATTGCAATGGGGTGCCCACATTAGAGCTCTTTCAAGTAGATTAAGCTCAGCTGCTTACACAGTAAGAAAAATAAGGCAGTTGACTGATGTAGCCACAGCTAGGTTAGTATACTTTGCTTATTTTCACAGTATTATGTCTTATGGCGTTCTGCTGTGGGGATCGGCAGCTGACGTAGATTCAGTTTTTATTTTACAAAAGAGGGCAATCCGCGCAATCTATAAAATGGGGCCTCGTGAGTCTCTTAGAAACAAATTCAATGAAATTGATATACTAACTCTGCCTTCTCTTTATATCCTAGAAAATATCTTGTATGTTCGCAAAAACTTAGGTCTTTTCAAACAAAGATGCGACTTCCATAATCTAAATACACGTAGTAAAGATGAAATTGTGATTCCAAAATTTAGATTAACTAAAACTAGCAAGTCATTTCTAATAAACAGTATCCGCTTCTATAACAAGTTGCCAAAGTCGGTTACAGAACTTAGCGATGGAAAGTTTAAAACTCACATCAAACGTGTCCTTATCAAAAAAGCATATTATAAGATAAAAGACTACGTTGAAGACAGGGAAGTTTGGCATTAATTCCTTCTGCACATGTGGCTTCCCTGGTACCTCATTAACAGCATAACTTTGTGAGAGTCTATTAACTGCTTCCAAATTAGAATGTTAATTTTTATTATTTTTTATTTTTTACACTTTCTGACATATTCTCGTCATTTTTGACATTATACATCGCTTCAAATATCAACTATTTATTAGTGATTCTCATGAAAATCATGTCACTTTGTTTAAATAGGTTGATCTTACTAATGTAGATTCTTTTACATATTGTGAATGGGAGAACATTGCAGGCCTTACAGACTAGATTTATAGACGATTTTCTATTCTTTATTTTCATTCCTCTAAGTACTTGGTACTTATTGACAGGCCTGCACTGTCCTCCCATACCTATTATCACTGTAATTTGAAAACATTGTAAAACCCAATTATTTTTAAAAGAGTAACCGTGGAGTTTCTTGCCGGCTCTTCTCCATAGGAAGCGACAAATTGGAACCGTGCACCTAGCTTCTGACGTTTCATAAGTGCCCTTGCAGGTTTATGTGAAATAAAATATTTTGATTTTGATTTTGACTTCTTACACATAATAACGTTTTTAAAACTGATAATACTCGTTTCGCACGTATCTTTTACTTAGTTTTAAGACTGTATTAATATTTATGGGTGATTTTCATTGTGCATTGTCGCAAACATTTATTGTAAAACTTGCGAGGTAGAGAATAGTTTTAGGTATTTTTGGTTTATTCGTCGATTTGCCCGAATTTACTCGCCTGAAAGGGGCGAATCGACATTTAGATAATATATTATTTTCTGTAGGCGATTCGCACGAAGTAAATTCACTTTACGTTTATATCTATCTCCTCTGGCCTCTGGTTTTCTATTAAACAGCAGATATTTTTTCTGATCACCTATGAAAAATTTATAGATTCACAATTATGCTGAATTCATGGTAAGGTACAGTTTGCGCACAGATTAAAATGTTGTTCCTGCATGACAGGCAAAATGGTGGTCTGTCGTCACGTTGACGACGGATTTGGGATACGTATTTTCTGAAGCGCACTTTGGAGCTTATCATTTATTACCAACAGGAAAGCCATGCTTTCCTGGTATCCCCGGATGTTCCGTACATTAGGCGTATCATTCCATTTATATACAAAGATTTTGGTATTTGTCTTTATGATGTCGTTTTTGTTTCATGATCTTCAAACTCTTTTTAATTTGTCATAATTATTACATTGCTTGCAGATTCTTATAAAATATCTAGAAGACAATATAAATTGCATTTCTGTTTATTACTCTATGTTGGCTTTGCCCATTAATGCCCACGACCACTACAGTTAACAATCTGAGGGGACTAAGCCATCATTGCCTCTTGTAAGAAGGATTGTTGATCACAGTTTATTGCTATAAACAGACGCCCTTGATGGAATTTATGAGTTAGTTGAGTAAAAGAACACGCTCATGAGAAAGTGGCGGCATCTTCATCACCACAGGCGAACTGTGATGCGATCACACTGCATAATCAGTCAATGTTTAATCATACAATGTTCCCACTGCTGGGACACAGACCTCCTCTCTGTGAGAGGGCATGGGCCGTAATTTATCACGCGGGACAGTGCGGGATGGTAGATGTAACATGCCTCGAATTGCTGGTTCTAGGACGTGCCGGTTTCCTCAAGATATTTTCCTTCACCGTATTAAGAGCAATGGTGATGAAATAATTTACATAAAGTAAAACGCCTGCCTGGGTTCGAACCTACGACCTACATCACGTTGCTAAGACCAACCACTGCTCTGCTCCGCTCTGCATCACACTGACGTCACGCAAAATCCTGCATCGCGCAAGCAGAGCTTACCGCGCAACTAGAATATTTACACCGTCTCGACATCAATCGTCGGGCAGTAGCTCACCAGACACAATACCCATCTGGTCGAAAAGACCTCCCTTTTCTATGGAGGATGAGTGTTTACTCCCTCTTCTTAATACATCTATAAGAAGAGGCTTTTGCCCTGCATAGGGACTTAAATAGACTGTAAATAAGTAAAAAAAAGAAAACGAATTGCTGCCTTGTTTTCTACTTAGGTCATTCGTTTTTTTATATTTAACATCTACCTGTTTTAATATATAGATTATTCTAAAATCATAAAGTTGGAATGAATCCTTATGTAGCACGTTATACAAGTAGGTAGCTCAACCTTGTAGATCGATCGATCGCGTGCTTCTAATGTAAAAAAGTTATTCATACCTTTTTGTCATTCATTACTGATAGATACTTTTTAAATAGATTGAACAAAACGATCTCGAATGCAGCATCACAAAATACCACTTAATTTATCTGAGTGCAAAACTCAGGTAAATTAATTGGTTATCAAATTGACACACTACGTCCATAGCCATTAAACATAACATCACGCCTTGCTTCCCTGAAGGGTTGGGCAGAGGTGTACCTATGAGACACCCACATTTTGCCAGTTATGTCCTATAGCCATCAACCGCACACAAATCCAGTCTTAGGGCTCCTACTGAGAAAAATCAGACACAAAATTCAATAACACTGCCCGCCCTGGGAATCAAACCCAGCACCTCATGCTCAGCCGTAGCGCTTGCGACCACTGGAACAACGAGGCAGTCATTTCATCTAACTGCCAAATAATGGCCGTTGTGATTTGAACAATTATGGGTTTTTTAATTGGTAAATTTAAGTATTTGATACAACTTTTATAAAAACCAATCTACGTTTCAATCCTTGCCAAGTTTTTCTTAATCTCAATTTAATTTTTATTGTTTCTATGTTTATAATTATTATTTGTTTTTCTTAACTTTTTTTTTGTTTTGGGTGTAACCCGGCTTATTTATACCAGTCTGTTTTACCGTAGTTTATTTTAGTTTTTAGTTTAGTTTAGTTCATTGTTTGGTTTAGTATTTCAAGGCAGCAAGATATTCTGATCAATGCTATGTACGCCGTAATTGTCATACAGTACATTAGTCCCTTATTTATTAAGATTATTTCTAGCATAAGTAGAATGTATTTGATATGGCTGTGCTTTTTAAAATAAAAAATAAAATAAAAAACAAATGATATCCAATAATATTCTCAGACCCTATCTATTCTTACTTATTGTCTGTGATTATTGAATCGTGTACAACATACTAAATTATTAGAAGCGATTTGAACAGATAGAATAGAATTACAAATATAGTTATAAATGAGCACATAAGAGGTCTACAAGTGGCACTGACGATGGCTGAAAAGTTGTGTGGAAAACGGTTGTCATGGTATGGGCATGTGATACGAAGGAATGAGGAAAACGTCGTGAGGAAAGTTTTGAGTATGAATGTCGATGACTATTTAAAGGGTGTGACTACGGAGATGACGACTAATAGAGAAGTATGGAAGATAAAGACATGTTGCTCCGACCACAAATAAATTGGGATAAGGACAGGACATCGAGGATTCTGGTAGAACAATTTACATTAAGTTTTCATAGAAATTGTTCTACTAGAGACGCGTCGTGTTGTCGCGTCGTGCCTCTTTGTGCGAGCCTTAAGTTTACATAGTTTGTTTCATAGAAATGTCCACAGCACCTATTGACTGAACTCTCATGAACCGTGCGTGAACAATAATGATACAACCTTCTAGCCCGTATTACCTGGAGCTCTGCCTAACCCATAACCGGCCCAGTGCGATTATATAAATGCAAATATACGAATAACATGGTAGATGTACCAATTTCGGGCCAAGGTAACAACATCGATTGAGGTGTAGGTACTGTACATTGCACGCCATGTGCCTATATATAGAATTTAAAAAAAAAGCTCGCTGCGTGGTTTGTATTCGTATTGATTACACGGTACTAAGTGGTCGCAGTGCGGTTTCCTTTACTGCTTACCTCATTTATGGTAGGTTTAATGGGGTTTTTGTATGGAAAATGCATTGGAAGTCAGTCATTTATGTTTATGGTGGTTCAATGGGTTGATGTAAACAATTACTGGCTGTAAACTACGTAACGAACAAGTGCAGCTATATTTCATATAATCATAACCCACTCACAGTTCTCAAGTTCTACAATATGCCTAAGGTACCTGTTTAAGTTTATTTTTATGAATCTCATTTTCGCCGGTTTTTCGGAAGGGCGTGGACATCCTCACGGGTCGATCGATTAAGTTAAGCTACGCTTGCCGCGGTCGGCCCGTGGTATGATAATTTTTACACACCAAGAACCCTCCGTGCTTCAGAAAGCACGTTGAACCGTTGATCCCGGCCGTCATTCGTGGATCTGTGACAGTCGTTACGAGTTGTCAGAAGCTCGACAGTCAGACAAACTAGTCTTACCAAAGTGTATCGCATTACCCAGTAACTGGGTTGTGGAGGTCAGATAGGTAGTCGCTCCAAGAAAAAAACTGGTATTCAGCTGCATGCGGTAAAACTAAGAGCGGATAACGTAGTTAGGAAAAGGCCCGGCAGACTTTTTGTGCTGAAGAAAGATACGTACGCGACAAATATACAATTACAACAACAACAACTGCAACAACAACAACAACTGTTACATGTACTACACAATCTGTTTTATATAAATAAAGATTATTATTATTATTATTATTACAATTGAGACAAAAAAAAAAAACAGTTTCAAAAGCCTAGAGTTTACAATAGGTTAACGTTTTTACGTCCGTCCGCCAACGCGAATGTTCCCGACATACGAGTTGATAGCATAAAAGTCCGATAAATCTATTTTTACTGGTAGGTGGTTTATATTATTTGGAGGAATCGTTTGAAAAGCCCTGGTTGACCTAGGTGGAGTAGGTAAGATATAACATTTTTAAATGCTCTTTTACTATTGGAACGAAATTCAATTTTTCACCGACTGGTCGACACTTTACATGACCAGAGAGAGGGCTGGGTCGTTCTTTGGCCAAAGAATTAGCACTGTCATTCAACATGACCATGCTGCCAGTCTTCTGGTCAGGTTTCCTCATGACAGCGATGCGGACGAGTATTTCGACGACTAAGGGCTATTTCACCGATGAAACTGAACGCGATCAGCACATACAACTACGTTGAAGAGCTGTCAGGGTAATTGTTTTCTGAGGAATAATGACACTGATAGCTCTCGAACGCGGTTTTATTTAGGGTTCCGTACCCAAATGGTAAAACGGGACCCTATTACTAAGACTCCGCTGTCCGTTCGTCTGTCACCAGGCTGTAGCATGAACCGTGATAGTTAGACTGTTGAAATTTTCACAGATGATGTATTTCTGTTGACGTTATAATAACAAATACAAAAATAAAAAAAAACAGAAAACAATAAAAGTTTAAGTGGGGCTCCCATACAACAGACATAATTTTTTTGCCGTTTTTATAGATGTACAGAACCCTTCGTGCGCGAGTCCCACTCGCACTTAGCCGGTTTTTGTTTAGTTTCATTGGTAAAATTTATTTGTATATTTAGTAAGTAATTGAATTTAGTATCTCTAGTGTAAATAGTTAGTTGTGTTAAATACTGTAAAAGTGATTTAAGTAAACGAAACAAAAATCTTCAGTATCTTTTACTATTTTATATTCTGTGCTCCAATGTCCCTAACCCCATTCTACGTTTGTAAGTTATTATTGAGTTACTATTTACTATTACTAATAATGTGGCCATCGGCAAAATGTTGGCGGCTACTGATTCAAAGAATGAAAGCCAGGTTATAAATAGATTGCAGTAACAAATGAAAGAATAAGTTGAATAGAAACATGAAATCCTTTTCTTAAGAACTCCAAGGTACGAAAAATATTATTCAAGAAAAAATTGGTTCCTCAGGAATTCAAATCAGAGTCAATACCGCCTGTGAAACCTTGCAAGCGTCCATTAAAACAAAACAAACACTTAATTATTGTTTTCTTTGTGACAATATATTGCGTGTAAAAATTGAGTTTTGCCCTTGAATTTAAGCCTGGCTTACACAAAATGAGTTGCTGGGTCGAAAAATTCGGTGTAAATTCCGGCCGAGAAGTCACTTAGCCAAATTAGAGTTTATAGTCCCATTATTATAAAGGGTTTGTTGCTTTGTATATTTATACGTTCTATTAAAATGTTAAGTTTTTTAGGCGCATAAATTAAGCAATTGTGAAAGAAATATGCTTATTTAATTAAATACGAGTTTACTGTTGCATACTGAATAGACAGATTAACTGCCTCGTTGGTGTAGTGGTTTCAAGCGCTCCTGCTGAGCATGAGGTCCTGGGTTCGATGCCCAGGTCGGGCAAAGTGTTATTGGATTTTCCCTCAGGAGTTACTCAGTAGTAGCCTGGAATCTCTGGATCTGTGTCCGGTTGGTGGCAATAGGCTACATGGGACTCCAACCATAACTGGCTGAATGGCTGAGGTTGTACTAATAGGGGCACCCTTGTTGAACCATTCAGGGAAACGAGGTTTGATGTTATGTTTATTAAGAGAACCTTGAGTGTAATAATGACTCAGTTCTATAAGCTGTAAGCTCTATGTTAGAAGTATCGATTTGTTGTGATGTTAGTCAGAGATTGTTACTGTTAATTACTGAGAACATTGCTCAACGTTTTGTTTGTATTCTAGCTGTAGTTAGGAGACTGAATCGTATTAGTTTTGTTGGTCAAACAAACATTGTAGAAAATGTTTGACTCGTTATTTGATTTCTTGTAATCAAATAATTCCAAAATATTGTGTATTGATATTAAATGGTAACATGGTAAAGTTTTATAGATTGGAGCATATATAAAGTAAGTATTAAAGCTCATGTTTTTAAGATATGTATTTGGAAGATTCAAGCGATTCCTTTTATCTTTATCGAAGCTCAAACTTCATTCTGTTTGGATTTTCCGCGCGAAGTGTTTTATGAATGACATAGTGAGCTGTAGTACAAACTCTATAGAGCCGGTACAATAGGCTTTGACGAAGAGCTTAACTTAATTAGACATACATAACAAAACTAAAACGGATTCACGAAGTATTAGCTTTAAAAGTTGTTTCTCTTTTCAGGTAAAATTCTACCTAGTTGTAAGTTCATAAGTAGGATGTACACAGTTTAAAGCATGCCTACCTAGTGTTTAATAAAAAATCCTCTTTCAGAGCAACGCAGTTAGTTGGTTTCAAAATACTTAAGTGATTATAAAATCGCATTGTGTCTATAATTTTACGAGTTTTATTTTCAGTAAGACAGTCAGATGCCGGAATGAACTAACAAGCACTTCCTTTGAAAGTTCAAATTGGCATCATCATTCAACCTCCAAACTCAGACAGCGTAAATTATCACTTACTGCTAAACTTTCGTGGGACACGGAAACAAAAGTAATTAATTCACTCCCTGTCCTCGCAGAAAATGACCCAAGGTCAACAGTGTCCACAAAACAAAGTTCCCAAGGTCAAAATTTACAAATAAACCCAACCCCCTCAATGCTAAGTTCAGGTCAACCATAAAGAAATCTTACAGCATTGCAGACTGCGGACTGAGGTCAAGGTCAGTTTAACTCATTAATCAAGTTGATATGTTACACAAAGTGGGAGTTCATTGTCAACTGTGCGAACTTTTCAAGTAAAACTTAGCCATTTTCTTGACCGTAGCATTGCAGGAAGGACGTAGTGTACTGTCGGAACATTTAACGAATAAGATGGTATTATTCAAGTAGGTATTCTTTAAGTAATTTTCTTAATACTATGATGATGATGACACCTTAATGATTTTAAAACATAATTTATTTTTAATGCATTACTATACAAAAACATTAGCTTTCTCCTTCGATCAATAGAAGGCTTTCTCTCCATATAAACATTAACTGTGGCAAACTTAAGACTCCTTCATCTGCGTAATTTTCGTAGAAAGGGGTAAAAAGTTTTTGCTTCACGTATTAATATAAAGATAGAAACTACTCAAAATTGAAAGTCATTTATTCAAACTAGGCTGAGAGTCAGCACTTTTTCACCGTCAAAATCACATAAGACAGTCCCCAAAAACGCGCGCCCTTCACCACTTCCTAGTGCTATAGCTGGGAAGAACTTTAACACCTACTATTACTACTCGTAGTTATGTTAATCGCAGCTTCTGTCACGACTATCCACGTTCCATCCGTCTATATGAAAGTCATGACTCATTGATGAGCCTCAGACGAATACTACTATAATTGTAAATTAGCGATAATTGAGGGTACCTACCTATTGAATGAATTGATTAGTTAGTAAAGTTTAAATCGGCAAGAACAGGGTCAAATAGTACTACTAGTTCATTTGACAAGTCAATCAAATACGTCACATTCTCCTACAGAATTAAAAGTGATATCAAAATTGGCATCAGTACAAAAACATTCTTCAAAATGGTTAATTACACTGCAGTGTTGATAGTCGACGATTAGCTTATATCGTTTAAGGCCAAGGGCGCTTTCCATAAATAGAAACAGGTAGTTGCTGGTGATGGGTTATTATGTATGTAATTAACTGTAATTGTATTCAATTACGTAAAATGTCACATATTGCCTGCATGCTCTAGAGTAAAGGCGGAGACGGGTGGCAACGTTGGTTTGTAAGTATAAAGTTTTTATTACGCGTTACAATAGTCAGTGCAGCGAGCCGAGCCGCTCAATGCGAGCGCCGGATCCTCGACGGATACTCGACTGTCGGCTTTTTCGTGAATTCCTTTGAAATGTGCTACAGTAGTCAGTGGAGCAGAGCAAGCCAATCCGCTCAGTGCGAGAATTTCGAGTGCGTTACAAACAGTGCAGGATGATGTGTCGTCGCAAGACATAACGTGTTTCGTTTTACTCTCTTTTAGAAAATAAACAAAAACTATTCCAAAATAAATGCACACACAACCTCTACGTCCGCCATTCTGAACAAAATTGGAGCACGATGAAGTCAAGTGCTCGAAGCGAGCGTTCGCAACGGTTAGTGTTTCGCCGTTTTGTAACAAGAAATGGAGCGCGCTTGAGCCATGTATGTGCTTGAAGCGAGCGTTCGCCGCATCTTGTGTGTTGCCGTTTTGTAACAAAGCTTGCTTCGAAAGATACATTACAAACAAACGTTGCAAGTCAGTCTCCGCCTGAGACAGAGCTTTATACTATTTATAGTAGGTACATTCAAATTTATCAGCAATGTTAATCGTAACTAGGTAATTATATACTATACTATACTAGGCAGTTATACCACACACATAATGATTGTTATAATTTATTCAGTTGGCTAAACCACCATGTCATTTGGCTATCTTAGTTGTCGTTAGTTTTGAATGGACTCATTACCTATCATGGCTGCGTTACATAAGATTTTATGAAAGGATCGTGAGTTCACATGATGATTCAGTAATTAAAAATACTTGACACCATAAAAGTTGATTTTTACTAAATTTTATCTTTACAAAATTGCTGATAGAAAAGCTACACCAATGACAGCGTAGTTTGTAATTTCAAGTAGAATTAAGTAAGAAGTAGGTATTAAGTTGAACGTAGGTAGAGGTCTAATTAAGTATCTACAGTACCTAGATTTTAATGATAGGTACTCGGTCCAATTTGCGAGCCTATCTTGGAAAAAATATTAACTACGTGATTCTACTAATAAGAGTTTCTCGGATAAACGTCACAATCACAAAAACGATCAGTTATAAGAAACTTGAAAGAAACCAATAGATGTTTTCGAATAAAATTTAATTAAATTAATAGAAAAAAAAACAGTTCATTCATCAAATTAAATTTCATTCGAAAATGTCTATCGGTTTCTTACTAAACTTCAACTATATCAAATGACCCTGGTTACAAAGCTCCTGTAGTGACTGCACTTACAATTTTCTTTTCACCTCACAACCTCGGAAAGAAACTGTTTGCTATACGAAGTCTGCGTGCAAAAGTGCATTTTACCCGCTAGCGTGGAAAGAGTTTTTCAAATTTAACCTTGCTATTCAATAATTTTCTATACAGCCAGTCCACTGAAAATGCATTAATACTTATTAAATGTCGGTGCCCCAAACCCATTTTTAGAATAATCGCACTGGCCAGCAGGACGACTGCATGAGAAAAACAGAAACTTTCAAAATTTTCGTCTCTCTTCAATTTGCTTTCCATATTTTTTTACATATAAATCCCAACACTAAGAATGCCATCCGTTTGTAATCACTAAAGTGTTCATAGTTCATGATAACTCAAGGTAAAGGTCAACCAACATCATAAATCAAGTTGAAACGATAGTAGCAGCGGCAGGGTTGTGTGTGTTGGTGTCATTTCCTGTTAGCAGTGGAGGGTTAAGTGATGGGCGCTAAGATTTTGAAATTGGTAGGTGTTAGACAAATTACGTGGTACGTACGGTAGTGTGTTATTACTTTATTAGATTGTGTTTGGTTTTTTTTATGGGCCTAAAATGTTATGTTGTGTTTGATAGTGATGGAGTGAATACCTTCCCGAAAGCAGACTTGATAATATATTAGTGGCTATACTGTATGATAATGACGTTGCGATTTTACGCGCTAGGGTGCGGTGGAAATTCCCATGAGCCGCGAAATTAATGTAAGTCATCATCATCTGCCTAGCCCTTTTCCAACTATGTTTGAGTCAGATTCCAATCTAATTGGATGTAACTAAATACCAGCATTTTACGTGGAGCGACGGCCTATCTGACCTCCACAACCCAGTCACTGGGTATCCTTGGTGAGACTGGTTGTCGGACTTTCGAGCTTCTATTCAAACTCAAACTCAAAGCATTTATTTCAAATAAACCAATTACAGGCACTTTTGAATTGTCAAGGTCGGTGAGTTAGAAAGATGAAGCTAGTTTCGTTAGAAAGATGAAGTATCGATCCGTAACGACTGCCAAAGATCTACCAATGGCAGCCGGGATGTACGGATAAAAATTAAATCCAGGTTATAAACTATATGTGTGCCAAATTACATCCAAATGTAGCTTCTGCGTGAAAAAGTAACAAACACACACCAATCCTCTTTTCCAACTTTCGTATTTATAATTCGTTTATTCATTTTATACCTTATTTACTACATTTTTAAATATTTTTATAAAAGTAACTTTAAAAAAAAAACATTTAAAAATATAAAAAGTAGCGGTCCGCCGGTAACGGGAGCAGGGTCCAAGCTACCGGTGGTTAGGGCTCCAGAGACAGGAACCTCCTCACGATGCGAGCCGTATCGAGGAGTACTGCCTTCTGGATCAGGCCTTTGATCCAACCGCCTAACGAGAGCCTCGAGAGATGTTGATCGAGGCTTTCGGCCATCAGTCCATTGGCTGATACGACAATCGGCACAATTACAGCCGAGTTCACATTCCACATGTCAACAACCTCGTGTGCTAAGTCGAGATACTTAATCTGTTTCTCTTTCTCAGCTTTCACGAGGTTCCCGTCATGCGGAATGGTAACATCGACTATCATTGTGCGGCGCGCTAACCGATCTATCACCACTATATCAGGCTTATTGGCTACAATAGTCCTGTCAGTAATGATAGACCGGTCCCAGTACAACGTGACATGGTCATTTTCAAGAACTGGGTCGGGCACATACTTGTAATACGGTACCTCAGAATCCACAAGTTTATATTGCAAAGCAAGTTGCTGGTGAATAATCCTGGCTACTTGGTTATGTCTGTGCAAGTACTCGCCGTTAGCCAGCCGAGAACAACCAGAGATAATATGTCTGATGGACTCACCTGGATGGTGACATGCCCGACACACGTCAACCGTCCCGTCCTTCATAATATGTCTCCGGTAGTTATTCGTCAGGATAACTTCATCCATAATTGCACAGACGAAACCTTCAGTTTCCCCGAAAAGGTCACCAAAACGTAGCCAGGATACGGACGCCAAGAAATCAACACCGGGTTCATGGAGAGCCCGATAGAAGCGCCCGTGAAGCTCCTTGTTTCGCCATATTTCCTTGCGGTCATCGATAGTTAGTATAACAGGTTTGCGCCAGTTCTCTTTAGCCATGGACAGCGGGGTGAGCCCCTTGTCCACTGCGATCACATCACGGTGCATACCCACTTCGGTTTTAAAAAAATATTCCCTGAGACTGCACACCTCGCGGTTGTGGAGGGTCTTCGCATTTAAAAAGCCTCGACCCCCGCACTTCCGCGGGATGTACAGTCTCATCACCGATGATCGTGGGTGATGCATCCGGTTTGCAGTCAGCAGTGTACGGACTCGTCGATCCAGGGCGTCGAGTTCAGTCTGAGTCCATTTGAGTATGCCGAAAGAGTACATCAAAACAGGCATGACCCAACCGTTGAAGGCGCGCACCTTGTTTCCGCCTGAAAGAAGACTAATTAATACCTTCTTCAGGCGACCAAAGAAGCGCTCCCTCAACGATTGCTTCATGTCAGCAGTGTTGATGCCTAACGCTTCCGACATACCCAAATACTTATAGCTTTCGGATGAAGAGAGGGACCTGAGGTGTATGGAATCTGAGAGTTGAATTCCCTCGGATTCCATAATCTCACCTCGCTTTACATGCATGACTGCACATTTGTCCACACCAAATTCCATCCTGATGGCGCTACTAAAAGTTGCAGTGACCTTCAGTAGTTCCATCAGTTGCAATTTGTTGGGGGCAAAGAGTTTAAGGTCATCCATGTATAGGAGGTGAGATATAACCTCACCACCTCTCCTCAGCCGAAAGCCTAGACCTGAATCCTCCAGCAGAGTGCTTAGAGGATTCAGGGCTAAGCAAAACCAAAGGGGACTCAAGCTGTCGCCCTGAAATATTCCCCGTTTGATCCATACAGGCTCATCATTCCCTTGGATCTGTGGACATCCTGGATAGCGAAGGACTGTTCTCCATTGCCCCATGCACGACTCAAGGAAGGTGCGTAGAGTTGCATTAATTTTGTACAACTCCAGCACTTTCATGAGCCATGCATGTGGCACCGAGTCGTAGGCCTTCTTATAATCTATCCAGCATGTCGACAGATCTTTGCGGGATCGACGAACCTGTTGGCTTATGGCCATGTCGATGAGGAGTAGCTCCTTAGTACCGCGGGACCCGTTCCTACATCCATTTTGAGAGGGAGACATGATCGAGTTATTCTCAAGTATTTATAATATTATTAGGGAGGATAGAATAGGCTGTGTAGGATTAGTAGGAGGAAATGTAATACGGGTTGTTGTCCGCAGAACTACGTCAATGCGCGTATTTTGCGTACGGGTAGGAGAATCGGTTAGTCGATTCACCCTGGCTCCTCAAGGAAAGCCAGGAATGCATTGGGGTTACAGATGATCTCACAATAGATGATTTTTCTTTCTATTTTTCTTACATGGGTCCTTTCCTAAAGGTATTAGTGAGATTATAAAGATAATTTACCGTATTTCAGCATTTAAACAACAAACTCCAAGGAAGCTGAAATTTCCGATAAATCATTGAGGATTTTCACCTTCCCTTTGAATTAGAAAAATATATTACCAAATTTTATCAATTTTCACGACATTACCATAAAATTGGTTTAAAAAAAATATTTCGAGACGAACCAATAACATTTTTTGTACTGTTATTCCAGCGGTTTTGTTATTTACCAATATAAATGCAAATCTATTGTAAACCCAGTTTTAAGTGTTGAATAATTTGTGTCTCCAGAGAGTAAGCCCACGTTCGCACGGTCGTAAACACATCGCGCCGGCATTTTATCGCGCATTGGATTTTCAATTCTTGGTATTAAGCCGAGCATTGACAATCTAACACAGCGCTTTCGCATGTCGCAGTATCATGCTGAGATACGGGCCTTTTGGCCTCGTTCAGGACTTTATTTTTTCAATTCAATTCAATTTCTTTCGTTCAGAGAAATCTCTATGCAGGTTACATAATAAAAAAAAAACAATACAGAAATCATAAAAAGTTAGTGAAAAAAATAAAAAAATATAAATGTACGTATAACTATGTTAGTATTGTTAGTAGGTAGGTACCTTATCCTAACTGAACCTATGGCCGTCCTTATCCAATGATTTTGGACGAAGGACAGTCAAGACGGACAGCAATAACATTTAGGACGCTGTTGCCGCTGCTTTGTAGACGGTGCAGCGGCGAGTTTGCTTTCTGCTTGCTTGAAAGCCAACATGCCAGACGCGCTGCAGCGCCACGGCAGCCCCAACAGCATCCAAGCGTTGTTATACTGGGTGCGCAGGGCTGTGTTGGATCGTTGCGTATGTATTACCCACAGGCCACTCGAGTAGAACGACGTATGTTTCAGGCAAAGTACGGCGGTATCTGTTAACAGCTCTAAATCCGATCGGCGCGTCCTGCAGGTCGACGTGCGTCATGAGATCACCATTTAACAGACACTCAAACACCAGCTGTTAAGGTAGCAAGTCAGATGTTGTACGCATTGATGGCTCAAGTAAATAGGAGTGGCACAAAAACAAATAAATCATTAATTTTATTAAGTACCTATATTGTGTAGTTAAGGTTGTGATATTCCTGTATTTGAATAAAGTATTTATAAAAATACTTTATCTTTCTTTCTTTTCTTCATTCCAGCGCTTCAAAAAACCATTATTGGATTTTATACTTTCGGGTCTGAGCAGTGCGTTGAAAATCCAGTGTGCGATTAGGCCATCCCGAGATCTTGTATAATAAAGTGATAATATTATACCTAAAGTGCAGCTTGATGTTCTGTTAGAAACCAATTTTTTTATCTAGTTTATGTATAAGTTAATTGACAGTTGGTGGTGACCGTTGCTACTGGGTCGCCACCCGTCATGTCTTATAGGCATATGCACAAAAAAAACCGGCCAAGTGCTAGTCGGACTTGCGCACCGAGAGTTCCGTACAAACCTGTAGGTATATAAGTAAAAGTTATGAAATTCAATTTAATACCTCTACGCGTTCATGAGGAAAGGTATTATATGATGTAACTAAAAAATATTCTTTACGAAATTTTTCCTTTAACGAAATTTCAAGATTCTAAGTTCACGGGAAGTACCCTGTAGGTTTTGATTCCCTTGCGAGTGTCGAAAATTTGCGGCATAAACAGCTGTATCTTTTGATTGCGTTGACTTAGAAGTTTGATTGTTTCACAGTTTAAGCGACAGTAAACATGAGTATTTGATGTGAAATTCAGCTTGATACCTTTACGCGTTCCTGAGAAAAAGGGTCCTGACTGACAGACAGACGGAAAACAAAGTGATCCTATAAGGGTTCCGTTTTTTCCTTTTGAGGTACGGAACCCTAAAAAGACATTAAAAACTATGAAACCAAAAAGAAAACATTGTTTATAATGGCAGAAGGGCCAGCTTTTGGTTAGGGGCTGGTTTATTCTAGTTTAGAAAACGAATGACGTTTAATTTTTGCATCGAGAGAAATACCTAGATACTTTTTGAGTAAGAAGTTGAGGAGCCTCTAGAATGTTATTTGTCCAGCATTTATTATACTAGCTGTGCCCGCGACTTCGTCTGCGCGGAATAGTTATTTTTAACAAAAATAAACAAAATTTCTAAAAATAAAAGTACTATAAGTTACTCCTTATTACATTACAGACAAACAGACAATTTTTTAATTTATTTTGGTGTATGTACCGTGTACACATCCATATCTGCGTTTAGTAAAAAGCGGCTATTTTAATATTACAAACAGACACACCAATTTTATTTACCTGTATAGATATGTATATCACAATACAGCAGAATTCCGGGTATCAGCAAGATACTTAGAATATGGGTGTGAATTCTACAGCAGTCCAACTATGTATGTCGTATATTGTATTATGTAGTACCTATTGTTGTACAAGCAAACAACGTCCGTGCGACGTGACTATCTATAGGGAATTATAGTTGATGGTGTAAAACATTGTTTCGAGAGGAGTTGACGAAGTGTCTGACAAACACATGCTCGCATTCATAAAGCCGTTGGCTAAGACTAGAGTGTTTTCACTCTAGGCGTTTGTCCCCCGTAGGTGTTGATGCGGCAAAACCGCCGGTTTTTTTTTGGGACTCATCATCAGCTGCCTAGCCTTTTCCTAATTAATTCGGGGTCGGTTTCCAGTCTAACCGGGTGTAGCTGAATACCAGTATTTTACATGGATCGCCTGCCTATCTGACCTCCACTAGGGGGAAGGAAGTCTATCGTCTTACCCAGTAACTGGGTAACACAATAGACTTGCCCCCCCCTGGGTAGACTGGCTGTCAGACTTACGGGCTTCTGACAACGCGTAACGACCGTCAAAGATCCACAAATGACAGTCGGGACCAACGACTTAACTTGCTTTCCGACGCATGGAGGGGTCTTGGTATGTAAAGATGGTCGCCCATCTACGGACCAACCGCGGCGAGCGTAGCTTAATATGACCGATCGACTCGTGTGGCTGCTATTACTTAGCCACAAGCCCCTCTATCATAGTCATAAAAAATTCAAACGAAGAAGTAATAATACATCCCTTGTGAACCTTTGCGGAGTTTTCTGTGAACTGACGGATATAACACAATATATGGTTTTAACGCTTTCGTGTACTGTAACGCGACTCTGGTAGAACAATTTCTATGGAAACTTCATGGCAATTGTTCTACCAAAATCGCGTCGCATCTTCGAGTCGCGCTTGTCTGCGGGAGCCTTTACTCTTCGTTGTGACAAGCTTAAATGTCACTAACCTTCACTGACGTTAATCACTATCGAACTTTAAGCAACGTGTATTAGTACGGGGCTTATTAGTACGGGGCTTTATTAGTTCGGGGCTTATTAGTACGGGGCTTATTAGTACGGGGCTTATTAGTACGGGGCTTATTTCTGAAAACATCTCACGATTGCACAGTGATGTTGGTGAGAATGAAACTACGTCAAGGCGTCAAGGCGTCATCGTATAGTGAGAAAGCTACCTTAGCTAACAACACCTAGACACGAATTCTAGGAGCATTGGCCACAACACTAATAACGCCCCAAGAGATAACCAAAGACGTGTGTTCGTGGAATCATAAATTGAAGCTTGAAAGAAGGATGAACGAAAACGAGAGTAGCACTGCAGAACAAGAGAAGTGTGGCCTCAAAAGCTAGCCAACCATTAGAGAATTGGTTATATCTGTTGCTCAAATACGCTGTACCAAAATGGGTGCCGCGACTGTGCCGTGTAGTTTGGTGTTTTAGGTTCCATAGCAACAACCAATAATGTTTTTCTCAAATATCAGTTTTTTTTTTAAGTTTTGTCAGATGAGCTAGTAATAGGTGCCTAACTGCTAGTGTGTGTGTGTGAATTTCACTCCATATTTTAACCGAATTTAAAAAGGAGGAGGTTCTCAATTCGTCTGTATTTTGTATGTATGTTCAGCGATATCTCCGGCAATGGCGGATCAATTTCGAAATTTCTCTTAAACTGTATTTATTGACTTTGCTTGACTACTTTTTGCGTTAGCTTTTATAATACATATTTAATCCGCTTTGTGTATCTTGATGATGTTTTAATACTTGCTGTCACTTGTGTTAGCACAGAAAGTTGTGGTATACGAATTGGTGTGGGTAGGTACCATAACCAAAAGTGTAAAAGAAACCCTTTTTACAAAAAAAAAAAAAACTAATATCTTTCACAAAAAACACGACTAGTTAAGTGAAAAATAATTTTCATTTCGGAAGTTGGTGGTAAAAAACCTAAAATACAGATTTAAACGACTTCTGAAATTGGAAGTCGGTTGTTTTATTTTTCAAAAAAGTTTCTTTAAAACCAATAAATTGATCTAAGTATTCTTCATAAATTGATTGATGTGAAAGGATAGTAAAATTATTTCGTGAAGAAGCATAAACAATTTTTTAAAGTTTTGTTACCATAGGTTTCTGTCCATCCCCATATAAAACGCGCGATGTTGTGCTCCAATGTAATAGCCGTTATTTAAGCAACTGAAACTAAAAAGATAGCGGCAAAAGCGAGAAAAAATAAATGTACTAACCTGCTAGTAGATAAAATACATAGATACGGCAGAATGGACAAGATTTATAGTTTAAGCCTATACCTTGAACTTCTTAGTAATTTACACTTGAGGTCAAAAGAAAGTGTACAACACAGTCCATTTAAAATTGAGTTTTCACCAATAAATATTTTTGTTGACAGGAAAATGAATAGGTATTGCATTAACGAAATTGTTTTTCGATGTACAATTATGTCTATTTCAATATTAATATATCAAGTTGAAAGCTTTTCAAATATTAATACATTATGTCCACGAAAGTCTATTACCTACTAGCTGTTGATAAAGTATTTTTATTTTATTTAACCGATTGTTCGGTCACTGACCTCAGCGTATATTTTCTTGTGGAGTTTTTTTGCTTTGGTCGGAAAATTAAGTAACCAAATACATGAAAATCAAACTAATCGTTCGATGTTTATTTTCCGACGATAATTATAATTACAATTTAGATGCGGAGTAAATAGGCAGTTCAAAGATAGCGTACTTCATCATAATTAGTCACTAAAGTAAGATTGTGTTAGTCAGTATATCTGTACATATGATGTATAAACATAAATGAAATTGAAGTATCTATTTTTAATCTCAAAATAACAGCTTGTTACTTAATGCATATGAAATAATTTGCGGTACTTATAACAAAAAAAAAAAAAACAATTACTAAAATATTTGTCTGTCTATCTGATTGTTCCAGCTACTCTCCAAAAGGTTGGACCAAATTTGTCGGGAATTTCATTGGCAGATAGCTGATGTTATAAGGAGTAAGAATAACTGTTTGTCTCTACAGCACGATCCTGGAGGAAAATTTCCGACACCTACATGGCGGGCAGCAACTAATTGGGCATCAAAACCTATCTGTCACAGCAGAGTGGCTGTAGATACCTACGTAGGTATGTATTTGTGTTATCTACTGGTGACAAATATATGTGATAAATGATAAAAATAATAATAAGCTGAATTACCTAAAACTTGGTACTTAAATTCTTCGTGTACAACACAAACACTGCATTACCTCCAACACCACCATTTATCACGTAGCTCGGCCGGTAGTGTAATGCCGATAGGTGAGACAGGCTCGCTCTAATCTTAACGACACTGCTGACCTTCGCCGATAAGAGGCGATAGTGGCCAGCACGCCAGCAGTAGCCAGTAACGCCGGCCTTTGGTGTTCATGGCCCAAGTGCCGCAGACCGCAATGCTAGGTCTCGAGGACAGTGGACTAATGAATTGCTAGCTTTATCTAGGTGGCCTTTTGCCCTTGCTTGTTGAAGGAATTTTAATATAAATAGTTAATTTGTTTGCGGTACTAGTGCAACCTAATATTATTATTTTCAGGTCTTTTTGTGGCTTGAATTGTGTGACTAATTGAAAGGTAGACCGTTCGTTTTGTTGGTAAAAAACCATGTGAAACTTAGATTATTATGAAGAGAAATTATTTGATATTTTGTATGATTATAGGTATGTCTGTTTTTACGCATACACGCTAAAACGGCTGAACGGATTTAGATTTGACGCGCCACGATTGCGACAGTAAGTCCCCTTTTTGAAGAGTATATTAAAAGGTGCCACAGCGCCCTAACCTTCCGCCTGACACTGGTCCTCACCGGACACGGTTGTTTCGCATAAGGCGGGAGGAAACACTCGGGAGTTTCCACTGCGCAGATCGCCCGGAGGACACGGTGGATTATATGGTGGAGGTCTGCCCGGCTTGGGTGGAGCACCGCCGTGTCCTCGCGGAGGCGATCGGCGGCGGCGATTTCTCGCGTCCGGCCCTGGTCTAGGCCATGGTACGGAGTGACAGTGCATGGGTAGCCGTCACCTCCTTCAGTGAAGCCGTGATGCTCGAAAAGAAGGAGGTGGCGCACTTGAGGGAGCGGCAGTATATGCGCCCTCACGGCCCTAGCCACCGCAGGAAATGCCCTGGGCGTCGGAAATCCCAGGCTGATTTCCGGCCAAGGTAAGCGCGGGCTTGCGGACGACGAGTAATGGGTAGCTCGCTGTCCGGTAAGGACCAAACCTGGGTCGGCGGCGCGTTATGTTTCACGCGCGCCTCAATGAGATGTCATCAGCAACTGATGGGGCCCGCAAGGGCCGATGCCTGCCAGGGGTGCGGGTTGTTCGAAAGAGATACCGCGGCCCCTGGCACACAGGCAACTGAGGGAACACGGGTGGGTTTTAGTCAGTAAAAGTCTGACACGCTTTCCTGCTCCACCCGGAGCGGGAGAAGTTATTTGATGATTTCCCACCCAAAAAAAACGGATTTAGATGAAATTTGGCGTTTGTGACCATGAACCTAATTAGGACCTAAGACACTTTTTATCTCGATATTACCATGGGATTGAGACTTATCCGGGTGAAAGCGCGGGCAGCGAGGGCTTTATAAATGCGTGTGAGAAAATGGCAAGGAAACATGTTATTCAATCTGCTTAGCTTTTTCTCAATTATGTTGGGGTCAGCTTCCAGTCTAACCGGATGCAACTCAATACCAGTACATAACCTGGAGAGACTGCCTATCTCACTTCCACAATCCAGCTACTAGGTAATACGGTATTATTTGGTAAGACGGGCTGGCAGATTTTCGAGCTTCTAGCGACCCGTCACGACAGTCAATCCACGAATGACAGCCGCGACCAATGGCTTAACGTGCTTTCTGAGGCATGTACCGGGCCTTGGTATTTAAAGATAACGGACCAACCGCGGCAAGCGTAGCTTAACCTGATAGATCGACCCGTGCGGCTGTTACTACTTAGCCTCAAACCCCTCAAGCACAGTGACAGCTGTTATTGATGTATGGAAAAAAGACATATTGTACCGACCCCAATAATAAATTGGTATTAGGGCCGGGGGATAACTTATGGTTCCCACTTGATGACAAAAAGAAGCAAATGGTGCTTTTCTTCTCCCAAATTGCCAAAATTGTCTCATCTCATTCTCATTTATATTTCAATCCATCCTTTAACTGATATTTCAGAGAGTTGCGACATTCTATGGAGGAGCCTACCCTTCCATGGGATTTTCGCTGACAGAGTGATCCGCGCTGAGTCCTGCCATAAACCTATAATGTCGTAAATTCAAATCCGATATCCTGATGACTGGAATCGTCTCATATATTACCGTGTATGTGCCGCTGATCGTAAAATTTTGGATAAAGGAAAAGCTTATTACGTATTCCTTGAACGTTCTAATGAAATTACGAGTCGATGGATCTGTAGAATATTATAATTAAGTGGGGTTTTATTAATTCAGAGATGGGACGTGTTGCTTGTAATAGAATTTATTAATTGCCATCCACTCCTAAAGGGTATTTGTTTTAGGGAATAAGTAGCATGGACTTTGTTTAGACTATGAAACTGGTAATGAGTCCCTATAGGGACGTTTTAATAGTTATAAATGATGTTAAGTAGAGCTGTAGCTACGTTTATGTAGTGTCTACGACTGCTGGTAGTGTCGTTACCTACACTTTGTTTTTTTAATTCCAGAGACATTTCAAGTGTTAATTATTTGCTATTATATTACAGGAGTCTGACATGAGTTTGATATTAGATCTGTCAGATTAGTATCTGAGTTTAAAAAAATGAACTTTAGGTACATGAAATTATTTTTTTAGAATTGGTTTCGTCATTACATTTCAATTTAATTTTACCACATAGAAATACCCCAAATAATTCTGGTCGTCTACACCAATCTCACCTGTACACGATGAAACTCGCGATAAGATTTGGGTGAGGAGGGTTCTGATAACTGATAGCGTATTAATCAACGCGTAGACCAAATTACAGAATAATTAATTAAATATTAACATCACAAACATTTAATAACTACTGACGAGCACTCAAGGATGGCCAGAAGCGAAATAAACTTAAATTTATACATTGTTTATTTCGACTGACTTTGAATTAATCGGTATCCATCCTTGCAGGCAGTGAATATTCTATTATCTTCCACCCGCTGCAAGGAAGATACCAATTAATTCAAAGTCAATCGGTATAAGTAGGATACAGGGTGGCATGGAGATCGACGCACAACCTGTTACTATGGATTCCGTACATAGTTCTGAAAAACCTTGCGTTGAAATTTATCGCTGGTTTAAAAAAAACAATAGGTAGTTGTTGCACTTTTGTGCGTAACAGTACATTTTTTTATAACCGATGAAAAATTCTGAGCTGAATTCATGGTTACCTACAGTTTGCATGTCGATGACCCTGCCACCCTATAAGTATAGTCTCCAAAAGAGATAAGTAACCAGGGTCGTCGCATACAGTTAAAGTTTAGTAAGAAGCCGATAGATGTTTTCGAATGTTTAATTTGATAACCGAACTGTTTGTTTTCTATTAATCCAATTTGAAAGCATCCTTCAGTTTCTTACTAAAATTCAACTATATCCGATGACCTTGATTACTTATCTCGTTTGGTGACTGTACCTACGTAATCAGTATCACAACCAGTATAAGAAGCCGTCCTTAAGTATTCGCAAGATGTTCAGAATAAAACTGTTAGTATGGTACACTACAGGCAATAGTACCAACCTTTGAAACGGGAGAGGCCTATGTCCGGCAGTGGTCTGCGATAGGCTGGGTAGAGAAAATAGAGAGGTCACTTAGGTGTATATTAAGTACAGAGTACCTATTTGTATTTAATGATATACTTTACCATATTAAAAAGAACAGTGCCGTATGCCAGGAGCATTTCATCTTCAAGGGGGGATGGACACACTGTAAGCGCGTTGGAGGTCATTCCAATGTCAACCGTTTATCTGCAACAAAAAGCTTAATTTGAATTGAGGCTAAGGATTCTTAGCAGTATGCGTAGCAAGATGCTTACGCAGTATTTATGAAAAATACAAGTACGGTCATCAAGAGAGATAAGCAACCAGGATCGTCGGATACAGATGAAGTTTTGTAAGAAACCAATTTATGCTGTGAAATAAAATCTAATTTTATAATAGAGAACAAACAGTTCATTTATAAAATTAAAGAAAACATCCATCGGTTTCTTACTAAACTTTACTATATCCGACGACCCTGGTCACATATCTCTTTTGGTGACTATACAAAAGCTCTGGAATAGCCGAAGGGTAATTTTGGCATGTTAAATTAGTCACGCAAATCACTTAATGTATTTAGTGCTAATCGTATATGGTATTTAAAGGTTCAAGAAGACTTAAGTCTGAACGCATCTTACAATAGAAATTGCTTCTACAGAGACTAACTGCTGTCCGCGTGGATATCGGATATTATGCCATTGGAAAATGCTACCGGGAAAAAAAAGCCTATGTTACTCTTTATAACATCATCTATCTGCCATTGAAAAACCCGTCAAAATCCATCCAGCTGA
The DNA here is from genome assembly GCA_949091785.1 of Polymixis lichenea. NCBI lineage: Eukaryota > Metazoa > Arthropoda > Insecta > Lepidoptera > Noctuidae > Polymixis > Polymixis lichenea. The sequence goes on from OX420939.1 coordinate 24,420,567, forward strand.
TTTGGAGATCAGCCGGAACAAACAGATAGACAAAAATGTCAAATTTGTTTTGTTGTTATAACAACCTCATAATATGAAAGTAAAAAATAAAATATAATACTTTCTTAAGAAAGTATATACGGTAATTATAACATAAAATCCGATTTTGAAATTCATTGTCTGTCTGTCTGTATTTATTATGTAGCTGTTATTTTGAAATTACAAACAGACACTTCAATTTTTTTACTTTTATAGATGTATAGATATTAGGAAGCTTCTCAATTTGTGAAATATCTGTGCGATGACTTACGAGTACTTATTCAAACAGTAGCTTAACGTCTAATAACTACCCAATTTTCATGATAGATGGTGTACACTCTCTGACGGGTTGTCTAAGTCAATTCGCTTTGACGACAAAGAGAATTTCCAACTCACTGTTTGTAATGACAAATCCTAGGAATTCTGAGGATCTTGTGTGCCTAGGGAATACAATAAATACTAGTTTGATCAGCTTTATTACAGAAAATTCCTTTAGTTCAATAGGGCGAAATTAAATAGATTTCGTAGAATATTGCCTAATTCATTACATTAGCACTTTCTGAAGGCACACTAATATTAAATCACTAAGTCTACAGGGCGAGGACGCCTTGCCCGTCCGGCGCCTACAGCTAATAATTTAATAATAAGATATTGATTCCATCACAGATCGATGTACCGACCTACTGACCGGTGTCGTACCAAGAAACCACTTACCATGCGAAGGCAATTGAAAGAAAATACGAGGGTTTAGCAAAAAAAAATGTGTTTTGAAGCGACAACGGTCCCAACTAGTCGATAGATAATGGTTGGTGGGAATATTGAGGGGCTCGTGGCTAAATAATAACAGCCGTACAGGTCGATTAGAGGTTAAGCTAAGCTTGGCGCGGTTTGTTCGTGGATGGGTCCATATCGAGACTCCATCGTGCTTCGGAAATCAAGTTAAGCCGTTGGTCTCAACTGTCATTCATAGATCTTTGACAGTCGTTATGAGGAGAGAAGCCCAAAAGTCTGACAACCACTCTTACCCAGGGGTATTCTTTTATCCAGTCACTGGGTTGTGGTGGTTAGATAGTCAGTCGCTTTACGTAAAATACTGGTATTCAGATGCATCTGATAGCTTGGAAGACGACACCAACGAGGTAGGAAAACGGCTGGGCAGATTGATTAATTCTTGTTTCTAAGAATATTTTGCAGGGATTTCTGGAAACCTGACGAATAATAGGGGTGTTTTCTGAAGAAATATTTTGGGGGTACTTTTGTTATCTTAATTTCACACGGAATACTGGGTATATTTAATAAATACGCTTATATGTATAGACCTCTACTATACACCAAAATGTACAAGAACCGATCGCGTATTAAAAAAACCGGCCAAATGCGTGTCAGACCACGCACAATGAAGGGATCCGTAGTTGAGATAAATTTATGCCGAGACCAAATTTAACCTTGAAGTTGAAAAACATATTCTCCCATACATCAATATACGTTACTGTCAATTCTCCAACTGCAAATGTAAGTTTGTGCTTGAACATAAAATTTACGTGATGAAACTACAAATGAACAATTTCGGACTTTTCTTTTGTGCTGTGAGACTTTGCTTCTTTTACCAAGTTTGGGGATTCTAGGTCATCAGGAAGTACCATATAGGTTTTGAATAATTTGCGAGTATCAAAATATGTCTTGATCTAAGCTTGATTTTATATAGGTCCAAGAGACGGTGGACTTACGCAATCGAAATTAATTTAAACTTAAAACGCGTTCTTGAGAAAAAAGGTCTTGACAGTATTAACAGGGTGAGTCAGACAGACGTACAACGAAGTGATTCTATATGGGTCTCGTTTTTCCTTTGGTGGTACGGAACCCTAAAAAGCAATATCCTTTGACAACTGTATGAAAAACAAATGATCGTAGTGTGTCAGTTTAATAAATAATTTATCTCCCTGACTGTATGCTGTTGTCGCTGGTCTACGTTAAACCCCTAAATTATTAATGTATTCTGTGCTCAACCAGGCATGATCTGTTCGACGGTCATGTCAATGACCTTTTAAATGACATCAAACGTGAAATGAGAGAGTTCAATTAAGAGGTTAGAAACCTCCTGTTAATTAAGCAGCCTTCAATCATAATAAACTTTATGTAGGAGCGGACGTAGCGGTAATACCAGAGGTTTTTTAAAAGGGCATTTGTAAAAGCTTTCTTTGAATACTCCCACATCCCCTAGGCCTTTACCCTAAGAGGTCGAAAACCTATCTTAGGAAAGTGTATTTTGATAAAGTTTTCATTTAATACCTATTCAGATTTTATCACAAAATAGTACCTAAGTCTAGTTCTAAAAGAGGTAGTACATTTTAAGAATTACAATTAGAACAGAAATTTTTAAATAAAGAAAAAAATACATTTTTGAGGGAGGTTTATGTCCAGCAGTAAACGTCTCTTGGCCGGAATTATGATGATGATGAAAAGCAACCAAATTGGTTAAGTTTGATGATCACTGTGACCAACCACGCACGAGCTGAGTTGGTCGCAGTAACTAAGTAAGATCGTAAATAGGTTACGTTAGAACTGTAAAAATTGCGCGCGAGCTAAGTGAGCGGATTGAGGGATGGGTTAATATTTGAAGGAAATTATCATGGAAATCATTTGGGGAAAGCCTTTTCATTATAGGTATGTCATGATAGATTTACAATTTCACAGTTACACCATACTCCTAGATAAACATAAATTTGCGTTGAGCTACAGCTTAAACTGAAACTTCGATTAAATTACATAGCTTCAATTAATATTTGCGCTGCGAGATTGAACAGCAATCGGATCCGTTGCCACGTGTAACTGAACTGGGTTACTTGATGGAGTTCCAATAGTTAACGGGTGACACTTATTTGTTTTAAATCCTTAATTGCTTTGAAATATATTTTTGTTTATTTTTCTTTTATTAAGGTAAATACTCAGCTCTAATGAAATAATTAACTATTTACTAAAAGGTGTGACTCCATCATTCTTTTTAAAAACACTGTACACTATTTTTTTTTCCGTCACTTCACTTCGTCTTTAACCCACCCATCAAATCAAATCAAAAGTCAATTATTCAAATTAGGCTGAGAATCAGCACTTTTCGAATGTCAAATTACATAAGACAGTCCGCCAAAAAGCCCGCCCTGCACCACTTCCTAGTGCTTTGGCTGGGAAGAAGTGGCCTGCACTGTCCTCCCATACCTATTATCACTGTATTTTGAAAACATTGTAAAACCCAATTATTTTTAAAAAGAGTAACCGTGGAGTTTCTTGCCGGCTCTTCTCCATAGGAAGCGACAAATTGGAACCATGCACCAGCGTCTGACGTTTCATAAGTGCTCTTGCAGATTTATGTGAAAGAAAATATTTTGATTTGATTTGGTTTGATTTGGCACAACAAACTCCCCAGCAGCACAGCTGTCTGTTTAGGGCTGATTTTACCAAAGTCAAATATCTTTTATGCGTAGATTAAAATTTACGCCTGACAATTCTACTATGGACAATCTGTCAAAAATTCAAAATTTGTTCTCAGGATAAGACTTATTCTAGGTATAAAAGTTTGGTGAAATTCGCCCTTAGTTGAATCGACTTGATTCTATACATACATAGGCAATGTAATAAACATTACGAGACACAGAACATTAACTAAATAATTAGTCATACATAAGTCAGCCAGCCATGCCAATACACGTCGTCACATCATCAGCATTGTCTCTTTAATCCTTCTATTTTCTCATAGGCAATCCTACTTTTATTTTAAAGAACGTTATTTATTTTTTGTTATAAATAATTTGATAACAAATAATATTTTATTTTAACAATCCTACTAATATTATAAATTTGAGAGTTTGTATGTGGATATTTAGAGGATTAGATGTCTGGATGTTTGTTACTCAATCACGCTAAAACGGCTGAACGGATTTGTATGAAATGTGGCACACAGATAGTTTAAAGTCTGGATTGATATATAGAGTCCTTTTTATCCTGGTACTACGGTCCCGTGAGATAATTTCCGACCTCCATGCGAGCGAAGTCGCTGGCAAAAGCTAGTAGCCATATAAATAAATACTTACTAAGCATTTACGGTTTTTTGAAGCCTTTAATATTTTTTGTATTTGTAAATACTTATTTACGTAAATTATTTTATATTCTCTCAATCAAACCACCATGAGAAAACGTGGTGATTGTACCCGAGAATAGTGAGGCCTAAGTATGGTATAATTAATGAAATTGTCGCAGCGTACGGGTGAAACGGAAGCCATAACCCTTTTTTTGCTACGTGAAATCGGCATGAATACCCACCGGGGGCCCGGGAGAAACTTTTACATTCTCGCACACTGGTTTCAGCGTAATCGGTATTTTTAATGCTTTAATTTGTGTTAAAGCTAGCTTCTATATTTTTTATTTCTCTACAGTCCACGCAGGTGAAGTCGAGGGAAGAAGCTAGTGCAAAAAAATTTGAACTAACAATATCGCTATAAAAATAATATAAAATTCCAAAGATCGTTCCAAGGATTACCCCAACCACTGAGCGTTGTCACCGAGTATAATATCACCCTGTAAATGTCTTCTGCAGAAACTCGCCTCCCTAATGAACGATCTGGGCTCTGCGATAAAAACTACACTTAGTTGCAGATTAGTGTTTACGGCTTTATTATTCTACCAGTGAAACCTATTTACTAACATAGCCTCGTACCTACATCTGTACTACTCATAAGTACATAAGAATTTAAAAATTCTGCCGCTTTATTTTTGAACGAAAATACTAATTTTGCTAAACAATGACATCTATTGGATATTTAGGTATCTGAAAATAAATTGAAGTGACACTTCACATCTGTCATTTTATTTCAAAATGGCTTCGGAGGGTGAAGACGCAGCCGTGCGCTCACGCATAAGTAAGTCAATCCATTGAAATCTTGTCAAATTCTTAATAATTTCTAGAAATTTTTAAATAATTAGTAAGTAGTTAATACTTCGAGACGTAGATATACAGTGTTATTTTTGCGTAAAAAGAAATAATGTTCGATTAACCTTGAATTGTTTTTCTATGTCCTGTGCAAAGTACAAATGTAGGTGGTTAAAGTTTTGATAGATTTACTTCTACTGTTCTTTGTGTAGTACATTGGAAGATATTTTCAATTATAACAGATAATGGCATAGTTCAAGCGTTAAATGATTGTGAATTAGACTTTTCCGGGGATTACTGCGACGACTATCCAGAGTTTCTGCCTCCAGAACTGACTCAACGAGCGAGTTATCACGAGAGAAGTGAGTCCAGCAGTTCAGACGAAGATAATTATGCTCTGATTCCTCCGCCAGCTTCTCCAGCGCTGTCCGACAGTTCTTCATTGCGATCTCGCTCATGAGACATGACATTGTGACGATTATGGTTAACTGTTCGAATAGAACACATTAATTACTATGATAATGTCAGCATTACATACCCTCAAATTGATATGTACTGATCTGAAAAATGGAAGGTTCCTATTATTGCTATGGCTATAACGAGAAATAGGTTTAATTTTTTAAGATTGCGCCTAAAATGTGTTTATGATGCTGAAGTAACGACTGAACAAAACAGGCAAAATATTTGGAAAATACAACCAGTTTGATAGAGTTTTGAACGGTTGCCATCAACTAAATCGGCCAAAGGAAATGAGCATACCCGAAATGATCATTCCTTTCACTGGGAAATGTCCAATATGCCAATATTGTCCAAATAAACCAATTCCCGTTGGTTTGAAGGTGTTGGTTCTTGCTACGCCACAAGGTGTAGTTTGTGATATGGTGGTTGATGAAGGAGATACCACATTCCCAGAACTAGTAAGCCTAGGATTTGGTTTAGGCGAATCTGCAGTCCTACATTTGACTCGTACTCTGAGCATTTTTTGTTCTTCGATCGTTACTTTACTTCCACAAAATTGTGTGATGAAGTTTTGAAGCATGGGTTTCATGGTACATGCACTGTGATGTGGAATAGAGTTGCTGTGAGTGTTTTACGCCAAATCGGAATTTTTATTCCAATTTTCCTGAGGGTAATGAGAAGTCTAGTATATAAGTTTAATTCCTACTTTTTTGATCTCTACTTACGTATGTTCCTACTCTACGACTGATTAGTAAATAATATTGATTATTAGTTCGTAGTAGTATTATGTTCGTTTTGGGGAATAATGTTTAATTTCGATAGTTTTGTTTGAGAACACGTTTAGCTATGTTTCTTTTTTATATTTTCTAATAAAAACCATAACGCAAAGGATTGTTTCTTTTTTTAGATTATAACCCTATCATAATTACAATTTATGTTCCAAAACTTTTCTATGTCCTACATAAATGACATAGTAATATCGTCACTTTGTCCTTTATATAGGACATAGTGAAAACCCATTTTCCGAGAGGTGAGATTTTTTTCATTATTTTTCGGATACATTTTAACAGGTTAGGAATACAATATTAAAGTTTCAGCAACATACTAAACAAAAAGTATCTCTGGTAGGCAGGAGGATAGGATAACATTGCGCCTGTTATTCCCGAAGATGTAAGCAGACGTATACACTGTACAGTCACGGGAATAAAATACTTTTCACTAACGTAAGATTAAAAAGCGTCTTTTTATCTCAAAATATCGATAGCAGTTTTGTGTAACAACAATACTCGCACAAGTATTCTCGAAACTATTTACTTATAAAATCATAAATAGGTACATTCATTCACCATTGACTGACAACGTACCGTAATTTTGCACAAGAGTTACATAAGCCTTAGTGGAAGGATGTTTGGAAATTCATCACCTAAAGTGTTTAAATACGTGAAAGCTGGACATTTTACAGATGGGAAATCCCACTACGCGCACGGCTTATACTTAAATGTAAAGTTGATATTTTCACGAAGTTACAATTTTTTTTTCTCTCGAAAAGCTGTTTTGAATTTTCCGTAACTGTAAGGTATTTATGCTCGTGTCTGTACAGTAACCTCGCATTTCATCAGTTATATCTTTACCCTACGTTATTAATAGTACCTAACTATTTATGCTCGTGTCTGTACAGTAACCTCGCATTTCATCAGTTATATCTTTACCCTACGTTATTAATAGTACCTAACTATTTATGCTCGTGTCTGTACAGTAACCTCGCATTTCATCAGTTATATCTTTACCCTACGTTATTAATAGTACCTAACTATTTATGCTCGTGTCTGTACAGTAACCTCGCATTTCATCAGTTATATCTTTACCCTACGTTATTAATAGTACCTAACTATTTATGCTCGTGTCTGTACAGTAACCTCGCATTTCATCAGTTATATCTTTACCCTACGTTATTAATAGTACCTAACTATTTATGCTCGTGTCTGTACAGTAACCTCGCATTTCATCAGTTATATCTTTACCCTACGTTATTAATAGTACCTAACTATTTATGCTCGTGTCTGTACAGTAACCTCGCATTTCATCAGTTATATCTTTACCCTACGTTATTAATAGTACCTAACTATTTATGCTCGTGTCTGTACAGTAACCTCGCATTTCATCAGTTATATCTTTACCCTACGTTATTAATAGTACCTAACTATTTATGCTCGTGTCTGTACAGTAACCTCGCATTTCATCAGTTATATCTTTACCCTACGTTATTAATAGTACCTAACTATTTATGCTCGTGTCTGTACAGTAACCTCGCATTTCATCAGTTATATCTTTACCCTACGTTATTAATAGTACCTAACTATTTATGCTCGTGTCTGTACAGTAACCTCGCATTTCATCAGTTATATCTTTACCCTACGTTATTAATAGTACCTAACTATTTATGCTCGTGTCTGTACAGTAACCTCGCATTTCATCAGTTATATCTTTACCCTACGTTATTAATAGTACCTAACTATTTATGCTCGTGTCTGTACAGTAACCTCGCATTTCATCAGTTATATCTTTACCCTACGTTATTAATAGTACCTAACTATTTATGCTCGTGTCTGTACAGTAACCTCGCATTTCATCAGTTATATCTTTACCCTACGTTATTAATAGTACCTAACTATTTATGCTCGTGTCTGTACAGTAACCTCGCATTTCATCAGTTATATCTTTACCCTACGTTATTAATAGTACCTAACTATTTATGCTCGTGTCTGTACAGTAACCTCGCATTTCATCAGTTATATCTTTACCCTACGTTATTAATAGTACCTAACTATTTATGCTCGTGTCTGTACAGTAACCTCGCATTTCATCAGTTATATCTTTACCCTACGTTATTAATAGTACCTAACTATTTATGCTCGTGTCTGTACAGTAACCTCGCATTTCATCAGTTATATCTTTACCCTACGTTATTAATAGTACCTAACTATTTATGCTCGTGTCTGTACAGTAACCTCGCATTTCATCAGTTATATCTTTACCCTACGTTATTAATAGTACCTAACTATTTATGCTCGTGTCTGTACAGTAACCTCGCATTTCATCAGTTATATCTTTACCCTACGTTATTAATAGTACCTAACTATTTATGCTCGTGTCTGTACAGTAACCTCGCATTTCATCAGTTATATCTTTACCCTACGTTATTAATAGTACCTAACTATTTCCTTATTAACTCGTACTTGTTTACTATTCTCCTAGTGTAACTTAATAACAAGGTTAACACCCGGACTTTCACTGGACCGAAAAACACAATTTGCTCAGGTATTAAACTTGGTAACTTTGTGGGAAGTATTTAGGATGGAAGGAAAATTTATTTACTTATATTCCTGGTGAAAATTAAGTAATTTTAACATGAAGCTAGGCTACGAATAAAGGCTCACGCAAACAGGTGCGACGCGATTCTCGTAGAAAAATTTCTATGAAAACTTGATGGAAATTGTTCTACAAGATTCGCGTCACGCCTGTCTGCGGGAGCTTTTATTCGTAGCCTTGCCTAAAATACTGGTATAATAGCTGTACAATTTGGCCCAGTTTAATACAAACCTTTCTAATGTTTTTATTTTGTACTTTTCTTTATCCCAGACTATATCTCTGCCATTTTCATGACGCTCGGTTCAGCGGTTTAGGCGTGAAAGCGTAACAGACATGGAGTTACTTTCGCATTTATAATATTAGTGGGAATTATTTTTGACGTAACGACGATGTCTCCCGTGACTAAGTCCACGTACGCACGGGATCTTTTTAACGTGACGTTTTTGACACAAGCGGTGACAATCTAAACCCTCGGCTCAACATCGAGAGTTGAAACCCCATTGTGCAACAACAAATCGTCGCGCTAAAAAATACTTAGCTCGTCCACTCGGATTGATGCAATATGTATTATGAAAAAAAGCTTGTAGTCAATCAACTTAATTCTCGTTGATACATAAGTACCTACATCTTTTTCAGGCTGACTGTAATACTTTGTTCGGTTAGTCTCTGTGTGTCTTTTAAGTACCTATCAGATGTAAAATTTAACCTACAGTAATATCGATGCGTCATACGCTATAATCTGGTCCCTTGAGTAGGTGTCACGTTTCGAGGTCTCGAATCTTCGTTAGCATTACGTTGGTCGACATGAACGCATGAGAGTTAAAAAGTAAACATCTGCGTGATCTTCACGTCTCACTATCATGTCACCTAAGAGCAGTTTACTGACGGAGAACTTTCGCGAAGAACAGGCACAAAGTAATTTCCGCCTTATGAAAAGAAAAAAAAAAACCAGGTCCCCAACCAAGTCCGAGTCGCACTCGCACACGAAAGGTTCCATACCACAATGCAATAAAACGCCAAAAAAACACGTTACTTGTATGGGTAAAAACTTAAAGGGGATTAAGTTGTTAACTGGTATTTGTTGATATAGCGGCAATAGAAATAAACACTCTGTGAAAATTTCAACTGTTTACCTATTACAGTTTATGAGATACAGCCCTCCGAGATACAGTCCAGTCAGCGGAGCTGGACGGACAGCGGAGGCTTAGTAATAGGGTTACGTTAACACGTTGCGAGACACTAAAAAGAAAAAAAAATATTTGCGACACCTGCAGGAATCAAGCCACGAAGATCGCAAAGTCATACATAAACCATAAAAATACAACTGATAAGATCTTTTTGACTGCTGTTTATTCGATTGATTCTAATAAAAAGCTAGTTTCTCCATGAGTTTATTTTAGTCAAAATAAACCGTAACGAATTTACTTCTACGAGCTATTTCCTCCCTCAAGCTGGACCTTGTGAAGGCCGCAGGAATCCGCTGCATGCGGGAAGCACAGAACCGGTCGAAGTGGAGGAGCTTGGGGGAGGCCTATGTCCAGCAGTGGACGTCTTTCAGCTGAAATGATGATGATGATGGATTTATTTACTTCATAGCTTTTCCGCTTCATGTTTACCTATGATTTAGTAAATGCGCATTTCATTTGTATTAGGTGTGTATACAATTATATTATTATTAAAAACTACTTTTTAATACTTTCTGATCTAAAGAAACTAATTACCTCAGGTACTAGGAATTCTCTCTACGCATAAACTCAAAGAGAATAAACTGAATGGCCCAGTTCTAGGAAACGAGTTGAGAAGCTGCGCATTTCAAATGTCTTATTATATGAATATTCTTTGATGTGATCCAGTTCTCTCAGATTATTCGCTTTAGAAGGGGTAGTGAAAAGTATAGCAGGATTGTTTATTAAAGTGTGAGAGTTTTGAGTTATCTCTTGTGTCAATATTGTGATACCAATATCAATATTGGACAAGTATACTTATGTCTAGCTGAAATTTTGGAGATTTTGCTATATTTGGTAAAAATTACAAATTCATTACCTTACCTTACGTTATTTCAGAAAAGCTATAGTAAAATATTGAAGGTACGAGGAGACTAGAGTAAACTAATTATATTAGATACCTTGAAGACTGTTCTAACAAAGAAAACATCCATCGGTTCCTTACTAAACTTCAACTACATCAGACGGCCCTGGTTACTTAGGGACCTCTTTTGGAGATCATACCTACAGTAGTACTTAGTAAAGAAAATGAAGAATTTATGGCAACCGTTCATGAAACAGGAAATCTATTATTTCATTACTTACATAATCTATGCATTAATTTACGTGAAGCAAAAATTTTACACCCCTTTTTACGAAAATTACGCGGACGAAGGAGTGTGACGTGACATTCGGCACAGTTAAAGTTTTTAAGGAGAAGGAGTGCAGCAAGCAAATAAATGGTTTAAATGAATTATGGTCAAAGGAGAATGACAAAAAGTGGTACCAAATTTTCTCACGCCTCAAGACAAACATGTTATAGTAAATATTTATATATTTTTTTACGACCTTCTGCGCCGGGGATTTGATTTTCGAATAGGGAATTTAATTTTAAGTTAAAAAGTTATTTTATTGCAAAGCACGTTTCCGTAAACACTTTCTTCTTCCTTCTAATGACGTTCCGTTTTACATGATTCGTACATTTTGATCCTGATCATGATCCTTTGCACAAAATCATTTCAAAATAATAATCATTAACTGACTTTACATATAACTGTATGTAATAACTTAAATGATTAATTGTAACATTAGAATTATAATTAATTCTTTGTGCTCAGCTCAGTCTTTCTCTAATGTTATTATTTATTTTCTTATCTATGGTTATTTGACCGATCGCAACGGTCATAGAGATGTCGAACGCAATTGAATCGATTTTCGATAACATTGGGCTCAGAGATATCTATTTAGGTACGATGAATCTACTCACTAGTCAATTTTATTTATAGGATAGACAAATAAGTTTAGCTGGATAAACATTTTACATATTGTAGTTAGTGATAGCTATTTGGCTTTGTGTTCTGCAACCACATTATTGCCGTCAAACACAAGAGTTTTGATTATAATCGATTAATAACATAATATTATTATGTCTGATTTATTGTAGAATTCAATGAAATGGCGTATAGTTGATTGATTTAAGGGGTTCTAGAATCGATTTAATGTATGATCGATTAAAAAGCGGTTTCCTTTACTCGTAAAGATTTATCGATTTTAGATCAATATCGCATCCCTAGCCCTCTGGCTTAGGATGTTTGACATTTTGAGTTTGATTGACATTTGTACAGTGCAGTGAGATGTGTACAGTGTGCCATGGCACGAATATGTATCATGATTCATGAGACGTGTTGGTTGGTGGTTGGGTGTTTTAGAAAGCATGCTACCCTAAATAAATTGGGTTAAGGGCAGGAGGATGATGTGATGATGATGGTTATGGTTGAAGGTGCTCTCTCGACGAGCGTGTTTTTCATTCGACTAGTAGCGCTTATATACCCATTTATTATCTCTTTTACTGATATTGGTACCTCTTTGGTTACGCGGTAGTGACGACTAAAATATAGTTTCAGGTTATCCTCGATTTTATGGAATTACTTTGGAACCCGGATTTTGCTTACAAAAAGAACATTTGTTGGAGTTAATATGTTAAATGTAGTCTATAAAAACAAAGTTTTATTTTGATGCAACTTGGTACGGAATTCCATACATCAATTGGCATTGTCCTTTTAATCAATGGGCGACCACTAGTAATTATAATTAAATAACTAGCTGTGCCTGCGACTTCGTCCGTGCGGAATACTTATTTTTTTATTATGTATTTGTATTTATTATAAAAAATAAATAAAATTTCTAAAATAAAAATAGGCTAAGTTACTTCTTATTACATCAGCTATCTGCTAGTGAAAGTCCCGTCGAAATCGGTCCAGCCTTTTCAGAGATTAACCGGAACAAACAGACAGACAAAAATTGAATTAAAATGTTATTTTGCTATATGTACCGTGTATACATCTGTATGGATTTAATAAAAAGCGGTTATTTTAATATTACAAACAGACACTCCAATTTTATTTATTTGTAATGAATGTATAGATAGATAACGAAGAATTTTTGTCCGTTTGTCTGTTTGTCTGGATGTATGTACCAGATTAGCACAAAAAAGGTATGACGGATTTAGATTAAATTTTGCACACAGGTACCTTGTTTAAAACCTGGATTAACACATAGGGTATTTTAACCCTGCTAGTACGTTCCCGTGGGATATTTTCCAACATCCACACATGCGAAGCCGCGGACATTACTACAATATTTATTTATTTATTATGAAATTTATTTAATATGTGAAATGCTTTTAAAACAACAATGTATGCCTCATAGAAACACAACCATTTTGGTACATCTACTGTAGTAGGACATCTTAATGTTATTCTAGACGAGAATAGAACAACATGAGAGCTGGGACACAGTGCAACATCTGCCGAGCCTTTTCCCAACTATGTGCGGGTCAACCAGTCAAACCGGATGCAGCTGAATACCAGTATTTTACTGGAGTAACTGCTTATATGACCTCCTCAACCCAGTTACTGGGTAATACGATACCCCTTGGTAAGACTGGTTGTCAGACTTTCAGGCTTCTGATGACCCGCAACGCCTGTCAAAGATCCACGAATGACAGCAAGGACCACCGGCTTAACGTGTTTTTCGAGGCACAGAGGGTTCTTGATATGTAAAGATGGTCAGCCACCCACGAATAAACCGCGGCAAGTATAGCTTAACCTGATCGATCGACCTGTGCAGCTGTTATGACTTAGCCACAAGCCCCTCGCTAGAACACAGTTGCCCGAATATAATTAAAATTCCCCGACTCTAAAATTTACATAGGTACCTACATTATAAAGTTTTGACAAATATGTTTTGCTGTTTCTATTTGTCCCAATAAATTTAGGAAGTTTTGGTAACCTCGCGTGGGATAAAGGACGTAGAATTGTGTCAATCGTGTGTAATAAGGGCCAATTTGGATTATCATTGGATTGCGGAGGCGGGATGGTTGTTACTTAGGGAACATGCAAAATCAAAATCAAAAGTCATTTATTCAAACTACGCCGAGAGTCAACATATTTTGAACGTCAAAATTACATAAGACAGTCCCCCAAAACGCCCACCCTTCACCACTTCCTAATGCTTTAGCTGGGAAGAAGAAGTGGCGCAACAACTCCCCAACAGCACAGCTGTCTGTTAAGTTGCAAGAACTTGATTCTTTACAATAATAGGTCAGTAATTAACATTAAAAATAAATGAAAATATCATTATTATAAAAATAAATAATGGTTTATACAGTCAAATAAAATAAACGGTGATATGAAGTAACTCATATGTACTGTCAGTAGTTAAGCTAATTCTGGTGAAAAAATACAACCGTTGTCTTGAGTTCATCACAACGACCAACAATTCTTATCGTTTAAGTAGTCGTTGATAGAATAGTATGCTTTTGAACATGGTGGATTTTAGCTTTAAACGTATTAAAATGTAAATCTAGCAAAGAAGAGGGAAGCTTGTTATAAAAGGTAATACCAAGACCAACAAATGAGTTATGAACTCTGCATGCTCACTGGTCATGGTTGATTGGATGATTATTACCAGGGCATGTTTTAAAAAAGTAAGGCCGATAAACCATTGCTTAAAATTTGCCATTGCCATTGCTTGCTTTAAAAATAGAATCCTAAATTTTATTCTAAATAATCATAACAACATCACATAATATCACGCCGGGTTTCCAAGAAGGGCTAGGCAGAGAACACCCATAATTCACCAGTTACGTTTAAATCCCAATATTGTCGTTATGAGCGATAATAGTTCTTATTGCAATCTGTTACGGATTAAAATCTGTTGTAATAGATTCGAATAACAAATGAGCAAGCGTATGCCGTAAAAATGCAAACAAAATCGTATTAAATTAAATATTAACTATTTTATAATAAATAATCCATAACTGGATGCAGTTTGGCATTTGGAATTTTATGGTATATTTTTAACTATGTTTATAACTGTTATTGAACGAATAAACTGATTTTAAAGATAACTAAGAGGCGACTTTGATGATTTTTTGATGTATTAAAGTATGTTTAATTATGTTTTGAGTTTCATCACTGTATGCAAGAAAGGCTTGAATATATTATATATTTTTTTTGCTTTCAAAATTGTTTACGATTAAAGAGATACACAGTTTAAAAAACCACTTTTTTAGCTTTTTCCAGAAATCTCCGCCTTAAACAAAATAATGAAAAGGCCTTTTTATTACGACATTTGATTTAAATCGTACAAAATTCAAAGTCAATTGACTTAAGTTTTTAATTAAACACAAAATTTTGTTTAATGCAAAACTTTTAGTCTTAAATCAGCGAGACTCAAAAGTTGTAGCTAAGTTGGTCCCGGTTCAAATATAAGTTAAATTATTTGTGAAATTGCCTATTCAGCATTTTGCCTTGTGGCATATAATTCGCGATATCTTGCTTCCACATACATTACATAACATCACGCCTTATTTCCCGAAGGGTTGGGCAGAGGTGTACCTATAGTACACGCACATTTCACCAGCTATCTTTAAGCTCCATGTAATAGACGGCGAGCCTATTGTCATCAGCCGGGCAAAAATCCAGACTCTAGACTACTACTGAGAAATTCCAGATAGAAAAACCCAAGAACACTACCCGACCTGGGAATCGAACCCAGGGCCTTGTTCTCATCAGTAGCACTTGCGATCACTGAGGCAGTCTTGATGTTTCTTCCAGTTTACATAAAACTTAAGAGTGAATCTCAATCATTTCAAAACATACTAATATTAACTCACTACCCTTGACTAACGGACCGGTACCCTCTAACATTTTATAAGCCAATAAAGTAAGTTCTACCGCATATTGTTTGTTATACTAAACAAGTAAAATAAAGTTAGAAAGTAGATAATCCAAAGAGCTTTTATTAAACCTATTTGATGTTATTTATACCCATTGCCGAAGATCGCACAAGACAGAGAGGTTTTTTTTTTGGGTGGGAAATCATCAAATTACTTCTCCAGCTCTGGATGGAGCAGGAGGGCGTGTCAGACTTTTACTAACTAAAACCCACCCGTGTTCTCTCAGTTGCCTGTGTGCCAGGGGCCGCGGTGTCTCTTTCGAACAACCCACACCCCTGGTAGGCATCGGCCCTTGCGGGCCCCATCAGTTGTTGGTGACATCTCTTTGAGGTGCACGTGGACCACAACGCGCCGTCGACCCGGGCTTGGTCCTTATCGGACAGCGAGCTACCCATTACTCGCCGTCCGCCAGCCCGCACCTACGGTGGTCGGGAATCAGCCTGGGATTCCCGACGCCTCGGGTCTCTCCTGCGAAGGCTACGGCCATGAGGGCGCATGTACTGCCTCTCCCTCACGTATGCCACCTCCCTCTTTGCAAGCATCACTGCTTTGCTGAAGGAAGACAGACAGGTTAGGAAGGAAAAGGGGGAGGCCTTTGCCCAGCAGCGAGGCACGAGATAGCCCAGCCAAAAAAAAACCACCTTAAGATCAAGCACTGACATATGTATTCAACATGTTGTGTGTATTGTTTTCGTTTACACGGCAGGCTGTGCAGAGGCGGCTACCGCAGGAGCAGAAGACCACAAACGGCGCACATATACAGATCGCGGCACGTAAGTTGAACCAAACGGGCGGATTTTATTTCAACTTACCCGCCGCGATCTGTAATTTATGTCAAAACTTCAGTACTCGTTACATCAATGACTATACTAGAAGTTGAACTCATTCTTTTTCCGTGCGAGGCAATGAGTGCACGCGCTCCTACCTTGGGTTGTTTGATCTGATTTTGGTTCAACTTACGTGCCGCGATCTTTAACAATCTTATTGAGAGCTATATGTTTGAGCCTTTTGGGGTTGAAACACGAGTGCTCATCGAGTAGGTATTTCAGACCAGGGGCTGGCCTATTTGTAGCCCAAAGAATCAGCATTGCCATCCAACGTGACAGTGCTATCAGCCTTTTGGGTAATTTACCTATTGACGGATGTTTTTAAGTCCCAACGAGCTGTTCCCTTTTTTTTGTCTTAATAAACTTATACATAGTTATTTATTTAAGTGTTAGCTTGTATATAGTCATTTAGAATTCTCAAAATAAAATAGCTAGCAATAAGTTTATACCTAAACAAATTGCAAATACTATGGGGGTTTATTTATAAACGTTGCATAAAGTTAAGAGACATTTCAGCGTCAAAAATGTGTGGTTAAACAGTCGCTAATCATTATTTAACTTTAAGCCATGTTTATGAATAAAGGGGTAGTTGCTTACAAAACTTGCAAGAAACTGGTCAAAAAGGCGAAAATAGTTAACAAGACATATCTAAAACAGGGTCAATTCTTCATGTTTTTGCTAAGACTTTAACAGATGTTTTAAAAACATGTATCACTGTTTGTATAATATGGGTATAAGTGCAGGGTACCTAAAGGTTGTTACATAATCCAAAACAAATAAAAAGTAATAATTACCTTCCCCTGTTCACAAACAGTTATTATGAACACAAATTTAATTTAAGGCCTCTTGAGGAAGGAACACGCAAGTATCAATGCGATTGTGATCATCAACTTCCATGCAAGGTTTTATCTTCACTTGGCATGCGATCCTTTTCACTGCCAGAGCTCAAATTTAAGCTCTGGCCACACTCAGATGGATCCCGCGGGATTTGCGGGACGAGACTGTAGAACGTCGATTGTTTAGTCAAATATTGAGGACCTCCAACAAAAGATGAACACAAAAATATTAAAATTTGTACAGACATATAGTTTGAGTCTGTTTTTTTTTTTGACAATTCGCAGGTATCGGCTGCTTAACCAGACTTGCCTGGGGCTACCTCAATAAATAAAGGCCTCCAGCCAAGCTTAAAAACGTACAACTAAGCGACTACCTACATGTTAATGGTCTCTGCGGCTCTGTGGTGTACCGACTTCGGCTTAGACTGCTATGGATGGGCTGGATCGGAATTACTATTACTTAAGAACGAACTTAAAGCTACAGGAAGCGGCGCGGGCTGCTTTGACCAAGACATAGTTTTAGTCTAGAACATTACTTCATTTATAGGAGGCCACAGCATGCTTTAAATTATTGTTCTAATAATTAGGAAGTCAGGCGACTAATGTTCTAGTTTGAACATCTCCATACAAGTTAATTGACATAGTCAAATCAAATCGTTTATTGTTATCCACAACACAGGCGGTAAAAAAAAGTAAAACAATTATGGACCCTGTCAGCCCCTAATCGTTGCAAGCGATCCCGATCTCGCATCCCGCATGGGATTATTACGATACCCTCAGTGTGAACAGAACTTAATACCTCGTTCGTATTGTTTTAGTGTTCTTTGAGCGAACCGTTATTAGTTCGGTTGAAGTAAGAACTAACCTTTTGTCGATTATTAAGGTTGGATCCATTTGCTTTTGAAAACGTTAGACATCTGGTGTTATTGGATCTTCTGTTACTTTCATGAATGCTTGATTGTACATAGTTTGTGATTAGAAACGTGCGTGATACGCGGATTGTTTTATTTTCTTATTTTTTATGTTTTTGGAATTTAAAGTTTCTCATTCAACTCCAATCCAAGATTAGGTAAACCGCATTACATTAGATCGATTTTCTTTTACTCCTACGCATTACATTCACAGTCCTGACGTAGTTCAGAAGTTTATATAAGAAAACAAGTAACTACAAAGTTTTGAACAATGACGTACATTTATAGTCATTACTAATGCACTGTTCTCGCTAGTCGATTAGTGCTCGTTTCCTCAAATAATATTGTGTTATTTATTACTTCACCATTTCTACTTCTCTTTTATGTATAGATAAAAAACATACTTTGACAAAAAGATAATACACTATAGAGTTAGCATGATGCCACCGGTTCAGAAATAATTAAATTGCTGGAGTAGGTACCTTTGGGGATACCTCAGTACGGTTTAGCTACAATGACGGGGGCGAGGGGGGCAGTGGCTGATCCTTACGTTATGCTCTTGAACGGAGCACCCGTTCAAGAACATAACGTAAGGATCAGCTTGTGGTGACTGGTCGTCTTGCTGACCATGGTTTTACTATTGTTATCACTACATAGTATAAAACATTGTCGCTTTCTCTGTCCCTATATCCCTATGTATGCTTAAATCTTTAAAACTACGCAACGGATTTTGATGCGGGTTTTTTTAATAGATAGAGTGATTCAAGAGGAAGGTTTATATGTAAAATACACCGACCTCCACGCGGGCGAAGCCGCTGGCAAAAGCTAGTTAGTAATAAACTGTTTATTTATTTTACTCCGAAAGTCCTAGTTAAACATTTGTTACTTCAAGTTAAATTTATATGAACATAATACAGCATTGCATAATTATATAAGCGGGCACACCCTGTATGCCTGGAGGATTTTATGTGGGTGTTGAGTTCTGTTTACGTTTATTGTTTTGTTTATATTATTTATTTCCGCTTGAGTTTAGTTACTATGTTTTGTTGGTATTTTCGCGTGTGCTAGCTGACATATGGCAAATAATTTAATTTTATGTTTTGTGTTTAGTAATGTTAATTACCTACTACTGTATAGAATCAAGTTCTTTTATCTTAATAGACAGCTGTGCTGCTGGGGAGTTTGTTGCGCCACTTCTTCTTTCCAGCTAAAGCACTAGCAAGTGGTGAAGGGCGGTCATTTTGGGATACTGTATAATGTAATTTTGACGTTCAAAAAGAGCTGACACTCAGCCTAGTTTGAATAAATGACTTGTGATTTTGATAATACAATTTTTTTCTGATAGTAAAGATTCATTCAGAAAACCCTCACGTTTTCACCTTAATTGTAATGAAAAACAAAAGTTAAATCGTCTTTATTTGTTAAGATCTAGTCTAAATGTCTTTATTATAATTATCAGTGTATCGTGAGCCTTTTAGAAGGCCATTTGAATGCGACATGTGTAGCTTCGTTAGCATTGTAGCCTTATTTGTTGCGAATTGAAAAGACAAACTTTAAAGGTCCTTGCTCAGTTTTTATTTAAATAACGCGTCATACTATGATACTCCATAGTCAAACTAAATGTTTCAGTTATATGCACTGAATAAAATGACTCAAACATTCATGTTATTTGATAATAATTTAAGTTTATTTTCTTACTTTCATGTAGGATAAACATGTAAACATAAACTCACACCTGCTTCCCATGGCAGAAACCAGAGAACGCCACCTGCTACGATCCTTAGATAATAATTTTCCTCGTTTACGTTCATGCATCACTATATCTCTTCTTAGGGTGAGTGCCATTTCACCGGACGCTATAAGCGAAGCTTCTCCTAAGCTTTGACGGTCAGATATTTACTAAATAGACCAGCTTGTAGATGACTCGTGCTAGACGTATAAAGGCACAAAACATGAAACAAAAACCATTTTCAATTTGTTTCTAACTTCACAGAGTAACTAACTAGAAAAGAACTGAAGGTAAATTCGTGTCACAGTACTTTCGTGCACTGCTCCAAACAGAAAAGGTTTTATTGTACAGAAAAGGCACAATCTGCTCTTGTGAACACGCGATTTCAAGTTTTAAACACCAAAGTATTTTGGGTCGTTGTTTTAACGGATCGCTCGCGTTGGTTACATTTAGGGTTCAGTTTACTTTGAAATTTTTTGTTTCAAATTTAATTAATTTTGTTTTTTTTTTAAAATAAACAACTTCATGCAATCCACATGGCCATTTCCTAATTATATTGGGGTCGGCTTTCAGTCTGACCGGTTCAGTGTTTTATATGGAGCGACTGACATTTTGACGTATTACCTAAATGAATCCAGTTACTGAGTAACACAATAAGTTCGCCTTAGTAAGACTAGTTGTTAGACTTTTGAAATTACCGTAAGGACTGTCTACGAACAACAGACGAGACCAACGGCTTAATGTACTTTTCGAGGCACGGAGGGGAAATATAATGGCTGGTCACCTATCCACAAGCGGACCTCGGCAAGCATAGCTTAATCTTCGATCGACCCGTGCAGCTGTCTCCCTCTACGCAATCTATCTTTTATCCAAAAGCACCTGCCAAAAAATACTCTGGTAATAATGCTAGGATCTTGTAGATTTTTTGGAGCGTAATGTATAAAGAAGTTTTTCGTCGGTAATACAAAAAAAAAAACAGCTGTTCCATACATTTTGACCGCGTAAGTATTTCACTTTTCTATGAAACAGTTGATTTTTTTTTGTAAAACCGATGCAAAATTTCTACGGTAGTCTAGAATAATATGCTGAATTCATGGTTACAGTTTGCGCACTGAATAAAAACTTCACCTGTATGCTTACTGTGTAATTTTTTGGTGATTAAAATATGAAAGTTAGTAGTCACATTGTTAATATAAAATGAACAGAGTATAAAGCAAAATATGACAATTATTATCAGTCAAAAACCTTTACAAACATTGCCTTTGTAATTAATCACTGCTCGACCCAGACAGGATTATCCCTGACTTCGTATTTATCTCGAAACATCTGCTCTAGTCGTTATAGAAGCTACCTTGTTTCTCAAATAATATTGCTTTGTTATTAGTAGTTAGTATATTTTCTTGAAGGACTTATCCACCTGTAATGATTTTTTAATATTTATTTATATATTTAAAAAATATTGTATGATTATCAATATAATAAAATATTGAAATCGTTAGATACAATCGTTTTAATAAAGTCGCGCAAGTGTCCATTCTGAGCACAGGGCTCATAAGTCAATTTGCACGAATTTTATATAATCGACTTTTAAATAATATATTTTCACGTTTACGTTTTGAATTTTGCGCAACATAGTTAAGTTTTTTTTCCTTGCCAGGTAATAGGAGAAAAACACTAATGTTATTATTGTAACAACATTTTCTGTTCGTGTTACCCATAATAAACGGAGCAGAGTGAGCTTACACAATAGTAATGGCGTTTCCTTGACTATCAAGTATGTTAGCGTCATTGTGTGTTGTGTGTGAAGTGTGAAAACAAAACAGTAACGCGACCATCTTTTGACGCGGCGAAACTACGATTTAAATCTTTCCTTTAAATAAGTGATCCTAGCACAGCTGTTATTTTTTGCTTAAACCTTGAGTATTATAATTATAGCTACCTCTAACTGGTACAACCAAAACTGTTTTACTACTTTTAATACCTTAACAAATATTATCTATGCCAAAACAAAAATTGTACTTACGTTTCCCATTTTAATCATTTTACTTTATGTAGAAACATTCTTTTCAATTGTTACATTTGTTACCCGAAGCTTCTACCAGCTAGGTCATGACTCAGAATATCATACAGCTATTCAACCCAACAGTTGTATACAAATAGTTATAGGAGATTGGTCTAATAGGGACACATTGTAAACTCAACTCCTACGACATATGACTTGGTAAATATATTTTATGCATGCTCGTCGCTTCTGGTCGAACATAATTCTCCGTATTGCTATATTTGTACTTGTTAATTTAGTAAGTCTAGACTAGACTTGGTTCTTCGAACTGTTGCAATAAAGGGGTTACGTTATTGTTGTTATATGAGACGGTGTTGAGAATTATGAAAGTTTGATGTTTATATGACTGTGTCCTGTCAGTTCGATATTGGTTTCAAGAAAGTTGACATTAGGATGGATATATTGCAATTGGCACACTAGTAAAAAAAAATGTTAATAAAGCGATAAAAATTGAAACTTTAAATATTAAACGCTTTATTAGCCAACAGCTTCCGTGGCTAAAATTTATTTATTACCTTTTAAAACCTGGCCAGAGAACATATTCATGTATAAATAAAAATAAAAATCACTTAAATCGGCTAAGATTTTATAATGATCATTTTATCCATATTATACGCGAAATGCAATACAAAAATGAAATAAAAAAAACTGAAATTTAATTAAATGTTTTTATGGAAGTAGATTATTTCAGATACTTTTACTCGTCAATATTTTGTTGATCAATATTTTAAAATAAGATAGCTCGGGCATTTTCTACCTGACTGGTCCCTGAAAGGAAATGGCGAAACAAATTCATAGGTCATAGTTTCTTTTAAGGTCCAAAAAAAAATAGATGATATGATCCAATAGATGCATGTAGTCAGCATGAATCTACCTTTTTACGGAGTTTCCTTTCGGAACATGTCCTACTGGGAGATTAGAGCATTAAGTGGATGATGAGGCAGATACTCCCGGAAAAGATGATTAGCCTTGACCGCTATGCTAAACCACAGGTCAAGGATATGGAGATCTTTAAAGTTATGGTTTTGGGATGATTGATCATAATTATTTATGATAAGATAACCCATCACTTGAGTCAAGAAAGCTTGGTTGTTATAAATTACAAATTAAATTACATATCACCAAGTGGCATATATCTCTGAAAAGTAAGGAGTGTAGAATTGTATAATTTTAGCACAATTGCGGAGTACCTACCTAACTATATCCAAACCATTTAAAACGCACAAAAAAATATCCTGGTTACGACAAGTGAACAAGCAAATCAAGTGAACATTAAGTAGTTAGGAAAGTAATAAAACCACAAAAACGGCTTCAACAAAAAAAGTTTTAGAAGTACCTACCTCAGTAAATACCACATAAAAAGAAAATAGTTTCTACCTGAGAAAATCGCTTTTACTTAAGACATTAAAATAAATATTACCTAATATTTCAATACATTTACATTCAATGATATAGTTATAATTCATTGATGTTTATTTTTCTAGGAACTTAATATTGATTTATGTTATTAGATATCGTATCCACTTATACTCCATTCTAGAAAGTTAACACGTTTATTTTAATAAAAGAAAATGTAGTTGAAATAATGACAATAGCTGGGCGTTACAATGTTGCATCATTGTATCAATATAATTAGACTTAATGAATATTTGTTTTATCATTGACGTGTTTTGTTTTATTCTAAGAACTGACAATTGGTTCATATGATTAGATCTTAAACACCCAGAAGCAGCTATGTCTGGGGTCAAAGTTTACTAATTTACATAAATATCACACTGGTCTCGCCATTGTAAGTTTTTGACAGTTATGGCATATCATATTTATGGTATTGCAAATCACGATTATTTTAGATTGACATTCAATATTAAGACTTATTTGGTCGATGATGTACGGTCACCAGAAGAGAAAGTAACCAGGGTCGTCGGATATAGTTAAAATTTAATAAAAAATCCTTCGGTTTCTTACCAAACTTCAACTAGGTATATCTGACGACTCGAGTTACTTATCTCTGTTGATGACGAATAATTGACTATACTCGTTTACTTTATCACCGACGCGACGTCCATTATAGTCTTCTAGGAACTATCCATTGTATGATTAAATTATATATATGATCCACTTATTTACCTACATCATTACAAGACCTCACATGAGCACGTGCAAAATTATAATCACGAAGACGGAACAGCGTGCTCCCGTAAATCAAGCGTCCCCTTGAAGTCATATTAGGCTGACCGTCTGCTTATCCTTCCCGGACATGGACAACGAGCTCTAACTGGAAACGTAATTGACCACCTGCTTCTTTGAGGTGGGATAGATATTGAAATTTAAATTGTTTTGGCAATTTTTTCTGGTAGTACCCTACCAGAAAAAATTGCCAAAACAATTTAAATTTATATATATAGAAACCAACTTACAACAAGCTGACGAACTTTTCAAGAACGAAGGAATGGATTATGAATCTCCTTCAAAATCCGTCTGTTTCTCAATCAGGATGCAGATTTCTATTTAGAACTTAACACTCTTTGAAAGTTTCAGTAACTTTTATTTGGTTTTTGTTTAAGGATTGTTGTCGTTATGTCTATATTATTAATATGAATGTTTAAAATATCATCTGTAATGCAGTGAAAAGTTTAGTACAGTAAGGAAAGCTGCACTTAAGAATGAGTGCAGCTGGCATAGTGTTTTTTGCTTTTAACATTTCTAAATTCCTACTATTCACACGGTGAAAATGAAATAAAAGTGAAATGGTCAGAGTGAGAGCAGTTTTGGTTTGTAGAGCACGTTAAAGCACTAGATTTATAATTTCTTACTTATATATTAATTATTTCCAAACTGTTAACATGAAACTAAACCAATAATTAATGTTAGGTTCTCTTTAAAATTACCTATTATAAAATCTGGAGCAGACATAGGCTTACCATAACTAGAAACAAGCGACCTTTTGCTAATGATAATTGTAGGTGAAATGTGTCACAAATGTATACCGTAATTTAGGTCTAGGTTTACACAAACTTCATAACCATTACGTTAATTATTGTCACTGGAATTAGACTGAACACCAAGTTACTCAAATTAGTTCCACTCGATATCTCCAAGGTCTGTCTCTTCATATAAATGACAAAACCTATAAACACGAGCATCTATAATATTGTATACTATCTATTGTATAGTGTAACTGCTGAACTACGTCTAGACATGATAATCCATTTCGCTATTGATTTAGCGTAATTTTCAGTTTTCAGTATCATAACACGATTCCACGTTTATTTAGTTGTGCAAAAAATATGTAATTTGTATTATACTTAAATGCTAATCCTTCGTGGAATACAGGCGTGATGTTATGTTATTTATTATAGTAGATTTATTAGTAGTTTATCATTTGCTTTTTTATCAACACTTCGTCACAACAAAATCATGTTTGCTGTTGGTTGCAAAGATTTCATGGAGAAATATATTATGATGTAATTTGGAGTATTACCTTTCACCGTAGATTATTATAAGAGTAGGGTAAGACGAGACACGACGGATGGACTGTGTGAAAGATGATATGGTTAGAAAGGGAGTGACTAC
The DNA here is from genome assembly GCA_949091785.1 of Polymixis lichenea. Lineage (NCBI taxonomy): Eukaryota > Metazoa > Arthropoda > Insecta > Lepidoptera > Noctuidae > Polymixis > Polymixis lichenea. The sequence continues at coordinate 24,446,217 of OX420939.1, forward strand.
TGAGATGACGACTAATAGAGAACTGTGGAAGAAAATATACTGGGTCGAACCCTAATTGATTGGGATAACCGCTAGAGAATGATGACGATTTACCGACCCTACCTAATCCGTCTCACTGTTAGAAAAAGTAAAATTTAATTTTTTTCATGTTATTCAACATATACCTATAACGTGGCCCGTAATTAACTCACACCACTAAACACGCCAATTAGAATATTATGTTATAATCATAATACCGAGACTGAACTTTTACTATTATCTATAAAACATTGTTGGTTATTTAATTCGTTTTACTGATTGTTGGAGAAAATTTTCTTAACTTTACTAATCAGCGCACGAACACAGTCACATAAGTACACGGGTCTAGAGAGTAGTAGGTACTTCGTCCACTGGTTGGTTTTGACTGTACAACGAAAGTGTGACTGTAATTTACGTAGTTTTCATAATTTTTGGGCTAAACACAGATAAACTAGAATATTATAATAGTTACGAAGCAGAAACAGAACTCGACACAAATGATAAAGATCCAGCTCAGGAGCCAGTAGATCTAAATGATATTATTGGAGGAAAACGTGAGGAAACCCACACGGTTATGATAACATCTAACGTGTTTAATGCCTAGAGTACGGAAAACGCCAGCGTCGTTTATCATACTGGGCTGGAATTGCGAGGTGACGTGAACACCGCGATTGCTAAGCTCTTTGTCAACTAGAATAACGATTCTGGCTTATTTTTTGTACTATTTTAATTCCGGAGACAGGCTGATATGTGATAATTTTAACAAGTTAAATGGCCAGTTTTGTGGTAACAATAATTTTAATTGTGTTTTATTTCATTGGATTGTCTTTGATATTAAATGGATTTATGAGACCTTTCGAACCATTCCCTTGCTCTTATCCCAATTTATTTGAGTTCGACGCAGCATAGGTATATCTCCTTCAATATTTATCTATTAATGAAATGAAATGTTAAAATGAAACGAAGTATTTATGAAATGAAATGTTTATTTATGTGAGTAGATCTTTTTTTTCTGGGTGGGAAATCATCAAATAACTTCTTCCGCTCTAGGTGGAGCAGCAAGGCGTGTCAGACTTTTACTGACTAAAACCCACCCATGTTCCCTCAGTTGCCTGTGTGCCGGGGGCCGCGGTATCTACCCATTACTAGCCGTCCGCAAGCCCGTGCCTACGGTGGCCGGGAATCAGCCTGGGATTCCCGACGCCCAGGGCGTCTCCTGCGAAGGCCACGGCCGTGAGGGTGCATGTACTGCATCTCCCTCACGTGCGCCGGCTCCCTCTTTACGAGCATCACTGCTTCGCTGAAGGAAGCGACTGCTAGCCATGCACTCTCGCTCCGTACCATGGCCTGGACCAGGGCCGGACGCGAGAGATCGCTGCCGTCGATCGCTTCCACGAGGACACGGTGGTGCTCCGCCCAAGCCAGGCAGACCTCCACCGTATGCTCCACCATGTCCTCAGGGCGATCTTCGCAATGGAAACACCAGGGCGTTTCCTCCCGCCTTATGCGAAACAGAAACCTCCCGTAACTGCCATGTCCGGTGAGGACCTGTGTCAGGCGGAAGGTGAGGACGCCATGCCGCCTCTCAAGCCACTCCTCAAAGAGGGGACCTACTGTCGCAATCGTGGCGTGCCCAATGTAAGTAGATCCTAAAATACACTTTTACACGTCAATATTTTTAAAACTAGATGGCACCGGCATTTCCTAGCTGATTGTTCCCTGAGAAGAAAACCGAAACAAACTCAAAGGTTCTTTTAAACTCCAAACATAATATAATTTGAATTTTATGTGAGTCTACCAATGCAGGGCAATGTCTGGAAGGGCCTTTTGAAAGAAGAGCCATTGCAGCTTTAAGCTGACCTTTCCCAACAGCGGCATGTATGTGTCACTCACCGTGTAGCTCAATCCTATTTTAGGGAGCTCAACGACCCGTCACAAGACGCTGCCAGATTTGCAGGACATTTGCGTAGGCCATTTACAAAATACTCAAAACCACCAGACGAGTTATAAAATCTTGTGTTCAATCTAGCCTGCTTAGTACTCACATTAACAGTTAGTTTTCTCTTTGAATGTCATAAAAAATAACGTCATTTAAATCAATACTTAAATATAAAATGTCAATAGTATTCTAATGCACTTACCTTATTTAATAGTTTTTTACTTGGGTACATTGGAGCAACTTAACTAATCCCAAGCCCTTTTGTCATCCAAGTAATCTTCAACTTTATAGAAACCTTTTTGACAGAGTTTCTGTTTAATAAATTATTTAAATTTATTGAAGGTCAGTTCTTTACCATGGCTTGGGAGTTTGTTGTAAAAACGAATACTTTGGCACTTCAATGAATTACTAATTTTTTGGAGCCTAGTCGTGGGCACATTAAGTAAATCTTTATTTCTAGTATTTATGCTATGAGTGTCGCTGCGTTTAGAATATACATTAATGTTCTTTTTAATTAATGTTTTTTTTAAATGGATAGCTCGCTGTCCGGTAAGGCCCAAGCCCGGATCGACGGAGGATTGTGTTCCACGCCCGCCTCAAAAAGATGTCAGCACCAACTGATGGGGCCCGTAAGGGCCGGTGCCTGCCAGGGGTGCAGGTTGTTCGAAAGAGATACCGTGGCCTCTAGCACACAGGCAACTGAGGGAACACGGGTGGGTTTTAGTCAGTAAAAGTCTGACATCCTGCTCCACCCAGAGCGGGAGAAGTTACTTGATGATTTCCCACCCTCAAAAGAAAAAAGAAATGTAAACATGAGAATCTGTTATAAGTTGATCTCAAATAGTTTGTTAATGTAATGAAGCAGACTGGCCTGATTCACATTTCCTCTGTCACTAATGAATAAGATCAAAGTAGTATCCTGGTGGAAATTTAAAGTAATAATTTTTGTCACTATATCAACACATACAATAATAGGTAACTGACTGTCCCTTGCAAATGTTTAATAATAACTGGCCCATGTCTTTCCAATTTCATAACTAAATATCACAATATCTCTATTTATTTGTCTTTTTAGTCGTCACCTTGGTAATCATACCCTTTCTTGCCCTATCATCTTTTAAACAGTTCATCTATCGTGTCTGGTATTTCCCATTTCTTATAACAATCCACGGTGATAAGTAATTAATTATACAAATTATAGCATAATTCTTCATGAAATCTTTACAAACAAGAGCAAAAATGATTTTGTAGAGACAAAGTACCTCAAAAACTCACAACTCAAACTCAAAGCATTTGTTTCAAATAAACCAATTACAGGCACTTTTGAATTGTCAAGGTTGGTGAGTTAGAAAAATGAAGCTACTTGCCCATTCCAAAGCGTAGGTACCTATGGAGAAGAACGGGCAAGAAACTCCATGGACACTCTTTTAAAATCATGGTGTTGTTACAAAAAGTTGGTTACATCATTATGTTGAAATTTTAAATGTGAGAACGATGTAAAAAGACGTGCACATTAAAGCGTCCGTAATTAAAACAAAATTAAAATAGTAATTCGGAAATTAAAATAAGCCGTGGGAGCCAGGAGATGACCAGTCCCCACTGGCGGCGCCCGTTCACGAACATGACGTGTGGATCAGCACCATTCAGCTCAACCATTTTGAAGGGAACTTAATGATCCAACACACACGCCACCACCAGCGAGACATTTGAGTGAGCATGACATACTCTCAGCTGCCAGGGCACATTCAAGTCAATGAAAGACGTACCTTGTAAATGGTAGCTTTATAGTAGGAACATAGTGCTCACACATATGCTATGCAATTATACAATACTAGAAGTTTGAATTTACACAATGCAAAGATATCTAGTCTTTTAGAGTATTCAGCAGCTCCAACAACGTTTTCAAATGCTAATCAATTTGGTTTAAGCTACCTTGCGGAGCAGGACAAGCAGCGTTTAGCCAAGCATTTTTGTCAGCGATGTAATCTCCCAACTTATAATAAGCATGGCTGCATAGTGTGTGTTTTATACAAGATTTAAATTTCATTTCATTCAGTTGGAGTATGTGGGGAGGTATTTTATTGTAACATTTTAAACAGTAACCCATGAAGGATGAGTCTACTTTAGCCAGTCTGAAGCCTGGTTGAACTAATTGGTCCCTATTTCTAGTCCCAACGGTGTGTCTTTCACCTCTTTTACTGAAAAGATTTAAATTTTTCCTGACGTACATGATGTTCTCATAGATATATTGACATTACCTACTATTAGAAAATAAAATCATATACCTCACAATAAATCTACTTTGTACAATGATATAACATCAATCCCTGAAGGGTTAGGCACAGGTCTTCTTATTGTACACCCACATTTTGTCAGTTGTGTTTAACTACCATGTAATAAGCGATGAGCCTATTTCCATCAACCAGGATACTACTATATAATTATTTAAACTGTATATCTACTATTTAATCGAATATTCTCCATGGCACGTCCCTTGTGAAGCTTGAATGTGAAGCATTAGCAAATAATTCGCTCATACGGGAATATGGAATTGATCGTTTGGATGCTGACGAGCAAAATGTTAAAAAATAAACATAGGAATGATAAGTAGGTCACCCACTGTGTATGGAGATATTTTGGGAACATTATGTAATTTATCCATAATACGTTACCAAGACCCAGAAACATCATCACATCATTACGACTGACATGGCACTTTGACATGACAAACAGTCAGTTATTGAGACATTATCAAGCAGTTGTTCGACTCTTCACATGTCCAGAGGGCTAGCCAATATTTAAGCCAACGTTGTATTGCTATACATCGTTGCTAGGCTACCAGCCTTTTGGTCACCTTTTCTGTTGATAGTGAGGATTTTTTTGATGCCCTATGATTATTGTATTGCTTGTATACTTATACATATTTTTATTTTGAGACTTAGCTTTAATTATATGTAAACATTTTAAGATAATTACTACATTCACAGACATTTCTAACAGAAAAGTTCCAAGAAAATGAAAATCTACCATTAATTTGTTCCGACTACGTCGAGAGTCTCATTGAGGTAGTTCCACATCCTCATTTCATTGTGTACACAATGTCGCTTCAGACGTAACGTAACGTTTGAATAATTTCAAACAACGATGATGGTGGAACTTGGTCTTTGACGGGAAGCCATTCCTTTGCTACATCGTTCATCGATGTTGAGTCATGTATGAGTAGCGGTATTTAGGACATTCTTAATTAAATAGTTCCGGACAATGTTGCTTTTGACGTTACTAAGGAAATAAACGAAGAAGAGTAAATTTAAATGGTTAATCCGGCAGAGAACCAAAGTTGTTGACATAGCTCATAGAATAAGCAAGCTGAAGTGGCAATGAACCGGTCATATTAGCCGTAGAACCAATGACCGTTGGGGTAAACGTGTTTTTAGGAGGAGACCGCAAATCGGAACGGAAAACGTAAGTTAGGATGTAGGTGGAGTGACGACCTTCGCAGGGTAATTGGTAGGAGCTGGATGAGAGTTGCCGAAAATTGAGCAAGATGGCGTGCCATTGGAAAGGCATATGTTCAGCAGTGGAGTGCTGTAGGATGATGACGATGAGTTAAATGTAGTCTGGTTTACAAGAAATCTGTGAATAATGATCCAAATTCTGCTGTAACACTTGTAGCATCATGTCTCCTAGATTTACAGTTAAAAGTTCAAACGTACCAAATGTAGATTTATATCTAAGCAATATTTGTCATACGATTATGATTTTAAAGATAATTATAGTTTTTGTTTTAAAATGTATCGTTTTTGTTTCAAGATATATGGTTTTTGTACCTATCCTACTACCTACTGAGCAAAATGAAAAAATCTGTTACATTCTCTCTGTTTTCTTTCTAACAAGCTGTATCATTTGCGTTTCCTAGTAAATAATGAAATAAAGTATGCAAACGCTAACTTTTTCTATTGCGAAAGTTTAATACCTGTTTACACAGGTTGCTATATTCCACTTTGAGATTAGCTAGATATTTCCAAGGATTTTAATGTAAAGCATGTTTTTTATTACAAATTAATACATTATTTACTTTAGTCTCCAATTTAGATTGAAAAAGGGTTGAAGCTTTGGAACGGAGTGTCTATTAAGCAATGGAGTGGGGAACTAGTTTCATCTTTCAGACTGACCGACTCCTTGACAATTCAAACGTGCCTGTAATTGGTTTAATTGACATAATAACTTTGAGTTTTTGAAGTTAACTGTGATTCCACGTAGAGATTATCTGTGGTTAAGACTTGAACAAAGTTGGTCAACAGAAATCAGAGCAAACTAGATAGAACAGGTTAATACTATTATAAAACTATCCAATTCGATTACAGTTTTAGTTTCCGCATAGAACAATGGAAGTAATTGTAGATAGTATTATTGGCAAAGTTCATAAAGTTTCTCATTGAGTTCTTTAAGACTGTTTAACTTTCAAGAGTTTGAATTGCAAGTATTTTAATTTCACCTTCACCACTAAAGCTGGAAACTATGCTGACAGTTTCTTAAAAAAAATGCCATACTTTTTGATATTGGGGTGTATACTTCTTATGTTTTATAAGCGCTTGGTCAATTCGTAGCATTTGAAATATATGTATTTACTTATTTTTTCTAATATTGAAAGATGGTCATTCATTATTTTGTGTTGCATTAAGATACAAGTGATTTCTAAAAGTTACCCTGAAGTAAACTAATTTAAAATGGTAAAAATGATCAGGTTTGTCGTATTACTAATAACAAAATTAGGACCGGAATGTATGACGTAAATAGTCACTGGAAGTTTCGGAAGTAAAAATATTCCAGAGATTAATTAAATGAAAAAAACCTCATAGAAATGATCAATGTAACTAATTATTGTTCGTAAAAAAATTCTAAGTTGAACCTTGAAATTATCCTTCTACAACAAAACTGTATACGACACCAGCTTAAGATTTTAAGATTGAAAACAAACTTACGTATCACCACAATAATAGCATGGCACAACAATCCATGGCACAACACAACACAGCACTGTAACTTCGCGTTTCACTATTTACACCGTAAGCCGGTCGTTTCGAAACCCGACGTAGTTTTGAACTGAAAACTTGCTGCAAAAGCGGTTCGCGTGTTGAGCCGCTAGCAACCCACAGCAAGCCAGTTGCACATAACATTTGAATAAAAAATTAGGCACGACACAAAAAAAAATACATTTTTGTCTATTTTGAATGACGTGTTACTTCTTAGTATGATTCAGGATAAGTAGTTAGTATTCTAGCGTGTCGTATTAATTGTTTGTTGATGTCCTGTTGCCATGGTTACGCGAGGAGTTGTACTTTTTGTTTGAGACGGAAAAACTGTTTGAGGAATTTGTTTTTGCTTTTGTTGTTCCAGTTCACAGTATTTTGTTTACGTCTTAGTTTTAAAGGTTATATTTTTTTAAACTTTGATTAGGTACGTCAGCTTTAAAAATCTGAGGAGTTTAACGAATGCCCATTGTAAGATTGTCTGATTTTAGTATCCTATAAAAGCGGAGATATTAAATTGTTCAAAATCCTAATTTAGAATTCAGGTTACGAATAATAAATTCAAAAGAAAAATGGGAGTAATCACAAATTATGATGCCCCCAATAGTCATAAAACAGGTTTAATTTTATTTTATACCTTCTTTCAGAGAAGGTCGAGAAGCTTTCTCGTAAAACTGAGACGTTTTTCACATAATAACTAGCCTACTCGTAAATTAAAGGTATTTATAGCTAATATTGAATTTTACAACGTCTAAGCAGTAACTGTTATGTTCGCTTTAAAATTTATCTGAGTTAAGCTATGATAATGAAAACCTTATCATACTTAAGATTATGTAGATTTTGTTAGCTGTAATGTGTAACTACTGCCGAATCTATTCTGTAAAAACTTCACCGTGAAATCTTAAGTGAATTGAGTTCTAAAAAAGCTGCAGTGTTATTCTGTAAAAATGTGACCGTGGTAACCTGGGTGAAGTAAGCCTAAAGTGAGCTGTTATTAGTATCAATCCCTAGTGTCAGATAGAATGACAGCCCACTTCACTTAAGTTTTCACGCTGAAATTTTTTACAGAATGGATCGGCTGTTATTTCACCTGATGCAAGAGGTCGACACTATTTACAGCTCACCTCAAGCACACCTATGTTTTCACGTTTTATAGAATAGCTTGGCTGAAATTTTACCAAACGCTGTGATTAATTGGCTGTCGAATTGAGTCGAATCGCACGAATGAACACCCACGAGTTGAATGTATCGTCCCCAAAAATAAATTAACTTCCTGCGAGTCGCCTATAGAAGATATTATAATATTTAAAAGCGACGATTCGTTCGATTCGGGCGAGTTAATTCGTGCGAGTCGAGTAAGAAGCAGATTAATCTCCTGTTGCAGAAAGCAGCTTTAGAATAGGATTATATTCAATACAATAGTAATCCCTTTTTATAATCTCATGTCGATTAACGTTGGTTGTAGGGTATGTGGTAAACCTTAGAAGAGTTTTTGATGAGATTGAAATTAATAGTTAGTTATTTAAATTATTATTTAGAGACTTGATTAGATTTTAGATTAGGGAGTGGAGGGGTACCCTGGGAAGTCAAACAAGCAGCCAACTTTTTGTCTGACATATTTTTACCGCGACATGAACCCTATTCTTTCTTACTTTGTTACATATACGACTTGAGGATAAAGATATCCAGAAGCCATCGGAATTTGAAAGCCTAATTATTTATTTAGTTTTACAAGTTCCAATATTTTCTCTAAGCCGTATCTTCCAATACGTGCAATTTCCATTGCTTCCTTTATTTCCATAAAATAAGTCTGAAAACTTTCTTAACTATTCTATTTCCATTAAAACAGACGATGCGTAAAATCGACGCAAAAATGGTTGAGCACCCCTCCACGAACGTCGGTGTATCAGTAATATGACATTTGAGTGCGGCACTCGCGACGTCGCCGCCTCGGCGCGGCAGCGCTGGCACGCGACATTGACCAGCCCGCGACCTTGGGGAATCACTGGAATTGTCGCGAACGTAGTAAGAGGAGTAATATGGAAGGTTTTTATGGGGGTTTGTTCATGAAAGAAAGGATTATTTCTATAGAGACAATTATTTAAGTTGTTGCCTGAAAATAAACAGCAAATGTTTTTATTTTTATTTTGGCATAGTTTTTTTCCCAATTTATTTCAATATTCGAAAAAAATGCCTACCCAAAAGTAAAGCTGACGATTACTAATAGAAAATTTGTTTAAAAAAAAAACCTTACTAAATCTAATTATGACTTCTTCGTCAAAATTTCCATTCAATTTTATATTTCTAACAAACCCATAACAAAAATTCGATAAAACAACAGTTTGGAAATTACAACAATTTCGAACTGTACTTTTATATCCTAAGCATTTGCAGCATATTTCCACGCGTTTGGTCGAAATCCTAACAGTATTTTATCATAACTACAGTTTATTTATTAGAAAGAGGCACTGAACCCTTTATTTAATGTCCCCACGCAACGTCTAAGGAACCGAGAAAGTTTATCGAAATAATTAAACTATATTTCTTTACTATGTATTGTTAAATTAGTTTTGTTGGAAGGCACGGAAGCGTGCTGGTACGTCATCGGCCGTCTATGTTTGTAATATTGTTGAATGTTTCTATGTGAATTTAAAATACAGTGAATCAGTCAAAAAAGTAAAGTAATTTATTCACATACGGCTGAGAATCAGCACTTTTTAAACGTCAAAATTACATAAGACCGGAAGAAGGACAGAAGCGCCAGGGTAGCCCGGGAAATTCAAATTTTCTTTAGTTTTTTGCAATTTGCAGATCAGTGCCAGGCTGTATGCTGAACTAATTACATTATATTTTGCGAATCATATTTTCTTTTCTTGAAGGCTGATAAGAAAAAGCGCTACAAACTCTCACTGTATGTTAAGTTAGAAGAACTTGTGTAGAGTAAGTGTCACGCCCCCTCACAGGTTATGACACACCTCTATTTCTACAGGTCGGATGAGTAGTCAAGCGACACAGAATGAAAAATATGTTACTATTTGACATAAACAATTTCATAAGTCAGGCGTCTGACTAACTTGGTCCAAAAAGAAAATCTTTTTCCAACAAAAATATATTTTTTTAGACAATAGCTCCCTTATTTATAAACGTTGCTTAAAATTAAGTAATAATTAGCAACTGTTTAACCATACAGTTTTAACGGTTAAAAATATCTTAACTTTAGGCAACGTTTATAAATAAGAGGGCAGATGTCATAAAAATCAAAAATCATTTATCCAAATAATAAAAAATGAAATGTTTATTTAATTGACTTATGTAAATTACATTATTGAGTTTGGAGTCACCTTTTAAGTAAATATTTGCTTGAATTGGTTGTAGTGGTTCCGCTCTTCCAGTTTACATTAACTATACATAATTATGTGTGAGAGAATCACATCACATCAGTCGAAAGACGTCCACTGCCGGACGTCTTTCGGCATTGGACGTCTTTGCCTCCTCCAAAAGGGGGGGATTTGCCATAATCGTAACGCTTGGCAGGCGGGTTGGCGATCGCAGTATGGTGGTCAAATGCATAGAGAACGCTGCTGCCCATTCTCGAGTAAGTCTCTTAGTCGCCTTCTACGACACCCAAGGGAAGAAATGGTATGGTGCTATTCTTTCACGGTGTAAGAGAATAAACAATGGATAATTTGGAAAGCATGCCAAAGGTTTTAGGCAATGCAAATAATACAATGAAAATCATAATTACGTGGGACAGTTCCTTAAAACGACTGATTTTAACCGCTTCCTAGTGTATTAGCATGACATCTAACTGTATTCTTTTTCTATTATATAAAATCACTGAAATATGTATACCTATATATAAGTTAAACCTTTTCTCTGCGAGTGGAATTCAAAGCTAAAACTAAGTCATTCTAATATGAATAAGAGAGTTTCAGGAATATATTAATATTTCTTTCCGAAATTTCCATTAAATTTTCGCCATTAATCAAAACACTTTCTGAATTTGTTTGCATGAAAATTTAAATTAGTTTCGTCTGCTTTCGAAATAGTTTCTTTGTTTACAACTTTAAACTAAATAAGGGGAAAGGATGTTTAATTATATTACGATGACTATGAATAGGGACGGTGAGTTCTTGATGTCGATCTAATTCAAAAATATTAGGGTAGTTATTTTCTTTATAAAATTTGAATATAGTACATGGTGAGACTTTTAGATCACCATTCATCTGACTAGCCTTTTCCCAACTATATCGGGGTCGGCTTCAGTATTACCGGATGCAGCTGAATACCAGTATTTTACATGGAGCGACTGCCTATCTGACCTCTACAAACCACTTTACTGGGTATAACGATACGCTTTCATAAGACGTGTAGTCCTACTTTCGGGCTTCTGACACCCTTTTATTGCCTATTCAATCATAGTGCGACATATCTTAAAGAAAACTGCTTCACACATTCGAAAAATTTGATTGCTCACCAATGTTAATAACGTATGTTGCATTGTCAAAATGAAAGGCATTGCCACAGTTAGTATGTTACACAACAATCCCGCCAGTTTTTGAAAGGTTAGTCAAACTCATGACAGCTAATTTTATTGTCTGTTGTTATTTCAGTTAGCCAATCTCAGAAACTAGCATGAACTCGACAGCTTGTCTGTTTGTGTTTATTATTTTTCCTGAACAACCTTTACTTGAATGTTAAATACACCAAGAATATTAAAAAAAAACATTTTAACAAAAAAAAAAACAATACAAATTAAAAAATAACTCTAATTTTGGAAGCGTGGTGTCTTTGGACCAGTATTAATTTTTTTATGTTACCCAACTCCCGAAATTAAAGTTATTTTTCACTTTGTAGTGTTTTTTTGGAAATTGGTAGTTGTTTATTGCAGTAAAGTTTTATATTTTAAACTTTTTAGTTTTATATCTACCCCACAACAATTCGTATAAGTACCACTACGTGCTATGTAAACAACAGTGATAGGAAGTATAAGAACATCATCAAGATACACAAATTGGATTAAAAATAAGAAAGATACTTACTCAAAAACTACCCAATGTGATGTTGCATACCCAATCCGTAAAATTTACGAAATTGATCCACAGTTGCCGGAGATATCGCGGAATATACATACAAAAAAAGATGATATACACAAATTCAGAACCTTCTCGCACAGAGCCTTCTCGTTTTTGAAGTCGGTTAAAGTCTGAAAGTAACTTAACCCTAGGCTTAGTTCAAATCCAATAAATTCTAGCAAAAGCCGTTTCTTTGATTGACTTAACACAAACCACTGAAAAAGGATTCAATTAAACCCTTCACAGATGCCGTTAAAACTAGCCGAAGGCTGAATCACAAATCTAGAACAAATTCATTGAAACATTTCGTTTTCTCTTGTAATAAAACTAGACGGGAGGGATTTAATTGTATTCAAACCTTTATAGAAATTCTCGTAGTTTCATTAAATGGGGTAAAAGCATTGAGGATAATAGTTTGAAGTTATAATAACTTTTGTTTTTTAATGACGCTTTTATGACTTTAAGGTTGAGAATGTCACGGGGACAGACTGATGTTGGTTCTAATGGTCATCATCATAATAATATAGCTGTGGTGGCCCAGTGATCGGCAGCGACTTACGAGTTGTAGCCTTGTTATTACAACTAAATAACTCAACGAATGGTGTTGAACTGTCAAAATGAAAGCCATTCCTACTGTTAGTGTGTTACAGATGCATCCCGCTGGACCAACACGCACGCCAGTTGCGCGTACCTACTACCTGAACTTTCATCTTAGGGCTGATTTTTCAATAGTCAGTAACTTTTAACTGAGGAATAAATATTGCGGTTTGACAGCATTTATATAGAAAATTTATGTCAAACTGTCAGCTTTATTCTTTCGATAAAAGTTATCTGACTATTGAAAAATTGGCCCATAGATAAACTAAAATAAGTACCTAAAAGTTATTATTTAGTAACAAAACAAATAGAAAAGTTATTAGCTGCAAATTGGTGCTATCAAAGCCCGTCTATATATAAGAAACACATTTTTCGAAACTTAACTGTGACATGGTGCTGTAAAGCTAAAATAAAGATAGCAAAAATGCAAAAGAAAAGAAGCGATCTGTGTGTGTTAAGGTGTGGAGCAGTGTGGAGTGGTACTGTGAGTGAGTGAGGGTGTATGTGTGTATACGGGTGTAACTGTGTAAGGGTGTGTGTGAGTAAGGACGTAAGCGAGTGCTTGGACTAGTTAAGTTTTAAGTTTCCACAATATTTTCAGTTGCACTATATGATAGATTTCAGCTTTCAACTTTGCTCTCAAGACCCTACGAGTAGGGAAGTTATTTGATGATTTCCCGCCCAAAAAAAAAAAAAAAAAGACCCTACGAGGTAGGTGGTAAATGTCGATGCTCTTATTTACTTCATTTGTAGATCTTGGAGCTGATGAACCTGAAGTGTCTCCTCGCCACTGCTGCCCTACTTTGCACAATTTTGCAGTCTCTGTTGTAGAGGCGGTTCGCAGTCGAAGAAGGATACGAGCTTGTGTTTATTGAGTAAAACTATTAACCTAGCTCAATAATTGAATATTGTGCTGGCCCTAATAATTTTCGTCGTTTAGTTTTGTAGAAAACTCTTACTAATGGTTATAATTAATCGGTATAATTGCGAAGGCCTCAACCTTGAGGCCGGATCGATAGAAACCATACGTTGATGGTAACACGTGGGGTTTCTGATTAATATGAGTTTAATCGACTATTTAAAGCTTTTATCTAATATTTATGGCTTTGATGGATAGTTGTGTAAGTTAGGCAAATTCGTTCTGAGTCAAGATAGGCTACATTAGCCACAAAAGCTACAGATAAACATAGTTTTACGGTAGTAAGGTGAAAGTTTCAAATTGCAATGGTTCTACTGATTATTTCAGAAACCAGAAAAATTCAGAATTTCAAAACGCACACACTCAAAAACGGTCAAATAGAAAAAAAAGAACAGAAATGATTACCGTAGCCGAAATCGTCATTAAAATAATACAGCATAAGTTTAAACCAGGGCGCAAACTGTAACCATGAATTCAGCATATTATTCTAGACCCCCGACCGTAGAAAATTTTCGTCAGTTATACAAAAACAAAACAGCTTTTTCATAGAAAAGTGCGGTCAAAATGTATGGAACGATTGATTGTTTTAATCCTTAATAAGGTCATTGCACCCATAATTATGAGCAACTTTTACTATTTGACCAACCCTAAATCGTGAAAAAGTTACATGATTCATACATTATGTCGAGTTACGCAAACATAATTGTATGGATCAGCGGATCAAAATCTGACGCATGTTTTTGGGAGGTCAAAGACCGCTGTTAGTGTTGTTACTTGAGGTATAACTTGATAAAAACTGTGTGTTCATATGTTTTATGCTGTTTAGATATCGATACCCAACACGCCTGTGAAATTTACACACTAAAAATGATTTTTTTACTGATGTTTTAAGTGAACATGCTATCTGCGGTTCCCGGATCAGTGATCGCAGAGAAATAGTAATCAATTCTTTTATTTTTTAGTTTGTCATGTTAAGGTGTCGATATGCATTACGGCTAAGGAGTTTCAATAGGAAATTTTATTTAATCCTGATTATATACATTTATTTTGAAGGTTTAGTTTCAGTCTTAATTAGACGTAAACTAGATTAGGAAAAGGATTGTATTCAATAGAACTAAATTAATTGCTATAAACTAAGTGAACATTACGTAAACCGGAGCATAAGGTATCTATCTATATTTGGCTTCATTAATAATAATTGGAAACCCGTTTATTTACAATTGAATCTGTTTGTAATTTTCGAGTTTAATAAGATTTAATTGTTTGTTGGATTGTGTAGAATTTAGACTATACCCGCCGATGATATTAGCAACCATATTGCGTAACACACTCTCAATCACAATCTGACCATTTTGAAGGATAATGCCAATCCATTTCTTCATAATGAAAAAAAATGTCTGCTCAACGACGTAAATAACGCAATGAATATTATTGAACTGTAAAAATGAAAGCCATTGGCTACTGTCGGTGTGCTACGCTATTACCCAGCGGGTTAAGCTAAAGTTACAGAGATAAAGGTCAGTAGAATCAACAGCAGCGTTCTTGACTGCCAGTTACACCGAACTAAAATGTTTAATCGGGAGCAAGAGGATTATTGCAATTTCTCTTGGACGTGAAAATTAAATATTATGTGGTGAAAATAATTCGTGAAATGAAACTTTAAATGGCTTTTGTCAACCAGCTGATTTTGATTTCTGAGTTTTACAACTAATCTTAAATTTGATTGAGCATGACCTCGACTTTGAGTGAGGAATGTGTTAAGTGAACTGTAGTATTCAAAAGGAACTACCAGCTTTCTAAAGACACCCAAAATCCTTTCGGTGCTATCATTAAATAATTTATTTTATATTATTATATCGGGAAACCTACAGCTAACTTAAACAGTGATCTTAAACAATATTGAAATTGAAGGCCATTTACAAGTTTCCACTGATAAACACAAAAAAATAAACAAGAAAAGGGAGATAAAAAGTTAGTTGGTGATTATTTTATTAAAATCTAGACTGACTGCTTCGTTGTTCTAGACCTGGATTCGACGAAGTGTCATTAAGTTTTTCGATCTGGAATTTCAAAGTAGCAACCCGAAGTCTGGATTTGGGCCTGGTTAATGGGAATAGGGTCGCTCCTATTACATGGGACTCGAGCATATCTGATCCACCAACCCGTACTGGGCTCTCGTATTCACCAAGAGGCACTAGGCCCACGTGGTGGAATACGGCCCACACCCTCTCACAGAGAAGAGGCTTATGTCCCCGCAGTGGGAACATTATAGGTTGATTTTGCTGACGCTTATGAATATATCTGGCTAAATGTGTGTACAGATACACCTCTGCCTAATCTTTCGGGCAATACAAGCGTGATGATTTCACATAAAACATTACGTGTTGCATGCACAAGTTGCGTCATAAATATGCCTAGTTATAATAATAAAGAAACTTCCTTTTAATGGTACTTTTACTTCTACCACGACCCACATACGTGACCATTTTGCACAGATAGTCAATTGACAAAATGGCTGGACGTTTATATTGAAGCTAATGGTACAGTTATTGTCGACAGTAACTATTATGGGGAGCTGATGCGCTTTTTACGTCTCAATCAAGGATATAGCGTGACTGATTGAAGCGATGAGTGACGCATAGTACCTAGAAAAGAAGGAGTTTTTAGTTCATTCCAGTGGGTTATTTGCGTAACACACTAACAGTAAGTAAATAAATCCATTCCGGGTTTCATTTTAACAGTAATTAACAATACCTTCTGTTTTTACCCGACTGCGCCAGAAGGAGGGTTATGTTTTTTGAGAGTATGTATGTATGTATGTATGTATAATTGTTTGGCACGCTCTGCAGCCTGAACGGTTCGATGGATTTTAGCTTGAGAGGTGTCGTTAGATTCGTATTTACTGTGAGAGTGACACTGGGTATATCAAACTAAAAAAAAAACAAAATGGTGGATTTTTGGCGCCAAATTCAAATGTTTGGCACGCTCTTCCGCCTGAACGGCTTGATGGATTTTAGTTTGCGAGGTGTCGTTAGATTCGTAATTACTGTGAAAGTGATACTTATCGTAATAAAAAAATAATAAAAAATAAAAACGGTAATTTAAAAAACTAAAAAACCCGACTGCTTTTCTGAGTATTCATGGAAAAGCCCTAAACAAAGTCGTTGTAACCGCTTGCACTTAACTTAAGAATCGCCAGTTGCTAAGGCGATGCTTATAAGCAGATAAATTGTAGCAGTCGGGACCCATTCTAGAAAGTCAGCCGTGTAGTCAGTAGATTGGAACACGTTAAGCCGTTGGGGCTTATGCTTTCCGAGGCATGGAGGGTCTTGGTATGTAAAGATGGTGTCGTTAAGCAGACAATTTTTCTTTAGCATTACCCTACGTACCTACCTATACGGTTCTCGAAGATTGTAGATGTAGCTATACATATTACCATTTACCTATAAACTTAATAAAAAATCGGCCAAGTGCGGTCTCGTCGAGTCGGACTCGCCCATGAAGGGTTCCGTAGCAGCAAGTAACGCGCGAATTATAATTATTATTTACTTAGACACCTATTTCAGATTTATTATTATAAAATAATGGTTCATGGTTTGTGCATAAGGTTTATGTTTGTGAAATTAAATGTTTTATTTTTATTTTTATATTTGAGTTAGTTAAATGAAAGGTAAATTGCAGTTTACGATTTATGACATATTAAAAAAGAACTACTTACTAGATCTCGTTCAATCCAATTTTCCGTGAAAGTTTACATGGTAATGTACATCATATAATTTTTTAGTTTTATCATTCTCTTATTTTAGAAGTTACAGGGGGAGGGACACATTTTACCACTTTGGAAGGGTCTCTTAGAAAAAAATGATATTAGAAACCTCAATATCATTTTCGAAGACCTATCCATAGATACCCACGTATGGGTTTGATGAATTTTTTTTTTGAGTTTCATTTCTAATCATGGGAAACTCCCAAAATTTATTGTTTTTTTTCTATTTTTGTGTGAAAATCCTAATGCGGTTCACAAAATACATCTACTTACCAAGTTTCAACAGCATAGTTCTTATAGTTTCGGAAAAAACTGGCTGTGACATACGGACGGACAGACAGACAGACAGACATGACGAATCCATAAGAGTTCCGTTTTTTGCCATTTGGCTACGGAACCCTAAAAACCCAAGAATGTCCATCGGGGGCTGCCATTAAATGAGCTAGTTTTGCAGTTTTATAGTAACGTGAATAATTTGAGATTTTTTAGCGCTGTACTTACCCTTAATGGGTAGGCTATGCCCCTACAGAGGGGACCTTTGAAGTAGATGATCTCTATTGTTTACATATATGACCGACTCCGCGAGAGACCAACTCTACTTATTAAATATTTTTACGTTTATTATCTCGCATTACATTTATTTTTTAAGTTGGGATTTTTAAATTGTCTATTTTATCCTTTTTCAATTACTTTTTAACCGTTTCAATTTTTTTTATTTTAAACTTTTTAGAGAGCATAGATATTATGCATAACGCGCCGCCCCGGGCGTTCACTCGAATGACCCTATGGACGATACGCGTCTGTTACATTCGGGGATTTAAGTGGGAAGATATAAGAAGAGACCAGTTGGAAGACTGAGAGTTGCCCAAGAAAGTCCTAGTACAATTTGATGAGCGTTCTATCGGCAGAAGTCGTCAGAATGAAAGCGGTTGGGTAGTTATAGATCCAGCGAGTGTACATTTTCAAAGAAATAAAGGTTTTGGAAAATAGAAAGAGTAATGATTCCACTCATACTAAGTTGGGCTGTTACTGTTCATAAACTACAGGGCACTACAGTCGATAAGGCGGTTATATATTGGACCCAAAACATTCGCCAAAGGGCAAGCTTATGTCGCGCTCAGTAGAGTAAGCTCTTTAGACGGTGTAGTTATATCTGATCTAGATCAAACGAAACTTTCAACAACCCACATAGTAGCATAGCGTTGGAAGAAATAGAGCGAATGAGAAGCACTAAAGTGCTTCTCATTCCGTGCTTCGTAAACGCCGGCCGCAAACCAAGGAAATTTATTTAAGAATATGTACCAATCAAACCCAAACCCATCACTGAAAACTGCATCAAAATCGAACTAGTGGTTTTGGAGAAAAATGGCAACATAAATTTGCACAAACAATGTTTGCTGCAGCGCCCCCTGGTGAGTTGTCACCGTAACATTTACCTAAGAACATGCACCAATCAAACCCAAACTCATAACTGAAAACTGCATCAAAATCGGACTATTAGTTTTGGAGAAAAATGCCAATATGGATTGGCAGAAACAAACATCCTCTCACCCCAAACGCATATACTGTCTCCGTTCCGTCGTGGGTAAAAAGTGCGCACAGCGTTGTGTCTCGGTGTGAACTGACCATTATGTTTCAATCTTTTTAAGTTGATAGAGCGGTCGTGGCCTTTTTATTGAGACTATTTCAACGAAATTGTTTGGTTGGCGATTTTCACTAGACAACTCAACTCTTAGAGAATACCTACGTGTGAATTTATAATATTTCTCTAGCGAGAAGTTTGCTTTAATGTTCTAGAGAATATTCTCTTTTAAGAGAATACGCGAGGATAAAAAAAAATGATGTTTCTATTGTATCGTCAAACAGAATGTTACAGGATATTCTCGAACGAGCAACTATGTCTCGACCTATCACTAGATGTGACTAACATTGCCCCAAAGTGTGCGTGAAATGGCGAATGCAAGTGACTTATATAACTCAGATACTCATGAGTAGAATTTCTTGGAAGAGAATATTGGGTTCACGAACAGTGCGGCTAGCACTAACGCGCGGAGTAAACCTAACGTAACTTAGAACAATTTACGAATTGAAAATGCAAATGGGTATCTTAAAAAATGGGTATATTTTCTTTGTAAAGTATTATATTGCTATAATTATTGTGAATGTGATGACTGTGTGGGTGTATTTTTTTTTCTTCATTTAGTCATGATCTGGCAGTTTAAGGGGAACCTAGTCGCAGGGTTGAACTCACTGATGGGCCTGGCTAAAAAGCACGCTGTCTCACCAGGCATCGTGTCCGACAGAGGTAGTATCAGTAGTGAGCAGTTAGACGCTAGTTTTCACGCACAATATTATTGTGTGATATGCAGGACCATTTATAGTAAAACAGGCGCGTACAAAATTAAGAACAGTCCTTCGGAAGATCGGGTTTTATGAAAAAACCACTGCATAAATCAATAACCAATAAAGTTTATTGAATTTTTCGATATTTGAGCTTTGTCGGTACCGACTTGGTTTTTCAGATTTTACACTTCTTTTATTACTTAAACACGCCCAAAATTACGTTAAATTAGCAAGAAAAACGAATCTTTGTTGGCTCCTAACTTTTTGATGGCTTTTTATTTTAGTATTCTGTTTCGGTACAGACAATATTGATAATGAGACAAAACCATACCATGTTTAGTTTTTGATGTACATTGTCCAACAGTGGAGTAATACACTCCCGAAGTTTGGATGGGAAAAATGTGAACTAGGTTCACCTTAAGTAATTTATGCGGCCTACCCAAATGTCCTTTCTTTGGTATTGTTAGTCAAATATTTGAGCTCCTCAAGTTCTGAGTTGAGCTGCATGATTACTGGTAAATGCGTGCACTGAATGGACAGGTCCACTCAATCTGTGTGGTTATTTTCTCTAAAGACCCAGAGTAGTCAGATAGGAAACGCTGACCTCATCTAGTTTAAAAATATGATTGACGTGTAAAAGTGTTTGTACAAACCTACTTACAGAAATAAAATCATTTATCATTTAAAGAAAATTTATTTATTTTCACCCATTCATAGACATAAATAAAGTCTTCAAACTAAATCAAAACTATTTGCGAAACGTGTAGGAACCTATTTCCAAGGAAAACACCTAATGTTCGAATTTTCATAGCCTTTACTTCGTGGGTTCGTGCTAGGCCTACAGAAGTGTATAATTAAAAAAATAATTTATGTTAGTTAATTACAAATTTTCGACACAGAAGCAGCTGAAAATGAACTCATATTACTAAATTAAGTATTAAAAATATTCCATATTGCACTCGCCCTTGAACTTGCGCCAGTGGCTAGTGCAGGTCGCCGGAGACCCGACGGGAAGCGTTAGATTGGTTCCAGTTGTAAATTGTAAAGGCAAGCGTTCCCAATGTACCTGGCCAGTGGGCGACATAGATTAGATTATTTGTTGTAGACTGGTCAGTGTGAATAAAAACGCCGGGATCGGCGCCCTTTATAAGATGACTACCTTTTGCCAGCAGCTGCGCCCCGCCTGGGGTTCGTCAATTATCCCACTAGAACGAGCTACCCGGATAAAAAGGATCCTTTGTGATAATGCAGCTTATAAACGGATATGGTCATAAGAACTTTTATTATTGTATGTATCACCTCATGTAACTACCCATATTCCAGCAAATAAATGATTTGATTTGATTTGATATGATTTGAAACTATCTGATGCCAAATATCATCCAAATCCGTTCAGCCATTTTTGCGTGATTGCTTAACAACCATCCAAACAAATAAATATCCAAACATCTAAACTTTCACATTTGTAATATTAGTCGTTTAAGTAGTTTATAATATTAGTAGGACATAGTAGGATATACGATCAACTGTGGAGTCTTTAATTTCCATAGCAACTATATCCATGTGTACTGTACTTAAATTTGTCTTGATAACTAAAAATCTGTTGCCGCCATTTAATATCGAAGCGAAACCACAAGTAAAATAATCAGTAGATTATTCTACTGATTATTATAACAAATAGTAATTTGTTACAAATTTTTTGTCATCGAGAGGTATTTTAATACCTACAGTTCTCATTAGGAAAGTTGCACATGGAAAGTGAAAATGCCACAGTTGACGGTATTGATTTTATTGGTGACTAGCTGCGCCCGCGGCATCGCCCGCGTTAATGTAGGAAATTATCCCACAGAAACGTGCTACCGACACAAAAGTAGTCTATATTACTCCTTATATCAGCTATCCGCCAGTAAAAGTCCCGTCAAAATAGGTCCAGCCCTTTCTGAAGTAAACAAAAGCCGGAACAAACTGAGAGACAAAAAAATGTTTTTGGTATAAGTAACGTTTATACTTTCTAAAACTGTTATTTTGACGTTACAAACAGACAGTTCAATTTATTTGTATTGTATAGATAGAATTATAGTAAGAACATAATAATAATATAGTTGCAAGGTGCATAAATGTTCGTTATAAGGTCAGGTACTCGTAACAGGCGTGCGTACATGACCAGTCCTATGTAAGGGTCGTAGCAGGTGGCAATCTGTAGTTTCTACCTAATCCTATGGGAGAAATACGAGTTTCTACAGCTTGGGAAAATAAATGAACGAAGTTGTAGCATACTTGGCAGAAAAGTTGTTTACATCCCGCATGAAAGTTTCGCAGATGTTACTGAAGAAAGTTGCTGAACTAGCAGATCTAGTCATGTTTATTTTGTACCGTCTGTGGTTTGTTAGTTGTTCGGCATTGCAGCGTTAGGTTATTTTGTTTTAATTTTTTCAGACTTTGCTTTCAGGCATCGTTAACTCTATGGTTGAATCCACCTCGTCAGACTTAGTTCTTCGCGTCACCACTAAACAGAACTGTTACACCACCAATCATGTTTGGGATCGTGTGGATATCCTATTGAGTTCTATAGGCCAGGTTACGGCCCAATCCCGTCACAGGGAGTGAGCCGTAATCCACCACGCGGTCCCAGTGCGGGTTTGCAGTTGTCACATGTCGACTAATTTTTGGTTCTAGGACATGCCAGTTTCCTAACGACGATTTTCTTCATTGTTTAGAGAGCAGTGAAATCATTTACACAAAGTAATTGACTATAATTCTGTAAAAACATACGTATTACGGTCGTGACTCATATTTTGTTCAACCTACGAAACAAAAATGGCAGTGGAATTTATTAAATAGCATGTGATTGAAGCCATCTATTTGTCTATTTCCAGTAGTTGACGGCAATATTCTAGTGACGATGACTGAGTTGGCTGTTTGTACTTCAAAGCTAGTTTAAAAATAAACAAACGTAGCAAACTACACTTTTCCCACTTCGAAAAAGAAAACAGTACTTACACATTTATTTATAAACATTATAGTATAATATTTTAGTATAGTATAGTATAGTATTTATTCATATCAACCATTACAGCTATTTGACGTTACATACATATGACTTAATTGTAAGCATAGCACTAGAAGTTGTCGTAACTTGCACCCTTGCTAAGTTATCAGGATAACTTGTATTAAGGGCACAGTCCCAACCCTTGGTTCATATATTTTAAGGTATTGCAAAAATATACAAAAAGCAAAAAAAGGTCACAAATAATATATGAAAATTTTGTAAAATAAATCAACGAAGAGTACACAAAAGCAAAAATACAAACGATAAATGCGAAAAAATGTGTCGTGGTGAGTGGTGTTAGAGATGTGTGTGAAGTGTATGTGTTGAGAATGTGGGGAATAGTTGCATTTATTTAGTAAGACTTTTATCCAGAAAGAAGAAGCCGCTCTGTGTCAATATAATTGTGTTCAAGTAGCCAGTTTGTAACAGTTTTTTTAAGGTGTTACTTGGATATGAGTAGAATTGCAGATCGTTATTGAGTCTGTTATATAAATGTGGGCTTGTGGGCGTTGTCCAATACACGAGTTTAATTTAGACTAATGACTCGTTTTAAGATTAAATGGATCACTGTTCGCTATCTCAAGTTAAAACTACTTGTGTGAGAGTTGGCCACTTACCGCAAGATCAGTTATCGTGGATGTGTGTTTTAAAAAGAGATTTGTTACGTTCATCTCTAAATAACTGCTATGTTTTATTTTAGTTATTTCATTAGAAACTTAAGTTTATTTTCTATCTACTCTCAATTTACATTAAAATTCTTACACAAGGTGGCAGGCACCGACGCAAAAACTGCATCCATGAATTTAGCACATGTATCTACACCCCTAGCGTAGAATTTTTACTCGGTTAGGAAAGTGCGGTTAAAATTAATGGAACAGCTAATTTATTTCATAATAACTGGTTCAGAATCATAATTCATGGTGACAGGTCGCTCGGCGGTGTCTCTGCCACCTTGTATACAATAATAAACACAACTAACTTATTCATACTTTAAGTAACCAAATTTAGCTGACTAAGTAATTATACAAATTAAGCGTCGAAGTACTCGTCCGTATCGTTGGCATCTGGAAACTTGCCCAGAAGACGGGCAGCATTGCCACGTTGAATGGCAATGCTACGTCGTGGGCCAAACGACGAACCAACCCTCTGGTCACGTGAAAAGCTACCAGTTGTCGTGAAATTTCCTGAAAAAGGAGACGCATTCTTGGGTCCTATGACCCGAAAGTTTCAACCCCAAACAGCTTAAAACTTTATTTACCCATAAGTTTACAGGTAGAAACATATATTTCTCAAATTTGTAATATTGGAAATTGGTGCAAGTTTAAAATGTTATTTTTTTGGTTACTTAGGTACCTATATTGCAAACGTGACACAAAGCGTCATCATTATTATGTCTAGTTTTCTTTTTTTGTGTATTTTAAAACCTAGTGCTAGCTATTTATTTACACTAATGTTATTTTCTAAGTAATCCTATCTTCATTTTAATCAATTTTATCAATAACAAAAAACAGACTTACATTTCAACGTTAACTGAGTGCTCAACAGTTTCAGAGATATACATGTCGAGTGCAAGAGCCAGCAGAAAGGAAACAATTACTCTTAGAGAGGTCATGGTAAAGCGAATGAACTTGATCTTAAATCTTGTTTCCCAGTGAGGTGACGACAATCTAGTCAAATTCAATACTCAGAAAACACAGGCGTGTCTTTTCACTGCCAAAAGGAGCCAGTTCCGGTTATCCCCAACTTTCCGAGGTGCATCTGTACCCGTTAGCGACCGCCTATCGCTTTTGGGCATGGAGTTGTCCACCAATCTTAACTTCGGCTCAACCATTGTGTCAAAACCTCAGACTGTTCCAAGAAGTTGGGCATTCTAAATAAAGTGAGGCGATACTTCATATTTGGTCAGCTTTAGAGCTTGTATAAAGCTCAAATGCGCTCTTCTATTGCAGCCACTATTGGGATGGCTGAGCAAAATACCAGCTTGCTGCCCTTGACTCAGTGGAACGCAGAACAAAAAGGCTCATAGGTGACGAAACGGTGGTGCTAAAGCTTCACAGCCTGGCTCATTGGTGTAATGTTGCTTGCCTGTCGGTCTTTTACAGACTGTACTTCGGAGAGTGTGCGCAGGAGCTTCACGAACTGATTCCACCATCGCTCTTTTCCTACCAGACTACCAGACCTACTGTATGGTACAATCAGCACTTGGTTGATATCCCTACCAGTCGTACTCAGCGCTTCTCCTTCACATTTATTATGATGATGATGGGACTCCCTTTTCCGCACTTAGACTCCCATTCGGTGCGTAGGGATTCTGGCTAATAGATCCAGCATAGCTCCACCCAAAAGCACAAAAGTTTCCTGGGAGCTTCACAGGCTTCGCAGAGCGACCTCATTGTTCCGAGGATTTCTTCACGTTGAGGAGCCACGGCTTCGCATTCCAGGATGACGTGGGCGGTTGATTCCTCGGCATCGAGGCAGCCCCTGCAAAGGGGGCTGTCTGTGGCGCCTATGGTAAAAAGATGTTTGTTAAGGGGGTTAAGGTCCGTAATTATTCCTATTATTGTTCTAAGGTTATTTCTACTCAGGCTGAGAAGTTTTTTGGTTAATCGCGGGTGTACAATTGGTAAAGCCAATTTTGACTGTCTACAGTCTGTTGCCCGTAACCATCTGTTATTATGGAGTTCGGTCGATCTTTGGCGATTCTACACACGAAATTGTGAGAAAGGCAGGGGGAGAAGTGGGTACGGGCCTAGCACTTTCATATCAGATTCTCTCTTCGCAAGTTCACCTGCGGTATCATTTCCTAAGGATCCACTATGCCCTTTGATCCACTGGAGGGTAATACGATTGAACGTCGATAAACTCTCCAGAGCTAGATCGCTCTCAAAAATTAGTTTGTTGTTAGTTTGTTTGTTTTCTAAAGTTTTGAGCATATATAGGCTGTGGGATAGGAATTTTATGCCGTAATTCCGGATGCCTTAGCGCTTTACTGCTAAAGATCGAACTGTGTGTGCCTAGCGGTATGTGAAAGTTAATGCTGAGGTCAAGAGAGAGCCGTCCGTGTAGATGCGCACTTCATTGGCTCCTGACTGGTCCCTTTCTTCCTTTATTTATTTATTTATTTATTTAACCATTTATGCACACACATATAAACAGACAAGAAAAAAGGAACAGAAAAATACGTACATAGGTAATGCTTATTTCTACAGAAACCTGTTTCTTTACTGTTTATATAAAACAGTTTTTTTTTACATAGGTTGGTTTGGTGTTCTATCACACGGGGCAGCCATGAGAGGCTGGTACTCAATCGCCCGGTCCAGGATGTTACCGTAAGGACTGGTAAGGTTTTTTTCCAGATGCATTAGCTTGATGGCAGCTAGCGCCGCCTCCTGCTGTGTGTACATTTCAACGGGGAGTTAATTGATCCACATTTATTATGCGCACAGTCAAAGTGTGGAACTCTCTGCCTGCGTCGGTGTACCCTTCCACATTTAACCCGTCTACCTTCAAAAACAGAGTGAACAGGAATTTTCTGGGCACACTCGATCCATCTTTACTCCCAAGCCACGTTAAAGAACTAAGCTTCAATAAATTTAAATCATTTATTAAACAGAAACTCTGTCAAAAAGGTTTCTATAAAGTTAAAGATTACTTGAATGACAAAAAGGCTTGAGATTAGTTAAGTTGCTCCAATGTACCCTCAAGCAACAAACTATTATATAAGCTAAGTGTTAATAGAATACTGTTGACATTTTATATTTAAGTATTGATCTACGTGACATAATTTTTGATGAAATTTAAAGAAAAAAACTAACTGTGAATGTGAGTACGTTATGCAGGCTAGATTGAACACATGACTATAACTCGTCTGGTGGTTTTGAGTATTTTGTAAATGGCCTACGCAAATGTCCTGTAAATCTGGTAGCGTCTTGTGACGGGTCGTTGAGCTTCCTAAAATAGGGTTGAGCTACACGGTGACTGCTACATACATGCCGTCTGTTGGGACAGATCAGCTCAAAGCTGCAATGGCTCTTTCTTCAAAAGGCCCTTCCAGACATTGCCCTGCATTGTTAGACTCACATAAAATTCAAATAATATTATGTTTGGACTTTAAAAGAGACCATGACTTCTGAGTTTGTTTCAGCTTTTCTTCTCAGGAAACAGTCAGCTAGGAAATGCCGGCGCCATCTAGTTTTTTTTTAAATATTGACCAACAAAATATTGATGTGTAAAAGTGTCTTTTAAGATCTACTTACATAAATAAACATTTCATTTCATCATATACCTCATAAATCACTTTTCATCAGGCGTGATCGAGGTCAAGAGCAGGCCCATTTAGTAAAAATTAAATTAAAATAATTTGGGTTTCGGACAAAAGGATTCATAGAAGGTTTTAAGAGCAATTGAAAATTTCCTCGAATTCATTACCAAACGCTGCACCTAACAGCACCTGGATACAATGTACAAAAAATAAAACAGTGTTGCGTCTCCATACAAAACCTAAATGTTCTAAATTCGGATGGATGGAATTTGCATCTAGTGCGCCACGCTTGATACGAATAATACCCATTACGGGCACTTCAGACCGTAATTCTCCAAATTCAAATTGGATGCAGTGCGCAAACGCTCTGTCTTCATGAGTCGCATCTATGCCCCCAATCTTTGCTGTGACGTCGACAATGGCACGCAATTATTGAAGCGCCGCCGTCGGGAATAAGGATATGTCGTCTGCGCAACGGCTGCTTGCCATTAAGTAACGATTA
Organism: Polymixis lichenea; assembly: GCA_949091785.1. Taxonomy (NCBI): domain Eukaryota; kingdom Metazoa; phylum Arthropoda; class Insecta; order Lepidoptera; family Noctuidae; genus Polymixis; species Polymixis lichenea. Next base: position 24,473,716 of record OX420939.1, read on the forward strand.
GGCTCTGGTTAATTGACGTCACTTTAACATGGAGTACCCACGTGGATGTGTTGGAGAAATAAAAGGAATTGTATAGATTTCTGTGAATTTTGGATACCTGGTAAACTGGGGTCCCACTTAACCATGTATACAAAATTCACATAAATCCGGTTTAGTGTATGGTAGTTGGTAGTAATTGCTGTTGTGAGAAACCTCTACTTATATTTTGTTAAAATATCTCTGTTACCGGAAATCTTTAAACCTTAATAACTGAGAATGAATTTGTTTGATTTTTCGAAAAAAAAATCTGTACCTTGGACTTTGTGGTCTTTTAGCCTGTATATGTAAGTTTAATAATAATTTATCATGTTGAATATTGGTCTGAACCTGTCTTAACGGAGGCCTCTGTTAATAAGGCAAGGTAAATGAAAAGCCTTTAAAGTGATACATAATCTAAAGTCCCTTGATATCCCACTTCTCCAGGTTACACTGTAACAAGATGACAACTATGCTTAAATTAAGATTATTGATTGGCACTTATAACTTCTGTCTTTAAATATAAAGTTATGTTCGTTAGTAAACACGTCACTCAAAAACAGCTGGACCGAATTAGGTATTTTTTGTTTGGTTTTTAGGGGCAAATAATTTTTAAAGTTACCCAGGAAATCGGGAATTCGGAAAAACAGAACATGATGAACTTGACCCTAAGGGTACAAAAGTAATACAAATATGCTTAATATTGGGCAGCGGTGTACCTGCAGCACACCCACATTTCCCAACATCGTTCATTTCTTAATTTTTTTCGTCTTCTCAACCCGCCTGGGGAGCAAGGCATGATGTCATGTTGCTTAAAATTAAAAATACGAAAGTTACTCTCTTTGCCTGTCTATCACCTTTTCACGCCTATAAAGCTGAGCGGATTTCCAGGTCACATCCTAACATAAGATATCTTTTATCCCGGTAGTGCGTTCCAGCTAAATACATTCCGAACTACACGTGGGCGAAGCCGCTGTCAAAACCTAGTTGTTAATATAACCTTAATTTGTTCCTATCTGTCTGGATAGCTGAAGTAACGAGCACTACCTGTCTTTGGAATTCAGAAGCACTCCTTCGAGTTTAGATAAACTTTTGGGAATCTTCTTGAGTATTGCGGCGCCATTATCTTTAGAATGCTTGATTAGGAACAGGTCAGATTAAGTACCTCAAGGCTTGTTTTGCTGGTTGAATGTTAAAAGGCGAAAACTGACTTGCAACGTTTGTTATCAATGTATCGAGTTTCTGTAACGCGTTACAGTAGTCAGTGCAGAGCGTCAAGCCGCTCTATGCGAGCATTGTGACCGCATGTTTACAAACAAGTCAGTGTAAGCCAACGCGTCGTCGCTAGCACGTGTGTCATTTTACTCTCTTTCCAAAATAAAAATGTATTTTTGGAAGTAAATGCTTAAGTTATGGACAAAGTGATTATTTGGACAACATAAAAAATGCCCGGGCAGTTTGAAATATGCCCAATATGAGAGGACAGCGTGATAACTGATAAAAACTATTGAAATAATCAAATCGACCGGACATTTTTTATAATGCTAGTCACATAGGGGGCAGCACAATTAAAACCAGGGTTTATTACTATTATTTTTATTTCAAACGTAATCGTAAACGAATCAAGCTAGCAGTGTCATAAAAAGTCAATATGTTTTTTTTTCTGGTTGGGAAATCATCAAATGACTTCTCTCGCTGTGGGTGGAGCAGGAGGGCGTGTCAGACTTTTACTGACTAAAACCCACCCGTGTTCCCTCAGTTACCTGTGTGCCAGGGGCCGCGGTATCTCTTTCGAACAACCCGCACCCCTGGCAGGCATCGGCCCTTGCGGGCCCCATCAGTTATTGCTGACATCTCTTTGAGGCGCGCGTGGAACGCAACGCACCGTTGACCCGGGCTTGGTCCTTACCGAACAGCGAGCTACCCTTTACTCGTCGTCCGCAAGCCCGTGCTACGGTGGCCGGGAATCAGCCTGGGATTTCCGACGCCCAGGGCATCTCCTGCGAAGGCCACGGCCGTGAGGGCACATGTACTGCATCTCCCTCACGTGCGCCGCCTCCCTTTTTGCGGGCATTACTGCTTCGCCGAAGGAAGCGACTACTAGCCATACACTCTCACTCCGTACCATGGCCTGGACCAGGGCCGGACGTTTGAGATCGCCGCCACTGATCGCGTCCATGAGGACACGCTGGTGCTCCGTCCAAGTCGGGCTGACCTCCACCGTATGCTCCACCGTGTCCTTAGGGCGATCTTCGCAATGGAAACATCCGGGTGTTTCCTCCCGCCTTATGCGAAACAGGAACCTCCCGAAACAGCCGTGTCCGGTGAGGGCCTGTGTCAGGCGGAAGGTGAGGATGCCGTGCTGCCTCTCAAGCCACTCTTCAAAGAGGGGACTTACCACCGCAATCGTGGCGTGCCCAGCACTGGGTTGCGACAATCGCACTCTCTACGTCGCCATGAGATCCCGCCGAAGCTCTGTCCGCCGTGCCGCGATTTCCCGCGGCAGCGGAGTTACGCCTCGGTGTTTGACCTCCTCGCGCCACTTCCAAGTGTGCGCGAGGACCTTTGCCTCCAGATTTCATGGCGGCAATCCGGCAAGGAGGTCCGCCGCCTCACCGGAGATCGTGTGGTATCCCCAGACCATCCGGATGGCCATGACCCTATGGAACACGTTCCATCGGCGGGCTGGTTGGCGCCTCAATGTAGGCGCCCTCACCGGTGCCTCGTATAGGGCCATGGCCCGCACGATCCCCGCGTAGAGCCTCAGGCAGGAGGCGTTTGGCCCCCCTAGATTGGGCAGGAGCTGCTTCAAGGCAGCCCCGGCCCGCTCCAGTCTGGGAGCCCAACGTCAGAAATGCTCCGCTTCCCGGGATTCGGGAAAAATCTTCAGTAAGTTGAAAATAAGCTTTATTTAAGATGTGTAAAGGCTATTTTTAACTAAACTTGCAATTAACAAATTATACGAATTTTCACTAAAACTAATCTAACTTAAATCATGTATTACAATTAGCCTAAACTGACGTTGTTGCATCAAACCTTTCAATACTTATCATTTGTCAATGTGTAACACCTAAGTAAAACTAATTTCTAATAGCATTAAAGGCACTTCGTTATGTACACATCTTAAATAAAGCTTATTTTCAACTTACTGAAGGTTTTTACCGAATCCCGGGAAAAAAAATATAGTCGTAAGGAAGTCTCCACTTTCTGTCTCTGTTCTACGAAGTTTAGGCAAATATAGTCAGCCTATTCCGATCACTGGTGATAAGGGTCGTGTCAAAAGTTAGTCATGATCATGAATCTATGTAGATGTTGACGATCGATTGTCGAATTCGACTAATTGGTCATTACGCATCGTTGTAGTTTATTATGTTGTATGAATTACTGTGATTAGATTAAATGTATCTAAAAATATTTGTGTAAATATTATATTTAATAGTATTGGTACGTGTAGTATTGTTACATATTATAAATATATATTTGAGTTAATATTTAATGACATAAAAAAAATATATTATGAGAATGGCCCACGCTCGTGCTCATATGGAGAACAAACTACAGGAACTGGTAACCGCCATCGCTTCAAGCTTACGCCTCGTATACCAGATTGGTTCCTGGACCATTTTGCAGACTAAACCTTGCGTAAATAGACGTTACAAGAACGGTATCTAATGAGGGTCATATTTTTCAACGCGATGCAGCGTTAAAATGGCTGATATTTTAATCTGAATTAATTGAAATATTTATTTCAGACGATTAATTCTTATTTCAATGCCGATGAGAATGTGACAGGCACTAAGCACCGTCTCACTTAGAAGAAAATGAAGAAAGTTACGCGTAGAAAATACAGGTTTCCAGAAACAAAAACAGTGCCCAAAATGAGCACTATTTTTGCTACTATTTTTGCTACTATTTGCTACTATTCATAATGCACGGGCATTATGAAAAATGCCCCTATTTATTACTTGTCCATAACACATACACAACTTTTACGTCCGCCATTCTGAATAAAAATGAAGCACGCTTCAGTCAAGTACTCGAAGCAAGCGTTCGCCACGTTAGGTGTATCATCATGTTGTAACAAGAAGTGGAGCACGTTTGAGTCATGTGCTCGAAGCGAGCGTTCGCTCGAATGATACATTACAAACAAATGTTGCAAGTGAGTCTCCGCCTTTACAATACTCTCCCAGGACGTTGTCGACATAGCAACCGGCGTACTTTAGGTTACTTATAGATCATTGTTTAAGGTTATTCGAGACCAAACTGTAATTTATGGCTTAACTTAATTATTAAACCAACAAGTAAGGTGAGTTAGCAACAGGTCTAGAATTTATTACAGTACTTGAAGATTTATAGGTAGTTTATTAACCCTGTTGTGTTGCTACTGACGAAATTATTGTGTACACTTTCACTGTGTGTAGATGTAAATAGAAGTGGATTTTTATACAGTCAAGAACATCAGAAGGCTAGGGGGGACTCCCGCTCAAATTGCCTCACGTTAATTACAGTTTTGGTAATTTTCGACATATGGTGAGATTTGGCTCGACTCACCTTCCCCCGATAAATTCACATGAGATTTTTCAAAATGCGTATTTGTAGTGTAACGTTGGGCTTGGCGGGCCGGTTAACCATCTAGGGGCTACTGTGCTACTGTATGGCGTTCGCATAGCGCGATTAATATTATTTTGTAGGATTTAGCCATAGTTTATTGGAGGAACATGTTTTAGCTATCTCATATCTAGCCAACATTATGTCTGGACTTTAAAAGAGACTGTGACCTTTGAGTTTGTTTTGTGGCGGCATCTTTAACGCGGAACGCCACATGCGAACTACGCATCAAAAAGACTTGAAACACAAAAAGTAATGTGGCGGCATCTACAATGCCACATGTGAACTACGCAAGACTTCACGTCACAGTATTCCTACATCGCACAATTGGAGTTTACCGCGCGACTCGTATATATACAACATCCCGACATCAACCGTCGGGTCCTTTCCGACCCTGATGACCCCATCACTCTCCTTCAAGAAAGCAGTAGGGCCACCAGTACAGCACACAAACACAGACCGTCCTTCTGACCTCACCGCCGAGGTCCTCGCGCCCCGCGAAGACCCCGAGTAAACGAAATGCCCCCCCAACCGTCCCTTGCCCGCAGAAGTGCCAGCCCGCGCCGAAGCTGAGCAAGTAGAGTTAAAATCCCCGATTTATAATAATAATGAAATTGTTTTGATCCAGCCTGTCCCCACTTGCTGTCCTCCCAAAGATAGTGACGCCCTGAGCCGAGGCCCGAACCCCGCAGGGGGTGCCCTCAGCGAGCGGTTGCTGTAGTTTTTAAGCGTAGTTTTGTAAGCCCTGGCTGGAGGCTCTTAGTCTAAAAGCTAATAGTTCCCACAGGAAAGCCCGGTTAAGCAGTCACGGCCTCTCAAGGTTAACTGCGAGATGCCATACCCAAAAAAAAAATCAACCGTCGGGCAGTTGCCCACCAGACACAACACCCGTCAGGCCGGAGGCTCCTTCCTTTTGCATAGACTTATAATAATCATAATCATAATAATCTTTATTCACGAATAAGAGACAACCATACAGAGTAACTTAATAATAAAAACAAAATAAACAAGAATCGCTTAAAATTATTTCGAAGATAAAGTTTAGACAACACTTGGAGAATGTGAGATGCTAGATTGTATCGATAGCTTGGTTGTCTTCGGACTGATTCGCCCTATCCCCTCGTACTAGTATATAACTGTATCACGAGTGGATAGTCTTCCTCAACCTTAGAACAGATTCCCACAAGGTTCCAGTAAAAAGTCACATACTTATGTAGTTAAGCAGATTGATTACATACTGTATAGGTAGTAAATCATAGTACAGTTATATTAATTGGGTTACAAGATTGGAAATGTCTGTGTTGTTATGTGTTTGGGTATGGGTATAGGTATATGTGTGTATGTTTTATGTGTGTGTCTGTAGGTATATAGTTATGTGTCCTTGATTATTTTTGTGCCTTATTCATACCAATTTTATAAGCAGATTTTCAGTGCTGTGGTAGTCTAGTGTTTTCAAGTATTTATCTATAGTTTCCTTGCATGTTTGACTATCAAGATTCTTTAATTCTAGATCTTTACTTATTTTGTTGTAAAGGCTAGGGCCGAGATAATTGTGAAATCTGTGTGCAAACGATGTTCTATATTTGGATACGTTATAAACTATATCTAACCGTCGCCTTTTTGCAAAATGCGGTATTACTTTATGTTGTGCCATGATCTCTAATTTAATTAATAATTTTCTTACAGTTAGGACACCCAGTTCTGAGTAAAGTAGGTGTGTCGGGTAAGTGTACTTTTTGCGAGAAATAACTTTAAGTACCATGCGTTGGGATCTTTCGACAAACAACATGGTGGTTTTTGAGGTTCCTCCCCATACATTCAAGCCGTATATCAGTATAGACTGACATAGTGCTAAATAGATTTTCATAAGTAGCTTAATGTCACATGCATTTCTAATACATTTAAAAATATAAATTAACTTTCTTGCGCGATTACTTGACTTCATGACATGTTCTTTCCAGTTTCAGTTTTGGTCTACTATCACACCAAGATACCTTATGGATTTAGTTTTGGTTATTGGATTACAATGACAGGTATTTGGATTATTGCAATTATGGGATTGTATAATTATTGAGTTAGGACAGGGTTGAGTTTTGCCGTCAATTGTGAATGTAGAAAATTTAGTTTTGTCAAGATTGATTGTCAACAAATGATTATAGAGTGTGAGTGAACTTCACCCCTGTTCCTCACATCTCTATAGTTTCAGCCTTTTTTCTCATAGCAGTCAAATGGAAAACGCCGACCTCATCTTGTTTATAAAATTTAATTGACATGTAAAAGTGTTTGTACAAACCTACCTACAGAAATAAAATCATTTAGAATTTATCATTTACTTAATTTAATCCGGTTTTCTCGTAACTTAACATTGTTTTTTGGAAAAAAATACATTAGTTACGTGAGAAATAAACTGTAGAGTTCGTCCAAAGTTATATTATGTTTGATAGTGACATCAGCAACCCAACAGCAACTTTATTGTATCGAAAATAAAGTACAACCAAGCAATTAACTTGGTTGAATCGATGACCTTGTGAAGGCCGCAGGAATCCGCTGGATGCGGGAACCACATAACCGGTCGAAGTGGCGGAGCTTGGAGGAGGTCTATGTAAAGCAGTGGACGTCTTTCGGCTGAAATGATGAAGTAAATTGAGTTGCGACGTGAATTTGAACGTTTTTTAAGTACATGAGAATAGGCCTCCAGTACTTTCATTAAGTGAGTCCTGATCTTAAGTTTAAACCGACGTAATTATTTTTGTCTGAGCCAGTTATAGTTAAGTTTTAATAAAAAATATTATAAGGGTGTGTCCAGACCTGGCGAATGCGCCACTTGCAAGCCGCTTGCGAACTGCGTTCGTGTTGCTCGCGTGCGGTTACAGCCTACGTTTGGTGCGCCGCTCTAGTGTTACTCCGGCAAGGCTCGAGTTGGACGCGCGTGTTGCTCGTGCGCACATAGCTTCTTTCACGTTTGAACGAAATATGAGCTTCAGTAGTGAATTTGCTTCTAAAGATGTCAGACCATTCGACTGCCGTTAGCATAATTACTGCACCATCGGATATTTTATTACTGACAAAAACGAAAAGGAAAAACACGAAGGCCACAAATTAATCGGCCACTATGCAAACCGCGGGCGGCACGCGTGCACCTCTTGCGCCGCTCGAGTACGGCGCGTAGCTTGCGCGCCAGAGCTGCGTGTATGAACATGAAATACATGCGCGCAGTTTGCAAGCGGCTCGCGAGCGGCGCACTCATCAGGTCTGGACACACCCTAAGATACCGTCTCTCTAGTCCTTCGTGCGTTAGTTACAACGCGGTTGGTTCTTTTCAAAATAAAGCTGCTAGGATGGCTAACAGAAAAAACTTTTCAAGTGCGAGTCGAACTCGCGTGGGGAGGGGTTTCGTTACGATTAATATGTTACCCACCAAAAATAAAAACATTTATTTTTAATTTTATTTAACCTACGTACGTAGCCAAGAACTATTGAAATAACTAACCAAGCTTACACAACGCTTTCACTGTTAAAAAGTTATTTTAGGTTTCCGTTTTTTCTTTTCAACCTAAACTCTTAGCACTAGAACGTTAGGTTTCTTCTCTATAACCTATTCTAACCCCACAGAACTCTTATCACCCTATTGGCGCCACGGGTCGCCTATTCGACGCTGACAATGTTATCGATGTCAACTGTCATGCAGATGTAAAAAAATCGCATGTCGGCACATGCGATGCCGGCTGGTAGGTGCTTCCCGTTCACTACCGACATAGATTGAAGGACATGCCTACCACCATTTTCGCTGTATTTTCCTTTATTCATCAATTGACTGTTACCCATCTACCGAGTACGTTATTTTACTCCCAAACAAATCCTACTAATATAACCTAATCTTATGTAGGTAAATATATTTCAGAGGGTAGTTTCAAGACTGTACTTATACCATTAATACCACTTACAATAATATTTTAGCACCTTATCTTTTCAGGGTCACTTTCTATCTCAAGGTCTACCTTCAGCGAAGTTATTTGCGAGCGGAACACATTAGCACGTATTACATACGGGGTGGAAAAAAGACAGAAAATAGACCAACTAGGTACGCGGGCGGCTTATGATGGCATAAAGTATTAAATGTATATTTTCCATGAATTCAAAACTGTTTTCATCTAGATAATATAAATCTGAAATCGAAAACCCGTCCTGAGCAAGCGTAGTGATCAGTGGTCGTGCCTTATTTGTATGAGAAGAGGCTTTCGCCCAGCAGTGGCATTAAACGGGTAATAAACGACTTTTCTTGAGATAATCTATTTACATAAATAAATAATGCCAAAAGCAAACACAGTCATGTGAGCGAAGCACAGCTAGTCATCAATTATTAAGGTACTTTTCCTCCACTGACCTTTTCATCCACCCTGTGTAATATCTTGACATAAGTCGTTAATAATAGTAAACTAAAACGGTGCTTGGCTCAATGGGTCAAGTTCGTATTGATTGTGTTTGTTTTCACATAGAACCTTAACCTATTTTATTTGTTTTCTTTACATTCTGAAGGTTTTACCGCTATTCACACTATATAGCACATGTGTGAGTACTATGTACCTGCTACATAGCGACCATTTACCTTTGATTTAATTGTTTTTGATTATAATTATGTATATTATTTTCTCTTTTACACACGCTGTGTACATCTCTTAATCTTCTCTCCTATCGCAGGTATGCTGGAATAGATTTATCACTTCTGTACCTAATTTTGTGTTCTTTTCTTCTTAACCGTATGTGTACATAAATAGTTTAACTATTTATGTACACGCATATACACGTCTTTTATTGACTTGAATGTGCCCTAGTGGCCGAGAGTATGTCATGCTCGCTCAAATGTCTCACTAGTCACCACTAGTGCGACGTGCTACCGTACGTGCTGGATCATTAAGTTCCATTTAAAATGTTTGAGGTGAATAGTGCTGATCCGTACATTAGGTTTGAGTACTACAAACGGGCGCCGTCTGAAGAGACTGGTCATCTGTGGCTGCCACGGCTTAAATAAAACAAAATGATAGAAAAGACTTCCCGCGGTGTTTCTTGGCCGTTCTACTCCATAAGAACTTTTGTCTTTGGAATCATCATCATCATCATCAGCCTACAGCAGTCCACTGCTAGGCATAGGCCTCTCCAATTGCACGCCATTCAGCTCGATTCTCGGCAACTCTCATCCAGTTGCTACCAGTCACCCTGCGAAGATCGTCGCTCCACCTAGCCTGAGGGAGTCCTAACTTACGTTTGCATTTGCAATGGGACAGCTTAATTTTTTTGACTCTTTGAAAATTCAAAGGTTAATGTTAGTAGAATGAAATGCTTTGAGTTTGAATTTCATAATGAAAATGCTGGTCTTTGATGGGCAATTGTCAGTAGGTAACTATAATTAATCTCACAGACTAACTCAATGGTTGCATCCTTCCAAGCTCTTCTTAACGACCTTTGAGATGGGTCAGTAAAGGAAGAATCTTCGACTGTTGTAGCTACAGAACAGCGTTCTTAGAAGGACGTCCTTTAACTTTTAGAGTAATTATTGTTAACTACATTTACCAATTTTAGAAAAATGCCACAGTCAGACACGAAAAAAATTAAAAGAAAAAAACTTTTTTAAAAACTACATACACCTTGGCACTGATCTACAACTGGCAAGAACGTCAGAAAATTTAAATTTTGCGGTTACTGCTTTTACCAGCAAGAATTTGAAATATAATATGTATATGTGTACTTGATATTATGTAGAATGTTTGTTCTACTTAATTGTTAGACTATAATAAAGACTGTTTTTACAAATATTTTTTGTTATTTGCACTAAAAGCTTTTCGATGAAACAGATATTAAAAAAAAAACACAAGCGAAATGAGATGTATCTTATTACGGATCAGTGCAGCATTCTGGCGCTTGTCACCGCACAAGCTGAGCTAAAAAATCAATTGTTAAATTAAGCTAATTGACACCTTACATCCCGAGTTATAGCCATTTTATACAACTACCAAAGAATGACAGGTGCGTTTTGTTCTGACTCTACTTATACAGTTTAAAAGGAAACAGAGTCAGAAAAACTACAACAACTTAGACTTACGTCGACACTGAACATAACAACAAAAAAAATATTTCTGAAACCTGTGTAAGCGTTAAGACAAACAACACTTCAACAGTAATTAATTAGGTATCGCTGCAACTTCGGTATTTATATAAGGCCAGGATTAGACACAAACAATTACTTAACGGAAAAAAATGTATTGGGCACGCCACGATTGCGTCGGTAAGTCCCCTCTTAGAGGAGTGGCTTGAGAGGCGGCACGGCGTCCTCACCTTCCGCCTGACACAGGTCCTCACCGGACACGGTTGTTTCGAGAGGTTCCTGTTTCGGATAGGGCGGGAGGAAACGCCCGGGTGTTTCCATTGCGAAGATCGCCCAGAGGACACGGTGGAGCATACGGTGGAGGTCTGCCCGGCTTGGGCGGAGCACCACCGTGTCCTCGTGGAGGTGATCGGCGGCGGCGATCTCTCGCGTCCGACCCTGGTCCAGGCCATGGTACCGAGCGAGAGTGCATGGCTAGCAGTCGCCTCCTTCAGCGAAGCAGATATGCTCGCAAAGAGGGAGGCGGCGCACGTGAGGGAGATGCAGTACATGCGCCCTCACAGCCGTGGCCTTCGCAGGAGACGCCCTGGGCGTCGGTAATCCCAGGCTGATTCCCGGCCACCGTAGGCACGGGCTTGCGGACGGCGAATAATGGGTAGCTCGTTGTCCGGTAAGGACCAAGCCCGGGTCGACGGCGCGTTGTGTTCTACGCGCGCCTCAAAGAGATATCAGCAGCAACAGATGGCGCCCGCAAGGGCCGGCTACTTTTTAAATTGAATTTAAGTCATCATCATCATCATCTGCCTAGCCTTTTCCCAACCATGTTGGGGTCGGCTTCCAGTCTAACCGGATGCAGCTGAATACCAGTATTTTACATGGAGCGACTGCCTATCTGACCTCCACAACCCAGTAACTGGGTAACACGATACCCCTTGGTAAGACTGGTTGTCAGACTTTCGGGCTTCTGACGACCCGTAACGACTGTCAAAGATCCACAAATGACAGCCGGGACCAACGGCTTAACGTGCTTTCCGAGGCACGGAGGGGTCTTGGTATGTAAAGATGGTCACCCATCCACGGACCAACCGCGGATTAAAATGAATTGAATTTAAGTAAACAATTTTAATTTTCTATTTGTACCATTGCTAGTGCAGTTACATAGGTTGGCCTGGAAGAGTATTTTAATCCTTTGAAAAATTGCATCAATTGGTATCATAAAATAAAATGTAAGAATTGTGCCAAACAAAGTTAAATAACTAAACATACATACATTTTTACAAGCTTTTATTTCGTTTCACCTGTCCCGGTGTCTGTAATGAAATCTTGCAAGTTAAATTTGACCCACTTCCTGGTTTCCGATTGAGCTGAAATATTGCATGCATATATACAGGGTGTAACAGAAACCCTATTGCTATCCTTAAGCACTAAAGATAACAGCTGGTATAGAATCACTATACATAGTACACATACATACATACATAATCATTCTACAATGTTCTCACTGCTGTGACACAAGCCTCCTCTCTGTGAGAGGAGGCCTATACATAGTATCAGCTCAAAATAAAAACTCTAAGAATTAATACCAAATTCTCGGTTTCATTTATGTTTCTTTAAATTCAAATCATAACAAACGTGTCACCGCACTACGTAGGTCAATAACTTTCCACGTTACTTGCCAATATCACCATAAATCTCTTTCGAGTGATGTGTTTGTTTCAATTTGTTCTGGTATCAATGTATTAAAAATTAACTTCTCAGAACTTCCAAACATGTAGAGATAGGATTAAAAAACCCTTCCAATATCGTTTGATATCATCCAAAGAAGCCGTGCCCTTGGTATGTATATACCCTTTCCGTTACACGTTGTATATTGCGTGATAATGCAATATTATGATGACATGGAGCTGATCTGGCGCTGAAGCTGGAAGGTGGCCATAGAAGCTCCTCAATAAAACGACACAACCCCATCTAGTTTGGGCTCGTTTGATTCGTATTGACGAGTACTTAGATACTATTTGGTAATCAGGGTCTGATGGTGGAGCTAAACGGTGGCCATAGATACATAACACTTTATGTGCTCAAAAACATCCATGTGTGGGTTCTACGAATTATTACGAGCTACATAACGGAAAAACGCTGCTACGAACTACACCGTAGTAAATCCCACATCATTAATACTAAAAAGTTAAAATAAAATAAAACAAAATATATTTTTTTTAAAACAAGCAATTATTTTTCATTATCATCATATTCATTTCAGCCGAAAGACGTCCACTTCTGGACATAAGCTTCCCCCAAAAGGGCGGGATTTGCCATATTCGCCACGCTTGGCAGGCAGGTTGGCGATCGCAGTATGGTGGTAAAATGCATAAAGAACGCTGCTGCCCATTCCCTAGTACCTAAGTCCTTTAGTCACCTTCTACGACACCCATGGGAAGAAATGGGATGGTGTTATTACTTTTTAATAAATCAAACTAAAAAGTTAAAAATAATTTATTCTCAATTATTTTAATAAAAGCGTGTTACGTGTTGTCAGTTAGAAACAAAAAAGGTGTAACATACGTATTAATGTTCTTTTTTCTCCTGTGTCCTCATATGTTTAAAATTCTTGCTGGTGAAAGCTGAAACCCGCGAAATTTAAATTTAAGTTGAACAAAATATGATTCGCGACCATAACAAATATAGCTTTTCATAATTATAATCATCGATACAACCCTCTTAGTTCATTTTAATGACTTATGCAGGAAATAGTCATCCAAGTAGGAGCTTCTACCTTAAAACACAGCTGAGCAACTTCTGTTAATCTAAGAGAAACAATACGGTACTTGTAACAGCTGTGCGGGACACATTGTACTTGTTTCCGTTTCCAGAATACGAAGTTTAGCTACTTACGTGAATTTAGAGCGAGAAATGTACCGGGTGTTGTTCTCTGCAACACAAGACAGTGGCATGTACCACGGTAACATACAGCTTTGTGTGAAATAACTGCATCCAGTGGGTAAGAAATTAATTTTATTTTATACAGGATAAGTTTTTATCCATTCCGGACCCCCAGCGTATAAGGTTTTCGTCGGTTATACAAAAAAAATCAGCTGTTCCATACATTTTGACCGCGTAGGTATTGCACTTTTCTACGAAACAGCTGATTTTTTTTTTTGTAAAACCGATGTAAAATTTCTGCGTCTAGAATGGTATGCTGAATTCATGGTTACAGTTTGCGCACTGGATAGAAACTAATCCTGTATAGTTATTTATTTATTTCACCGAAAATAATACAAGGGATTGGTTACAAATACTTCTAAGCTAGTACTTGAGAGTATATAACATGGGAGCATTCGAGAGTACTCCTCGTCACTTGTCTCTAAAGGTGCATCAGAAAACCAGCGTCAGACAGTATCTGTCTGACATTAATGTTGAAATGAACCTTTTTGGTCCAGCCGTGAGGCACGCACTGTTGTACCTCATCATCATCATCATTTCAGCCAAAAGACGTCCACTGCTGGGCATAGGCCTCCCGCAAGCTCCACCACTTCGACCGTTTCTGTGCTTCCAGCAACCAGCGGAATCCTGCGGCCCTCAAAAGGTTATCGGTCCCCCTTGTGGGAGTCCTTCCAACTTTACGTCTTCTGGTACGCGGTCGCCACTTCAGAACTTTTCGGCCCCATCGGCCATCTGTTCTGCGAGTAATGTGCCCTGCCCACTGCCACTTAAGTTTGGCATTTCTTTGGGCTATGTCGGTTACCTTGGTTCTCCTACGGATCTCTTAATTCTGTGTTAACTTTTTTGTTATTGTATTTTGTGTTTCACGAACTATGTTCAAATAAATGGTATTCTTTCTTTTTTTCATCTGAGGCTGAACTAAGACAAGTCTTGATCTTGGCATATGGCGCCAGACCCCTCAAAACAGACAATAAAATGAATGAAATTCGTGTAAGTCACATGTATAAGTGACATGTATGAATGCCAATGTTGCACATTGTTCCAATGCTATGTGTTTTTCATTACACAATAACTGTTTTGTTTTAATACAAAACTGCTTTGTTATGTTTCCTTCAAAACACATAGCATTGGTTGAAGAAGGAAATAAATTTTAATTATAGATAAATGATTTCTGTAAGTAAGTTTGTAAGAACACTTTTATACGTCAATAATATTTTTAAAACTAGATAAGTTGCTAACTTCATCTAGTTTTAAAATATGTTGTTTCGTATCAGTGTACTCTGAGAAGAAAGGTCGAAACAAACTCAAGGGTCAAAGTCTCTTTAAGTTACATTCCAGACATAATCTGGGTCTGATAAAGCCAAAATACGATATGCTTAAATCCTAAATTTTCAAAAGAACTACGACACACACTGTAAACAGTTTTTGGGTTACTAAACGAGTTCCTCTGCAAAAAAACTTGGAGAACGTGCCAGGAGAAGCAATGAGCTCTTTATTTGATAACAGCTTAACTCTAGACCAGGGATGGCAAACGTTTTATATCAGTTCGCAATTTTTTTATTAAAAACAATAAAAGTTTTGACCGTAACCTGTCATTAATTACAGAAAACATTTTTTTTTTCAAAGTCTATACAACTCGGCTCAAAACTGTACAGTAAGTTTTGAAAATTTAAGTGAGTATGGTTGCAAACCAACTTAAAATCGATAAGAATCTTATAATTATAGTCATTCGAAATGAGAAATTCGCATCTGGTTGTCACCATATTTATTTTTTATTACTGGCATGTCTTTAGTGACACTTGCCAAATTAAGACAAATCGATTGACGTAAGAATTTTCGAAATCTGGTCTCTACAGTGCCACAAGGGAACTAACATACATACATCCGTAGGCTGATAAACACATTACCCTCCTTTGCGTGGCGCAGTCGGGCAAAATCGGGTAAAACTAAAAGAAAATATCTTATCTTATATTCTCATCCATTTGTAGTGATGATTCATTAACACAATTAAATAAAAATATAGTTAATATTAAAATTCTATTATGTTACACGTACCATTTTGTCTCTGCTTCACTCTTAAATAGACTGGCAGAAAACGCCTGAGGCTATTATATCCACCTTTGTACAGTTATTTTTAGTAAGTTTTAATGTATAAATAATGCATTACATATGTATACTATCAAAAATTAATATAAATGACTTCTGTTTTTGATGGTTTGCCATCCCTGCCCTAGAGAGAAGGATTATCTTGGCAAGTGCCACTAGTATAAGTGAAGTAGATTTTAGTGTGGCGTCGGTTCCGATAGGCTAGTTCATTAACTACTTCTTACTGCCACCAGGTAGTGAGCTGCTTACTTTCATGTTTCGAGAATTGGTTAATTAATGTTCTTCTTAATGATTAATCTCGGGAGCAGTACATCATTTCAGATTGATGTAATTGGTTTTTTATCTCTTCTCCATAGGAAGCGATAAATTGGAACCGTGCACCTAGCTTCTGACGTTTCATAAGTGCCCTTGCAGGTTTATGTGAAATAAAATATTTTGATTTGATTGATTTGATTTGATGATTTATAGATTTCTATCAATGTTAACATTAAGTATACCTAAGTAAAGAATAATGGCACTGTTCAACAGCATGCCTATGGTAACAATTTGGCAGTGCCAGCACAGTACCAGTAAGGGCAGTTGGCAGTTGGCAGGTCGGTAGGTGATACAGACGTATGTTTTATTGGGAAAAAGGTACTGTGAAGTACTTTTTGATAGAATTCTGACTGCATAGGTCTCGTGCAAACGTGACTGGCATCGGTCTGACGATTAACGAGAAGCTTGAAAAACTAGCAACGAAAAACGAGTTGGTAAGCGACGAGTGCGCTACGACGAGCTATTACTCGCTGGCATAGGTATGTGTCAAGCGTGAATCTTTCAGCAAGTGTTCTCCCCACCAAACGACTGTCACCGCAGAGCGAGACTCTTTAATTTCATCTCTCCTTTCTTCGCTCTTGTCGTTGCAATAAGCGAGTACTCACCGGGCGGAGGCAACAGTTATCGATCAACTCTTAATACACATAATATGTATGTATTTTACTTACACGGGACCTACAGTCTTTTTTACGTTTCTTGAGCGAGGAAATCGTTGATAGCTAGTCGCCCTCGTAGGCGGTGGGACAGGTGACTAAGACCTGTTGGACGTCGGGTTTTCTAAGTTTTAATAGCAATGTACATGCGCACCAGAGTTATGTCACTAAAAGTATTCTTCTTCTTCTTCTTAGCGTGTCGTTAGCCATCTAAATACAGTCAGCCCAGAAAACATTTGGCTACAAGCCAGTGTGCAGCATGCCGACAACAGGACACGTTGGACAAGGTACTAAGTGCCCCATTGTTTGTGTTAGAGCACTACATTTACACTCAAAGGCGGAGTCATCTGTTCATAAAGTATAACGACTATTTTTGAAACAACAGTGTTTGAACTTAATTAACAAAATATGCTTGTTAAGCTCAAACGTTGATGACTTGGTAGGTTGTTTAAAATTGTAGCGAAAAAGGGTCGCATTTTTAACATACTGTATAAGTACTGAGCTGAAAACGATTATGTTGTTACAAACGACAGCCCACAGTCATTTTTTTGTTTACCAAAAACGTGGTCCCCACCATTCTTAATGTTAAACAATTTCGCGAATTGAACTTTGATTATCAAGTCCCTCATATCCATAAAGTTTTACCAGATCCCACTCACAATTACTATAAATAGCACAAAGCTGCTTGCTGGCAGAAATAAACCAGAGCGGGGTATTTTCGCCCACACACATAGCATTTGATAGTTCACGATTTATTGCGATATTCACGTTGATGAGCAGAAGAACTTACCCAGCAAAGGATTAGCATTTCATATCTTTTTTTATAAATCCTTGTACAAATAAAGGTACAAAGGTGGATTTAATGCCCGAGGCAATCTCTACCAGTTAACCAAGGGTGGTGAAGACATAACATTACATAAGCATAGATTGTGGATACTTTATGTAGATATTTCAAAATCTTTCGGATTGTGATTGAAAGTGTGTTACAAAATGAAGTATAGGTAGTTTTTCACTTCCTTTTTTTAAATCATTGTTCCTATCATCCAAAGCGCCTGCCATCTAATCTCTTCACTACCCATGGTTAACTGGTAGAGAATGCCTAAGGCATTAAGTCCGCCTTTGTACCTTTTTTGTGTGTGAGAAGTTTAAATAAATAAATAAATTTAATAGTGTGGTGTTATGGATTACTGGTGATTCTTCATCAAATGAAATTACTCAATGATCTCAAACGAAAAATTTGCTGCTCAATAACATAAATAACGCAATGGATGTTGTTGAACTGTCAAAATGAAAGCTATTCCTACTGAGTGTGTTGTGCAGTTACCTCGCTGGTATGGGCTCGATATTGCAGAACAGGATGATTTGCAAGTATAATATCGACACAAAGCTTCCTGTCGTGCTCAGATTCAATATCAACTCAGTTAC
This sequence comes from Polymixis lichenea, assembly GCA_949091785.1. Lineage (NCBI taxonomy): Eukaryota > Metazoa > Arthropoda > Insecta > Lepidoptera > Noctuidae > Polymixis > Polymixis lichenea. The sequence continues at coordinate 24,491,878 of OX420939.1, forward strand.
CTACATTTAGTCCTAGATTGGAATACTAATCAAGTATCGAGAAGTGGAACATCAAGAATCAATTTAATTGAGTTCTTTGGCGTGCTTTGTTTGTTTGTAAAATTGGTTGAGTGGTTCTGATTATAACTGAAACTAAACTGCTGCTTTGTTAAATCTAGGCAATTTATTCATCTCTTAGGTACTACCTGTGCCCACGGCTTCACCCCCGTGGATGTGGGAAATTATTCAATAGGGTCGTGCGACCGAGACGAAAATTAGCTTATGCTATTTCTCACAACATCAGCTATCTGCCACTGAAAGTTCCGTCAAAATCGGTACAGCCGTTTTGGGGATTAACTAGAACAAACAGACAGACAGAGTTTTTTTTTTTGTAATAGGTACCGTACATACTTTCATATGCATTTAGTAAAAAGCTGTTATTTTAACGGTATAAACAGACACCTCAATTTTATTTCTCGTATTGAGTACCTGGAGATCACTGATTCCTTTTGTCAATACTACAAATTTTACCAAATTTTCCTGCTGAACGAACAAATTATATTATAAAATGAAGTGATGTTGCTTTCTGTGAGTAAATCTTTTAAAACACTTTTACATGTCTACAAAACAAAATGGCGCCGGCATTTCCTATCTGATTGATCCCGGAGTAGAAGTGCCCGAACTAACTCACGAGGCCATGGTCTCTCTTCTGAAACCTGGATGTTTGTTAATTTGCCGTAAAGTGAAAAGTATCGATTAAACGTGTCACTAAATACTCGTAAAAGCTTTTAAAAACTACTTTCGTCAAGCGAAATACATCAAAACCTAAATTTAATAGTTTGTTTTATCCTACCTAAGTCTTTACCAGTCGCAACAGTCAAATCAATCTGCCTAACCATTTCCAAACTATGTTGGGGTCAGATTTCTGTGTAACCTGATGCATCTGAATACCAGTATTTTACGTATAATGACTGCTTATTTCACCTCCGCAACCCGATACCTCCTGGTTGTCCGAATTTTCGAGCTTTCTGAGGCACGAGGGGTTCCTATGTACAATGGATGTTCACCCATCAGTGAACCGACCGCGGCAACCATAGCAATAATCTAAGCATTGATCGACCCGTGCGGCGGTTTTCTTTAAATAACGAGCCTCTCACCAAGTTGCAACAATAATTCTCGTTTTTGAGTGTTAATAAAAAAAGAGCTCTGAAAAAACATATATTTCATTCAACCTAACATACAGCGTCTCCCGAAGGAAATAAGCCCGACTTATGTTACCGATGAAGATACTTGATCGTGTAACGAGATGAATGTTCCAATTACTGATACTTCAAGTCAAAGATATGGTTTTTGTTTATCTTTTACGAGATGTTTTTTTTTGTGATAACAAAGGCGTTTTTTTTGGTCTAAGGTTCATTAAAAACCGTCAAAGTATTTGCGTAGTAAGACCACTCTTTTATGTTTTAACATAACATAACATCACGCATGTATACCCAAAGGGTTAGAACCTTAAGGTTTCTCTGTACCGGGATCTGTCAATAAAACACGTTTGTTCAGGTAATGTCATGGGTATTCCTTGCATAAGCCTTTAATGTCCCCACTGCTGGAACACAGAACTCGTCTCTTCGAGATGGATCCACCACGGGGCGTACCACCCGTACTGGGCGGGTTGGCAAATGTCACATGTCCTCGAATTTTTGTTTCTAGGACATGCCAGTTTTCTCACGATGTGTTCTTCACCGTTTTGAGAGCAGTGATGAAATTATTTACAAAAAGTAAAGCGCCTACCTGGGTTCGTACCTGTGACCTACAACTTGTAAATGGGGACTGTTACCACTGGACCACTACTGTCCACCAGTATTCCTTGAGCATTCCACAAAATCATATTTTATAACTTCTTTTCTATTTTTCCCTATTCTATTCTAAATAAGTTTGACAGTTCTAATGTATTAAAATAATTTATCGCCTGTCTGTATGACGTTAGGTTATCTTTTGCAAAGAACCTCTACAGTACCTATAGTAGATACACCCTCATTTCGTCAGTTATGTTTAAGTCCCATGTAATAAGGGCGTACCTTATCCTTTATGTTTTGTTTCTTTTTATAAAATATATTCTCCCCCACTCAAGGAGCTTTAGTGTAGTCCTTTTAGCTACAAAGACGATTTTTAATGGAACATTATTTAGTAGTAGAGGGTAATGGAAGCGCTTTTAAGGAACCCATTAATTAACAGCAGTGCTTGTCATTCATCAAAAGCACTTCCTTATTAGTTCTAATTTCAAACAAGGATTATGAAACTAAGTTATAGTGTAAATCATTAATTTGATTTACTAAATTCGGTTTATACTTGTCTTAGTATGACAAGATTGTGACACAGTTAATCTGACAGTGGATTAGCTAACGCTTGGCTGTTCTATGCCTTATCTGTGGCAGTTTGGTAAAATAGATTAAGGACAATATTCTGTAGGCTAAACTTAACCAAAATCATCGCTTGATTGGTTTTTGCTAAACAAAAGCGATAACATAACATCTTGCTAATCCATTGCATCATAATAATTATGTTCGAAACATTTGTGTTTTCAACAACGTAGGTAAAAACGCAATTAATGTTGTTTGAATGTTGTCTAAATGAAAGCCATTCCTACTTTTGGTGTACGTAATTACCCTGCTGATGTAGCTTGCCCCTATCGCAAAATTAGCATAGTATTTGGGTTTTTTGATATTATGAACCGCGTTTATTGGACTCCTACGATAAAATTGATTGATGTTCGACTCGCTATGGAAGCGTGTTGAATAGTTGTGAAAAGCTATGCATATGACAAACATAATATCTAAGACAAAAAGTCACGTGCAAGCCAGCTGGACTGTATAAATCAGTAACCAGCAGAAATTACTCGATCCACAGGAATTAGTTCTAACAACGCAACGATTACTAGAACTAACTGGACGACAACTACTCAATTGACACTTCCTACTTTACAAAATATTAGCACTTCTATGATTTCTTACAATGTCAGCTGATTTACCTGAATTGTTCTCTGAAAAATTCAGAAAATGGGATTTATGACCATGAGTAATATTCTGACGAAATAATGGAAGACTGCATTTGCATACCAATTTTAAACTAATCGTAAATATCCACTCCTGGCGGAGTCTCACTTTAATCTTTAGATATTTGTTCTTTCATTAAAACTCCTTTAAGGTTTAAGTTTGGCCCAAACTTTGAGGTTTAAGTTTGGCATAGTTTTACGAGTAGCATAACACTAAAAGTAAGGTTAAAGTCTATATTGGTAAGAAAATCTGTTTATAATAGGAACGATAATATCAAAACCAGTTTCTTGCAAATTGGATCCATGAGGTCAGATCCTGTATTCCGTCCAATAAGGTACCAATTAGTTGTAACCGTTCGGAGAATTCAGACACAATATTGTATTAATAATTCTGCAAAGTTACGGGTAAACCAATCATTTTGAGGTAGTCCTAAACCAATTAAGGTTACAGGGCATTTAAAGCGTAAATGAACGAACGATTTGCCCTATCTCTCCTTATTAGATTACTGACAAAGGTCGAAGCCGCTTAAGTGCGGCTTGTGTCAGTCCAAGTGTTGTGTTCCACAATGGTAGACGGTAAGAACATATTTTTTTTGTATTGCTCTATTTTACTGGCATGTACATTATTTTTAAAATCCTTAGATAAACTTTGACGGAAACGTCTTTTCATTAAAACTCATTATCTTCAAATAGATTTGGCACATCGTCCGTGGACAAAAAAAACATAACATAATATCATGCCTTTAACCTCCGAAAGGTATGGCAGAGGTGCAACTGTAGTACCTTTTTTTTTTTTTGATTACGGGGAGAAATGTGTAAAGTGAGCCTATTGCCAACAACCGAACAGAAATCCAGAATCCTAACTTTTCTTAATAATCAAACCGCTTAGTAAACAGACTGGTACTCGTAGTTCCTACCTTTAACAATTTGCATAGTACCTATAGAGCAATACTGCTGCCAACCTTTTTTCCATATCGGAAGGCGCAGCCGTTGTAGGCTACCCACAACTGGGGTTGGTGACTTAATTTCGTACAAGAAATCCACTGGTTGTGGGCAACATCAGAACTGGTCATTGCCATGGTGGAGAGGGGAGGCCTATGTCCAATTGTGAACGTCATTCAGTAGTTGGACTGCCTTTTTTGGGGGGTGGGAAATCATCAAATAACTTCTCCCGCTCTGGGTGGAGCAGGAGGGCGTGTCAGACTTTTACTGACTAAAACCCACTCATGTTCATTCAGTTGCCTATATGCCAGGGGCCACGGTATCTCTTTCGAACAACCCGCACCCCTGGCAGGCATCGGCCCTTGCGGACCCCATCAGTTGATGCTGACATCTCTTTGAGACGCGCTTGGAACATAACATGCCGTCGACCCGGGCTTGGTTCTTACTGGAAAGCGAGCTACGCATTACTCGCCATCCGCAAGCCCGCGCCAACGGTGGCCGGGAATCAGCCTGGGATTCCCGATGCCCAGGGCGTCTTCTGTGGTGACTAGGGCCGTGAGGGCGCATATACTGCCTCTCCCACACGTGCACCGCCTCCCTCTTTGCGAGCATCACTGCTTCGTAGAAGGAGGTGACGGCTACCCATGCACTCTCGCTCCGTACCATGGCCTGGACCAAGGCCAGCAAGAGATCGCCACCGCCAATCGCCTCCACGAGGACACGGTGGTGCTCCACCCAAGCCGCGCAGACGTCCACTGTTTTCTCCACCTTGTTTTCATGGCATCTACGCAGTGGAAACACCCGGGCGTTTCCTCCCGTATTATCCGAAACAGGAACTTGCCGAAATAACCGTTTCGGGTGAAGACCTGCGGAAGGTGAGGACGTCGTGGTGCCTCTCAATCCACTCCTCAAAGACAGCAACGATCGTGGCGTGCCCAATATGTACACCTCTGCCCAACCTTTCGGGGAGGCAAGGTAGTAATCTCAGCAGTTTAATGATGACGATTCACCCATTTCCTATCCTTACAGTTGTTGATCCAGGAGTTGTCAAGACAGGTGCCTATAAGTACGAAGATGGTACTCGCTATGTTGGCGAGTGGAATTCTAAGGGTCAGAAGCATGGCATGGGGCATCTGGTACTACCTGATGGTACCAGATACGATGGCTCGCTGATTGGTGGCCTCTGCTCTGGGTTAGGCGTCATGGCGTTCCCTGATGGTGCTAAGTAAGTTTAATACTTTTGAACATTCTAAAGGAAAAGTAAGAAGTGATACGTACAGTGAGTTTTTTTTTTAAGGACTTTGATCGATTTTTCAGTGATTTCTGGGCCGATTTATGTGATTCTTTTTCGTTTGGTAGAAGTAGCTCACGTGGTGGTCCCATATTACCAATTTTACTAATTTCACTTGAGTAGTTTTTGAGTTAGCTTTCGGTAATAGGTTTTTCATCCAGTTCGTCTTCATTGCTGATGTTGTTACCTCCACCAATTATAGTAGTCGGTTGTTTTTTTTTCTGTTTATGGGATATTCCGGTAAGTAAACTCGCGGTCAACCAACCGTAAGTGGTCATCAGTGCCCATGGCACATCTGAAATTTGCTATAAGGCCGCAGAAATAGCACGGTAGGACTTCATGATCGAGAGGGGCTACATACAGCCACACGGATCAATCATCATCAAATAATCCATTAGGTTTTTTTTTTTTTTTTTTTTCTGGGTGGGAAATCATCAAATAACTTCTCCCGCTCTGGGTGGAGCGGGAGGGCGTGTCAGACTTTTACTGACTAAAACCCACCCGTGTTCCCTCACTTGCCTGTGTGCCAGGGGCCGCGGTATCTCTTTCGAACAACCCGCACCCCTGGCAGGCATCGGCCCTTGCGGGCCCCATCAGTTGCTGATGACATCTCTTTGAGGCGCGCGTGGAACACAACGCGTCGTCGACCCGGGCTTGGTCCTTACCGGACAGCGAGCTACCCATTACTCGCCGTCCGCAAGCCCGCGCCTACGGTGGCCGGGAATCAGCCTGGGATTCCCGACGCCCAGGGCGTCTCCTGCGAAGGCCACGGCTGTGAGGGCGCATGTATTGCATCTCCCTCACGTGCGCCGCCTCCCTCTTTGCGAGCATAACTGCTTCGCTGAAGGAGGCGACAGCTAGCCATGCTCTCTCACTCCGTACCATGGCCTGGACCAGGGTCGGACGCGAGAGATCGCCGCCGCCGATCACGTCCACGAGGACACGGCGATGCTCCGCCCAAGCCGGGCAGACCTCCACCGTATGCTCCACCGTGTCCTCAGGGCGATCTTCGCAATGGAAACACCCGGGCGTTTCCTCCCGCCCTATCCGAAACAGGAACCTCCCGAAACAACCGTGTCCGGTGAGGACCTGTGTCAGGCGGAAGGTGAGGACGCCATGCCGCCTCTCAAACCACTCCTCAAAGAGGGGACTTACCACCGCGATCGTGGCGTGCCCAGCACTGGGTTGCGACAATCGCACCTTCCACGTCGCCATGAGATCCTGCCGGAGCTCTGTCCGCCGTGCCGTGATTTCCCGCGGCAGCGGAGTTACGCCCCGGCGTTTGGCCTCCTCGCGCCACTCCCAAGTGTGCGCGAGGACCTTTGCCTCCAGATCCCATGGCGGTAATCCGGCAAGGAGGCCCGCTGCCTCACCGGAGATCGTGCGGTATCCCCGGATGGCCATGACCCTATGGGCCGCCTTCAACCGGCGTGCTGGTTGGCGCCCCAATGTGGGCGCCCACACCGGCGCCCCGTATAGGGCCATGGCCCGCACGACCCCCGCGTAGAGCCTCCGGCAGGAGGCGTTCGGCCCCCCCAGATTGGGCAGGAGCCGCTTCAAGGCAGCCCCGGCCCGCTACAGTCTGGGAGCCAAACGTCGGAAGTGCTCCGCGAAGTTCCACCGGCTGTCGAGGACGAGTCCTAGGTACTTCATCGTCGACTCGACGCCGATGTGAACCCCTCCCACCGTTATCTGGGAACCCGTCAGTGTCGCATTCCGAGGGCCATGAAACCACATGGCCTCGGACTTGTGCAAGGCCACTTCGAGTCCCAGTTGCCGGATCCTATCCACGATTGTCGCAACCCCGTGTGTTCCTAAGTCGGCCACCGCCTGGTACGACCTCCCTTGCGCCAGGACCAGCGTGTCGTCAGCGTAGCAAACTAAACTGACGCCGCTAGGGAGGTCGGCGCGCAGCACCCAGTCGTATCCGATGTCAGACGCGGCCCCAGGACCGATCCCTGTGGGACACCGCACGACATCTCTCGCCGGTTCCATTCTCCTAGGTGACCGGGGTAGATGACGGCCCTGTCCGTCAAATAGGCCTCGACCACACGACAGAGGTAGGTCGGCATCCGGTGATACCGGAGTGCCTCCCTTATGCAACTCCAGGGCAGGGTGTTGAACGCATTGGCGATGTCCAGAGACACCGCCAAGATGACCCCACCCCGGGCCACTGCATCCCCCGTCGTGAGGGCTCGCACGCGCATGATGGCGTCCACCGTGGAGCGCCCCCTGCGGAAACGGAACTGGCTCTCCGCCAAATCCGGCCCCACCCGCACCAGCCGCCCGACGAGGCGGTCTGCAATGACTCTTTCAAAGAGCTTGCCCACCTCGTCGAGCAGCACAATGGGCCGGTAAGCGGACGGAGAGTCCGCGGGGCGCCCCTGCTTCTTGATGAGGACCAGTTTCCCCGTCTTCCAGTGACGTGGGAACTGGCCCTCCTCCAAGCATGCGCTCAGGAGCCCTCTTAGTCGAGGCCCGAGAGCCTCCAAGGCCAGGACCCAGGCTTTTCCAGGCAAGCCGTCGGGTCCTGGGGCGGTATTCTTGGCATTCAGCCTACGTACCGCCACTCTCAATTCTACCTCGGTCACCTCTGGAGCATCGTCGTCGTCGTCGGTGTGGTCCGCGTCGCGCACCGCAGGAGGCGGAGCCATGGGCGGGGGAGCATGCTCCCCTCGCGAGGGGAACAGAGCGCTCACCACGTCCTGCACGAGCTGAGGCCGGAGACTCTGGGTCAGCGGGGGAGCCCACGGGCGGATTTTTTCCCGCACCGTTTTGTAGGGGCGTCCCCACGGGTCTTTGTTCAGAGTCTCCAGCGACTCCTCGCGGGCCAGTAACCTGGCCCGCAGGATCTCCGCTCGGAGGGCGGTCTTCGCCGTTCTGTACCCCTTGTATAGCTCCGCCTGAATGGCTTCCGTATCCGGAGGGCGGATACGGAGCCTGCGGTGCCTGGTGTACCGGTGCTGCGCAGCAACGCACGCCTCGCGCAGAGCTGTGAGCTCCGGCGACCACCAGTACACCTGGCGTGAAGCGCGTCCTGGCTGGACCCGGGGCATTGCCACGTCGCATACCTCGGACATGGCCTCCCGGAACCACTCCGCCTCGTCGTTGATATCGGCAGGCCTGTCCGGTGGTGACACCCAGGCCTGCACGATCGAGGCTTCCAGGAGGAGCTCCCGGTCCAGCCGCTTCAGCGCCCACCGCGGACCACACGGGGCCTGTTGGACCGGCGCGCTCGAGGCCTGGGCGGAGACGTCAAACCGGATATACCGGTGGTCGGAATACGTCTCCACCCCCTCCATGACGCGCCAGTCGACGACACGCGGCGACAGAGCGGGGCTAGCGAACGAAATGTCCACCACCGACTCACCTCGCATCCGCACACACGTGGCGACAGAACCCCGGTTTAGGACGACCAGGCCCACCTATAGAGCCCAGTCCTCCACCATCCTACCCCGCACATCCGTCAACCGGGAACCCCAAGCCAAGTTCTTGGCATTGAAGTCCCCGAGGACGAGCACGGGGATGGAACGGAACCCGACGACGACGTCTCTCAACTCCGCAAGGGAGTTGTGGAACTCGGCGAGAGTTCGGCTCGGGGAGAAGTACACCCCTACCACTACAATCTCCCCGAACCGTGCTGCTACGCAACCCCTTCCTCTCTGGATACCCTCGAGAGCCGGGGTGCCGGCGGCGGCTGACGAAATTATGGTCACTGAGCCACTCAGGTCCTCCACCCAGTAATCCCTGGGCGGGACAAAGTACGGCTCAGCGACCACGGCGATGTTAATCGACCACTGCGCCATGCTCTGGAGCAACAAATCCTGAGCGGTGGCGCAGTGGTTGATGTTCGCCTGGAGGAGGCGAAATGGAGCCGTTATTGGCATTCCATTTCAGCCCCCTCCGGAGCCCCCTGAGAGGGCCCTGCCGCGGTGGTGCCGGCGGCAACGACGTTGGTAGGGGCGGCAGTGGCGGCAGCAGTGGCGGCAGCTACGGCGGTGACGGCGGTGGCGGAGGGCTTGCCCCTGCCCCGGCTCCTGGTTTCGGCGGGTGGAGCGCAGGCCTTGCTCCCAGCCCGGTGTTCGGCCGGCTTGCCAGCTGCCGCACATAGGTAACAGTGCGGCGTGGCGTTGCACGAGCATAATCCATTAGGTTTAGATATGCTTGCCGTGGTTAGTCCGTAGATGGGTGATCGACTTCACATAAGGCGGCTAAGCTCCGCCGCTTATGCTGTTAGGAAGATCAGACAGTTAACAGATGTAGAAATATTATGACGGTACCTTGCCAATTCATTTATGAAAATATCATGTATGTAAGAAAAAATCTACATCTTTTTTTAATAAAATAAGTGATATACATAATTTTAATACTAGAAACAAAGAAAAATTTGATCAACCATTTTTAAGATTAGCTAAAGTACAAACATCTTTTATGGGTACTGTGTTAAATGTTATAACAAAATACCTTATGGTATATTGCAATTAAATGAAAGGAAATTTAAAATTCATATGAAAAGTACACTTTGTAAACAAGCATATTACAAATTAGAGGATTATATCCGAGAACGGTATTGACACCCTACTTAAATTAAAATGAGGTAAAATAATATTATGTGCTTGGCCATATTCAAAAAATTTGAATTATGAAGAAAATGATTATATTTTAAGCCTAAATAATTTAATGCATATTTTGACATGTCGTCATAATGACCGTTTATTGTATTTTGATACTAACAATTTTGTTAGAGATTTTGTGCTAGTTCGGGAACATATGTTTCTTCCCAAGAAAAGATAGTCGACATGTATTAGCTACTTTGTCAGCTTACAATATACACGCAGTTATTGATAATCTAACTGAGACTAGGTTTAGTGACGAAACAGTATTATCTAGTTCTTCTAATAATACTGTAATTAATTCTTTAAACTTTTAGACACGACAACAGAGAAGCATAATAAGAATATTTTACTGTATCACCAAAGAATAAATCGCTTCCCTTGCAAAATCCTAGACGTGGACATGTTAATAGATAAATATCATATGGATATCCTATGTTTTTGTGAAACTTGGTTAAAACCAGATAGGATGTTGTTTAATGTAAATAATTTTTCAGTTGCCAGTGCGTACAACAGGTTTTCGATAGGGGGTGGTACTTTGATATTATGCTATAGTTATTTTAGATATAAAGAGAGAAAGGATATCACTGCTTGCTCTGTTGATCGCTTATGTGAGGTAGTATGTGCAGAGGTTGAGGGCCATACTTTCTTATCTGCTTATAGACCACCAGCCTCAAACTTGTCATCATTTTTGATCATAATGGAAGAAATATTAGGTAAACTTTTTAAAGATGATAAATTAGTCTTCGTGTGTGGTGACCTAAATATTGATCTATTAGTTAACTCACCAGAAAAATGTAAGCTTATCTCATTGTTTAAATCATTCAATTTAAAATGTATATTTAATGAAGCGACTAGAATAACAGCAACCACCGCTTCATGCATAGACAATGTATTTACAATTGCAAAATAAAGGACTCGTCCTTAATTAGTGGCGTTAGGTCAGACCGTACTGGTCAGCTTGTATCGTTTGATTTAGATAAAAAGCTACACCTAGATAAAACCATTGAATTGAGACCTCTGACTAAAAATAAATTGGAAACGTTTAAAAATAATGTTCTTAGCAATCTCTCAACAGCAAGTTTTGATTCACAAGACCCCAATATAAACTATAACACATTTTTTCTACAGTATGCCAAGAATTCAATAAAGCATGTCCTGTAAAAAAAGTTACAATCACTCCTAAACCAAAATTTAGCGAATGGGCCACAGCTGGCATTAGAAAAAGCAGAGATGTTTTATATAATTTGTACCACGAAAAATCACTGACTTCTGATCAGGCCCTTCATAATTATGTAAGAAACTATTCTAAGATATTCAAAAGAGTCTGCGCTCAAGCTAAATCTAAATTAATAAGTAACAAAATTAATATTTCTAAAAATAAAATAAAAGCTGTGTGGCAGGTAATTAACAAAGAAACTGGGAACACACAACAGCGAGATCAGATTGAGTTAGCTCTAAAAATTGATAATGAAACCATTTCAGATAAGTTAAAAGTTGCTGAAACTCTAGAAAATTTCTTTACCAACATCCCAATAGAGGTTACGAAACCTCTACCCTCGTCATCTGTATTAGCTGAATCTCTTCTTAAAGAAAACATCAGTAAGGACATTCCAAATTTTGAATTCAAAACCATTTCTATTGCCACAATTAAAACAGCATTTAAAAGTCTTAATTTAAAAAACACTGAAGACTTATGGGGGAATTCCGTTAAGGTTCTTGAACGTATCATTGACACAATTGACCCTGTCCTAACAGGCATATTTAATCAATGTTTAGACAGCGGTACGTTTCCTGACTTAATGAAACATAGTAAAGTAGTACCAATTTTTAAATCCATAGTGATCCAGAGTGATCCCTCTAATTATAGACCTATATCTGTGCTTCCAGCAATGAGCAAAATTTATGAAAAAGTCATGCTAGACCAGATGTTGTCACATTTTAACTCAAATGGGATTTTACATAGTCGACAGTTTGGTTTCACGAAAGGTAGGTCGACGACTGACGCGGGAGTAAAACTCGTCAGTCACATTTTGGAATCCTGGGAGAAGTCCTAGGATGCAATTGGCATTTTCTGTGACCTCTCAAAAGCGTTTGACTGCGTTGACCACAACACACTCATCTGTAAATTACACCACTACGGAATTCGTGGACGAGCTGCTGATCTTGTACTTTCCTATTCATCAAACAGGCAGCAAAAAGTAAATGTTAACGGGTCAACGTCCTCGGGGTCTCTAGTTAAGATGGGCGTGCCTCAAGGTTCAATTCTTGGCCCTTTTTCATTTCTAGTTTATATTAATGACCTTCCTTACCTAATGGCAAACTTCTCCCTTTTTAAAATAAATGCTTTGACTTTGACTTCGACTTACACATACGAAGATATCCCCGTGATTTGGTAAGAACGTTAAGCTGTTGGTACCAGCTGTAATTTGTGGATCTTTGACAGTCAGAAACCAGAAAGTATGACAACCAGTCTAGAAAAGTTGTATCGTAATACCCAATAACTGGGTTGTGGAGGTCAGATAGGTAGTCACTCCATGTAAAATACTAGACTCGAAGCCAACCCCAACGGTTAGCGGTAAAATGCTAGGCAGATGAGGAGTTCTTGCCCAAGAGAGCTGGCTCATAATGAACTATAAAAAATAAGTAGTATTTTAATAGTAATATGAAGTATACAATAGCTTTTGTGACACGTGTAAGGGATTCAGGAGAGGGCTTCTCTCTTTTTTCTATCCTGTATTTTAATAATAAACTGTCAAAAAGATTGAACTAAAGCTCTAAGTAGCGCCTACTCTGTCAGCCTAGTAATTGTGCCCTTGTCGCTCTGTATTTTATATATTATTATTTATCAATATTCTTGTCTTACTTTCGGGGGGACCAAGAAAATCAGTGCCGCCCACGTCTCTGTGTCCTTGAAAACATTCGTAAAAGTGTATATTTTCAAAATTTCAAAAGTATTTTCTTCATAAAATTTTACTGTCGTGAATGAAAATATTTATCGAGCTAGCCACTTATCGCACGGTCGGGTCTCTGCATTGAGAAATATAAAAATGTCTGTTTGTTATTGCACTACTCCTACCGAGCACCTTTCAAATGGCGCAATAAGGTTGATATTTATTATCACTGTTGTACATTATTTTGGTTTCTTCTTCAGAAAACATTGTTGTATCTTTTTGACGTGTTTTTCAACTCCGTGCTAAGATAAAATGATTGAGATTAATTAGCATGTTTTCGCTGAGACGTTGGTCGAAATATTCGTTTTGGTTTGTACTTAACCCGTCAAGCTTACATTTCACGACATTTTCTGTCTAACTTTTTAACGCTCTATGTTATTTAAAAGCTGTCAATCACACGACCCTATAAAAAAATTACACATTTTGTTGTACACAAATGCTGTTTATGAAAGCAGAAAACAATGAGAAAGGTACGTATAAAATTGTCGGATTGTCACCCATCAGCTGTCGCTTGTCAGTCTTACTAAATTGGCCACTAAATCTACCAACTTTTCTGGGCTAGGTAATTTAATACTACAACTAGCTTATGAAATTAATATTGTTTGAACGACAGACATTTGTGTGCCAAGTTTATATATCGACCACTAGGTTTCTTAGAAAAGCGTTGGCCGCCACATAACGGCCGCAGGGACGACTGTCATGAAAATTATGACAGCGGGGTTAAAGTTAAACCCGGTGTGAATAAACGGTCTCTAAGAAAACACATCAATACTTTCATAAATATCGTTTCAAAGACGTTATTTGCCGGTAATTTTCAAACACTATGGGGCAGCAACCGCTCTCCTAGAAAACCAAAGCTTGAGAGGTACGAATATCGATCTCGGTCGACAAATTTTACTTTACTTACTCGAGAGATCCCAGTAGGTTAGTGTCTTTTTAAAGGAGAAAATGCCTCACACCAAGGTGTTTTCTTCCTTTGTAGCTAAATACACTTCCCTGTTTTCCCTTCCGTATCATTCAAGAAGAAACATCACATCACCATGAAAATACATCATAAGGTTTTTAAAGGTTTCTAGGATTTCTAAACATTTAATTCGTCCTTAAAAGAAAGAATTTACAGTTTCTTTACACGATTTAGATTTTATTTTGGTATATAGCAGCATTATACGATTTACAGACGATTTAAGGGTCTTGACCAAACTGTGATGGTCTAAATTGTTTATTTCAATGTATAATACATTGAAAGTAAACAATTTGTTTCTGTCGTTTATTATATAACAGTATAACAGTTTTTAAAAATACGCTTTAATAGAAAACCAAACTAAAAGTAGAAAATAATCTTCAATAACTGTAAAATAAGAATAGAGTGATTAACCTAAAAAAAAAAAACATTTAATTGTACAAAAGGTGGTTTTTACGGTATTTTCATAATTACTACTTTCATCAATATCTGTCAATAAATTTTTTATAACGATTGACATCCAGCACCCCACGCTTTTTTAATAAAAACAAAAAAAGCGTGTTAAATATTTCGCTGTTTTTATTATTTTGTCAATATCACCTGTAGTGAACAACATTGTTGATTATAATTTATTATTTTGTGGTCAGCTTCTAGTGTAACCGTATGCAGCTGACTACAAGTATTTTACATGGCGCGACTACCTTTGTAACCTAATTACTGGGCAACACGATATTATGCCTTTCTTAACTATTTATATTTATTTATTACTTCGCGCTCAGAAATGTACAGGGCGGACTTAATGCCAAAGGCACTTTCTACCAGTCGACCTTTGGCTTTGGGTGACGCAGAGAACAAACAGTCGTAGGTGCAATTACGTAAGTCGTGTTTCTAATATTTATTCAAATAAAAGCAATTATACACATGTAGGAACGGAATGTTATGATAGAAGAGTGGAATGAAACGTAAAGATGAATGACAGATGTGAAGCATGTTGTATGAAAGAGATGAAAGTATGAAATAGTCTAGGAGTGAAAGATAACGCAAGGGAATGTTAAAGAAGTTGAAAAGAAAGGAGACGAAAAGACGGAGGAGAGACGAAAGACGTTAGCTACAAAGACGGGATAAAAATAAAATTCAAGTATATTAAAAAAAATCAGTGCTTTTATTCAGCATATATCGAACTAACCCTACACACAAAATATTATTTTACCTATATATAAAAACTATACATACGATATAAATACCTAATGAAATATAACCACAAATAAACATACTTATGTATACACATAAATTTATTAAGCCAAACAATGCGAAAATATTATCGTTGTGAAGATACTGCCAACTTCTTTTGTACGTGCTCGCGAACTTTCACTTTAAAGGTTAATCGGTCGGTTGCTATCCTGATTTCCAAAGGGAGCGCATTCTACAGAGAGATAGACTGAATGAAGAAGGAAGAGTGAATAAAGTCGGTGCGGTGAGTGGGACATTGAAGAAAGCGATTGTTAGAAGAACGAAGATTTTTGTTGTGGTCGACACAAATGTACTGAAAGTGAGGGACTAGATAGCTAGTGGAAGTTGGAGAGTCAAGAAAAAAAGACATGGTGGTCAACGCCCTTTGCTCTCTGCGCTGGCGAATATACAACCACTTTAAAAGTGATTGTTGCACAGAGACATGATCATATTTACGCAGATTGAACACGAATCGAATGCAGTAATTGATAAGACGGTCTAGTTTGTCGAGAAGATCAGCATTCACATCTTAGTAGCACACATCACCATAATCGATGATAGGGAAAATTAAGGACTGCACAAGCATTGTCTTTGGACTCGTGATAATTATATAATCTTCTTAATTACATAGTCTAGAATAACAACTAATATTTGTGAGGACGTTTTTCACAAATATTGACGGAGCGAGACGTTCAGACTTGAGAATATTTGTCTTGTCATTTCAACTCAAAGAAATACTGTATAATTACTTTCGCACGCTCAAACTCTTTGCAGACGAATTCTTTAGGACCTAATTTATTCTCTAATTATGAAGATTAACTGAGCGTTTTAGGTGAACGCTCGTGCTTTCCAGTTTTCAGAACAAATTAGTTACTTATGACCGATCATAGAGAGACAGATCGGCGAACCGGAAGATGTAGAGTTGGAAGGCCTTCGACAAGGTAGACCGATGAACTTGTGAAGGCTGCAGGATTCCGCTGGATGCGGGAAGCACAGAACCAGTCGAAGCGGCGGAACTTGGGGGAGGCCCAGCAGTGAGAACATTATAGGCTGATTATGATGAAGACCGATTGCTTTGGTTTGGACGTGGGTTATAGGTACTCACTTGCTTAGTTTGTGTACCTGGGTATATTACCCTGAATATACTATGTGGGAGCTGGTGGACCTCGACACCGGGCTACAGGTACTCCAGGCGAGCCATCCTTAGATGGCACGATAATAAGACGTTTATTATGCCTGGTAAGGAACGGCCTGTACCTGCGTCACCAGGCACTCCATCATAGGACTCTATTCACTAAAAGAAACACTTCCACATAATAGGCATACAGGGCTTGCATGGAGGCTGAGAAAACCGTTGCGCATGTGTTTTTGGGATGCGCAGGCGTTACCCAGATTAGGACAGAAACCCTCGAGACACCCAGGTCTTACACAGAGGTTTTAACAGACCACGAGTCACGATAAATTTCTGGAGGGAGGTGGGCTGGTTGGAATAACCACCGACGGCCGCCATGACCCACGTACCATGGTTCATCTGAAGGACCAAGTGCGGAAACCAAACCCTCTAACATAGATATAAATATAATATGTAAAAAATTGCAACAAATCATTCAACGTCTACCAGGACAAATTTGAAAGATTTATAGCATCTTCCTTTCTGAATTTCATCTTGTCATCGAAAGAGAAAGAAATTTGTACGACATTCCGGTTTCCACGTATTTGATCAGGATCGCTCGGCAAATAGAATGATGGGCAAGATAAATAGATTTTAGACACGTCTCCAAAAATATCGTTACTTCCTTTTCTTTAAGAAGAGTAAATGGAACATTTTTCTGTTTGTAGGTCGCAGTCAGAACGATTTTTTTTGTCATTATTTGCGCAATCTTGTAAGTAAGCATTTTGTTTGAATATACTGTATTCGCCTTTTTCTAACAAACTTAATCATGCAACGGTTCTATTGTGCTCAAAGTGCATACAGTAGTTATAATAATTACGTTATAACGAATGAAAAAAACAGTTTTCTAGATTATTTTTGACACGTCGGTAAAATTAGTGATTGGATGAACCAACCCAGTTCAAACTTCAGTGACCCAATTAAAATATTTGCTTCAAAACTCGATTAAATTTTTTAACACCTGTGACTTGTGTCTCTGTTCTTATTGTATCTCGAAAGAAAAAATAATAATATTATCGACTCCCTCATTGAAGTTTACAAAGTTTAAACCAACTCAATAGTAGATTGTATCATAAGGGAGCAAAATAATGTTTTTACGGAGAGGGCGCTTTTTTTAATCCAGAGAGAAGTGAGGGATTCTTTAGTAGAATCCGGAACGTAGCGAGGGATTCAAAGTACGTCGCCCGAGCCAAAAATATATTTTGCGCCCGAGTGATACACTCTAGTTTTCATCACCCTCTATGAGAAAATAAAATGCGCCTCATATTTTATTGTAATATTAATATTAAATAAAACATAGAGTAACAACTAAATTGAAATTAAATAGTATCTAATAATAAAACAACTAAAAACTTACATTTGAGACATTTTCGCAATTATGAAAATTTATTGTTAGTTTTATTAGGAATAGAGTTTGTTGTAGATTTTATATTCTGCGTATTTGAAATAATGTCCGAGTCTGGCTCATTTTGAGGAAAATGTGACACTGAATTTCGTTGTTTGGATGTAGATGAGCGCCGAGACAGTGGCATGGATGGATTAACTGAAGGTTGCAATTTAATGTTTTCCACGATGCGTTTACATGTTTTTGCCTTGTTCTCAATGGAATCTTCTATATACCCATTTGCTATAGCACTCGACTTCCATTCTCCATGTCGCTTGAGAACAGTTAAGTCCACTCCAGAATCTGCCAAAAGAGTAGCAGAAGTACGACGAAAACAATGTCCTGTATACAGTTTGATATCTGATAACTTCAAATAAGTAGCGATTTCTTGTGCCATGTTAGAAATTTTATAATTTCCCATAACTTGTTTAAAGCACTTGCCATTTTGATAACGGATGAAAAACCGATTGATCTTCATATCAGCAGGACGCAGGTCCAGGTATTTATGTACAATAGTTTTGTATTCTCGTCGGATTACGAAGGATCGGTCAATTTTTGTTTTTGTTTCTGTCAGCTTTACTAACAGTAAATCATCCGAGTGATTTTCGACATCATCGACAGTTATTTTTAAAAGTTCATTGCCACGACAAGCTCCATGTACTCCAAAAGACAGAACCACCTGTAACAAAACCGAATGTGAACAAGACAAGTATCTATCGAAGTACAGGTTACAGTAAAATGCGCATTTAAAAAAAGCTATGGTTATACTTTACTAATCCACAATAAACATAGTTACTTACTTTTACGGCAAGAAAGACTTTGTCGTGTGCCTCATTAAGGAAAGTCTCAACGTTTTTGACTGAAAACACTTTGGATTTTTTAGGTTTAAATCCATCAGACATCCTCTTCAGATACGCTATTAATTTCGAATGTGTATCCAGTTTTACGTCGTTATTAGAACTCACTGTTGATTTTAGCATTGAGTAGGTACTCCAAAGAGTGGAAGGTTGTTTAGTTTTGGCTAAGTACTGGAAGTAGGATAAAAACACAGATTCTGAAAAATTCTTGGCGCCTCTTGCATTTCTCCATTCAATAAAATTACCATAGGCTTTCATATATTTCTCCCGCGATTTTGCAGGTAATAGATTATCCATCACATTTCTTGCGTCAGTTCTAATAGGTACTTTCAGGAGTTAATTCTATACTTTCACTGTTACTTGAAGAATTCATTTTTCAAAATAAAACCATGAATTTCTAACAATCCGTGAAAATTGACAGCTGGCGGCGCGACTATGGGCCGTCGTACCAGCCAGTCTTTATTCAAACAATATTTACGTTCGATTTCTTTGGTGCTGAACACTCAGATGTTCCAAATTCAAAAAGTGCGCGGCAAAGGTAATCGGGGCGCACGTTTAAAGAGGATTAAAAATTCATTACTGCCCACTAAAAGTTTCTTATAGAAAACACCACCTTTGGGTGCACTTAAAGGCGAACCAAGTCGTCCTTTTCAAATAGTTGGAATGAAAAAGGTTTTCCCTGGGATGAATTAATTTATCATGAATGAAAGTATAAATATAACATAGATCCAGCTGTTTTTATAAAACCACGTAAAAATGGTTGTCAAAACTATTTTAATTTTGTGTGGGAGAGCATGGGATGTGAAAGCAATATTTTGTTCCACTGTCAGTTAATGGTGCCAATGCCAATCATCAACTGCCTAGCCTTTGTCCAACCATGTTCAGATCGGTTTTCAGTCAAACTGGTTGCAGTTGAATACCAATATTTTACATGAAGCGACTGCCTAACTGACCTCCACAACTCAGTTACTGGGTATTACGATACCCCTTGGTAACACTGGTTGTCAGACTTTCGGGCTGCTGACAACCCGTAACAACTGTCAAATATCTACGAAGCACACCAATGGCCAATGGTGGCACAGCAAATAAAATGTTTAATTAGTTTATTTTGAAAGTCTCCAAAATCTTTTTTGTGCAGTGGCTACGTTTTTACATTACAGACTATGGCTACAAATATTTGGAAAAGTAGATGTTATTTTAAGAGCTGGTAAAAAAAGTAAAATGACCAAACTTTAAAAGCGAAGGTCCAACGTAAAGTTGATTGCTGGACCTTAGTTAATCCTGACATTAAAATGTGATAATAATAAAGGTTTCTGTTGCGTAAAATAATTAGTAGTCTGTATTTCCGCCGTAAACACGGATAATTGTGTTATCCGCGTTAGCAGCGATCGGCAGCGATTCGGCCCTCGGTAAATCACGTTGCGGAATGCACGCCCGCACGCACGTCCGTTGTAGCAAGCGAAAAGATTTTTGGTGTGTGAAGGGCATATATATTTGGCAGAGCTATTTATTGAAATATAATATCCCATGCGAGCTAACTAGAATTCAGGTCCGGCGATTGAGTAGGTTACCCAAGCAGCACGGAAACGTTTTTAATATCAATATAACAGCCTATTTAGAACTTAGAGGTCATTTAGAGACTAACAAGAGTGTCGAAAAAATATGTTGTTTTTGTAAGAGTGGTTTATGAGTCATTATATAGCACAAACTGTATAAAATTAAAACTCTACTATACAGATTAAGTATTTTGTGACTCTTTAATCTGGTTTTATCGTTAAAGCTATATTTTGCATGTAAACACTTACTTCTTACAGCTCTAAGTGTTATTATAGTATCACTTAAGACTTGTTTCTTTAGAATGGTATATGCAAACTCCGTTCTCAAACTTATTTTATGGCATAATTGTACACTCTTGTAAATACACTGGTTGTATGACTTCTGTCTACGAGGGTGTTTTAAAACTAATAAAATAAATGACAGCTATAGTACAGCTTTAGTTTATATTACTCATACAGTCGCTCGTTTGACCTTATAGTCAACCGTCGTTTCCGTCGAGATCCAACGAAGAGGGTTCCGTGGCAAAAATATTAAACAGAGATATTAAGGATCATAACAGTTATGTCAAATGTGTAGATTTAGTTCAACTTTCGGAACCTGATGAGGACGTTTCTTCATGCAGCAGCGCAATTAGTTCAAATGATGATTGATTTAAACCATGAGATTAAGTTTTGTTACTGCTTCGTCATACGACAATAACGATTGCTTTTTCACACAGCATTTTGAGGTATACCAATTAGGTAAAAGCCGAGACGTTCCACCTTTTACTAATTTGTTGACATCTAATCGCTTTCTTGGCCATCTTAACTTGCCTTTTGATTCCCACAAACCTGGTACAATGCAAAGCCTGTTTTCTCCTTTCTCTATGGTTTATTTAATTTTAAACGGCATGTTTTTCTAAAAATAAAGTTAAACAGATATAATATATCCAACTCACTAATAATACTTTGCATTAAATTTACTTAGGTATTAAAGTATACGGTCATGTTGAGAATCTTTTTAAAATTAAACAGCTGACTCTTTTCGTTTAACCATACGTAGGTACTTATCATCGTGGCCATATTTTTTTTATTTATTTTAAGTAACTAAAGAGAATTATAAGTTATTTATAGAGAACTAATATACAGCCAAAGTAATCAAAATATTCGAATGTAAAGCTGATTAAAAGCCAAAAGCTGTACAATATAATCCTTAACTTACTAAGTATAGCTCAGACTATAATACACTCCGATTACCGTTTAGGCTGTTCAGCAAATAGTCGCCATTTTCGTAATTTCGTATGTATAAAACAAAATTTGAAATATAATTTCAGGAATACACAATATCATGATTTTCAGCTTGATATGAGGGCACAATGATCAAACTACCCTCACTTCTGTTATTTTAAAATTGTTTTTTCAATGATCACACTGCCCTCACTTCTATTATTTTAAAACATCGACTTACCATTTAAATAGTATTTTTCTTTTATACCAGATCGATTATTTTGCTGGCACTTAAATATTTTGACGGAAAACATAGACAGGTTCACATTAAATTTGAATCCGCAATTTCAATTCACTAATCAAATCAAATCAAATCATTTTTTTTATTTCACATAAACCTGCAATGGCACTTATGAAACGTCAGAAGCTAGGTGCACGGTTCCAATTTGTCGCTTCCTATGGAGAAGAACCGGCAAGAAACTCCACGGTTACTCTTTTAAAAATAATTGGCTTTTATAATGTTTTCAAATTACAGTGTTATTCGGTATGGGAGGACAGTGTAGGCCTGTCAAAAAGTACCAAGTACTTAGAGGAATGAAAATAAAGAATAGAAACTGTAGGCCTACAACGTTCTCTCATTCACAATATGTAAAAGAATCTACATAAGTAAAATCAACCTATTTAAACCAAGTGATATGATTTCCATGAGAATCACTAATAAATACTCGATATTACAAGTGTTGTATAATGTCAAATAATGACGAGAATATGTCAGAAAGTGTAAAAAATAAAATTAATAAAATTAACATTGTAATTTGGAAGCAGTTAATAGACGCTCACATAGTTATGGTGCTAATGAGTTACCAGGGAAGCTACATGTGCAGAAGGAATGAATGCCAAACTTCCTTGTCTTCAACGTAGTCTTTTATCGTATAATATGCTTTTTTGATAAGAACACGTTTGATGTGAGTTTTAACCTTTCCATCGCTAAGTTCTGTAACTGACTTTGGCAACTTGTTTTAACAAGTAGCTTTAGCAAGTAGCTTTTATAAAAGCGGATACTGTTTATTAGAAATGACTTGCTAGTTTAAGTCAATCTCAATTTTGTTACCTATCACAATTTCATCTTTACTACGTGTAGTTATTTAAATTAAGGAAATCGCATCTTTTTTTGAAAAGACCTAAGTTTTTGCAAACATACAAGACATACATATGTTTTCTAAGATTTTCTGTAGCACCTCATTGACTTTCCAGGGCGGAATTATCCGTGAATCTCCACCTGAGCAGGTTTTCTTTGCTTCAGCCTACCTAAGTGCGAAGTATATTTAAATATTTCCAGGTAAACCAAGGCAACTCATGTCCAGGTACGAGATTTTCAGCAGGTGGAACGAATAGGTTTTGTAGGGATGCACTGTCACGACATAGCTTAAGCTTTACCTTAAATCCCGTGAGTGGGAGGACACTCTTTAAAAAAGCTATTACAGTTTTTAGCCTTTGTGACACGAGAATGTTATCGTGCAAAGGGTGTCGTGTGTCGGAAACCATCTTGGCTCTTTCATTAAGAAAGTTCCATGGACAGAGATGAATTTAATTACGTACATACATGTATGCACACTATTTAGGACTTAATAAACCATTTGTTTAATTTCAAAATATTTTTTGTTAATAACACACATCAACCTACGACAATTGTAAGTAGAAGTGTTGATACAGAACGGAATAGAGAACTTTAATGTCGTGCTTGGCACTAGTAACTTTAGTTTTCAACACTGGTATAAAGTGAAGCACAAAACTCTCAAACAACTCCAAGCTTTTGAAACTTCTAAATCTGGATCTTAGGAATAAGGTAGTTTATAAGTTTAAACTTATAGAGAACTAAACGTTAATTTTTAATATTCTACTTCGTACTCGGGATTTACAGAATTTTCATCTCACGACGCAACGCGCGTTTTACTTGTAGTTACCAAGTGAACAATCACACTGTATATGCGTGAAGACGAGTGGAGTCGGCACAAAACACACGCAAACACACACATACACTTCCGACTTCCCAGAAGCGCATACACACATTCACACCATGTTTGTACACTTGGTAACCACAAGTAAAGCGCACGTCACTTGGTGAGATAAAAATACTATCCTAAAAATAAAACCTATTTAGAATTTTCAAAGTATTGAAAGTTTAAGAAATTAAGAAAATGGTATATCGTTAATTTTTTAAACACCTTGAATAAATAAAAATCCAAACACATATATCACCACATAACTCCACACACAGATTTTTCATAGTTTACTAATAATAATACCTGCCTACATTTTAATGAATAAAGCATTGGCTACTTACTTGAACACAGATTTTATCAATAAAGTTTTCAGCCTGTTTTTAATTAAAAAAGCATATTGTTTCCTCTTAATTCATTCGGCCAAATTAATGAACAAATTTTCTTCGCAAATAAAAAATGTCTGAAGCCGAAAATAGTTCCCGTCTGACAGAGTTTTTAATTAAAGCAATCCTCGAAAAGGCCATTTGGAAATTATTCAAGTCTGTGCAACGTTAATCGTTGAGAAAGAAATCTCCAGAGTACTTTTTGAGTCTAGACAAATTGAGACCGAGTTCAATGTGATGCGTACCAACACATATAGTTAACTAGTTTTTGCCCATGGCTCAGCTCGCATGGATGTCGGTCATCCCGTAGCCTATGTCCTTCTCCATATCTCAAGCTATATCTCGGCCAAATTTCACGACGATCGGTTAAAGCGGTTTAGGTGTGAAAGCGTAACAACCAGACAGACATACAGAGTTACTTTCGCATTTATGATATTAGTCGAGATTATAATATTATATTAGTAGTGATTAGTAGGGATAGTATAAATACGAAAGCAATTTTCAGTCTGTTACCTTTCCTTGTATTATATATTTGTTATCAGCATTTTTATGACACGACGCAAGAATAAATTCTTTGTCTGATCTTGGGCAAGTCTTCAACTTTGTAACTTTAACGAGTAAAACAGGAGGCTACAGCGAAGAGATTAGGAATCACATCTTTGCTGTAGCCTCCTATACTCCTGTTTACTTAAAGTATGGTAAACAAGAAGTCAGAAACATTAAATTGAAACTTTGATCCAATTTGACTTTTGCATGAAACTTTATTTCTTATGTGCCTAGCAAATCTTTGAATTAGATTCCTTATATTCGGTATATATGGAATATTTACTGTTTCACTGCATGGATGTTACATTTATTTTTCTTTATTGGGCTTTAATTCCGCAGTAAAGTGCTGACTTATACAGATTTTGAGTTGAAATAAAAAATAATGTAAGCAATGCATTAATACGTTATTATTAGAGCGTTTACAACACAAATCAAGTCCTTTGTTCTTACAAGTTATATTTCCGAAAGTTTTTTATAGCTTTGTTTATTTTATACATACAAATCTATAAAGAACTTTCGTTGTGATTGTTTAACGGATTTCTACTCAAAATAACAACGTTGTTGTTGAATGGGCAGGCCGTCGCCGTCGGTCGGTTTATTTATATGTGGGTGCAGCAATAGAACCAAATAGTTTTGATGTGAATCGGCGAAAGTTTAATTGGTTGTTGCAAAATCTAAATATTGTTGGGAGGTTTGCACTAAAAATAGCCTATTCTACTTTATACAAGGTGTAACAGAAACCCTATAGCTATCCTTAAGCACTAAAGATAACAGCTGGTATAGAATCACTATACACAGTTTCAGCTCAAAATAAAATACTCTAAGAATTGATACCAAATTTTCGATTACATAAGTTTCTTAAATTCAAATCATAACAGACGTGTCACCGCACTACGTAGGTCAATAACTTTCCATGTTACTTGCCAATATCTCTTCCGAGTGATGTGTTTGTTTCAATTTGTGCTGGAATCAATGTATTAAAAATTCTCATAACTTCCGAACATGTAGAGATAGGATTAAAAAGCCCTTCCAATATCGTTTGATATCATCCAAAGAAGCCGTACCCTTGGTATGTATACCCTTTCCGTTACACGTGTATGAAAGTATGAACCAATTATTTTGGCGCGTGTATTCTGATTTTGCTACACAATGTGGTTTAATATTGAATTAGTTGTCCACAATCGAGACTAGCATATCTCAAATACAAATATGTGAACACTTAGCAAATATTGTGTTATTTGTAATTCCAGATATGAAGGTGAGTTCATGCAGGGCTGGTTCCATGGTCACGGTGTATTCTGGCGAGCTGATGGCATGAAGTTCGAAGGAGAATTCCGTGGAGGAAGAGTATGGGGACTAGGTAAGAAGATTCTTAAATTATCGATTGATTTTTACAGTTATTTTTTCCAGTTTGGTAAAGACAGATATTCTTTTAAATACTAAAACTCGACTTAAAAGTAGGTCATCATCATAATTTCAGCCGAACAACGTCCACTGCTGGACATAGGCCTCCCCCAGGCTCTTTTTTTGGGGGCTTTTGCCATAATCGCCACGCTTGGCAGGCGGGTTGGCGATCGAAATATAGTGGTAAAATGCACAGAGAACGCTGCTGCCCATTTTCTGGTAATCCCTTAGTCGCCTTCTACGACACCCACGGGAAGAAATGGGGTGTTGCTATTCTTTTTACGTCCGACACCATACGGAACGAAAAGTAGGTGGTAGATAAATATTTTGTGATTAAATCAGCCTATTGCAGTCCACTGTTCGAAATAAGGCGTTAATCAACAAAAACTATTCCACACAAAAAAGAAAGACAAATGACAATGATAAATGATTTTATTTCTGTAAGTAGGTAGTAATACCTAGTTTAACATGTCAATCATATTTTTAAAAAGTAGATGAGGTCGGCGCTTCCAGTTTGATTATTCTGAAAAGAAAGGCCAAAACAAACTCAGAGATAACATCTTGTTGGATGACATTTACCGTCATATTATTAAAATACCTAAGAATAAAATAAATCAAGTTCACATTCATATATGACGCTTACTTTACTTGAAAAAGTAAAGTATAAGTGCAGTCTGTGGATTTTCTTCTTAGCATAGGCTCCTCACTCTCCATTACTTCTTATTGAGTCAGTTAAACGGCTAAATATGTATTAGATTTTAAGTAAGGCAGCAGAAGGCACCATCTAATTGAAAACCTTCTAACCTTTACTCAAAGTTGCGGCCAGACGCATAAAAGTGTAGCATCGCTTTCTTTTCATTTTGTGTGTTATGTTTGTACCTACTTATTACTTACTTAAGTATTTTAGTGGTGGTCTACCTTTTATAGCAAAACTTTTTATGTCATAATATTATTTTGCATAACAGTGGATAGCATAAACTTCATTTCGCCGAAAATCGTTTGGCATACACTCATTTGGCATACATTCAAAACGCATAATTTTGCAAGTCAGAATCATCTTTAGGCATACATTTCATATCCATAATGTTTCAAAAGTAGAACCATCATATCCCAGAAGGTTTACAGTCAGAACCTGGTCAGAACCGTCTTTTGGCATACAATTCGATAGTTATTAAAAGGCAGAACTATCATATCCCAGAAGATTCACAGTTAGAATCATCTTTTGGCATACATTTTATATCCATAATAATTGAAAGACTCATTTATCACATTACAGAAAATTCATAGTCAGACTAATATTGTATTTCTTACCTTAGTAATGAAATTGACAGAACACTTTTTTTTTAATCAAAATTTATTATTATGTGGTTTTTATTTCCCTGTGAGAACCAAGCAAACAAACATACACCATGCATGCAGCAAGCATGCAGCATGCAAGGAAGCATGCAGCAGGCATAGTTTCTGTCACGGCTCCAACGCTGCGGGGCTCCGGCGGTCCCTCGCGAACTTATGGTCGCAGACGGTTTAACGCTCACCACAGCGCGGGCGGCCAGCGTTACAACCACCTGCTTCTCAACCTGCGGGCCGCGGCGCCCCTCCGCGCCTACGCGGGCTTAAATTACACTCTGGGCAGATAGGACTTGGTGGAGTAGGTTTTGCAGCGATTCGTTTCTGTCACTAAAAGGTTAAAAATGCTATTTTATAGAAATGGCAATATGCCTAATAAAATTATTCCAAACAAAATTCTACCATCTTCATAGTATGCCAAGTGAAATTGTACCAAATAATCGTCGCTCTAAACAAACGTTATGCTAAACAAATTATGCGGAATGTTAACTTTGCCAAAGGTAATTTATGCCTAATACAATTCTGCCATTTTAAAAGTATGCCGTTGTAAATTTGGATATATAAACATTCGGCCAAACCGTAATTATATTAAATAATTTTGATGCCTTAAAAATTTTCGTTTAAAGAAGACTATGTGTGTTGTGTACCAAGTGTGTTATGCCAAATAAATTTCGGAGCGTCAAGATTCTGCCAGGTAGAGAGAACCCATTTTAGTGATGTAGAATTCCCCAGCCAGTCGACGATACACCACCATCTCTTGTTGAAAACAACAAAAAAAGAAACAACCCGAAGGCCAAAAACCACTACAATGTGAAAAAGCTGACTCAAAAACGCATCAGAACTTGACCGTAAAGCAATACATTAAAAAAATTTCAATAACAACTCAGTTTATAAATAACGGAGTTCTGAGATATTATTGTTGTGTTATGCTATGTATGCTCCAATTTTGAAATAGCTCACAAACTTTGAAAACTTTAAGATGTAGAAAAAAATATACGTATGAAATTACGGCTTACGCTTACAACATCAGCTCCAAATCAACCCCTCATTGAATCATCATCACAATCTGCCTAGCTTTTTCCCAACTTCGAGTCGTAGGTAATAATAATCACTTCAATCCAGCCCATCCCTTACTGCCTACTTACTTATATAGATTCTTTTACATATTGTGAATGAGAGAACGTGGTAGGCTTACAGTTTCTATTCTTTATTTTCATTCCTCTAAGTACCTGGTACTTATTGACAGGCCTACACTGTCCTCCCATACCTAATATCACTGTAATTTGAAAACATTATAAAAGCTAATTATTTAAAAAAGAGTAACCGTGGAGTCTCTTGCCGGCTCTTCTCCATAGGAAGCGACAAATTGGAAACGTGCACCTAGCTTCTGACGTTTCATAAGTGCCCTTGCAGGTTTATGTGAAATATATATGATAGTTTGATTTGATTTTAATTTGATTTGCCGTCTTCCAGCGCCTCCGTTGGCCGAGGTCTGTACCCCACAGGGTGTCCTTAGCGTGTAGTTGCTTAGTTTTAAGTTTTTAGGCTCTGGCTGGAGACCTTAATTTATTGACGCAGCCACAGGCAAGTCCGGTTAAACAGCCAACAACCTCCTCGGTTGACCTGCCAGGTGCCATTCCCAAACAAAAAGACCGTGCGGCTATTAACGGCAAACACTTAATTGAATAAAATTTCAAATCGGGACACTAGAACAAATCCATTTAAATAATGTGGTTACCAAACAATGCCCAGAGACAATAATCTAATTAAAACAATTCTCAACTAGGTGAGTTACTAGTACAACTATATCAAAAGCTTTGGGCACCTACACAAAATGCTATGCTAATTGCTAGATATTCAACAATATAAGTCGAATGAACCGTAATCTATTTTTACGAAGGCTTCAGGGAAATTAAATTGTTGAACAATTAACACCTTATGTCAATTTGTATTATTCCGATCTGTGACCCTACTTTGTCTCCTTGAGGGGAATAGATTGGAGGCAGATGATTTTAAATCTAAACCACTAGTCTTTTATTTAATGTAATGATGCTCATAATGTGTGGCTTTAGTTTTTAAAATGTAATGTATCCATTGTTCCGATCCATTTTTCCGATCTGTCCCCCTAAGAGGACAAAGCAGGGTGACAGATGGGTATAATTCGTCATGTTGGTGAAATAAAGGTATTTCATGCAACTGTCAAGAATGAGAGTTGTGTTTTCAATGTACGAACGCTATTATAGGTTAGTTGTTAATTAATTTCCCTGACTTTATTATCTTACAAAATTACTAAAATACATCAAAAGCTTCTCTAATCGTAAAAAAAACCTAATTGTTATTAAAAATCTAGAATGAAGCATTTACAGGAAATATACTATTTAACTTAGATATGAAAACACGACACATTAATCAAAATCAGTGTCGAGATGATTCTCAAACTATTTATTAAATTGCATGTTGCATTGGGATCCGATTCATGGGGTTACCTACAAATGCACGTTGCCTCGTTAATTTCCCTCGAAGCTAATTAAGCGCCTTAGTTAAGGTTAAAGAGATTGATTACAGTCAAGAGACCCGTGGGATGACTTATGGTTAACATTGCACAACACTCACATCTAACCGCTTTATTTATAAACGATGCTTGAAGTTAAGTAATGAATACCGACTGTTTATCCATACATTTTTGACGTTTAACCCTAGAACCGTACCCTGGAGTGCAAATAAAAAAAATGCGTTTTTTTTACTCGGCCGATTATTTTGCCCTGGACGAAGCTTAGCGTAGAATGATTTGTCGGACGTAATTCATGTGAGCATGTGGTTATGGTACACTGCGCTTGGGGTACTCCAGTACCCATGGACATTCCTGGTTGCCGACGCCTCTCCAATTAAGTATTGGGGATAAATTTGGGAAAGCGGCAAAGGAGTTATCAAAATTAGCTGCGCTATTAAGAAATCATTCAACCAATCACAGCAGTTTAAGCGTGCTTTTCGTTTGAAAAACTGGCTTTACGTTTTCTATCTTTATGTTGTGTCATTGAAGAGACACTCCACTTACTATATCAAGCTTGTAAAAAGGCATACATAGTTATGTTATGTTTTCATTATAATGGTATAATTGATGTATATGAAATAATCTGAAAATATATTTTTTTCACTTTCAAAAGTGCCTTTAATGTTTTGAAATTAATGACTTGACTTTGACTCTGATATCTAAACGTAATTTAGTTCGTACTGGGCCATAATGGATGGCGCTACAGGTCAGTTATTGTGATCGGATAGCTTTTCATTACGAAGTCAACAAAACAATTATTTCTAATAATTAATGTGAGTGCTATCATACTATAAAACTAAATCTCTTTTTATGTTTTTTCGAGTGACCACTTAGATGTTCTTAATGGCACAATGGATTTTGATGCGGTTTTCATCGTAATTGTAGAGCATTTATTTGGGAAAGTTCATAAGTGATACATTCGGTATTGTTTTGTTTTCCATAAAATAATTTGTACTATAATTGTTTTACATAATCGTCGCCCTCATAATATTTACTTGCAAAATATCATTTATACTAATTTCGCTTGTCATATCAACTTATTACTCGTAACTTTTATTTGCCATAAAATAAGTTTCCATGATAATATATGTTATTATCATTAGTTAGTATAAGTAACACATTACATAATCGATACTTGACATAAGCAACATCCCCCCCAGTGGGGTTCCCGCATTGTCGTTGCGGGGGGGCTCAGTAACCGTGGTCACCCTCCCACGGTGAAGCGAAGAGGAACCCCAAGGTGGGGCCGCTCGTCAGGGCTTGTGCCTCCAAGCCGACGACGTAGCGGCCAAAAAGTAGGTTGCGGCGAGGTGCATCGCAACTGAGGCGGGCCGCGATGTCAAATGGGAGGCATCGCGGCTGAGGGTTACAGGCTGCGGCAGAGGAGGAGTGCCGGTACTTCTGAGTAGCGCTCTTCCCTTCCGTAGCCTGGACGGGGTCGCCACCGTTTGATGGCGGACGCGGTGGGCCCGCAGGGGAAGAGGAGTGTCGGTATAGCGTTGGCCGCTCTCCCTATCCCTGCGGCTGAAAAGTGGTTGGCGGCGGGGCCACTGTACTGACCCGTCGCAGGAGGACGTCAGCAGCAGCTGGTGGGGCCCGCAAGGGCCGATGCCTGCTAGGGGTGCGGGTTGTTCGAAAGAGATACCGCGGCCCCTGGCATACGGGTAGCTGAAGGAACATGGGTGGGTTTTAGTCAGTAGAAGTCTGACACGCCCTCCTGCTCCAACCAGAGCGGGAGAAGTCATTTGATGATTTCCCACCCACAAAAAAAAAAATAAGCGACATCCTTACTAATATTGGAAACGCGTAAGTTTGTATGTATGGATGTTTGTTACTCAATCACGCAAATGCGGCTGAACGGATTTCGATGAAATTTGGCACACAGATAGCTTATAACTCTTTTTATCACGATATTACGTTTCCTCGGGATAATTTTCAACCTCTACGTGGGCGAAGCCGCTGGCAAAAGCTAGTGTAATATAATTTAGAGAGGTTTATTGTTTTGTACAAATCAAATGATTTATTACAGCAAACAATCTTTAGGCAATAAACAGTTTGTGAAATTCGACACGGCTGGGTTAGGTTAGCAGCCGCCGAGCGCTAAATTTCCTCTTTTGCAAAGCACTGATTAAATTATTTATGTCAGAATAGTTTTGTTTTACCCGCATACTACAGTATTAACTGTGAACATGTTAATAGCAAAATTATTCATTTTAACATGATCATAAAATCAAAATTGCAGGCGTTTGTACTGAACTAGCACTGTTTTGCTAGTATGGGCAAATTAATATTATGGTGAATAAATGTTATTGTAAATGACATTATTGAAAATTAAAAATAGGACAAATTAACAATATGACACTTGATCAATTATATATTATGACCAATGAAATTAGTGAAAATGATTTTATTTCATTTGAATTTGACGATTACGGCAACTGAACTGATGGTTATTTCTAATAAAATGATGGCAAATACAAGTATGGTATATCAAATTTTTGTATTTTAAATTATGGCAAACATTAGTAAACCGATACATTCATATTTAACTAAGATATAGCACAGAAATATCCGGAGTGACTTTGAAAACAATCAATAAAATTTAAGGGGGTGCTCTACCCAACAATATCAACGAGTTGTACTAAAGGACCATTTTAAAATTCGCAAAAAGTAAACGAAATCAAATTATTGAAGTCATTCTGTAGATGTTTTGATAAATTGCAATTGTACAACATCCCGTGCATCATCAGCACATCTTTAGGTGAACCATTGAACTGTTCACAAGAAGACAAAACCATTATTCACGAATTCTTTCTTCTGTTAATTGGCGACTTACGTATTAACTGTGATTCGTACACTAATGAAAGTAGATTTATAACTATCGGCTTAATATATCACTAGCTGCCCTAGGTCGCAAACGATAAAAGTTCTAGGCTAAAAGTAATATTTTATGAGCTTATCTTCTTGAATGACATTATTGGCAGTTTTAAATAATTGAGGGTTATGGCTGTAAAATCTAAGAATTTAATAACATCACCCATAAGTTCAAATGATAAATGATTTTATTTCTGTAAGTAGGTTTGCTCAAACACGTCAAACATAATTTTAAGAACTAGATGAGGTCGTCGTTACCTAACTGACTATTCTGAGAAGGAAGGACAAACCAAGTCAAGCCAATTCTCAAGTAGTATAATATTTATAACTGAGTTGGGTCAATTACACGTACGATCTCCCAAAATGTTATCATCACGAGACATCAGATTCTTTGAACGCATAAACCATGATGAAGTAAATTATATTTCAATTGTACATTGTATCCCAATTAAAGGAGTATTTTCGAAAGCCGCAATTTATTCACTGCGACTTTTTGAAAGTTCATTTAATATTTACATTGCTTGAGGTTTTACAAATTTTTGCGTTTGAGATACAGACTTCAGCATAATTTAAAATAAATAAGATTTTAATGAAAATTAATTGGAATGTTTGTGAAACAAGAATGTAGAAAAATATTATTAATTGGATTTTCTTCGTTAAAAACACAGTTAATATTAATTTAAAATGTATAAAACTTGGCAACTCTTGCAGTGAATGACCGTTGAAACTGTAAAAGGGGAACATAATTACTACTTTGGGAGATGTTCGTCGATTGAATGTAGCTGTTTGTCGCAACTAGCGAATATAAAAACACTGTTGTTTGTTTAGGTAATGAAAGTTGATATCATCATCTGCTGCCAGTCTAACTGGCTGCAGCTGAATTTCAGTATTTTACATGGAGCGAATGCCTATCTGACCTTCACAACCCAGTTACTGCGCAATACGATACTCCTTTGTAGACTCTCGGGCTTCTGACGACCCGGAACGATCGATCAAACCATGCGGTGATTATTATGTAGCCACAAGCCCCCCAAGTAATGTAGTAGATACAGATCCGGAAACTTAATTGTTAATCAAACACCCTTGGGCTTTCTGTGTTACAAGTTATAACTAAATCATACAACTGTCAAACTACAGAAGAATAGTTGTGTTTTGAATTTACGGAGAATATACAGTGCACGTTATAACGTTAAACGTTACGCGTTAGTGTTACATTTATAATGAATTTTCCTTTTTACAGTGAAGGCTTCTTCAAACAGACGCGAGGCGAGATTAGTAGAACAAATTCCATGAAGTTTTCACAGAAATTGCTCTACGAGAGTCGCGTCACGGCAGTTTGAAGAAGCCTCAAGGGTCACACCGCTACGTGAAGCGAAGCGACGCTGAGTTCACTTTTAAATCGGCTTAAAAAAAGGAAATGATTCTCATTTCGGTGGTATTTTTTTTATTTTTGTTATATCAGCACTCCGTTATTTAAAACCAATTTGATGAATTTTTCTTTTGTTTGAAGAGTATTTTAATAGAGTGGTCCCATATAAATATTGGTGTAGAGGTTTTTGAATTAGTTAGCTTCAATAATAGGTACGTATTTTTTCCACTTAGGTATGTTGATGATGTGTTATAATACCTTTACCTAACTTTTAACTAAGTGAAGGTATACGAATTTGTGTGGGGGAGGGTCCTGTTTCGGGGAAGAGGGTTGTTTTGTTTTATAAGATTGCGATGTAATATCGAACATAATATTACTTGTTAACTACACAAAAAGGTAAACACGCTGCACAGCACGGCGCATCACAGAACTTCGACACGCGTTTTCCCTCGCACCGAAATGATACTTTTTCGCAGCGTTACGTCTCGATGTAAACTGACCCTAAGAATGACATTCAAAATTAAAATCAAAATCAAAAGTCATTTATTGAAACTAGGCTGAGAGTCAGCACTTTTTGAACGTCAAAATTACATAAGACAGTGCCCCAAAACGCCCGCCCTTCACCACTTCCTAGTGCTTTAGCTGGGAAGAAGTGGCGCAACAAACTCCCCAGCAGCACAGCTGTCTGTTATGTTGGAAGAATTTGATTCTATATAATAATAGCATATAATTAACATTCAACAATAAATGAAAATTTTATTAATAAAAATTAAAAAAAAAATGGTTTATGCAGTCAAGTTAAATAAACAATGATATGAAGTAATTCATATGACCTGTTAGTAGTTAAGCTAATTCTGATGAAAGAACACAAACGTTGTCTTGAGTTAATCAAATCAAAATCAAAATCAAAAGTCATTTATTCAAATTAGGCTGAGAATCAGCACTTTTCGAACGTCAAAGTACATGAGACAGTCCCCCAAAACGCCCACCCTTCACCACTTCCTAGTGCTTTAGCTGGGAAGAAGAAGTAGTGGAACAAACTCCCCAGCAGCACAGCTGTCTGTTTAGTCGGATAGACTTGATTCTATACATACTTAGGCAAAGTAATAAACATTACGAGACACAAAATATTAATTAAATAATTAGTCAAAATGTCAGCTAGCCATACCAATATACCGACAAATAAAATGAAAACTGTCGAGGCCAAATAAAGCCTAAAACAACTCATCATAGAAAATATTGTTATGAGTAGATCATGTCAATAACTAATGACATAATAGATAGTTATAAAAAAAAAAAAATTGTTAGACAGGCAATAAAAAATAAAATAATAATTATATGAACGCATATAACCTGTCACTAGATACGCCGATTCTGGAGAAAGAACATAAACATTGTCTTGAGTTAATCACAGCGACCAACTATTCTTGTCATTTAAATAGTCGTTGATGGAATAGTAAGCCTTTAAACAAAGGACGGATTTTACTTGAGCTTTAAACGCATTAAAAGGCAAATCTAGCAAAGAAGAGGGAAGCTTGTTATAAAAGGTTATACCAAGCCCAGCAAATGAGTTATGAACATTATGAAGCCGATGAAGGAAGCACGTAGTTTGTCCTTATTTTTAGTATTAATATTATGAATATCACTGTTTTTAGTGTATAAGTGTATATTTTGCCTAATGTATAATATAAAAATTCTTTGTGTATAGCTGTATATTCTCTGTTCCAGGTCTGGTGACATTCAGTGATGGCAGTAATGGTTTTCCTCGCAACGAGGGCTTCTTCCAAGACTGCCGGCTGGTGCGACGCAAGCGCTGCCCTGAAGTGGTGCAACGCGCACAGAAAGTAGCGTATATGGCACGTGCGCAATGTCAGCAGATGTAGTGCTACTAATTATACTACTTACTGTTGGTAGTCATGCTTTTTTATTTGATTAAAAGTACCTCAAAACTCTTATTTATTTTCTTAGTTTGGAAATAAAAAACTGCTACCATTCATAAGCAAAACAATCCTTTTTGTTTATACATTAAATTAAAATGAAAGTAAATATGGCGCCCTCTAGAGTACATAAAGGTATGAACTAAAAAAATTACCTACCCTAACAAAACAATACATTTTAATAGTAGTAAGCGATCACAGAAGCTTTAGCTTAAGAATTACTTTTCTAACAACTTGTATAAGAATTACTTTTTATCACACCATTCATACATTCCGAATCTTAAAAGTCAAGCAAGCACATTGGACAGTCATGGCTTCCAATGACTTAGATGTAACTAAGCCCTGTGTAGAATCATGTAGAAGCGGCCTAAAAAAACAAATACGAGAAATATCTCTTGTAAAGTTACTTTACGCTCACAAATGTCGCAGTCATGCGTAGGTTAAGTGATATTTAACACTCTACGTTTTGAGGAGTCCCTGTGATGTAGGTAGTGTTGATGTTAATCCCACAGTAGGAATGGGTAATTATACAGAATATTATGATGGGTGAGGTAACAACAGTGAGTTTTATGGTAAGTACTTCAGAAACATGTTAATGTTTGGTTAACCGGGATGGGTAAGACCATGTCGGCACGTGAAATAATAGCGGTGAGATATTATCATCGCATTGGATTATCAACTCTCTGTGTTGAACCGAGCATTGACAATCCAACAGAGTGTATCCCAGCGCGTCGGAAAAACACAGTGTTGGACTTTATTATGATTTCAGAATAATAATCCAACTATGATTAATTAATGAACAGTCAGACTAAAAACAACCGTTCCTATTATAATATGTAACCCACCCAAATATAGGACACGGTGGAGCATACGGTGGAGGTCTGCCCGGCTTGGGCGGAGCACCGCCGTGTCCTCGTGGAGGTGATCGGCGGAGGCGATCTCTCGCGTCCGACCCTGGTCCAGGTTATGGTACGGAGCGAGAGGGCATGGCTGGCAGTCGCCTCCTTCAGCGAAGCAGTTATGCTCGCAAAGAGGGAGGCGGCGCACGTGAGGGAGATGCAGTACATGCGCCCTCACAGCCGTGGCCTTCGCAGGAGACCCCCTGGGCGTCGGGAATCCCAGGCTGATTCCCGGCCACCGTAGGCACGGGCTTGCGGACGGCGAGTAATGGGTAGCTCGCTGTCCGGTAAGGACCAAGCCCGGGTCGACGGCGCGTTGCGTTCCACGCGCGCCTCAAAGAGATGTCAGCAGCAACAGATGGGGCCCGCAAGGGCCGATGCCTGCCAGGGGTGCGGGTTGTTCGAAAGAGATACCGCCGCCCCTGGCACACAGACAACTGAGGGAACACGGGTGGGTTTTAGTCAGTAAAAGTCTGACACGCCCTCCGAAGAAGAAGTTAGAGGAGAAGTTATTTGATGATTTCCCACCCAAAAAAAAAAAAACCCAAATATTATGTTGCGTGCGGGAATCGAACGCGATGAGACTCTTGTAAAGAAAGAAAGAAAAAAAGAGAGAAAAATACGTTTATTGGCAATACAAGTTATAAAACTTTAAAACTATAAATAAAACAGAACAATGTTACTAATGCCAAAAGGGCCTCAGCGCAGCATAATGACAGATGGCAGCACAGCATGTATGTTGTAGAACAATTTCCATGACGTTTTCATATAAATTGTTCTACGAGTCCCGTCGCACCTGTTTGCGGGAGCCTTTATACTTAGTGCACCAATCGCTTCAAAGAACCAACAGCCAATCTATTCTTTAAGTATATAAACGCGAAAACTTAGTGAAAGTGAGCTTGAAGTGAGGTGGCATTCCCCTAATGCAAGGAATTGACATTAATGACAGGACACTTCACCAACGTGCTCGCGGTGAGATTTTTACACAATAGATCATAACTGGTTTTAACATGTTTATCTAAACGAGTGCTCGTCCAGTGGTCAAAATTCGAACATAATCAAAAAAAAATCTTAGTCCATATACTTTAACTATGCCAAATTTCATACTCCTCCGTCCGGGTAATTTTTGTAACAAGGGGTTTTCGCTTCACGTACCTAATATATACATACACATATACAAGTTAGCACCTAATATAAATATACAGATCATTCATCTGCCTAGCCTTTTCCCAACTATTTTGGAACAGCTACAGCTGAATACCAGTACCTATTTTACGTGGAGCGACTGACTATTTGACCTCCACAACCTAATTACTGTGTAATATATACCTAGGTAAGACTGGTAGTCAGACTTTAGGGCTTATGACTGCCCGTAACGACTGTCAAACATTTACGAATGGCAGACAGGACCAACAGCATAACATGCTTTCCGTGGCACGGAGGGGCCTCGATATCTAATTAACGGTCACCCATCCGCGGTACTACCTCGGCAAGCGTAGCATAACCTTAGATCGATTCGTACGACTGTTTTTACTTAACCACGAGCCCAAATATACTAAATAAAACTCACCACTAAAAATATAGTAAAAATATTTTATTTAGCATTCATAAAGCCTCAACAGAGAGCTACCTTTATAACTAAGTTTATAATAAATTAATATGCACAATTTTAGTACTTATAATATGTTAATAAGACTTCAATTTTCTGTTAGCTATAGTTTCTTCGTCGTCGAGGCATTGGCCGTACCTGACTTCCATGCATTTGCTTCCCTGAAAGTAAAAGAAAACATTTATTTAGTAAAATGGTCGACAAAATCTTAATTAAGTGTCACTCGGGCAAACATTGCTCAGTAAATCGTTCATTCGACCAACAGTTCATCGGCAAAACGATCATTCAGGAGAATGTCGTTCGGTCAGTTGTTCTTTCGACCGACAGTTCATCGGCTAAACGATAATTTAAGGCGATTCTTCGGTCAAACGTACTTTCGGCCACCGACCATTTAGGCAAACGTTCTTCGGTCAATCGTGCTTTTTTGATCAAACATTTCATCGGTAAAACGATCATTCGGGCTAACGTCGTTCGATCAGTCGTTCTGTCCACCGACATGGTTTAAAAAGATATTTCAAACTATACAAAAATTATAGAATTATGCTTGTCTCTCGTATCGGTATTAACAATAAGAGGTGATGCCTAAAAAATCTACGTTAAATTTAATTAATATTAAATTTCTTTGATAGTTTTTCAACTTTGTTTCAAATAATAAGGTTCATTTTCAATTGAGAAAATTTGACAAATTGGGATAGCTTGATGTGCTGTCGTCTAAACCAGCCAACACGCTGGTACCTATAGACTAACAGTTGATCGCCATTTGTGGATACCATTTAAGATTTTGTATTGGGAGTAATCATTATCATTCTCCTGCCCTTATCCCAATTTATTTGTGGCCGGCGCAACATGTCTTTCTCTGCCACACTTCTATATTAGTCGTCATCTCCGTAGTCATACCCTTTCTAACCATATCATCATTCACACCGTATTGGGAGCAATCCAAATGACGAATGAATTCTGTAGCCTGGTGCTAAAAGGACCAAACTACGTTATTATTGGCTTAAGTACACTGCAGCCCTTTTGATCACACATTTTTTTCTAAACGGTATGAAAGCGCACACTACATTGGCCTTCTTTTACATAGTAACTTTTGAAATATTGTCGATAACCGAACTCCCTTTTAGCACAAAAAATATACCTTTTCAATAAACTGGCATCACAACCTCATTTCATACAAAAACGTACTTTGGCCCTTTTAGCACCAGGCCACAGAATTTATTCTAATTAAATCTTTATCATAACGACAACAAAAAGAATAGATAAAATAATGGTATGCCATTGATGAAAAAACCTTTTAAGCTACACGAAAACACATTTATTTTAAGAAAGATTTTCCAGTGTGTTGGCTTAAGTGATAGTAAATAAAGACAATATTTCTCACTGATGAAAATACTTTTCTTTTGTCCACTTTAAGACACTCGCACATTCTCATTTATTCAACGAGTAACCTATCTATTGATAAATAATTTTATTTTTTTGATAAAACTGGGTGTACCATAATGTTACTTAGATATGCAAAATATTCATTGAAACCTCGCATATTAAAATTAATATAGAAGAAAAAAAAAATACACTATATAGGATAACTTGTTCTCGATTTTATGAAATAACGGATAGTTAGACCGAGAGACGATGCCTTTAAAAATGAAAGGATATAAAGACATTAAATGGTGACTGTTATCAGTAGCAGTGCTCTTGTTCTGCATTTTTTATTGTATTAGGGCAACCTTCTTAAAGCAATTAGCATAATCAGCCTCTAATTTGTCTAATGCTGGAACACAACACTCCTCTTTGTGAGAAGGAGTGGACCATAATTCAGCAGGCGGGCCCCGTGTGTGCCTTGGATGTCACGTCTTTGATTTTTTTGGTTCAGGACGTGTTGGTTTCCTCACAATAGAGCAGTGGTGATGAAATAGTTAACAAGTGGAGCAGTGGTGGCCCAGTGGTATTGACCCCGACCTACGAGTTTCAACCGGTGGGCACTTACTTTGTGTTTTTAATTTCATCCCCATTGCAGGAAAACGGTGGGGAAAAAGATCAAAACGGTGAAGGAAAACATAGAGAGAAAACCGGCATGTCCTAGAACCAAAAAAATTAAGAACATGTGACATCCACCAACTGGCACTGGTCCTGCCTGATGAATTATGGCCCACTACCTCTGATAGAAAGGAAGCCTGTGTCTCGGAAATGGAAACATTATAAGCTAATCATGATGATAACACAAAGTAAAGTGCGCGCCTGGGTTTGACGTGTACAAACCAACGACCGATCGATTCAAAAGTTGGGATAGGCCCTACTTCAGGAGAGCAGTTGTGGCCACAAAAACTTCGTTCTTTTGTCAGTTAAGTTACATTTACGTTTTAACGGCAAAAAAACTGTTCTTAAAACTTATGGCCACTAATGAAAATTCATGGTCTTCAATCGGCCATTTTGGACTGGTAATTCTACTTTTTCACGCCAGTTATTGCAGCTGCTATTATCGTTATGGGTTAGTTAAAACTTTTTTATATAACTTTAATTCGACGCTAACGTGAAAGTTAACCTTTCACTGCTAACATACAGTGTATTCTACTAGTATGCAGAATTATAATTCATGTATGTCATATGAGGGATATGATTTAGTAGTATATTGTATTGCTTAATCATATTCCATGCATATTTTGTGCTGTAACTGTCATGTTTTCTAATATTATAATCAAAAGTGTATCCTTTGGAAATGTAATCATCCTGATCATTATTCTGTTTCCCTTATCCAGTTTTATTTGGGATCGGCGCAACATCTCTTTTTTTGTCAATACTTCTCTATTAGTTGTCATCTCGGTAGTCTACCCCTTTCAATCTATTTATTTTGGGAAATGTAATATCAGACAAGATTTAAGGTAAGCTGTAAAATAGTCACGATTGACCCAATTCTTTCTACTGTTTGTTGTTTACTGAAAAACTTGGTACAGTTTGAAAATCTCCATCATTGTAAATATTGGTCTGTTAAATCAGGTAAAATAGGCATTGTGGGGCACTCCCTTATAAAATAGTACCTACCTAAAATTATCTGGCCTATTTTCTCCATCTAACTGTTTCCACGCCCCCGTGTTTATAAATTTTGTTCTCCTACACATCTCCCAACTCAAACATAATAAGTTTTGCACAAATTATATTTGAGCAAAATTACTATGATATTTTGATAGCAAAAATCTACATTCCACTCTAACCACATCCTCATCATTCTGCCCATATCTCACTTCCTTTCTAGTCATTCCATCTTTCACACAATCCATTCCAAATTTATTATTTGTTCAACAAATTTTCATACAGTCATCCACATAGAAACAACAATTTTCTAGTCACCTGCTCCTCCGTTTTGCACTTTACTCCAAAATGTCAAGCTATCCATACAGACCAGAGAACTTTAGTTAGACCTACTAACAAACAAACAAACGAAACTTTCTTCACAGCAGTCTGTTTCACACTTCACACCTACTATTGACATAATACTTTCATCTTCCCCTACTAAGATACTT
The DNA here is from genome assembly GCA_949091785.1 of Polymixis lichenea. NCBI lineage: Eukaryota > Metazoa > Arthropoda > Insecta > Lepidoptera > Noctuidae > Polymixis > Polymixis lichenea. The sequence goes on from OX420939.1 coordinate 24,533,511, forward strand.
AAGGAAAGTAAAATGATCCGTGACATAACGGAACTCGACTGCCAGTTGCGTTAACTTTCACTCGGAAGAGTTTACATAACGTCTACCGAGCGACGTAACTGTACCTACCTTCTCATTAATCTTCGGTTTAAATTTATTTATTATTCGTAAAATTCGTTTTGGGCCGGTGGGTTTCGTGAGCGTAGGGCCGGCTTTGGAAAAGCTTTTACGTAATTAAGATGTGTGGGAATTGATAGTGGAGAGAAACTATACTAACATTGTGTGAGGTCTATAGACATTCAGAAGTTAAAACTATTGCAGAGAGATCGTTATCATTTTTGTCTTCTCTGATAAATTTGGAGGAGCTTCTTAGCTCTCATCATTTAATTTCCTATCTTTTGATCCTAAAAGATTTTAATAAAGCTAAATTTCTTAATATTTAATATACAAGCTCTAATTCTTTTTCTTTTCGCTCTATACAGAACCGTTACACACCCCCGGATCATTAAATCATTGGACACCCAAAATGTGTTTTTTTCTGTTTTTAATATGAACCCAATTTTTTGCAACAATTATAAAGATTTCAATAACTTTCAACTAACCTTAGCAATATACGCTTTCATGTAGAAGTTTCCGAACAGGATGATGAAGGATATCATGTAGATGATGAGCACGTAGTGCATCCACAGCGGGAACTCGCAGCCAGTCCTTATGCCGTTGATACCGAGGACCAAGGCGCAGGTGAACTGGATCTAAAATGAGAAGATGATTTGTTAGAGGATAGTGATGAAGGCAGTCTCAATAATATTAGATTCTACTAGCTGTTCCCATGGCTTCGCTCACATGACCGTGTTATTTTGGCATCTGGTATAGGTTAATAGAAATGTGAAGTCATGATATTGTAAGAAACACACTTGAATTCATGGAAGAGTATATATTCAATAAATCATGTCACACAATCACAATCCACTAGTTGGTCTAATTCAGCCAATGCATAATGCATAGGTAAGACACAGGAAAACAATCCATGCAGTTGACCTCGAAAGAACTTATAACCAACACATACGTGACTGATCATAGTACGGCATTAGGTCTTCGCCTAATTAGAACACTGAACTAGTAATTATACGGGGATTTAAACAAAAATCTCCATTCAAACTTTATGAGCTAAAACGATGAGACTATTGACACACACGATACGAATAACGATAAAAAGAAATACATTTTCAGAATGAACTTTTATCAATAGACGATCAGTATTGAATTACTTAGAACTTAGAATGTATATACTGAAACGGTTATTATGGTACTTGAAGTTATCGTAACTGAAAACCATCTTTCGATACGCTCAGAAGAAGACCATCTTAGAAATCTATTGCAAAAAAAACAATATCTGCAATATTGAGCTTAACCCACAATTTATTTAGCTATTTATATAGCTCTACTCTGATTTTGAGTATTTTTTCTAGTTTCTAATATATATTCTATTTTTATTTCTATACCACACGATATAACGAAGGTATCCTAACTGTCCTAACGCATACTCAAATATAGAATTCGAACCGCAAGTAGAGAAAATAATTATTTTTACTACTATCGAGGAGCAAAATCGATGTGGAAGAATTGTTATTTCGAATGGAAGAAACAAAATTGTTCTTTTATTTGATTGTTGTTAGTTTAGTTTGAACGTTTTGTGCCCAATGCTATTTCAATAACTTATATTTATTTTCAGTGGCAATTTCTAAAATATCCTTATCTAGGTACTGAGAATCGAAAAATTCCGGACCACAACAAAAATAGGCAACCAAACAAAGAAAAAAATTGCCTAAGCAGAATCCTCACTGTATCTTTATAGTTCTCGTAATTGAGAGCGACAATGACTTTTATATAGACGAGTATAATAAAGGCGTAGGTTTAATAATAAGGTCCCTTGCTCAATAGATGAGAAAAGCTTTCAAAATGATGGTCGAGGTCTTTCATTATCTTTTTTAATACTACGGCAGACTAGTATTATTAAATTTTATTAAGAGTATTAAAAAATAATAATAATAAAGTTTTAAATCTAGAAAAAGCCGAAAGATTTGCCACTAAGTCTAAAAATAAAATGTTAGTACTAAAGGTAACAATTGCAGATGGATCAGAGCTTAATGAAGAGTATACTGGCGGGCCATAATGAATTGTTGGCAAACCAGTCATCAGATTGACGTAACGTTTACCACGTGTAAGAATATTGAAGCACAGTTTAGGAATAATTTTAAACATGGGGACGAAACTTGATAAAAAATGAAAACCACTCAATGTTGACAAAAATCACTAAATTCAACGTTGCGTAATATTAACCTAATCTCAGAGTATTTCCTTGATACAATGAACTAAATACGAAACAATTGAATAGTTCTAACTGTTGTAATTTGGGTCAGATGGATATAAAATAAAACTATTCATTTGGAATAATTTCAAACAGAAGTTAAAGCTTCTAAAACCCTCAAAGGCCCTTTTGAACCTGGATGAGAGTAGTTATATAAACATTAATCAACATGGTAAATGTTCGTATTATTACGTTACCAAAATATTTCATAACATTGAAAGAAAACAAAGGAAAATCAACACGCAATGCGTGTGACGGGTCGCCACAAACTCCGATTATGTACAAATATTCATGCGACGAACAAAATTGTTAATCCAGTTTTAAATTATGGTTTTACTGTTTGTTTCTCGTGACAATTTTAACCATTCGAACTTTTACCACCATTTCACCCGATCAGGGATGCATTTCAAACAATTGCACCTTCACATGTTTTCACCGCTGCTATTGTTGATCGAAGCCTGCAGGGGTACATACAGCGACATTGAGTGCCAGTAACAAACTGTCTTGAATGTTTAAATGGTTTTGCTCTGTGCCCATTTTCCCTACATCCCACTTGAGCAGTAACAAAGCAAGTCATGTTAGCACGGAAAGTTGCGTTCGAAACGTTTGGTTTTAGTAATATTGGAAAATATTTAGCTAGAAATTAGGTATTTACTAAGAAAATGTTTCTCAAGGTTGGAAAAGCAACAGAATAAATTTACATTGAGAAATTGCTTTTGTATTATGAAAACATTTAAGTTTTGCTGTAATGGAAGTAGGCTGCTACATATAATATTTTGGGTATGTAGATACCACATTCCTGAAAAATCTTATCACTGTGTTCAGAAATTATGCAGCCCTTTAGTACGCAAACTTTTATGTTATGTGTCCTAAAATCTGTCCCTAAATTGTTTTAGTATTCATGTAACATTAAATTTACTTGTTGATATTCTCAGAATATGGGTCATAAAATAGTTTGGGCTTTATTTGGCAACGTATTGTTGGTTAAAAACTGAAAAGCAAAATATAATAAACCTTTTTTGTTTAACCTCAACATCTAAGTTCGCAAGGCGGTCACATAAAATTAAAAGACTTAACCGAAGTCACCGACTTCCGAACTTAGTTATTGAGGTTAAACAAAAAAGATTTTGTTATTTTTTGCTTTTCAGTTTTTTTCGGCGGTTTAATTTTTTTTAGTTTTTATTTTATAATTTTTTGTGGCTATAATCTACCAAAAACTATGTGCTTAATTTTTGATAAACGACTTAGCATTAAAATCTGTGAGTAAACAATAAATCACCCCTATTTTCCCACCCTTTTTTTTTTGGGTGGGAAATCATCAAATAACTTCTCCCGCTCTGGGGGGCGTGTCAGACTTTTACTGACTAAAACCCACCCGTGTTCCCTCAGTTGCCTGTGTATCAGGGGCCGCGGTATCTCTGTCGAACAACCCGCACCCCTGGCAGGCATCGGCCCTTGCGGGCGCCATCAGTTGGTGCTGACATCTCTTTGAGGCGCGCGTCGAACGCAACGCGCCGTCAACCCGGGCTTGGTCATTACCGGACAGCGAGCTACCCTCCATCACTCGCCGTCCGCATGCCCGCGCCTACGGTGGCTGGGAATCAGCCTGGGATTCCCGACGCCCAGGGCGTCTCCTGCGAAGGCTGCGGCTGTGAGGGCGCATGTACTGTCTCTCCCTCACGTGCGCCACCTCCCTCTTTGCGAGCATCACTGCTTCGCTGAAGGAGGTGACGGCTAACCATGCATTTTCGCTCCGTACCATGGCCTGGACCAGGGCCGGACGCGAGAGATCGCCGCCGCCGATCGCCTCCACGAGGACGCGGCGGTGCTCCACCCAAGTTGGAGCCACCCACCCCCACCCTTAGGGTAGGGGTCATGTCAAAGAAAACAAAAGTAAACGAAATGTATTTGGCTTGTGAGAGATGACACAATGGAACAACTCAATTCGAATATAAAAGATGGATGAGAGTGACCGAGGATCGCGGTCAGTTGCATGCAATTGAATAGGTTTATGTCCTGTGTGTGTTGTTAACATGTTGAATGACTTCATTGGAGTTATTTTTATGTATTATGGTCACTTACTTTCATCTCTTGATTCGTCAGTCTGTTTATGGGATGAGTATGTATAGAAAAATATTTAGTACTGTTGCTCAACAGAATCTTTGCCATTATTTTGTCGTCATATACCTACTATGTATCGAAGACAAACTCGTGAAATATGCAATATCTACGAAGAGACATCATCTGCCTAGCCTTTTCCTAACTGTGGTGGGGTCGAATTCCAGTGAAACCGTATGCAGCTAAATACCACTATTTTACATGGAGTGACTGATTTTCTGATCACCAGAGCCCAATTACTGAGTAATACGATACCCCGTGGTAAGACTGGCTGTCTAGACTTTCGGGCTTCTGACCCGTAACGACTGTCTAAATTTCAAGAATGACAGCTGGGACCAACAGTTTAACGTGTTTTCAGATGCACGGAGGAGTCTTAGTATGTAAAGATGGTCACCCATCCACGGCCCTGACCTGCGCCCGCGTTGGAATTACGGCCCGCTCTTTCCCACATAGAAGAAGCCTGTATCCCAACAGTGATAACGTTAAATGTGAACTATACTATGCTATAATTAACTATATATAATATAAATTAAAAGCTAAAGCTAAAAAAAAGAACACTATCGTCCCATTTCCATACTGTCTGCCTTGTCGAAACTCTTTGAAAGGTGAGTCCATAACGAAATTTACCCCATAGTCCACAACATCATAACTTCTTCTCTTTAAAAAAGTCTCTAGTACGCTCTCAACTGGAGTATGCCGTGTCCGTCTGGAGTCCATACTACAATAAGTACATTTAAGTAATTGAGTGTGTTCAATATAAATTCCTACGTACCATACATTATAGCTGCTATGGATATTATTTGCCATATCAAGATTTGCTAGCAAAGTATAAGCTCGCAACACTTGAAAATAGACGGAAGTATTTAGAAGCCATGATTTTATATAGTATTATTAGTAATAAATTGGACTGCATTGAATTGTCCAACATGTTATGCTATGCGGTCCCTAGAACAGTCCACAAGCGGAAGGTGCGCGCTGGCACATTATTTTCAGTGGGCACTTGCAAGTCCAACTCCATTCGCCTGTTCGCAGAATGGTAGATTCCTACAATAGGACTTTTGAACATGTGGATAATTTTGCATGTGCTCCCTATAGGTTCAAAACCCTTATTCTTAAGGAGCTCTCCTGAATAGCATTATGTATTTTTCTCATTTGTACCATCTATTGTTTATTATATACATTTACTATTATCTTAACACGATAGTTAGTTTAATAACTTAGAAAAAAAAAACTCTAGGGATTATTTTCACTATATTGAATCCTATTGTTAACCCATGAACAGCGTTGTGGGCTGTAATATTGTTTATACGTTTTGTGTATTTTTTGTTTCTATGTTTTATATTGTAGCTGTTTGTTGTTCCTTTTGAATAAAAAAATAATAAAACTAATATCTTAGTAAAAACTCACCAGCTGCATGATGGTGAGGTACTTCTTCCACCAGAGGTACTTGCTGACGGCAGGCCCGAAGACTGAGAGTCCGTAGTAAGTGTACATGAGCACATGGATGCCACTGTTCACCATGGCCGGGAGGAATGCTGGAAGGGAACTGTGGTGTTAATAACATGAACATGAAATGAAGTGACGAAAATGGTGATTTTAGAAACAAACTAAAAAAAAATATTAGTGTGGCAATCTGAGTCAAATAAAACTTGCTTTCTTTCTTTCTACAAATAAACAAGATAACATTTTAATCAGTGCGCAAACTGTAACTATGAATTCAGCATGTAATTCTAGACCCTTTAGCGTGGATTTATTTTAATAACCGACGAAAATTTTCTACGCCAAGGGTTCAGACACATAATATGTTGAATTCATAATTAGTTTGCGAACTGGTTAAAAAATTTTCTTTATTAAATGTAAAATACTAACACTACCCTGTTTGTACATTTTCGAAGTTACAGTTTTTGTAAAAAACTAAGCCAAATCTATTTCCCAAGTTGTCAAAAATCTTGTATTAATTGTTTTGTGCTATCTACAATTGAAAATTATCTGATCTCAAAGTTAAATTACCCAATAAGGTACCTACTAATTAATTTAATCCACACATTTTTATAAGAGCTACGCATTTTCAGAGAACTATTTTGTGTTTCAAAAGCCTTTCAAATAGACTACTTGAATTGAATCGCAAACTTAAAATCTAATCAATTACGAAGTCAAAAACATCCAATTTCAATACAGACAGTGAAGCAGGCCAAAAACGGTTTCATTTATGTAATCCATCAAGACATTCATCTCGAACTCAAGAAATCTTTTGACGGGTAGAAAAAAATCAATAGACCTTAATTTCCCAATATCTGAAAATAGCTATCACTAAGTGAATTTCGGGCAGGCTTCTCAAATAATAAAATGGTTGAAGGAATTATTCAAAATAAAAAATAGCTTTGAAAATTGGTTAGATTGCTGTTGTTGTGTTTACTATAAAATACTATTAATCAGTGCATCCAGTTAGACTGAAGCCCACCCCAACATCATGCCTTGTTTCCCCGAAGGCTTGGGCAGAGGTGTAGGTACCTATACTAAAGTCACATTTTGCCAGTTATGTTAAAGCCCCTTGTAATAGCGGTCAAACCTATTACCATCAACTGCGTACAAATCCAGATTGCAGGCTGCTCTTGAGAAATTCCGGATAGATAAACCCAAAACCACTTTGCCCGACCTAGGAACCGAACCCAGGGCCTCATGCTCAGCAGTAGCGCTTGTAACCACTAGACCCACTAGGTGGGGTTTACTTGATTATTTTTATGTTTTTGGTTATTGAAGGAACCACTAGAAACTAATTTACATGCAACCAATGTCCCGAAGACGGATCAGGCTAACTTCGTACGAACCACGATTTTGTAAATCTCCACGTTACTCTCTACAGCCCGCGTACGTTATAATAAATTAGGTCCCAATTGATCCATTGAAGTCTAGACTATCTGAATAAAAGAATAATGTTTTCTGAGATTGAATATGTTTAACTATGTGTATGGTCGACCTCGTAATGGGTTTAAAACCCTAAGGTTGAATGGCACGTCATAATTATGTTTATGTGACAGTTAAATACTTTCAATCTGAGTCGTTCGTAGCGCTGAGAGTTGAAAATCATACAGTGTGTTTCTTTTTAAAGCGTTGGGATGCACTCTGTTGGATTCATACTTGGTTCAACACCGAGAGTTGAAAATCCAGTTCGCATTTTAATGCGAACTGGATTTAGTAGGTTTTGAATCCCACTACGATACTTTTACACGCAAACGTCGCGTCGTGTTAGTGAAGTTTCGATTTGCTTGGAATAGTTCCCAAAAGTGCTAAAGTAATTACGAGATCGACTCCATCTACCTCATTCATTATGAAAGGAATTAATAAACATGACAGCCTATGTCATCAAATAATTAATGATAGTCGAAAAATTAAATTTCCTGTGCCCTTCGGTGTATTTGACATCTGCCATAGATGGTGTTTGAGCTAAAATATTTATTTAGCGAAATATTTTGAACTTTTAAAATATTTCTTCGTCACGGCTGAAATGATATGTCAATATTTGGAGATGTGCTTCTTAATTGGTTACTATGAGAACAGTCGAGAGACGACGATCTAGTTAAAGCACGATGGACATCAAACCCATGGTCATGTGGATTTATTAGTTTATTATATGTAGACTACAGGATTTATTATTATATCCTAGGAAATATTTTATTATTAAATTGACTGTCAAAGTACCCACTTAAATTTTCTGGGTATTCAAATCATAAATGTCATTATTTTATAGGTGTACGTAATGACTATAGTCAGCCTATGAAGTACCCACTGCTGGGACACAGGCCTCTTCTTCTTTTATAGCCCACGTGGTAGATGTGACATACCTTCAAATTTTTGGCTGTAGGACATGCCAGTTTCCTCACGACGTTTTCGTTCACTATTTTGAGCGCAGTGGTGATGGAATTAAATACACAAAATAAAGTACCTGCCTGGGTTTCAAATCGCACCTTTAAACTCGGAAGTCAGGGGGAAGTCGAAATGGCTATAACGCATTGAATTGACATAGTGTATATCCAAAAATAGGCCAATTAATTCCCATATAAAATCTGAGTTTACATGAATATTGGGTACCCTACTCTACTCTTGACAGCCCTCACAAAATCTTCAATAATAGGTATGTATATAAAGCCTCGTTTCCCACTAATGTAGAACCGTTGTTTAAGAGTGATTTAATTCATTGTATTGTACGTACGACATTAATCTAGCTTAAGCATCTAACAGATGTGAAGACTTTAAACTAGGTACTAGTTGTGTAGCTCAAATCTCTAGATTACTCTGTATCGGGAACCAGACCTTACCTTAGGCTAAGATTTAGTATCTAGTACAGAAGGTCATTTATTTTTCAACCTAGATTAAATGTTTCAACTTGTAACTTAGCAGACTTTTATAAGCTCAATGAAAAACGGATGAACGAAAAGTACTTTACCCTTCGATAAATATAAGCATCGAGATAAATGTTGAACCCTAGATTTATGTTAGCGTCCTTAGCCTGGGAAATGGTCATTGTTTTTCTTTTAGTCGAAAGTTTAAATAAATAGGACCTGAGTTTTGGTTTTCATTAAGGTACGCGCAAGGGTACCCCGCGAAATTCTAATTTTCTTACGTTTGCTATTTGCAGGTCAGTGTCAGACTGTATGTTGAAGAAAATAATGATTCACGACCGTAACACGTATGTATTTACCGAATTATATTAATTTAAAATCATCAATACAACCTTTATAAGTTAATTTACTCCCGTAATATTTTTTTCTTTTTTTAACTTGTTTTAATGAATAAACAACAAAAACGTTATATAGGAATTGCATAAATCCTCAATGAAACGTTGATGTGTGGCTTTGTGACTATAGTCACCGGTTTCATCAGTAGATATTTGATATTGAGGGTCTCCGCAGATATGTCAGCTATTAGATGCTGCTAATGTCTGAACTCTCATGAGGCAAGTCTCCGTTAAGATTGGCCGCCATGGCCGAAATGCCACCATCTCGGGTTTCCACAATTGCTTTTCGCAGAACTTTGTCTATAAAAGAAGGGGTTGTTGAAAAAATGTGACGTCAAATTGTTTTACTAAGGAAGTTTCTTCGAACCAATAGGATTAAATTACATTGGAACATTAGGCAATAACTGTTTCCTATAAGTGATGAAGAAATAAGTGAGGGCTTATAATATTTATAACTAAACTCTTTCAATGGAATGGTCCATTTACTTTATAGCAGGATAAATGAGGGTGTTGAACTTCCACTAGCTACTAGTGGACTTTAAATTCACATTGTTTTATATTTATTTATATATATCTGTGGTCTATGGTCTAAGATGTTTTTTGTTTTTGCCAGCCCATTTTGCACAAAGGCCTCCTTTTTTTCCTTCCAAAACACCCCCCTGTCTTGTGCGTTCCACATTAACATTATACTTATTTAACATATTTGAAAATGGAAACATTGAGTAAGTACAGTTTCCAAAATGTACGTCGTATACTATCTGAGGTTCATCGGAGATTTATTAGGCCACCTAGATCTGCACCTAACTTATTGACTGGCCAACAGTTTTATTTATACAGCATTATTGACCCGCCCTCGCAAGATTTTCAACTTGTCAATCATTACATCGAGATTTCATTTTTATTTGTTAGTTTGATATTTATGTAGCCTGCCGGAATAAGCCCTCTGAGCAGAATTGAAAACCACATCAAAATTCATTGTGTAGTTTAAAAACACAACATGGTCATCGTGGTAGGTAGATGACGATAGGCACCACAATGAAATACCAGTTATCGGTTTGATTTGGTTCGAAAAGAATCAGACCCCAGCTTAGTTTAGAAAGATAAATCGATGATAAAATATAATGCAACTTTATCTGATTATATGGGTAAGTAGGACATAAACACGTAGACTCAAAGAAAAAACACTCACTAGAACCACTAGGAACCCATTTGATCCCGATCCACCAGAAGCTGAACATCGTGGAGTGGTGGTACACGTGGAGGAAGGTGAGCTGCTCATCCTTCTTCCTCAATATGAAGAAGAACGTGTCACAGAATTCTAGCAGCTTCGAGAAGTAGTACCACCAGACGGCGTCTGCTATCTGAAAAAAGAAATAGAATGTTTAAAGAACCCTGTCGGAAAAATAAGATAGATATTATGTTTACTGAACAGAAGAGTGCTAATCAGACAAATTATATAATGGTGTTTTAAATGGAAATGATGCTCTAGCACAACCGCGTGATGTAAATTAAACGTAACGTAAATTCGAACGATTTTTTATCGAAAATACAACTATCCTGTAGCATTTGGTTTAAGTTTTTGCGGCAAATTCAATTAGATCCCTTGCACTAAGAATGAAGCTGAAGAGTATATTTGTTTGTTTGATTGCACGCGCTAATGTTTGAAACAACCAGTCCTTTAAAAAAAAACTCTTTCATTTGATTTTATTTACATCAGGTTATGACGCGGAGCCCCAATATAAAAAAAAAAGTAAAAAAGAACGCCAAGCGAAGTAATAGCGCGGGCGCGGGCGCGGGCGCGGGCGCGGGCGCGGGCGATGCGATGCGACGTGGTAGGTCGGGGAACAATACATTTTACGCGGGGAAACTCGCTGCACAAGCTAGCATATAAATATATTTTTTTAACTCTGTTTATATTATATTCGAAACGAGTATTTTCAATTTCGAAACTGTCCCACTTTAAGTCTCGTTATGTCCGCGCGTGTGTGCTAGGTCGACAGTATTGTTCCATTGGAAAATTGCAAAGAACTTGGCTAGTATACCTTTAGCGGTGAACAAAACATTCTGAAAATGAGGTCAACACCATCGCAAAACTACAAATAGTCAACAAATCGTTTCTTGGGAAATTTTAGGTACTACTATACCATTGCAACAACAATGGGAGGTGGGTTCAAGCAAAACAATGCTAAATTAAATGTATGTCATCATTACAAAGATTTTGTTGACTTTACTGAGTGTTAAAGATTTTAAAACATAAGGACTTCACATTGTCAAAGTCTTAACAAAACATTTAACACTGCCGAGTAGCTCATCAAAAGGTTTGCTTTTACTTTTGCATAATTAATTTGAATTTTAAATCTCACTGTCGTTCTTGTTTCAGACAACAGAACGAATTGAGATTAAATTGACTTTACTTAACAATGTTCGGATTTAAATAATAATAATAATAATATTATTTAAATAGGCGCAAACCTGTAATACTTACTATCGATGGCCGCAAGGAAATATGGCGAAACAAGGAGCTTCACGGGCACTTATATCGAGCTCTTCATGAGCCCGGTACAGCTTTTTTAGCGTCCGTATCCTGGCTACGTTTCGGTCACCTTTTCGGGGAAACTGAAGGTTTCGTCTGTGCAATTATGGACGAAGTTATCTTGACGAATAACTACCGGAGACAAATTAAGAAGGACGGAACGGTTGACGTGTGTCGGGCATGTCACCGTTCGGGGGAGTCCATCAGACATATTATCTCTGGTTGTTCTCGGCTGGCTAACGGCGAGTACTTGCACAGTCATAACCAAGTAGCCAGGATTATTCCCAGCAACTTGCTTTGCAATATAAACTTGTGGATTCTGAGGTACCGTATTACAAGTATCGCATCGTGAGGAGGTTCCTGTCTGTGGAGCCCTAACCACCGGTAGCTTGGACCCTGCTCCCGATACCGGCGGATCACTATTTTTTTATATTTTGAAATGTTTTTTAAGTTACTTTTACAAAAATATTTAAAAATGTAGTTAATAAGGATTGTGATTGAATAAAAGACATAATAATATCGTTTATTTTTAAAAGGGGCATATTGACAATGTATGTTAACAAATAAACGTATGTTGAAGGAATGTAAAAGCGGGAGATTAAAATATGGAGTAGATAATTAGATATTAAACAGAGATCAAGCTTAGTGACAGATTAGAAAAAAGAAGAAAAAATAGTTTATTCTGCACAAACAAAACAAAAATTACAAAAAAATTGTTATAAAACTAAACAAAAGCCTCATATTCAATCAATAAATGTTTGTAAATTCTCTCTATTGCCTGATGTCAGGGCCATGGACCAAAGAAATAAAGATTGCGTTTATGTTACGACACTGGCTACTGACAACAAACAAACAATCAAAACGATACCAAGTTGCCGATTGCAGGGTGGACAAATACTAGATTTGTTTTTTTAAACAAAAATGCAAAAAAGAAAAACATATATTTGGAATTCCTGTAATGCTTCGCAAATATAAATGCCTTATTATGGCATTGAACTGCAAATTGAAAAAATAACGTAATAATAACATAATAGGTTCATTAAAGTATGATTCGCGACCATAACACGTATGTATTTTACAGAATTATAATCATTCAAATCATCAATACAACCCTCTAAGTTAATTTAATTCCATTGCATAATTTTCATGAAAAAGTGATATTGAATTTCGCAGGGTGTCGTGATGCTTTCACCTTAATGAAATCTATCCGGAGGCAAAGGTCCTCGCGCACACTTGGGAGTGGCGCAAGGAGGCCAAACGCCGTAGCCTAACTCCGCTGCCGCGAGAAATCGTGGCATAGCGGATAGAGCTCCGGCGGGATCCTTATGGTGACATGCAGAATGCGATTGTCGCAACCCAGTGCTGGGCACGCCATGATTGCGGCGGTAAGTCCCCTCTTTGAGGCACTCCTCAAAGAGGCGCCACGGCGTCCTCACCTTCCGCCTGACGCAGGTCCTCACTAGACACGGGTGTTTCGAGAGGTTCCTGTTTCGCATAAGGCGGGAGGAAACGCCCGGGTGTTTCCACTACGAAGATCGCCCTGAGGACACGGTGGAGTATGCTCCTCCGGTGGAGGTCTACCTAGCATGAGCGGAGCACGGCCGTGTCTTCGTGGAGGCGATCGGCGATGGCGATCTCTCGCGTCCGGCCCTGGTCCAGGCCATGGTACGGAGCGAGAGTGCCGAGTGAGTAGCAATCATTTCCTTCGGCGAAACAGTAATTCTCGCGAAGAGGGAGGCGGCGCACTTGAGGGAGAGGCAGTATATGGCCGTAAGGGCCTTAGTCGCCACAGGAGATGCCCTGGGCATCGAGAATCTCAGGTTGATTCCCGGCCACCGTAGGCGCGAGCTTGCGGACTGCGAGTAATGGGTAGCTCGCTGTCCGGTAAGGACGAAGCTCGGGTCGACGGCGCGTTTTATTCCACTCGCGCCTCAAAGAGATGTCAGCACCAACTGGTGGGGTCCACAAGGGCCGATACCTGCCAAGGGTGCGGGTTATTCGAAAGAGATACCGTCGCTCCTGGCACACAGGCTGAGGGAACACGGGTGGGTTTATGTCATTAAAAGTCTGACACGCCCTCCTGCTCCTCCCAGAGCGGGAGAAGGTATTTGATGATTTCCCACCCTCAAAAAAAAACATTAATCAAATCTAGATAAGCTAGGACGTAATGAAATGCCAACAAAACCTATTTCTGGCGATGCCGAAAATCTTGGGATTAGCGGAGTTCAATCCCGGGATTTACAGGGCCGGTATGAACAAGTTATGGAAAACGTTTACGTTACATACATTTTAACGTAATTACTTTAAGTATTTTACGAGGCTCAACTTTAGTTACATGTTTAAATTGTTTAAAATGGAATATGTCTGGTAAAACAATTTACTGTAAAAGCTTTTTGTAAGTTTTTGAATATTTCTGAACGACTACGTAATAAGAACATAACATCACGCCTTGTGTCCCCGAAGGCTTTGGTAGAGGTGCCTTTATAGTATACCAACACTACGCTGATTATGTTGGAAAGCCTTTTGCCATCAAACGGGCACAAATCTAGACTCCCGACTGTTGCTCAAAAAATCCAGATCGAACAACACAGTAACACTTTGCTCGACCTGGGAATTAACCCAGAACCTCATAGTCTGGAGTAGTGGTTATGACCATTATACCAAGAATATTTTATTTAAATGTAGTTTCAAAGTTTGTTTCGGTATTTCTTCAGTGGGATCAGGCAGCTATGAAATTTTGTCGCCATCTAGTTTTAAAATATTATCTAAAGATTTCCTAATTAAAAGTGTCTTAGAAAAACGATACTTACAAAAATAAATCAGAGGACAATTCTCGTAATTTTAAGAATGTTCACAGCCTGATCTCAGTCTCAATCTGTCAAAAAACCTCGAGTTTCCACACATTTTGAGTTAATAAAATGTCAAGTTTTTGACATTTTAGTATCGCCGAGATGAAACTACGAGTAGATTTTGAATGTCTTTAATTACGAGAATGGGCCTACTTATATTTCATAGAATTTTATTTGAGGAAGTTCTTATGAGATCACATCTTTTATTTAATGGTACCTGCTAATTAAAAAAAGATGATGGATGATGTAAACAAAGGAATAATAAAAGGCAAGATATTCCTTTGTCTTTCGATCAAAGTGGAATTGTAAATTAAGCTCCTATGAAGGATAATCTTTTCTAACTCTGTTTCCGTTTCATTTCACCTGAATAATAAAACTCACAAAGAACAAAGATTCACGGGTCGTTAGAATCACAATAGTATTTATTCTACTAATATTATAAATTTGATGTATGTTTGTTACTCAATCACGCAAAAATGGCTGAACAGTTTTGGATGAAGTTTGGCACTTATAGCTTATAACCTGTATTAACACAATGATACTTTATATCCCGGTAGTACGTTCCAACAAGATAATTTCCAAACTACACGCAGAGCTGCTGGCAAAAGCTAGTTCCCTATAGATAATAATTATGTACCTATGTTTATTCATTGCTTTAATAAACAAAGAAAGTTGGTAAAAAGGGCATACAATAACGGTCGACCTCTTGTTAAAGGTTTTCTTCTGAATAATGAAATTACCATGTAAGTACTTCTTTGATCGTCAGGTTGTTTGTAGGACCTTTGTTCATGTAGGTTTCATGGCCTTTTGTACTGAAGTAAGCGATGTACGAATATGGAAGTAAAATTGATACTTGGCAATTTCTTTCTGTCTGAGCTATATTAAAGTTTTTGGGATTGTCTTCGAACGGGGTTTAAAGTAAAATTTGATTGTAACTTCAACTGCGCAAGGTATTGCACTGAATAAACTTAGATTAATACATGTAACGTGTAGATTCAGCATAATAGCCTATAATGTTACCACTGTGAGAGGGAGTGGGCCGCAATCCAAGCGGGCCCAGTGCGGGTTGGCGGGTTTCATATTTTTGGTTTTAGGCGGTTCATTTTTACAGTTTGAGAACAGTGGCGATGAAATTAAATACACAAAGCATAGTTCCTGTCAGGATTCGTACTCAGTACGCAAGTCAGCGCCGATACCACTGGGCCACCACTGCACACACCTTGAGTACTCATTAATTCTGCTAGATTATCTGGTCTTTACATTTTGAGTAAGTACGGTCCATAGCCTCACAGCAAAAAAGCTCTCCTTTTGTTCCTCAACAAGAAGCAAGTGAAGTAGCTTTCATGAGTAGCTGAATCAATGATTTTCAGCAAAATCTGATATCTAACTACTCCTACTACTCTATACTAATACTGAATTGAAGAGTATGTTAGCTTTTGGTTTGAACGCGCTAATCTTTGGAACTACCAGTAGGAATTGAGCCATTTTTTTTTTGTATTTGTTAGTCTAAGGAACGCTATAGGTTAAAAGTAGGCTTTTAACATCACACTAGGAGCCTTAGGAGCTGAGCAAAAAAAAAACAAGTCAAAAAGACTCTAAGCGGAATCCAAGATAGCGCGGGCAGTGCTATATATGCGACGCGATGATTTAGATCAGGCGAAGTTGCAGGCATAAGGTAGTACTTTGTATGAACTATACTTATATGTACCTCGCTGGAGCTCTAAGAACTAGTAGGTACCTTCGGTCCTTAGAATAATACGAGCACTTAAATGTTAGACTACAGAGTATGCCTCGTTGGTCTTGTGGTTGCAAGCGGTACTCCTGAGCATGAGGTCCTCGATTCGAGTCAGGCAAAGTATTATTTGGTTTTTCTATCTGGAATTTCTCAGGCCGGAGTTTGGATTTGTGCCTGGTTGATGGCAATAGGGTGGCCCCTGTTACATGAGACTCAAACGAAATATGGCAAAATGTGGGTGTACTATAGGTATAAACCTGCCTAAGTCTGCGGGGAAACGAGGCGTGATTTTATGTAGTTATGTTACTATAGGGTAAATACTTCCATAACTTTTGTTTAAAAAAATTAACCTACACTTTAGTCCATTTTCCGCTACAGTGATCCATATTGGTTCACGACAATTACTTAACAACAGTGTATGCTTCACTAACAATGAAAGTACTTACTTGTAACTCATCAGGATCATATTTCTGCCGACAAGGTTCACAAATATAGCTGTAACGCAACCTAAACGAGGCTGTTAGCAGCCTCAGTGCTATGTACGCGTTTAAAGCTGCCATCGCCAGGTTGTAGGGAACCAGCAACCAAGTCAGCGTGAAGGGTCTTCTGTTCTTCATCATCTTTGGTCCTATCCATACGATGAAGAGGTATAGAAGGGTGTAGAAGACGGTTGGGGCTGGGGAGTCGACGAGTGGCCAGCCTTTTGTTCTGTTATCTGTAACAAAGAAGTTTTTCTTAAAGGTGGTTTAAAATGAACATTATCATCTGCCTAGTCTTTTCCCAACTATGATGGGGTCGGCTTCCAGTCTAACCGAATGCAGCTGAGTACCAATATTTTATTGAAACAATCGCGATTCATCTTTATTTGTTGAAAACAAAGCCTGATTGAAGTTCAAACAGAAATATATGTTCGTACAATGCCTTACACAAAAATCTACCGATTGATTGTTCAGATTCAGAAAATACCAGCCAATCAACCTACATATTTTGTTAAAATCTCAGTTTAAATACTTATTTAGGTGAAGTAAGCTTGAAGTGAACTATCATCCTACCTTGATTGCCAGCTTACTTCAAACTCACTCTAAATTTTCACAGTGAGTTTTTACAGAACAACACTAAAGGAAACAGAGCGATACAAGAATTTTGTTCACATGTTGTGCATAAAAGTTTATAGTCAAAGCAAATTATCTATGAACTTATAAGTAACGAAAAAATAGTAATAAAACATTGTTTACTTTCTTGAAATCTCACCATATAAGCGTAAATTGTGCTTGAAGTAAACTGTCATCGTACCTGACGCTAGGGAATCTAGGGATTGACAGCTCACTCTAAGTGTTCACGGTGAGCTATCTACAGAATATTAAGCACCGAAAATAGAGTGATACAGGAAATACATTTAATAACATGCATGAAGCATGAAAGCTATAATAGCCAAATCATTTTTTTTACGAACTTATTGGTAAAATAAAACTAGGGATATTACCAACATGGTGAGTTTTAGTGGTTTGTTAGATCTCATGTGAAAGACATATAACTTAACCTTCGTAGTATTTATCGTCTATCTACTCATAAAAATGGTGAATGAATGAGTAAACGTGATGAAAACATGAATAGTAAAAGTGTAGGTACTACAAGGGCTCTTGCGAGCTCTCAGAGGAGCGGGATTATTCAAACAAAAGAACGTTAAAATTACTAGGTTTGTATTTCAAGCGAACGTGTCAATCATCAACAACGCGTACTATAACGTATAACTGATCTTAAGAAAATAAATGATATACATATTTATCTAATTAATGTCAATGATATTATTTGTGCCAACGATAAACTATTTTTAACCGACTTCCAAAAGGAGGAGGTTCTCAATTCGTCGGAACCATTTTTTTTTTTTATTTTTTTTTTTATTTTTTTTTATGTATGTTCCCCGATTACTCGAAGATGGCTGGACCGATTTGGAAAATTTTTTTTTTGTTTGAAAGGGTATACTTCCCAGGTGGTCCCATGATCATCAAGTCAGGATCTGATGATGGGATCCTGGAGAAATAGAGAGAACTCTTCAAATTTTATAGGCACACTTGAAGCAATTTGTGTAGTTTTTGGAAGAGTACTTTCTCGGAGTGGTTCCATTTCAATTTGGTGAAGATCTGATGAAGAACTTCGGAGATAGGCAACGGAACTCCTCAATAAATGATAGCAAATGGACAGGGATTGCTGAAATCTCATGTCTGTCAATTGTTTACACCAGTTAATAACATAACATCACGCCGGTACGCTGTGAAGGGGTAAGCACATGTGAACCACTAAAAAGTGAAAAATAAAAATCTTTTTAAAAAAAAATAAACAACCGACTTCCAAAAAAACACTAAAAAGTGAAAAATAACTTTAATATCGGAAGGCGGTGACAAAAAATTAAAATACATATCCAAAGTCACCGACTTCCGAAATTAAAGTTATTTTTCACTTTTTAGTGTTTTTTTGGAAGTCGGTTGTTTATTTTTTTTTTTAAAGATTTTTATCTCTAATGTACATTTTTACTATGACTATTGTTTTTCTGAACCTTGTATGTGTTTTTTCTGAAATAAACAAATTTGTTATTTTGATTTATTACCTATATCAAAATTTTTTAATGTAATTTGTTTCGTGTTCTTTTTTAGAATTAAATTTTATACTTTTTGCTGAACGTTGTGGTCCGTAATATTATGAATATGATTTAATTTAAAGCTTATATACTAAAAGCGTCCAAATGTTCGAATGCGATCAAAGTTATATTACCGGCAGCCTGTACAACATAAGGTCGACTTTTGCAGAATACAGACAACTATTACAGTACCAACGGGTGTGACACTCTATACTCAGATAATACATGCAAATCTGTCTGTAAGTTGTGCATAATACTGTCACGGCTTGCTGAACCGATTTTGATGAAGATTTAGTGTTCAAGCTGTGTAGGTATTACTGAAATAATACCCAAAACTCGAAGTCCATGCGAACACAGTTGTTGGCAATACTGATAGTTTTCTAATCCAATAAGAATCTCATCATCGTTTATTAATGTGACACAGCTGTTGTATAGTCATATGACAAATTAATAAAATAATTATTATTGAACGAATACCAATATTAAAAATAATTATGAAATGTTAATATCGTTAACTAAAGAAAGAAAGAGAGATGAAAGATAAAAGCGTCTATAAATAGAAAGTTAACCTACCTATATAGCAAATACGTTTGACTGCGTTGTTCTTCTTAACAACGAAACGGATTTTAATGTGGTTTAATTAATAAAGCTGCGATTGTAATTAAAATTATGTTTATGTACCCACTAGCATTTACCCGCGGCTTCACCCTTCGCTACCAGGAGGAAAGGTATCCTATATGTTAATCCAGGTTATAAACTGTGTGTCAAATTTCATCTAAATCCGTTCAGCCGTTTTTCTCTGATTGCATAACAAACATCTAATCATTTACTAAATGTCCAAACATCTAACTAAACATACAAACTTTCACATTTATGATATTATGTAGGATAGGATAAAAAGTAAAGCCTGCATGAATTATTTTGATAATTGAATACATTATTAAAAGAGTATTATTTGAGCAAGGCGGCGTTGATATAAAAAAATGTAAATGCTAAAAGTAATCAGACAGGCAACAATTTATAGCTGAAAATGTTTACGACAGGTCCATTTAATTTTGTGTCATAAAATCTATTTAGCTGTCCGATACAAAAAAAAGACATAAATCGTGTAAGTAATAAGGATTTTTATCATGAATTGAAAAAATGTAGGCAAGAAAATGTGTCTAAGTTGTGTGTAGGTAAGCTACACACAACTTTAGTAGTAGTTTACTTTATCGTAGATTTTATTACGTAACTACATCACACGTTTTCCCCTATAGTTGATACACCCACATTTCACCAGTTTCGTTTAAGTCCCATGGGAGTAGTCCCCCGTGGGGCTGAAACGAGACTGGCGAAACTGGTGCTGGCCCACTTGATAGCAATGAGCTCGAGCCTATTGCCATCAACCGTGCACAAATCCAGACTCCGGGATTGAGATATTCCCGATGGAAATACCCAATAGCACCTTTCCAACCCGAGAAACGAACCCAGAACCTTATGATCAGCAGTAGCGTTTGCGACCATTTGACTCAATCAAGCTATTAAATCTGTCAACTAAATGTGCTTACATTAAATCCGAGTTTTCATATACGATGCTTTTCGCTATTATGTATACACATACATACAAATACTCAGCCTATAACGTTCCCACTGCTGGGACACAGGCCTCCTCTCTGTGAGAGGAAGTGGGCCGTAATCCACCACGCGGGCCAGTGTGGGTTGGTAGATGTCACATTTTTTAGAATTTTTGGTTCTAGGAGATGCCTATGCCCTAATATGACATAACCTATTATGTATTTGTGTATTTAATATCTTTTATCTTTTTTTCTAGTTTTTAGATACACGTTTTCATTTTATTGGTTAAACATAAAAGATAATCCGGTAAACCAGAAATCCGATACACTAATATTGTTTTCTCTAAAACGATTCAGTTCTGCCGGTCCGTTATTAATGGTTGAGTCGGTAGCATGTAGCCCGCATTATTCACGATACGATCCCATGTAATATGTATGGATGAGAGAGGTTGTTTCTCTTCCATTTATTCTTAATTTGAAATGTATGGACCCTTTATGCATGTGATCGGTTTGTTTACAATTTGACGGAATAAAACAATTCCTTAAGGAAGTGGAGTTACATGATGAAAGGTAGATTGAGGAATGATTTCAAAAGGCATTATTGTTTTCGTGAAGGAATTGAAAAGAGTAGTCTAGTTCCTTTAGGGCTGACATTTAGTTTTCCGTACCCAAAGGGCGCCAACACAACCCTGTAACTGAGGGGTAATGGCTGATCTTTGCGTTATGCTCGCTGACGGGTGCTGCTTGTGGTGACTGGTCGTCTTGCTGACCATGATTTTGTCATTGTTGCTAACAATTACCTACCTGTGTATTTATTTTACGTCGATGGTCCTAGGTTATCATTTGTAAACATAATCCAGCATTGCATATGTAAGCTATCATGCCATTTTTACCAGGAGGCTTTCATTTTGGTACATGTTTTGCTTAGTTTTCATTTTATTTGTTGGTATATTGGCATGGCTAGCTGACATATGATAAATTATTTAAGTTCTGTGTCTCGTAATGTTGATTACTTTGCCTACCTATGTATAGAATCAAGTCCATCTAACTAAACAGACAGCTGTGCTGCTGGGGAGTCTGTTGCGCCACTTCTTCTTCCCAGCTAAAGCACTAGGAAGTGGTGAAGGGTGGGCGTTTTGGAAGACTGTCTTATGTAATTTTGACATTCGAAAAGTGCTGATTCTCAGCCTAATTTGAATAAATGACTTTTGATTTTGATTTTGAGGCTACGCTGTTCATCAGCGAGCTATATCTCATAAACCGTAATAGGTAAACAGGTAATTTATTTTCTATTTTTCAAAAAAATCTTTCTAAAAAAAATTTAAAGAGGTCCCCAAACAGAAAAAAAGTGTTTTAAAATAAATATGTAGAGTTAAATACTGTACATTGGCTCGGAACGTTTTAAATGCCGACAGCTTTTGTACAGAAAATACTTGCATACCTTTATTGTTACCCTTAATCTTCAAATAAGTTATCTGACTACTGAAAAATGTGCCCTAAGGCAACTATCTAAACTCTCTCTAACTATCAAAAACCTGGCTGCAATTTTATTACGTCCGTGTAAAAGTCGACTTAGGTTCTATGGCTTATAGTCAGCAAGCTGAAATGGCAATAGATCGGCATCGCCACCGTAGTGGCAATGCCGATCTATTGCTATTTCAGAAGAAGAAAGCCGTAGCTTGCTTCTTCTGTGAAAGATGTTGCCAACTTTGGTTCTGTAACCGATCACCTTGTTTTGGATGGCTCCAAGCAAAGTATAAACAAATCCTACTAATATTATAAATTTTAAATTTAGTATGTTCGGATGTTAGTTACTCAATCACGTAAAAACGGCTGCAGGGATTTGTATAAAATTTGGCACACAGATAGTTTATAACCTGGATTAACACATAAAATACTTTTTATCCGGATAGTTTGTTCCCGTGAGATAATTTATACACGGTTCGTTTATATGCATGTAAAAACCAAATATTGAATCGTTTAACATAAAAGTAAATTTTTGAATGTTGGCTATTCTTTCCATTTTCACGCCTTACAATCAAAATGAAATCAATTTGGTTAAATCGCGTATATTACTACTTGTTCTCATAAGTCAGACTAAAATACATAGTCTAGCGACTGTATGCAAAATTTGCCGTGTACATCAATATGTACACGGCAAATTTTGCATACAGTCGCTAATTTTAATGGTAACAGTCTGGGTGCATATAATATTTCAATAAATATTATATGCACCCAGACTGTTGCATACATTTAAGAATGGTGGACACTGGACTGCCTCGTTCGACTAAGGTTTGATTCCTAGGTCGGGAATATGGTTTTGGGTGATTTCAACAGCAATTTCTCACTAGCACACGGAGTCTGCTTTTGTGCACATATGGAATTAGGCTCGCAACCTAGTACATGGGATATAACATAACTGGCGAAATATGGCGGTACTATAGACAAACCTCTGGCCATCCCTTCAAGGGTTATAGGTGTAATGCTATGTTATGATTTGTTAATAATGGTGTTTATCTCTTACCTGACAATGACAACGTCCATAGGTAATAGTCGTATGTTTCTTTCAGCACGCTTTGTGTGGAATTCATTATTTTATTCGCCATCTTGGATTATATAACTATCTGTAACAAAACAAAATCAAGATTAATAAAAGAATAAATAGGTAAGTACAACATGCAAGCACGTAATGAACGTAAACGAGGCAAAAGAGTATGTAAGGATCATAGCAGGTGGCGTTCTGTAGTTTCTGGCTACCCCCATGGGAAAAGGCGTGTGTTTATGTATTTATAGGGTGACTGGTAATTAGTGACAGGTATTTAACCAAATGATAGTACTCATCATAACAAACAACTTGCCCAAAGAAACGATTTTTTTATTTATCTACCTTATTGACCTCAATTTTATAACCCCAATAGAGTATTTAGTACCTAACAAGAAAAATGCACCATCAGCTGTAATTTAAATTAGTTACCTACAAACAATAAAAAAATCCACTTTTACCCTGCATTATTCGTTTATCATTAATTTCACGCGCGTTCGCGCGGGGTCAAGCGACTCACAGCTGATAGCTATTGGGGTGATTGAGGACATGCGCTATTTAAATAATAAAAAGTCGTTTCTTTGGGAAAGTTGTTTGTTATGATAAGTACAATCATGTGTTTAAATATCGGTCACTAATTACCAGTCACCCTGTATAAAGCTACAACATGTTCTTCTATTCCATTTAAGAGTAGAAAATACTAGCAAAAATACATAATTAAGTTTTCTTGTTGGATAGAACTAAAGTTATTTTTCCAACGATTCCAACGATCTAGTGCATGGCTGAAACAAATGTTAACTTTTGTTTGTATTTAATTAAATAATCACGAAAAACCGCCATAAATGCGCCGTTGCCAGCCCGCGTGGGGAGAACGCTCTTAATTAATAATCCCTACTAAGTATAGGTAGGTTTGTGAGCTTCACAAAAGATCATTTGTCCTCGAAAAAATATTAACACTGTCTCGAAAATAAAAACAACCTTCTGTATTAATACCGAAGATCTTGGAACGGCTTTTGTTTCAAGTGTATTCTAATCTGTAGGGATCTCGCAAAATATGCCAAGTGTTTGTTTTGCTGACCTGATAATGATCTTATTGCAATACCTAAGAGCACTAACATAATCTAGAAATACTCTAGAATATCTTCACAATAATGGGGCATTATTATCACATCTTTGATCATTTTAGTACCTATATTTTAGTTGACATTCAGTAAATTGCAGACCAGGTTGTGGACGGTCTCCATTCAAAAATACGTCTTCTCAAATTGTATCAATGGCAGTCAGCATTCACACGGACGACGTAATAAAATCGTGGTAGGACTTTTTTGCGCCCTGGATTTTCTAAGCAGCGCGTTGAAGATCCAGTGCGATCCAGTTAAAAAATCTGGCTGCGATTTTATTACGTCCGCGTAAATGTCGACTTAGATTCTATGGCTTATAGTCAGCAAGCTGAAATGACAATAGATCGGCATCGCCACTACAGCTTGCTTCTTCTGTGAAAGATGTTGACAACTTTGGTTCTCTAACTGATCACCTTGTTCTGGATGGCTCCAAGCAAAGTATAAACAAATCCTACTAATGTTATAAATTTTGTATGTTCGGATGTTAGTTACTCAATCACGTAACAACTGCTGCAGGGATTTGTATGAAATTAAAACGCAGATAGTTTATAACTTGGATTAACACATAAAATACTTTTTCTCCGGGCAGTACATTCCCGTGAGATAATTTCCAACCTCCACGCGGGCGAAGCCGCTGGTAAAAGCAAGTCTTTAATAAAATGTTTTAACAGACTTATAGCACCTGTACGGTATGACAATTATTTCGCTCTCTTAATGAGCCAAAACACAATTAAATACGACGATATTTACAAGATGTTTTATTAAGTATTTTTCATATAATATAGGTACCATATTACAATAACCAGACACCGGACTAAGTGAGTGGGTCAAAGCAAGCATGAGTATGAATAACGAGAGCTTTCTTTAATAGACTCAACCTTTGATTTATGTAAAATCGTGTTCAGGCATTTATAGTGTGTGTTATATGTAGGTAAGTAATGAGCAACTGGCACACTGTTGTAACCTAGGTTTACGAATAAAGACTAATGATTGATTGACTGGATAATTTATTCCAGATTTTAGACAAGTCGTCCAGTACTAGGTCCGCGTGTTGGATTATGGCCTACTCTCCCTCACAAAGAGAATCCCTGTGTCCCAACAGTGACAGCATTATAGGCTGATTGTGCTTACCCTTATTAAGGCAAGGCATAGGTTTCCGCTAATTGTGAGAATTACAGGACCAGTCGATGTTGGCGGAGGTCTATGTCCCGCAGAAAGAAAAGGTGATGACGATGTATTTTATATGTATAAAGATAGTAGGTGTAAACCGCAAGCATTTTGCAGGTTTCTTTTGTGGAGGTAAATGCTTCGCTAGCCATTAATTTGTTACCGAATTATTGTAAATGGAAAGGGGCCCGCTTGTAAACTCCGTAATAAAGATATTTCGTGCTCGCGTACTAGTTTTGTAATTCTCGATTTAACGCATCATAGTACGTGTAGTACAAATTGAACTTGATGTGTCATAGGTTTTAAAGTTGTTGTTCCTCAAACATATGCTTGTTTCCATGATTGGAAACTGAACTCTGAACGCAGTATTGGTTGCTAATGTTTCAAACATTGCTAAAAGCGAATGTGAACAAACCCGAAAATTACTATTTTGTTGTAATCTGTGCATTCAGCGTCCATTCTTTACCCATGAAGGCCCCAATGGGATTTGGAGAGCACGTTAACTTGTCAATTCTAGTTGTTAAACGAATATCAATGGCAGTATCGTGACCATACGATTGCTTTTTTTTACCAAAATCGCAATAATTGTGATTTTGGTCAAAACAAAGGAATAAAAATTGTATAGAAGGAGTAAATAAAAATAAACGCAAATAATAATGCTGCTTCAAACATTTATAACTTAGGGCTGATTTTTAAATAGTTAGATAACTTTTATCTGAAGAATCTGACAGGCAAACTGTCAGATTTATTTTTCAGATTTTTTATATAAAAGCTGTCAAAACGATATATTTATTCCTAAGATAAAAGTTATCTGACTATTGAAAAATCAGGCGTTAGAAGTATAACCCGACAAAATGTATGGAACTGCTGAGTTTTTTGCTATTTCCGGGTTGGTATTATATTACAAGCAAGTTTTTATGGTGAGTAGGTAGAATTAACCTTTAAGAAATTTCCAGTTATTTAAATTTGTGTGATCGGTACCCTCTATTTGAAAAAACTCAGGCTAGCTGACAATAGTGTCAAATCCTCACATCAGTTAGAGTGACATCATCTCACATCAAGCTCACACAGAATAGACCGGGTGATGTATGAATGTAAACGAAGACAAAGGAATAGGTATGCGGCGTATTATTAGATAGTAGCAGTTGCTGTTTTCAAGTTGCTTCTTACTCCCATGGAAAAAGGCGTGAGTGGCATATATGTACACCTCATGCAACGCAAAGAAAAAACGAGAGACATTTTTTCATCACGTATTAATCAAATTCTTCTTCATAAACAGACATAATTTTAATAAAAAGCCTTGGCAATAACGAAATGCCTACCGCCCCTTTGATACTTATCGTTGTTCATGAAAGGCGAATATGACATTCTTCAAGCCCTTCGATGTAATTTATTAAAATTTTTGTGTCTTTCAAAGGGTAAAGAAAGCAATAGAAATAATTCCATAGCTCTTTCTATGTGTTGTTAACGGCAGTGCATACAAGTAAAAGTTATAATTGCGTTGATGCTAAGGTTAGTTTGAAATTTAGTTTAAAAGACCAACGCAAGAGAGAACGGGCATCTTCTGGCCGCACTCGTTCCATCATAGACCTCATCCATAGCTTCCATCAGGCTTGATTGAGGTTAAGATCAGGCCCATTCAGCAATACAAAAAAAAAGACCCTTCATCATTGTAAATTTGAAAGACTGCTGTGAATCCTATTAAAGTCACGGCGTCATTTACTATCCACCAATTTATTATGCGTACGGACAATCACGGCATCATTATCTACATATTAAGCGCACGACCAAAGTGTGGAACTCTCTGCCAGCGTCTGTGTTCCCTTAAATACCCTTATATCCCGTATAAACTTCCGAATAACCTTCCTGTCTTAAAACAATAGTCAACAGGCGTCTTTTGGGCATGCTCGTTCCATCGAAGACCATCATCGCTTTCCATCAAGCGAGATCAAGGTCAGGCCGGCCCATTTTCGATCCCATAAAAAATCATTTTTCCCCGAATATTTCAATTTTCTGGGCAACTTTGTCAAGATTTCTTTCCGTAAAACTTTATTCAGACGTCGAGAAGGATTTACTTAAAAATACCCTACTCTGTCCAGCCGTTCTAAGAAGGAAGTGCCAAGCAGCCCATTAAATTACAATTTTGTTTAGTCAAATGTTTTTGCAGATCAGTGTCAGGCTGTATGTTGAACAGTATGATTTATTCTGATTTTATGAATTTTCATTGAAATGACTTACTATATGGCTTTGCGTAAAAACTATTATTGTAAATAGGCTCTTTTCGTAGTGAATCGACGATTCGCTGACTCTTGGCTAAACCTACACAAATGTTTGTGAATTCGTCAAACAACCAACGTCCACTTTGATCCGTGGAGCGGAAAATCGTTTGAGTTCCTAAAGCCCTCCCAAAACAGTTAATTGTGATTTACGTGCTCAACACTCATTGATGCGAACATTGATTGTCTACGAAATGCAACTGAACCGATTGACAAAAAAACAATTGATTGCAATAGATGCACCGTGTATTGATGATGTTCAATGACAGCAAACGACAATCGTAGTATATAGGGTGACTGGTAATTAGTAACCGATATTTAAATACATGATTACACTCATCATAACAAACAACATTCCTATAGAAACGATTCTTTTATTTATTTAACTAGCGCATGTCCGCAATCACCCCAATAGCTATTAGCTGTGAGTCGCTTGACCCCGTGCGCGCGCGCGTGCTCCGTACGGTGGTTAAATTAATGTCAAAAGAATAATGTATGCGAAAAGTGGTTCATTTTTGTTTGTAGGTAACTAAAGTAAATTACAGCTGATGGTGTATTATTCTCATTAGGTACTCAATATTCTATTGTGGTAATATAATCTGGGTCAATATGGTAGATAAATAAAAAATTGTTTCTTTGGGAAAGTTGTTTGTTATGATGAGTACAATCATGTGTTTAAAAAATCACTAATTACCAGTCACCCTATATAGGGTAAGTTTTTATCCAGTGCGCAAATTGTAACCATGAATTCAGCACAATATTCAAGACCCCCAGCGTAGAAATTTTTCGTCGGTTATGCAAAAAGAAACAGCTATTTCACAGAAAGTGCAGTACCTACGCGATCAAAATGTATGGAACAGATGGTTTTTTGTATAACCGACGAAAAATTTCTAAGCTACGTCAAGAATGATATGCTGAATTTATGGTTACAGTTTGCGCACTGGATAAAAACTTATCCTGTATGCACACACATTGTTGGGTTTTTTCTAACAGTTTCTTTAAAAATAACGCTAAAACTAGCATGCAAAATTATTGATATATTAAGCTAGGCAATCAAATTAGTGCATAAATCATAGTTAATAAATTAAAAACTAAGACTACTGAAAAGTCACGCTCTAAAAAATATGAAACAAGAAAATGTTCTCATCTGAAAGCCGTGGCCGTATGCCACTTTTCCCATAAGCTTCGCTGACTACTGTTAGAATGTATTATTTTGTTAGCGTAGGCTTATAGTAGGTGGGAGTTTATAATGCGGCAACTGCACAAATAAACAAAAGTAGAGAGTTGATATTCATCTTATTTACCGATGTTATATAGGCGTAGGCTATTGTTTAAAATCTATCAACGACATGTTACTTCTACAAAAAAGCAATAATAAATAATGTTCATATTGACAGTTAGAAAGTTAAATGAAATAATACGAGTGACATAATAATATATATTATGGTGGTAGACAAAGCGAAATCTCACCAAACCTATCAAATGATACCAACACTATTCGGTTGCAACGTTTTATGTCAACCTGTTTCGTATGTAGGTTGCCGAAGCATCCAATGCATTTTATTATAGTAAAAATATTTTTGAGGAAAGCTGGATCGATCATTTTGGATTTTTTTTTTAATTTTAAGATAAATGCTTGTTTTAAATAATCGTTATTTTTTATAATTACTATGATAATACTTTTTTTTTGATAATAATGAAACAGTGAAACAGAAAAAAAATAACATTTTCTGGAGGCTCCATCGAAAAGTTAAGTCAATGGAATCAGATTGTTTAATTCATACAGTCGCCAGTTAGATACAGAAAATTGCAGATATTCGTAGTACGTAATAACAGCTACATCGGGGTCGATCGTCGGGGTACGTGGATGGGTGACCATATTTACATCATACGGAAAGCACGTTACGCCGTTGGCCCGATTGTCATACATGCATCTTTGACAGTAGTTACTGGTCGTCAGAAGCCCGAAAATTTGAGAAGCAGTTAAGACTAGTTGTTAGATTTTACCCAGTAATTGCGTTGTAGAGGTCAGATAGGCGGTCGTTCCATGTTAAATACTGGTTGTTGCATGCGTTAGACTGGAATCCGACGATGAATTAGATAGAGAAACTGGCCTGGATCTGAGGGCCTAGGATTAGAAACATTCAGCCCTATAACAGCCCAAGTTAATCTGACCTTGGGGCATTTTACTTATAAGCGATTGCGACTTGTCTAGGCCTTCAGGTTTGTATCTCAAGCCTCCAGCAGACAGGCGAGACGCGACTCTTAGAACAATTTCCATGAAAACTTCATGGAAATTGTTCTACAACAACCACGTCCCACCGTCGCGTCGCGCCTGTCTGTGCAAGGCATAAACTGGTGGAGCCGTTTGCGAAAAAAAAGTCGGTATAGGAACTATGACCTAGTTTTCTTAAGCAAGAGCGTGACAAAATATCCACATTAATCACAAAACAGCAAGAACATCGTGACTTTTCTCGATTTTACCTACCTTACATATTTGGCGACGAGAATAAAGTCAATATATTAAAGTGAACACATAAAGGCTGATACGTCATTCAAACGGAGCCTGTGTCACGCCTCACCGAGATGTACAGTCAACAAAAGAGTTTTTAACTCATGCAAAAATAATTATACAGGGTTACATTGAATGAGATTATGAAACTCCACTTACGTGATGAATATCGTTATACAGAGTGGCCCATCGACGCATAACTTATTGTTACCATGGATTCAGTTCATGATTTTGAACCCGCCTGCGTTGAAGTTTGTTGACGGTTATTTAAAAAAAAATTGCGCCGCCATACTTTTCGATAGCATAGGTATTGGCTTTTCTATGAAACAGCTGTATTTTTTATAACTGACGAAAAAAGTCTGCACCTATGGGGGTCTAGGATCATGTGCTGAATTCATGGTTTCAGTTTGCGTGTTGGTTCCTGTCACTCTGTATTATGATAAAGAAAAAACAATCTAAAATCTCAATTTCATGTTACAGCTGACTGGTCAACGACCGTTGGTGGTGCTGTTGATCTAAACATAAACAAACGTTTCGAATTTAAATAATATCAATTGACAGAAGGAAACGAATTGGAAGCATTTACCCTGCTGTTCGACACAAGGTCAATAACAATAGTTATTGTGTGCTTTTGTAACTCATTTCACACATTCAGCAGAGCGATGTCGAAGACAGCGCACGTAGTGAACTTCAAGTTAGCTGCTTGAACACTTATCCCTTTTGCTGACTGTACTTATGGCTGGTTGATTGTCAAGAACACATGACAAAGTACTGCCTTATTTTATAAGGTTACTTTCTTGGAATTTCTTAAATAGAAAACTCGCTGAAACGGAAAATGGGTGAGACTACAATGACGGATCGGCGACTGAGGTACGCGGCTGGGGAATGTTGGATGTTAAGTAAAATAACTAAGTTTGTATTTGACGTAAAATTACAGGCACTTATAAATGTCATGAACAAAAATGCTGAAAAAAGAAACTCTTTTGAATTATGATGGAGTCGGTCAGTCAGAGAAACGAAGCTAGTTGTAAAAGAGTAGCTGAAAATTAATCTTTAATGTTCAATGTTCTAATCAATAAGTTGAATGTTCTGAGCTCTTATAATATGGACGATGCAAATAAATTGTATGAGGATTTCTTGTCAGTGGTGTACACTGAATTCAGTAAAACTTTTGAAAGGAAAATAAAGAATATTTGCCCTCATTTTATATTTAATGACTGGGCGACTAGAGGTATTAGGATAAGTAGGGAAAGACTGTTCGAGCTGTATAGATTTATGCCTTACATTAACACCAAAACGTAAAAAAAATTTTCTGCTACATATTCCGCTATGTATTCCGTACCTCTTGCCTCTCCACTCTCCTCTTCGGCGGTCTAAAGCAACAAAACTATACAATAAAATACAAAATGCACTGACTTGCATTTGATTGATGAGAATATTCTTCTGTTTTCATAAAGGAAAACGGAAGGCCGAACATTCTCAACGGTTAATTACTTAGTTATGATCTAGACTTTCAAATAAATTAAGACTACAGACCTTAATTTATTTCAAAGTCCAGATCCGAATCCACAAACGCACGTTCTAGTCTGAAAAATAAAACCTTTCAGACTAGAACTAGAATTTACTTTCATGGAAAATTAAATAAAATGTAAGTAGGTAACCTCAGTAGGTTAGGTAGGTACTAAATATGCTATACACCGTGACATTTTAGTCGTCTTACAAAGGTGTTCCACTCAATGTATCCGTCATAGAATACCTTAAGGTGCGATTAAAACATTGTTACCATTAATTAAGAAAATAGGTACAAAGAAAAATAAACAATGCTTTAAAATTATGAAACATCCTCCCTGTCAATAATGTTTACGTATCAAACGGTAGAAGATATCTACCTACCTACCATTACATTCTATTATTAATTCCATCTCCATAACAGGGTGTTTCAAACTAGGTCATGCGTCTTAGTGAATGATATTGGATTTTTTTGAGTTATGTAAATGTTCAAAAATATCATATATCTTTTTTAATAAATGATTAGTAGTCATTGGATACATGAAGTGGGCTGCCGTTGTAAGACGACTAAAATGTCACGGTGTATATTTTATCTTTCGCGCGGTTACGTTCCCAAGTACGTAAAAATATCGCGGCAGGATTTTATCGCACTCTAGATTTTCTACTCTCAATGCTTGTATTGAGAATCTATCGGAGTGCATCCCAGCGCGTCGAAAATACACACTGTTGGATTCAACTCTCGGCGCTAAGCAGTGCTTTGAAGATCCAATGCGCGAAAACATCCCGCCGCGGTATTTTTAATGTCCGTGCAAATGTGGACTAATAGTTTAGCCAGAACAACGTAACATACAGAACAGGTAGAATAACTTGCCGTACATTTCAAAATTGTAGATAACAATTTAACATGTCTTTAACCATTTGTACGCCGGAGCTTATGTTTGCGCGACACACAATAGTATATATTGTGTCTATTATGATTGAGGTTTACGATAGATTAATGTCTAGACGTCAATCCTACATTCAAACAGGTGAGTAAGAAATTTTGTGCCTAACACACTGGTGCACGCTTAATGACTAGCTTCTGCCAACTAACATAAAATATCTAATTCTATGACACCCGGCACTACTGTAGCTTCCCATTAGTAAAATAATTTTTGGAATCGGATCAGCAGTTCCAATGATTACCCCCTACATACAAAGTCACAAATTTTACCTCTTTATAAATACTAGGATAAAATCTGACTTTGTCTGAGATCTTTTTAACCAATTAATTATGAATAGGACCCAGTAACAATTCAATGACAATACTTGAAAGCGGAAAATTCAGTTGTCTTTATTTGAATTCAAAATTCGAACTCCAACTTTTGCGGGTTCAAAACTACCCCATACTTTGCTTAATTTGGTAGTAAATACAACATTATAACCGAACAGAAAAAGCATCAGGCGAATACAAAACGTCGACAGAGCTTTTACGGTGCACAATTGTGATAAAAATTGGTTCAAACTTTAAGGACTAACAAAAGTTGAAAATCGAGTGTATTTTCCGAATTATTTAGTTTATTTTTCCCGGAAATTTCCTCTGAACCACACTAACTGTTTTCGTATTTTGTATTATTTCATAATAATATTAATACAGCAAAAACTTGACGTGCAAACTTAAGTGATGGCGGTCATTCATTGTCACTTCCCATGTCGATGGTCATTGCGGAGAAAGTGAAATCTTAGAGCGGGACGAATGATGCATCTGTGTAGGAGTGAGGGCGACGGATATAGTCGCTGAGTCACGTACCGTTTGGAGATTTAAGTGTTCCGCGTTACGAGCGTCTTGGAGTTCAGTCCAGATAAGGCTTGGTTCATACTTGAGGGATTTGTTAAATCTTTGTATTATGAGTCAGCCCGCTATCATTTTATCGCCGTGAGAAAATGCTGTCATCGCATCTGTTAATATGAACTTTGATCATAAATTATAACAACAACTGAACATATAAGCTATCAATTCTTACATTAAAAGCAGATCGGGACCATTGAAACCAGAAATAGAGAGCAAGTAAATAATTATGATTAATTCACCGTACAAATAATGTTGAATAAAAAGTATATAAATCCGTTCTAAGAAGTCTTTAATATCCCGCAAAAATATGATGTAAAAATATATTATTTGCGGCAATAATATTTTAACTATGGTTAGTAGCCGCCTTTTTGAACTAGGTAAGAGATAATACGCTTAACAAAAAGGTCAGGTTCATTATTAAAATAAGTAGTTAAATTCTTTTTGACCTTATGCTGAGTTCGTTAGGTAGTTACAAAGGTCAACTGTTTAAAACTTGAGCCTTCATCTGAACGTTCTGAAGTTTTCACAACTTTGTAAAAAAAGTCACTTTTAATCAACAATGTCGACACAAATCAAAACGGTTAAAGAGTTGGAATTAAAAAGTTACTAAAAAAAGGCCTAGAATCTCTAGAAAATTGCAAATTACTACTGGATTGACTTATCTAGATACAAATCTGAACTTTTGTGAATAATGTCACATGTGCACCGTACTTTATAAAACCAAACAAAATTAAATAATCTTGACACATTTACATTTAAATATTTCTATAGAATAAAATTAACTTTATTTTTACTGTCATAGCAAGAAAAAACAAAATATTTAAATATCCATCAGCAGCGAACATTAAAGCAAGCCAAAAATATAATGATGATGTGATAATTGTACCTACCGCATAACTTACATTGTGAACACGCAGTAAGGCTCCCACAGACAGCCGCGACGTAACTTCGATAGAACAACTTCATGAAGTTTTCATAGAAGTTATTCCACCAGAGTTGCGTCACGTTTGTCTGCAGTAGCTTTTATACATCGTCGAAATATTTCGGTTGTGCAATATATACCTGTAGGGCCTTAATAATTAATCGTGTTCCACTTTCGCACAGGTTTACGAGAAAACGAAAATATCTTGCTGTATTGAATGGAGGAAAATGATTTATGAATGGTTTTGGGAATTTTATAACGAAATATTAATCATCGGTAAACGTTTTAAGATGTTTCCTTTTTTGGTGACAGACAATATTGTTACCGTATTTGTACAGGTAATTAAAAAATGCTTTGCTTGACTTACTACGAGTCGTATCCACTTTATCAAAAAAACTGCTGTTCGTTGGTAAGCACATCAATAGAGATCAGCTCGAACGATTTGGTTATTTTTAATATTAAAATGTTTGTAATAGTCCGAAGAAAGTTCGTAGCGCGTAAAGTTCGCGATAGTTCGTAGTAGGTAGTTCCTGAAGAGATAAATAGTAAAATTGTAGTTTAATTAAACTACAAAAAATAAAAATTACAAATACACAATACAATTACAATATAATTGTAATTACAATTGTAAATTGTAATTACAATTATATTGTATCCCTATGTATTTTACTGCTTGTAAAAAATAGTAATAAGTTTTAATGGAAATAAAAATTGGAAAGTTTTCGGAAAATTTCAAATCCGGGTAAAACTGAACGTCATTTTTTCTATGCGATTTATTAAGAACTCAAGACCAAATTGAAATTTTGACAGGACGTCGTCTGTCGGTTTTAATGCTAAATGAACAGTTTGTTTTCCAAAATATGCCGTTTAAAATTCCAGCATAAATATATCAGACGCATACGCACACAACCAACCAGTTTTAATTAAAATCGAACTAAATTCAGAGGAAAGGTACAGTTGGCAAAAAATTTGCTGTTGATGTCCAAATGACTATACTTTTACCATTACTATTGACCTATTCTGTAGACTAAATTATTTTTGTATAAGCCATGTGTTCGATGGGATTTTTCATTGGGCCTTGCCTTATTTCTATACAATTTGCTTCATGACCCAGCGAATTATTGTAGGTAGTCTGTCAGTGAACTAATTTAAGATTTTTATAAATCAATTGCACAATAAATGAAAGTCAGGCAGTGCAATTTATATTGCTGTCGGTACCCATCAGCCTTTCAACTTGTTACGACCATTGGAACAAGTTAAGTAGGTAATGTAGGAAACGGTAAATTATTACAATGATTATACACTGTACCGGTGTTATCTCATTTTATGATCACGAAACTTTACTCACGTGCATTCCGGGTTTATCCAAGTGACGTATCAATTGGGTCTTTATTAATGAGCATTACGTATTTTATTTATAACCCGTCACTGCTCTGCGCGGTTTAAAAAAGTCCGTTGCGTAGTATATAATAACAATTCGGTCACTCAGACAGACACGAAAAGATTTAATAGATAATTAAGTGACTATTATGCGCTTTTTTACTATAATACTTACCTCGATCTTTTTATATCACAGATTGATAAATTCATGTAAATAGGCTAAAATACAACCTATTTGATAAGCAAAATACTCAGATTACGATGGGACGTGCCATATCTACGAGGAAAAATCCTCTAAGAACAAAATCTCAGTGACATCCCGGAATGACCGAGATAAGTCCAGTTATTGGCATTTTTCTCGACCCTTGTTACTAGGACGTTTATTCTTTTTCCGGCAAAATGTGGGTGAATGCCCTTCGAAAAATATAGACGGGATAAAATCTAGTGCTGTATTTATGAACTGAAGTGGACTCTCGTAACTCCTCATCAAGTGCCTAGCCGTTTCCCAACAAGTTTTGCTGTCGGCTTCCAGTCTATCCAGATGCGTCTGAATATCTGTATTTTACATGGAGCCACTGCCTATCTGATCTCTATAAACCAGTTATCGGGTAACACTATGCCTAGTAGTAAGACTGGTTGTCATACTTTCGGGCTTCTGACGCCAGCCCGTAACGACTGTCAAAGATCCACGAATAACAGCTGGTACTAACGGCTTAGCGTGCTTTCCGAGACACCGAGGGGTCTCGGTATGATGATGATGATGATGATGATTGGACTCCCTTTTCCGCACGTAGACTCCCATTCGGTTCGTTGCGCATGGAGATTCTGGCTAACATAGCCAGCCTAGCTCCGCCCAGAAGCACAGAAGGAAGGTCGGTCTCTTAACTCCTATTAGCTACTATTACGTGATCAACTGCAAGTGCGTTTGTCCCCCGCAGCCATCACTAGGGTGACACCGAGAAAGAAATATAGGTACCGAAGTAGCGATACATACATTTATTTGCTATGGCTGCGAGTCTACCACACGTCCGTCATCCGAACGCCGTCTTCAAATAGTTTGGCGGGACCACTAGATATCAGCCCGAGATTGTGACGAGCCGATGTGCCGGCAATACAAAACACGTTTGATCATTTTCACGCACTGTTGTTACACCAGTGCCGTTCGCTCGACTTTTGTTTTGTCTATCATAAGTAGACGTAACCACGGGCGTAATAATAGATCATCGCGGCGGGATTTTTTCGCGAACTGGATCTTGAACTTTAGCGCCGAGATTTGAGATTCGAACCGTGTGATTTTTCGACGCGCTGGGATGCACTCTGTTGTATTTGAAATACTCGGTTCAACACCGAGAGTTGAAAATCCAGTGCGTGATAAAATCCCGCCTCGTCATTTTACGTTTGTGTGACCTGCGAACGTCAATTAACTTACTGAACTGCCCAGTAGACCTAGGCAAAACACATTTCTGTTAGCGTTCACGCCAAAGGCTACGCCAAAATGTACGCGAATTACATTACCTGCGGAAAGATTACGTCGTGTCCTTTCCGCAGATAATGTCGTTCTCATACATTTTGGCGTAGCGTTTGGCGTGAACGCTAACAGAAATGTGTTTTGTATCAGGGCCCAGTTCGGTCATGGCGGACAAACGAACGCTATCACCGGGACGTCACGTTCGGTTTGAATAACCTTCTTTCTCGGTGACGTCTCCATGACGGCTGCGGTGAAAAAAGCCCTTAATAACAGACCGTTCACTGAAAGTGTAAGTAAGTAAGTAGATCAAAATTATGTCTATTCAGCTACATTTTCCTCAATGTATTTTTCTTATAGAAAAATACCTATCATTGTATTTCGTTCACATTAATCCCCTTTTGGCACTCTTCTAAATATATACAAAATATCACAGATAAGCACTGAAGTACATAATCTTCAAAGAAATATAAAAAGCCACTGAAACGAACTCAACGAGAGCTACCTAATACCTACATTAACATAAGTACAGTCAACAAAAAAGTTAAGCATACACCTAACTAGGTAAATTATAAATGATTTTCTGACTTCTGTAAGTAAGTTTGTGCAAACACGTCAATTATATTTACTTGTAAAACTAAATAAGGTCAGTTACAAATAAACGTCTTCAAAAGTACGCAAGCAAATTAAATTCGGAAGCAAATTAACGTGCGACATAGACTTCGACCTTGCTCACACTCAACACATGTAAGTAAAGAGTACCTATATAAACTGCTTGGTATAGTCTCGTATACTTATATCTTTTGCCGACAGTACATCAAATAAACATCCAACAATGCTTTTAATGGTCTGACATGGTTGAACTTTCATAAATGAGTAATGACGTGTTTGATAGGTGTTTGAAATGCTATGATTATGCATAATGGACACCTTTACATGTTGATATGCAAACCATAAAACCGGCAGGACACACACAATGCGACTATGAACCCTGATTTACATGGTGCGATTTAATTGCTTGTGGCAAAGAATCAAAAATATAAGTACTCGTAGCATTGCCTAAACAGAGGCGTAACTGCGTAACACATTAACAGTAGGAATGACTTTCATTTTGACACTTCAACAACGTTAATTGCGTTATTATTTTTAAGTAAATATTAGATTTAAATTTTTGGTAAATTTTGTTTGTGCTTATCCTATACAACAATATAATACTATATTCCTTATTAATCTACCAGTACCTAACATCTACATAATTACGTTAATTAAAGGGGATTTTTTCTGTAAATTACGATTTTTTACACAATAATCTAATATATAAAATTCTCGTGTCACAGTTTTCGTTGCCATACTCCTCCGAAACGGCTTGACCGATTTTGATGAAATTTTTTCTACTTATCCGGTATCTATGAAAATCGGCCAACATCTATTTTTCATCCCCCTAAATGTTAGGGGTAGTCCACCCCTAAATAATTTATAAGGCAAAACAACGTTTGCTGGTTCAGCTAGTAATTTATATATATAGATTACCATAAGAACCTATCAATGTAACACAATTAGACACACATCAACAGCACAATACACAATTTAATAAGTTAAGTTTTGATAAGGTAATAAATAAGCCTTTTTCTGTTTAATGTCTGAAAATCTAATTTCTAATACTAAGTGCATAGTAATTGCCTTTTGTGACGAAATTACATTTCAAAAGAAAATGTACTTATAATGAAAGCGTAAAATAGTTGATAATCTTATTTGCAGCTCTGCTAATGAAACACAAGATGTACGTTTTTAACCTCCGTTAATTAAACGGTTTTACTTGAAATTAACAAAGAATGAAAATAAGTCTCTGATTTTAAAATCAAATTTAAATTTAAAGTAGCCTTTACTCTGAAACGTCTTCGATCATTTTAAAAAGTCAGGTTTTTTGGCTATCAAAATATACAGTAACACGCAACGTGAATGTTGAGATAAGACGAATCAACATTGCGACGTGGGCAACTATACGGGGTCATAAACATACAGGCTTTTACTTACGGCTTACACGAAATGTTCGGGTCTTCTGTCCCCTTAATTAACACAAAGGGGGTGGATGTGTTCTTGTGTTTTGGCCGTAATTAATCGCCATTTTGCTTTTTCAATAGCGCCCCCTGTCAATGTCATTCCGGTGTCAATAGATTCTCATTTTTGTCTTTTTGTGCACTTGATAGGTGTCTACTGTGGCATATGAGCTTGCTTTAACCAGACCGAGGCAATTGCGTAACACACTAACAGTGGAAATGGCTTTCATTTTGACAGTTCAATAGCGTTCATTGCGTTATTTACGTTGTTCAGCAGACAATTTTTTTTACCATATTATTATTAGCTATGGATTAGCAATAACCTTCTAAATGATTCGAATTCTGATTAATAGTGTAATGCTGGTAGTCTTTTAATTTACTTTTAAATAAAGGTTTCTTTTAGTTAAACGTGGAACTCTTCGAGGACCGCATCACAGCATACTATCAAGTGAGATGGGAGAGCGCGAGACTTCAAGTTAAAACCAGAAACTTTATAGATAACGCTGCTTACCCTTCAAACAAGTCTGTCAAATCAACTTATTACCAATTTCAAATAAGTGTCAAGTTGTCAAAAGTTATAATACAGTTTTGGTCCTAACTAGTTCAAGTTTTGTATACTACCTCCTTTAAGTTAGAATTTAGCTTAAGTTGCTCTCAGATAAGACAACTATTGTTGTACACGGCTACGTCGAACTAAGCGTATTCGCTTAGTTCGACGTAGCCGTGTGCCAGAAGTTAGTAAGTTAATGTTTCACCGTCAGACACAAGATATGCTAGGTTCAGTTACAAAACTACTTTCTGAGGAAAAGATAATCCATATTTTGTGTAGGTAGTACCAATGACGTATTATAAATAGACGCGTCATACACAAACATTAGGGCACTCAAAAATAGCGTAAAATATGAATGTAGCTACCTACTATTACATATTATCACACAGTGCGCGAAGAACAGGGAAGACCCATACCGATTCCTGTTGTTAGAAACAGATAAACAAATATATATATGTTTATCTGTTACGTCACCAGCGTATCGTCGCGTCACTGGATGGTACATGACTAATTACACGACAGGCAATTACCTGGCATTTATCTTGCCAATATTGAGCGCCGGTAACGGATATAGAAGTAATATTTCATTAAGTAGTACAGGATGCGTTTTCTTCAGAATTTTACCATGTACTATCTAAGCTTCATTTAAAACTATTGCTTCTGACAGTTCGCCAGCTTATTAAATGGGTTCTATTGTTATTTACCGGGTACGGGTTTAATTACTGAGAATTTCCACACAAAAAATCATCCAAACATTTGCCGACCCTGGGATCTGAAACCCCGGGTTCTCAGTTCGGGGTATCAGAAACATAGCCATAGCACTTGCAGCCACTCGAGCAAGAGACAATTCTAGAAACGTAATTTCTTCAAATTGTAACACGAATATTCCAAAACTATACCACAATACAACATTTTTACTGTATTTTACTCACACGAGTATAAAATATGAAACTTGGCTTAGTTCCTGACGTGTAAGTAAGCCCTTAATTCGCAGTAAGACAGAAAGTTTAGTGCCTTGTTGATACTGACGGTAGTTTAAAAAGCTGTTTTACGAAAGTCAGACTTTCTGCATTCTTATGCGGGGAAATATTTCGTGGTATTTGAATACTTTGCATGAAATAACTTTTAAATTACCAAACCCTTCAACTGTGAACTGCCTGCAGGAAAAATGACTATGTTTCCTTTGAATTTGTATCATTTTCAAAATCAAAGAGAACTTTAGTAACTGCGTTATAGATCACTTTGAGGAAGAACAATAATAATTTGAGTTCGACAGTGTAACCTTATTTTGAGTGACAAAAAGGTTACTGATAGGTGGTCAAAATAGAAATAATATTTATTTGCATAAAACATGGTATTTCAAGTTGTTTTAAAAATATATTATACAGCAAACATATTTTGTTTATTTCAAGCATGCACATATTAAAGGTTAATTTCTCGTCAACATAATTACACACCTTGTTTCTTCGAAGAGAAGGGCAGAAGTGTTCCTACAGTACACTCACATTTTGCCAGTTATGGTTAAGTCCCATGTAATACTGGGCGAGTCTATTACCGTCAATCGTGAACAGTTCCTGACTCCAGGCTGCTACTAGGAATCGAACCCAGGACCTCCTGCTCAACAGTAGCGCTTGCAACCACTACACCAACGAGGCAGTCGATTTAATTTTTTTTAAGATAAACACATGATTGTCTCCCAGCACTGGTACAATTACAGGGCTCACAAAACATAATTAACATCAGAATACTTTCTCCTTTTACGTCCAAATAAGTGCGTGACAATCCAACTCCGATGCAATGGATATGAAATAAGGTCGTAGTATATAAAATTGCGCAGAACTGGGTGCTCGAGTTTATATCACTTTCTTTATTGGAATTATGCGTCAAGATCGGCATGGGTAGGTGTGCTTTTTGAAAGTACGTGGTTTCATTATGTTTCGGTATTTCCTTGTTGGGGAATTGACATGTTCTTACTTACTTGATTATTGATGATTGTGGGAATTTGTCATACATTTATTCTAAGACTTGATTACTTACATAACATCACGACTTGTTTCCTCGGGTTGGGCAGAAGTGTACCTTTAGTACACCCATATTGAACAGTATGTTCAAGTCCCATGTAATAGTTAGTTCTAATAGTTACTGAGAAATTCCAGAGAGAAACCCAATAACAATTTTATTTGCCCGACCTAATAATCGAACCCAGAACCTCATGCTCAGCAGTGGCGCTTACGACTACTACACCTACCAGGCTGTCACTTGATTACTTGAAATTTGTAATTTAATTTATTTTGTTCAAATTCAGATACAATTCATTGTTAATGACTAAATAACTAATGTGAAGATAGACAGTTGTTAATAGAGCACTCTAAACTATATTTGCGTCAAATCTTTTCAAGAAAATTGTATTATGGTAATTTCTTATGTTATATGAGAAAATGGATTTATTTCTGTTATTGGTATTCAAAACACATATTTACACGTTTTTTTTGTTTTATACAGAAGTGTAAAAGAAAAAAACATAATACAGAAATAATTAATTTATTCAATCATTTATCTCTTGGCTGCCATTGCTAATTTTATAATAAATATTTGTTAATTTTTTAACGGACGCTTGTTACGTTCGACTTGTGCCTTATGTCGAGTGATGTAACAAATATTTTGTGGAATGGGAACTAGCTTTAGCTTTCTGTCTGACCGACTCCTTGACAATGCAAAAGTGCTTGTAATGGTTTTTTTTTTTCAAATAAATGCTTTGAGTTGAGTTGAGTTGGCCGCAGGTTTTAGAAATTAAATTACAAGACTATCTGTATGTCTGTGTTTTTGCGTGTTTGCAACAAGCAACAAACATCGAAAGATCCAAACTTTCGCATTTATATCATTAGTAGGTTATACGGAGCTAGGAAGAAAAGAAGTGCCTGGGCAAATTT
Source organism: Polymixis lichenea (assembly GCA_949091785.1). Taxonomy (NCBI): domain Eukaryota; kingdom Metazoa; phylum Arthropoda; class Insecta; order Lepidoptera; family Noctuidae; genus Polymixis; species Polymixis lichenea. Next base: position 24,576,281 of record OX420939.1, read on the forward strand.
TGTCCTATGCCTATATTAATATTAAAATAAAAAAAAGAACTCTGTTATTTCATAGTTTTAAGTTTTCACTTTTTCCGGCAGTCCCCATGACTGCCTACGTTTTTAATAAACTTGCCTTTTCCGACTATCTCACCGATACATGATGCGGTCAAAGTTCACGCATACGAAGTTGTAACCCATTCATTCGAGTCTTGAAGACTTCAAACATCTCAGTAGATCTCTGCAGAATACTCTTAACGTAACTACTACACGGACATATAAGTGAAAGTTGGTACACGCATAAAAGTTGTTAGCTTGTATTAAGAAGTTATAATATGGATACTTAAAAAAATGGTCCGTTCGTTATGTAAATACGTGTAGGTAGGTACATTGCACTCGTAACTTTCAAAAAACTTATTGAGCACAATCAGCAATGTAAGGTCGTTAACTGAATGGAATTTTGAAAGGTAACAAGGGATGAATACAATTTTTTCTTTTGTTCAATATCGTATCTATTGTTTTTCAATATGAATTTTACTTGAACTAGAATAAAAGGTTCACAATTTATAAAGTAATATACTATTTTATTGCCTCAAAGTATTTTAAATTTTAGACTAGGTAATTTGAAAAAATAAATGCCTCGTTTTCACTTAAATTCTATTGAAACTTTTTGCAAAAATAATTTGCTTGTGTTGCCAACTGTACTGCATGAATGGTGTTATTACCTAACACATTAATTAATGGCTGCATAATGAAAATTAAGGAAAATTTTTAGATACCTACAGCATATGATATACACATGATGATAATTATGATATAGAACACTGTCTTTCCACATTGTCTTATTTGCTTATGTTTTCATTATAATTATATATTTTAGTGATATTTATTTAAGCAGTATGTAAGTTCAGTTACATATTAAATGTGTATAATAAGAGTACCTATAATTTTGATTTTATGTTATCGCTTCTACTGTTACACACATTGTCTACATCTCTTTTTATCTTCTCTCCTATCGCACGTATGCTGGAAGAGATTCTTGTAGAAATAAGCATCACCTTACGTATTTTTCTGTTCCTTTCTTATTGTCTGTTTATATATGTGTTCCTAAATGGTATAATAAATTAATAGTTATACGGAAATATTATGGATACGAGATATAGATATTGACTTCCAAAGTGATGACCATGTATGTACCAAATTATTGGTCATGTTAATGATGTAAATTGACGGGAGCGGCGACGGAATTGGATGGAAATGTTCGATTATATCGTCGATAATATCGGCCACCTTACTGACATTATTACCGCAGAAAGGTTTTCCTCTGAGGGAAATCCGTCTCTAATTCTTGAAACTAAGTTTCGTCCTTGTATTGCCAATAATTGTCTGGGAAATAATGGTAAGCAACAGCTGTTGTGATTGTAAGGCCAATCAGTCAATCATCACTAATTTGTCTATTGTTGTTAAGACAGTAATTAGTGGGTCTATCTTCAATTTAACTGCAACTTACTATTCTGAGGGTTAACACTATCTAAGTACAATTATAATGATTATAAGCATCTTTTATTCAGAACATCTTTGCGTTGCGGTATTAATACAGACAGTAGTTTACAGAATGTCTCCTAGTTCAGTGTGGCCTTTGGTAAAAGCCTCCTCTAACAAATTCCACCGAGTTCTATCCATCGCAAATCTTCTCTAATTTGGACCCTCTGTGAGTTTTAATTCATCTTTATATCTTTTATATTGCTCCCTGTTCTTTTTGCCATCTCCGGGTTACTATTCTGTCACAACTTTGGTCTACTTGCCTTGAATGACTCTCAACATGTGGCTAGGTTCAATACAATTGATTAAATTGAAGCCACTATGTTTCTTATCTACCTAGTAATTACTCAAAGAAACGCAAATAAATCAAAGAAATAAGAAGTCAGTATCTAGGTCACAATATTTTTTTGATAAATTAAGCCCAGAATCAATGGCTTGAAAGTGATTTCACCGTTTATTGGAGTGAAAATTACAATAGAATTTTGGTGGGTAGCTAAATTTTAATATTAAATTCTCACAAAGATTTAATTACCTTGTCGAGACTAGGTTTTATCAAATTCTTATATTCAAATTCGTTTATATTGCAGGAACCCAATATATATTTTTCGACAATGATTTATGTCTGTCCAAATTAATGATCTAATTTGTCTACTTTAGTAGGTATTCTAATTTTATTACGACGTGTCAATTTACAAATTGGCGTTTGATTTGCATAGTAAACACCCAATTTGCAAAGCCATGCATTTATCACTGCTTTTGTAGTAAATAAAAAGTTTCTAGTTCAAGTTTGCAGCTTCCGATGCTCGTTTTGCATATTTTTCGTATAAAATTATGCGAACTAGTTTGCACGAACGAATATTTATGCAAACGATTTATTTACTGTGACGGTTATTGGAGAACTTTACTATGCGGTAAGTGGTGTTAGAACAAAAAAACTAAAATATCGAAAAAAATAATAGCAGGGTGTTTACAGTAATTTCTGAAAAACTTAAAAAATCCAAAATAAAAGACTCACCTAAAAAAATTCTATCCCAAATGATAATAATTAAAAAACTTAATCTTCACGAAAATACGTTTCGCAACACTATCACTCCCGTCTCCCCCGCGCAGCCGATGCGCCACGCTTGCCAAATGCGACTGCGCGAACGCCGACCGCCGAAACTTTACGACAGCTTCCGACAACTTACCTTCACGTGTCGAAGGGTGGGTCTCTATGTTATGCGTACAATTTTCACAGTGATTACTCTTACGTAAGATAATTAGCACGCGGAATGGTCCGATGGCGTTTTTTACGTCGCGTTTATTACGTGAGTGCGATCAGAATTCGGTGACTGTGTGATACTTAGACATACTTTGGCTTTTGTCAAGCTTTTGTTATTGCTTTTCGTCACCAACTTTATTGTTGGCAGATTGTGGAAAGCCAGAATAGAAGCTAGTGAATGGACATTAGACAAATGTAGATAAACTGGTTGCTAATTTAATTGTATAACTTTTTTGAAAAATATTTTATGTGATGTGATTACTTTAACTCATACACTAAATGATTATTTGTTAAAATATTAGGAAAATCATCTTCTTTAACAATATTTGTAAATATGTGAGCATCATGTGTCTATTGACACATTATTATGATGCATGTAATTAATTTACCTGTCATTGTTTTATTTTTAATTAAGGAATTGAAACGAACTAAACGGTTAAAAATAATTTAATCTCAATTATTTAAATAAAGGCTGTTACATTTTGATGGCAGGAGAAATAAAGAACATTATTATCAGCTCAAACTCAAACTCATAGCGTTTATTTCAATTAAACCATTTACAGGCACTTTTGAACTGTCCAAAAGTCGATCAGTTGGAAAGTTGAAGCTAGTTGCCCATTCCAAAACGTAGATCTCTATGCAGAAGAACGGGCAAGAAACTCCACGGACACTCTTTTAAAATCAATTTGAAATATTACAAAATCTTGTTAACATTATTCTTGTTGCTTCTGTACTATGTGAGAACAATGTAAAAAAAATACAAGATAAAAATAAGCCCTGGAAGTTAGGAGGTGACCAGTCTCAGCCGACAGCGCCCGTTCACGAAATTGACGCGTGGATTAGCACCATCCAGCTCAACCATTTTGTAGAGAACCGAATGATCCAACACACGCGCCACCATCAGTGAGACATTCAAGTGAGCGTGATATACTCTCCACTGTCATGCTTTTTCAAGTCAACGTACATCATAACAACACAATAAACGGATGCATGGCACTCACATTTACAAAATTTAAACAAAATGCTTCTAAATTATAGAGAACTATAGTTTGCAATCTGTTTGAGATATCAATATAATTTTATTTCCTAAAAGAAAGAAAAACATTCAATACATTTATATTGAAGTATTCAATAACTAACACTTGGTTCAGCCAAAATAAAGCATTCGTAATGTCACAAAAATTATAATATTATGAACAAAGATGTTCGTAATGTCAGAAAAAATTAAAAAAGGGAAGCTTCTCTTTCAAATATTAAAATTTTAACTAGTATGCCCAGGTGGCTGTGGAGCAGGACCAGCATTAAGCCAAGCATTTTTATCTACGATATACTCCTCTAACTTATAATATGCTTGTCTACATAGTGTGCGTTTAATGCATGTTACACCTACCGTCAATATGTAATAAAATGTATTATAATTTATTTTTACCTTTTTAGTTCGTTTTATTAACAAATAATAAGAAAAGCTTGTTTTTAAAAAAGTTTTTTTTTCTATTAATTTTATTTTTAACTTTTTAGTATTTATGATGCGGGGTTTACTTGTGTAGTTTTATTGCAGAGTTCCTATAGCCACCTTTCAGCTCCAGCATCAGATCAGCTCCATGTCATTATAATATTGTATTGTCACGCGATATACTCAATACTCAATACTTTATTGCATTCCACATAAAGGTATTCTTAGGTGGTGAACTTATAATTAGATTAAATGGATTATCGGGCACAGTGAAATAAGTACCTAAGTTAGAGAGGAAGCATTTGTTAATTTATTACACATTTAGCAAAACTACTATATTATAAAATTCATGTAGGTATTTACTGAGATTATCCAATAGTAATTAATAATCTAAAAACAACCAATTAATGTAAAATAAAATATAATTAACATAAAATATAAACAGGTAGTAATGAGAGATGTAATAATAATTAATAGATCAAATAAAATTTGAAGTTGCGAGTAAGTATATAAGTTATGAATTTATAAGTCTATCACTTAAATATTCGTTATTCGAGTAATAGCTTTTATTTAGTAAAAATTGTCTAAGTTTTGTTAAAGATATGTAAATTTTCTCTTTTTTTATTAGAGCGGGTAGTTTATTATATATTTTAATGGATATTACATAGGGACTTGTAGAGTGCATTTTTAATCGAGAACTTGGTATGTTTAGCCTAGATCGGTGTCTGAGTAGATAACGTGTCTGAATGTCTTCACGTTTTGAATATAATTCTTGATGTTTCCGCACAAATTTGCATGTTTCTAAAATGTATAAACAGGGAAGTGTTAAAATGTTATGTTTCTGAAAGAAAGGTGTACAACTATCTGTTTGTTCAATGTTTACCAGGATTCTAACAATTTCTTTTGCAGGGTGAAAACTGTCTGTGCACATGTGATGTTCCCCAAAGGGTAACATCATAGCTACGCCATGCATAGGCATACTGATGGGTAAGGGCCGATGCCTGCCAGGGGTGCGGGTTGTTCGAAAAAGATAGCGCAGCCCCTGGCACACAGGCAACTGAGGGAACACGGGTAGGTTTTAGGAAGTAAAAGTCTGACACGCCCTCCTGCTCCGCACAGAGTGGGAGAAGTCATTTCAAGATTTCCCACCCAGAAAAAAAAATGCATAGGCATAAGCATAGTAGGTGGTGATAGCTGTTTGTAAATTGGTAGTCTTTTTTATTTCACGAATGGCGTAAGAGAATTTAGACATTTTTGAGTGAGTTTTCTGTATGTGTGATTTTCCAGTTCATATGTGAGTGTGAGATAACTAGTCCCAGTAAGGTAAATTCGTTTCTAATTTTGAGTCGTTGAAAATGAATTCTAAAGTTAAAGAGGTTTTTCTGGTAAGGGTGGAAAGTTATTAACTTGGTTTTGGAGTAGTTTATCTCGAGGTTATGTTCGTTCATCCAGTTGCATGTTTTAGTAAGTATGGAATTGAGATTTTCTTCTATATCTACATTGTTTTGGCATGAGACTAATATGGGTATATCACCCGAGAACAAGACACACGGCCCTTCTTCCCTAAAATAAGAGGCATCCTATGACACTTTCTTTTGGAATTTAGGCGTTAATTTCCTTCCTAGGTATATGATCGGATTTTTTCAATTTCATTGTTGTTATGGTAAAAGTATTCTATTTCAACTAGTTGTTCCCTGTTCTTTAGATAAGATGTTAGCCATTCGTGAGCCTTTCTGCGTATACCTAATCTGTACATTTTTTTTAGCAATATCCCAAATTGTACTTTGTCAAAGGGTTTTCCATTATACATATGTATGCATGCAAAATTTCAGCTTAAAAGGTTAGGTAAGGTTAAAAATATCTGCTTTAAAATTGAGTTGCAACCGAACAAACATAGTTACGAGTACATACATACATTGCAAGTTAAATAAAATCTTGTTAAAACAACCTTTCTTTTAAATTTTTTTAAAGAGCAAAAAGTAAATGTTAACGGGGCAACGTCCTCGGGGTCTCTAGTCAAGATGGGCGTGCCTCAAGGTTCAATTCTTGGCCCTTTTTTATTTCTAGTTTATATTAATGACCTTCCTTACCTGATGGCTAACTTCTCGGATATCATTTTATTCGCTGATGACACTTCTCTTATTTTCAGAATAGATAGAAAAGATACGGATGTCTTACATGTCAACGATAGTCTAGCTGTTCTCTCGAAATGGTTTGTGGCTAATAATCTTTTACTCAATGCGAAAAAAACTAAATGTCTTAAGTTCTCATTACCAAATGTACCCCAAGTAGAGCTAAATTTAATTGATGGCAAGAAACTAGATGCTATTTCGGAAACTGTATTTCTAGGAATTACTTTAGATTCAAAATTGCAATGGGGTGCCCACATTAGAGCTCTTTCAAGTAGATTAAGCTCAGCTGCTTACACAGTAAGAAAAATAAGGCAGTTGGCTGATGTAGCCACAGCTAGGTTAGTATACTTTGCTTATTTTCACAGTATTATGTCTTATGGCGTTCTGCTGTGGGGGTCGGCAGCCGACGTAGATTCAGTTTTCATTCTACAAAAGAGGGCAATCCGCGCAATCTATAAAATGGGGCCTCGCGAGTCTCTTAGAAACAAATTCAAGGAAGTTGACATACTAACTCTGCCTGCTCTTTATGTCCTAGAAAATATCTTGTATGTTCGCAAAAATTTAGGTCTTTTCAAAAAAAGATGCGACTTCCATAATCTAAATAAACGTAGTAAAGATGAAATTGTGATTCCAAAATTTAGATTAACTAAAACTAGTAAGTCATTTTTAATAAACAGTATCCGCTTCTATAACATGTTGCCAAAATCGGTTACAGAACTTAGCGATGGAAAGTTTAAAACTCATATCAAACGTGTCCTTATCAAAAAGCTTAATATAAGGTAAAAGACTACGTTGAAGACAAGGAAGTTTGGCGTTAATTCCTTCTGCACATGTGGCTTCCCTGGTAACTCATTAACACCATAACTATGTGAGCGTCTATTAACTGCTTCCAAATTACAATGTTAATTTTTATTAATTTTATTTTTTACACTTTCTGACATATTCTCGTCATTATTTGATATTATACAACACTTGTAATATCGAGTATTTATTAGTGATTCTCATGGAAATCATATCACTTGGTTTAAATAGGTTGATTTTACTTATGTAGATTCTTTTACATATTGTGAATGAGACAACGTTGTAGGCCTACAGTTTCTATTCTTTATTTTCATTCCTCTAAAGTACCTGGTACTTATTGACAGGCCTGCACTGTCCTCCCATACCTAATATCACTGTAATTTGAAAACATTATAAAATCCAATTATTTTTTAAAAGAGTAACCGTGGAGTTTCTTGCCGGCTCTTCTCCATAGAAAGCGACAAATTGGAACCGTGTACCTAGCTTCTGACGTTTCATAAGTGCCCTTACAGGTTTTTAGGTGAAATAAAATATTTTGATTTGATTTGAATTATTATTTCGATGAGCTTGTTCCGAGAATCCGCAAACGTATCATTATTTTTAAATGATTAAGGCACACTACAGATCGAAGGACCATTAGAATGGTTTATTTTGCCATATGCCAGTCGTTAATTGAGTACTGCATCACAACATGGGGCGGTGCCGTCAAAACCCATCTTATTGAGGTAGAGGGGGCGTAACGCGCTATACTTCAAGTTGGTGCTGGGCTCCCTTTTCGTTTTCCAACAATTTCAAAATCAAAACTAATTTATTCAAATTAGGCTGAGAATCAGCACTTTTCGAACGTCAAAGTACATGAGACAGTCCCCCAAAACGCCCACCCTTCACCACTTCCTAGTGCTTTAGCTGGGAAGAAGAAGTGGCGCAACAAACTCCCCAGCAGCACAGCTGTCTGTTTAGTCGGATAGACTTGATTCTATACATACATAGGCAAAGTAATAAACATTACGAGACACAAAATATTAATTAAATAATTAGTCAAAATGTCAGCTAGCCATACCAATATACCGACAAATAAAATGAAAACTGTCGAGGCCAAATAAAGCCTAAAACAACTCATCATAGAAAATATTGTTATGAGTAGATCATGTGAATAACTAATGACTTAATAGATAATTATAAAAAAAATATTGTTAGACAGACAATAAAAAATAAAATAATATAACCCATATAACCTGTCACTAGATACGCCAATTCTGGAGAAAGAACAATAAACATTGTCTTGAGTTAATCACAGCGACCAACTATTCTTGTCATTTAAATAGTCGTTGATGGAATAGTAAGCCTTTAAACAAAGTATGTATTTTACTGGAGCTTTAAACGCATTAAAAGGCAAATCTAGCAAAGAAGAGGGAAGCTTGTTATAAAAGGTTATACCAAGCCCAACAAATGAGTTATGAACCTTATGAAGCCGGTGAAAGGGAGCTTTTTTTTGGTTCCTTGGCCAATTTTTGTACATAAAATTAAATTTCACTATTAATCTATATCCTAAAACCATCTCTAATTGTCACAAAACAGTTAACAGAAATGTTTCTTAAAACCCTTGACTATCAAAAAACTGAGAACCTTTTGACAGTTTTCAAATAGATTTCCTTCCCTCCTTTCTCCCGTGCTGATTTACATCTCATCCTCACTCCCGCACACTGCAACATACATTCATACTCTACAACATACATTCATACACCCCAACATACATTCATACAGGGCACTAGTCGTCTATTTTTTATTTTGTCTTTTTTACTATTTGCTGTTATTTTTAACTTAAAAAAAATACAATGGTGGAATACAGCATTACCAAAAACATTGTTAACATTTAAGGAAACCAATATAGTGAAGAGAGAATAAATAAATAAATTGAAAATGCATTCTTTGTCTTTTGTTAGAAGGATTGACGACCATGCAACCTTTAGAAGTAGCTGGATAATAGAGAGACTGGATGCCATAGGCTGAGTTGGTTCGTGATTGGCTGACGGAATATTTATGAAATTAATACAAAAGTGACTACTAACCCTATTTACCTGCATTTGTGTAAGATAAAGGCCAAGTACAAAGTGCAGGTAAGTACATTTTCTTTAACTTAACTTTTCCCTATTCGAAACTGCGGAAGGTAAACAACATTTTACGCGAGGTCCTCGGATGTGTGTGTTTGGCACACAACTCTCAGCCCTCAACGTTATGCTGACGGCTCTTGTTTGTTCCGGCAAGACTCCTGCGACAAAATTTAGGTTTTGTACCAAGTGTTCCTTTGTTTAAATGTAGGTAAAACGGTGACAATGTTAGGACGACAAGAAGATTGATAATATAAGCGCCGTGTGTCCTCTTGTCTGTTACGCTAAATATGATCACCTATTAACAGGAGTTGAACTAACTCACATAATAATGTTATTCGTTGTTCGCCCCACATATTACGATTTTCCTTGTTTGCTCAACATTTTATTCCTTATAAAACATTTTAAAAAGGTTTTCAATCTTTAATAAAAATGTATTTGCCAAAATTCCGCCCAGCTACTTAGTTTAAAACTACGTATTATTTAACTGGTTTGATTAAGTTCGAAATGATCGAAAAATTTACATTTATAATTTAAAGAAAATTGCGCCATTAGCATTCTTTCAAGGTACCGTGGAGTTTTAGGGGTTACAGTCCCACATAACTGCGCTATCTCCCCGTGGTAGCGCAGTACGCATTTCTCCAAGTTAAAAAAAGTGCCTGGGTCGACGGCGCGTTGTATTCCACGCGCGCCGTCAGAGATGTCAGCAACAACTGGTGGGGTCGGCAAGGGCTGATGCCTGCCAGGGGTGCGGGTTGTTCGAAAGAGATACAGTGGCCCCTGACACACAGGCAACTGAGGGAACACGGGAGGGTTTTAGTCAGTAACGCGCCCTCCTGCTCCATCCTGAGCGAGAGAACTCATGTGATGATTTCCCACCCAGAAAAAAAAGCATTCTTTCAAGGTCAAGGTTTGACTTAGGTATCAATCAAATTAATTTTGGTAAAATATGACTTTATTTAAATTGGTTTGATGATCATAATAATATAATAAATCAAGTGTGACTGCCTCTAGGTTTAGGTCACAAGTGCTACTGTTAAGCATGAGTTCGTGGGCTCAATTCCCTGGTGCAAAGTGTTAATTGGTTTTTCTATCACGAATTTCAAAGCACTCAGTATCAGCCAAGGGTTTGGATTTATGCTCGGTTGATGGCATTAACCTCGCCCCGTATTACATGTGACTTCACATCATAGGCGAAATGTGGGTGTGTACATTCTATGGTACAATTCTACCAAACCCTTCGAGGACTACCAGGCGTGATGTTATGTTAAGTGTTAAGTAAACATTCAAAAATTTAGCAACAGTCATCAATAAGGATTGTTTCAGCTGAATTTGCATTTATACACATGTTTATCAAAGAATCGTGAGAATAATCATACAAGCTATAATATAATAATACCTTAACCATTTATTTTAACCATTTATGTACACACATATATAAACAGACAAGAAGATTAGAACAGAAAAATAGGTACAGAGGTGATGCTTATTTCTAAAGAAATCTCTTCCAGCATACCTGCGATAGGAGAGAAGAATAATATCATATAATAGAATATGGAATTATTATCACTTGCTGTGCAGTTATTTGAGTAGTTTATTACAGAGTCATTTTAATCATTTATGCTGGCCGAGGCACATTAATATGATGGCGGCAACCAATTTATGTACGCACAAGGTTTAAGTTGTATTGATTTTTATAACACAGTCATTTATTGGGCCAAAAGGAATGTAATTTATTAGACTTTGTTGATTAAAAGAACGTGTAATTAAACAATTTATAGTAATTTATATTTTAATTATAACACAAATAACGGTTACTGTTACTATTTCGTTAATTTATAGAAAGAACAACGTGAACAGAATACAGATATTGTCTTTACTTTGTTCTTTCAAAATTGCAAAAAAAATGGCACCCATATATATAGATGGTTTTTTTTTGGGTGGGAAATCAACAAATAACTTTTCCCGCTCTGGATGGAGCAGGAGGGCGTGTCAAACTTTTATTGACTAAAACCCACCCGTGTTCCCTCAGTTGCCTGTGTGCCAGGGGCCACTATATCTCTTACGAACTACCCGCACCCCTGGCAGGCCTTTGCGGACCCTATCAGCTGTTTGAGGCGCGTGGAACACAAAACGCCGTTGACCCGGGCTTGGTCTTTACCGGACAGCAAGCTACCCATTACTTGTCATCCGCAAGCCCGCGCCTACGGTGGCCGGGAATCAGCCTGGGATTCGCGACGCCCAGGCGGTCTCCTGCGGTGACTAGGACCGTGAGGGCCCATATACTGACTCTCCCTCTTCGCAAACATTACTACTTCGCAGAAGGAGGTGACGGCTACCCATGCACTCTCGCTCCAAACCATGGCCTCGACGAGGGCAGGGGAGGACATGGCGGTGCTCCATCGTGCATCAATCAAACATCCGGGCATTTCCTCCCACCTTATCCGAAACAGGAACAACCGTGTCCGGTGAAGACCTGCATCAGGCGGAAAGTGAGGACACCGTAGCGCCTCTGAAATCATTCCTCAAAGAGGGCACTTACCGCCGCAATCGTGGCGTACCCAGCACTGGGTTGCGACAATCGCACTCTCCATGTCGCCATGAGATCTCGCCGGAGCTCTGTCCACTGTGCCGCGATTTCTAGTGGCAGCGGAGTTAGGCCCCGGCGTTTGGCCTCCTCGCGCTACTATCCAGTGTGCGTGAGGACCTTTGCCTCCAGATTTCAGGGCGGCAATCCGGCAAGGAGGCCCGCCGCCTCACCGGAGATCGTGCGGTATCCCCTGACTATCCGGATGGCCATGACCCTATGGAACGCGTTCTATCGGTGGGCTGGTCGGCGCCTCAATGAAGGCGCCCACACCGGGGCCACGTATAGGTCCATGGACCGCACAATCCCCACGTAAAGCCTCCGACAGGAGGCGTTTGCACCCCCTAGATAGGGCAGGAGCCGCTTCAAGGCAGCCCTGGCCCGTTCCAGTCTGGGAGCCAAACGTCGGAATTGCTTCACGGAATTCCACCGGCTGTCGAGGATGAGTCCCAGATACATCATCGTGAACTCGATGCCGATGTGAACCCCTCCTGCTGTTATTTGGCAATTCGTTGGTGGCGCATTCGGAGGACCATGAAAACACATTGCCTTGGATTTGTGCAAGGCAACCTCGAATCCCAGTTGCCGGATTTTATCGACGATTGTTGCAAATCCGTGTGTCATTAGTTTGGCCGCCACCTGGTGCGACCTCCCTTGCGCCAGGACCAGCATATCATCAGCGTGGCAAACTACATTGACGCCGCCTAGGGAGGTCAGCGTGCAGCATCCAGTCGTACCCCAAGTCCCACAGATGCGGCCCCAGGACTGATCCCTGTGGAACACCACACGACGTCTCTCGCCGGTTCCATTCTTCCTGATGACCAGGGTAGGTGTTGGCCCTATCCGTCAAATAGGTCTCGACCACGGAACAGAGGTAGATCAGTATCCGGTGATACCCAAGTGCCTCCCTAATGCAACTCCAGGGCAGGGTATTGAAGGCATTGGCAATGTTTAGAGACACCGCCAAGATGACCGAACCCCGGGCCACAGCACTCCCCGTCGTGAGGGCTCACACGCGCATATTGGTATCCACCGTACGGCGTCCCCTGCGGAAGCCAAACTGGCTCTCTGCCAAATCCGGCCCCACCCGCACCAGCCGCTAGACGAGGCAGTCTGCAATGACTCTTTCAAAGAGCAGCCCACCTCGTCGAGCAGCACGATGGCCGGACGGAAAGTTCGCAGGGCGCCCCGGCTTCTTTATGAGGACCAGTTTCCCTGTGTTCCAGTGAAGTGGGAACCGGCCCTCCTCCTGGCATGCGCTTAGGCGCTCTCTTAGTCGAGGCTCAAAAGCTTCCAAGTCCAGGATCCAGGCTTTTTCATGGAAGCTGTTGGGTCCTGGGGCTGTATTCTAGGCATTCAGCCTATATTTCGCCACTCTCAAATCTACTTCAGTCAACTCTGGAGCATTGTCGTCGTCATCGGTGTTGTGGTCCGCATCGAGCACCGCAGGAGGCGGAGCCATGGGCGGGTAAGTATACTACCCCTCGGGAAGGGAACAGAGCGCTCACCACGTCCTGCATGAGTAGGGGCCGGAGACTGCGTCAGCGGTGGAGAGAGCCCACGCTCGGGTTTTATTCCGCACCGTTTTGTAGGGGCATCCCCACGCGTCTCTGTTCAGAGTCTCCAGCAACTCCTTGCGGGCCAGTACCCTGGCTTGCAGGATCTTCACTGTGAGGGTGGTCTTTACCGTTCTGTACCCCTCGTACAGCTCTGCCTGAATGGCTTTCGTATCCAGAGGGCGGATACGGAGCCTGCGTTGCCTGTTGTATAGATGCCGCTCAGCATCGCACCTCTCGCGCAGAGTTGTAAGCTCCGGCGACCACCAGTACACCTGGCGTGAAGCGCATCCTGGCTGGACCGCGAGCATTGCAATACCTTGAAAGAAAGAAAGAAGAAAGAAAGAAAAAGTATTTATTGTGACTCGCACAGGAAGATCACATACTAAAATAAACACACAATGGTACAAAAATGATGAAAAACTAATTTCTTGGAATTAAAAAATAACTAAAAATAATAAAACAGAAGGTCCTGCACGAGGCCAAAAGGCCCCTACCTCAGCATGATGCTACGACATTTAAAAGAAAAATGTCGCAGCGCTGGTATTCTGATAGGGCCCGAGCGATGTGATGTCACGGGCAGTTACAGTATATATAAATAATCAGTATTAAAGATAGATAAAATGTGGTATGTTAGAAAATAAAACAAAACACCGTCAGCGCCAAACGTAACCTCATTATTTGTCAATGCCTTATGTGTCTGAGGCACTCTGTGGCACAGAGTACATTTTTTACTCTGTGACATCCGTCGGCCCGTGACACTGACAAGCAAAGGGTCGCAGGCGCCGACATTCAGCGAATATAAATACAAAAAAAACAATTCGGAGCAGTGCAGTAGTGTAGTGAATTTACAATTAAAGTGGGCTGTGGTAGTGAACTAAACGGCATTGATTATGTAAATAGAAAAATAGAAATAAACTAGTGATGCGAGTGCTATTAAATTATGAATTTTACAAAAAACAAGTTACAGACAAGGTAAACAAAAGGCCAGCAATAAAAACGTTCGACTCCAGGTGGTACCAATAAAAGCGTGGAGTGAACAAGAACATTCAAGAATATATTAAATCTTTTAAGTACCAACATATACTTAAAGAACACAAGGGAAAAAAACAAGATGCGAAGTAACTGCTATGCCTGTTCAGAGAACAATCGCTGCTAGGGGTAGGTTTAAAGTTTGGAATCTTTTTGAAGCTGTAGAAGGTGCTGTTTGAATTTTATTCTGAAAGTACCAATTGTCTTAATAGCACGAAAAGGAGGTGGCAAGTCATTCCAGCAACGGGAGGCAGCGAATTTGAAACTACCACGGAAGGCAGCAGTTCTGTGCGATGAGGCTAGCATGAGGTAAGAAGATGCTCTAGTTTTGATCTTGTTTACATCGCGTGACCAAGACAGTTTCTTACATAAATAGTCTGGTTTCTTTGTGAGAATAGTACCAAAAAGTAGGGTAGCCAGGTGAAGCTTTCTGCGCGCTGACATTCTCATTAAATTACCCTTATTTAAGGGACATGACCTCCCGGAACCACTCCGCCTCGTCGTTGATGTCAGTAGCCCTGTTCGGTGGTGACACTCAGGCCTTTACATTGAAGCGTCCAGTAGAAGCTCACGGTCCAGCTGCTTCAGCGCCCACCGCGGACCACACGGGGCCAGTTGGACTGACACGCTCGAGGTCGGGACGGAGACGTCAAACGGGATGTTCCGGTGGTCGGAATACGACTCCACCCACTCCATAACGCGCCAGTCAATGACACACGGCGACAAAGCAGGGCTGGCGAACGAAAAGTCCACCACTGAATCACCCTTCATCCGCACACACGAGGGGACAGAACCCCGGTTTATGATGACCAGACCTACCTCCATAGCCAAGTTCTCCTCTATCCTGCCCCATGTGTCCGTGTACCGGGAACCCCACGTTCTTGGCATTAAAGTCCCCGAGGACGAGCACGGGGAGGGAACGAAACCCGACGACGACGGCTCGCAACTCCGCAAGGGACTTGTGGAACTCGGCGAGAGTTCGGCTTGGGGAGAAGTACACCCCTACCTAAGATGTTGGACTGAAGTGGACAGGGTATCAACATTCACTGCGAATACATCTCACACCTTCGATTTGCCAATGGCAGAGATACTGGACAGTTAGACCAGATTCTGCACAGCCTAAACAGAGCCTGTCTGCGGGTTGGCCTCAGTATGAATTTGAATAAGACGAAATAAATAAGCCCTTTATTCCAAAATGTACAAAACATTTCCACTTTAACTTAAAATATAAAGACTGTAAAAACTGTAATACTATAAAATGTCACTTATTTCGGCGTGCCTATTGGCAAAGGCCTCTTCCAACGATTTCCACTGTTGCCTATCTTGAGCAACCCTGCTCCAGTTCGATCCTGCTGTCAATTTGATTTCATCTTCCCACCTTGCGTGTTGTCCTCCACATCTTCTTTTGCCGTCCCTTGGGCACCATTCTACGACACTCTTGCCCCACTTCCCCATTTTATCGCGCATCATATGTGTCATCGCATGAGTATGTTGGAAAGCTTTGTCAATGTCTAAGGACATTGACAAAGCTTTTTGGTTCGGTTGGTTTCTGATCTTATCCTGACCTAAAGTTTATAACCGGTCATGCTTCGCTTTATTACTCGCTATACTATGGCGAGATTTTCTCTCAATGCTTTTGTGAGGGTCTAAGTTTCGTATCCATATGTTAGGCAAGGTAAGAGGCAGGTGTTGAATGTTTTTCTTTTTATTGACATGCTTAGGTCTTTGAACTTCACTACTTCACTATCTCTTTTAATAACCAGTATTTCTTCCGACCTTTTGCGATCCTGAGGCTAATTTCTTTTGTCATTTGATCGTCTTGGACATTTGATCGTTTTGATCGTCTCGGACATGACTTGACCCAAGTACACGTAATCTTTCACGTTTTCTAGGGAATCGCCTTTAATTTTGATGTTGAATTTTGTGGTGTTTGTCATTAATTTGGTCTTGCTAGTTTTCATTTGTAGTCCGACTTTCGTGTTATCTTCATTCAGACTATTTATCATATATTCAAGATTTTCAGGGCATCCTTCGAATAGTACAAGGTCATCAGCGAATCTTAGGTGGTTCAGTTTTGACCCGTTTATATTTATACCGAACTCATCCCAGTTTAAATTGCGGAACATGCTTTCCAACACTGCAGAGAATAATTTTGGGGGCAATGCCTCACAACCCTTTGTATACAAAATTCATTTCCTAAAGTTTTTAACTGAATTCTAGCCTTACTGTTTGAGTAAATGTTTTTTTTTATGATTTTGGTGTAGATACTTGGTATTTCTTGTTGGTCTAGACTTCCCCCCCACATGAATTTGTGATTTAAGCTATCGAAGGCCTTGGTCATAGTCTATAAAAGCCATATAGATTTTCTTATTATATTCATTACATTTTTCGAATACCTGTTTGATTGTGTGAATATAGTCAATGGTTGAAAATCTTTTCCAAAACCTGCTTTTTCGACTGGTATGTAATGTACTAATTTTGCCTAGTTTATCTTTTCAAAAACATTGTATATGTTTGACATAAGGCTTATTGGTCTTAAGGACGAGAGCGCACATATACCACATGAAACTCTTACTAAATAGCGCAGGCCTCCAAATAAACGAAACAAAAACAAAAAATCTAAATAAGGACCCCATAACATCACAGCAACCAACCAAAGTAAACCTCAACGGAATAAGTATACCAAGAGTGGATGAAATTAAATACCTAGGCACATACATAACATCCTCATTAAGCAGAAAAAGCACAATTAGAAAACCATGCCAACAGGCCACGAGAAACGTCATTCATGCTAAACTCAAAGATGGACTAGAAGTTATCTTATGTATCGAATGGTTACTGTACCTTGTACGAGATATGGCTTAAAAGTATCGACCCTCACCAAGATGAACAGATCAAGACCCAGAAGATATGAACGAGTTATCATGAGAGACTTGATTAACCACGCCAGGAATAAACCAAGAAATAAGAAAATGCACCAAATCTTAGACGGAAAATCGTAACAAAACGCATCAAGAACCACAGGATATGCTACTTACACACGTTTTCAGACGAGATAAATCACACCTATTGCATGCAGCAATGCAGCATAAGGCTAAATCTAAAAAGGTTGGACGACCTATTCACACATGAAACGACAATCTAAAACATGACATGAAATACTTCGACATGGGAATCACGTCTTGGAAGGACATGGCTGGAGACAGAAACAATATTAAGGAAGTGGCTAGCGATATCTACAAAAAAACAAAAAACTGATAGTAGCGAGAATTCAGAAGACGTATGTGAAAATAACAACACAGAACATAGAGAAGCAACGGCATAGAAAAAACCTAAGAAAACAGTTGAATCTACCCAAAGAGCTCGACCTGAATATTTTTTAACAATTTCCAAAAACTATAACAGTGGCTAGTCGTTTGGTTGCCTTACCCTCTTATTAATAAACACAGAATAGAGTTATTCGGCGTATAACTTAAGAAAACAGTTGAATCTACCCAAGAAGCTTGACCTGAATCAACATGCCGGCGGCGTCATGAAAAGATCTCCTCCTTTAAATAAATATCACCCGTCTCTCCACTAGTCCAATGCTTACTCAAGGATGTATATCCGGTAGGATTGCAATCCTTTCCCATCCTATGGGCACGTTTACCTGGCCATTACCGCGCCCCTCGGTCTACTTCTTGATATGCAATGGCGTCTGTAACACCATGAAGCATGAGGCTCCATGGGGCTGGTTTGAATCTTAGGGTTCATTCGATTAATCGAGTCTGGTCAAGCCACGCTGGGATCGGTGCAGTTCATTCATTCATTTCATTATAATCTGTTTATTTATTTCTTCCAAATGGTTGCATTTTCTCAGGCTGGAATGTCTTGGCTGTTTGTTTGTGTTGTTTTTAATGTTATTAGAGATATTTTTACTTGGGACCTTTTGAGAGAGCAGCGCACCATATGATGATTTGTATTGAAGTTGAGATTGTTTATAACAGTAGCCTCAGTGAAAGCATTAGGGTATTTGCTCATAATACAATCTATTTCGTTTTTATAGGAAGCATCGGGGGAAATCCACGTCCATTTATTATGTTTTTTCTTTTTATAGAATGAATTTAACATTGACAGGTTATGCTCCTTTAGGAATTCTACTAGTTTCTGCCCGTTGCGACTTCTTTTTTCATAAAAAAACTTGCCAAGTATGTACTCGCTATTGTTTTGCCTAGCTCCAATTTGGACATTCAAATCCCCCATTAAGGCTATATGCTTCTCGGTGTTGTTTTTTATAGCTAGTGACATATCATCGTAGAAAGCTTCGAGTATTGATATTTCTGCTTTTTCAGTTGGTGCATATGCCTATAGACCATTGTTTCTTGTATCCTGGCAATTTTATGTTAAGTATTGTTTATCTATCAGATATTCCTATCAATTCTTGTATATATTTCTTCAGTGACTGTGTTATTAGAAACTCTACTCTATGACCAACGGTTTCACCTATATGATACAGTATGTATTTGCTATGTTCTTCTATTTTTTGCCCAATCGTCTCATTTTGTAAGCAAAATGAGACGAATGTCTATGATGTGGTATTTTATGTTTTCTAGTGATTTTTCTAATTCTAGTAAACTTTCGGGAGTTCTTAGGGTTCTCGTATTTAGAATTGCGATATGCAGTAAATCACATCTTTTCATTGGAGAGTGGTGGTCTCGTATTTCCACGGGGACCAGCCGTAATGGACGGACAAGACGAAAGTCATGTGCAATTCTCACGTCTTACCGAGTCCAATCCACATCGAAGGGTCGCTTCTCGAAGTTGTGAAGAAGTATGTCTACCTAGTGTAAATCATCCAGCTCGGTAGACAACACTGTGAGAAAGAAGCCGACAAGAGGATCCGCATGGGATGGGCAGCGTTTGGAAAACTACGTCAAGTCTTTTCGTCGCCTGTTCCCCAATGCTTGTAGACTAAGGTCTTTAACCAGTGCATCCTGCCCGTGATGACATACGCTGCCGAAACATGGACACTGACAGTTGGGGTGGTCCACAAATTTAAGGTCGCTCAGCACGCTATGGAGCAGGCTATGCTTGGAGTTTCTTCGGAGGACAAAATCAGGAATGAAATTTTCCGGAAAAGAACCGGAGTTACCGACATAGCTTGTACAGTGAGCAAGCTGAAGTGGCCGTGGGTTGGCTATTTTTGTCGATGGACCGATAGATGGTGGAGCAGACGAGTCCTGGAGTGGAGGCCGTGTATCGGTAAACGTAGTGTGGGATGCCCCCCAGCTAGATAGACCGCCAACCATAAAAAGGTGGCTGGGATAGACTGGATGCGGAAGGCAGAGGATAGAGTATTGTGGCGCAGCCTGGAAGAGGCATATGTCCAGTAGTGGACTGCGATAGGCTCAGTTGATTGACACCCCTACCACGACAATCTCCCCGAACCGAGCTGCCACGCAATCTCTTGCCCTCTTGATACCCTCGAGGGCCGGGATACCAGCGGTGGCCGACGAGATTAGGGAGGTCACTGAGCTGCTCAAGTCTACCACCCAGTCATCCCTCTGTGGGAAAAAGTACGGCTCAGCGACCACGGCGATGTTAATCACCCATTGCGACTTGCTCTGGAGCAACAGATCCTGAGCGGGGCGCAGTGGTTGATGTTCGCCTGGAGGAGGCGTAATCGGGCCATTATTGGCACTCCATATCAGCCCTTTCCAGAGCCTTGCCATGTTTTTGCAATTTTAATTAGCCTTTCCTGCTAAGTTTCTTCAAGCGTAGCGAACATTTGAAATGATTTATTAAATCTTGTTCCTAGTGGAATTCAAGTTCTAAACTAAATTCAAACTAAATCATAATTTATCTGAGGATCTCCTGTCAAAGTTTGGTCAAGTCAACTAGAAAGTTATCCAGTTAACCAACTATTTACTCCATAAAATGATAATATAGGTACACCACGAAGACAAACGTAGCCACCCTTAATCTTCGTCGTATAGAAGAAGATCAATGTATTATTACTTATTATGAGAAGGCCTTTTATTTTTGTTTTGGGGGGATACATTTCAAAAGGCAAAAAGGGAAAGACCCTCTCCGGTCGGTTCCGGTCTTATCTCCTTTAGCCCTTTGTCTTTTCAACAACTTTCGCCACTTAACTCTTATCCAATTCGTGAAAATAAAATAGAAACATATTCCTATACAACAGTACCTAGACAGAGTTGTTCGATTACATGTATGTTTTATTTTTACATTTTCATAGCCGATGTTGCTTAGAACTACGTGTAGAATCATCCCCTTGACGGTTGTAGGTGACTAAGTCAAGGCCCTGATGGTATTGTACATTTTATAAAACAAAATCGCTTTCGTGTTTGTCTGTGAACGTTTAGATCTTCTGAACTACACGATGGATTTTGATGCGGTTTTCACCGTTATTTGGAGTATTTATTCCGAAAGGTTTGTGTATAACAGATGAGTATCTTTCTAAAATATAGCTCGAAAATCTGAATGTTTTCATTTATCGCCACATTAGTAGATTACGTCCGTGATAACCGAGGGTAAGTCAGTACTGTTACATAATAAAAAGTCGTCTCGCTTTAGGCAACTCAAGCTAGGTTTTGGTTTGTAACCAACTCTGTGAACTAGTGGTAAGACCACCTGTCACAAACCCAGGGGATCCAGGTTCAACTCCCAGCAGAGCCAAAATACTCTGCTCGGTTTTTTTTTTTTTTGGGTGGGCAATCTTCAAATAACTTCTCCCGCTTCGTGTCAGACTTTTACTGACTAAAACCCACCCGTGTTCCCTCAGTTGCCTGTATGCCAGGGGCCGCGGTATCTCTTTCGAACAACCCGCACCCCTGGCAGGTAGCGGCCCTTGCGGGCCCCATCTCTTGCTGCTGACATCTCTTTAAGGCGCGCGTGGAACACCACGCGCCGTCGACCTGGGCTTGGTCCTTACCGGACAGCGAGCTACCCATTACTCGCCGTCCGCAAGCCCGTGCCTACAGTGGCCGGGAATCAGCCTGGGATTCCCGACGCCCAGGGCGTCTCCTGCGAAGGCCACGGCTGTAAGGGCGCATGTACTGCATCTCCCTCACGTGCGCCGCCTCCCTCTTTGCGAGCATAACTGCTTCGCTGAAGGAGGCGACTGCTAGCCATGCACTCTCGCTCCGTACCATGGCCTGGATCAGGGTCGGACGCGAGAGATCGCCGCCGCCGATCACCTCCACGAGGACACGGCGGTGCTCCGCCCAAGCCGGGCAGACCTCCACCGTATGCTCCACCGTGTCCTCAGGGTGATCTTCGCAATGGAAACACCCGGGCGTTTCCTCCCGCCCTATCTGAAATAGGAACCTCCCGAAACAGCCATGTCCGGTGAGGACCTGTGTAAGGCGGAAGGTGATACTCTGCTCGGTTAGGTTGGATATAGAACTTGTTCTAATTCCGCCTGGCTAGCTACCACCATCCTATCTACATCTGTCGCCATAACAACAATGTTAACATAGCATAGTTGTGTTTCTTCATTGATGTCAGACAGCCAGTTCCTCTGAGGTTGAGGATTCCGGGTGAAGCTCTATTACACCTTCGGCCTAATCATCATATACTACCAGGCGAGATGAAGATCAAGGGTTTCGCCAGTGAAAAAAAAAATGGGTTGAAACCTGGCAAGTAACTAACCAAAGTAATTAGTTGAAATTCATAACAAAGATGAAGGTACTTTCTAAGGTAATGTTAGTGCATGTGCATTACTGTTTAATGAACGTTACAGACCAACATTGTGAGGTTATCTGGATTTCCACATTATGCAGGCTATTTCACAAACTCGCAATAATTTCATAAGTGTCGGATTCGCAATAGGGAAGTGTTGTTTCTTCTGCTAGCTTTTGCTTTGCAGTTGAATAATATGGAACTGGAAATGTGCTGTTTCATAGAAAAGTGCAATAACTACGCGCTCATAATGTATGGAGCAGCTGATTGTTATTTTTATAACCAACGTAAAATGTCTACGCTATCGTAATCAAATATCGTAATCGGTCAGCTGGTTTTGTAATTTTTCGTGGAACATAGATATCTTTTACCAATTTCCAAAAACTGTAACAGTGGCTAGACGTTTGCTTTTTTTTCTGGGTGGGAAATCATCAAATAACTTCTCCCGCTCTGGGTGGAGCGGGAGGGCGTGTCAGACTTTTACTGACTAAAACCCACCCGTGTTCCCTCAGTTGCCTGTGTGCCAGGGGCGGCGGTATCTCTTTTGAACAACCCGCACCCCTGGCAGGCATCGGCCCTTGCGGGCCCCGTCTGTTGCTGCTGACATCTCTTTGAGGCGCGCGTGGAACACAACGCGCCGTTGACCCGGGCTTGGTCCTTACCGGACAGTGAGCTACCCATTACTCGCCGTCCGCAAGCCCGAGCCTACGGTGGCCGGGAATCAGCCTGAGATTCCCGACGCCCAGGGCGTCTCCTGCGAAGGCCACGGCTTTGAGGGCGCATGTACTGCATCTCCCTCACGTGCGCCGCCTCCCTCTTTGCGAGCATAACTGCTTCGCTGAAGGAGGCGACTGCCAGCCATGCCCTCTCGCTCCGTACCATGGCCTGGACCAGGGTCGGACGCGAGAGATCGCCGCCGCCGATCACCTCCACGAGGACACGGCGGTGCTCCGCCCAAGCCGGGCAGACCTCCACCGTATGCTCCACCGTGTCCTCTGGGCGATCTTCGCAATGGAAACACCCGGGCGTTTCCTCCCGCCCTATCCGAAACAGGAACCTCCCGAAACAGCCATGTCCGGTGAGGACCTGTGTCAGGCGGAAGGTGGGGACGCCATGCCGCCTCTCAAGCCACTCCTCAAAGAGGGGACTTACTGCCGCAATCGTGGCGTGCCTAAGTGGCTAGTCGTTTGGTTGCCTTACCGTCTTACTAATAAACACAGAATAGAATTATTAGGCTATAAACCTATGAAAATGTATGGTTATTCCTCTGTTATTCCTGGTGTAACTTTATTCCGTGTTTATTAGTAAGAGGGATAACGTATATGTCAGTGTTAAATATCGATACCCATCACGTGGATAAAGTATTGCCAGCTAATCTAATTTGACCCTGTAAAGTAGTTTGGTAGCAGGTCAAATAGGTCGGTTTATATAAAATTATAGTATAAATGAGGGTGAGTGTTTTTTTTTTTTTTTTGGGTGGGAAATCATCAAATAACTTCTCCCGCTCTGGGTGGAGCGGGAGGGCGTGTCAGACTTTTACTGACTAAAACTCACCCGTGTTCCCTCAGTTGCCTGTGTGCCAGGGGCGGCGGTATCTCTTTCGAACAACCCGCACCCCCGGCAGGCATCGGCCCTTGCGGGCCCCTCTGTTGCTGCTGACATCTCTTTGTGGCGCGCGTGGAACACAACGCGCCGTCGACCCGGGCTTGGTCCTTACCGGACAGCGAGGTACCCATTACTCGCCGTCCGCAAGCCCGTGCCTACGGTGGCCGGGAATCAGCCTGGGATTCCCGACGCCCAGGGTGTCTCCTGCGAAGGCCACGGCTGTGAGGGCGCATGTACTGCATCTCCCTCACGTGCGCCGCCTCCCTCTTTGCGAGCATAACTGCTTCGCTGAAGGAGGCGACTGCAGCCATGCCCTCTCGCTCCGTACCATGGCCTGGACCAGGGTCGGACGCGAGAGATCGCCGCCGCCAATCACCTCCACGAGGACGTGTCCTCGTGGAGGTGATCGCGTTGCTCCGCCCAAGCTGGGCAGACCTCCACCGTATGCTCCACCGTGTCCTCTGGGCGATCTTCGCAATGGAAACACCCGGGCGTTTCCTCCCGCCCTATGGTGAGAGTGTTTGCGTGCGATATCCGATCCAAATCCGAGAAAAAAACGGTCCGACCAAAATGATCTTATTCATACGTATGGAACTCTGTTTGAGCAACCCTTCATACAAATAATACAGTGGGCACTTCGACTGTTTTCTCACAGATTTGCTTCGGATTCAGACTACTTATAATTATTTAAGTATTATCTTTGTTACATAAGTAAGCCATTAAAGTCATGCTCTTTGAAGAGAAATGGAAAGTGAGACACGGCAGAGTACGACGAAATTAATAAGTTAAATAATGAATTAAACATAGCTCAGTGGGCACCTTTTTCATCAAAACGATAGACTTAGATGCTACTTACGTAAGTAAATGCGCAATAACTATGTAGTAGTGTTCTAGACGAAACTCTAGACTCTAAACAAGAAATGTTTTAAATCCCACGTGAAATTATTACAAGTTTACGTTCTAAACTTTTTGTAAGTGAAACTTATTTTTTTTAAAACTTTTATCAAGTTTATTGTAAAGAATTCCAAGGGTCACCAAAATGATCCCTTTTGGACACAAAAAAAACGAATTCGTCAATTCAGTTAATTAAAATTACACCGTCCCAAAGTCCAAGGGAATTCCTGACTAAACAATCAAGGAGAAAGGTTTACATCCCTTCGTTTTGGGATGAGGAAAATAATTAATTAGCATTAGTAGGTAAATATAGAAAAAGGTTTTATTCAGAAAAACAGCAAGAATTTCAATTACCTACCCCTTAAAAAAGATAGACAATATGTGAGTTTGTTATTATTTCGTTGTCATGTTATGTTCTTGCTGTCAATCAACTTAGCCTATTGATCACATCACCACTGCTGGACATAGGCCTCTCCCAGACTGCTCAACGACGACCTGTCCTACGCCTTCCGCATCCAGTCTGTCACAGCCACCTTTTTAAGGTCGTCGATCCATCTAGCTGGGGGGCATCCCACACTACGGTTATAGATGCTTCTTGTTTATTGTAATTCTTCTTCAATTGATCCCTCATTACTCAGGATCGTGGTCACTGGATCTCTTTAAGTAGACAATCTCCATCCCCATCGACTCCTGTCTAAATTTGCTGAAGGGGAATTTGTTTGTTGTACAGTCAATCTCTAACAGATGTATGCACGGACAAGTTACAATACAATCATATACATTACAATGTTATGGAACAAATGTTGTTGACAATAAAATGGTACCTTGTCCGTGTAAAAATCTTTTTGAGGCTGATTGTACCTACTTTAAATTCTTCAGTCATCTACAAGTTGACTTTTACAAAGAATGTTTCAGAGGGTGGATTGTCATTGATTGACCTGCATACATTATTTTTCTGAAAGACATCCCTCAATTCAATTCAAATCAGTTTTTTTTGTTACCCGACGACGATGAAGCAAAAAGTAGGGCTATGATTTCGACCAGTGTGTATGGTCATCTGTTCCCATCATGACTTCTAAATTTCTCATCATAATTTGACAAATTAGGTATAGCTGGAAGCATTTTGATCGTCGGTGTGGCAGATAACCAGGCAATGACCAGGGCTACCCTCTGAATACCACTGCATAATCAGCCTATAATGTTCCGACTGCTGGGGCTCAGGCGTCTGTGAGAGGGAGTGGGCCGTAATCCACTACGCGGCCCTAGTGCAGGTTCGTAATTACAGTTATAGTTAAATACATTAAAATATAATACGAATAAGTTATATAAACATTGAATACTTTTTTAAATTACTGTTATATTTATTTACATAATATAAAACCTACTGGACTGAAAATAATAACATGTACAAGTATATAAAAAAGAAAATAATCATAAGGAAAAAAAAATACGTCCGCATCGTTGTCAACGTGCCCAAAAGGCTGGCAGCATTGCCACGTTTTAAGGCAATGCTGATTCTTTGGCCAAAAAATAGGCCAGCCCTTTGGTCACGTGAAGAGTCGACCAACCGTTTGGAAATGTCTCGGAAAACTAAGTAGGCATATTTAAATAACAATTTCAAATGAGAATATTTTAATGTTCCACACTTTTTAGTGCGTGATTTTGAAGGAGCCGGGATTTAGTTTGTTCGCGCACTCGAAGCTAGTGACTAAACTCAGTAACTTTACTGAATCTGGCTACGTTATAGACTTTGTTCTGAAGAGGTAGGTTTCGATTTTGGGCTACCTACGTGATCTGCATGTGGAAATAGTAAACTCTCCTAAGGCGCCTGTACCACTGCTAACGAGCAACCGACTAGCTATCAACGATTTTGTCGCTTAGGAAACGCACTTATGGGCGGAGCACCGCCGTGTCCTCGTGGAGGTGATCGGCGGCGGCGATCTCTCGCGTCCGACCCTGGTCCAGGCCATGGTACGGAGCGAGAGTGCATGGCTAACAGTCGCCTCCTTCAGCGAAGCAGTTATGCTCACAAAGAGGGAGGCGGCGCACGTGAGGGAGATGCAGTACATGCGCCCTCACAGCCGTGGCCTTCGCAGGAGACGCCCTGGGCGTCGGGAATCCCAGGCTGATTCCCGGCCACCGTAGGCGCGGGCTTGCGGACGGCGAGTAATGGGTAGCTCGCTGTCCGGTAAAGACCAAGCCCGGGTCGACGGCGCGTGTGTTCCACGCGCGCCTCAAAGAGATGTCAGCAGCAACAGATGGGTCCCGCAAGGGCCGCTGCCTGCCAGGGGTGCGGGTTGTTCGAAAGAGATACCGTGGCCCCTGGCACACAGGCAACTGAGGGAACACGGGTGGGTTTTAGTCAGTAAAAGTCTGACACGCCCTCCCGCTCCACCCAGAGCGGGAGAAATTATTTGATGATATCCCACCCAAAAAAAAAAAGAAACGTACTTACGATTGTAGGTCCCATATAATTAAAATAAAATTGGGGTTGACTTCCAGCCTATCTGGAAGCAGCTGAGTACTTACCAGTATTTTACATGGAGAAGAACTGACCTTCACATTCCAGTTACTGGGTAATACGATACCCCTTGGTTAGACCGGTTGTCGGATGTTCGGGCTGCTAACGATCCGTAACGACTGCCAAAGATCCACGATTGACAACTGGGACCAACGGCTTAAAGTGCTTTGCGAGGCACGGAGGGTTCTCGGTATGTAAAAATTGTCACCCATTCACGAATCAACCGTGACAAGCGTAGCTTAACGTGGTCGATCGACCGGTACCGCTGTGTGTAGTAAAAAAGATACCTATTATTAAAAGTCAATTGCGGAGTGTTTGCGCCCGGTGAGTACTCATTTGTTGCAGTGAGTGCACCAAGAGCTATCAAAGAGAGTACTCGATCAACGACGTTCGTTTGGTCGTACAGAACACTCGCTGAGAGGCTCACGCTTGGGACATACACAACATACCAGCGAGTTATTGCTCGTCGTCGTCACGCACTCACTGCTCGTTGCTCGCCGACTCGTTTTTAGTTGCTAGCTTTACTTGCTTTTTGTAAATCGCCGACGGGCGGTGGGACAGGTGTCTGACATGGCTTTAAACTAAGAGTTAACGTGTTAGTATGATTCGTAAGCAACTCGGTAATTAAATGTGGTGTAGCTGTAGGCATCGTTCCGAACATGCGTGGATTTACGCTCAGTACACGAAGTAATTAATTTTAATTGTGACTAATTTCCACAAATATCATGAATTTATATACTTTTAATGAATACAAATTGCGGTTCCAATTATTTGAGAGCTACAATTGTGTTATAGAGAAGGTGTCAAATTATATTATTTTGATTATTTTATTTGTTACGGGTCGTCAGCAGCCCGAAAGTCTGACAACCAGTCTTACAAGAGGTATCGATTTACCCAGTAACTAGGTTGTGGAGGTTAGAGAGGCAATCGATCTATGTGGAATACTAGTACTCAGCTATATCTGGTTAGACAGGAAGCTGACCCCGACATAGTTGGCAAAAACCTGGGCAGATGATTGTGTTCGAAGTTCATAAGTTTCACATATCGACTCTCAACGCTGACATTCTGATTGATATTATGTATTTTATTACCTTTTGCCCGCGGCATCGCCCACAAGGATGTTGGCTATACACCGGTATAAAAAGTATGCCATGTCCTAACCCAGTCCATGGTCTATCCAAATCCGAAAAGGTTACAGATAGAAAGACCAACAGACAGATTTATTTTTGCATTTATAGTTTTCGTACAGATATGAATATACAGACTAGTATCTTGTTTAAAAGGAAACATTTTTTTTGCCAACTAGTAAATTATAACGAATATTAATCATATTACATATATAAAAGGTGATCATCTTCTCTTAATTAACTCCCGTAATAACGAAATAATAGTAAAAAAGTGTTATGGCACAAAATGCGTGTTTATGTAAAATGGTGGTGCGCGGCGGTAATAATATCGGATTTGAATGCGTTTAAAGAGATAATTCGTACAGGGAATTTGTTTTTAATGCTGGTATTAACCGCTTAACGCAAATATCGCGTAGAGTACTTTAAAAATCCCTGTGGAACGAAACGTAATTAATAAGCCCATTGTCGATGCTCTGTGGCCATCAGTTACAATCAGTTTGACACTGACAGAAGTTTTTTCTAGCCGGTTACATGAAAGTGTTTCATCTGTTCTTTTCGAATTTTTATTCGAAATGTTTTATGAAAATGGCATCTGTAGGTACAGTGCATAATCCACAAAGCTGTTGTTGTTAACTACTTGATTTTGTAGTATAGCAATCAATGCAATTGTGTGAGGTGGAACGGTTCTCTGTCGAGTGTGTATCGGTTAAAATGCGGCGTAAAGTAGGGTGGTTAAGATCACCTCGCCTGTTCAACCTGTACATAAACCGGCTGATTGCTGAGCTCAGCAGCACCATGGTCGGATGTCATATTGACGGAGTGTGTACCAATAACATTAGCTACGCGGACGACATGGTTTTGTTGAGTCCATCAATTGGTGCCATGACGCGGCTAGTGTCTATTTGTGAATCCTATGCGGTGGCTCATGGGCTCAAGTATAATGTTGGGAAGAGTGAACTTATGCTCTTCAAAGCAAAGTGGTTTTTCTTATCCAGCATCACTCTATGGCACTACACTGTGCAGGGTTACTACATTTAAATATTTGGGTCACTGGATCACCGATGATTTAAGTGATGATGTGGACATAGAAAGGGAACGCAGGTCGCTGGCTGTCCATTGTAACATGCTGGCCCGCGGGTTTGTACGGTGTACGGATGCGGTTAATTAAGATCACGCTGTTTAAAGCATATTGCCAATTTTTTACACCTGCAGCCTGTGGGTCAATTATTCGCAGCGGGCATACAGTGACCTGCGTGTCCAATACAACAATGCAGTGCATCTGGGATGTTTGCCGAGGCGCGGGTTGATGGATTTGCAGCTGTCATAAGGAAAAGATGTGCCACCCTACTCTCTCGCGTTCGTGGTAGTTTCAACTCTGTACTGGGTGTATTCAGATCGAGGGAGTCCCCATGCTGCGAAAATGGATGCGGCACTTAAAAAGCAATTTTGTCAACAACGTCAACATTTATATTAAAATAGAATTTATTCTAGTCGCCCCTTATAAAATGTAGTTTCGTATGGAGAAGAATGTTCAAGAAACTCCAACGTTACTCTTCTAAAATGTTTTAAGTACAATATTTAACATTTGTTCATTATATAATTTTGTGTGAAAACGATGCACCCAGAATAAAATTACCATAGCAAAGTAGGTAAAAAGAATTAAATTGAAGCAATGACAGATAAATAATAACACAGATAAATAATAATCGTGAGGAAACTGGCATGTCCTAGAACAACAATTCGAAGACATGTGATATCCTCCACCATCCATGTGTCCCAGCAGTGGGAATATTATGGGCTGATTAATTGTGAAACTAACATAAAGTAAAGAAATCATGAAATGTTTTATCAAGCCGTAAAAACCGTGCAAAACAGGGGCGCGTAATCGCCAGTGCTATAAAAATCGTAGGTTACAGATTACTAACCGACTTAAAAAAAAGAAAAAGGAAGGTTTTTATGTTTGTTACCTCATAACTTTCGACTGGGAGAACCGATTTTGATGATTCTTTTTTATTTGAAAGGTGGTGCCCTCCGTGTGCTCCCATTTTAATTTCATATAGGTATGATGATGCGTTTTGGAGACAGACAACGGAACTCTTAAAAAATAACACTAAATAAACCGCGATTGCTGCTATCGCATAAATATGCATTGTTTTGACGCCATGGATGATGAAATTTCGAATTAGTGGGGTTATAACGTCACGTCGTTTCTCGTATGATTATGTGGATATATGTAACAGGTTGTGCTATGTTGTTCCTAGAACCATTCAGGCGCGTGGGGTGTGCGCACGACCTGTTTTCGCTGTCACTCCTAGTCGTACGAATGCAGGCTTGCGGGCACCTCTACGTCGCCTCACAGGCAATTTTAATAAGTTTTTCTCTAACTTGGATTTATTCACTGTATCCGTTGGAAAATTTAGAAACATATTGCTTGACGCAATCAAAAAATCGAAAGAATAACAACATTGTTTTAAAGTCTGTATAAATATTCCTTATTGTATGTTACTAGCTGCAATCTATGTGTATTTTATTTCATGTTCTCATATATTCTACCCGACTTTTACTTAGCCAACATTGTCTTTGTCTTTTTGTGTATCTATGGAGAACGTCGTTGGTTGCACATTTATGTAACTTTTTATGTACTATTTATTTGTAAAATATAATGTGTACTTGTTTGTCCTTGCAAATAAATAAAATAACTTTAAGGTTTTCTAGGTCATCTTTTCAATATAATACAAACTGTGGAGTTTTTGGCGGGATCGCGTTGGAACATGTCGCACGAATTTTCATTTTCATAGAATTTAGTGAAATAGCGAATTAAATTGTATAATTTTGATAGTGAATTATTCAATTTAGTTACGTGTGAGTGCACAAGTGTAGTGAAGGTGAAAATAAGTGACGAACGTGGACTTTCGTGTTCCCCCCAAAAACTCCTATTAGGTTGTTGTAAAGTTACTACCGCTTTACAATAACTTTGATTTGACTTGACTGACTAACGACGACTGTGACTGTTTTGTAACTTCGTGCCCGATATCTAATATCGGGCCATTTACTTGATCTAAAATAAAAATTACTTGACACTGGCTAAATGCACAAATCGTGTGAAGCCAAAATGAAAAAAAAAAAAAAATACAAACTGTGTTTGATTGTAAAATGAGACCTACATAGTATCATCAAGCACAGTGGAAACACTTGCCTTACAAAACCACCCCTACTGCTGCGGCATAAAACTGGTGCCGCTGTGAAATAGTTACAAAGATGAAATGATAACAGCTACGTTCATAACTCCATGTAGTAGACAGTCTAACAAATTTATATTGCGGATAATAAAATATTTATTTAATTGAAAAATAACTTTAATTTAGGAAGACGGTGTCTTTGGTCTTGTATTTTCGTTGTTTTTCCACCGACTTCCGAAATTTAAGATGTTTTTCCTTAACGGTGTGTTTTGGAAGTCGGTTGTTTTTTTATTCAAATAAACCTCTTATTTTTTACTTTTTGGGTGTGGTACCACACACAAATTCGTATTCACTTGTGAAGTAAATAACAGTGACAGGAAATATTTTATAAATAATGTTATATTAATGATTATTAAAAACATCATTAACATGCATTTAGTGGATAAAATACGTATTATTGAAGCTAACTTGAAAACCACTAATCAGAACTTGACCAAATTTATATGGGACCAATCTTTAAGTTATTCTACTATTTGAAAATTCTTCTTTTGAAATGATAAAAAGAAGAATTTTCAAATAAGTAGTAGAATAATAAATTTCGTAGTTTCGTGGTAATAACACTATTAAAAAATGGTTAAAAAAACAACTGAATGTAGAACCTCCTCCTTTTTACAAAGTTGGCTTTGATAGGCTAAGATTATTCGATATCAAACAAAAAGAGATCCTCTTGTGCGCTAAGACCACCCATTTTAAGTTTACTGAATAATTCGTTGGTAACAGTCTTCAAGAATTAATTTTAGGTACCTACCTAAAGACTAGACTAGCGTAAATAATTCAAGCTATTGGTTAGATCTTGAACACAAATGGACGTCATCGGTCAAGTTTAAAATGGATGAACACTTAATTGCAATCTCAATCAATCAATTCTGTCTATCGTAGACTTCTGCTGAAAATACTTAACTAAAATACCTACTATCAACGCAGGCTTCACGTCACTTCAGCCACGTCAGTCTTGTCGTGCGGGCGATTTTTTTATCACACATTGGATTTTCTGTTCTCGGAGTCGAGAGTTGAGAATCAAACGAGAGTGTTTCCCCAGCGCGTCAATAAGACACTGTCAGATTTTCAATCCTTGGCGCTGAGCAGGGAGTTGAAAATCCATTGCGCGATTTCAAAATTGCCTGTGGCTACGAGGGCAAATATATAGTGAACAAACTAGAGAAATGGTCACTATACAAGGTGTATCAGAAAGGTGTGGTC
The DNA here is from genome assembly GCA_949091785.1 of Polymixis lichenea. Classification (NCBI taxonomy): domain Eukaryota; kingdom Metazoa; phylum Arthropoda; class Insecta; order Lepidoptera; family Noctuidae; genus Polymixis; species Polymixis lichenea. The sequence continues at coordinate 24,608,998 of OX420939.1, forward strand.
AAATTTAAGGGTGTGATACAGACCATCAAACTATAAAGCTTTCTCCATGGGACCAACATCACAATCGTGAAAAAAATATCAATTGCATCATACAAAGCTTCATTAGTCATTGCCTACTTGACCCAAATTATATGCGATGGCAGATATTTTTTTTGGTGATTCCGATGTAGGTCGCATGGAAAAAGTTGCCACACCTTTAAATTTGACAACACCTTTCTGATACAATCTGTATAATTCAAAGTCCCATTTTAGTAAATGGTATATCCCACAGAGCACGGTAGATTCCTTGGCGTCCTTTGCATGAGGCGGCATTGCCAACACTACAAACCAAGTGTGTCACCGTTTACTAGCAGTACGAACCAAATAATATGAAACTAACGGCTTTGATGTCAGTCCGTGTTTTGCGTTCAACGCACTTTCAGTACCATTAATTGTATTAGTGGATACAACCGCGGTCAATGGAGGTTGACCACTTTTCACTCGTTGAAAAGTGTATCAGTTTTTGCGATGGTGAGTTATTGTCAATGCATTGTTTTGCAATGAAATTTTTCCTTCTTATTTTCTTATTGGCATCACCATTTTCCGTCAATAGTAGTTACGTACCTACGAGATATAATTTAGAATTCGAACTCCCGAACATATATATACATATGACTACAACTCACTGTGAAGCCATACGTAAACTACAGCCGAATCCCTTTCAACAAATAACAAAGTCAAAACAGACTCATTAAAAGGCTAAAGTTTATGGTTTCACCTCCATTCAGCGTGAAACTTGTACAGTCAGCGTCAAAAATATCGGGACGAACAGACTGTTCAAAATGATCTCAACAACGAAGAAAATTAAACTTTATCTTAATTGAATAAAATTCTCGTCAAGATGACAGTTGTCGTTTACTGTCATCATTCTGAAACATTCCTTGTGTCATTGAGTTAATATTTAATTTTCATAGTTGTTTAGATTATTTTGAACAGTCTGTTCGTCCCGATATTATTGACGCTGACTGTACCACTTTTTGAAAATTTGAATAAAAAAATCAACCTGAGTCCAAAATGTCAGAAACCCAACTGAACTCGATATTTTACGTACCTACTAATCCAAATTTTTGATATCCTATTTAGTATTGAAAATGTGAAAATGTAGGCCAAACCAGCCGAACGGATTTAGATATAATTTGGCATACAGATGGTTTATATCCTAGATTAACAAATAGGATACTTGATATCCCGGTAGTACGTTCCCGTGTTATCATTTACGATCTCCACGCGGGCGAATGCCGCGGGTAAAAACAGTATTTTCATAAAGTGCACCAACCCGTGATACGTTTCGATCAAAACGCAGACAAACCGGTTCCCGACATCAAATTAAATGATAATAACGCCAAGTGAATTACTGACGGACAGGGCATATACCATTTCTTTTTTTTTCGGTAGGAAATCAACAAACAACTTCTCCCGCTCTGGGTGGAGCAGGAGGGCGTGTCAGACTTTTACTGATTAAAACCCACCCGTGTTCCCTCAGTTGCCTGTATGCCAGGGGCCGCGGTATCTCTTTCGAACAACCCGCACCCCTGGCAGGCATCGGCCCTTGCAGGCTCCATTAGCTTGTGCTGACATCTCTATGAGGCGCGCGTGGAACGCAACGCGCCGTCGACCCGGGCTTGGTCTTTACCGGACAGCGAGCTACCCATTACTCGCCGTCCGCAAGCCCGCGCCTACGGTGGCCGGAAATCAGCCTGGGATTACCGATGCCCAGGGCGTCTCCTGCGGCGACTAAGGCCGTGAGGGCGTATATACTGCCTCTCCCTCAGGTTTGCCGCCTCCCTCTTCGCGAGCATTACTGCTTCGCAGAAGGAGGTGGCGTAGCCGTCAGCCATGCACTCTCGCTCCATACCATGGCCTGGACCTCTCTCGCTCTGGAGCGATCTCTCGCGTCCAACCCTGGGGTTGGACGCGAGAGATCGCCGCCACCAATCACCTCCGCGAGGACATGGCGGTGCTCCGCCCAAGCCGGGCAGACCTCAACCGTATGCTCTACCGTCCTCAGGGCGATCTTCACAATGGAAATACCCGAGCGTTTCCTCCCGCCTTATCCGAAACAGGAACCTCCCGAAACAACCGTATCCGGTGAGGACCTGCATCAGGCGGACGCCGTGCCGCCTCTCAAGCCACTCCTTAAAGAGGGGACTTACCGCCGCTTGGCAGATACCATTACAATATCCAATAACGCCCATACACTACATAAAGTAATGCCCTATAAAATGGAAAGCGGCACGTGCTGTTCAATTTGCTAAATGGGATATAATCTCATAAGCAATCGTAGAAAATTTTAAAACAAAGTGAAAACTGTTTTTACTTTTTGTTTTATTTATTTATAAGGAAAACCAACTCCATATTTACAAAAAAGTTTACGTTTATTTTCGATGTGTGTAAATCAAAGGTAAGTCATAAATTAACTAACACATGCATTAAATTAAAGTTGAAAAGCATTTAGGTGATAAAAACTAACACAATTCTAAAGTTCGATTTTAATTTTATAATTGTTGATTTGATTCAATGTATGTCACGTTTCCGAGTGACAGCTTTGCAACCTAATTTTTTTTTGTATTTAGTTATTTGTATATTAAGGGCAAATTTTTCAATAGTTAGATAACTTTTATCTGAAGAATAAATCTGACAGTTTCTTATATTTTCTATACAAAAGCTGTCAAACCGACATATTTTTATTCGTGAGATAAAAGTTATCGGAATATCGAGAAATCAGCCCTCGTCATTTAATTTTAGTTAGCTGTGTTAAATATTGTTTACAATATTAATAGTTATAAATAAAATTCATATTAACCGGTATAAAAAAATCAGATACAGTTGAATTAAAATGGTACCTAATTTACATAAACTGATATTAGTATTTTTTTTATTAATTTAATTAAAGGACTTAATTTAACAACTACAGTAGTTGTTAAATTAAGTAACTGGGCTTAAAATAATATGTACAGGTATATAAAAAAGAAAATAATCATAAGTCACCCAAAAATACGGCTGCATCGTTGTCAATGGGAAACGTGCCCAAAAGGCTGGCAGCATTGCCACGTTGTATGGCAATACTGATTCTCTGGCCAAAAAATAGGCCAGCCCTTTGGTCACGTGAAGAGTCGACCAACCGCGTGGAAATATCTCGGAAAACTAAGTGGGCACTCAGACCCCATGATCCTAGAGTTTCTACCCCAAACGGCTCGAACAAATAGGTCCCAATAAGATTGGAATATTTGCGCCGTTTGAGGTTTTCCGCACCTGCAGCAGCCACCCCAGTACAACCCACCGTACTTGAAAGATACGACGGCGCAAGGGTGTTGACCCATGTTGCATCCCAGACCAAAGGCTACCAACTTCCAAGGCATTATGGTCATATTAGTATTAGTTTCATATTTTCTAAACCGCTGTATTAGTTTAGTCATTTAAAAAATTAACAAAGTAGACTTAATCTTCAAATTCTTTCACATCAAAATCAACTTGATACTTACTATTGTCTGATACTACATATGACTCATAAACGTTACGTACACAAGACGGCGCGAGCGCATTGAATAAATAAATCTCTCTAAGCCGAAATTATATAACAACACGGAAATCCTACAGTTGCTTGATCATCATTCAGCTTTGATGACTTAGAAATTATTGCGTTTCGGAAGTAGGTCTCCGAATGGTCTAATGTTTTCTGATTTTGAAGACACCTTTATTAACTAGAGGTCTATAACATAATATTACGCATGCGTGTACCGTCACCGGTGACTGTACAGTCACCAAAGAAGATAAGTAACCAGGGTCGTCGTATATACTTGAAGTTTAGTAAGTCACTGACGATAACATATCGTCGCCGGTACGCACTCGCGGCTCATTGCTCGCTGACTCTGTTTTAGTTGCTAGCCCTACTCACTTTTCGTTATCGCTATCGATATATTCGCTATATCGCTACCCATTACTCACAGTCCGTAAGCGCGCGCCTACGGTGGCCAGGAATCAGCCTAGGATTCCCGACACCCAGGGCGTCTCCTGCGGCGACTAAGGCCGTGAGGTCGCCCCGCCTCCCTGTTCGCGAGAATCACTGCTTCGCAGAAGGAGGTGACGGCTCCCCATGCACTCTCGCTCCGTACCATGGCCTGTACCAGGGCCGGACGCGAGAGAACGCCGCTGCTGATCGCCTCCACGAGGACACGGTGGTGCTCCGCCCAAGCCGCGCTGACCTCCACCATTTGTTCCACCGTGTCCTCAGGACGATCTATGCTGTGGAAACACCCGGGCGTTTCCTCCCACCTTATTCGAAATAGGAACCTTCCAAAACAACCATGTTCGGTGAGGACCTGCGTCAGGCGGAAGGTGAGGATGCCGTGGCGCCTTTCAATCCACTCCTCAAAGAGGGGACTTACCAACGCAATCCTGGCGTGCCCAGTGATGAGAGGGGTGACTTTTGTGTTTGCTGGAGATTTTAGGTAAACACTTCCTGTTATCGCCAAGGAAACACGTGCCGATATCGACGAGAATCAATGATATTATATTACAAAAACTACCAGTAGACATTTAATGCTACAAGTACATCGACACACGAGGACACTGTACAGTGTCCTCAAGAAATTTTAAACTCTTGAAATCCATCTGGTCTGCTGCCACACGTACTAAAGTAAAAAGTTGAAAAAAGAAAAAAAATAATCCTCCAAGCCTGTGTAATGGCACAAGAGTTTTAATCAAAGAACTTCGAGACAATGTCATTGTAGCCACCATCATCACCGGTCCCACAGCCGGACAGTTCACACACATTCCGCGTATTCCAATGGCACCGACGGATTTGCCTATATCATTTAAGAGACTTCAGTTCCCGGTTAATTTGCAGTAACTATTACTAAATCCCAGGAACAAACATTTGCACTGGTCGGCATCGACTTCAGAATGCTTCTCCCATGAGCAACTATACGTTAGCCGGTCTCGCGGGGTTCTCCGGAAAATCTATTTATTTTGCTTCAAACGAATCATCATCATCTGCCTAGCCTTTGCCCAATTATATTGGGGTCGGCTTCTAGTCTAATTGGATGTAGCTGAATACGAGTATTTTACATGGAGCGACTGCCTATCTGCCATCTATAACCCAGTTACTGGGTGACACAATAACCCTTGGTAAGACTGGTTGTCAGACTTTCGGCCTTCTGACGACCTGTAACGACGGACAAAGATCCACGAACGACGGTCGGGACCAACGGCTTAAAGTGCTTTCCGAGGCAAGGAGGGGTCTTGGTATGTTAAGATGGTCGCCCATCCACCGACCAACCATGGCAAGCGTAGCTTAACCTGCTCGATGGAACCGTGTGGTTGTTATAACTAACGTTGCTTGAAACGAATAGCACATCAAATATAGTTTAAAGCAAAGCCTTGCAGTAATTCTTCATAGGTATTTACATTTCATTCTTATTTCCAATTTTTTTTATCCGACTGGTTATATTTTACTTAGCTATATTTTCCATTTTTATTTCCTCCATCCATTATGTTTAAGTAAATGCAATAGTCGTTGTGAAAGATTTTATTACTGTGTCTCCATTAATCAAATCCTACTCTAATTGTGAAAGTTTGTGTTTGTAAGTATGTACATAATAACGATGAAACTTGATAGGTACATAGCTTTACCTATAGCAGTTACTTTTTTAACCCGATATGCCCACGGAATCGAAACTACGTGGCTGAAACCGCGGGGCGCAGCTAGTTGGGTTATATTAAGGATAGAGTGTATCCGTAAATAGGTCTCAATTCCAACAGAACTATGGTCTACCCTCTGTTAGGTGCACTTAGGTTTAATTAAAGTTGAAACTTCCAGCCTGTTCACTTGAAATTGGCTATGGAGTATATATATTAGTTTGTTCCGGGAAATATGATTTTAGAAGCAAGTTTCTGTCTTCCAAATGTTGCATGAAATATAGTTAGGTATTTGTCCTTGTTGTCTGTTGTATAACTTTAGAGATTTTAGCGAACAAATAAAAATGAAAGTTTCTTCGGTCAGAGGTGCCTAAGGCGACTTGATACCTATTAGTCAGCATGTCTAGTCCTTCTTATCTTTAAATAAATCTTTTAAGACGGTTTGTTTCATCATCATTTTCAGTTATATTAATAGAAATACTAAAGGGTTCCATAGTTGGGATGAATTTATCCCAAGAACAAACTTAACTCTCCAGCTGAAAAATGTTCTCCCATACATCGTTATACGTCACGGTCATTCGTCTCTACATATGAACATACCAATTAAGAATTTTCGGATTTTTTCCTTTATTTGTGCTGTGAGACCTTGGTTCTTGCCCTATAAGTTTTGATTTATTTGCTAGTATCACTTTAAGTCGAATAAATGGTGTTTATTTTGCGTTGATTTAGAAGCTTGACTATTTTTAGAATGCCAAGGAACCGTAGACCTACGTATTGAGATCAATTTTCAACTTGATATCTTGATAACAAGACTTAATATCTACGAAACTTGATATCTAACAAAAATTGTCTTGACAGACAGACGGACGAACAAATAAGTGATCCTACATAGCATCTGTTATTTCCCGGTGAATGACGTCACTTCTTCTTCTTCTTTGGCCCATGATTCAGCTGCGCGAACTTCGCTCACTGACGCAGTCATAAGATCTTCAAATGCACAAGGAACAGGGCATACGGTGCAGAAAGGAAGGTAAGCCGGTGTCTATGAGGACATGCCGCATATGCCCTTGAGATCTGAGCCGTCCGTGAACCCTCATCTGTGGAGATTGACTTAGCTCTGGCCAACTTGGGTTTGAAGTCTATTTAGAGATTTCATGAAAGGAGTTTAGAGGAGAAACGCGACTCTTTTGACGAGGTAGGGATTAACGATTTAAATCTTTGCCGCTATCATGATTCTCGCGGCTGCCAAGACTTTGGTCGTTATATGCGGTCACCGCTTTTCAGGGAAACCGTAGCTTAAGGGTTTAGTTTTTCCCCTTGACGTACGAAACCCTAAACAGAACCTTTGTTGTAAATTATAGAGGTTACATCGATTTTTACAAAAGATGACGTCTATTAATTTAAATTACACCCACATGTATGTTAAATTAATGTTTCTGAAAGTCAAACGGAAATAGTCGAAAATGAAGACGACTTCATTTTATTCCAAATCAATTAGATTATTTTCTACCTATTTCATTTCAGGAACTGTCTGAATCGTTAGGCGAAGCTTTCAAATAGCGCCATATTTAGCTAGATACTCTATGGGTTAAAACCTAACATGAACGAACTTGGCAATGCACTTCAACCCAACTTCAAACCACTAGCCAACATCTTACCCAGCTTAAGGGCATCCCCACCCTGAACACCTTAAATTAGTTGGCCATCATCAATCACTTGCTGACAAATATTACGTTTCATCGATTTACCAACTAAGATGCGAAGCCTGCGTTGCTTTAAGTTAAATTGAGGACTTAATAATAAAGTTCAATAATTTAATAGTAAAAGTTTCTCTAACATTAAAAGTTTTAGTTATTCCCTATTGCAGGAAAAAACGCGGAAACTCGGTTAGAGGCATGTATTCAAAGTGACTTTACTATAGCAACTATAACCTACGAGCTATTTTTACGTACGAGCGAAAGTGGACTATATCCGGACGTAAACGTCCACTTTCGCTCGTACGTAAAATATTGCGACGGCATTTTTTCGCGAGCTGGAACTTAAACGCACTGCTTAGCACCGAAAGTTTAAAATTGAACAATGTATTTTTCTCTGTTCGATTCTCAATGCCCGGTTCAACACCGAGGGTTCAAAATCCAGTGCGCGATAAAATCCCACCGCGATATTTGACGTGCGTGCGACCATGGTCTCAAATAGTATAATTAAATAGTTTTGCAGGAATATTCAGTAGCAGCGTGGAATCTGGATGTGTGTCCAGTTGATGTCCATAGATTCGCCCGCTAGTACATGGGACTTAAACATAACTTATGAAATGTCTCTGCCTAATCCTTCAGGAATAAAGCGTGATGTTATGAACCTGAAGTGATAGTACCTACCATTAAGACCAACCAATCATTTCAATGTAGCCCGACAGACATTGAATCGTCGGAGCGTTTCCTGACACAGTTAAACTATTTGTTGCTAGTTTAAGCCGATTTGAAGTCGGTCAGTTTGCGAGGACCCTTGTACGTCTAATTGGACGTGGCCCCACTAAATACAAGTTCTGGTGTTGCAATAACGAGAGTCGAAAGCAAGTGGCATTCCGTCGCCTTTCACTGCTTGTTATAAGAGGCTCTTGCGCGATGACTGGCGCCGATGCTATGGTATTCGACATCTTGTGGAGTTCTGATGCCTTGGTAGTTTTTATGTTAAATGTTTTTTGGATGGTTTCCGTTCAATGTCTTAGATTTCGTTCGGATTCTTCGCGTTTCCCAACTAAATTGAAAAAGTGCATTTACTTCTTTTGAATTTTTATAAAAAAAGGTTCATTGGTTGGGTACCTATATTGTGTCCTTGTTATCTCATAATAAACAAAATCAAAATCATAAAATCAAAAGTCATTTATTCAAACTAGGCTGAGAGTCAGCTCTTTTTGAACGTCAAAATTACATAAGACAGTCCCCCCAAAACGCCCACCCTTCACCACTTCTTAGTGCTTTGCTGGGAAGAAGAAGTGGCGCAACAAACTCCCCAGCAGCACAGCTGTCTGTTAAGTTAGAGGAACTTGATTCTATGCAGTAGTAGGTAATTAACATTACAAAACACAAGAAACATTAAATTTGCCGTCAGCTAGCACACGCTTATCTACCAACAAAACATTGAAAACATAGTACTGAAGTAGAAATAAACTGAATTATACAGGCAAATAAAATAAACAATTATATTAATTAACTTATATAACCTGTCAGTAGGCAAGCTAATACTGGTGAAAGAACATAAACATTGTCTTGAGTTAATCACAGCGACCAACAATTATTATCGTTTAAGTAGTCGTTGATAGAATAGTATGCCTTTGAACAGAGGGTGGATTTTACTTTAGCTTTAAACGCATTAAAATGCAAATCTAGCAAAGAAGAGGAAAGCTTGTTATAAAAAGTTATACCAAGACCAACAAATGAGTTTTGAACCTTATGAAGCCGGTGAAAGGGAGCACGTAGTTTGTCCTTATTTCTAGTATTAATATTATGAATATCACTGTTTTTAACCGACTTCCAAAAGGAGGAGGTTCTCAATTCGTCGGAACTTTTTTTTTGTTAATGTATGTTCCCGGATTACTCGAAGATGACTGGACCAATTATTATTATTATTTTTTGTTTGAAAGGGTATACTTCCCAGGTGGTCCCATGTCCCACGTGTGAAAAATAACTTTAATTTCGGAAGGCGGTGACAAAAAATTAAAATACCAAAATAAATATCCAAAGTCACCGCCTTCCGAAATTAAAGTTATTTTTCACTTTTTAGTCTTTTTTTGGAAGGCGGTTGTTTTTTTTTTTTGAAAAAAGTTTTTAGTATACAAATGTATATTTTGCCTAATATATAAGATGTTGGCCAAGATGAATTGCGATGCGACCGTGAGAATCCCAATATCTTTAATAAATTCTCTCAGAGAAACTCTAGCACCTAGTTGGTAAATTGCTCGAACAGCTCGTTTTTGAAGAACAAAAATATTTTGAATGTCAGCGGCTTTGCCCCACAGCAGAATGTTGTAGGATATAACGCTGTGAAAATAACTAATATAAACTAAACGAGCTGTTTCAACGTCAGTGTATTGTTTAGCTTTTCTGACGGCGTAGGCAGCCGAACTGAGCCTTCCCGCTATGCTTGATATATGTAATCCCCACTAAAGTTTGGCATCAACTGTTACGCCCAGAAAAACTGCCGAGTCTACAGTTTTAAGCACCTCATTATCTCAGTCGATGTTAGGTCCTAGATTCTTAACATTCGGTAAGGCGAACTTGATACATTTCGTTTTCTTGGCATTGAGAACTAGGTTATTTGTGGTAAACCAATCCGTAACCATTGACAGTGCACTGTTTACGTCGTCACACATAACATAACATCACACCTTTAGTTACCCAAAGGGTTGAGCAGAAGTGTGCTTATAGTACACCTACATTTAGCCAGTTATGTTTAATGCCCATTTAATAGGGGCCGAGCCTATTGCCATTAACCGGGCACAAATCCAGGCACTGGGCTGCTGATGAGAATTTGCAGACAGCAAAAAAATAAAAAAAATAAACAATAGTAATAAAATGATCATTGACCTGCAATAAGCGATACCGCTTACTTCGCTGAATACTATTTTATTTTGAAACTAGCTGTGCCCGCGACTTCATCCGCGCGGAATAGTATTTTTTTTATTATTTACTTAAATTATATTATGTTAGTAAAAATAAATAAAATTTCCAAAATAAAAGTAGCCTAATTAACTCCTTATTACATCAGCTATCTGCCAGTTTAAGTCTCGTCAAAATCGGTCCACCCGTTTCAGAGATTAGCCGGAACAAACAGACAGACAGACAAAAATTGTAAAAAATGTTATTTTGGTATATGTACCGTGTATACATCCATAATTATGTATTTAGTAAAGGCGGTTGTTTTAATATTTCAAACCGACACTCCAATTCTATTTATCTGTATGTATAGATGTATAGAAGATGATGATAAGGTGGGTAGTGCACGTAGCCATCTTCATACTCCTCTTGCCGTTGTCCTGGTATGCAAGGTCGGATAATCGCGTCTTTTTCTTCGTTTCCTCTCTGTAAACCTTCATCTTGGAGTGCAGTTTTGTGCAATTACTGACAAATGCCTGCACTGACAAGACAGGTCCTCTCAATTGTTGTGGTTCTTTCCTCAAGAGACCATATCAGACACCAATCTACATGGTCCTCAAATGATCTCACCACGATTATTTTCGTATTTTTTGTATATTTATTGACATTATGAATTTTGTTTAAGCAATGACATGAATATTTACTTTGTAAGGTTTGTATTATATTGCTTTAATTATTGTGAATGTGATGACTGTGTGGGTGTATATTTTTTCTTCATTTAGTCATGTTCTGGCAGTTTAAGTAATTTATGTGGCCTACCCAAATGTCCTTTCTCTGGTATTGTTCGTCAAATCGTTGAGCTCCTCAAGTTCTGAGTTGAGCTGCATGATTACTGATAAATGCGTGCACTGATTGGATAGGTCCACTCAATCTGTGTGGTTCTTTTCTCAAAAGAACATTTCAAACACCAATCCACATGGTCTTCACATGATCTGACCAAGATTGTGTTTGGACTTTAAAAGAGACTATTACCTCGGAGTTTGTTTCGGCCTTTCTTCTCAGAGTAGTCAGATAGGAAACGCCGACCTCACCTAGTTTTAAAAATATGATTGACGTGTAAAAGTGTTTGTACAAACCTACTTACAAAAATGAAATCATTTATCATTGCTACATACATATTTTCTTTGGGCTCCTTATTTTATTAATCCTCAGAAAGATCTGCAGGAGAACAAAGGTAACCCGTTAAGGTACTTAAGTGGCAGTGGGCAGGGCACTTTGCTCGCAGAATAGATGGGCGAAGTGACCGAGTGGTTCTGGAATAGTGATCACGTACCGGAAGACGTAGAGTTGGAAGGCAACCCACAAGGTGGAACGATGACCTTGTGCACAACAGCAGTGGATATCTTTCGGCTGAAATGATGATCCATCCTCAGTTTCTTTTTGCCCTCAAATTCTTCATTTCCACTCATGTTCCTACCAAGATAATTGACTACTACTATTCATCAGTTGTTTTTTCTTTCCAAGGCGCTTTCAACCATACTGGGTTGATAAAGAGCACGTATACAGCTTGTAGCTACATAGTTATCTTATCTAAACTTAATAACTCTACACTTAATAAAAATGTAAACATTAATTGCCATTTCACTCATGAACATGTTAGGTAATAGATATGATAATATTAATTATAAAGTAAAAGTGTATTTTATGTTAAAACGTAAGTAGACACATACTTGCATATTACGAAGGCTTCGTAACAGCGTGTTAATTATAACCTATGCCCACATGAATTTTGATGAGCTGAATATCTATTGGAGATTAAATCGTATGTTTCCAGCAATAAGGTTGATATTTGAGTGGCTAGTGCTAGCCTCTATTTCAAATTTAATTTGATTTTGAACGTCTAGCTTTCGGCTCAAAGTATTTGTTTGTGAAAATCAACACGCGTATTTCACATACTAAGGGTACATACGGAGAATCTGACTGAAATAGCTTACAATATTTTTAAGGGTTTATATCGGTCAATTTTGCTATGGGTCTGCCACTGACACATAAGTATCAGAATACAAAGCGAAGCAGGGCACAATGCTCGCAGAACATCTGTGTTATGCAGTGGTGACTATGTACTGGAAGACGTAGAGTTGGAAGGTCTCCAACACAGAATTGTCAAACTTAACGGCAGTGGGCAGTTGCAGGGCATATTGCTCGCAGGATAGATGGTCAATGGGGCTGAAAGTTCTGGAATAGCGACCGCGTACCGGAAGACGTAGAGTTGGATGTTACAAGGTGGACTGATGACCATGTGAAGGCCGCATAAATTCGCTGGATGCGAGAAACACAGAACTGATCAAAGTGGCGGTGCTCGGAGGCATATGTCCAGCAGCAGACGTCTTTGGGCTAAAATGATGATGATGACATAATATCGAAAAAAGTTGTAATGTTTCATACAGTTTGTAGCTTATTTATCAGTTAATCCTTTGATATTAGATAATGATTAAATAATAAACACCCCGTTCATTATTTTCATTACAGTAGATTCAACGTGACTTTATTTAATGATAAACGTCATAGCCACAAGGTTACTTATCAAACTTTGTGGTAATAGTCACTCATATAACATCTAACATACACATATAACAATATACTTTACAATTATGAAATTGCTGAAAACCTGAAAAGATGTTAATAAAGATGGGAACTTAGGTACACTTTTGTAGTTTGTATTATTTCAATAATTCCTTGTATTATGTTTAACAATAATTTGCGCTCCCTTACTACAGTTCAAAAAACACATTTTTTTTGCTTTCCAGATCAATATACACAGATGCTATAAATTCTACGTTAAATCCAGGAAATAATTATTTGGGGTTTCTTTTCCTAAAAATCTTGGAACGATAGTGGAAAAGTATTGAGGTCATTGGTAAGCAATAAATATGGCTTTCACAGAAATTTTAGGTGTGAAATGGATGTAGGTCCTTATTCTGAAATAGAACAAGTACCTTCTCTACCAAATAAAAATCCTAAATTCATTTATTGTGAGTGGAGTAGAGACTGACAACGAATAGCCTAAGCCGCTGGTTCTAGTAAAATTAATGAGAAGTATAAGAGTTTCTTATATAACGAAAGCTAAGCACTAAGGCACGATTATTGAAAATTCATCCTCTAGAAGCCACAAAGCCAGTTCACTCTCGATGTGTATTTTCCCTTTTAGAGTAGTAGTAGGGTCCATTTTAATGTATCGAACTAGTTTCGGACGGTCCCGGACCTTCGTTCACGGAGTTTCAGAGTAGGTTTGCTGGCTGCGCCGCCATAGCGACCCGTTCAGGTATGGCTAGACATGAAATGATTGATGAAAGGTTTTATGAATTAGATGTAAGCACTTTTTTATTTCTTTATAAGAAGTGAACTGTTATACTTCTTATGAGAACTATGAAAGTTTGTTATTTTTGTCGATGAGATATCCTATCGGACATATGGCTTAGAAAATAGCAAAGCATAATTAGCCTATAACGTTCTCAATCCATACCCAACAAACAAACTAAGCTTATAAAAATAAGTCTATAAGGTCTAAACTCTTATACATGTTATAAAAGAGCATTTATTATGTCAATGTTCCTTATAGTGGCGCATTATTAGAAGTTTTGGCTAATATTACCTTTACTCTTATAATTTGGCTGGGTAAACGTTAATAAATCCAATTAATACGGCAACAATAAGGGTTCAAAATGTGTTCTTCTTATAGAGGTTATTTACATTGCTTTTTAGCCATATAATATTCAGAGTCATAAAAAGGCTTTTAATATGGTCAATTATTCTTAGAAAAGTAATGCACAAGGTAATTATGATGCTTTTTAACTTATAGGAATATTTGATAAGACGTCTATCCAACAAACAAATTCTAACATTTTATATGATCTTAACAAGGACGAAAGCAATCCGTATTCCATTGTACAGTAATTATAAAGATATTATTCTCGTTATGGTTACATTAAAATGTTTTACATAACTATATTCGCTATTTTGAAGTACAGCTTGTTGTGTGAGTTTATTACGGAGCGGAATTTACCTTTAAAAATGGATTCAAAAGACTGGAAGAAGTATATAAGGAGCGGTGGTTACAGAAGAAAAGTTAAAAAAGTCTACGAAAACATGGTTGTGAGCATTAGACCCACCACCTCTACTCCTATGATGCTACAAAATGACCAAGCCGATACCAACAAAACAGCCAGTGGTTCCGCAGGGGATAATTTTATAGAAAATAAGAATGACAAAAACCAGTGAAGAAGAATATAATTGTAAAGATAATGATATAAATAGAAAGGGTCGGATATGTACAATTAAAATATTCCTTTCTTAGAATAAAATGTGTCCACTTCCATGACCATCGCATATTATGTAAATTAAGATCTTTTCTTTGTAGAAATTTGTCAAAATCTGCCAATATGTATATACTACCATTGCAATATCTGCGGACAAAAATATTAAACATGTAATTATATTCTTTATTTCTTTTTTTTTTTCTTTACTTACAATTATAATTATATTTTAAACTTAAAACTAGTGCACAAAAGCAAGCTTAACCCTATTAAGAGATCTCTTTCAGCCATGGGCACGCCACGATTACGGCGGCAAGTACCCTCTTTGAGGAGTGGCTTGAGAGGCGGCATGGCGTCCTCACCTTCCGCCTGACAGGTCCTCACCGGACACGGTTGTTTCGGGAGGTTCCTGTTTCGGATAAAGCGGGAGAAAACGCCCGGGTGTTTCCACTGCGAAGATCGCCCTGAGGACACGGTGGAGCATACGGTGGAGGTCTGCTCGGCTTGGGCGGAGCACCGCCGTGTCCTCGTGGAGGCGATTGGTGGCGGCGATCTCTCGCGTCCGACCCTGGTCCAGGCCATGGTACGGAGCGAGAGTGCATGGTTAGCCGTTGCCTCCTTCAGCGAAGCAGTGATGCTCGCAAAGAGGGAGGCGGTGCACGTGAGGGAGAGGCAGTACATGCGCCCTCACGGCCGTAGCCTTCGCAGAAGACGCCCTGGGCGTCGGGAATCCCAGGCTGATTCCCGGCCACCGTGGGCGCGGGCTTGCGGACGGCGAGTAATGGGTAGCTCGATGTCCGGTAAGGACCAAGCCCGGGTCGACAGCGCGTTGTGTTCCACGCGCGCGTCAAAGAGATGTCAGCACCAACTGGTGGGGCCCGCAAAGGCCAATGTCTGCCAGGGGTGCGGGTTGTTTGAAAGAAATACCGCGGCCCCTGGCACACAGGCAACTGAGGGAACACGGGTGGGTTTTAGTCAGTAAAAGTCTGACACGCCCTCCCGCTCCACCCAGAGCGGGAGAAGTTATTTGATCATTTCCCACCCAAAAAAAAAACCTCTTCCAGCCAACCCAACCATAGTGAAACATAAATTTTATACATATGGGAACAAGACTAGCTAGGTACAGGATTTTGTTCGTGAGAAAGGAACCCTGACGATATGTAAAATGGCGAAAGCATAAGCAGCAAATGATGCCATTATAAAGTCTTCAGTCTCATAGACTCCTTGTAGACGATGTGCGAATCGTTTTGCTCTCATAATAGCACTGTTTCTAACATAACTAATTAATAAATTACGTTTGTAGCACAAAAACAGCTTAAATTCAAGGGCGGGTTGATACTACAACACACAGCGTACCACACTTTATCATGCATTTGAATTCCCATACACTTTTCACTATAGACGAGCACATAAATCAGATAAATAAACTACATAAAATAATAACTTACCGTTCACTTTTTAGTAAAATGGTTGACATTTCTGTTTATTCGCCAAACTGTTGCGAAAATTTAGATCACTAAGAAAAAGACTTATTGCAGAATCATAAATAGACGGCTATAAGGGCCTACGGCTTTTTAAGAGCCTTTGATTTGCCGCAATGAGTTTAACTCCCTTGTATCGGACCATAATAAAACATGTATAAGGGTGATCGCCCGTATTAACGCTTTCTATATGATTCTTACAAGTGTATTGGCCTTGTCCCTTGTCATAATATAACACGTGTAAGGAAAAAAAGCGGACAATAAAGCAACTATAAGGAGGGTATAAGGTTATTGTCTTTATAATTTGTGCCCAAACGCACCCTTATTAGCGATAATGCAGCTCCTATAAGAATATTATTTTTAGCAATATAAGCCACTACAAGAGCAATTTTTGTTTGTTGGGATACGGCTTGTTGTTATTAATTATTTAATTAGGTTACATAGTTCGATCGTGCCTATAGCTTTTTAGTGTTAGTTCTTTTATTGCTAATTAAATACAGTCTATCTTTTTATTATTTCAAGGCTGTTCCCGTTTATTTCACGGACATTGCCGTCTTGTTCACAGCCTCTTTTACGTTATTCTGTCTTTTATATGTAAGTGAGAGATGAGTATATAGCTTTTAAGCCCATTTCTCCCAAGAAAGAAGATTTTTAGGTATTTGAGCTAATAAGCTAGCCAACTTATCGGCTAAAAACCCGCTTATGATCTTATCACTTAATTAAATACTTAATTTTGATTACTAATGTACTTGTGTAACAATGGCTGGGAAATTTTGTGTTTTAAATGTGAATGTTTATGTTAAATCACATTTAAAACACAAAATTTCCCAACCATTGTTTCTGGATGCTAATTGTCTGGTATGCACTAGCGATGATATCGTTTGTTGGCAAAAAATAACCTTGACAACATCCTTTTAGGTCTCAAACATGTGCAGGCTTCACTAAATGGACGTAAAACTTTAGTTATTACTGGGGATTCAAACATATACCTCATACCTGAGCATTTAAATAACCAATCGGATGAATACCTTATTATTATTTTTTCACGTGACATGTTACCTGTTCACGTTTTCCGTATAAGGGACTACTCCCACTTATTCAGCTCTGTTCAGGTATTGTCAATAGAAAACAACGATTTTGTATAGAGTCCATTCAACTTTCCGCGGCTGAACGGATGCGTACGCATCTCATACAAAATCGTTATTTTCTATGCACAAAAGTTGAACAGAGCTGAATAAGAGTGAGTAGTCCCTAAGGGGGCAGACATGGCTTGACCATGTCATGTTTAAGGCGAAAAAGAATGCAACCACACTAGTTTTGAAAACATTGATCGTATTATCCAACTGTGCTTAGTATCGGCACAAATTGCAATAACTACTGGGACCTGTCCTAGAGTTTTTTAGAAGACCATTGTTCACCCAATTTTTAAGAGTGGCAGACTGTGTCGGATATTATAGACCAATTTCAGTTCTCACAACGAGCTCTAAAGTTTTCGAAAGTTCATAAATAAACAACTAACTAATTATCTTAACAAACAATATATAATTTCTCAAAACGACCATACGGATTTAATAAAGGTAAAAGTAAGTCAACTGAAGACGCTATATTACAGCGTACTTGACTACAACTGCGATGCAATCTCAGGTAATAAGCTGAAAACCATAGCAGTGTACTGCTGTCACTGGACCTATCAAAATCTGTCGACACCGTTTTAATTCCCATCCTTCTAAACCAGCTGGAAGCAATAGGCGTAAGGGGCACAATCCTAGAAATATTTCATAGCTACCTCACCGTACGTTGTCAGATGTGAGGGTTTAAAATTTTACCAACAATGAAGAATTATCACGTACGGAGTCCCACAAGTCAGTGCGCTTTGTCCTACCTTCTTTTTGATGTACAACAACGACCTGTGACAACAACCAATGAATAACTGCAAAATTATAAATTATTATTATTACTTAATATTTATATATATAATTTAGGTTCACCAACAGTTGTTGCAGATATTATACAGATAGGAACATATAAGTAATAGTGTTTTACATCTAACTGCACAACCAATTACTGGCAAACACTGCATGCAAAATGCTCTTTGTGATTATAACTTTAATTTTAAAGACTTAATGTACTTAAATTCTAGATAGTTATATTAAAAACTAATACTAAATTAAGTCTCACAAACGTCGATATTGAGTCTGCGTGGACGTCAACCTGGTCGCTGCGTCCGTTTATGAGTTTGCACATGTGGGGTATAGGCGAATTAGCACCACACACTGTACGCCGAAGAGGTGGAGCTAAGGGTGTTATAGGTTTGCGATGTGGTCTACGGGGTACTCTGAAATTGAACCTACATACCAACTGCGGGCCGTCAATGGTGTTATTGAAAAGTTTATTACATTATTATATTCGAGCTTTCAGGGTACTCATTTTGTAGCACCATAGTTTATCAAGGTAGGAGAGATATTTAAATTGCCTTTTCTTTGTGTACCCTAGGTATCGGATAAACCTTTTTTAGACTCGTTTTATCCGCAGCAAGTGGGTTGCGTAGAGCCTCCATATCACACTGCAGTATTCCAGGATGCCTCTTATGAGGCCGTTGTTGAGACATGGCATTGATTGTGTATATGCAAAAGATAGGCAGCTAACCTATCATGAAACTGAAAATACTCTATACTGTAATATCCTGGCTAAACAGCATTTTAACGCTTATCACTCAAAAAACGTAATATATAACTTTTTCTGGGTCTTCCGCATGTCAAACATCGAACTCCTTAAATCATTGTACACACCCGTCGTCACTTTAGTCCGAATTGTGACTTCCTAATTCTCATACGCACAACTGACATGAGGTATCTAGGAGTGCAAATTGATTCCCGTTTTAGCCGGGACAACCAATAGGAAATACAGTTTCCCATACAAGGAAATGCTCCACGCGCACCTCAAAGAGATGTCAGCACCAACTGGTGGGGCCCGCAAGGGCCGATGCCTGCCAGGGGTGCGGGTTGTTCGAAAGAGATACCGCGGCCCCTGGCACACAGGCAATTGAGGGAACACGGGTGGGTTTTAGTCAGTAAAAGTCTGACACGCCCTCCCGCTCCATCCAGAGCGGGAGAAGTTATTTGATGATTACCAATCCAAAAAAAAAAAAGGAATCGCTTGTTCATTTTCAAAATACTTAGATCTTCTACTGATCTCTAAACATTAAAGCTTGTGTATTTTTCCTTAGCATAATCAATTGTAATGTACTGCATACCGGCGTGGGGTAGTACGTTTGTAACTAGTATGTTGCGAGTAGAGAGCACACAAAGAGCAGTCCTACTAGTGCTTTAAAAAGAAGCCTATTAGGTCCCCGATTACAACTTTGTACCAACTATGCTCTATACTCACAGTAAGATTGCTCTATTTGCTTCAGACCGTCATGAAAAAGTATGCTACAATCCTATAAAAGCCGAAAAACAGGAAAGATTTAGTGTGCGCATAAATTTACACTCGCCAGTAGAAGTTTAAATGTAAATAATTCTGATCTAAGTATGTGTTAATAAAATAGCGTTCGCATAGAAACCTACAGAAAATAAATGCTAAAAAGAATTACTAAGCTTACTAAAGTTCAATTACCAGGAGACTAAGGATCTTCTCGAAACAATCAAATAGGGGTATTAAAAAAAAACAGACGCATACACTCACACTTACACAATCCCTCACCAATGTACTCTCATGCACGCACCACACACACACACACACAAAAATGTTATGTAACTATGTAGCTTAATTGCAGTTCACAGAATTCGTTTTTTAATTTTTTTATTATTTCTACTGTCTATTTTACATATTTTATACAAGTTCACCATGTAGCCAGGTCCAAAAAACTTTGTTTCTTAATGTTACCTAGTTTGGAAGGCGCTCGTATTTGTGATACAATGATTTTTTCATTAACAGACACCAGCGATACAGTTTTTTCTGAAATGCTCTATTTTTACAAGGAAAATTTTAATGTTTTTGTAAACCGTAAATGTGTTTTTCTGAAATAAATGATTTACTATTATTACCTATCTAGAAGTGTTATAGGTATAACCTATTAAAATATTGCTGCTGGGGAGTTTGTTGCACTACTTCTTCTGGGAAGAAACTAAACCACGGAAGTTGTGAAGGGCGGGGGTTTTGGGGACTGTCTTATACAATTTGATGTTGTGTGCTGACTTTCAGCCTAGTTTTTATAAGTGTTTTTTTTTATTCTGAAAATCAATGATTCTTTAATTTATTGATTGCTTTAGCATTTGGTTTGTAATCAATTTGCCTGGATTTGTCTTGTTTTACAACCGACCATAAGTCATACTTTGCTATCACGTTTTAAACAGGCGCGTAAGTCACTGTCTAACGTTTCACTATTTTATTCATTTAATAAAGGTTACCTGACAGTTTTCTAAATAACTTCTACGTTACAGTTGGAAGTAGCATCTCTATCAATGTCAGAACGGCCTTGCAATATGCTGTCGCGTGTCGGTCATTTGTCAACCCAGCTCTGTTAAGTTTGGCTGGTGTGATGGTTAGCTAGCATGCTTTTTATAGGCGTTTACGCCACACTGTATTTGATTACCCGAATACAGCAACGCTTAAAAGAAGGGTTATGATTTTAGCAGTCAAATAAATATTTATGTTAAATTGTTAATAAACAAGCAAAAGAGAGACTACACTACGGTACTGTGCTGTAAGTAAAAAGTATGATTAATATGATAGGTACTAATGGCATTCTTCAGAAGAAAAACAAGTAACTAGAAAGAAATATTTATAATTATTTTGTATTTCCTCAACGCTCGACAGATGGTGTTGGCGACGAAATAAATCGTGCTATGGTTTCGTTCAAGGCACTAAAATGCACTGCTATTGGAATTGAATTGCCGACTGACTTATTTTGTAACTTTTGTTTACGTTGTCGTAACGTTTATCAATTGTTCAAATGGAATAGAATGAACAAAAATAAAGGTTTGTAAACTACTTTTTTTTTTCTGATATTGCAAGCATGTAATTGTAAGGTTACGAGGATGATTTCCTTATATTAGGGTACTATAATCTAGGGATCTGTGTTCATTTAGAATACATTTGGTACCTACATACCTATGGATATCAAATCAACCATTCGAATCATTAAAAATATATGACACTTGGTGCAGGTATTATCACTATCTGCCTACACTTTTCCAATGCCAGTACTTTACATGGAGTGACCGCCGATATAATTAACCTCCACAACCCAGCTACTGGGTAACAGGATACCCATTAGTAATACTGGTTGTCAGACTTTTGGGCTTCTGAGTACCCACACCCACTGCCAAAAATCTATGAATATCAGGTGGAACTAACAGCTTAACGTGCTGTGCGAGGTACAGGATGGTATGTCATAGATGGTCACTCATCCACGGGATGATCTCGGAAAACCACGCAGCTTATACTGTGATGGACACGGGTCCATCACGGGTCCATCGCAGGATTGTTAGGGCATGGCTGTTATTACTTAGCCATGAGCTTCTCTAAATCCGTTTTTACACCTGTTAAGCATAATAAAATTGGAATTATGAAAACATTCACATTGCTGAACAAAAGAATGAATACAAACAAAGGAAATTCAGGCTAACAACATAACAAGGTGTGCGATGACAGGGTGCGACCAACTCCTGCCTTCCGGCACAACGTATTATAATTGGAAGCCAACCTTGTGGTCCATAGTCAGTAAGCAAGCGTCTGCTAGAGCTTCTTTTAATATCACATACCCCGGGGTAGGGTAGGCAAGGACGAATAAAGAAAGGCCTTTATTATATTTTTCTTTGACAAATTTTACAAAAGAAAATGTTTCTAAAGATTTTTCACTGGTCCACGAACTTTTTGTTATTTTTCAAGACATTAATAATTCATGTTTGTTGGCAACTCTTTAAAATAATGTAAATTTATTTTCTAACCATAAAGATAATCTATTTCTAAACATAGATGGATAGTAAAACAGAACGAGCTGCTTCTCACGTGGACAATTACTGTAAGTCGCTTACTCCCGCGTCATCAGCCCTCCCTCTCTTTATATTTTAGCTGATGAAACCAAAATTACGAACGTACATTATTATACAGGGAATATTACAAATTCTTGTGGTGTCTTACGACTTCCACGAGATCGAAGTCGTGGGCAGAAGCTAGTATGCGATCACAAATAGTTTAGAAAGCAAATGAAAAGTATCTACTTCAAACTAATTTATTTACCTACTTCTGGCAAACTTTTGCTTTGCTTTTTTTGTCAGGAGTAATTTATTTTTAACTTTTTGCCTCAAAAATAGGCAAACCAGATATAATTATAACAATAAATACATATATTTATTTTCAGGAACATAGCTACATATTTATATAAATACCTAACTGATACAAAAATTGCTTTTTGTATCAGTTAGGTATCAGTCAAACTAATCAAATCACTAGATCAAACTATGGATGGTGCCTACTTACTAATCATTTTAGGCACAATTTTGTTACTAACACACTAACTTTTTGATGATTTTTGTGAATTATGTAACCTATAAAGAGATTTTTCTGAAATAAATAAATACATTGAATTGAATAGAAGACTATTTTTCCAGCACTTCACTAGGTACACTATAATACTATAATGGATAAACTTTGTTATTAGCTGCTAAATGAAAGCAGTCTTTGAGTTTTTTTAAATAAGTTTTAATTTGTATCTGAGGGCTATTCCCAAAACTTTGTGCCAAATGGGTTTGTAAAAAGTGAAAACAAAAATAGCTATTACCTTTTATATTTTTTGTAGCACTACAATATGGCTCATAAAATGACTACTTTCGCACAGGGAAATGGTCATTAAGAGATCAGTAATTGACCTTAAAATAGGAAGATGGTTTTGTTTTATACCTGCAATGCTAAATCCTGCATACGCCAGAAAATACATTTAACATGAGTTTAACTTCCATTGTTTTTTTCTTAAACATTTAGGTGTTCATTACAATAAGCAATTTATTACATACATTTCAATTTTTCGAACTGAAATCCTATGGGATGGCCTTAGGATTTCAGTTTGTAAAATTGGAATCTATGTATTTTTAGTATTGTGTACAAACAATCTGTACTAGTTATTTTTGAGATGCTTCGATGTAAGTAATAAGCATAATGTATCTGAAACAAAACACAGTTTCCAAATTAATGGGGAACTTGTTGTTTCAATTTCCGAGTGACCGTTTTCTTCCAACCATCTTAAAAAAAAAACACAAAGAAGTGTTTGGTTTTGCCAGTTTGTATTTCTAGGTTAAAGTTCCTACCATAATAATCTGGTTAGACGGATATGGATAAGCCTGTAATACAGTTAAAAATAAGCTAAAGACACAGATGAAAGGTCTAATCTGTCTCTGGTATGAAAACTCATCCTTTGGACGACCTTTAGCTATCAGGTAGGGATAGGAAGTTATTTAAAGAAGAACTCCGTCCTTGTATTCCCTCTCAAATCATGACAACATGATGTTTTTGCTTTTTATCCCTATGATACAATATTTTTTACAAATTTGTAGTTCCACTGATTGGTTCCCACTAAACGCACAGCGACATCGCGGCAGGCCGAGACGAAAGTGGCGGGACGAGCTTAACTCCTACCGAAAGGATTGTCCAGCACTAGTAAAACATTGAATTGTGTGGGAAAGGGAGAGGAAGGCCTTTGCCCTGCTTTGGGGCGATACAGGCTGGTTAGATAGATAGATATAGACGTTGATGAGCAAAGTCGAAGTAAGTTAAAAATCTTCTACGTGGGATAGTTTCTTAACATTATAAATACTGTAGGTAAATCATAACGTAAGCAAATCTGTAAGGAGAACTTTTTGAAAAATAATTGTAGCCTGTTAGTAATTGTGGCATTATAATAAAATCTTGTTAGACAGTTGTGCTAAGGTGAGGTTTTGGGGCTAAGGATTAGTCACAGATTGGTTAAAATTGAATACTTTCTAAAAAAAAATTTTAAATAATGTTTTTATTTTTTAAAGCTTTCATTAAACTTGCTTTAATAGTTAGTATGTATTGGTCAAAACTTGCCAGCTGAAATAAAACCACTTCGTCATATCCTACGAAGTTGAAATTTTACATGTTGATTTTGTTTCAAGGACAATGCATATTGCATGTTACATGACCTGATTCTTTAACCAGAATTTGCTCCAGATGAAGAAACTCCTTAACAGTCGACGATACAGCCATGAAATTGATCATCTTTCATGAGTCAAACATCGTTATATGTAATTTAAGCAATAATTTTTAAGTTCTATCGTTATTTCTGGCCTAAACATATACCGAAACAATGGGAGTGAGTAGTAATACTAGTGACAGTGTTATCTAAGTTTAAAACGGCATACTTTAGATAAATTAGTCGAAAACAGTCCAAGTGGGAATACGCTAGAGATTATGGACAAACCATCAAAAACACCATAAAAACAAGTTGACTATAAATATTAATAATAACTAGTTGATATTAAGAAACACAAATTTCTGAGTCACAATAACAAAATATATTCTCAAAAAGAAAGTTGTGAATTCAAAGTCCGTTTTTTATTCAAATATAAACAAAAAGTAGGAATATCTAACCCATACTCACCAATAATACTAATATTTAAAATCACCAATTAGTTCACGAACGTGACAGGATTATCTTCGTTCGGAAACCTTAAATATTACATTAGAACACCAGAATTATAAGACTGCTTTCCATTACACACAGAATACCACCCTAATCCCAATTAAACAATGGAGGAATATAACAACATTACAAAACGTAAAATACAGCAATCCAGCTCACTAAACGACATCTCCAAAGATAATTCGGGGCTTTTCGATGATGAGTTTGAACGTACTCGAGTTAAACGAAAAAGTTAAACAATTATCGGACGTTTATCAATAGCGCACCAGTAAATTGAAAATTCTGAAAACTATCGCTTAAAATCAGACCTGCAAAAATATTTAAAAGTCATAGAAACATACAAAACTATTAACACAACGGACAATAAAAACCTTACACCTCGATCTGGGAAAAAACGCAGACCACTACAAAATACCGCTAGTACGCGATTGCTTCAAAGAGCATACAGATGACATCCCCATCAGCACAAATAAGAAATGATGCAATCGACAATACGAAAACAACAAAATTAATTATTACTACCCTTCAATCCGAATCCAAAAATAAAATAATAGGAAAACAATAAGATGAAATTAAACATGTTCTAAACCAACGCAATATCCATGCACTACATCTACGCAAGCAAAATTGAAAAAAAAAGACACAAGACAAAAAAAGTCACTCGTAACAACAAATTGGTGCGGAAAAATCCAAAATTATGCATTTTAAGTAGTAACACCAAGAACAATGTATTATCGACAGCTGAAAAGATAAATATGTCACTTTCTTTTGCCAAATAGGGGAATCACAAACCTTTTGGCAAACATAAATAAAAACTAGCTGACAATTCAATGAGTGACTACTGCATAATTTTCATTGGTGATGAAGATTACCGAAGAACGAACAATTATTTTGACTTGATTATTTACATTAAAGATGTATTATCGACTGTACGACATACTAATGTAATAATATGCTTACCGACTTTTGTATTTAAAGACAATTCTTCGCATGAAGTAGACAGAATCGTGAAGGGACCACTTCATCAGACTTTACATTTTAACAGTGCCATGTCTCTACATTCTAGGAATGTTAACCAACTTTACATTCTAGGAATCTTAACAACAAACACAAGCTAGAGATAGTACTCGTAGGAAAGACTTACCTTCGACGATCCAACCGAAATTGAACGTGGTTCATTATAGTCCTAGAGTTCAATCTGTCTTTTTATACAACAAGTTGCCAGTAGACTATAAAAGTATGAACAAAATTAACTTATTCAAGGATTAACTTATAAAAGAGAGATATTTATTCAGGACGGTCTATTACAGTACCGATGAGTATACACAAGTACATAGATGATAAACGACAGCCACAATTAAATTATTTGTGAATCATTTTGTTACGTATGTTTTATTTTATACTTACTTGATAATGAAATTTAAATTTTACTTTGATCAATGATTTGTTGGTGTTATATTTTAAAAGCGTAATTAATTTTAAACATGAATGTACTCAATGTTTTTACATTTTATTTTATGATTATTTTAACTCTCATTATTGTAATTTTCAACACAATGTATTTTGTTATGAAATAAATCACTGATGACTTATGAGTTTGAACATATGTATAATTTAATAGAAAAATAAAATAAGAAAACCTTATATTTCATGCTATAACAAAGTGAACAAATCTTAATCTAAAACAATAAAAGTTATTAATTTGCAAGAACCCCTCCGCAGGTGAAGGCCTCTTCCAAAGAATTCAAGCCCTCTCTATCTTGGGCTATTTGCATACAGCTTGGGCCAGCCGTTTAACATGGGTAAATTTGTTAAACTGGAAAAACAACTATTGATTATGGTCAACAACAAGTTAGTTACTGAAGCTGCTAACGTAGCTGAGGCATTTAATGAGTTTTTTGCCAACATACCTTTAACTACGACTCGCAACTTAAACTCGTCCCCGTCTAAATCGGAAAACCATCTGCATAATAGTGTGCCCAAATGTAGTCACTTATTTAGTTTTGAACATGTAACGCCTCGTGATGTAGTTAACATTTTTAACACACTAAGTCTAAAAACACTTCTGATTACTGGGGCATCTCTATTAAACTTTTAGGTAATATAATCGACATCGTAGCCTCCTATCTAGCTATTACTTTTAATAAATGTGTTGACTTAGGAACTTTTCCCGACCTCATGAAGAGTAGTAACGTCATACAATTATTTAAAATGGGCACGCCAAGATTGCGGCGGTAAGTCCCCTCTTTGAGGAGTGGCTTGAGAGGCGGCATGGCGTCCTCACCTTCCGCCTGACACAGGTCCTCACCGGACACGGCTGTTTCGGGAGGTTCCTGTTTCGGATAGGGTGGGAGGAAACGCCTGGGTGTTTCCATTGCGAAGATCGCCCAGAGGACACGGTGGAGCATACGGTGGAGGTCTGCCCGGCTTGGGCAGAGCACCGCCGCGTCCTCGTGGAGGTGATCGGCGGCGGCGATATCTCGCGTCCAACCCTGGTCCAGGCCATGGTACGGAGCGAGAGTGCATGGCTAGCAGTCGCCTCCTTCAGCGAAGCAGTTATGCTCGCAAAGAGGGAGGCGGCGCACGTGAGGGAGATTCAGTACATGCGCCCTCACAGTCGTGGCCTTCGCAGGAGACGCCCTGGGCGTCGGGAATCCCAAGCTGATTCCCGGCCACGGGCTTGCGGACGGCGAGTAATGGGTAGCTCACTGTACGGTAAGGACCAAGCCCGGGTCGACGGCGCGTTGTGTTCCAGGCGCGCCTCAAAGAGATGTCAGCAGCAACTGATGGGGCCCGCAAGGGCCGATGCCTGCCAGGGGTGCGGGTTGTCCGAAAGAGATACCGCGGCCCCTGGCACACAGGCAACACGGGTGGGTTTTAGTCAGTAAAAGTCTGACACGCCCGCCCTCCCGCTCCATCCAGAGTGGGAGAAGTTATTTGATGATTTCCCACCCAAAAAAAAAACCGTTATTTAAATCAGGTAATAAAAATAACGTTGGAAATTTTAGGCCTATATCTATCTTACCAGCATTTAGTAAAAGTAGTGCTTGCAACTGTAGACTCGGCCGTTTTTCTGGGCATAACAGTAGATGTTATTGCAATTTATCAATATAATTTGATAGTTTGTGTAATGTAATTCACCTTATTAGGCAAAATATACACTTATACACTAAAAACAGTGATATTCATAATATTAATAAGTACTAGAAATAAGGACAAACTACGTGCTCCCTTTCACCGGCTTCATAAAGTTCATAATTCATTTGTTGGGCTTGGTATAACCTTTTATAATAAACTTCCCTCTTCTTTGCTAGATTTTCATTTTACTTCGTTTAAAGCGAACGTAAAATCAAATCTTAACGACGACTACTTAAACGATAAAAATTGTTGGTCGCTGTGATTAACTCAAGACAACGTTTGTGTTCTTTCACTAGAATTAGCTTAACTATCAACAGGTCATATGAATTACTTCACATCATTGTTTATTTAACTTGACTGCATAAACCGTTTTTTTTTAATTTTTATTAATTTAATTTTAATTTTTGTTGAATGTTAATAATATGCTATTATTGTATAGAATCAAGTTCTTCTAACTTAACAGACAGCTGTGCTGCTGGGGAGTTTGTAGCGCCACTTGTTCTTCCCAGCTAAAGCACTAGGAAGTGGTGAAGGGCGGGCGTTTTGGGGGGACTGTCTTATGTAATTTTGACGTTCAAAAAGTGCTGACTCTTAGCCTAGTTTGAATAAATGACTTATGATTTTGATTTTGATTGAACAGATGTCGTCCGCCCATCTTGAAAGCGGTCTTCTTCTGTGGAGTTTCCCACTTGGGCCTCTCCACCGTGTCGCCCTTATGGTTCACCTCTCATCTGACAGTCTTGCCATGAAATTGAATATACACATTAAATTATGATAGTTCGTCCTAAAATTCACCATTTATTTTCATTAAATGAGCGAACAGGGACTGTCTTGTGCAATTTTAACGTTCTAAAAGTGCATATTCTAAGTCTTATAATGATTTTTTTTAAACAAATAAATAATTTAACGTTATCTTATCGTCGTAGGTACCTACCTACTTGATTGAATGAAACATGATAAATTGATGTAATTTTTCGATAACATTCTCGAAATCCATCTGGTATTAATCGTGACATGTAGAGATTAGATATAGATGGATTAAGATTGATCACGATATTGTCTATAAGCCAGCTCCTGAGGCCGAGATCTAATAAACACGAAGCTGTGACTTGACGTGTTGAGTCTTTATCTTGCACTTGTAGTTTGACAGTTGTTGGACAGTAGTATGAATATTATTTAGCTCAAGTACGTGCTAGAGCAGTGGTGGCCTACTGGTATCGGCCGCGACTTACGAGATATAGATCGTAGGTTCGAACCCTGACAGGGGTTTTCATCATCATCAAAATTTCAGCCGGAAGACGTCCACTGCTGGACATAGACCTCCCCCAATTTGGGGGGCCTGCCATAATCGCCAAGCTTGGCAGACGGGTTGACGATCACAGTATGGTAGAAAAAAACATAAAGCCGCTGCCCATACTCTAGTAAGCCCCTTAGTCGCCTCCTACGACACCCACGGGAAGAAATGGGATGGTACTATTCTTTACGTCTGGCACCACACGGACCATGACCTCTGAGTTTGTTTCGGCTTTTCTTCTCAGGGAACAGTCAGCTAGGAAATACCGGCGCCATCTAGTTTTTAAAATATTGACGTGTAAAAGTGTCTTAGAAGATCTACTTACCTAAATAAACATTTCACTTCATTTCGTGCTAAGAAGCATTTATAGATATCGGCTTACGTCGTCTTACTGTAGACTTTTCTTTAGAAATTATGAAAAAAAAAAATTAACATAAAATTCGGCTTCTGAATTGAGGATTTTAAATTGAGAACTGATAAACTCTACTTTAGCAATACTTAAGGTGATGCCTACAATGTAGCCCGCTAAATAAGGAAAATATTTGCAAAAAAACGTAAGGAAGTTGTTAGATAATTTTATTAGATTAATTTTGAAACTGTCTTCTATAAAATACAATTATTTAGTTATGTAAAGTAGAGTTTGAGAGGCTCAAGGCTAAATAATATCAGCAGCACGGATGGATCGGTGGTGACCATCCATTACATATCGAGCAAGACCCCTCCGTATCTCGGAAAGCACGCTAAGCCGTTCGTTGGTCCCAGCTGTCATTCGTAGATCTTTGACAGCCGTTACGGGTCAAATCAAATCAACATATTTTATTTCACATAAACCTGCAAGGGCACTTATGAAACGTCAGAAGCTAGGTGCACGGTTCCAATTTGTCGCTTCCTATGGAGAAGAGCCGGCAAGAAACTCCACGGTTACTCTTTTAAAAATAATTGGATTTTATAATATTTTCAAATTACAGTGATATTAGGTATGGGAGGACAGTGCAGGCCTGTCAATAAGTACCAGGTACTTTAAGGAATGAAAATAAAGAATAGAAACTGTAGGCCTACAAAGTTCTCTCATTCACAATATGTAAAAGAATCTACATAAGTAAAATCAACCTATTTAAACCAAGTGATATGATTTCCATGAGAATCACTAATAAATACTCGATATTTCAAGTGTTGTATAATGTCAAATAATGACGAGAATATGTCAGAAAGTGTAAAAAAATAAAATAATTAAAATTAACATTGTAATTTGGAAGCAGTTAATAGACGCTCACATAGTTATGGTGCTAATGAGTTACCAGGGAAGCCACATGTGCAGAAGGAATTAATGCCAAACTTCCTTGTCTTCAACGTAGTCTTTTATCTTATAATATGCTTTTTTGATAAGGACACGTTTGATGTGAGTTTTAAACTTTCCATCGCTAAGTTCTGTAACCGATTTTGGCAACTTGTTATAGAAGCGGATACTGTTTATTAGAAATGACTTACTAGTTTTAGTTAATCTGAATTTGGGAATCACAATTTCATCTTTACTACGTGTATTTAGATTATTATGGAAGTCGCATCTTTTTTTCAAAAGACCTAAATTTTTGCGAACATACAAGATATTTTCTAGGATATAAAGAGAAGGCACAGTTAGTATGTCAACTTCGTTGAATCCCAAGTAGCATTGCAAGCTGTATACAAGCTGTATTTAAGTTCAATTTTATACTAGAAGCTGTATATTCAGGCTGTATAGAGGCTGTAAAAGCGCTTATACAGACCTTATAAGTAAAAAATGGGCACATTTTATGCAGCGTTTTGCTCTAGTATAGCTGTATAATAGCTGTAGAAGCAATAGAGGCGCTGTATAATAGCTGTATTAGACCTGTCATTCGGTGTACAAAGAAACCATTATACTACAGATATTATCTTAATAATAATATATAAATACTTTATAGAGAAAAGAGTTTTAAATAGGTTTTTGAGGAGAATCACAAAATGAATGTTATCCTTTTCAATGAATGACGACATTGTTATTTATAATATTTATTAGTAAGTAAACGTAATCTCGGACTTAGATATCTGAAGGTGTTAATTGGTGAATTGAAATTGCGGATTCAAATTTATTGTGAACCTGTCTATGTTTTCCGTCAAAATATTCAAGCGCCAGCAAAATAATCGATCTGATATAAAAGAAAAATACCATTTATATGGAAAGTCAATGTTGGTTTTAAGGTTAGAACAAAAAACAATTTTATAATAACAGAAGTGAGGGTAGTGTGATCATTGTGTCCCCATATCAAGCTGAAAATCATTATATATTCCTTAAATTATGTTTCAAATTTTGTTTTATACCTACATTCGAAATTACGAAAATGGCGACTATTTTCTGAACAGCCTAAACGATAATCGGAGTGTATTATAGTCTGAGTAGCTGTACTAAGTATGTTAGGGATTATATTCTACAGCTTTTGGCTGCTAATCAGCTTTATAATAGAATATTTTTATTACTGAGGCTATATATCAGTTCTCAAAACATAACTTATAATGCTCATAAGGGTTTTTTTTTTTTTTTTTTTTCTGGGTGGGAAATCATCAAATGACTTCTCCTGCTCTGGGTGGAGCGGGAGGGCGTGTCAGACTTTTACTGACTAAAACCCACCCGTGTTCCCTCAGTTGCCTGTGTGCCAGGGGCGGCGGTATCTCTTTCGAACAACCCGCACCCCCGGCAGGCATCGGCCCTTGCGGGCCCCATCTGTTGCTGCTGACATCTCTTTGAGGCGCGCGTGGAACACAACGCGCCGTCGACCCGGGCTTGGTCCTTACCGGAAAGCGAGCTACCCATTACTCGCCGTCCGCAAGCCCGTGCCTACGGTGGCCGGGAATCAGCCTAGGATCCCCGACGCCCAGGGCGTCTCCTGTGAAGGCCACGGCTGTGAGGGCGCATGTATTGCATCTCCCTCACGTGCGCCGCCTCCCTCTTTGCGAGCATAACTGCTTCGCTGAAGGAGGCGACTGCCAGCCATGCCCTCTCGCTCCATACCATGGCCTGGACCATGGTCGGACGCGAGAGATCGCCGCCGCCGATCACCTCCACAAGGACACGGCGTTGCTCCGCCCAAGCTGGGCAGACCTCCACCGTATGCTCCACCGTGTCCTCTGGGCGATCTTCGCAATGGAAACACCCGGGCGTTTCCTCCCGCCCTATCCGAAACAGGAACCTCCCGAAACAGCCATGTCCGGTGAGGACCTGTGTCAGGCGGAAGGTGAGGACGCCATGCCGCCTCTCAAGCCACTCCTCAAAGAGGGGACTTACCGCCGCAATCGCGGCATGCCCAGCACTGGGTTGCAACAATCGCACTTTCCACGTCGCCATGAGATCCTGCCGGAGCTCTGTCCGCCGTGCCGCGATTTCCCGCGGCAGCGGAGTTACGCCCCGGCGTTTGGCCTCCTCGCGCCACTCCCAAGTGAGCGCGAGGACGTTTGCCTCCAGATCCCATGGCGGTAATCCGGCAAGGAGGCCCGCCGCCTCACCGGAGATCGTGCGGTATCCCCGGATCATCCAGATGGCCATGACCCTATGGGCCGCCTTCAACCGGCGTGCTGGTTGGCGCCTCAATGTAGGCGCCCACACCGGCGCCCCGTATAGGGCCATGGCCCGCACGACCCCCGCGTAGAGCCTCCGGCAGGAAGCGTTTGGCCCCCCTAGATTGGGCAGAAGCCGCTTCAAGGCAGCCCCGGCCCGCTCCAGTCTGGGAGCCAAACGTCGGAAGTGCTCCGCGAAGTTCCACCGGCTGTCGAGGACGAGTCCTAGGTACTTCATCGTCGACTCGACGCCGATGTGAACCCCTCCCACCGTTATCTGGGAACCCGTCAGTGGCGCATTCCGAGGACCGTGAAACCACATGGCCTCGGACTTGTGCAAGGCCACCTCGAGTCCCAGTTGCCGGATCCTATCTACGATTGTCGCAACCCCGTGTGTCCCTAAGTCGGCCGCCGCCTGATACGACCTCCCTTGCGCCAGGACCAGCGTGTCGTCAGCGTAGCAAACTACGCTGACGCCGCTAGGGAGGTCGGCGGGCAGCACCCAGTCGTATCCGATGTCCCACAGATGCGGCCCCAGGACCGATCCCTGTGGGACACCGCACGACATCTCTCGCCGGTTCCACTCTCCTAGGTGACCGGGGTAGATGACGGCCCTGTCCGTCAAGTAGGCCTCGACCACACGACAGAGGTAGGTCGGCATCCGGTGATACCGGAGTGCCTCCTTTATGCAACTCCAGGGCAGGGTGTTGAAGGCATTGGCGATGTCCAGAGACACCGCCAAGACGACCCCACCCCGGGCCACAGCATCCCCCGTCGTGAGGGCTCGCACGCGCATGATGGCGTCCACCGTGAAGCGCCCCCTGCGGAAACCGAACTGGCTCTCCGCCAAATCCGGCCCCACCCGCACCAGCCGCCCGACGAGGCGGTCTGCAATGACTCTTTCAAAGAGCTTGCCCACCTCGTCGAGCAGCACGATGGGCCGGTAAGCGGACGGAGAGTCCGCGGGGTGCCCCTGTTTCTTGATGAGGACCAGTTTCCCCGTCTTCCAGTGACGTGGGAACTGGCCCTCCTGCAAGCATGCGCTTAGGATGCTCATAAGAGTTACCTAAAAGAAATAAAAAACGCTTACTCAATATGATACATACCTACATATAGTAAAACTAAAACAAGTAGCTATTTAATTTTTAACCCACAAAAAAAGGAAGAGATTCTCAATTTGACCTTATATTTTATACCTAAGTAAACATAGTGTAAAGCATTATTAGTTTGTTGTATGTATTATATCAGTTTTACTTTATTTTCAGGAAAATATGCGGACTAAAATTTAAGCAACCATTGAGAAAGGGCAAAACAAGCTTTGCATTGTACCAAGTTTGTGGGAATCAAAAGGTAAGTTAAGATGGCCAAGAAAGCGATTAGATGTCAACAAATTAGTAAAGGATGAAACGTCTCGGCCTTAACATAATTGGTCCACCTCAAAATGCTGTGTGAAACGGCTATCAATATCGTCATATGACGAAGCCGTAAGAGAACTAGATCTCATGGTTCAAATCAATCATCATTTGAACTACTTGCGCTGCTTTATGAAGAAACGTCAAATCATGTTCCGAAGGTTGAATTAAATTTACACATTTAACATAGCTGCTATGATCATTAATAACCCTGTTTAATGTTTTTGCTACGGAACCCTCTTCGTTGGACGTCGATGGAATTGGCGGTTGACCGTAAAGTCTTTCCGAGTGACTGTCATTAATACAAAATAAAGCTGTACTGTAGCTGTAATTTATTTTTTTAGTTTTAAAACACCCTCAAAAACAGAAGTCATAAAACCACTGTATTTACAAGAGTGTACAATTACGCCATAAAAATAAGTTTTAGAACGGAGTTTGCATACACCATTGTACAGAAACAAGTCTTAAGTGATACTATAATAACACTAAGAGCTGTAATAAGTAAGTGTTCACATGCAAAATACAGCTTGTATACAGTTTTAACGATAATACCAGATTAAAGTGTCACAAAATACTTAAGCTGTATAGTGGAGTTTTCATATTCTGTTGAATACAGATACAGATACAAACAGACAGAATACACAGATTGAATAATTTTTTGACACTCTTGTAAGTCTCTAAAAGAACTCTAAGCTCTAAATAGGCTGTTATATTGATGTTGGAAACGCTTGCGTGCTGCTTGGGATTTGTTTCTAAGAGACTCGCGAGGCCCCATTTTATAGATTGCGCGGATTGCCCTCTTTTGTAGAATGAAAACTGAATCTACGTCAGCTGCCGACCCCAACAGCAGAACGCCATAAGACATAATACTGAGAAAATAAGCAAAGTATACTAACCTAGCTGTGGCTACATCAGTCAACTGCCTTATTTTTCTTACTGCGTAAGCAGCTGAGCTTAATCTACTTAAAAGAGCTCTAATGTGGGCACCCCATTGCAATTTTGAATGTAAAGCAATTCCTAGAAATACAGTTTCCAAAATAGCATCTAGTTTCTTGCCATCAAGTTTTAAATTTAGCCCTACTTAGGGTACATTTGGTAATGAGCACTTAAGACATTTAGTTTTGTTCGCATTGAGTAAAAGATTATTAGCCGCAAACCATTTCGAGAGTAAGACATCCGTATCTTTTCTATCTATTCTAAAAATAAGAGAAGTGTCATCAGCGAATAAAATTATATCTGAAAAGTTAGCCATCAGGTAAAGAAGGTCATTAATAAAAACTAGAAATAAAAAAGGGCCAAGAATTGAACTTTGAGGCACGCCCATCTTAACTAGAGACCCCGAGGACGTTGCCCCGTTAACATTTACTTTTTGCTGCCTGTTTAATAAATAGGAAAGCACAAGATCAGCAGCTCGTCCACGAAGTCCGTAAGGTGTAATTTACAGGTGAGTGTATTGTAATAATAATAATAATATAGTCTTTTATCGGGCGGAAACAAGGTGCGCGCCTTCACCGGTTGGGTCATGCCGGTTTTGATGTACTCTTTCGGCATACTCAAATGGACTCAGACGGAACTTGACGCCCTGGATAGGAGGGTCCGCACACTGCTCACCGCAAATCGGATGCATCATCCGCGGTCATTGGTGATGAGACTGTATATCCCGCGAAAGTGTGGTGGCCGAGGTTTCTTAAACGTTAAGAGCCTCCACAATCGCGAGATATGCAGTCTCAGGGAATATTTTCTAGAGGCCGACTTAGGGATGCACCGAGATGTGGTCTCAGTGGACAAGGGCCTCACCCCGCTCTCCTTGGGTAACGAGAACTGGCGCAAACCTAAAGTATTAGATACTAATGACCGCAGGGAGGTATGGCAGAGCAAAGAGCTTCACGGGCGCTTTTACCGGGTCCTACATGGACCTGATGTAGACCTCTTAGCGTCCGTATCCTGGTTACGATTCGGTGATCTCTTTGGAGAAACCGAAGGTTTTGTCTTTGCAATTATGGACGAAGTTATGCTGACGAACAACTACCGGAAATATATTGTGAAGGATGGAACGGTTGACATCTGTCGGGCATGCCACCGTCCGGGGGAATCAATCCGACACATTATTTCTGGCTGTTCTAGTCTGGCTAACGGAGACTACTTGCATAGGCACAACCTTGTAGCCAGGATTATCCACCAGCAACTTGCTCCGAAATACAGTCTTGTGGACTCGGAAGTACCGTACTATAGGTATGTGCCCGACCCAGTTCTCGAAAATGGCACTATCACATTGTATTGGGATCGATCTATCATCACTGACCGGACTATTGTTGCCAATAAGCCGGACATCGTGGTGATAGATCGATTAGAGCGTCGCACAATGATTATTGATATAGCAGTCCCACATGACGAGAACCTCGTGAAAGCTGAAAAAGATAAGCAGATCAAGTATCTTGATCTGTCACGCGAGGTTATCGACATGTGGGATGTAGATACAGCAGTCATTGTGCCGATAGTCGTGACAGCCAATGGCATTATAGCCAAGAGTCTCGACCAACACCTCAAGAGGCTCTCGTTAGGCAGCTGGATCAAGGGTTTGATCCAGAAAGCAGTATTACTCGACACGGCGCGTATAGTGAGGAGGTTCCTCTCTCAGCAGCCCTGACCACCGGTAGCTTGGACCCTGTTCCCGATACCGGTGGGCTACTATTTTTTATATTTTTAAATGTTTTTATATATATCTTTTATATTCGAATATTTAAAAATATAATTTGTATGTATTAACGAAAATAAAGGAGATAATAATATTAATAATCCATTTATTTCAGGCGACGCAGGCCCATAGATAAATACCTTAATCTAAACATACATATTTTTATATTTTATTCACACTATTGTGCATGAAGTGATGACTGTGTCGGCGTCGTGTTGCGCTGCGTGGTGTCGCGTAACCTTCCGCGAAAACGTCGGTATGCCACACCTTTCGGCCAAAACTCTTCCTTCATGAAGGTTTCTAGATACTGAGTTGGAACCCGCACCACAAACGATTTGAAGTTTATGTTGTTGTTTGTGTTTGTTGTTTGTGTTGTTTATGTTGTTTGTGTTTGTTTGTGTTTGTGTTTTTGTGTTGTGTTTTTTTGTTTGTTGTTGTTTGTGTTTGTGTGTTTGTGTTTATGTGTTGTTTGTGTTTGTTTGTGTGTGTTTTTGTTTGTTTGTTTATTGTGGTCAACGCAGTCAAACGCTTTTGAGAGGTCACAGAAAATGCCAATTGCATCCTGGGGCTTCTCCCATGATTCCAAAATGTGACTGATGAGTTGTACTCCCGCGTCAGTCGTTGACCTACCTTTCGTGAAACTTAAATTACCTTTCGGGTAATCAGATAACCAGTCTTGCCAAGGGGTATCCTGTTACTCACTGACTGGGTTGCGAAGGTCAGATAGGCAGTCGTTCCTTGTAAAACACTAACTAATCAGCTGCACCCGGTTAGACTGGAAGCCGACCCCAAAATTGTTGGGGAAAGGCACATTGATTGTAAAGAAGACTTTAACAAGTTCTCAAATTCAAATTTTCAATTCAGAAACCGGGTGTAAGAAAATAATTGTATTAATAATAGCTGAAGTTTAATAGTTTAGTAGACCTCGACAGTTAGCCATAATAAGCACTGTTCTAAAGCAATTTACTCATTTTATGTC
Source organism: Polymixis lichenea (assembly GCA_949091785.1). Classification (NCBI taxonomy): domain Eukaryota; kingdom Metazoa; phylum Arthropoda; class Insecta; order Lepidoptera; family Noctuidae; genus Polymixis; species Polymixis lichenea. The sequence goes on from OX420939.1 coordinate 24,646,807, forward strand.
TATTTGTACCTACTAAGAACATAATCAAAAAACTACCTCATAAACGCAGTGTCATTGTTAATATGACAATTTGTGTATGTTTGAAAGTATCGTCATTTATGTTAGGGCATTGGTGGCTCAGTGTTATCAGCCCTGACTAACAAGTTGTAGGTCGTGTGTTCGACCCCAGATAGGCACTTTACTGCTCTCACGTCTCGTGAGCAGTAAAGTGAAGGGAAACATTGTGAGGAAACCGGTATGTTCTAGAATGAAAAACTCGAAGACGTGTTACACCACCCGTACGTGGCCCATGTAGTGGATTTCGGCCCGCTCCCTCTCATAGAGAGGACAGTAGGAACATTTTAGGGTGATTATGAGATGTTTTTTGAATGACTAGTAGCTACACTAGTGACCCGCTTGCCGGTTTGGTACCGGCGAACTTTCCGGAATAATTCTCTACATGAGGGTGAAAACCGCATCAGAATCAGTTGCGAAGTTTAGAAGAATAACGCGGTCACATGGACCGTCATTTTTAATTGATTTATTCTTTTTAATTAAAATATATTTGTATGCATTTTTAGTAAAACAAAATAGATAACTTACTATCAGAAAAAAAATACAATTAATTGGTATGATTTGTTGAATAAAATGACGTGACATTAAAATTATATAGGGTATTTTTTTATACAGTGCGCAAACTGTAACCATGAATTCAGCATATCATTCTAGCGCAAAAATTTTACGTCAGTTTTCCAAAAAAAAAATCAGATGTTTCATAGAAAAGTGCAATACTTACGCGGTCAAAATGTATGGAACAGCTGATTTTTTTTTGTATTACCAACGAAAAATGTTTGCATGGGGGGGTCTAGAATGATATGCTGAATTCATAGTTAAAGTTTGCGCATTGGATAAAAACGTCACTATCATCATCATTTCCGCCGGAAAACGTCCACTGCTGGACATAGGCCTCCCCCAATTTGGGGGGCGGCTTGCCAAAATTGCCATACTTGGCAGGCGGGTTGGCGATCGCAGTATGGTGGTAAAATGCATAGAGAACGCTGCTGCCCAATCTCTAGTAAGTCCCATAGTCGCCTCCTACGACACCCATGGGAAGAGATGGGATGGTGCTATTCTTTACGTCCGGCACCACACGGAACAGATAAAAACGTATCCTGTATGATACTAGCTGACCTGCCAAAGTTCGTACCGCCTTCGTTATATTTTCTCACCTTTTAAACCTTCCATGTACTTTAACAAATACTTTAAAACCAAAATTTGCCCAATTGGTCCAGTCGTTCTCGAGTTTTTGTGAGACTAACAAACGTCAATTAATTTTTATACAAGGTATAATTTTAATCACTGTCAACCTCATAAGGAGTCATTGTACTCATCATTATGAACAACTTTTACTATGGGACCAAACCTGAAATCGCGAAAATAAAATCAGCTGTTCCTTATATTTATGTTCGCATAACTCGTCAAAATTAAAATTACACCATATACATATCGATGGCCTCACCGAATAAACAAGAGAAAAATGACAAAAATAAAATTGTTTAAACTTCAATAAAACTCATTTCATTGTATAGGTATAAATAATGTATTATCGAAATATAGGTCAAAAAATTAACTGTAGACTTGTATTTACTTTTTTTAGACATCGACGAGTATCAGGAAATTAATGAAAAATTATTTAATGTTTTTACTCTTGTGAAATTTGCATGAGTAGGCCACAGTAATATAACATTACACGTTTATTCGTGTAATAATACACGATGAATAGAACGTACTGTAATGTTACACTATTATTCTCCTTAAATCAAGTTTACTTTTAGCCTAGCTATAACTATTTACACACTTGTTTACAGTATATTGTTCAGCTATTATATGATTGGAAAGATCGTAACTATGTATTTACATTAGTGTTAATTTTTTACATTATTTAAGGATTTTATTAGTTTGTGTGATTTAGGAGCAGTACCAAACCATTTTCAAAGTTTTTATAAAAGTCTAATGCCATTGCAAAACTCCATCTCGGTCTCCAATGACAGTAAGGAGGAGGTTTAGTGTTTCTAATATTGCAATACGTTATTTTTTTTTAACTAGAAGACTAGTACTTTGCGTTCAAGTGGATAAATACACAATTAAATTTTTTAAATTCTATATATCTGTATTTTATTTCATCCTTTTACAAAATTATTGATATAATTACAATACCATGCATTAATAAAGTTAGATGAAATATATAAGATAAATGAAAACTGATCTTAGTTTTCATTTATCTAAAACCTTAAATAACGAAAGTGGAATAGGTAACTTTCCAGTGTACGCTAGTTTTCAGCTTCCAGCATCGTCCGTACGTTCTCCACGCGCGCCGCCTTCTTGCGTTAGTTCTTGTCATGATTTGCAGCTCGCGTAATTCGTCTTCCAAACTATACCTGAAGTAAATTGTATTATGATGATCATGAGAGAAGGTTACTTCTTTTATTTTGCTCCAGTAAATTTTATCGCCGTTTGTGTCCTTTAACCAATTCTTCCCCTTTATGCTCTTTTAGTTTTCTTGGGATTGAAAACATAGATTATTCGTGGTAAACTAATGCGTAAGTGCACGTGCGAGAGTGCACTGTTTACGTCGTCAAAATCCTGTCTATTCCTGTCTAAGATAAGAGAGGTATCATCAGCAAACAGTAGAACGTCACAGATACCCTTTAAATAGAATGGTAAATCATTAATGTACACTAAGAATAAGAATGGACCCAGTATTGAGCCTTGAGGTACACCTAACAGAACTGGTAGCCCGAAAGATTGCACACCATTAATATCTACACATTGGTGCCTATTATTTAAATAAGAATTTATTACGGTGAGAGCTTCATTTTGAACACCGTAATAACGTAGTTTAAGCAATAGCGTGTCATGGTGCACGCAATCAAATGCCTTGGAATGATCACAGAAAACTCCAATAGCATTTTGTGAGTTTTTCCATGCGTTAAATATGTGTTTAAGCAGAGCAACGCCCGCGTCTGTAGTTAACCGAACTTTTATAAAGCCATAATGTTCATCGTGAAGGAGGCAATTAAAAATAAAATGTCTTAGCAACTGCTTGAGTATTAATTTTTCAAATATTTTTACTAAACAGAAAGCCGGTAATATAGAAATAGGCCTAAAATTTTCAACATTATTTTTATTACCTGATTTAAATAATGGTATGACTTTACTACTCTTTATGAGGTCGAGAAAAGTTCCTAAGTCAACACATTTATTAAAAGTAATAGCTAGATAGGGGGCTACGATGTCGATTATACTTTAAAGTTTAATAGAGATGCCCCAGAAATCACAAGTTTTTTAGACTTAAGTGTGTTAAAAATACTAACTACATCATCAAACATGTGTTACATGTTCGAAACTAAATAAGCAACTACATTTGGGCACACTACTATGCAGAAGGTTTTCCGCTTTAGACGGAGATGAATTTAAGTTTCGAGTCGTAGTTAAAGGTATGTTGGCAAAAAACTCATTAAATGCCTCAGCTACGTCAGCAGCTTCAGTAACTAACTTGTTGTTGACCATAATCTCTAGTTGTTTTTCCTGTTTCACCGACTTACCTGTTTCATTATTAATAATTTACCAAGTGATTTTTACTTTATTAATGATTTTTTTATTGTATCGCTTAAAAATTTTGATTTAGCAAAAACACAGATTTTTTTAAATAATTTGGAATAATTTCGGACATATCATAGGAAAGGAGTATCAAACCTGTATTTTTTCAAACCATATAACTCGTATAGTCTCGATCTACATTTGTAAATACCTGGAGTAGCCCATTGGTTAAAGCCAACAGAGGTGCCATTAATGTTTTTGCCATTAATGCAGATTGGTACTCTTTTTGCACAGCATCAAAAAGGGCTACATAAATTTTATTTGGATTCTCGTGTTGTGTTATGGTAGATGTAATTCTACGAGCTGTATTATTTTAAACTTATTGCAACGACTAGTTGTATAAGGCCTGTATTCAAACGTATTCGACTTTTTATATAATGGCATTGGGAAGCTAGCTAATAAACCACAGTGGTCAGATGTTAGGTCCGTTAACACTTACTTATGTTTGGCATCACAATCACTAAATATATTATCAAGACATGTTGACGAAGATGCCGTGATCCGAGTAGGTTCAAAAAATAAGTTAATTAAATTAAAAGATCTGAACAGATTGAGAAGTCTAGTACTTAATGGAGTAACATCTAAAATATTTATATTAAAATCTCCACATTAAATTATACTGTTATTACTTGATTTTAACTTATTGAGTTAATCCTCCATTCCCGATTCGAAACGAATGAAATCCCCAGAAGGTGGTGGATAAACGCAAATAATAACTTATCGCTCGAGTTCTACACACGACAACTCAATAGAAAGGTCAACTAAATCTAAACGTTTACATTTCAACTTGTTTGAAACAAGGACTAATTATCCACCCCGAATAGCAGTTTTTCTTACAAATGCACTTTGTACGGTAAAATTATCATCATTAATAAACACTACTTCATGTTCTTTCAACCAGTGTTCAGTCAAACAAAACACCTGAACATCATGGTTCGCCATAAATAAGCTTAACTCTAGTTCTTTGCCGGATAGACCCTGCATATATTGATGTACAACATTCAACATAATACACGGCTTATCTGTTGTCGCACCTAATTGTTTAAAATACTAGGCGTATTAAAAGTAGTGTTAGTAGTACTACGAAAAGTAAGCGATGGTAAACTACAGGTACCAGTGTCATGGTGTAAATTGTATGCGAAGAGATTAGCAATTTGTCTCCTACAATTAGGTGGCAAATACATAGTATAATTTGTCAGTTTGTAATCAGAAATAAATTGATTACAATCAAAAAATAAAATGGCGTCACTGTGACGATTTGTCCTATTAAAAATTAACATATTTAAATTATAAATGTGCCTATTTTGCTCATCAGACAAGTAATGTGAATAAGGCAACGCACAGAAAATAAATTTACAATTATTGGTCTCATTGAGATGTAACATCAATTGGACACATTTAATTATGTCCTTTTTTACATTTAAGCTATCCCCGCATAATAATATAACAGTTGAACTGGGGTTTATTTTTGACAATTTAATATTACTTATTAATTGGCTAATACTGGCACCGGGTGAACAATTATTGATTACATATTGTTGAGAACACTGATTAAATATTTTACCAAAACCTTGACCAAATTTGTCAGAAAAAACATATGTTGTGTCAACCAAATTATTAATATTAATATTACCGTCACAGCTACCTACTGGCTGAGTTGCTGAGGCTGTATTAGTAGGATAGTAGGATACAGTAGGAAGTAGGAGTTTTTATAGGTTCTTTTGCGATCTCCACGTAGGCAGAGTTTAGTGTTATATACATAAGTACCATGTTACAGCGGTAAAGCTTGTTGCTGTTATACAGAAATTCAGGCTGGCTGCAACCGAAAATTCCCTACTGTAAAATCTAATATCGTATTTCCCGAACCCGCGGGTGAATCCAGACCTGTGAGTCTGGATTCACCCGCGGTGTCGAGAAATAACGCATGTATTTCTAATGACTTGATCAACACTAAGGCAGTCTTATCGATATATTAGGTAATGTTGGACGTATATTAGGTAGGTACTTTTTACCTTGACGACAAGTGTTTTGATTTCACACCTTTCATAGATAAAATCAATATTTATGAATGTTTTGACAGATCTTACAATATGTGGGTAGGTACTCATCCTAGTACCTATATGGTAGGTTCTGCAGCAACAAGATAAACTCGGCCCAAACGATGTGATATAAATCTCAGGTCCTATCTGTCCATGACGCATATTAAAAATTGTAGCATTGTTTTGCCCCTTTTGCTTAGCTAAGGATGATGGAAGGGCTTGTGGTTTAGTAATAACAGCCGCACGGTTCGATCAATCAGGTTAAACTAGGCTTGCCGCGGTTGGTCCGTGGGTGGGGTCTTTTCATGCTGAAACGTGCCGTTCCTTCTATTTTTCGTAGATGTTTTTAATTTTGTCATTTGCGACAAAACAATTACTACTAAAGCACCACCAAATACTATTACCTACTTACGGAACTTTATTCTAAATTTCTGCTATTGAAACACGGATGTGTTGTGAAATTGTATATGCAGTTGGTGTGTATGTGTAGTGTGTGCTTTGCTTCGCAGGACGGGTGGGTATAAGCATAAAATCACCCATAAATTTTCTGAAGAGACGTAGGCAGAAATGCACGCACAGCATATCCACAGTTCGCCAGTTATGCATATAAAATCCCATGCGTGGGTCTATTGTCCTGCCTAAGTTTTGGTATCTGATCATCTGATCATCATAAAAAAATCCTAAAAACAAAACTAAATAGCACTTTGTCACCCGTAGATCAAAATAGAACCACACTCAGGAACCAACCACTGAACCAACGCGGAGCCAGTCTTATCGAGACATTTTAGGTAATGTTGAACATGTACCTATTTACACAATTTTTTACCTTGACAACAAGTGTTTTGATTTCGTACCTTTTACAGATAAAATCAATATTTATGAATGTTTCGACAGATGGTACACGGTAAGGAGCAACACGATAAACTTGGCTCACACGACGCGAGATAAATCTCAGATGCTATCTGTTCTTGGAACATAAGTATTAGAAATTATAGTACCTATGAAGATATTGTTTTAAACCAATTATAATTCGTTTTGTTTTAACTAATAGAAACCGATAAAACTAATAGGTACTAATGGAACTTAATGCTTAGCTAATTTCCTATGTAGGTAATGGAAACATTGTTCTTTAAGTAGGTAATTACCTAATAATTATGTATTACGAGGTCATTCTCATTGAGAGGTTTCCTATAATGGATTGTTAGGTAAAGTAGGGAATATTGTAAATGTGATTACTTACTATTTCCAAAGTAATTGTTAATTATATAAGTAACTATCATTTATAATTTTTATATGTATTTTATTTATGTGGATTTGTGAAGTACCTACCGATACATAATCTAGCAAAAAATTTGCACCTCTTCCGAAAATTACGCGAACGGAGGAGTATGAAATTTGGCGCAGTTAAAGTTTAAGAATGCAGAAAGCAATAAGTAATTTGAAAACATTGTGAAAGCCAATAATTTTTAATCAGCAACCGTGGAATTTCTTGGCGGCTCTTCTGCATGGGAAACGACTAATCGGAACCGTGCACCCAGTTTATGACGTTTTATATGTGCTCATGTAGCTTTATGGAAAATTAAATATTTTTTTATTTTGATTGATTATAAAAATGTCGTTAAAACTCACAAATTGCATCCAATATATTATATGTAATTTAATGGTAAACGAACACTTATCAAAAAGGAAGCAAAGGAGTCTAAAGAATTGAATTTTAGAATAAATCGTATGAAACACGAACACTTATCTGCGCTAAATCGGATGAATCATCGGAAACATTCGGAAGGTTTCGAATTCGGTGGGATTGTCGTTGTCGGCGCGGATTAGTGTCCTTTTACCCTAAATATCTGTAACCGAGTTTTATAACAACGTACATATTGAAACTCCATACCTCAATGAAAAAATCATCAGTGGAAAACCCCAAAATCACACAAAATCAAATTGACGATAAAATATTTTTTCATGTTATCTTTCCAGATGTGGACCTAATTCCTTATCTCACGTCCAAATTGACATGTAACATGATGATCTAGGTAGATAATCGTGTCATTACCATCTAGTGTTACGTAATTGAGAGATATTTATTGACACGGAAAAATATATTCCCTTTTAAAACTAACTTTAGATACTGTCAGTGTTTGCGTAAATATTTACGGAATTATTTCAAAGGTAGTAAGAAGGTAGAGCCCGTAGTGACAGTTCTCGTCCGGAATACTCTGCTCCTATTTTTCTGACAGGTCTGTAAGTTTCAGGCACAGGCTACTTCCAACTTGGATGCAACGGAAAACCTTTTAGTATTTCCAAAGCTAAACTGTTCTTCATTTATCTGCCTGGTTGGTCTAGTGATCGCAAGCGCCACTGCTGCGCAAGATGTACTGGGTTCAATTCTCAGGTCAGGCAGTGTTATTGGTTTTTCTCAGTATGAGCCTGGAGTCCGGATATTTATTCGGTTGATGACAATATGTCCAACTCCTGGGAAAAGGCCTCCCCTCCTTTCCTTCCCTTTTTCTTTTTTAATGCGTTTAAAGCGAAAGTAAAATCAAATCTTTGTTCGAAGGCATACTATTCTATCAACGACTACTTAAACGATAAGAATTGTTGGTCGCTGTGATTAACTCAAGACAACGTTGTGTTCTTTCACCAGAATTAGCTTAACTACTGACAGGTCATATGAATTACTTCATATCATTGTTTATTTAACTTGACTGCATAAACCATTTATTTTTTAATTTTTATCAATTAAATTTTCATTTCATTTCATTTATTCAATAACAATTTACATTGTGTCTGAATGTTTTACAAAGAAAATTAAAATACGCAAATAATTAAAATAATAACAAGATAAACACATAAATAAATTAGTTCAATTCAATCTCAATGTCTACCTACACTAGTATTATTTACATTCATAAAAGTTCAAAATTAAAAACAAAGTCAACAAGGATAAAAAGGAACTAAATATATGTCACTAATACCTACCTAATAATTTCATTTAATTTCTATTACTAAAAAATATAAAATTAATTTAGAATGTCCACTATCCAGGCTATTTATGTTTAAGAAAACAAATACAATAACAGTTTAACTCCCCAACATTCCCATCCAGAACAAAAATATATTATCTAAAATTCAATATATCATTAAAAACATGTCAGAACCACACACTATTGCACAATAACATTAAAACCCACTAACACCTTTACTAGCACCAGTGTACAATGTTACAATTAAAATTAAAATTAAATTAGTTGATGTCTCCGAAATGATATGATGTCATTTATTGTCAATGTTAATTATAGGCTATTATTGTATAGAATCAAGTTCTTCTAACATAACAGACAGCTGTGCTGCTGGGGAGTTTGTTGTGCCACTTCTTCTTCCCATCTAAAGCACTAGGAAGTGGTGAAGGGCGGGCGTTTTGGGGGACTGTCTTATGTAATTTTGACGTTCAGAAAGTGCTGACTCTCAGCCTAGTTTGAATAAATGACTTTTGATTTTGATTTTTTGATTTTGATTCCATCTTTCGCGAGCCCATGCGTCGTCTTTCCAGTTTTGATGGAACCTATCCAGCTCGACTGGCCATTTCGTACGTAGTCTGCCACAACCGCGCTTCACTGTCTTTGGGCACTAGTTTTTCTGCTATTTGTGCCTACAGTTTTTCCCATGTTTAAACCATGTCCTATTTAAGTTCGTACAAAATAGTCCCATTTAATTTGGGTAGCCTTTTGAGCCACCTCAGCTATCTTTGTTTTGGTGGGCAATATTGTATTTCAAACGCGATCTGAAGGTTTCTTTTACATAAAAATCGGTGTGTGTACTACGGAATGCCACAAAAAAGTGTTAAGGGACCACTGTGATTTATTATCGGCATCGATGATTTACTAAAAATGACAAAACACTACACATTTTTTTGCGGATTGTTTTTCCATTTTACGGTCTTATTAAAGCAACAATCGTATGGTTTTCGTATGTGAATAATGTTCTAGGGACATTCTGTACTTATGCTTTCAACATAAACAAACAGATTATTTTAATGTTGTAAACAATATTATTTTAGTTTGAGTAGTTGTAAAAATCTCAAACTACATTGATATTTTTAAACATTCTTTGCAGCATTTGTTTTAGTTTAGTTAATCTAACAAATTTATGAAATCATAAATTTTGTGAGATCTAACATTTTTTTTGAAAATGTAAAAGTACCTACGGGGCACAATTGCAAAATTAGTTCAGCTATTAAGAAAATAACTTTTTGAAATAATATGTATATTATTCATAGCCAAATACGGTGATACTAAGACTGTGATATAGTATCGTTGCATGAATGTAAAACAGAATACATTATTATTTACTCATATTTGCAACTAAGTAAGTGATTTTATATTTGAAATTGAATAAAGTATTTTTCATTTGGTAGACCTGTATGGCGTTTTCGATGAGTTTCAGTTATTTCCTGAATAAAGGAGTCAACTGAAACAGTTTTACAAGCTGTTCCAGGGTATGTAAAAGACAGACTGTATAAATTCAATGTCAATAAGGTCAGACGACCCTGCCAAAGACATAGACAACAGAGGGACAATTCCCGTATTTTTAAGAACTTTTGCATTCTAATCTGTCATAATCAGACAAAAATACATTTATTTTACCAACATTTTTGATAAAGTCCTGACATTGGTTGTCGTAGATATCAGATTTGCAAATAGATTTTGAACGTTTTTAAATACGAGAATTTCTCTACGATAATTATTCTTCTTCTTAAAATTCTCGTATTTAAAAACGTGGAAGTACTTCGATAGATAACAAATACCGACTGTGATCAGCCGACCAAAACGTGACAATAAGAGGATTACAATTAAACATGTTTTTCTCACACTTCGGTAATTTGCTGTTGCACGGTAAAACATAGTAATCGAATGCAAAAACATTGTAATCACAATCTACTAATGAACACTGGTCACGTTGGGCGTAGAATTGGGTCCAACGTGGTTACATTAGCCAAGAATAAATTAATTATCCGCAAGGATCCTCATTATACAATCTGAGGTCCAGATTGCAATCAAACGGGGATGAATTAAAAGAACCTTCCCGAATGATGATACTTGTGTATTTCTGTTGGAGGCACGTTAGTTGCCAAATGTTCTTACTACCGTTAGTCTAAAATCCGAAGTAAGATACGAAGATAAGACCTTCACCATCTGTTTACCGGATGAAAAGTATTTTTGATCAAATAAAATAATAATATGTTTATAATATATCGCAAATTTACTGTCTAACTTGGTAGTATGTTGGGCACACCACGACTGCGGCGGTAAGTCCCCTCTTTGAGGAGTGGCTTGAGAGGCGGCACGGCGTCATCACCTTCCGCCTGACGCAGGTCCTCACCGGACACGGTTGTTCGGGAGGTTCCTGTTTTGGACAAGGCGGGAGGAAACGCCCGGGTGTTTCCATTGCGAAGATCGCCCTGAGGACATGGTGGAGCATACTGTGGAGGACTGCCCGGCTTGAGCGGAGCACCACCGTTTCTTTGTGGAGGCAATTGGCAGCGGCGATCTCTCTCGTCCGGCCCTGCTCCAGGCCATGGTACGGAGCGAGAGTGCATGGTTAGCTGTCACCACCTTCAGCGAAGCAGTGATGTTCGCAAAGAGGGCAGCGGTGTACATGAGGGAGAGGCAGTACATGCGCCCTCACGGCCGTAGCCTTCGCAGGAGACGCCCTGGGTGTCGAGAATCCCAGGCGGATTCCCGGCCACCGTAGGCGCGAGCTTGCGGACGACGAGTAACGGGTAGCTCGCTGTCCGGTAAGGACCAAGCTCGGGTCAACGGCGCGTTGTGTTCCACGTGCGCCTCAAAGAAATGTCAGCAACAACTGATGGGGCCCGCAAGAGCCGATGCCTGCCAGGGGTGCGGGTTGTTCGAAAGAGATACCGCGGCCCCTGGCATACAGGCAACTGAGGGAACACGAGTGGGTTTTAGTCAGCAAAAGTCTGACACTGCTCCACCCAGAGCGGGAGAAGTCATTTGATGATTTCCCACCCAAAAAAAAAAACTTAGTAGTATGTTCATGGCTAGTTAAAAGTTCAGTAACCGTTTTCTGATAAATATCACCCGTCTCTCCACTAGTATTGGACTGTTGAAAGATCCACTTGTCCAATACCTACTCTAGGATGCATATCCGGTACGGCTTGCCGTCCTGCCCTATCCTAACGGTACGTCTTCTCTACTACTAGTGCCTACTAAGACTACTCCTTGATATGCAATAGTCTATGTAGCACCATAAAACATCCATTTGATTAATCGAGTTTGGTTATTCGACGCTGGGATGTTTGGCATACACATAGTCACGGGCATTAATTTGTATTCACATAGGCAAATTCAAAAGTGATTTTCTCTTAAATAACGATTGCAACCTTGAGATAATCTAGGTATTTCATCATTACCGCCGGCCCCGCTACCATCGGGGCGGTCCGGCCAGTACTCGAGCGCTGGCTCGGGAGGAGGCACGGCTCCCTGTCGTTTCGGGTGACACAGGTGCTCTCGGGGCATGGTTGCTTCGGGAAGTACCTGTGTCGCATAAACAGGGAGCCGGACGCTCGGTGTCACCACTGCGTCGACTGTCGGGAGGACACGGCGTGGCACACGTTGGCAGAGTGTGCCGCTTGGGAGGAGCCGCGCCGTGCCCTCATCTCAGGTGTCGGCAGTGACCTGTCGCTGCCGGCCGTTTTCAACTCGATGGTCGGCAGCGAGGAGTCCTGGAACGCGGTGGTATCCTTCTGCGAAACAGTCATGTCGCAGAAGGAGGCTGCGAGAGGGAGCGGGAGATTGCTTCCGCTAACCCGATCCGCAGCAGACGCACCGAGCGTCGGCGGAGGGCGGACAACGCCCTCTTTCAGCCCCCCTAAATGGGTCCAGGGGCAACGGATCTGGGGAAATCCGTTGCCCCCTACTTCTTAGGACCCGAGATGACGGCGCGTAGTGTTCCACGCGCGCCTGTCTACGACGTAAGGGGGGAGTTTAACACCTCACTCCCTATCGCGAGGTGGCCTGCAGAGGCGGGCTGGCACTAGCCGGGGATCGCGGAAGTCACACTAGTTCCCGTGATCCCCGGTGCAAGTGAGAGACGGAACACCGGGGTGGTTTTAGTCAGTAAGAGTCTGACAGACCCCTCCGCCCTCCCCGGGGCGGAGGACATCCATGAGGATTTCCCCCCGTAATAAAAAAAGAAAGGTATTTCATCATAGGGTTGGGTCGTAATAACATAAAATTACAATCAGTACAAGAGGAGAAAATCACTTTTAAAAGTTGGTAAACGTATACACTATACATATTAGTGCTCGTGACTGTACACCATGACGTGGATAAGGATTTGGGCTACTATTCATCTTGTATCGCACACGTAGTCGCGGGCAACAGCTAGTTTATTATATTCTATTGTATCGAGCCCATTGTTGCACAATTTTATGAAATATACTTTATCTATTGCTACTTCATGCCAAATATAACAATAAGAAAATGACTTGTGTATATAATCAAGAGTAAACTTCTCCGACCTATCACATCACCCTGACATATAGGTATTAAATTAAATCCAGATAAAACTTAAATCCAATTTCCATCTAAATAGGCGCGGCAGATAGTGACGATGACTCACAGATCCACACGCTAACACTTGATGTCCTAAGCGGCCATTTCATACTCAACGCACACGTGCCGACATCTTAATTAGCTATAAAAATGACACTAGCAATGCGAAGATAGAAATCAGAGCCTTCCAACACGATTAGATGAGTTGCTGGAGAGAATAACGAAGAGGTTTTTTCACTTAGGTTCAAACTTGGCGACAGTCCCAGGGCATAGTCCCTTATAATATTGCCCGCAAGCCAATAAGCCACTGGTCTCTACAAATTCGTAGGATGTAGCAAGCAGGGACCGAATTACCGGTCTTTTTATATAACGTTACCAATTACCGTTCTGTTAACGATAAAAAAGTAACGTTAATAATACCGATACCCAAAGTCAGTCAACGTTATCTAATGACCAGTATTAGTATAGGTAAAAGTAACAATAAACAAATCGGTAATTTATACGTCTATCTCTCTCTAACTATGACGGCGGGGAGACTAAAATCTTTCGGTGTGTGCACAGAAACAATATTACATAAGTACAAGCCGAACGTGCGACTACCTTCGGCGTATGTACAATATTGTTTCTGTGCTGCAGAAAATTATTATAAACAGGGTGGCAGGGACATCAACGCGAAAACTGAAACCGTGAATGACTACCTTCAGTGTGTATACAATTTTGGTGCCGAATCTCTTGTACACCGAAGTAAACTAACTAAGAGATAGTTTAGTACATAAGTTTGTTTAGTGTAGGCTATGAGAATCTTAAAGCTATTCTGCAAAAAAAAAACTCTAAATTTAAAAATAATTTTGACTCATTTTAATGATTACGATTTTAAAATCGTTCTTGATAATTGCGACTCCACGTGTTTTTTTTTTGCATCGCAATGTGATACTTGTTCGCCCTACTCCGTGAAATTTATTTAGAGCGGGAGGCGCGCAGGGGCACCAGTCTCGGTGTGTTTTATATGGAATTTTTCACTTTTTGTATGGAAAATAAGAAAAATTTATAACTACGTGTTGAGTTTTAGAGGTTTATGCATTCCATAGAGGGGTCCGAAATTTTCATTATTTTTGCGGTAGAACACACTATTTTCGAGATATAACCAAAAGAAAACAAAAAAAAGATACAGTACTGTTTTTACACCTAAAGCCTAACAACTAATTTTATTCAACAAATTTTTAATCGCGGTTAAAAATGGTCAGGTTTAGTTAGTCAATCAACATTTTAGCTGAAAAACGTCTAATTCAGAATAGCAAAATTGCCATTTTCACTAAATTAATTTCTCATCATCATTTTTTTTTCATCTTAGTGCTGTCAAACTAAATTATAGTTAAGTTGTGTTACTTTAATCTATCTAAGGAAACAATAAAATTGACCTTGACACACCTTTATGAGGCACGTAAGATATGAGAAAGGTATAATATTGTATCTAGAGGTGTGTGGTCGACTGTACCTACATACAGACCTAAGACTAATCAAAAAGTAACAATATAGTTATAATGATACGGTATAAGGTGAAACTAGTCCACATTTTTCCCATACAAATTTCTGGAGTGTATTAGTCCACTGTTCGACAAAGTACATCAAAAATTAAACATGGTATGGTTTTGCCTCATTATTAATATTGCCTGTACGGAAACAGAATACTAAAATAAAAAGCCATTAAATGGTTGGGAGCCGACTAAGATTCGTTTTTCTTGCTAATTTAACCTAACTTTAGGCGTGTTGAAGTAATAAAAGAAATGTGTAAATCTGAAAAATCAAGTCAGTAACGACCAAGCTCAAATATAAAAAGTACAATAAACTTTATTAGTCATTGATTTATGCAGTGGTTTTTTCATACAACCCGATCTTCTGAAGGACTGTTCTTACTTTTTTACGCGCCTGTTGTACTATAAATGATCCTGCATCTCACTCAATAATGTTGTACGTCTAAACTAGCTTCTAGCTGCTCATCACTGATACTGCCTCTGTCGGACACGATGCTTGGTGAGACAGCGTGATTTTTAGTCAGGCTCATCATTAAGTTTGAGCCCGTGACTAGGTTTCCCTTAAGTTGGAAGGTTGACACTTCTTTCGGCCCATAATAATATTTTTTACACAAACAACTAGTTGATAAATCAAAAGCAGTAAACGTAGGTACGTTTGGCGTACGTGGCATGATGTTTGATTATGAAATAAAACACGCGTGAGCGATGATAAACTAGGACCATCGACGTAAAATAAATAAACAGGTAGGTAATTATTAGTAAAAATAAAAAAAAATATGGTCAGCAAGTCGACCAGTCATCACAAGCAGCACCTGTTCACGGGCATAACGCAAAGATCAGCCATTATCCCTCGCCATATTTGAGGGAAGGAGGCAACCCAACCCCCGATGCTACCGCAAGCAGTGGACTACGGGAGCATGAAGAACTTGCTGCCGGTTGCTCAGGCAAGAATATAATGGTCAATTGTCGAGGTCGCTAGCTAACCACTTAAAGGAATACAACTATTCATAAAAAATATTGTAATGAGTAGATCATGTAAATAATTACTACTTGAGCTTTAAACGCATGGCAAATCTAACATTTTATAAAATCTGCTTACCTTTAAGGAAAAAAGCGTGAATTTAAACTAACCGACACATTATTATATTGTCAAACCAGTTACACACGCGTTCTCATTAACAAACGCATGGCCAGTTCCATAGGGCAGCAACTCCTGGCCTTCGCGACCCAGATAAATCAGGTTTTCTTAACAATATGATGTCATCAACATACAGGTCACTGCTCGCCGTATTTATGTTATGGAAACTTTGAAGACCATCCATACTCCACTCTAATAGGTACTTAATATTATAAACTAGCTATTGCCTGCGACTTCATCTGCGATCCAGGATAAAAAGTAACCTAGGTCCTTCTCCAGGCTATGGTCCATTCGAGTGCCAAATTTCATGAAAATCCAATCAGCTATTTTAGCGTGAAAGCGTAACAAACAAACAAACTTACTTTCGCCTATGTAATATGAGTTAGGATGGGAAAGTAAATGTGTCTGTTTTTCTGGCATTGCAGTCCTAAGACAGAATAAGAGAACAGATAATATCTGACCTCCACGCGGGCGAGACATCGGTCAAAAGCTAAAAAAAACATACTTGACCATCACGCTTGACCACTTTCCTGCTTCCTTCATCTGGCTCATATTATGTGCCTCGATTAAATTATGAGAAGATTAAAGATCTTTATTGCTGTAAGAACATAGGTCAGTCAGATACATAAATCGTTACTCTATTGTGAAATAATCCTTTTCTAATGTCACGTAAGTGGCAGTGGCCAAACGGTTACGGTTGCACGGGCTAGCAAGCAAGAGGTCATGAATTGGATTCCTACTTTTACATTATCGGGGGAAACCACACCCCCACTCATACATAATTAAGCTTAGCAGAAAGAGTAACAGTTTTTAAAGAACAACGCTAATGATATCGTTGCTTAAAATAAAGTGAATGGAATGTATCATTGCGAGACAACGACTTAAATACCCTTTTGAGGAAGGAATGTTGAAGTTTGTCAGGTTTTAACAGCTAATAACTACGCTGGACACTTATGTTATGTCCTGAGTTTACTTTCGTTTGCACGTTACAGGACGTTACAGCCTGATGGTGCCAAACTCGTAGCCGAATTCTGAGATTGCCATCGACACTGTTGGGAATCGAACCCAACACCTTGCGCGTGGTCTGCATGAGCAGGCTGTAACGCATCATCAGCAAGCTGAGGCATGGCACGACGGTGATAGGGGTCGGCGCGATGACATCTCGCTTCCTCGGACTCCACCGCGACGGATGACTATCGTTTCTCATTGAATTATTTCATTTTCATATCTTTATTGGCATTCCATAATGTTGAAAGGTCTTACAATTGGCTTAAAGCTAAGGTACAATTACGGACCCTGTTGGCACAGCAAAAGTATAAAATTAATTCTCAAAATAAAAAATAATAAATAAATTACAATCAACAATTTTTAAATAATCAAGTCATTAACATTAACTAACTAAATTTATTTTATTGAGATAATTTTATGTTGTGGTACATCATAAATAATTCCATTCTTCCTTGCTTGGGTTGGTTAATTTTATAATAAGAACGGAAATATACCAAGCCTTACTTCAAACAGTCGACTCTTTTATTGTTCCCGCGCTTTAGCAAAGAAGAATGTATGCTTACACGTGCTTTAAGTCAACCCTATTTAAAAGACTTCAACGACCCTACCGTAAGCTGGTAACAACCAGTATGTTAAAATTAGAGCTTAGTTCATGAATCAATCATAGCATTTTACCCTGATTTGGTTTATAAAATAATTTGTATTTGTAATGTCTGCTAACGTTGATGACTTACGATAAGTTTCAACCAATGTAACTTTGTCAAATTTTTCATTATTTTTTTCTATTGGCGCCTTGTTCACAAATACAATAAATCTTAGTTGAAAAGTAGACTGGCACCGGGTCAAATTCATTTATTTTCATACATATAATGAAGAATTATCATTTTCCTGCCCACGTCATATGTTACTTGGGGTTGGTGCAACACGTTTTCTTCTTCTATTCTCCCCTGTCAACCGTCACCACGTAGTACAAAACGAAAAATTAAAAACACCCCTGACCCAAACAAAAACTAAAAATATTCATCATCATCATCATATCAGCCGAAAGACGTCCACTGCTGGACATAAGCCTCCCCCAAAAAGGGGGATTTGTCATAATTGCCACGTTTGGCAGGCGGGTTGGCGATCGCAGTATGGTAGTCAAAAGCATAGAGAACGCTGCTGCCCATTCTCTAGTAACTCCGTTAGTCGCCTTCTACGACACCCACGGGGAGAAATGGGATGGTGCTATTCTTTTACGTCCGGCACCACACGGAAAAACTATTACCTACAACATAAACGGCCTGTAATTTTTTTTTGTAACTTTTTAGTTTTTGTTTGGGTCGGGGTTTTTTTTTATTTTAAATTTAACTTTTATTTCCTACTTTTTAAACTATGTCTCTCTTAAATCTGCGCAGCATTGCGTATGTTTCCCACAGTAAGTTTGTTACTAATTTATCCTCATTCCTCGTCCTGATCACCATTTATCCATAACCTATAAATTAAGACCTTTTCAATGAGCCGAAACACGATACTTCTGGTGTTTGTTGGTGACTTATTTGGGTATCCTGGAAATCCCAGGTGTTGCTCCAGCATCAGTTCAAGGTTACTTTGTTCGTCTAATATCATTGAAGTAATAGAATACCAAATTTCGACTTGATCAGACCCATGGAAGACGCTCAAATCCCTTCAACAACCAGAAATGAGCTGATAATCTTCAAACGGCTAAACCGATTTTGATGAAACATGTCTAAGAACACTCCCGACTAATTCACCTTTCAAACACAAAAAACAAAATCAAAATCGGTTCATCCGTTCGAGAGCTACGATGCTACAGACACACACATACAGACACAGATACGTCAAATTTATAACACCCCATCGTTTTTGCGACGAGGGTTAAAAAAGAAGATCGTCATGCTTTCATTCACTCCCTTCGCTTGCAAAATTTTTATGAATGACTAAAATATATTATTTTAGAGTCTCAAGTAACAACATCGGTGATATTTAAAAAAATAATTTTATTTTAATCGAGTCTTTGTTTAATTTTAACACAAGAAAACCCAGACGTAGCACATGCCATATCGATTAAAAAGAACTCAACATGTGTTAATTTATGTTCGATGATTATTTAAATAATACATCCTATTCGGTAATCGAGCAACCAATTAGTCTCGATCAGGTAACGATTCTATTGTGAATTCATTAACGATTTTTCTAAAGATACTATTTTTCAAGTTCGTATGTCGATTACCTAATTGAAGATTGCCCAATTCGGGGCTCTTTAATCCACAATGATTTGAAATTATTTCAAATCATTGTGGCCAGTTTAGGCCATTTCGTCAAAAGTTGCCCTCAGAAATATTTCCAACTAGCCTTGCCTGCAGCTTAGCTAATGTGACTTTGTATTCTTTTGACTGTGGATATCACTGGTATCTTGACTTTAAAATACATCCAGAAAAAAAATGTAAGAATACTTAATGATTTATGGTGACCTTCGGGTCCTGGGAGTTGGAATGATTCAAATTCAAAAAGTCATAATGTAAGTTGACAGGTTTTGTCAGCAATTCACCAAACAAACAATAATGTAAAAATCATTTTCAGTTTGCAAATGGAAAAATGCGATTAATACAGATACTGCAATACTTTTGATTGACTGGCAGCAATTTTGAGCATTTTAGTGACAGTTTTTTTAAGCTGGGGTTCTTCTCACCTACTGATCCTTGTTAGAACATTTAATTTTGTGCAACGGCAATCACAACAACCTGGTGATTACCACATCTGTTTTTTTAAATATTTAATTAATGACAATATTTCTTAACGACTATGTTAGTTGTACAACATTTGCACTTAACCTAACTTTGGCATATTATAGTTATGAGCTGCCTACTACAAGCTTAATACTGATGTGGAAAGCTTTAGGCAGCGATTCACACACAAGCAGTCCAGTCTACTCGCGACATACTGCAGTAAATTGTAGGGGCTGACCCGTACATGGCTCACCAGTGAGTCACTATGATAAGCTGGTATTATTTTAGAAAGAAATATATAAGGAAAATAGGTTTAATAGGTAGGCTATTAATATGACAATCAGATTTTTTTCTATCCTATGGAGGATTCCGGCAACTAGGACCGCAATTAATTCTTAAATCTATTGTTGAAGCCAAAAATAGTAAAGTCAAACGGAAAAGTGTTTAAAGTTATAAATAAAGAAAATAACTCTTGGAATCGAAAACATCATTTATTTATCTAATATATAAAATTTCCATGTCACAATGTTAGCTTTTAATACAGTTGCTTAAAAAGTGGTGTATTGCAGGGACGTATAGCGTTCGGGATGTGGGCTATTACATACTAGTGCTTTTTTTTTACCTTTCCCGAACTCGTGCGTTCTCTTTCCCAACTGTCAAAATAATGTCTATTAAAAAGAAAAACCAACCATGAAGTTTTTACTAAAGAGTTTTTGTGATTCATACAAATACGTATATTTCTAAAAGGAAGCTACTAATTTATTTCAATATCCGATTTAATGATTTAATTGAATGAGTTAGGTTAGGTTTCATTTCATTTCATCTCATTAAATTTCATTTTCATTTCATATCAATAAAAAAAATCTACTGAAGACTAAGCTGTATGGATAGTTCCCTTTGCCTACCAAAATGGGTGAAAAAAAAACTCTGCTTATATTATACGGTTGGCGCCATTTTCCAGAAATTTTCTTTGCGAGTTTAGTTGTTTGTTGCACAAAATGAGTAATTTCGACCCTATTTTTTTTGAATTAACACCACCGGAACTCAGTATAATTGCACAAAATGCTTCGGAGAACATTTTACCGGAAAAGTCAAAAAGTCGTTACATATCTACATACGACGAATTTATTGCGTGGAGAGAAGAGAAAAAAGCAAATAGTTTTTCAGAAAATGTTATGTTGGCATACTTCTCCGAACTCTCAGCAAAATTAAAACCGTCTACGTTATGGTCGAGATTTTCGATGATAAAAAGTATGCTGAAAATAAGGAACAACGTGGATATAAGTGAATACCCAAAATTAAATGCTTTCTTAAAACGACAATCAGACGGTTTTACAAGTAAAAAGTCACACAATCAAAAAGTCAAACATCCAATGAAGTGGAAAGGTTTTTGAAAGAAACTCCTGATGATCGTTATTTAGCCACAAAGGTAATTTATTAATAAGTACTTATATTTTTCTTTAGTATTCAGTTTACGAAATCGCAAAATACAGTCAAAACATTATTTAAAAAAATATTAATCAAATCCCTTTTTTTGTAGGTTGCTCTGATTTTTGGCGTTGTTGGAGCTTGCCGCAGAGAGGAGTTAGCCAATATTACTTTAAAAGATATTGAAGCCCATGGAAAAATGCTACTAATCAAGATTCCGAACACAAAAAATAAGATACCGAGAAGCTTTGTTGTTGAAGGAGATTTTCTTAGAATAGTGCAAAAATATATGAATCAGCGGTCCCAAAAAGGAAAAACCGACCGTTTTTTTCAAAATTACCAAAAAGGGAAGTGTACAGCTCAAGCAATCGGGATAAACAAATTTGGTAATATGCCAAAAGAAATAGCAACGTTTCTTGGTCTGCCGGATGCTGAGTATTATACTGGGCACAGCTTCAGGAGGACCTCTGCTACATTATTGGCAGATTCAGGAGCCAATTTGACGTCCTTAAAGCGACTAGGAGGTTGGAAATCAGACAAAGTTGCAGAAAGCTATATTGGTGATTCATTAAACAACAAACTAGAAACTGGGAAAAAAATCACACAATCCATTAATTTAAGGTCCAGTCCGTCTTCTTCACATGTTGAAGAGAACGTTCGTCCATCTACCTTCGTTGATAATGATAATTCATCAGATCCAATTCCATCAACTAGCAAACGCCATTGTATGACAAATATACATGAACAATCATACGAAATTAATAATAGTTTGTCTCAAACAGTAAATATGCAACCTAAAACTTCCCCAGTTACTTTAAAAAACTGTACCAATTTCAATGTACATGTGTACTATAACTTTTATAAGAAATAAATGATTAGTTAGTTGAGTTTATTGTGTTTTTATTATTTTATTAAATTGCTTCATTTTTTCGCAACTGTATTAAAAATAGTCGTTCAGTACACCTGCGGAACCGTCATTGCAACTTGTTCCGACTGTCAACCCTCGCCTTCGGCTGCGCCTCGGCTCGGGTAGACATTTGTCGGAACTCTTTGCAATGACAGCCTTTCCGCACTTGTAATGAAATATACTATACCGTACTCCTCCGAAACGGCTTTACCGATTTTTACTAAATTTTATATGCGTATTCAATAGGTTTGAGAATCGGCTACTATTTATTTTCCATACCCCTAAGTGATAAGGGTTGTTCACCCTAAATAATTTATAAGGCAAAACAACGTTTGCCGGGTCAGCTAGTATCTATATAAATAAAACAAAGTCAGGTTAGTTACATCATTTGTAATTCAAGACAACAACAAAAAAACCTAACTTAACTTATTTCACGAGAAAAAAAGAGGATATTTCATTTTCTCACACATTTTATGTGTCAGCTAGAGAATGCTTTATGCTTTCGAAGTACATACCAGGTAGGTAGTCATAACTCGGTAGGAGCTAACCAAACAGAAGTAATCATATTAAAAATAATCAACGTACTATTCAGTTATAGTTTTTTTCTTTAATTATTACTTTAAACATTTTTCCGTTGGACAGTACCGTTTTTGGCTGGAACAATAGACGTTTTTTATTCATTCAAGGGGGTGGTTCCAGTCGCCGCCGAAAAAAAGGTCAAGTCAGCCTCAGCCCCTTTGCACGTGTCCTGGACTTGCACTACAAACAAAAGTGTTTTCAAAAAATAATTTAATGGGCTTAACACTCGATCATAGGATTGTCAGTCAAGATCTCGCCACATATATTTGGAAACATCGACAGGATGATAGAATTTTCCTATCACTTCTAAATAATATACATGATTTTCTCCCTAACAGTATTTTCTTCCAGGAATAAAGGATAGCAAAATACATAACCGCACAATCCCTACTAATATTATAAAGGCGAAAGTGACTTTCTGTATGTATGTTACGCTTTCACGCCTAAACCGCTGAACCAAGTGTCATGAAATTTGGCTGAGATATAGCCTAGAATATGGAGAGAGACATAGGCTACTTTCATATAGGAACATACGCTATAAGCGACTTCCACGCGGTCGGAGCCGCGGTCAGGGGCTAGTTTAATATAACATTTTGTGGTGGCGAAGATATCATCATCGCCTTGTCCGAACACTATCTCGTAAATGTGCACAGAAACAACAGAAACGCACAAGGGTATTCACCTATTGGCGAAGTAGTACCCGCCAACAGCGACATCCTAAGTACAACGCTAAAACACCGCAACATGCCAATCCTTATAACCGGTAAAACACACGAGAAGAGCAAGAAAAATCCACGAAACCCCGGCCTCAAACGACCAGCCCCCAATTAGCGAACTCATTAACACCGTGTGAAGAACAAGAAGCAAGCTACTCACACCGTTATCAGTCGTAATCGCAAGCGGCACTGGATACACAACACCCAGAAACAGACCTTTACCGCAATTAAGCGCACTTGACCAGACCTGTGCATCGGCGCCTCAACACCAGCCAAAGAAAGAAAATCAAATAGACGCTGAACCTTCACGTAGCGGCATTCATATAGCCAACCTACAGGAAACAGGGTTGAACTCAGGAACATACATCTCCACACTGTGATTGGCACCCCTCAAGAAAAGCGAGTAACACACACCGGGGTCATATCAAGCACAAACAATGCAACTACGCAGCTCTCAACAGAAATTCTGTATAAATAAAATACGAAGACTGGATAACAAAAAAACTAGCAAATAAAGACATCATCCCAACGAGTAAAGACATCGAAATACCCTGGAACACAATAACGGAGGTTATTAAAACCAACCGCTGCTCAGGAAACTGATTCATCAGCCAATTTAATCAAGAGACCATCGCTTAGCTCTTGCTAACCTACAAAGCGGGAAACCGGATAATCCAAATAGGCATAAAAATAATGGCAGACAACACTACAAAAGGTTAAATATCAAGAAGAACAAAAACACGCAGAGCCCGCTTCACCGGACTGGGGACATTTCACACCGGAAAATGCAGGCAAATGCTCGACACGTTTTACAGGAACAACAAACAAAACGCCGAAGGAGATCCGCGTACATAAAGGTGTCCCCCAGGACAACAAAAAAAAAAGGAGCGAGGGCCTTTTCAGATACAAAATGTTAAAATAACAAAGCCGAAGAAGTAATGGTAATCATCAATAAAAGCCAAACGAGACAGCTCCCGGAACGGACCAAGTGGTAACCGTGGTAACCGAACTTAACAAAACGTTGCCCCAAATATAACAGGAAACCGCAACTATACACAAGAATAAAGCCTGGACACAGAATACAGTGCCGGACAAGTGGCTTGAAACCGCGCAGGTACTAATCCCAAAAATAAAAAACTAGAAGACGCGAACGAATATCGCTGCATAAGGTACTACAGAATTTACGCCAGATGCGTAGTAAAAACAAAAAAATAAAAAATTGACGATGCAATAACAGGACTAGGCAACTACCAAGCGTCCCTTTTAAACAATGGATCAACAGATTACCACATTTTATGCACGAAAGGGTCCTAGACGTGGAAGGATTTGCAAGTAAACGAATTTACGCTCATAGAAAACACCAATGTCGACTTAAAGACATTAAGGCATTAGGATAATTATTGCAATGAACTAACAAATCGATGACCGACAGGATAATCAAGGTATACATGAATGTAAGAACATGCATCAAATGGAGTGGCCAGCAAAGCAATTGGATTATAATTATCAAAGGAAAGGGAGTTAAACGGGGTTGCCCTCACTCCTCTCGCCTTTTTACATTAGTCTTCGACGAAGTCCTTAGAACCCTTAAAGATGCAACCCATTTAATCAAACTAGATCAGGACCGCGTTTCACTCCCCCTGGTATTATCATTTGCGGACGATCTTATACTCATTGCAGATGATCTAGAAGGACTAGAGCGCATCTTATACCACACAAAACCTTTACTAAATACCGCAGGCCTCCAAATAAACGAAACAAAAACAAATAGTCTAATTAGGGACCCCATAACATCACAGCAAACAATCAACGTGACCCTCAACGGAATAAGTATACCAACAATGGACGAAATAAAATAGCTAGGCACATACACAAGCAGAAAAAGCACAATTAGAAAACGATGCCAACAGGCCACGAGAAACGCAAATCATTTCTACCATTCATACTATGGGCAAAGATGGACTGGAAGTTAACTAGACTTATGTATCGAAGAGTTATCGTACCTTGTACGATATATGACTTAAAAGTATCGACCCAAGGTGAACAGAT
This sequence comes from Polymixis lichenea, assembly GCA_949091785.1. Lineage (NCBI taxonomy): Eukaryota > Metazoa > Arthropoda > Insecta > Lepidoptera > Noctuidae > Polymixis > Polymixis lichenea. The sequence goes on from OX420939.1 coordinate 24,672,148, forward strand.
TAAGACTCAGAAGATATGAACGAGTTATCATGAGAGACTTGATTAACCACATCAGGAATAAACTAATAATTAAGAAAATGCACCAAATCTTAGACGAAAAAACCGTAACAAAATGCATCAAGAATCACAGGATGTGCTACTTAGCACACGTCTTCAGACGGGATAAACCACACCTATTGCAGGTAGCAATCCAGTACAAGGCGAAATCTAAGAACCTCGGACGACCTATTTACCCAAGGAATGACAATCTAAAACAAGCAATGAAATACTTCGACATGGGAATCAAGTTTTGAAAGGACATGGCTGGAGACAAAAATAAGATCAAGAAAGCGGCTAGCGATATCTACAAAAAACCAGAAACTGTTAGCTGCGAGAACTCAGAATATTACTACGAAAACAACAAAACAGAACACAGCGAAGCAACGACATAGAAAAGAGCTAAGAAAACAATTGAACGTACCCAAGAAGCCCGACCTGAATCAACATGCCGGCGACGTCGTGAAAAGATGCCCTCCTATAAATAAATACCACCCGTCTCTCCACTAGTCCAATGCTTACTCAAGGATGCATATCCGGTAGGCTCGCAATCCTTTCCTATCCTATGGGCACGTCTACCTGACCATTACCGCGCCCCCCGGTCTACTTCTTGATATGCAATGGCCTCTGTAACACCATGAAGCATGAGGCTCCAGGGGCTAGTGCATATCTTGGGGTTCATTCGATTTATCGAGTCTGGTCAAGCCACGCTGGGATCGGTGCATTTCATATTCATATTCAAGGGGGTGGTTCCAGTCGCCGCAAGAAAAATATTAATTAAAATGGATCTGGCGAGTAGGACTGCGGTTCCAGTTAATTGCGGTCCCAGTCGGCGTGTCCTCTCCCATTTACACGATACGAGTTTTTTGTTTGTGGCCTGCAATACAATTGAAGCAACTAATGACTTAAAATATTTTTTTATTGTTGCTTTAATTAATGGTATGTCACAAATACAAACTTTGCCCCGCGTAAATCAAGCTCTAATAAAACCGGCAAATAGAAAAAAAAACCTCGTTTACATTATCCTCCTAATACCATACTTTTATGGTCATAAAAATAACCAAGACAAGGTTAATCTAGTGCTCAGGATAACTAATAAAACAACCTTGAAATATATTATAGGAGTGCTAGCAACCTTGCTGTGAGGTATGGTAACATACATTTTTGCATACCTACCTACTTATGAAGCTTAAAGGAAAGTTACCACATGAGACGAGTCTATTATGTCTGATTGCTCTAAGTTAAAAATGAAAACTTCAGTGTATTGTAAGTACAAGAGTCGTAATAGCGCAGTGGTGAAGGTATCTCATGCACGAGGTTGTGGATTCAAATCCGGACCAGTATCAGTGTGGTTTTTTCATTTCATATGTACTTTCTGACTTTATTTTGGACATTCGTGACATTCATGAAGCAAACACATCGTGAAGAAACCTGTACCTACTTCCTACTAATCCTACTTAATATATCCTACTAGTTTGTGAGTATGGATGTATGGATGTTTGTTACTCTTTCACACAAAAACTACTGAATGGATTTTAATGAAACTTTATAATAATATAATTTATACATCATAATAACACATAGGCTATAATGTATAAAGATATTTTGTGTATTGTCCAAAATATAACGATAAGTGCCATATAATTAGGAAGAAATTCAGCCATCTGCGAGCTATTCTGGCGTGCGCTGCAAAAATCTTGAGAGTTACACGTACCTATATGTATAATTTATGATGGAAATGTTTATCTTAAATAGTCCTACAAAAAAGCCTGCGATAGCATAATATCTATCTTTTATGTGTAAGCAATTATCGCCAAAATAGTGAACCATAAATACATTAACAAATGATAATATATTTCTAATGGTCGACATACGATTGATAGGACCTTGGAGAAGAAAACAAGCTACTCGAAGTACTAATCCTGCGCAGACGAAGTCGCGGGCACCGGCTAGTAATATTATAAATGTGAAAGTTTGTGAAGATGTTTCGACGTTTGTTACTCAATCACGTAAAAACGGCCGAACGGATTTAGATGAAATTTGGCAAACTGATAGTTAATAACCTAGAATAACATATAGGATACTTTTAATCCCCGTAATGCGTTCCCGTGGGATAATTTTCGACCTCCAGCCAGCAGCCAGACCTTCGGCCAGCAGCTAGTAGTCAATATAAGTTTGCTAGCAAGGGTGGTGAGCATTGATCACCATCATCACTCATCGCCTTCTTGCCTGCTCTTCCCTTCTCTCTATGAAAAGACGAATTTGCTCTGCAGTGGGACAAGGGAACATTGTAACATAACACGATTACTTCGCCCACACGTTTGTCTGCAGAGGACGACATTGCGCGAGTTTGATTTTAATTAAAATCCATGTGGGTACCTAGTAGGCGGAGAAACTATTGCCATCATTCGAACACGTGTAAGTGATGTGCACGCTTTTAAGTGATAAGTTCACTGTACTACCATATAAATTATGACTAAGCTCTCTGTTAAAGTTTATGTGAACTAGTCGCTGGCGTACCAAAATAAATAAATAAAACACAAATCTGGCTACTAGGTTGCTACTGCTAAATTCATCAAACCAAAACTTAATAATTTTCTGACATGAAACTCGACCAGAACCCAGCTCTAGAGGGCATTCGTTTCTCCGCTTATCAATAAAAATATTTTTAATACCATGTAGTTAGAGATCTTTATGCAACAGTTTGTCTAGGGAAATTATCTACTACGGCTGCCACTATTATACTTGAAGGTATCTATCATTTGAATCTCGTTGGCCTTGTGGCCCCAAGAGCTACTGCTGATCATGCAACTGCCTCTTGGGTTCGATTTCCAGGTTGGGAAAAGTGTTATTTCCATCAGGATTTTTTTAGTAGCAGCCTGAAGTCTGGATTTGTCCCCGGTTGGTGGCAATAGACGCGCCTCCTATTTGTCCCCGGTTGGTGGCAATAGACGCGCCTCCTATTTGTTCCCGGTTAGTGGCAATAGACGCGCCTCCTATTTGTCCCCGGTTGGTGGCAATAGACGCGCCTCCTATTTGTCCCCGGTTGGTGGCAATAGACGCGCCTCCTATTTGTCCCCGGTTAATGGCAATAGACGCGCCTCCTATTTGTCCCCGGTTGGTGGCAATAGACGCGCCTCCTATTTGTCCCCGGTTGGTGGCAATAGACGCGCCTCCTATTTGTCCTCGGTTGGTGGCAATAGACGCGCCTCCTATTTGTCCCCGGTTAATGGCAATAGACGCGCCTCCTATTTCAAGGAACTTAAACATAACTGGCGTGATGTTATGATTTATTATTTCAGCCGCCAAATATCTGTAATTTCGTTATCAACGTCACTCAAGATGGGTGCGCGGCGGGAGCACTGGGCCACTCACCACCAATATTTTATAATATCAGATTAAATGTATATGACGGACGCAACCATCCTGGTTTTTCTATTGAATTCTTCATATTTTAATATTGAACCTGATCTCCGTTTGATTAATTTTATTATTATTAGCTAAAACGTTAACTGTCGTATCTTCACCAATATTAACACAACAAGTTATATTGAGGAGCTTCTCAACCAGTAAAAGCATTTCTAGTTACTTTCAGAATTTAATATAATAAGAAATCATTCATAGATTCAAGAATGAGGTACGAGAAATTGTTTGTTAAACAAATTGACCTATTTGAAGTGTTAAAGCCATTTCTTACAACTGTAAAAGGATGACAGCTGTAATTTGAATATACGGACAATTTAAGTAGGTAGTCATGTTGCTGAGACAAAAACTTACTCAGCAGAGTTAACATACGAACTTTATTTGTTGTTTATCACCCTTAAATGCGGAACACGTTTGCAATCACAATTACTTTTAACTATGCAACAAAACCCATCTAGCCAGTCAGAGCACTGATCCATCGATTAGTATTGTGATCTACATCCATTGCATTGTTGTCATCACTCAAGGCCATGTCAATGGCATTTCGATAGTCATGGCGACGTTACGTGCCATTGGAATAAACAAAAATTACATGAAAACTGTATCATTCGCTGGTCACGGTTGCTGGACGTCAATATTTGTATTGTAAAATATGCGACACGTGTGTCTAATAAAGGTGATCACACTGAATATAGGTAACATTGACATAATCACAGTTCTAGCAAATGAATCAGGTCCCCAGTGGTTGTTATAGCGAAGATAAAAGCTTCTTTAGTAAGTTTTTAAGGACCCTGGAACCCTTGAAAAGTCACAGTTGCCACATAAAGGGCAGTTGCTCATCTGAAGGCAAATGCACCGCTTATTATCGGTCGAGTACCGCTAGAACGGACAAGTAGATAATAAAAAAGTCAACCTTTCACACTCAACCGATGATGTGTTAAGTTTAAGTTAACGAAGTTACGCCCTACGCATCTCTCGTTAGATGCACGACCTTTAAAGGAATAATAATGTTCTTCTCTCTGCTGGGAACGAGATGGAAATCCTACTTATTTCAATCCAGTCAAATCGTAGATACTAATGTATGAGTAGCAAGATTTATCTGAAAGTAGATGATGATGATTGAGTTATTCCCCGTGGTGACTGTTAGAGAGATAAAACATTAATTGCTGTGCATGACACTGGCATTGTCCACTACACTACAGTAATTGATCAAAAGGCACTAATATTGGGGGCTACACCTAAGATTTTCTAAGACTGTGGTGGCCGCCACAAAGCGTCCGCAGTTTACCGTCGCATGAGAACACTGAAACGTTATTTATGAGATTAAGTTTTTTGAAACCGTAAATTCAAATTCTGCATCGTCTACATAATTAATATATACAATATATTGTAAAACATGTATTAAAAGAATAACGATGGTGTTTCTTGCCCATTTTTCTCAATACGAATCTACATTTTGGGAGGGGCGACTAGAATAAACTATATTTTAATGTAATTAATGACGTTCTTCAGTCTTATTTGCCTATTTGAAATAAATGCTTTGACTTTGTTTAATTTTTATGACGGCCGTCACTGCAACCATATTGTGGCGGCCACCGCTGTCCTAAGAAATCCAAGCGTTACCAAAATAATGTCGAGATTTTTGAGAAGGAATTGGGAAGAATCGTTTTAGCCAAATTAGGTGCCTTTAGTTTAGGATCCTTGCAGATGTACACATCTTCATAGAATCATTCATCAGATTAAATTGTCTTACGTTTTTCTCTGCTTATAATTTCAGGATTAGCTTTAAACCCTCAATTCAACTTGCACTGGGGAATTGTTACTAGAAATCATTTGACGCGATCCAACAGAATTTGTACATTATATACCTATCACTATTATTGCACGTTTGAGCCCAAACGTAGGACGTGAATGGAAGCAGAGCCGCACCAATAACGTGCATTTAATTGGAGGTAGCAAAGTAGGTTGTGTTGTGATAATGATTTGTGACAAATGGCGCGATTGCGCGCGCGCTGGCGGTCAGTCAGATTTCGAGTGTCGTGCGGGTAGTAGCGCCTTGTTTACTAATTGTTATTTTATGCTTCGTTCCGTCAATGTGACAGCTGCAGTGGTATTTTTTTATTGATTTGGTTTTTACTACGTGTTTTGAATAAGGTTCGTACGCTTTTTATCTATTGTTTTAGAAGAAATTGGTTTTTTCTGTGTATATATTTTTTCCGATAAGGAGTGAAAATAACAACAATCGTAATGAACTATGATCGATTTGATTCGGAAATTATTCATGCGCATTCCGATGGTTAGAATGTTTTAACTTTTACTTTTAATTCCATCCATTATTTAGTTAGTGCTACTTAGTTAATGAGAAAAAACCACCGACCTTAGGTCAAATACCTAATGACTTAAAACTGAATCACGGTGTCTTATTAGGGCCATCTATTAATTAACGAACTTGATTCTTTAATTTGAATTAGTATTTAAGTTTGACGTCAAGGTTAAAAGTGGTATTGGCCCCGATTTACGAGTTGCAGATCGTAGGTTCGAATCCAGGCAGGTGCTTTACTTTGTACAAATATTTTCATCGTCACTGCTCTGAAAACGGTGCAGAAAAACATCGTCAGCAAATCGGCATATCCTAGAACCAACAACCAACCAAGACGTGTGACATCTACCAACACGCACCAGGCCCACGTGGAGGATTACGGCCCACTCCCTCTCACCTAGAGGAGGCCTGTGTCCCAGCAGTGGGAACATTGTAGGCTGAATATGATAAATAGTTGCTGAAAATTACTAGTGCATGCGCAGCTTTGGATCTCCAAACTGCAGTTCTAGACACAGACAACGAATTAATTGGAGTAATCTTATACAAGGTCTGAAACATCTTGGATATAAATGCATCGTATTTAGCGAGTACAGATTTACTTAAATTACTTTTAGAAAAATGTATTCAGCTCTTTTACCACTTTTAGACAATTATCTTTTGTTGAGATTTAAAAGGGTATTTAACTAGGTTCCGTGTGGTGCCGCACGTAAAAGAATACCACCATCCCATTTCTTCCCGTGAGTGTCGTAGAAGGCGACTAAAGGACTTACGAGAGAACGGGCAGCAGTGTTCTCAATGCATTTTACCACCATACTGCGATCGCCAACCCGTCTGCCAAGCGTGGCGATATGGCAAAGCCCCCCAAATTGGGGGAGGCCTATGTTCAGCAGTGTACGTCTTCCGGATGAAATGATGATGATGATGACGTTTTTATCCAATGCGCAAACTGTAACCATGAATTCAGCATATCATTCTAGATCCCCCAGACCTCCCTTTTAGGGGAGGCTTATGTTCAGCAGTGATCGTCTTTCGGCTGATATGATGAAAAGGGTAGGTGATCTCCAGACTGATTTTATTTAAGTGACACTGTTTATGAACATACTAATGTAAAATTGTTTTAGCTACAGTAATGTTGCTATGACTTATGAATAATAATAGTAGTTATTATTTATTTTCGTGTGTTTACAAGATTAACGCTATTATCTTTGTGATAGTAATGCAGTAGTTCTTGTATCATGAGAGAGGATTGTCTTTAGAATATGGGCTGGTCCTGTGTATCAGCAAGCTCTCAATATAAGCTTATTTTTTGGAAAAACCTGCAATGAACTAAATTAAACACTGGGACTGTTTCTCAACGTTCAATTAAATCATTACACTTAAAACTATTAAGAAAACCTGTTTTTTAAAGCAGTGACGAAGCCAGCAGTGACCGGTCTGTGAACGTAAACTTAAAGATCACAGCGATAGTGTAGTACGAATAGAGCAGTTAATTGACATTTGATTTATTTTGATTAAAATAAAACACAAGTTGAAATAAATATCAAGAGCTGCTCAGAATGGTGGCATTACCATAATCAATCACGGTACCATTTATTTATTTATCGATAACGGCTTCATTTTCGTTTTTTGCAAACTTTTATTTAGTTACATAACGTCTTGTTATTACTAACCCGCACTGGACCCGCGTGGTGGATTACGACCCACTCCCTCTCACTGCAAGAGGTCTGTGTCCCAGCAATGGGAACATTATGGGCTGGTTTTGAAACTTTGATTTAAAATTAGAATACGTACTTATTTTTTTACTGAAAGACGAAGTAGGTAAAGAAAAGGTTTTTAATTGCTCTTTCGATATAATATTGTCATCAAATCTTTCCAATGTTTTCCTTTGTTTACTGTCGAAGTTTATTTTGCGATCAACTTTATACCGATAACCTTCACAAAACCTGCATCGAAGTGAATGTAGTATCGTAAAACAAGGACTGTGATAAAATGGCTTTTCTGTCTCACAGTCATATATCAGCAGGATAATAAGGCAAATTGTAAGGAATTCCATGGGTTTCATTGCCCAATGAGGAAATATCGCTATGTTTTTCGGAAATGAATCAATTTATGTACGTAACTTTATTTGAGACTGTATTTGTGGATTCTGAAAGTCATTCAAACATTTCCTTTAATGTTATTAGAGCAGATACACAAAATTTCATGGACAAAACTAGGTTTCATCGAAAAACTACAAATATACCTTTGTCTGGGTAACTTTTCGGTGAAACCTATATTCATAGAAGTAATTTATCCAGTAAACGGTTTATGCGTAGATTCGGTGTGGTTTGGCAGTATTAGGGATCCTACATAAGTTAGACTGAGAAAAAATACTTTTATTATTTAAATTGAAACTCTATCTTAGTTTGTGTACATTATCGTTGCTACTGGCAAAGATAAATTGACACAAAATAAGGTAGATTTTAAAATTGAATGTCTGAATCCATCAACTTTTTTTGTGTACTTAATCATTTCAGACTACAAGTGAGTTGGTATATTCCTAGTCTGCGGTTTCGTAGTAAATAACTCAGTCTTTGTAGTGAATGTCTGACATTGTAACTGTAATATAGGTAGCAACTTTATAGACACCGGTAGGTAGTAGGTACACCAGCTGTGATGTGGCAATAGATAGGTACTTGGTGTCTTGTAGTGTTGCAATCTTAAGGCTATACTTAGCGAAACTGGTTGATTTATTTGAGATTGGATTTGTTTTTGTTGTGACCGAACCTAACCTAAAAATATTACTACGAGTAGGTACCATATTTATGGTATCTCACCAAAATTGGCATGCTAGATACCTGTAGGCCTACTTCTATCCTGCTTGGCCTTGTATTTCTCCTTTTTCTTGTCTCCCTTGTCCTTGTAAAGTCTATCTCAAACGACTAAAATATCAAGTACTAGCTGCGCCTCGCTGTTTCACCCGCATAAGCCTAGTTCCCTTTTGCCTATCAATGTAAAAAGTATTTTAAGTCAAGTGGCTAGTGCCAAATTTCATCCAAATCCATTCGGCCGTTTTAGCGTGAAAGTGTAACAAACAACCAAACTTTAAAATATTTTCTCTATATATTATTATTTTATATATAAATAACTATAAATTATAATGCAATTCTTTTATGTTTTGTTCCCGGATAAGTAATATTTAAAAAAAAAAAACAAATTTTAAAGATTGCCTCAATCCATACTTATAGTGTTAATTTTATCGTGGGAATAAACATACACGTGCAAATAACAATAAGACAGCTAGTTACTATTATAATAAGTACCTAGTAGCTTACTACCATTTATAGGTACTCGTATTTATTATAATAATGCAAAATATAATAGTTTTGTATAGCTTTGCTTTACTTCAATGTAATTATATAGTGTAGTTTAATTCTCCGACGAAAAACTTGCATCATTTGTGGCTTTATATTCGTGTATCCGCCATGTAAATATCCGGATGTTGATCCATGCGGATATTCAATGTGTACCATAAAGGATGTTTTCCATCAAACGGGTCGCATCGCAACGGATCGGAAAGGTTAATATCGTAAAATATTGTATCGTATTAAATATTATAAAATCCGTTCCCATCCGATTCGATGCGAGCCGTTTGGTGGAAATCATCTTTAACCCTATAAATTTTAAATTTTCCCTCTTGCGGTATTAACGTTTGGTATACTTGAAGGCAGGTAAAGTTACGAATAGCATCCTTTTAAAACGGTAATATTTTCAGAACAATATTTTCCTAATTGATTTTTTGTGCTCTTCAATATTTTCAAAGAGCCTTTTGTTTATTTACTTATTGAAGCTAAAGATAATTGACCGAAAAATGATACGTTCACACCTTAATGTATAGGTAGCTGGTAAACAAAAAAAAAACAAAACAATGAATTTGGATCGTTAGTCTGAGACCGAGGTAAATACCCGGAGACGTGATTTTTTTTTGGATGCAAGTTAATTTTTTGCCGTAAAAGGTAACCGAGGGCAAACTGGTTGCTCTTCATACATTTTTTTTTCGCAGTTAATTGAACCCAAGTTATTTTAATAAAGGTTACGTTGCTTATCCTGTAGGTTGGAAGAAGAGACTGTAGAATCTTTACAAACATTTTAACTTTTCGTACTTTTAACCAACATCAAAAAGGAGGAGGTTATCAATTCGGATGTTTTTTTTATGTATATTTGGGCACAACTCCGTTATAATATAGACGGATTTGCAAAGTTCTTTTTTGTTCAAAAGGGGTTTATTCCGAAATGGTCCCATTTAAATTTCATATAGATCAGGAGCCCAATTCTTTATCGTTATAATGATTCCCCGCGGACTCTTACTACGTTCAAACTACGTCAATATTGTTTTTTTATGAAACCAATGTAACGGTAGATAAGGAATCGAAATGTCATAATCTGTATGTTCCAAGACAATTTGTCGATATTTTAATACGATATTAGCAGAATTCGTGTGTGATTGACGTGGTTACGAGTAAGGAATCGTTAAGTGGTCATAGTGATTTCAGGCCCTGATAATGAGTTTCGGAGACAGGCAACAGAACTCTTAAAAAAATGACAATAAATCAACCGCGGTTGCTGCTATCCCATAAAAATGCATTGTTTTGATTCCAAGGATAGGTACTATAACTAAAAAAAAAAAAAATGAAAAAGAAAAATCTAAAGACACCGCCTTCCGAAATTATAGTTATTTGTGACTTTGTAGTGTTTTTTCGGGATTGGGCTTTTTTTTTGGAAAAGAGTTTTTCACAGAGACTGGTTAAAATTCGTCTTGGAGCCAGTAAATGAGTGGTTTAGATAACTATATTTTAAAGTTCATCTGCAATCTGTTATTTTTATTTACTCGTATAGTATAAAGAAGAAATAAAGATTGATCAAGTGAGATTTATTTTTTATGCGTATAAAATAAAAAAAGAAACTGTACAGTCCAAGGACTTGCTTGCTTGCTTATTTCGAAAAATCAAGCGGCCCTCTTACAAAACATCGAGCCTGTTTTTGTAATAAAAACCTAAGAGAAATTGAGATACAGTTCCTTTTACAAAACTAACAACTTAATCATGTCTTGGGTTGACAGTTTTGTATTAAGAACTTTACTAAAGTTCGAAATACAAAAACTGTTTCAAAAATTTTGACTCAGGTTAAAGTTAGATTGTGTTTAGTAATCCGACGGAAGTTGCTTTTTACGACGAACTATATAAATGTTTAATAACCTGTAGTCAAATGATAATAATTGCTTAGGTAATGTCCTTGCGTGCTGCTCGTTCAGATAAAATTGCACATATGCACATCAGAAACGAATGAATTAAAATACATCATTTTCGATGGATAGGTAAAGTTTTCAATATATATTTTTGTAACATTCGCTAGAAACGATACAAATCGAAGTCGAAAATTTTTTTCCCAACTATGTTGGGGCCGGCTTCCAGTCTGGCCGGATGCAGCTGAATACCAGTATTTTACATGGAGCGACTGCCTATCTGACCTCCACAATCCAGCTACTGAGTACCTAATACGATATCTCTTAGTAAGACTGGTTGTCAGACTTTCGGGATTCTAACGACTGCCAAAATCCACGAATGACAGCCGGGACCAACATTTCTGAGGCACGCCGGGGTCACCCATCCACGGACCAATCATGGCAAGCGTAGCTTAACCTGATCGATCGACCCGTGTGGCTGATATTACTTAGTCACATGCCAATAAAAACTTTGGTGTTGAAAATGAACATAGTTTAAAATCATTATTTAATTTTTAGGGTTCCTTACCTGAAAAGGTAAAAAAACGGTTCCCTTATAAGATCACTCTCTTGTCCGTCTATCTCTTTGTCCGTGTGTCACCATCGATTTTCTCAGGAAAGGGTGGACCTAGCAAGTTGAAATTTATACTGTACTTTATACTGTAATGTATACTATAAAAAGATACTGAAGTCTATAAGTCCCTATTAGGTGTATCTATCAATTTTTCGGAATTTTTCCTTTATTGGTGCTATAAGACCTTGCTTTTAACCAAAATTTACAATACTAGGTCAACCGGAAGTACCCTATAGGTTTTGGGTCGAAAACCTATATGGTAGTTTCCGTTGACCTAGAATCAGGAAATTTGGCAAAAAGCGAGGTTTAACAGCACAAATATAGGGAAAAATCCAAAAAAATTTAAATGTTGTAAATTAACGTAAATTTTGGTACATACAAGATTTTTGTGAAAATCTAAATTTGCCCATATCTTTTTTATTATTGCGGTATAATGGGTAGGTACGGAACTCTCGGCACACGAGTTCGACTCGCACTTGACCGGTTTTTTGTCTTTTTTGATGATAGCATTCCCCAGAGATGTCGTGTTATAATTTATTTTGCAAAAGACTGTTCAAGGTGAAACCGTAGTAACTTCCCGAAGGTGTAATCTCTTAATATATATCCGGGAAACTTCCTCCCATTATATTACTATTACCTTGACATTGAAATGTCGCCATGTCGGTAACTGTGAGGAAACTATAGCAACAGCGACCTTCAGAACATCGAAGCAGATTGCAAATTTTTTGCTGTGTTTATAAAGATCCTAATTTCATGTCAAATCTTCTAGTCGGTTGTTTAGGTTTTCAACATCAGGCTTTCAACATTTCCCTGTGATTTTGAAGATCTTAACTACACTCCTATAAACTATAATAATTATGTGGAACTGCTAGTTATGAAGACTGCAAGTTTGACTTTTTTTGCTGGTGGTATAGAGGTACGTTTATTGTTGTTATTATTCTGCCACACTTAATATATTATGTACTTATTTATTTTCCGAATTTGTGTGTCCTAATCCTTCGGGAAAAAGAAAATAGGCGCAATGTTATGTAATGTATGTCATTCTCTCTCTCATGATTACGGAAATTCGCTTTCCTTGTTCCTAACCTTTGTTATGGTTATGTCGAACTCAAACTTTGTCCCTAATTCCAAACCAAGCTTTTTATGGGATGTCCAATATTACACACTGGACATGACCGCTAATAAATTCGATTTTACCCCATCTGTCGTGTTCCCTTTTTAATCATCGTGTACCCACTCGAATTCTCACTGTTCTATTATGACATTAGATTCTTTAAAGTCTTAAATATGATCAATTAATGACCCAGCCTTGCCTTGCGATCTAATAACGTGGCGATTTGTCAAAACATAGAGATATTTGTGCTAGATTCATGGTGTAACAGAATACACTCAAGTTCTGAAAGTAGTGTTATGCTTTTAACTCAAGGCTCTAATTGGGATGTATGAGGTCTTGCGTTAATAACGTTACATGTTGATGTATTAAATAACTAAATCTTCAAGAATTCATTCTTGCCCAAACCGCATTAAAACAAATTCTTTAGTTTAAAAAACTAAGCGGTCATACACAGGAAAAGCGACTTGCAGTATGTACTTAGCACGAAAAGTAAAATTGAATTTTCTCCTTTATCCTTTTCGTTTAAATTATGTTGATTTTGATGTAAATATAGAACATAAACCCGTCTATATTATAAGCCTATTCCCTTGTTGAGTAACTGTCAGTCAAGATTATGTTTCCGCATCTGTGGAAAACAAACCGCTGTTTGGTTATTGAGGAATAGAATAGAAACCATGAGACTTAAGTTGTCAACAATATTTGAATTGAATTTTCGAAGGATTAATAGCTTTCTGAAATTAATGGAAAGCTCCACTCACTCTTGTTTGTCTCGCATGCCTTCTGTAGTGGCACGGTTTCTTTCTACTTTTTAATATCTTTTTACAGCTTCACGAAGGCTAAGTAATAATGGCCGCACGGTTGATCGATCAGGTTAAGCTACGCTTGCCGCAGTTGATCCGTAGATGGATGACCATCTTCACACACCGATACCCGTCTGTGCCTCGGAAAGCACGTTAAGCTGTGGGTCTGGGCTGTCATTTGTGGATCTTTAACAGTTGTTACGAATTGTCAGAAGCCCTATAGTATGTCAACCAGTCTTACCAAAGGTGTTACCCAGTAACTGGTAAATTCTGGTATTCAGCTGCATCCGTTTAGACTGGAAGCCGACCTGAATAGTTGAGAAGAGGCTACGCATATGATGATAACACAGATTCATGTCAAAGATCAACACCACATTTGGTGTCGCCGATCTATTTGATCAATGCAATACATTCATTTATGACATTCAATAATCTTTTGAAACCTAAGTTTAGCAGTGAATGATTTCGGTTGACTATGATGACCTATGATATCTATTTTCTGAGTTTTTCTGAGATATAACTAAAGGAAAACGTCGTCTTTATTTTTGTGTGGGAATTTATCAAATAATTTCTCCCGCTCTGGGTGGAGCAGGAGGCCGTGTCAGACTTTTGCTGACCAAAACCCACCCGCGTGACTCTCAGTTGCCTATGTGCCAGGGGCCGCGGTATCTCTGTCGAACAAACCGCACCCCTGGCTGGCATCGGCCCTTCCGGGCTCCATCATTTGGTGCTGACATGTTTTTGAGGCGCGCGTGGAACACAACGCGCCATCGACACCGGTTTGGTCCTTACCGGACAGCGAGCTACCAATTACTCACCGTACGCACCAACCGTGAGGTTAACCAGAGGAAAATTATTAATGATATTAATAGCATTCTAATGGTACATGCAGCAGGACAGTTTGATCGATTGTATTCTATATTAGCTTCCAACAATAATATCATTAGTCATTAATCTTAAAGTCATTAGAATACAAAACATAACATCACACTGCGACAACTTCCCTTGGGGATAAGCAATAACTGCGGAATCTGCTATTAGAAGAGTGAACGTACAATACATACCTACATATTATAGTTTATGACCTCACGCTTTCTTCACCCAACAGAGCAGAACAGGACAGAACAGTGAAATGATTATTATATTAATGCCAAAATTAAATTACTGATAATAATAAGTAAATTGTAGTAAGTTGGTGACAAGAATATTAGCCTTATCCATTTTATTTTAAAGTTAATTGTCAAATTATTAAACAAAACAACAATACTTATCCGCCTCACTGCTGGGCAGGTATCCTTGAAAATTATAATTAGCTAGCTTTTGCCAGCGGCCTCGCTCGCATGGAGGCCGTAAATTATCCCACGGGAACGTACTATCGGGACAAATAGTATTCTACTAATAACCCAGGATATAAACTATCGGTTTGCCAAATTTCATCAAAATCCGTTCAGCCGTTTTTGCGTAATTGAGTAACAAACATCCAAACATCTAAACATACAAACTTTCACATTTATAATATTAAGTAGAATATAATTAATTTTTTTGTAATTATTTACTAGATTTGGAAGGATTTCTCTGACCTTCATTCAATGAATTAACTCAGTCTATCGAAATATTATAGATAATATCTGGATGACCGAGCAAATGCTCGTTTAATTTTTGGTTTGACCTTTTCTAAAAATGAAACCTAGCTAGATCGATTTATCGCCCCCGATACTAAATTCATGAAAATCGTTGGAGCCGTTTCCGAAATTCAGATTATACAACGTGTCGTTTTGCATCCTCGTCAAATTCAAGGAGGTAACTATGCTAATGATTCTCGACACGAATCAATAATAAAATAAGTAGATTTTTTATTTTACGGCTATGAAAATACAGTCGAGAACGCAATGGTAATTGAACCATTGCGTTCTCGACTGTATTTTCATAGCCGTAAAATAAAAAAATCGCAACAAGTAATTCGAGGACTGGTTTGTGCGACTAAGACTGTTTGAACTTAGATTACCCAGTTACAGTGCAGTATCACACGGGCCGCGTTTTAAAATTAAAAACAAAAAAAATATCTACTTATTTTATTATTGATTCGTGTCGAGAATCATTAGCATAGTTACCTCCTTGAATTTGACGAGGATGCAAAACGACACGTTGTATATATATACAAGAATAGCTCGTTTAAAGGTATTAGATTTCAGTCAAAATATTTTTTTCCAGTTAAGTTTATTTACGTTTGCTCAGTATGCTACGTGGTTTGTAGAAAAGTAATTATTTGGTAACAATTAGAACGACAGCTGATTGTCATTTGCAGTGAGAGTCACGTTTCAGTGATAAATGACGTCAAGACTTTGTTTATTTTGTGGTCAGCAGAATAAGTATCTACTTAGGTATATTTTTTATGAATTCTTAAATTATTGCAAAATGTAACGTAGGTTCAGAATAGTAGCGGTCTGGGAAATTGATGTTTGCATAGTGTTATTTTAATTATCCGGTTCCGTGTGGTACCGGGCGTAAAAGAATAGCACCACCCCATTTCTTCCCGTGGGTGTCGTAGAAGGCGACTAAGGGACTTACTAGAGAATGACCAGCAGCGTTCTCTATGCATTTTACCAATATACTGCGATCGCCAACCCGCCTGCCAAGCATGGCGATTATGGCAAATCCCCCCTTTTGGGGGAGGCGTATGTCCAGCAGTGGACGTCTTTCGGCTAAAATGGTGATGGTGATGAATTTTGTTTCCAAATAATTATATCAATGCTATCAAAATTATTAAGTTCTTTCGTTTTGACTAATAATCGCCACTTTGACAGATAACTTAAGTATTTGGCTACGTACGCACCGACAGGTATCTGCTTAGCGAATAGAGCCTAGCGAGTCACCTTGCGAATAGCGAAGTAAAACAAACGTTCTAGAACTTTCGCAACTGGCCGTGGCCGCACTGCATGCTTAGCGTCTCCGCTAGTCTGTCGCACTAAAAGTAATTTTTAAACCTAGACACTAATTTTACAGGTCTAATGTCAAAGTCATGTCAAACTTTTATATTAAAAAACAAACAGCTTATAGTGGCTCTAGACACTAAGTAAGCCACCTGTCAGTTCGTATGTAGCCTTAGACTTACTTAAATCTTAAAATAAGTAATACCTAAGTAAGTTAATCGCCGCTGAAGTTTGTTGCTGAGTTACAGTAGATCAAAGAGCTCTAAGTTGGCGACTTACATAACTTTACAAATCTCAAGTTTTAATCTCGATTTTTGAGTAGCTGCTGTAAGTTTTCCAAAAGGTTTTATCGAAACCATTTAGATCAATTAAGCCCATCGTTTACGACGCAACTCAAAAGTTACCTAGTTACAAACTCAAATGACCAATAAGTAGCCAGAATGTCAGAGCATTAGTATTTCAATGGTGGTCCATACACGATGCAACCAATTACAAACAGTTTTTTTTGGGTGGGAAATCATCAAATAACTTCTCCCGCTCTGGGTGGAGCGGGAGGGCGTGTCAGACTTTTACTGACTAAAACCCACCCGTGTTCCCTCAGTTGCCTGGGTGGGGCCGTGGTATCTCTTTCGGAAACCTGCACCCCTGGCAGGCATCGACCCTTGCGGGCCCTACCAGTTGGTGCTGACATCTCTTTGAGGCGCGCGTGGAACACAACGCGCCGTCGACCCGGGCTTGGTCCTTACCGGACAGCGAGCTACCCATTATTTGCTGTCTGCAAGCCCGCGCCTACGGTGGCCGGGAATCAGCCTGGGATTCCCGATGCCCAGGGCGTCTCCTGCGAAGGCTACGGCCGTGAGGGCGCATGTACTGCCTCTCCTTCACGTGCGCCGCCTCCCTCTTTACGAGCATCACTGCTTCGCTGAAGGAGGTGACGGCTAACCATGCACTCTCACTCCATACCATGGCCTGGACCAGGGCTGGACGCAAGAGATCGCCGCCGCCGATCGCCTCCACGAGAACACGGCGGTGCTCCGCCCAAGCCGGGCAGACCTCCACCGTATGCTCCACCGTGTCCTCAGGGCGATCTTCTCAGTGGAAACACCCGGGCGTTTCCTCCCGCCTTATGAGAAACAGGAACCTCCCGAAACAGCCGTGTCCGGTGACAACCTGTGTCAGGTGGAAGGTGAGGACGCCATGCCTCCTCTCAAGCCCTCAAAGAGGCCCAAAAGCCTCAAAGAGGGCACTTACCGCCGCAATCGTGTCGTGCCCAGCACTGGGTTGCGACAGTCGCGCTCTCCACGTCGCCATGAGATTCCGCCGGAGCTCTGTCCACTGTGCCGCGATTAGGCTCCCACAAACATGTGCGAAGCGAATTTCATAGAAATTGTTCTTCTAGAGTCGCTTCACACTATCGCAGTCTGCCGGCTTTAGTAAGTCGCGTTGTGTTAGGTTATAACTTATATCTACTCCATTTATTATAGGTTACATAAAAAATGTAACGGCGAAATAATAACAGTTACTTATTGTCTAATATTGATGGAATAAGCTGCATTTTAAAATGTAAACGATAAATTAATAGATAACATTGCTTTGTATCTTTCGTGAAATAACAATAACGGAGTTTATACTACATACTTTTATATCGAAAGGGTGATAACCGTTACTTGTCCAATCTAGACTAATAAAGCTGTGTGTAATGTTTTTTGTTTGAAGGAGCTATTTTCTGGAACTACTGGCCGAATTGAAAAAATAAATAAAACACATCTCATAGCCCAATTCTTGGGAAAGGTTTAAGAATACTTAACATCAGCAAAAATAAAAATTAAGTTAGAAACAACGTTAAGTGGAAAGAAAGTAAAAGCGCAGGCCTGCGATACCAAACATTCACGCAGTCGAAATCGCTTATTTACAGTTGTAATACGTACTTACAAAGAGTTAAATTCCCATGCCTTGTTTAATAAACAGCAATGCTAAATAAAATTCAGCATTCTCACTACACTTAGGTACTCAATTTTAAAAAGGTAACATGCAGTTCCACCTCAAAATATTTCAATACTTACCTTGTCCTCATAATCAAACATCAAATAAAGATTATCAATACATTAATTATACCCATACTTGGCCATACCAAAATTATTCATTGCATAAAAATTGCAGTCCATCACCATACTTGTTAAGAAGCCACGGTTCAAGGCGAAATTTTAAATATCTACCAACCTTTTAAAGAAAACATTTTTACAAAAAATAACGGGTGTTTCATAACAGTTTCCAAAACATTATTTAAATATAAATTAGTTTTACTTTGAGAGCGCTTTCTGTGACAAGGACTTCGGCTAAGATTTCGTAATGTGAACCAATTTTGTAAACAAAGGAGAATGGCACTATGGACAAATTTACTTATTTCAACATTTGTGTGTGTTCATCAAATCATATTCAAAATACTCGATGACATGTCTAAATACTTCCTTAGAAAATTCAACACAATCTGCTTCGGCGTTTCCGAGATATTTACAAAATTTAAATGACTATTATGAGGTTATATTCGAACAGAAAATGAATGAAAAAAAAACTATTTGAAAGGGTCTAAATAGGTTTATAAATGAGCCTTGTGCCTTTGAAATACATTTGTGTAAAATCTGTACCAGTTTAGCTATGTTAGGTGGCCAGTTACTGGTGACCACCTCGCCGCGTCTTACTGTTTTAGATTTTGAGTATCTTTGTGCCTCAAAATCAATTATGTTTTAGTTATATGTAATAGGGGGCTAGCCCATTGCCATCAACCGGGCACAAATCTAGAGTCCAGGCTACTAAGCAATTCCAGATGGAAAAACCCAACAGGACTTTGGCCGACCTGGGATTCGAACCCAGGACCTCATGCTCAGTAGTAGCGCTTGTGACTACTAGACTAACGAGGCAGTCAATGTTATATTACTTCATATTGTGTTATATGTATAATAAAAGTAATAGTATAACACTTGATAGGCGATTGGCGTAGTGTTATATCTAGATCCTACTAAAATCATTGATTGCAGTATGTATCATGAAATGGTCTAATTTAATATGAATCGGAGGAAAATAGCTACACTAGGTATGTACAGACGCCAGCACAGCCAGCACATCAAGCTACACCAATCTGTCAACTTGCTATGATGGATTTTCATTTTTATTACATAGGCTTAAGTTTCATGTTAAGTTGGGAAAATTTTACAGATTGGGGTAACTTGATATGCTGGCGTCTGTACTATAAATGAAAAAAAAAATCTTTTAACTTTTATTTTATTTTTCATTAAAAATGTTTCCAATAATGGAGCTGGACACTAACATTATTATAACGTGACCAGCAATACCACAAAATGAACATTACATGCATCCAGCAATCTACAGTTCCTTTTCCTACATGGCAAGAACAATAGTATCCTACAATGGCATCTACAGTATCTCACCACCCACCTCACCCACCACCACTACACTGTCGTTCCGTCCGTCACATAATTGAATGAAAATAAAATACGACAGATGTACCTCATCATCTGCCTAGACTTTTCTCAACAATGTTAGGGTCGGCTTCCATTCTAACCGGATGCAGCTGAATACCAGTATTTTACATGGAGCGACTGCCTATCTGATCTCCACAACCCAGTTACTGGGTAACACGATATCCCTTGGTAAGACTGGTTGTAAGACTTTCGGGCTTCTGACGACTCGTAACGAATATTAAAGATCTACGAAAGACAGCCGGTACCAACAGCTTAACGTGCTTTCTGAAGCACGGAGGGGTCACTCATCCACGGACCAACCACGGCAAGCGTAGCTTAACCTGTTCGATCGACCCATGCGGCTGTTATTACTTAACAAATAACCATATAGGTAGGCACATTAAACGCAGTAGAAAAATAGGCATCCCTTATTCCCTAATACTGACGGACGAATGACAAGGGATTGTAAAAAATGGCGTACTTTACAGTCAGAAACGTAAAGGTAATAATTATTGTTCAAAAATTATCCCATTTTAGATATTATCATATATAAGTCCTATGCATAAAATATGTTTTATTTTAGATATGTCATACTGTTCAACTTTTTGAGATACGACACATTTTTCAAGAGTACTGTCCATGGGCATTATCCTTTAGTTTTTGCTTGAATTGCACTGTTTTTCTCGTGGGTGCGAGAATCTTGGTTAGGTTAGATAAAGATACTTAAATGTATCATCATCATCATCATCATCATCATCATCATTTCAGCCGAAATACGTCCACTGCTGGACATAGGCCACCCCCAAGCTCCTCCACTTCGACTGGTTCTGCCTTCACAAGGTCATCGGTCCATCTTGTGGGAGGCCTTTCAACACTATGTCTTCCGAAATGGATCGATGGAAGACAATTTGTTCAACAAAACTGTAACATGGCTCTAAAAACATACAATTATAAGAAATTTAGCTGTTGCCCGAGGCTTCGGCGGATAAGAAGCCCATGTACTTCTCCAGGTCATGGTCTTCCCATGTGCATAAATTGATCTAAATCCATTTAACCGTTTTAACGTGAAAGCGTAACAAATATACATTCATAATGTTAGAAAGAATACTCAACCAACCCCGATCTACAGGTTAAACTAAAAGGTTCAATCAATATTCATCGATTGTTTGATGATCGAAGATTGAATTGGGTTGTTGGTTGGTAACACATCATCAAAGTCATCATCATCATTATTTCAGCCCACTTTCAACCTTTGCTAATTATAGGCCTCCCTCCCCCTTTTTCTGCCAAACTTCCATAATACCCTTAGCTAGGCATTATCAGGAGATAATTCTCATAAGTACTTACGTACATGAAATTCTCATAATCAAGTGAAGAGTTGAGATATGTCAATTTCGTATAATATATGGGATTACATTTTTGACATATATACGGCATTGAAATTTATTATCAAGTATGAGAAACGGTAGCTAAGACGATAATTTTGATCCGTTTGTGAATTTGCCAATCCCAGTAAGACGACTAAACAACAATTTTAACACTGAAATGATAGGTAGAAGTAGCTGAGTATTTCTTAAGGTTTAAGATATCGCTTCATTCTTATCTCAATTGGCCTTCAACTGCTAACATCAATTCACTCTTAATATTGATGTAAATTATTCAGTAGCCAGCTGGAGAATAGATTCTCTTATCAACTAACAATCTTCTGGAAGGCAATTGCGGAACACACTACAAGTAGGATCGGTTTTCATTTAGATAGTTCAACATTATTCTTTGCACTATTTACGTTGCTAAGAAGACAATTTTTGCGAACATATGAAGCAACGGTTTAGCAATAAACCTCCAAAACGATTGAGATTCTAATTAATAGTGTGTTACGAAATTAGGGTGCAAATTAAAAACTCGGAGTCCTTTGTGATAAATTTTTGGAAATGCATTTTTTCTTTTTTTTTCTTCCTTTCTTAAACGGAAGTTTTTGCAGGAAGAAACTTTAAAAGCTTACGTTTATAATGTTTAGCAAAGGTTTTTAAAAGAGCACTCAGAAGGGATCCGGTACTTGAACCCAGTACAGATTTAATCAATCGGGTTTACTCACCCTTCAGTAAGAGGTTCTGGACTAGATAATTTCCCTTTGATTCCAAATATGTTAAAGTTGAATGACACGATCACGCTCTATCAGGACAGCTCTTTTGTAGAACAATTTAAATTATGTTTAGTTCCTGCTTCTATAAGCAATAATAGGTTGTTATTAAAAGTATCGTAGCGGGAATTTTTCACGCACTGGGTTTCAACACAGTGTGTTGAAGATCTAGTGCTTTAGCGCCAAGAGTTGAAAATCCAACTGTGTTTGTAAGACGCGCTGGGATGAACTCTGTTGTCGGTTAAACAGCGAGTGTTGAAGATCGTGTGCGTGATAAACCTCGCCGTGACATTCTTGTGTCATCTGTGCGAACGTGGTCTACCAATCGCAGCTTCAGTAAACTTGTAAAGGCTTCAGATAAAATTAGTGTTATAAAAGTTAACAAAGATTACATTTCAGTCAAGATTGAAGCAATTATGCCAATAAAGATGGGCAAGTTACTGAAATCGAACATAGGTCAGTTGTAATGTCAGTTGGCCATTTAAAAATAACTGCAGCTTAAGTCAGGGAAATTAGTCGTTTATCGAATTTACTACCAAATTAGATAACTCTTTTATTAAAATCATTAAGGTCATTTCATCGACAACTGTATGAAATGGCAACAACAAGGAATTGACGTCCATTTGATCAACAATTCATTTCAGTATAACTAATTTTTATGTCTATTTCTTTGAAAGTCATAGATTGAACCTTGAGAGCTTCACTTTCTCCTCATATAGTGTTCTAAGGTTTTCCTTCAACAAGTAACAACTAGTTAGCAACGCAGCCGGTAAATTAATATCGACAAAATAATTAGTGTATGAAGCAACAAATAACTCGTGTGCCGTGATCTAGTAACAAACTTGATGAATTCATATTCATCAAGTTTGATACTAGATCACGAGACCTTAACCATTTAAGGTCACAGAATTAATAAATTACGGTAGAGAAGTGTGCAACGTGATTACTATTTTCGTGCATTCAAGACATTATTCTAAACCCCCTAAGTAGAAATTACTCTACGATTTGTTTTTCAACCGACTTCAAAAGAAGGAGGTATGTTCGGGCATAACTCCGTCATATATTTGCAAAATTCATTTTTGGTTCGAAAGGGGTTTATTCCAAAATGGTCCCATAAAAATTTCATATAGATCTGATGATGCGTTTCGGAGACAGGCAACGGAACTCTTCAAAAAATGACAGCAACCAAACCGTGATTGCTGCTATCGCGGTACTATAACTAAAAAGTAATAAAAAAAATAAAAACAAAACAACCGACTTCCAAAAACACTTCAAAGTGCAAAATAACTTTATTTTCGGAAGGCAACAATGAAATTTATTAAATACATAATATCCAAAGTCACCGACTTCCGAAATTAAAGTCATCTTTCACTCTGTAGTGTTTTTTTGTAAGTCGATTTTTTTTTTAGTTTTTTATTAAATGTGCTGTTCAATACAATATGACCGCGTAGGTAATATGTACTTTTTTATGAAATATCAGATTTTTTTTCTGCGCCTTTACAAACACAAAAAGCGACTTTCTTTTACCATCATCATCATCATCATCCCCGAATTCACCGACTGCCGAGTATAGGTCTCTCTTTTCTTGTGCCAATCCCCACGCTCCTGTGCCAGCCTCATGCATGTTTTCTCCACGATAGCAACAATGTCGTCCGCCTATCTCGCCGCCGGATGACCGACATCTCGTCTTCCAGCCCTTGGACGCCACTCTGTCACAGCCTTACTCCACCTGTCTTCACTGCACCGTGTCAGGTGTCTTTCCCAACTCCTTTTGTGTTTCATAATACGCTTTGCGATATCGAAGACCTTCGTACGTCTTCGTATCTCGTTTGAAACTTGGTTTTATACATTTTTTTTTAATTACTCACAATATCAACACGGATCTAACAAAATTGTTAGCCTAGTGTCATTTTTATTTATTATTTGTCCTACTTATTTCCTAGGTATGTTATCGCTGTAAGATTATTGACTATGAACGCAAATTACTTGTCACAATGGTGCCGATTCTCTTGTCACAAAATTCTCTAAACTAAACTAAAAATCACTAAAATTTAGTTTATTCCTGTCAAACGACGATTTCCCATTCTGAAATTGACTAAAGTGACACAACTTAGCTATATTTTAGTTTGACAGCACTAAGATTGTACTGAATTTTTAATTTAGTGAAAATGGTAATTTTGCTATTCTGTTGTTGTCAAATTCATTATTCTATTCAATACAAAATTTCGATTGTCTAACTAAATCTGACTATTTTTACTCGCGATTAAAAAGGTGTGGAATAAAATTAGTTGTCAAGAACTAAAATTCACACTGACACCTCGACTTCGGGCGCAAATACAGTACTGTATCTTTTTTTTCTTTTCTTTTGCTTATATCTCGAAATTGGTGTGTCCTATCGTAAAAATAATGAAAATTTCGACCCCCTTTATAAGACCCCATACACCTCTAAAACTCAACATGTAGGTAATAATTTTTCATATTTTCGATACAAAAAGTAAAAAAATCCATTTAAAACACGTTGAGGCTGCCCCCCTGCGCGATTCCGGCTCTAAAAAAGATCACGGGGTAGGGCAAACGTGGAGTCGCGTTTGTCAAATTCGATTTTAGTTGTGTCAAAATTATTTTTAAATTTAGAGATCTTTTTTTGCAGAATAGCTTTAAGATTCTCATAGCCAAAAGTAAGGAATTTTAGTGATAGTTTAGTTAGTTTAGTTCGGTGTACAACAGAATCGGCACCAATGTCAAGGTCAAGCTGCAAAGTCAGCGTAATTTTTCACATTTTGTTGAATAAATACGCTATAAAAGATTAGAAACGATGTTGCTCTCTGTTTCCATCGGTTATTTTAGCTCTGCAGGGTAGATTTTTTTAAGACGTGGTGGTCTATCCATCATTAGAAAGGAAGTGGGAGTCTCATTTCTTACGAAATGTCGTGGAAAAGTTTTTTCGATTCCTAACTCTTTCTAGTACTTACTCAAACCGCATTTGTTCCGCTAGAGTTTTTTGATCTCTATAAGAAACAGGATCAATAAGCATCATACAAATTTTTGGAGATAATTGCCCAATTTTCTTGCAGACTCTCCTATTTAAAAAAAATCTGTGAATGCAGATAAAGATTTCTTAAAAAGTCAAGGTAGAGTCTTCTTCGAACGTTTTCCTGAAGCTAGGACGGTTAAGCTACCTGTCCTTACTGTCCCATCCTAAAATACCACCCAGTATATCGTCGCAAATACGACTCTTGAGTGGAAGTTACCAAGTTTTTGTTGGGTTTCATAAAAATCTTTAGAACATAGCTAAGCTATCACACTGAACTTACTCAGATGTTGCGTTCAAAAGGCTGCAAAGTATACCTATTTAGAACTAGCTGTGCACGCGGCTTCGCTCACGTAACTTTGTAATCTGCATTAAGTATAAATTAATGAGGACGTGAAGTAACTCTGAATGTAGGTACGAGGAAAGAACTCTTAATATCAATATTTTGGTTGCCATTCGCACGGGCGATTTTCCATGGAGCATTTGATTGTCAACTCTCAGTATTAAGCCAAGCATTGAGAAGCCAACAGAGCACATGCTAGCGTGTCAAAGAAACATACTGTTGGATTTTCAGCTCTCAGCGCTCAGCAGTGCGTTGAAAATCCAATACATGAAACAAAAAGCGCCCGTCGGTACGAGGGCTTACTAACATTGCAGGGCAAAGACCTAAGATCACTATGCCTGTCCTGTTCAATATATTCACAGGCAAGTCACTACAAAACTCAGGTACGTCATAGTATATAACGACCGATTGTTTATGATATGTATTGAGTCTTTATTGTTTATTATATAACATTTGATACACTGTTCTGTTTTAAAAGGACGATACCAAATTGACATTGACTTTTAGTTGGGATTTAATTTTCATTGCGATAAAAATACAATTAAATTGAATTAAATATTTTTTATCTAGCTTTTGTACATGTAAAATTGTAAATCATAGGGTAATGAACATTTTGACTATGTGTAATTTGTGTATAGATGTCAAACAACTAATTTAAAAATCTATTCACAAAATTTTCATGCAAAGCTTTTCAATCTGTGAAAAATGAACATAAATATTGATAACGTTTTTCAACTAAAAGCAACTCTAGTATACAATTCTGATTACTAAACAAATAAAACCTATATTTTTTTGTGAAAAATAAATATCGAGATCATGTTTCTTTTTTGATGCCGCCAATATTTTTAATAATCTTGCGATGTCAATTCAACTGAGATTGAAAATAAATTGATTTAATAATTCGAGAATTATTTCTGACTGATACCCCTCGCAAGCAATTGGAGTTATATTCCCAGCCTTAAAATGGGATTTTCGGGAAAATGATACCCACGAATTTCCATAAAATCCTTTTAAACAAGGTTACATTTTTCATAGGATGCCACAGGTGCTTGATTACAATTGTTTAGCGGTAGGCAGTAGCGGAGGGGCTCGTGGCCAAGTATTAACGCTCGCACGCAGAGAGCACGTTTCTTTTTCTTTAACGTAACGAGTTTCTGCCCGTTCTTCTCCAAACGAAACTACTTTTTGCTAGGGGCGAAAATCATTAATTCAATTTGCTTTTAAATTTTGACTTTAAAGTATATTTTAAATAAATGATTTAACTTTGACTTAAAACTTTCTCTCGATTTTTGCAAATTTCAGATCATTTTGAAGTTGTATCTTTCATTAAGGATATTATTATTATTATAAGTACTAGCTCTGCCCACGACTTCGTTCGCGTGCAAGTTGGAAAACAATAATGTGTCTCTCAGATGGTGTAAGTACCACTCCTCCATTAAAAAGGAAGAATCTTCCGATTTAGCCTGGTAGGAACCTACCACAGCTTTCGAATGTAGTCACTGCGTCTTCAGGGCTTATAATGTTAATGCAACGAAGTCTCACTCAGATTTTTGCGACCAAAGATAGGTTAAATTAGCATAAAAAACGAATCTTTGTTGGCTCCTAACTTTTTAATGGCTTTTTATTTTAGTATTCTAGTTCTGTACAGACAATATTAATAATGAGAAAAAACCAACACATGTTTAATTTTTGATGTACATTGTCGCACAGTGGAGGAATACACTCCTGAAGTTTGTATGGGAAAAATGTGGACTAGATTCACCTTAAAAAGAGGAAAGATATCAAATCATTCTCTTTTGTTTGTAATGGATAAACTGAAAAATTACAAACCGATTTTAAAAATTATTTCACCTATGGAAAGCTACATCATTCCGAAGTACCTAACATGAGCTATAAAATTCACGCGAAAATGTCGCCGGCGAAGTGCTTTATTAAATAAAGAGAAAAGATTTGATTTTTTGTGTTTGTTTTTTGTAGGCTTTCACGCTAATACGGCTGAACGGGTTTGGATGAAATTAGGCACACAGATAGACCATGACCTGGATTAGCACATAATATACTTTTTATTCCCATGTTCCCACGGAATCGAGACTTAAGCGGGTGAACCCCGTGGCGCAGCTCGTTCAATATACATATTATAAAGAAACCTGGGTAAAAATGAAGAAATATTTAAAAAAATCCTGAAATATTCTTTTGTCTCCAGCGTCCCGTAATTCTGTTTTGTCGTAAAATAATTTGATTATACTCACTCACCGGTCTTGTCTGTCTGTTCGATCTCACTCTATGTTAATTCGTCGAACAGCTTTTTAGGGAACGAAATTCGTTTAATTGTCTACTTAGTGCAGCTTTCGAAGAATTGGTATGGAAAAGCTGAATTCTCTTATATTACTCTTCCAGGATCTTGTTAAATTTTGTTTAAATTTTTAAATGTTTTAACATTATAAAATTTGATCTGAATTTGGTTAGATCTTTTGATTTATCAATAAAACCTTGGAATTTCTTGCCGTCTCTTCTCGTTATGAAATAACCAATCGGAAACGTGCTCCTAGTTGTGTGCTCTGACATTTCATAAGTGCCCATGTAGGTTTGTTAGACAAAAATTTGATGTTGAAGTTATACAAAACCTACTTACTTCATATTTAAACGAAACTGCATGAGCGTTTATAAAACTGTCTATAGGTTATTATGGCTAATAGCAACATTTTGAAAGCTTTCCAAACTCATGAAACTTTAAACCAGTCAAATTTGTAAGTCAATCAATCAAATAGTAATCCACAGCTGGACATAGCGCAGTCCACTCCAATGGCTGGGGCACAACACCCTGCCCTCTGCCTTCCGCATCCAGTCTGTCCCAGCCACCTTTTAAGGTCGTCAGCCCATTTAGTTGAATCGTGAGAATGTAACTTAGTACCAGCGGGTCTAAAAAGGCCACATAAAGCAATGCCTCTAAAAGTGATTCATTTCCTGAATTCCCCTATGATTATGCTATTTGACATTTTACTCAAATAAAGCATTTCATAAATTTTACGAATTTCCATACAAAACTGTCAAATAGACGAATTGCGTGCTGTCAACGCAGATAATATTATGAATTGTCAGTTTGTGACAATTTACGATTTTAAATATAATTCATACTAAGATCATATTATGATTCTGCCAAAGTGACCTTTTGAGACCCCTGGTAGTAAACTGACTACTTCAAATGTATCTTAGTTACAAAAACTGTATTATTTTCTAGATTTCTTAGTAAAATATTTTTAAACCAGTCTTGATTCTACCAGGAATTTAAAGATTAGTTAAAAATATCTTACTTCCCGAATTTGTATTTTTCTATGTCAATGATCTACATTTTTCAAACCTGGAAACGTTAGAAAAATATAGATCATAATATTTATTTCATTTATTCCCCGTCTGTGAAATTGACACACGTTTATTTGAATTAAATATTTGTATCAATTCTCGTGATTTGACAGAAGTGACGTTATCTTTTGTTTTGTGCACCTATAACATATACGATTATGTTAAACACTAAAAAAATACTGTCAGATTACGTAATCTGACAGTTTCGTTGAGTGTTTACCATTCTCGAATCTATCAGCTGTTGTTGACAAGTTAAACTGGTTATTATCGAAAAACAACATGATTTATAGAATAGATAGAGATAACTAGAATGACATCATAATAACGATACATACACGGATACCTGGATAAAACTATTGTAGCGAACGGCAGGAGCGCGTTCAACACCCCCACAGTCGTAGAGATGTTAGCACCAGTTGGTGGGGTCCGCGAGGGCCGATGCCTGCCTGTGCGGGTTGTTCGAAAGAGATACCACGGGCCCTGGCACACAGTCAACTAAAGGAACACGGGTGGGTTTTAGTCAGAAAAATCTGACAGGCCGTCTCGCTACGCCCAGAGCGGGAGAAGTTATTTGATGATTTCCCGACCGCAAAAAAAGTCACCCACAGAGTCGTCCTGGGAAATCTCCCACCATTGTTGATGTATGCTCCCTACTACCTAAGTCGAGTAACTCTGGTGGCGGCACCAGTCACCATGCACCCCTGAATGCAGATGTGTGTTGTGGGGTACAACTCACCAGGATCTATGGGAGAGACGGGTAGCGTAGAGAAGGCGATGAAATTAAATAGGCAGATTTTGTTTCTTGAGTCTTGTCCGCAGATTTAAGCTTCTACCTTGCTGTTGCCTCTTCGACGGCTGTGTTGCAATCAATTATGTCAATATAGATGATGTGTAAAAATTGATGCGATATCGATTTTTATCACTACTACTACTAATTACATTATTCATTATTAAAATTATCTTATCCCACATCGAAATGATAGAAGATTGAAAAGTTTATATTTCCACTTTTAATTAAAGAGAATAATCATTTAAAAATTGTGGTGTTTGGTATCTAAAGCCTGCAAACAGCCTCAAGGTAAATAAAACTAATGATTGTAAACTTATAATGAAGCAAAGTCACTTTCAACGATTTCTTTGATGTTGGCTAAGATTAAAATGTTTTTCATTCAGTTTTTTTATTTCGTAAATGCGTAAAAAATATCTAACGAAATGAATTATTACAAAATTTATTAATATTACTAGCTTTTGCACGTGACTTCGCCCGCGTGGAGAACGGGCACGGGAACGTACTGTCAAGATAAAAAGTATCGCCACGATTGCGGCGGTAGGTCCCCTCTTTGAGGAGTGCCTTGAGAGGCGGCACGGCGACCTCACCTTCCGCCTGACGCAGGTCCTCACCGTACACGGTTGTTTCGGGAGGTTCCTGTTTCGGATAAGGCGGGAGAAAACGCCTGTGTGTTTCCACTGCGAAGATCGCCCTAAGGACACGGTGGAGCATACGGTGGAGGTCTGCCCGGCTTGGGCGGAGCACCACCGTGTCCTCGTGGAGGCGATCGGCGGCGGCGATATCTCGAGTGTGGCCCTGGTCCAGGCCATGGTACGGAGCGAGAGTGCATGGGTAGCCGTCACCTCCTTCTGCGAAGCATTAATGCTTGGGAAGAGGGAGGCGGCACACGAGAGGGAGAGGCAGCAGATTTAGCGCTAAGTCTGAATCTAAATTGTCAATTTTGTAACTTCTTTATACAAAGAATGGAAATATTAATACATTTTAGACGTTATCCTGTCCAAATTTCAATAACTCATATAAAAATCCCATACAAAAAGGAGCATGCAGTCTTATTATACAAAGTTTTTGTGGCTATTGTTTTATTCAAGAGCACCTAAAACACCCGGAAACAATTTTTTCCGGGTGTTTTAGGTGCTTATTCGGGCCGACTCGCGTGGAATCGGAATCATGTCGATACAAGTTGCGTCTTGGCTTGTCGGGTAGTAAGCACGGATCCTACTAATCCTACTATCCTAGTAATATTGTAAATGTGAAAATTTGTATGTTTGGATGTTTGTTACTCAATCACGCAAAAACAGCAAAACGGATTGGGATGAAATTTGGCAAACAGATAGTTTATAACCTGGATTAACATAAATATAGGATTTTTATTTAGGTAGTACGTACTTGTGAGTCCTGACCACCACGCGAGTGAAGCCACTGGCAAAAGCTAGTTGTTTAATATTTCGTTTGTAATATAACCGAGATATACACAAATCTTTGAAACTTCTGAAATGGACTTCTATTGTTGTCCTGTATTAATTTGTTTATACTGGTTCGCATGGTTGCTTTATGGAAGAATTTAAACACATCTGACAATCACTATGTACGTTGAACGTTGCTCGACCTTTGGCGGAATCTGTACTAACATATAATAAAGCTGATAGTTTGTCTAGAACCACCAGTACAAGAGCCCAATTTTCGAGGAAGGCTATAAGTATTTCACATCGCGCTAGGACCCTAAGGAGACACAAGCAAATAGAAAGAAGTCAGAAAGAACGCCAAACGTTTTTAAATAACCGACGAAAAACTTCAACGCTGGGAGGTTCAGGACCAAGTAGGTACTGAATTTATCGTTACAGTTTGTGCGTCGAGTCGTGTATTAAAATGTATTTTCCCGTGCTGGT
This sequence comes from Polymixis lichenea, assembly GCA_949091785.1. Taxonomy (NCBI): domain Eukaryota; kingdom Metazoa; phylum Arthropoda; class Insecta; order Lepidoptera; family Noctuidae; genus Polymixis; species Polymixis lichenea. Next base: position 24,703,634 of record OX420939.1, read on the forward strand.
ACACAAATTGTGTCGTAGATGCCATATAAATTCCACCAGCCACCACACCAAAGAAATAAATAAATCCCACAATCAGGCACGTAAATCATATTTGCGGGCAGAATATTATCATAATAAGGAAACCGAGCATTTTCCCGCAAAAGATTGAGATATCCGAATATTACTGACAATTTGTCCAGACAGGAAAATGTACCTTAAGTAGATGTTAGGAAATATACGTAGAATATTTCCAAGTTAGGAATTAAAGAAGTTAAACGTATAAAGAGAAACGCGCGAGGACCGAATTACCGGTATTTTTCCATAACGTAACCAATTATCGTTATGTTAACGATAAAAAAGTAACGATAATAATACCGATACCCAAAATCAATTAACGTTATCTTAATACCAGTATCAGTATCGGTAAAAATAACAATTCTTATACCGGTAATTTATACGTCTATCACTTTCTCACTATGATGGTAAGGAGACTAGCATCTTTCGTCGAACGTGCGACTACCTTCGGCATGTATATGTCACCGTAAAATTGTAAATACCGTTAGATTATAATTTATCTCGAAAGTTTGTGAACTGTAACATACTGCTTACAATTTAACGCATTATTTTTCGGTAGTTTATTACCTATCGAAGTGAAACCGTCAAATTGTGAACCGGTATCAAGGCGGATAGTACCTTGCGCTATTACTAAATAGTCAAGTAAATGCCACTAACTTGGAAGTAGCGCTCAGCAGTTGCTGTCGTGGCATCGCTCGCTTCGCTCGCTCGGCTCGCGTGTGGTTAGTTACAGTTCTAACCTAGCTTATTTATATTGTTAGCATTATGGTGCATTTCGAAATTTATCGATAGTTTATAATCTCGCGATATAAATCTATCTCGCGAGATTTTACCGAATTAAACATTTTTTGGCTTCGCTACGCGGTACTTGTTTGCTACTTGTGATTTTTTTTAGAGCCAGAGGCGCGCATGGTGGTAGCTTCGACGTATTTTATATAATTTTTCACTTTTTGTATAGAAAATATGAAAAATGATTACCTACATGTTGAGTCCTAGAGGCTTATAGGTTTAATAGAGGGGGTCGAAATTTTCAATATTTTTGCGATAGGACATACCATTTTCGAGGTATGAGCCAAAGATATATAGACGCAACGCGATGTTTGTGTACCGTATGATTCTGAAATAAAACACGCTCGAGCGCGAGTCTTATCGTATTCGTGTCTTTCCGATCGTTCTAATATGCGTTGTTGCCGCTCCGCTTAGAAGAGCCAAATGCAAGGCACGCGAGGCGCTTTGTTTAGTTTGGCAACGTCGCACAAAATGTTGCTTCTTGTTAGATTTTAACAAAGTAACGATATTGGTAGCGCTATTTAAATACCGGTAAATCCTAGGATATAACGGTAACTGTAACGTTAAATATTTAACGGAACGACACGCAATGTTTTAGTAGTTTTACCGGTATTTTATTGGTAACAGTAACCTTTTAAAAGGATGGATTCGAAAGGAGTCGGATAAGGCTCAGTTATTTAGACCAAGATCTTTGAATGTTACTTAGATTGTAGCTAGCTGTCTAAATCAAAGCAGAAAATCTAGCTTTGGTTCAGACTTGTTCCTGTCCCCGTTGGCGGCTTAGTCTAACCGGATTCTGCTGAATACCTGTATTGAACACGGAGCATCTGACCTACAGAACCTTGCAGTTGGGTAACAAGATATTCCTTGGTAAGGCTGGATGACTTTTGGGCTTTCTGACTACCCGTAACAACTGTCAAAGATCTACGAATAACAGCCAGGACCAATGGCTTTTAATTATTTCCGGGGCACGTAGGAGTTTCGATGTGTAATTGATGGTCACTCATCCACAAACAGACCGCGGCAAGCGTAGCTTAACCTTCGAACGACCCGTGTGGTTGTTATGATTTAGCCACGAGCATCACACGTATGTACAAGCCTACTTGTATACTAAAATAAATATCATTTATCATCATTACTTATGACATCCATGTTCGTATAATCTTCATTAAAAAGATTGGTAGCCATTTATATTGTTTTATTTAATTTTGTTTTCTTTTGTTTGCAGATTTCCAAAATGGCGAAGACCAAGGAGCTGATGGAGATAGACAACTTTAAGTCAACGTAAGTTTTGAATACATTTTAAAATAAATTATATTGAATAAAAATCTAAGGTATGATTTTTCTATAGTCAGAATAAAGATTCAAGAAGTTTTTATTATTTGTATAGAATATTTTTTGTCACACTTTTAAATTTATTCTTCAGACTTATGACGTTATGAGAATAAGTGTTGAAAAATCAGCACTATCGTAACTGTTTCTGACTTTTTTATTGTAAAATAATTAATAATATACCTGAGGTAGCTGGTTCTAGCAACATAATTAGAACCTTATTGTCAATTAAAATTCCATATACATTTTTTTATGGAAGATTCTCATGGCAATAAAAACAATACTTTAAGAAAACCGTGTGAAAATGTTTCATGACGTCATCAGCTCAGCAAAGTTCCAGAATTTATAAAATTAGGTACCACTAAATCGCTTCATCCTGATTCCACTATTTGTCAAATAAATAGGAACTGCCAATATAAAGTTTATTTTCTTCTTTTAGAGCATTTAAAGAAAAACTTGTCATTCAAAATGTTTTTTACTAAAAATTTATTTAGTTTCCTCATATTACCTCAATTAAAAAACACTGGATTTGATTCAATTTTGTATTTCAATAGAAATGGCTTTTTTAATACCTCAAATAAAGTAGCAGAAATAAGTATTATAAAAACCGTGTATAAAACAACGAACACTTTTACACCATTGAGTTTCGTGAAACGTCTACAATGAATGATACGTAATTTGATACGATTTATTTCTGTAAATATGTTTAAAAAAGACTCATTTACCTTCACGTCAAATATAAGTGAATATGGTGTTTTAAAACTAGGTGAGGTCAATTTTAATGACTAGTTACGCCATACGTTTCACCTGCATAAGTCTCGATCCCGTAAGAATATTGGGACATAAAAGATCTCATACCCTCATCAAGGTCATAGTTTAACTATGTGCCAAATTTCATATAAATCCGTTACTCCGTTTTGTCGTAAAAGCGTAACAAAACAAAATATCAAATGTGTTCCCTATGTAATATCAGTTTAGATGAACCAGAATTAGAACCAGTATTAGATTTTAATTTTAGAAAATTGGCAGTAATATAATATCCACCTGTCAGTTTCTTACATATTTTCATCAAGTATTGATTATAACCTACTTGTCACCACCATAGCCCCTGGGAAGTCCACACAATCAGTTTGATAATAACGGCCTCCTAAGCTAAAACATTTCGGCATATCCCAATTTTTTGCCCAAACCTCGAAAACCCAACGGATCTAAATAAAACCTTCAATTTATAAGTGTGCAAACAAGTCAGTGATGCATATCAACAATAGAAATTAAGCCCAGAGGTTTTCATTGACTATTTGATGACAAAAACCCGTTCCGTACCATTGGGCAGCACATCACAAGGTCGCTGCTGAGAGGTATTTGTGGATCACTTGCGTAGTTTGTGATGTGTATCTGATGCTCGTGTGGTAGAACCCGTAGCAAGTTTACATAACTAGAAATTCAGAGCCTCAAATACACGTATGGTGTATATTGTTTTTTCTTTATGTGAATTTACATAGTTGTAGTAAAGAATGTGGTCATTGGAATGAATATTATGTTTTAGAAGTAAAAAACTTTTGTATAAGTTTCTAAACCTACGGCCAGATGAGTTGTAGGATGATCTGGTTGGTCAACCAGCTCTCTAAAAGTTACCTGTACATAGAATGTTGCGTCTTTTGAGTCTTTTGACACAATTTTATTGTGTAGAAGATTCGAAAGATAACTGAAATCATTTTAGTCAACTGAAATGTATAATTAGGTTTTTAGCCGCGTTGTGCGATTTTTGATAGAGACAAAACTTACCTATGGGTTCCCGACTTGCTAATGTGACCGCGTCAACGACTTGCCAATGTGACGTGTTTTTATTGCCAAAGTTTTAAATTCTCTCCGCAGTCCCCATGACTGTTTTTTTTTTCAACATAATTAGTATTGCCTTGAATTATTAGTTGACTAGAGACCTGAAACTGCACCTTCCTATAACTCATCACAAAGATCAGTCTTATCTACTCAAAGATACATTAACCACCATATTGAAAGTTGTACCTTATTATTTCATTTTTCTTTTCAGAGCGGACCTGACGAGTAATCCAGGATTCCAGTCTTCTCTTAGCATAGCTTCGAAGAACGTTGATGAAAAGCCATACAACCCATTTGAGCACAGAACTGTAGAACATCCTAATTCGTAAGTATATTTTACTACTATGAATTTATGTGTACAGCGTTATTATATCCCAGGTTAAAATTAATCATTAACATAATTAAAATTTCGTTCTAAATAGAATACAATGTAATATAAAATACTCTTTATTACGTAACCATAAAAATGTCTAATGAACTGATAACAAAACCAAACAATCCGACCACTGAATCATCGGTAACTTTACGGAGCTTTTACCATCGTACTCAGTAATATCATAAAACGTGATAATATTAGTTAAGTGCGGAACATTTACATAAATTAAAAAAACATTGAAGATTAATACTGAATCCCTTATAACCAAAATCCTACCAAACGCGAACGTTAATGTTGCACATTATTCAAATGATGTCATAACATCCTTTATTCTTCCCCGGTTTGAAAAAAGGAATGAGAAATGCAACCTCTTTGAGAGGCCTGGGTAATGTTGCGCTTTACATCAGGTTATTTAAATCATTTATCTTAAGAACGGTCTGAAGGATGTTGGGAAGTGTCCTGATTAATTTTTAAAACGTAGATACACTTTGTTCATGACACTGAACTGATATTTTTTTTAACACAAAAGGCTGACAATTTTCAGACCGATGATATAAATTGGTAATAAAACTTACAAACCGGCCAAGTGCTTGTCGAACAACAAACAGTGAAAGGTTATGTAGTTGTGATGGATAGTTACACATGAACAGTATTGACTACCAAAATAAGTTTGTCTTCCATAGTATTTCTAGAAAAAACAAAGTTATTTCTTCAGTTGTAACCGAAAACATCCCATTACACACAATGAGCATTGATTTTTTCACGGAACCGTATAAACAAATAATAATAATAAGTTATAATAAAGAATTATGAGCTGACTTTAGCCCCTCTAATCGATCTCCCTTTTATAATGGTGTGTATTAACTTACTCCTTCACAGCTACAGAGCTAGCAGGCACGAGTGATTTTAGTCACCGTGACAGTTTTGCCGATTTTGTCCGGTCTGAGGATAAAATAGAGATGCATACACGTTACGACATGATAACCTGGTGACACTTTCATCCGCCGACCCACTAACAAGCCCGTGACCAAATTGTTAAAGCGCTGCTAGATTTCAAAGGACGCGTGCGCACGGAACCCAAAATTGACTTTCCGCGTATCCTCTTGCGTTCTCGGTCCGCATTCGCTTTCCAATTATCGACAGGATGGGGCAACACTTAAACATGGTGTCAGTATCTTTCCATAGCGTGTCTGAGGACGAGGACGATAGATTATCAAAGTTTATAAAACATAGCGTAGCGTTTCCATATATTAGTCTCTCACACCAAAGGGGATACACCCAGTATTCTTTTTTACAAAATTGTCTTTTCGTGTGTGATTCGTAGAAAATTACAGTTTCATCCAAATCCATGTTGACAAATAAAACCCGGATTTTCTGGAAAAACTTTTGGTGACTGTGTTTCGTCGTGAGCGCACTCCACGGTGATGCCATGACGTGATAGTGACAGAAACTTTTTTGTCACGCTAACAAAACTCAGTCATACACGATTAAGACATATTCTCAGAATACCGTAAAGTCAAAATTTTAAACATTCAATCAACTAATAAAAGATGTTTATACCTTCTGAAATTAGCATACAATTATCAACTTTAAGTAAGCGTGAGGCGAAAAAGAAGCAAATTGACTCAACAAAGGAAAATAAGCCGATACGTAAATTACACAAAAACTCAGTTCTTGGTATAAATTCCTATGTAATAACAATATGAAATACGTATGTAAATATTATCCACGCATTCTGAAATTAACGTGTCTATTTGAATATATTTTTTCAACCGACTTTGGAACTTACAAAGTACTAACTTTATGAGGTACGCGAAAATATCCAAAGAACCTTTTGTAACGCAAATTATTCCACAGATACTCTTTTGTTAGTTAAAATGTAAGAGGCTAAAACAAATTTAAGGTGTCATCTATGTTATAATAAACAGATTTAAAAATAAAAGAACAAAGTCATTAAATCTTACAAAGCAAGCTTGAAATAATGACAGCACATTCGAACGTGAGCAGTATAAATGGTAAAGACAAAAATTAAAAATCGTGCGTTGAATTTTTTTCATTTCAACCACGTTTTTGAAATAAATCTCTTGCATGTTGCAAAGATTCCAAATTTTGCGACATGTTATGATGGGCTAAGTGGTTGGCTTCTTCGTTACGATTGGGTTTTATTCCCACCCCAAACAACTAGGTATGATCTTAAACTCTTTGTCATTGTCATTGTCTTATTTGTCTTGTCATTGTCTGGAAGTCGTGCAGTACTTGGAACTGAAGACCAGTTCAATTCTGAGGGTTGAAAGGTTGGAATCGCTCCACGACATGAACTTTAAGTAATTTGTGGTACGAGTTCCAACTCATCATCGGCAAACAGCACTGCTTGAAAGAGGACTTTTGGCTGAATGGTGTCGTATATCGACTTTTTCGAGGACGGTTACGCGACACCTTGCAGCGAAACACGACGCCATCAACTACGTGTTTAGTTGTAGTTCTAAGCTGGTTCTTATGTATTAGTTTGTTATTTTTGTTTAATATTATTTTGTGTATTTTATGTATGGGCCTTAGTTGCCTGATAATAAAATGATAATTATTTTCAGGAGTGTTCTTTTTCTGAGCTCTAGGCTGGTTTTAAGCTGCATTTACGGGCCAAAACCAAGTAAATGTAGCGAGTGGTGAACTTTAAGTTGAGAGTGTATTTTCGTCCAACTGCATAAATTTCCTAACGATTCTGCATGTGTTTAGGATGTCTGCTTTCTGCAGATTGATGTAGAGGGACTCTTCTAGGTCTATTACTTTCAAGCTACGGAGAAAATGGTTGGGAATAACACCTGTCGTGGAGACCACTAGAGGAACAACATAACTTTATCTTGTCTCCAAATAAAAAAAAAATCAAAATTCGTGTTACTTCTTCCATAAGATCAGCGTATTTGCTAATTTTTTTGTGATTGTTTTTGTACGTTAGGGGTGTTGGGAACTGCAATGTCTATGAGATAAGCGGTTTTCCTTATTTTATCGTGAAAGGTTATGTCTGGTCTATTGTAGGGGTTGGCCCTATCTTTAAGTATGTCGCGATCGTAATACAGTTTATGTGTGCCATTTTTTAGGATATGTTTAAGAGCTTGATTTTGGTGAATAATGTTTGCAACCTGGTTGTGCCTGTGAGTGTAGTCTGCTTGTGTGAGAGTTGTGCATGCTCCAGTAATGTAATGAAGGTTTCTGACTGAATGTGGCATCTGTGGCATTTATCGTTTGATCTTGTATAGCCATAATGAAGCCTTCTGTTTCAGGGAACAGGTTTCCTATTTTAAGCCACTTATTAGACGCTACTATATTAATATGGGATTGGTCTAAATCGTGAGGGTGTCTACCGTGAAAGACTTTCTTTTTCCAGTTTTGGTTCTGTGAATTAAATAATGTTTTAAGCCCAGTGATCTGTTTCTTCCAAAGGTGATGGATGTCGATTAGGCCTCTCCCTCCGTTCTGTCTTTTGATGGTCAGTCGATCGATTGCAGATTTAGGGCGCAGGTTTTTGTGTTTTGTGAGAATTGTGCGGGTGGTTCTCTCTAACTTTTCGATGTCAGTTTTTGACTATTTTATGACTCCGAATAAGTAGATCAATATTGGTATGGAAAATGTATTCAAGGCTTTAATAAGATTTTTTCCTGATAGTTATTTTTTGCAAACCACGTTAAGTATCCTTCAATATTCTGTATTTAGTGTCTGTCTAATTACTGTGTGGTCGAGTCCCTTAAGTTGCATGAATCCTAAATATTTGTATAGATGTGTTGATTCCATTGCATCAATGGTGTCGGTATCGTTAACTGTATAGCTGCCAGGTTTGATATTACCTCTTATGACATGTGATGTCTTGCACTTGTCTAACCCAAATTTCATATTTATTTCTTGGCTAAATTCTGTCGTGACTTCTATAAGCATTTTATTTCTTTTGCGGTTATTAAGCTGTAGTTTCGTTTTCTCATGGGACATTATGTTACGCAAAAATCTATTATTTTTGAATTCATCTTGTAAATCTCTATAATTTTAATCAGCCAGGTGTGGTAGACTATCGAAAGCTTTTTGGTAATCTACTGTAGGTACAATGATGATTTCACTCTCAGCTATTATATTGTGATGTTCAATTTGTGAGTTGATTTTTGGTGTGATTGCTGATGTTAATATTTTGTAAATAGTAAGTAGGCATATGATTGGTCTGTAATGGGAAGGTTGTGTTGTATATGTAGTTTTAGGCAGCATGTATGTTGTTCCCGTTGCAATGAAATCAGGTACGTTCTGTTGTTCTAAAATAATTTCCGCTAAGTTTTTTGCCACATACTTGTGTAGATTCGTTAGTTTTTTGTACCAAAAACTTCGTGTTTTGTCAATACGCGGTGACTTAAATTTACGTAATCTGGCTGTTATATTTGTAATATCAGACTCTGTGATCTCTTTAAATTCCATTTCACCTCTTGGTCTCCATTTTGTTGCTTCTACTGTGATCCAAGTTGCTTTATCATTGTGTTGTAGTTGTTCTTCCCCGATGCTAGACCAGAATGTTTCTAGGTGTTTTTTTGATACTTCGTCTATGTTGTTTTCTATTTTTATATCAGTATGTGTTTTCTGTATGTTTCTTTAAAATACTTTTTCATTCATAGCAAAAATTGCATTATCATTTTTGCGCTATTGTGCCTTCACATATCTCCGAAGTCTATGAACTATAGGGGCCAGTTTCTGCTTTTATGTGTCCAGAAAGGTCTTCTATTGCTAGTTTCGTGTCTAGTGTGATTAGAATAATGATTAAATATTGTTTCAACTCTCTTAACTACTTTTTGCAATCTGATGCCATTGATATAATGTGTCAACCTAATAGCTTCGGACGCTAATAGATCTACATCGGGTCCATATAGGGCCCGGAAAAGGCGTCTGTGAAGCTCCTTACTCTGCCATACCTCCATGTGATCATTAGTGTCAAGCAGCCAAGGAGAGCGGGGTGAGGCTATTTGTATTGTCCACCTCAAACACATCTCGATGCATACCCACGTCGGCTCGTAGGAAATATTCCCTGAGACTGCATAACTCGCGATTGCGAAGGGTCTTAGCGTTTAAGAAGCCTCGGCCTCCACACTATCGCGGGATATACAGTCTCATTACCGATGAACGTGCAGCAGTGTACGGTCCCTCCTATCCAGGGCATCGAATTCGGTCTGAGCCCATTTGAGTATGCCGAAAGAGTACATCAAAACTGGCATGACCCAACCGTTGAAGGCGCGCACCTTGTTTCCGCCTGATAAAAGACTATTAAATACTTTCTTCAGGCGGCCAAAGAAGCGTTCCTTAAACGATTGCTTCATGTCAGAAACATTGATGCCCAGTACTTCCGACATACCCAAATACTTAAACGTTTCAGTTGTGGAGAAGGCACGAAGGTTTATGGAATCCGAGAGTTCGTTTCCCACGGATTCCACAATCTTCCCTCGCTTTACGTGCTTGACCGCACATTTGTTCACACCAAATTCCATCCTGATAGCGCTACTGAAAGTTTCAGTTACTTTTAGTAGCTCCATCAGTTGCAAATTGTTCGGGGCAAAGAGTTTTAGGTCATCCATGTAGAGGAGGTGAGGTATAAAATCAAAATCAAAATCAAAAGTCATTTATTCAAACTAGGCTGAGAGTCAGCACTTTCTGAACGTCAAAATTACATAAGACAGTCCCCCAAAACGCCCGCCCTTCACCACTTCCTAGTGCTTTAGCTGGGAAGAAGAAGTGGCGCAACAAACTCCCCAGCAGCACAGCTGTCTGTTATGTTAGAAGAACTTGATTCTATACAATAATAGCATATCATTAACATTCAACAATAAATGAAAATTTAATTGATAAAAATTAAAAAAAAAATGGTTTATGCAGTCGAGTTAAATAAACAATGATATGAAGTAATTCATATGACCTGTCAGTAGTTAAGCCAATTCTGGTGAAAGAACACAAACGTTGTCTTGAGTTAATCACAGCGACCAACAATTCTTATCGGTTAAGTAGTCGTTGATAGAATAATAAGCCTTCGTAGTAGTAAGATTTGATTTTACTTTCGCTATAAACGCATTAAAATGTAAATCTAGCAAAGAAGAGGGAAGCTTGTTATAAAAGGTTATACCAAGACTACCAAAAGAGTTATGAACTTTATGAAGCCGGTGAAAGGGAGCACGTAGTTTGTCCTTATTTCTAGTATTAATATTATGAATATCACTGTTTTTAGTGTATAAGTGTATATTTTGCCTTATTTATAAGATGTTAGCGAAGATGAATTGCGATGCCACCGTGAGAATACCAATATCTTAAAAAAAATCTCTCAGAGAAACTCTAGCACCTAGTTGGTAAATTGCACGAACAGCTCGTTTTTGAAGAACAAAAATGTTTTGAATGTCAGCGGCTTTACCCCACAGCAAAATGCCGTAAGACATAACGCTATGAAAATAACTAAAATAGACTAACCGAGCTGTATCAACGTCAGTGTATTGTCTTACTTTTCTGACGGCGTAGGCGACCGAACTGAGCCTTCCGGCTAGGCTTGATATATGTGATCCCCACTGAAGTTTGGCATCTACTGTTATGCCAAGAAAAACGGCCGATTCTACAGTTGCAAGCACCTCATTATCTATGACGATGTTGGGTCCCAGATTTCTTACATTCGGTAAAGCGAATTTATACGTATAACCTGACCACCTCTCCTCAGCCAATAGCCTATACCTGATTTCTTCACCAGTGTGCTTAGAGGATTCAGGGCTAGGCAGAACCAAAGCGGACTCAAACTGTCACCCTGAAATATACCTCGCTATTGCCTCATACATGACATCAGGAAGTTGCGCAGAGTTGTATCTACTTTATACAACTCCAGCACCCTCATGAGCCACGTATATAGCACCGAGTCATAGGCTTTCTTGTAATTTATCCAACATGTCGAAAGATCCTTTCGGGAACGACAAACCTGTTGGTTAACGGCCATATCAATGAGGAGCAGCTCCTTAGTACCTCAAGACCCGCTCCGACATTCATTTTGAGAGATAGACATGATGGAGTTACTGTTTATATGATTTCAAATCTTAGCTCTCAAAATGGATGTAAGAACTTTATAGACCGTCGGCAAATACGTAATCGGCCTATAATTGATGCATTCCGCGGTACTACCTGATTTATGGAGCAGGTGAGTTACTCCTGTTGTTAGAAACTGGGGTAGCGAACCAGACTCTAAAACAATCTGGTACTGAGCCGCCAAGCCAGCATGCGACCATTTAATCCAAAAGTTGTGCAGCCCGTCCGGCCTTGGAGATTTTCAGTTGGGCAACGGACGGTCTGCGCGAGCTACATTTTGGGGGCAGATGGAAATAGCCACCATTTCTGGTATTGGATCGCCCAATCACCTTCGATGACCAACCAGATACTACGCCAAAAAGAACACATGGCATCATCATCCGGTAGGCGCGTGTCAGCCACACTTTGTTTCGCTCGCTCCCAAGTTCTATGTGCCCACCTTTCATCACTTTCGAAAGTGCGGCGAAAAGTCTATTAACTGCTCCTAAATTACATTATTAATATTTAATCTTTTTATTTTTTTACAATGTCTGAAATATTCTCGTCATTATTTGATATTATACATCAATTATTCTAATATCGACTATTTATTAGTGATAACTATGGAAATCATGTCACTTGGTTTTAATACCTTGGCTCATTTCTTTCATGTAGATTCTTTTACATATTGTGAATGAGTGAACGTTGTAGACCTTACAGACTGTACATTTGTAGACGAATTTCTATACATTTTTTCATTCTCTAACTACCTGGTACTTACTGACAAGCCTGCACTGTCCTTCCATACCTGTTATCAATGTAATTTGAAAACATCGTAAAAGCCAATTATTTTTGAAAGAGTAACCGTGGAGTTTCTTGCCGGCTCTTCTCCATAAGAAGCGACAAATTGGAACCATGCACCAGCGTCTGACGTTTCATAAGTGCCCTTGCAGATTTATGTGAAATAAAATATTATGATTTGATTTGATTTGATATTGTTTTTCCTAAGTTATATCTGTGTCAACATTAAACGTTCAATTTTTTTTATTTTAATAACTTTGTTTGGCGAAAATGGGTCTCTTTGTAAATTTCACATTAATTATTTTCTTTATTTGGTTCAGAAACTCAGAAAAATTGGTCGCAAAGTTGAAATTTTCCACTTTTGGAACAGTTTATGATTAGACGAAATGTAAGGATAATAATGAATTACTCGTGAATTAATAAAGACTTAATTAAACCGCAAACATAATCATATTAGGGTAAGGAAAACTTTTAGCTTTTAAGTAAAAGTTGTCATTATAAGACGAAAGTGTTCGTTTAGTAAAAGAAAATACGGAAATGGAACGATACAAGTGATTAATAAGTTGACAACATTACCAGATAATTAGAATGAAGGTTCTAACATGAGTTCACACAATTAAAAACACCAAATGTATTTATTTATGTACTTGTTTTTCCAAAGTAGGGCAAAATGTAAAAAACACAAAAGCTATTCCCTATATTTAGCACAGTAGTGTGCCCAAATGTAGTCACTTATTTCGTTTTGAACATGTAACGCCTCTGAATGTAGTTAACATTGTTAACACACTTAAGTCTAAAAACACTGGAGATTACTGGGGGATCTCATAAATAAATGTGTTGATTTAGGATCTTTTCATGACCTCATGAAGAGTAGTAAAGACATACCATTATTTAAATCAGGTAATAAAAAATAACGTTGGAAATTTCAGGCCTATTTCTATTTTACCTGCATTTAGGAAAAATATGAGAAAATTTAATACTCAAGGAATTGCTAAGACATTTTAATTTAAATAGCCTCCTTCATGATGAAGAATATGGCTTTACAAAAGGTCCTTGGACTACAGATGCGGGTGTTGTTCTGCTGAAAAACATTTTTAACGCGTGGGAAAACTCGCGAAATGCTGTTGAAATTTTCTGTGATCTCTTCAAAGCCTTTGATTGCGTGCATCATGACACGCTTTAGCGGAAACTACGTCATTACGGTATTCAAAACGAAGCTCTCAGCGTAATAAGTTCTTATTTGCAAAATAGGCACCAATGTGTAGATGTTAATTTCTATTTATAGGATATCTGTGACGTTGTACTGTTTGCTGATGATACCTCTCTTGTCATTAAAGTAGACAGGAACAAACAAGATTTTGACGACGTAAGCAGTGCACTCTCAAAGGTTACGGTCTTACGGATTGGTTTACCATAAATAACCTAGTTCTCAATGCCAAGAAAAAGAAATGTTTAAAGTTCGCCTTACCGAATGTTAAGAATCTAGGACCCAACATCGTCTTAGATAATGAGGTGCTTGAAACCGTAGACTCGGCAATTTTTATGGGCTTAACAGTAGATGCCAAATTTCAGTGGGGATTACATATATTGAGCATAGCTGGAAGGCTCAGATCGGCCGCCTAAGCCGTCAGGAAAAAAAGGCAGAACACTGACGTTGATACAACTCGGTTAGTTTATTTTAGTTATTTTCATAGCGTTATGTCCTACGGCATTCTGCTGTGGGGCAAAGCCGCTGACATTCAAAATATTTTTGTTCTTCAAAAACGACCTGTTCGAGCAATTTACCAACTACTTGCTAGAGTTTCTCTGAGAGATTTTTGTTTAAAGATATTGGGATTCTCACGGTGGCATCGCAATTCATCTTTGCCAACATCTTATATATTAGGCAAAATATACACTTGTCCACTAAAAACAGTGATATTCATAATATTAATACTAGAAATAAGGACAACCTACGTGTTCCCTTTCACCGGCTTCATAAAGTTCATAACTCTTTTGGTAGTCTTGGTATAACTTTTATAACAAGCTTCCCTCTTCTTCGCTGGATTTGCATTTTAATGCGTTTAAAGCTAAAGTAAAATCCACCCGCTGTTCAATCAGCGACTACTTAAACGATAAGAATTTTTGGTCGCTGTGCTCAAGACAATGTTTATGTTCTTCACCAGAATTAGCTTGCCTACTGTCAGCTTATATAATTATATTAATTCATATGACTGCTTATTTTATTTGCCTGTATAATTCAGTTTATTTTAATTTATGATTGACTAAATCCACTCATTACAGTTTTTTTTATGAGTTGTGCAATATGTAGTTAGCTAGTAACTTCGACAGTTCATATTATTCTTGCCAGTGCAACCGACAGCAAGTTCGTCGTGCTCCCTTAGATGTCACTGCTTACGGTAGCGTCGGGGGTCCTGCTGCCTCCTTCCCTCAAATATAGCGAGGGACCCCCCTCGCTATAGTGGCTGATCTTTGCGTTAGGCTCCTGAACGGGTGCTGCTTGTGGTGACTGGTCGTCTTGCCGACCATAGTTTTGTTATTGTTAATTGTTTCAACTTTTTATTAATTTTATTCCAAAGGTCCCAGTTTAACTGTTGTTACTTCTAGTTATAGCTAAATATACATCATGCACAATTCCTTATGTAAGCGGGCACGCTCTTTGAAGCTGGAGGCGTTTATTTAAATAGTAAATTCTCGTTTACGTTTATTTTGAATTTTTGTTAATTATTATTTCTTTCAACTTGAGTCCCTATAGTTTTCAATGTTTTGTTGGTATATTGGCGTTTGCTCGCTGACATAGTGCAAATTTAATGTTTTTTTGTGTTTTGTAATGTTAATTACCTACTATTGTATAGAATCAATTTCTTCTAACATAACAGACAGTTGTGCTGCTGGGGAGTTTGTTGTGCCTCTTCTTCTTCCCAGCTAAAGCTCTAGGAAGTGGTGAAAGCCGGGCGTTTTGGGGGGACTGTCTTATATAATTTTGACGTTCAAAAAGAGCTGAGTCTTTTGATTTTGATTTTGATTTTTGTCAAGTTACGAGAACATAAATGCGTGACATAGTAGTTAGGTTTATTTTCAGGTTTCGTCCCGTGGTAAAATTTGTTTGTATTGATTTGTACATTGTACAAAGACCCCTTAATTTTAATTTTTTGTTATTACAAATACACCGATTGCACAAATTGCAATTTAGTGGACTGCCTCGTTGGTCTAGTGGTCGTAAGCGCTACTGCTGAGTATAAGGTCCTCGTTTCGATTCCCACGTCCACCGAAGTGTTATTGGGTTTTTCTATCTGGAATTTCTCAGCATCAGCATTGGATTTGTCCCCGGTTGATGGCAATAGGCTCGCCCTTTATTACATGTGACTGCAACATAACTGGCGAAATATGGGTGTACCTACTATAGGTACACCTCTGCCCAACCCTTTGGGGCAATAAGGCGTGATGTTATGTTTATTTGTCAATTACACCTTGTAATTGCATTTTTTTTCTGTTTGCAGAACTATTGGATCAATAGTACATCTCCTGAAATGCTGCCTGGGCTCCGGTATCTTGGCCATGCCTGCTGCCTTCAAGAACTCAGGACTTATAGTGGGCACCATAGGAACGTTAATAGCTGGATTTGTTTGCACTCATACGGTACATATTTTGGTAAGTGGCATCTCTTGATTTTTTTATTGTTCTATGACGTATACTTTACTACCTACTTTGCCGCCCTAAGGATCTATAACACTTGCACGTCATGAAACGACAAAATATCTTATGTTATTGTCTATTTGTAACAGTTTCATCGTTTCAAATAATTTAATCCTTACTGAAGTTTCAATGTACTGGAAATGTTGTCAAAACTGTTTAATCAATTACGACTATATTGAGCTCTAACCTCATCTTATGGAAGTAAAAACTTGACGAAGACGGCGGGCCGACGGAGGAAACTAACAAAAGAAGACTGGGTCTATAGCAAGCGGGTTTTTGGACCAATAGCCATAAAATAGCAATGTTTGTGTGGGGATACTCTAAAAGTTAGGGAAGTCAGTTTAATAAGAATGTTTTCCTGTAGTTACAACGTTAAAGCGTACCCGTCCAAATATCCACCTTGTGTTTTATTCAGAACGGATTCAGATTTTGATGCCCTGTTGCACAAGCGTATAGATGAGGTATCCCTATATAAATATCAAAATCTTTTCGAAATTAACAACTAATTGATTTTGAAAGGAGACTGGGCAGTTATGACTGCCTTTCAAAATCAGTTATTAAAGTTTTAAAAATAGAGTGATTGAGTGTTTATGTAAACATGCCTATTCAATGTATAGACGTGGTAGAACTTGGAAGCGTAGTGATCGGTTTTAATACAGTTACTGTATTAGTCTGAATTAATAAAGCAAGTCAAAATAGATGTTGTGGTTATAGGAACAGCTATATAGCTATATAGTTGAGCTCCTTAAGCTCTGAGCTGAGCAACACGATTACTGACAAATGCTTGCACTGACTGGACAGATCCACCAAAACTAAGTGGACTAAACTTATGTCAGACCAAGGTTATGTCTGGACATTAAAAAAGTCTTTGACCTCTGATTTTGTTTTGCCATTTTTTCTCAGGGGTAGGCGGATGGGAAATTACAACTCCATTTAGATTACCTATATGACGTGTAAAAGTGATTCTGATATCCTAATTACAAAATGAATGATTTACTTATTAAATCAAATCAAATCATTTTTATTTGTGTAACATAGGTAGTGTTTACAGTTCTTAAATTAAAGTCATAGGTCGCTATGTTATGCCAAGAGGCGTACAAATATAGTGGCATGCGAAATAAAATAATGATCAAGCGAGGACTACGTCATTTATATTTCGTTCTTAGGCGCTGACGGATGAATTATGTAAGGAAGATTAACGAATACCGGTTGGTAAGCTAAGTATTCTTTAATTTTTCAGTTCCAGAGTCCAGAAAATTAATTACTCCCCGCTCTTCCCTCATTGCAAACTCAGTTAACATAAACGTATTATCGTCTAGACGTCTTGACAACAAGTTATGAGAAGCAATAATGTTCAGACTCGGGACGTAAAGTTATTAAAATATGAAAGATGCCATTAAAAATTCAAATTGAAGATAGGTTTTTAAATCAGGTACAGTTATAATATCAGTATTTTATCGTTTTATGATAACGCTTCTATACCTACATATTATAAATTAAACGTGCATTTCGTGTGAATCTGTGTGACCGCGTTGTTCTTTTAAAGTACGAAACAGATATTGATGTGGTTTTCACCATCATTCAGAGCATTTATTCATTATTATTAGGTAATGTAGGTCTATGCGTATCATTCTCTTAAAGGAAGAAGAAGGCACACAACATTTACAGAAAAACAGATAAAACTTAAAATAGCATTGTGTGCCTCACGTTTTATAATATTAAAGTTACAAGTGATCTAAAAATCTCGGTATTTTGTCGCGTTGCGTGACGCTAGATATTAGTAAGTAAATGAGGATTATTAAGGACTATTACAGATAAGCATGTGAAGATTGATTCTTCTCTATCTTAATTTCATTAGTAAGTTAATCCTGGCATTTCTTCATCACTGGCCACTTCAACGTCCTAAATTCAAATTCAAATTAGGAAGCATGAAATGGCCAGTAAACTTTGTGAGAAAATAAACGGTGCAACAAACTGACCGTTTAATAGTATGCAAAAAGTTCAACGAATCGTAGTGGTAATATTTTCATGGTTAGAAATATATTTCCATAATTTAGATTCGCATATACAAATTTTAAAGCATATTCTAACAAAAGTGTACAGTTTTGAAAGACAATAGGAAAAACGAGGCGGTAAACCTAGCACAATAGGCTTGCTATAAATGAAACTGGTATTTTGAATATATAAAATTGAAGTTCAAATGTTTCAAAGAAATATAACTATAGGTGTTAAACGTGATTGGAGACTCCAGCAGTAGACTGGTAAAAAAAAATGTCCTCCAGACCGAATTTCGGCCATGCCAGGCAATCTTCCGTCTAGATTGCCTGACATGGCCGAAATTCTACGTGACTAGAAATCTACGTGGGAAATATTATAGTGCACTCACTCTTTCCTCACTGTCATAATCCGATGGGACGGCAGTACGACATGACTAGAAAGAAATCAGGCGCAGGACCAACGGCTTGACGTGTTTTCCGAAGCACGGAGGTATCACACCGCCAACGTTACTTCCAAACTCCGGGCTGTTACTGAAAAATGTCTAATGGTAAAACCCAAAATCATTGCCCAACTTGGGAATCGAACCTAGAACCGACTGCCATAAGGTTAAGACGACGTGATGATCTTATAGAAAACATTGTGTGACGTAGTCTGGGTCAAATCTTTCTTTGAGAATCAATTTGGTATTCTCATTTTATTATTGTTGTTCAAACACTAACCAATATTTTATTTTTATTTGTATTTAAAATGTAATGTCAGTAAATATTTGTCGTGTTGACTAATGGAATGTCTTTTTTCAGGTAAAAGTCTCTCAAGAAGTTTGCGTGGACGCAAAGAAACCATCACTTAGTTTTGCTGAAACTTGTGGAGCGGCGTTTACTTACGGACCAAAGAAATTACAAACATGGGGAAATTTTATAAAGTAAGTTAATTATCTAGCTTGCTTGCAATTAGCTAGCTTGCAAAGTGACTCATTTAACTAAACGTATACCTACGCTTCAAAATGAAATATTTTTTTCAAATAGATATTTAGAAGGCACTTTTGATCGTACAAATTAATAAAAAATAAAGATATAAATAAAGAAAATATATTCATATTCTTATTCATATTTTTATTTGCATTCCATAATGTTGAAAGGTCTTACAATTGGCTTAAAGCTAAGGTACAATTACGGACCCTGTTGGGCACAGCAAAAAGTTTTTTTTTTTTAATTATTAATTATTAATAATTAAAAAAAATGCGACTCGATGTTCTGCGATTTCGGCGGTCTCTCCAACTCTGGAGCCATAGCGCTTGATGGTGCGCTTCTCCCAGTCTGCTCCGACTTTCAGTATCTCGGTTCACTCGTGCAAAGCGATGGCGAAGTAGATCGGACGGTAAAGCACAGAATTAACACTGGATGGATGAAATGGCGGCAGGTTACGGGAACAATCTGCAACTCCCACATTCCCCTTAAACTTAAAGGGAAGATATATAAAACCATGGTAAGACCTGCCGTCTTGTATGGATCCGAATGTTGGGCCACAAAAGGGATGAATGAAAAGCAATTGCATGTAGCCGAGATGAGAATGTTAAGAGGGATGTGTGGTGTTACACGGAGGGATAGAATAAGAAATGAGTACATAAGAGGAAGCCTGAAAGTAGCACCGATAACTGAAAAGTTGTGTGGAAATCGTTTATCATGGTATGGGCATGTGCTAAGGAGGAATGAGAAAAACGTCGTGAAGAAAGTTTTGAGTATGAATGTCGATGGCTATAAGAGTAGGGGAAGACCAAAGAAGCGATGGATGGACTGTGTGAATGATGATATGGTTAGAAAGGGTGTGACTACGGAGATGACGACTAATAGAGAAGTGTGGAAGGAAAAGATATGTTGCGCCGACCACAAATAAATTGGGATAAGGGCAGGAGAATGATGATGATGAATTATTAATAAAGTATTTTCGTTGCTTTCTCTTGATTCTAGTTGCTCTAGTCTCCTCATATAGAAGGTAGTTTCCTGTGGAGAAGAATGGGCAAGAAACTCCACCGTTACTCTATATATAAATATATACATAAATTCATTGTACACACGCCTACACATCAAGCTATATATTTCTATGGCTTCCGCTGATCTTTCACTGTACGAAAATCATATACAATGTGTCCTGTAGATTACTAAACCAGAATTACGAAAAAGAACTAAAAATAAAGCAATGGCAAGTAAATTAATTATGTGATGTATTCAATTTTCGTTTGTTGTTATTATTTATTTATTCTATTTTTGGTTCTATTAGAAACTGTAGAGTCATATCGGCTTATCGAAATATCAACAATAGTTTCGTAACATAGTACCTAATTTTAAATAAACCTTTCTTAAATATTTTAATAATAGTGTGATTTCTTACTTATTTTCAGAGTTCTAGTGGACTACTCAATGGTTATGACATACTTCAGTGTGTTATGTGTCTACGTTGTATTCATTGGATCTTCCATGAAAGAAGTAAGTAGACATTGGCACAAGTAGGGAAAGTCGGGGAAATAAATTTTCTAGTAAAGTGCCTAGGAACCAACTTAGATGGTTCGTATATTCAAATCACTAATAAGATGACTATAACACGGCAAATTGACGTAAATAATAAAAAAATAAAATAAAAAGGTATATTTCAATAACTTAAAAATACGTTTAGTTACATTAGGTAATTAAGGAATTTCCGTTTAAATAAGAAATATACTTGTAATAGAAAGTTCTGCTTTTTCACTAGTTACAATTTGGACGGACGTATTTGTCTATAGTCGTCTTTGGCACTTCACGTTGATTGAATTAACGAACGAACCTACATTTATTATAATAGCAATCAGTTACTAAGCAGCAACTTCTTGCCAATAGGTGATCATTTCTTCCTGTGTGTGTTTTTAAATCATGTAGGTAATCTGTGATCATCTTTCATGTTACCTGCAGTCGGCGCATCACATTTTCTTCTTACATTCTCCCCTGTCATCCCTCACTTTATCATTCACTCCCTCTTCTTTCATTCCATTCCTCACTCAATCCATCCATCTGTTCTTTGGCCTTCCTCTCTCTCTCCATCCATACATTAAATTTTGTAAAAAAAATTACAACGGCCTTGAAGCTAGGTAAATAGTAAGGGCATAGAAAAACGATAAAATTAAGTTTACTAAAGCTTAAGTTAAAGCTACTACTAATATTTAAAAAAAATATAGGTAGTTATTTTAATTTAAAAAATAAAATAAGAACATAAATTGCAAACTTTCCTATAAAACATAATGTGTGTTGCTATTTTGTTTGTAACCACATTGCCGACATTTCAACACTATTCCATAGTATGAACTTAGGTGGTAGGTGGTTTTACCCACAGAGAGGTCACTATGGACACTTTCGGGCACAGCAATGTTATGTAATTAGTTGGTAGGTATACTAAAGTATATAATATTGATGATGTGTTATGTGTTTACGACTCTTTAATTCAGATGCGTTTTTTCCCTTCTCATCACATGCCCGTATAAAACCAAGTGTTTTTCTCTAAATTTTCTGTCACTGGAGCTACTTTCAAACTTCCCCGTAAATAATAATTTATAACTTATTTATTTATTTAAGGATTAACAACGAGATAGGTACATAACAAATAAATTTTACAATTTAAAACTTTCACAAAATATACGCTATCCTGTAACGCAGAATGCGTTTGGTGTAACTACAGCTTGTACATTATCGAATACATACATGCTCTGGATACATAATTTAATTAAAAATACACTAAAAAAACAATATTTTAAAAAAACAGGAAGTACATTTATCCAATTTCTTCACTCCAGACACATATCTCAATATTCTCATCTCCGCTGCATTCAATCTCTTTTCATCAGTCTTCTTCACGGCCCAGCATTCTGATCCATACAGTACGACTGGCTTTGTCACGGATTTGTAAATTTTCTCCTTTAACTCGAGGGGCACCCGTGGGTCACAAGTTGTTTCTGTTCATGTAGGTAATCTGTGTTAGGCATTAAATAATAAAGAAATAAAAGACTAACCATAAATTCGTGAGCTTCCTTTATGTAGGTAAACATTAAGAAATGGTGTAGTAACTGATTATTACTTAAGGTAACTAATTTATTAATTAGATACCTACTTACCACACTGTTTCAATACAATGAGCTGTTGTTCCCCAAGTGAATTTTTATTTCAAACCGTGTGCTTCCTAGCTTAAGGTTTAAATCTGTCATATTCACAATCCTTTGTAATAGTTAGTGACGAATATTTTGAATACGAAAGTGCTTCAAACCACAATAATGTGGCTTAAATGCTTTCATAAGTATTGAATGGCAATAAGGAGACAGGATTGATGTTAATATTTCAGCGTAATAAGTGTGTGTTAAAAGTTAGTTAAATTAGATTCTGTCTAGTAGTTACATCAAACCATGAAAGCCGGGTCTACAAGGGCCGATGCCTGCCAGGGGTGCGGGTTGTTCGTAAGAGATACCGCGGCCCCTGGCACACCGGCAAATGAGGGAACACGGGTGGGTTTTAGTCAGTAAAAGTCTGACACGCCCTTCCGCTCCGCCCAGAGCGGGAGAAGATATTTGATGAAAAAATTAATGCAGAAATTGATTAAAAAATTATATAAGAACAGAAGGTCGCTAGTCAGTAGTAACGCTTAGACCTACGGAGTAATTGCATAACACACTTACAGTAGCAATGGCTTTAATTTTGACATTTCAACAACATTCATTGCGTTATTCACGTTGTTATGCATACAATTTTCCGAACATAATAATATGAAGTAATGGATTAGCTATTTCCTTCAAAATTATACAGATTGTGATAGATAGTGTGTGACGTAAGTAGGGTGCTGGCATAGAGTAGTACGGAGTTTTGATAGAATAATGGCCGATTCCTATAATTTGCGGATAGTTGTAGGTTATAATTAATACTCTAGTATCTATAACAATAATGAAGCAAACACCTAATACCTTCGCATAGTAGACCCCTATTTAGAAGTAGTTATCACAGGTAAAATTAGCTTACCTAACTATTTATTTGCCCAGTTCGGATACAAAAAATGCTACGACTAGTAAGCAAAACTATCCGTTTTTGTTTAAAGGAACCGAGTATATAACGCCAGCTTTGTGTGGGTACTTTAACATAACCTTCAAATATTTGTTCGCAGGTCCTTGACGTCTACATGCCTGAAAACCCATTATCAATCCAAGCTGCCTGTGCTCTGACCTTAGTGCCACTAGTTCTAATCTGTCAGATACGGAACCTGAAGTACCTGGTACCATTCTCCGCAGTGGCCAACATTCTGATCCTTGTAGTCTTCGCAATAACCCTGTACTACGTGTTCCTGGACCTTCCACCTATTAAGGAGAGGGAGCTCGTAGCTGGGATTACGCAGTGGCCTTTGTTTTTGAGGTAGGTTCTTGATGTTTTGTACTTATTTCTAAATAGTCTACATAATACATGAAGCAAAAGTTTTGTGAATTGTGGCTAACTCCCTGTCACGAAGAGGAGGCCTTTTCCTAGCAGTAGGGACATTATAGGCTGCTTATGAACTCAGCTTCCTAAAGCTTAATGTAAGGTAGGTAGCAGTTATAACACTAGCTTTTGCTAGCGGTTCCGCCCGCGTTGAGGTCGAAAATTATTCCACATTACTATTGGATAAAAAGTATAATACGTATTATTCCAGGTTACAAACTATCTGTGTCCCAAATTCCATCCAAATCCGGTCAGCCGTTTTTCCGTGATTGAGTAACAAACATCCAAACAACTAAACGTACAAATCTTCACATTTATAATATGAGTAGGATTAAACAAACATGAACATGGTTTTCAGGGAATGTCTGATTTTGGAAACGATGTTATTCAAACATTTTGGATATCCCATTTAAGATGAGCATAACATTGTTACCATAATAGAGACAGAGCTTAGAGCGTTCCGACGTAATATTTTGTAGTGAGTAGAGTAGCCCAATGGTTACGAACACGACCTACGAGTTGTAAACACCGCTGCTCTCAAAACGGTGAAGAAAAAATTGTGAGGCAATCGCTTTAGAAATAAAATGATATCAAGTTGTACATTTTCCCCCCCAGTGGGGTTCCCGCATTGTCGTTGCGGGGGGGCTCAGTAACCGTTGTCACCCTCCCACAGTTACTGAGCCTCCCACAAGCGAAGAGGAACCCCAAGGTGGGGCTGCTCGTCAGGGCTTTTGCCTCCAAGCCGACGACGTAGCGGCCAAAAAGTAGGTTGCGGTGAGGTGCATCGCAACTGAGGCGGGCCGCGATGTCGAATGGGAGGCATCGTGGCTGAGCGTAACAGGCTGCGGCGGAGGAGGAGTGCCGGTACTTCTGAGTAGCGCTCTTCCCTTCTGTGGCCTGGACGGGGCCGCCACCGTTTGATGGCGGACGCGGTGGGGCCGCAGGGGAAGAGGAGTGTCGGTATAGCGTTGGCCGCTCTCCCTATCCCCTGCGGCCGAAAACTGGTAAGCGGCGGGGCCACTGTGCTGACCCGTCGCAGGGGGACCAAGGGTTCCAGACACGGGGTCGTCTGGGGCCCTTATGCTATTTGGTTCCTGGGGTGATCACGGCGTGCCATGTGTCCTGGTGCACCGGTGATAGGGGTTATTCCCCTCCGAGGAGGGTCCGGTGACGGACAGCCGCGGCAGGTTCGCGGATGGCTAGCGCGTTTCCGTGTTCCCGCCTCAAGCGGCACTGGAGGACACCGTGGGGCTTTAGTGGGTTACAGTCCCACATAACTGCACTATCTCCCCGTGATAGCGCAAAAGGCATTTCTCCACGTGAAACAAAAAAAAATGCCCGGGTCGACGGCGCGTTGTATTCCTCGCGCGCCGTCAGAGATGTCAGCAACAACTGGTGGGGCCCGCAAGGGCCAATGCCTGTCAGGGGTGCGGGTTGTTCGAAAGAGATACCGTGGCCCCTGGCACACGGGCAGCTGAGGGAACATGGGTGGGTTTTAGTCAGTAAAAGTCTGACACGCCCTCCTGCTCCACCCAGAGCGGGAGAAGTCATTTGATGATTTCCCACCAAAAAAAAAAAAAAGTTGTACATTTCCTTTTTTCCAATCAATCGTTTAGTTATGTTTGTTTGTTCTAGTACCCACGCCTCTGGCTTGCAACATTTTCCGTATTTTTCAGGAAATTTTTTGTTTGAAAAATGTTCAGGGTTATTCATACAAAACGTATTTTTCCCATTTTTCGGAAAGCGTAAACAATAGAAGTATGTTTTCCAGCGCTATAAATTAATTGTTAAAGTAAGCTGTTTCTTAAAATTCGCTTTAGGTACCAACATTTGTGATAAGAGCATGCATGTTAAGGGTCCTTTGTGGTTTTCTCGGATGCATCTCGTAGGTAATGTTTACCTTACAGACATTTGCGATGCACTTTAGTGTGGCCATCTTTATCAACTGACAACAACATAATAAGAATCAATTACCAACCGTTTTTAAAAACATTTCGGTACGAATAATGTGATATTAAGAGAGATGATTTCATCTCCATTGATTGTTTTTAATGCCAAGTTCTAAAACATTCTTCTTCCATTTAATTTTTTAATTTAAGTTCCGCCCACAGCTAGTGTAATTTTTATGCAAGGTTTGGCATTTCATTACACATTTCTCAATGTGGTTAATTATTCCACCCTCATTAACAATAATTAATCATGAAAAATAGTGCCATTTTGAACAAATCAATATTATTAATTAGGATGTTAATTTGGACCGCATCGTAATTTTAAGAAATTAACATGTATATTATGAATACAGCGATGAGTGAACGAGAGATTATGTGTGGAAGGGGGAAAAAAATATGCAAGCGAGCTAGGAGACGAATAAGCCCACATTCCCACGGACATAATAAAATCACTGCGGGTTTTTTTTTGCGCTCTGGATCTTCAACGCCTTATTTAACGTTGAGAGTTGAAAATCGAACAGTAAAAATCAGTGTTCGACTTTCGACGCGCGACGCTGAGTTGCACTCTGTTGAATTGTCAATGCTCGGTTCTACACCGAGAGTTCAAAAACCCAGAGCGCGAAAAAGTTCCGCTGTTTTCACGAACTGAAAATTCCACATACCTACCCTGACATATATTTCAAGATTGTTTTCGAATCCAAGTACAAAAAGTGGTCAAATAGATACGCGAGACACTTCTATACGACATGCTTGCAAGAAGGCAAACATAAACACAAATGCAGCATCTAACTCACCGACCATAAAAGTAAAGCACATTTTGACTAGATGGAAACTTCAAGTTCATACATCCAGCCATACATTACTTACTTTGTATCTTTGGCTGCATTTCCTACATCCACATTTCCCCATATATTCTCATCGTAACGACACGATGCTTCAGCCGCAATTTCAAGGAGAGTGCTTCCTTTGTGCGTAGCATTTTGTTCTCTAATGTTGTGTTACTTAGGTCTGAAGTGTACTTTCAGTAAATGCAGTCGGGGAAATTTGTTGCTTACTTCCAACTTAACTTTTCCCTCTTATTTTTAACCAATTACGGTAAAGCAAAAAAGAGGGTTATGGTTTGGACCGGTGTGTATATACTTATGTATGCGGATACGTATGCATGTTCATCTGTTTCCACATAACTTCTAAACTTCTGATCATAATTTGACTAATGAGGTATTGTTGGAAGCGTCTCGATTGTCCAGTTGTTGTAAGCTATGTGAGGTCACATAAAATTGGATATTTAGTGAGCTCAAAACATTTTTTAACAATGTCTTCTAACACGAACAAAAAAACAACACGTATACACGTATTAAATAAAAAGGTTTTAGTCGGGTTTTGCTTTCTGACCTTACTTGTTATCTTATACTATCATGGCATTAATGGACGAAGGGTTGTCACACACCCTACGTCCATTTGTCATGATAGTTGGATGTAAGCATATTGTTGCTTAACAATTAATTTTCTAACTGTACCGGAATAAAGATTAGTATGTAGCAAAAAGGAATAAAGTTCTACTACAGGATTACTATAGTTATACAAACTAGTTTTATACTTAATATATTGTTAATGCATTACTGTGATAAACGCAAGGAAATAGAAGTTAATGCAATTTAATCGACGCTTGTCAAAATTGTATGAGCAAGAAAGAGAAAACAATTGTTTTGGATTGGCTTGAAGAAAAGTGCTTTCGGCAAAAATGGATATCGGTAAAAGATTGTTTAGTTTAAGCGTTTTCCGGCGAACCATGACATCAGCAAATCTTGGTATCGGCTAACCATTCTTTCTTTGTAGCGTTATTCGGCGGAACGTGCTGTTGCTAAATAATGGTGTCGACTAAAAGTTTTTTCATATTACCATTCAATGGTGAACCATGCTTTCCGTAGACAATCATATCGATCAAGGGTAATTCGATAAACCGTACGGGACTCATAAACTACAAACTCAATTTATAGTTTTTACGATGTAATTAAGATTAACTAGAAATATAATACCGATCCGACAATACGTCGACAGTTAAAAAACCGAAGACATTATCAATGCGGCTACCTATCATATGTATGAAAAACATTTGAACGAATTTCATTACACCTAAAACTTTGAACTATTATCGTTTGGTTTTTTTTATTTCATCGAAGTGTCTCCTACTGGGTTCTTTATTGTGTTCCCTAACTTATTTATCTATAATCTAAAGTACCATAATTTTTGATGTCCTAATCATCGTTTGTCCGAATAATAACTTCCCCGAACTTAATATCAAATATTATAACATGCCATAAAATTTAAATCCCTAATGCCCTAAATTTGCTTGTCTTAAATATTACAATCAATAGTATACAAAAGAAATAAAAATTGTTTTCAATAAAAGTTGTGTCCTAAATTTAAATTATACAGGGTGTAACAGAAACCCTATTGCTATCCTTAAACACTAAAGACAGCAGCTGGTATAGAATCACTATACATTGTTTCAGCTCAAAGTAAAATACTGTAAGAATTGATACCAAATTTTGGGTTTCATCTGTTTATTCAATTCAAATCATGATAAACGTGTCACTACACTACGTAGGTAAATAACTTTCCACGTTACTTGCCAATATCACAATAAATCTCTTCCGAGTGATGCATTTGTTTCAATTTGTTCTGGTATCAATGTAGTAAAAATTCTCATAACTTCCGAACATGTAGAGATAGGATTAAAAAACCCTTCCAATATCGTTTAATATCATCCAAAGAAGCCATGCCCTTGGTATCTACATACCCTTTGCGTTACACGTTGTATAATCTTTATTTATTTATCTAATAGTTTTTTTAAATAAATTTGTATTACAAAGCTTTTGCTATGAACCTCTCTCAAGCGTTACGTAGAAACAAGTTAGGCATATGATAGCGGGCAATACTTTTTCTTCTACCGACTTGTTTTGAGATAGTTCACTTGTTATGTAGTTCCCTGTAAGAAACATGCAAGCAAGCATACACCATGCATGCAGCAAGCATGCAGCAGGCAAGCATACTCCATGCAAGCAGCAAGCATGTAGCATGCAAGCAAGCATGCAGCATGCAAGCAAGCATGCAAAATGCATCAGGCATGGTTTCTGTTACGGCTCCGGCGCCGCGAGGCTCTGGCGGTACCACGCGAGCTTATTGTCGCAGATGGTTTAACGCTCACTACCGGAGTTTCGTCGAGCCTCAGCCGTGGCGGCGACCTTCACAACGCACCTCCACGCCTACGCGATTTTAAATTACACTCTAGGGGCCTACCCATAAAGTGTAATTTAAATCCAACTCCACGCAGTCTTGTCTGCTGGGGCAAACAAAACTGCACGGATTTACAACGATTCGTTTCTGTCACTAAAACCAAATTTTTGAAAGTGTTTTAGGACTATCAATTTTATTATAGATTCAGGAATAATAAACATTATTTATCACAATACTTAGGCCATGTGACTTTATTTCATACAAAATGAGAAGATACAATTATTATAGTTCTCGATATTACGGCAGAATAGTTTTAGAAGTAAAGATAATTATGTAAAACAAAATTTTGAAGTTTTGAATATTATGGTTACTGAGGTTTATAGCAAATTTTGTTATGGGTAATGATTTTCGGACAAAGAATTTTAGGAGAAAAACGGGAGTACCCTGCGACTGTATCAGTTGACCTGTTATCAATTCTAATTGTTTCGTTACTCCGACGTTTCATTTGGTCGAAAAACTTTTTACGGAAGTTATACTTAGCCGAAATAACATTTGTTCGAAGCATTATCTTTCCGAACATTCATTATACCACTTTTTTGTTTAATTTATTATTTATTTAAATGTAATGGCATTTAATAAAACAGTTGATGATGAAAAAAGTGGTTTTAAGTGGTCCCAGTAAGAAGCATGCAAACAAGGATGCTTGCTTCAAGCATGCAGCATGCAAACTGGCATGCAACATGCAGCAAGCATTGTTTCTGTCTCGGCTCCGGCGCTGCGGGGTTTGGGCGACCCCACGCGAGCTTATCGTCGCAGATGGTTTTAACGCTCATCACCTGCTCCTCAGTTCTCGGGCTACCCTACCCCTCCGCGCCTGCGCGGGCTTAAATTACAATTTAAATTACAATTTTTCCGCTCCACTCGGCTTGGGCGGAGCACCGTCGTGTCCTCGTGGAGGCGATCGGCGGCAGCGATCTCTCGCGTCCGGCCCTGGTCCAGGCCATGGTACGGAGCGAGAGTGCATGGGTAGCCGTCGCTTCTTTCAGCGAAGCAGTGATGCTTGCAAAGAAGGAGGCGGTGCCCGTGAGGAAGAGGTAGTACATGCGCCCTCACGGCCGTAGCCTCCGCTGGAGACGCCCTGGGCGTCGGGATTCTCAGGCTGATTCCTGGCCACCGTACGCGTGGGCTTGCGGACGGTGAGTAATGGGTAGCTCGCTGTCCGGTAAGGACCAAGTCCGGGTCGACGGCGCGTTGAGTTCCACGCGCGCCTCAAAGAGATGTCAGTATCAACTGATGGGGCCCGCAAGGGCCAATGCCTGCCAGAGGTGCGGGTTGTTTTAATTTAGCCAATATACTTGACTTTGCTATTGTTTTTATTCATAATGCATAATTTCCAAGTCACTGCTTTCTTGATAAAAGCAATATGCTATTTTGATAGGCCATGAAATCCGTTGTCATTATAAATCAAAGGAAAGACGCATTTTTCATTGGAATCATTCAACTATCCAAAATTGCTATTTGCAGAAATTATATTTTTAAATGTTGGTGATTTTGGGATTTTGAGTAAAATATAACCAGCAATTCAGAATTTGATTTCCACTGGTCAGCCGTGTGATTCTTTGTTTCGAATATACTGAACGTTGAAACCAACAATCTAACTATAACTATAATTTTTTATATTTCCTTTAACGCGTGAGAACAAATGTGACTCCATCCGCGTAGAGACAGACAATGAAAATACAGCCATGTTTGACAGGTGTACTAAATACATAATTATACATATACCTAGTTGGGAAAAGGCTAGGCAGACGATAATGATGATGTACAATTTCGATGTGCCTTTGTTTCTATGTAAATAATAGTATGACAAAATAAATAAGAAAGATGAGTAATTAATTTTAGTTAAAGTTTCTACGATCATCTGTTTCCACATATAAATAATGATACACAAATACGGAAGATGAGAAATTAATTTTATAAACGGTTCTACAATCATCTGTGCCTATATACATAGACTGGTGCATTATGAGATACACTGGTAGTTATCTAAAAATATAGGTACCTACTCATCTTTTACCGACTTCATCTTACCACTTGGGCTAGCTTTAGGATCTTCCTTATTTTTCATTCGCCCCAATACAGGATGGCAGGGACATTGACGCGAAACTTGTTACTTTGGATTCACTACTCGATAATGAAAAATAAATAAATTGCTGTTTCATAGAAAATTGCAATACCAACGCACTGGTTTTAAAA
Organism: Polymixis lichenea; assembly: GCA_949091785.1. Taxonomy (NCBI): domain Eukaryota; kingdom Metazoa; phylum Arthropoda; class Insecta; order Lepidoptera; family Noctuidae; genus Polymixis; species Polymixis lichenea. The sequence continues at coordinate 24,734,488 of OX420939.1, forward strand.
GACAAAATGCCAGCTGCAGAGTTTGTTAACATGTTTGACTACCTAGGGCGCGTTTGACGTATTTACATAACCATCGTCATTACGAGCTCTTTAAATGTCTTCTAAACTGTCAAATGTTTCATTTTTTGTTCGTCTTTCTCTCACTTCAATTGAAACATCTGAACACAAAATGAATCAAAACTGAAAAATTAATTCATTAGTGGACGGATCTAAATATGTTGGATTTTGGAAATCACAATCTTTATCACTCTTTTACGTAATTATTTAGACATGAATTAAAAGGAGCAGATGAACGTTCATTCCTATTTAATTAGTCGGTGTAATGTAAACGTAAAGTGAAACAAAAAGCACTCGAGTGGACTATTCATACCAGTGAAGTGAATGAGATATCAGAATTATGTACTAGTATGGACTATCTATAACTCAACTACTATAAATTTCTATTCCAGCACGGTAATCTTCGCCATGGAAGGCATCGGCGTGGTTATGCCTGTTGAAAACGAGATGGCCAAACCTCAGCAGTTCCTGGGCTGTCCTGGAGTGCTCAACGTAGCCATGGTCATCGTCATCTCGCTGTACGGCATCGTTGGATTCTTTGGATACTTGCAGTATGGAGACTTCGTGAAGGGATCCATTACACTGAATCTTCCCGAAGAGGATATGTAAGTAGACTTTGGATTATATGTACATGAAAGACTTTTCAGTTTTAAGACTGATAAATATACTTTTTATAATGTAATTTCTTCCCTCTATTCGGCTTGGAATTACTGGAGCATAGCCATACTGTAATAATAATAATACAGTAATAGTAAAGCAGTAAGATGGTAAGAGTGGTGGTCTAGTGATAACGGCCGTGACTTACGAATTGTAGGCCGTAGGTTCGAACCCAGACAGGCGCTTGACTTCATGTAAACGCAAACGTTGAAGAAAAGCCTCTTGAGGAATCTGGCATCTCTTACAGCCAAAAAATCGAAGACATGTAACGTCTACCAACCCGTACTGGGCCAGTTTTTTGGATTACAACCCACTCCCTATGACCGAGAGGAGGCTGTTTCCCAGCAGTGTGAGCATTTTAGGCTGATTACATGATACGGTGATAATGAGACTGCCAAGCACATTGACTGCCCCAAAATCACATTGAAATTTCACCAAATTGAATTATATTATAAGCCGATGCAAATACACTACATTGATGCAATTCATTCAAAAATAATAAAAATAGTTATCCCACTACAAAAGAGACACGAAATATAATGAAAATACTTTTTCATTACATGAATCTTAAAATGCATGTATGTTTAAATTTGATTCAGCTTTCAAGTCCCTAATATTTAGAGGACCCTGAAGAGCCATAGCAACACAACTGCGACATATAGTCCTAGACAATGTATAAATTCACGTCAGGTTTTATTACTTTTTAAGGGTATGGGACGTATATAAATTCAAGACCCTTCTCTTTTCTTTTGGCTTGCTTTTATTGCAGTCGCTATTGTGGTATAAGTAGTTTTTATTGACTACAAAGCATTATGTAGGTTTCATGAACAGCAAAACTTACAATATTCTCCGTATGCGCAATGGTCACCAACGTGTCTGCTGATCGTTAAGTACTGGATTCTTTTGACACGAATTTCTCAGTAGCAGCTTGGGTGTTTGCCTGGCTGGTAACAATATCACGCCCCCTATTACATGGGACTTAAACGTAACTGGTGAAATATGGGTGTACGATAGGAATACCTCTGTCTATCCGCTCGGGGAAAACAGAACAGCACGCCTGTTTTCCAAGAAACTCAATGAATACGCAGAGATTGTATCCATCCACATTTCACCAATTTGAGTACGATGTACAAGATGAGAAACCCAACCTGCCTCTGAGAAACTCCAATCCGATTCTGAGAAGTTCCTCCTGGAAAACCCTAAAACACCGACGTCTTTAATGCTATTTTAGCTTCTAAAGTAGACATGGTGCTCTTAATAATAGTAGTAGTCACAGGAAATACACAAAAATAAGTTAAAATTTAACAGTAGACAGTTACATTGTACGAACTTGCAACTAATTTAACAAAAACAATTTAAGTAATAATAAACTCCAAAACGCTGTCCACAGGTAAAAATACTAGTTTAAAATAAAAGAAAAAAATGTAATTGCTCGGAGTTTTAGTAGCAATCATATAAAATAAAGATATTTTTCCAATATGTTACCAGCAATACAATATCTTTGGAGAAATATTACTTTAGTACAACCTCATCGTTTTAGGTTGTCCAATAGGACTCGATTACGGTCCATAATATTTATTGAACCTTCATATGTTAAATCACTTGAACCTTTAAATATTTATTTGGGAATAAGTAAACGGATAACATTCTTTTGACAAATATTTTCTCATCCGAATAATATTTTTTTTAGTGATAGAATGTGTGTTTGCATTTTTGATTAGGTACTGAGTGCATATATAATTTCCATTAAATAATACGGATCGAACAAACAAACTTAGTAGACCCAAAATAATATTTTAAGTCACAAACGTTTGGTTTATACGATTTATTTATAAAGTTGATGGGACAACAAAAGATCTACCGCGAGGTTAAAATGCCATTTGAAAACTGATGACGAAGTAAAAATTTCAAAGCTTTTTGGCTACCATTGTCTGGGCTGGCCAGTTGCAAAATGCTTTTTGATGAAAGCATTAATTTTTAGGGTTCCGTACCTCAATAGGTAAAAAAATTACCCTTATAAGATCTCTCTCTTGTCCGTCTGTGCGTCTGTCTGTCCATGTGTCTACCGATTTGCTCAGGAATGGGTGGACCTCCAAGAGACCTCCACGTAACATGAACCTGCTAGAAGTTGAAATTTATACGACCTTACATGGAGGTCTATAGTCCCCATTAGGTGTATAAAAATCAAGGTCCTGAGGCAGCCCGATAAAAAGATATGGGCAAATTTAGATTTTCGCGAAACCTTGTAATTACCAAAATTTACCCTAATTTTCAACTTATTACTCAACTCTTATTTTTCGGAATTTTCCCTTTACTGATGCTATAAGACCTTGCTTTTAACCAAAATTGCCAATTCTAGGTCAACTGGAAGTGTAGGTTTTGGGTCAAAAACCTATATGGTAGTTCCCGTTGACCTAGAATCACGAAATTTGGCAAAAAGCAAGGTCTTACAGTACAAATAAAGGAAAAATTCCACAAAATAAAAAAGTTGATAATTAAGGTAAATTTTGTTACTTACAAGGTTTCGCGAAAATTAAATTTGTCCATATCTTTTTTATTATGGCGGTATAATGGGTAGGTACGGAACCCCCGGTGCAAGAGTTCGACTCGCACTTGACCGGTTTTTTGTTGTTACTGCTGCATTGATCCTATATTGTACACTATCACTTACAGATAGGTAGATCGAAGCTTCAAAATCTTTTATTATTATTGCTATCATTACGAGTAAATGTCTGAGCATAATAATTATCATACAGCAAATTACAACAAAATATTGATCATGTCAAGCTACGCTTACCGCGGTTGGTTCATGGATCGGTGACCATTACTTTGCTAACGTTGAACCGTTGGTCCCGGCTGTCATTCGTGGATCTTTGGCAGTCGTTACGGGTCATCAGAGACTTGAAAGTCTAGTTGGCAGACTTTCAAGCTTACCAAGGGGTATCGTATTACCCAGTAACTGGGTTGTGGAGGTCAGACAGGCAGTCGCTTCATATAAAATACTAGTATTCAGCAGCATCCAGTTAGACTAAAAGCCAACCTGACATAGTTGGGGAGAGGCTAGGCAGATGATGATGATGACATTACTCAAGTAATTGATTATAAGTGCGTTTCAAACTGCGATCCATGTGTGATGAAATCATCGATACCAAATCAATTATGTAAATATGACTTAATAACTATTCAAAATTCCAATACACGGCGGGATTGGTTTATAATAATATCATAGGATTTTGAAACGTTCACAATATTATTGAGAATGAAATACGTAATTATATCGCTGAGTAGCCTGAAAGTATACCCAATTAATTTGTTTGTTTACCTTATAGATTTGTTTACTATCCAAAATACTGACAATAGTAAAATTGAGAATTAATTCAATAGAAAAGTTAATAAAGTCATTAGTTTCATTCACAATACTATCTATCTCTATGTCTATTCATCATAAAATAATGTAATCGAAAGAAAAGAAAAACTACTCGTAATTAATTACCATTGCTCTCAAAACGGTGAAGGAAAACATCGTGAGTAAAGTGACATGTCCTAGAATAAAAAAATCGAAGACATATGACATCTTCCAACCAGCAGTGCGTCCGCTTGGTGGATTACAGCCCACTCCCTCTCTCAGAGAGGAGGCCATTATACGCTGATTACGCCTATGCTTCTGTTTTAAAGATGTCTTTGCAATTTTTATTTAAAATGGGCTCAACATATTTAATGGTATGAACCTGAAAATCCCAAAGTTGTAAACCTTTTGTTTATAAGCTTAGTCATAACTTGTCTACTATAAAAGCTACCGCAAATAAAATGTAGTGGAGCCACTAGTTGAGTGCGCGAGTTTGTTTCCACGTTCTACTACTCTTGCTCAGTACACCTAGGCCCATCTTCTGACTCTATGCACCTTACCAACACGTTATTATACAGAGGGGTGATTGTCACACTTTTAGTAGGCTTTGGCAAAAATCTATTTTACTCCGTAAACATCAGTTATCTGCCAGTGAAAGTCCCGTCAAAATTGGTTTAGTCCTTTGAGAGATTAGCCTGAACAAACAGACAGAGAGACAGACCGACACAATTGTAAAACATAGTTTTTTGTTATAAGTACCCTAGGGAGTTTTTGGCGGGATCGCGTTGGAACATGTCGCACGAATTTTCATTTTCATGGAATTTAGTGAAATAGCGCATTGAATTGTATAATTTTGATAGTGAATTATTCAATTTAGTTACGTGTGAGTGCACAAGTGTAGTGAAGGTGAAAATAAATGACTAACGTGGACTTTTCGTGTTCCCCCCAAAAACTCCTATTAGGTTGTTGTAAAGTTACTACCGCTTTACAATAACTTTGATTTGACTTGACTGACTAAAGACGACTATGACTGTTTTATAACTTCGTGCCCGATATCGGGCCATTTACTTGATCTAAAATAAAAATTACTTGACACTGGCTAAATGCACAAATCGTGTGAAGCCAAAATCAAAAAAAAAAAAAAAAAAAAGTACCCTAGGACTAATAGACCTCGGTACTTAGAGCAAAAAAACTATAGTAAAATAAATACTTTCATAATTATGCATTTAGTAAAAAGCTGTTATAAGCAGACACAAAGCAGTAAATTTTATTTATTTGAATAGATTCATCATTCAGGAATCATTTCCAGTACCAGTACCTAAGCGTGTTGAATTACGTACATTCTTATGCATTCCAAACGAATAAGAACGGAAGATTTATACTCAAAGTCCGAGATAGCACCAAAGTTTGTAATTAGTTCTAAGATCGTTATCTACTTTTCGTAAGTAAAAAAAATAAACAACCGACTTCCAAAACAAAAACTAAAAAGTGAAAAATAACTTTTATTTCGGAAGTCGGTGACTTTGGATATTTATTTTAATTTTTTGTCACCGCCTTCCGAAATTAAAGTTATTTTTCACTTTTTAGTTTTTTTTTGGAAGTTGGTCGTTTATTTTTTTGAAAAAAGATTTTTATTTTTCACTTTTTAGTGGTTCACATGTGCTTACCCCTTCACAGCGTACCGGCGTGATGTTATGTTACGAAGTGGTGTAAACAATAGACAGACATGAGATTTCTGCAATTCCAGTCCATTTGCTATCATTTATTGAGGAGTTCCGTTACCTATCTCTGAAGTTCTTCATCAGATCTTCACCAAATTGAAATAGAACCATTCCTAGAAAGTACTCTTCCAAAAACTATCCAAATCGCTACAAGTGTGCCTATAAAATTTGAAGAGTTCTCTCTATTTCTCCAGGATTCCATTATCAGATCCTGACTTGATGATCATGGGACCACCTGGGAAGTATACCCTTTCGTACAAAAAAATAATAATCCAAATCGGTCCAGCCATCTTCGAGTAATCGGGGAACATACATAAAAAAAAAAAAAAAAAGGTTCCGACGAATTGAGGTTCCTCCTTTTGGAAGTCGGTTAAAAACAACTTCTTACGTGATTAAGGGGTCAAATTTTTCCTGTTTTAGCACCTATTCTATTATTGAGTGATTGTTTAACGTATTACAGGCCATTCACGACGTCACGAATTGTTTTCTCCGGATCCTATTTAATACAAGACGGCAGGGACATCGACAAGTAATTTGTTGCCATGTAAACATGATTCTGGAACTCGCTGCGTGACATTTTTCGTCGGTTATTAACTTTTTTAATAACTGACAAGTTTTCGCGTAAGAAACATCGATCCTGACCGGAGACTAAACCGTTGACATTTTTACAAGTGCCCATGTAGGTTCATATGAAATAAAAATTTGATTGATTGTTGATCCAATGTCTTCAAAGAATATTGTTAAATATTTAAAGGGGTAGTTTCAATCATCTTAGGTTATTATGAATTTATTTAACCATTTATGCACAAACATATAAACATACATGAAACAAGGAACTGAATAATACGTACAAAGGTATATTATAATTAAACAATAAATATGTTTATGACATTAAATTATGATTTTGAATATAATGCGCTTTAATCAGCCTTCTTGTATAGCTCCACTCATTTTTATTCAAATTTATTGCGACGTGATCATTTTTCATCTTCAATATTTATTTAATTAGTTCCGTGAGGTTCATGAAAATATATATATATGTATTTGGCGGACATGTTTGTTTGGAATAGCAGTATATCGTATTATTTCCATGTTACAAATATTTACAAGAGCATTTTCACTTTATTTGCGTCCTTACAGAGGCGGAGAAATATTCGCATTGGTAACAATTTTACTCGTCAGTATGAACGTAAAAAAGAAAAAGGCATTTGCCTTATCGAATGATGTTTATTGTAGACCACTTTCTTATTTGTGGTTTAGTTGTGAACAACACACACAACACAATTCGTTAGGACAATATTGAATATTTCCTTTGTAGCAAGCTTTTACAGCCTTATCACTTATCACACTAACAAAATGCCAGCGATGTACCGGGATGGCGAGGCGATAGTTTAACGCACTCACTGCGTGTATGTAGCGAGCACGCTACGTGAGTGCAGCGTGTTCGCCGCGTATTCATAACGAGGACGATTGATGTAAGTGTACAAAACAGAGCAGTATACAATATTGACGCATGTTTGCGGTTAGCTCGCTTCGCACCCGCGGCGACCACGTTGACAAATCGCCTGACTGGTAACAAGCTGGCAAATCACGAGTGTGATTTATTTATTTACTATCTTTTGCCAGCGTCATAAACTATCTGTGTGCCAAATTCCATCCCAATCCGTTGAGCCGTTTTTGCGTGATTGAGTAACAAACATGTAAATATCCAAACATCTAAACATACAAACTTTCACACTTATAATATTATAGTAGGAAGTAGGATACGATATGATATGGAACTTCTACGACATACTCACTAACGTAATTATTAACAAACAAAATTACATAGAGTTTTATGAGTTGTGAATTCGTCACATACAGAAGGGCACACCACGTACTGGCAAAGAAATTAATAGTACGTTTAAGATAAATAGTTAGTTGAATTACATTTATGCTGTAAAAAAAGAAATGCTATTGTAGGTATGGCAGGTGTGTGTGAAGGGTGAAGAGGTTGGAAGAAATAAGTCCGAAGTAGGTATAGATGAAGATAGAAAGAAAAGTTTATTGCACAGACACAGGTTACAGTTCACAACACACGAGAGTTACACTAAGAAGAAGGAATGATAGAAATATATGGATAGCAGAGAACAGTTTAAAAGCACAGTTAGAGTGAAGCTATGTTTCGTACAATCTTAGGCGAAAAGGTAAGGCGGTAGCTTTATGCAAGCGCAGTGGCACTGGCAAGGTGGCAAGTCATCGCTGGACAGCGGGCCGCGTGCGTGAGCGCGACGCTAATAGATTAGAGTGCCGTCTCGCTCACGCTCACGGCGTGTGTGTGACGTACGCGGCCGACCGGTTCGCGCTAAGACAAAGGACGCGTCATAGCGGCCGGCTAGCTGATAACAAACTATCTACTAATATAAAATATTTGTTTGTCTGTTGACATGTTGGATTAAGTTACTTATATAGTTAGGTAGGTATTATATAATACTAGTTTATAAGTTGTTTGGAAATATGTATATAAATTATTGTTTACTTTATTTTAACAAATGTAGGATAGTATAAATGTAAAAGTAAAATAAAGGTAGGTCACTACACTATGTTCACTTTTTTATATATATATTTTATTGTGTGACTAAGCAGTTTGTTAGAGCTCCAAGGGACTGCAGACTTACGTATTTCATATTAAATTGAACAGTATACCTCCACGCGTACCTGAGATAAAAAAAACCGTGACGGATAGACAGACGGACGGACAACGAAGTGATTCTTTAAGGGTTTAATTTTTTTCCATTTGAGGCTCGGAACCCTAAAAACAACAAAAGAAAAGGCTAGCTAAGAAGGGAAGTAAATACAATTAATTATTAATCGGTCTCAATCGGAATATTGTCGTAGTGTTAGAGTAGATTTCAATGCTGTTGTTTCGTGAAGCGAATCTATTATGGTTTCCCATTAGACGGTTCATACGTGTGGTGCTAGCAAGCTTGGTATGACTTGCAGTTGTCGCCAAGGTAGTAGTTTTGCGACCAGATCTATAGCTTACTATCAAAGTTACTTGAGGTAATAATGCTCTTACCCTAAACGCAGTCCAAAGTTATGCCAAACTTAATCCTCAGAAATGTATGGTAAGTCCGGAGGTAATACTGGGTGGTACTTTACTCTGCATTTAGTAAGATAGTTCGGTTTCAAAGACTAGGCTCTTCATAGCTCCTCTTCCTGGCTAAAAGCCAAAAGCCGTGGTGATTAAAAATTGCGTTTGTGCTCAAACTGTCAACTGAACGAAAACAAGACGGAAAAAGAAATTGGTTGAATTTTCTTGCAAAGGGCTGCAATTAAGTAATTCAAATCTGAGTTCCTTATAACTAATTAAATTAATCAATAATGTATACAGTTAAAAAGTTGATATTCCATACATGTAGATCGCGTAGACATTGCACTTTTGTATGAAACAGCTGATTTTACTTTTGAATACCGACGATAAATTGACAAAATACGTTGGTTTCTTATGTCTTTTCATGATCGCACCCATGGATATACAAATTAATGCACAGTCTCGAACAAAAGTAACACTGAAAACTGTCCCAAATTATATGTCAGTTATAATAAAACACATTCAAACCTGCTAATTCAATCTTACCCGCATTTTTACAAAGCAATGACCAAAAAGACTGACTGACAGATGACTGACGATACTATGAATTATATTGACACCTGCGTATATTTACGCGGACGTATCTTAGGTTTTTGTATATTAATGATTATACCACCGTTGTATATGAAATAAATAAACGAATATCACCGAATTTTAAATTATCTTCTTTTTTTTTTGCAGAATCGCCCAAGTTGCAAAGGCATTGATGGCATTCGTGATATTCCTGTCATTCGCTCTTCAATTCTACGTGCCCATGGAAATGGTCACCAGGATCAGGAAAGGCAAGGAGTCTAGATACGAGAACCTGGTTCAGATCATCATCAGAACAGTCATCGTCACACTGGCAGGTAAGAATTACTTACAATGTGTTTTATAATAGTACATTAAGATATTATAACGTGACTTAATTGTTGGTTTAGGTCACACGTGCTATAAAATTAATAACGAATGTAACGACTTAAACAGTCCAATATTGCACGGCGTGAAATTAGCAAGGTTGCTAAACGCCGCAATAATGGACTAATAAAGTCACACGTTTCGTATATTATTTTATAGCACGGGTGACCTACCCCACTTAAGTCACGTTTTCAGGTGTAAAATGGACTTCTTAAGTCATAGAAAGACAGGTGTTGTATGTTGTGGGCATTTGTCTGACGATTAATGTCGGAAAGTTGAATAAACGCTAGTTGCGCTGTAAACTCTGCTGCACGATGCAGGATTTTGCGTGACATCAGTCCGAGGCTTAATTCGCATGTAATATTGTAGATGCCACTAAATCCGTACTGGATTTTATAAATCAATACAGTAAATAGGTACACACAGCATCAGTATGTGCTAACCCCTCAAGTTTTAAAATGTTACAACACTGAATTCGTTACGAATAATGTAAAGAGTACTTCATAAAGAGTTTATTGTTTCGACAGCCAGGGAGACCATACGATGAAATGATTTGAGAATTGCGAAGAAATGATTTTCGACTATCGCCCGAGTCACTTTATCTTTTAGTCTCTGTCTAATTGATAGACTATGAGGGCCTATGATGTCTAATTGATGACCATTTGAGGGTATCCATTAATTTTACTTACTTACGTATTCTTTATAAAATGAATCCTCCTCAAGTTATAACTACAACGTTTGATGTATACGTTCACTTAAAAGCAGAGACAACATGACAGATCACGTGACATTTAGTTTTTATGTCAATCTAAAATAGTTTTAGCGCTTCCTAATATATCGTTTGCGTTAAAAGGATGTCACTTGTGTAGGGACCCATAAAATAAGTTATCTGTAAATTATCAAATCAAATTGATGAATATAAATCTTTGTAGTAAAATAGATAAAAAAAAATGTTAAATAATAACAATAATATATATAATGTAATGATTATGAAAGTATTTAATTTTTTAAGTCTTTCTGAATATTTCTAAAATAAAATAGAAAATACTTTATATTAAAAAAAATTGCTTGACAAAAAGAATAATACGTGCCCAGGATTTGACCCTCTATTCTTCTGCACGGCAATCGGTCTTGAAATCTTCGGTCTAATTGAACGTTGTATACTTTCTCGTAAATGTCAACCTTATTCACTAAAACAATACAGCAAATGATTATAAAATGTTTTTGCAAAATACAAAAAGTATGTTGGACCAAACACGGGTTTGAACGCACATGTCTTTTGGAGGGGTAACCACTTAATGGAGCTGTGTGTACAAATACACAACATAATAATAACAAACAGCAATGATTACAATTTGCTCCTCGATGTCCTCTTCCCTGTATTGTTTATCCTATTTTAATGAAATAAGTAATAAATCCCATGAAATAAGAGGTGGTCTAAATTATAGCAATATCTAAATTATAATAATATATCAACAAACTACCGGCATTTTAGGAAAAACTAGGTTTGTTCAAGACCAGAAAATTTGGTGAAGACCAAATATATTTTAAAATGATAAAAACAATAGCTTCGTTGTCGACATCGGTATCGACATGTGTTATGGAAGTATGAGAGAAATGTCATGAGAAAAGTTAAGCATGAATGTGGATGGCTATAAAAGTAGGGGAGACCAAAGAAACGATGGATGGACTGTGTGAATGATGATATGGTTAGAAAGGGTGTGACTACGGAGATGACAAATATGGAAGAAAAAGACATGCTGCGCCGACCACAAATAAATTGAGATAAAGGCAGGAGAATGGTGATGATAAATGATGATGAGAAACACTTAACTACACGGAAGTAGTTTGAAACTAACGTTACGTTGTCTGATGTTAATTGCTTTTGGAACCAAAACCGATAGCTACGTTCCAGGGTTGTTTAAAATGACAATATGGTCGTGAGAGATCCTTAGTTTAATAACGAATGTTAGTTAGTAATTAATAAGTAATTAATACACACAACATAGTCTGGAAGGTTACATAAACCTTACTTAATTATGCTCATATCTACAACATGTTGTTCCTCTCAAGTGTATTGTGGTAAGAGTCTTTGAGACAGTTTGACAGTTCCATTAGAGCTGTAATGATACTTCTATGTAGGTACTGTCTTCACTTAATTTATTATCAGTAATCACTTCATCATCTGACGCTTGTGCAGGTTGGATACTGTTTCCCAAAAGTGAAACAAAATAAGCTAAAAAAGAAGAAATAATTTGACTGCCAGCAAGGTATCAAATATGTATTTTACATGTTGTGTATTTTCGTTTGACGTTTACATCTAAAACATGTTGTATACAAAACTTGTCGAAAATGTCAAATACCTAGGTGAACAAAATAGTTAGCAAAACATGTATGAAACAGCTTTAATACATGTATGATGCATATTTTTATACAAAACCTATTTTTGACAAAAAAAAAAATACGAGCTTGTTGAAAATAAGTATCCCAACTTGTATAATATAATGGACCTAAACGCGGGGTCAGGTCGCAAACATTGAAACAAATACATATCTGAAAGGGTACAAAAGGTACAATCCCTGAAACAGAAATCGAAAGGCTGCACCGGAGCAAAACAGGGCAACTATTTTGCTCCTGTAGAAACAATCGTGCTTGTTCCATTTCCTGTAAAATAGACAATTTTGAACCAATTACCTGTTGAGTAACAATCGCTGAACTATATGAGGCAATTATTTCTCAGCAGCAATATGATTCTGAGCGTGCGTTGAAATAGCCTGGTCACTGTCTGTGTAAGAGCGTCTTAATGATCACTGTAGTTGGGTTTCAAATTGTTTCATTATTTTATGGGAATGATTTGGTTTCAAATATCAAACCTTAGTTAAGTTGCATTGCTCAAGGGTACAACAATGTTTGAAAGTGTCTTAATACTCCGGCTGATCCACCGTTCCGAAAATGTAACTGTTTGCACAACTGAATCAAATTAAACAGTTAAAGATTATGCTTCGTTTATTACCGCTACACTCTATCTATATTTATGAAGCAGGCATGTTTGTTAAGAAGCATAAATACCTATTTAAAAAGGCAGAGGATGTATATCCTCGAAGCCGACGAGATCCTGACAGGCCTATATTAAGTGACTTGCCGAGACTGGCTAAATATAATAAAAGCTGTTTAGCCATGTGTGTTCGGGTGTACAATAAAATCCCAAGGGTAAGTCCCTTTAGATCTTAGATTGTTAAATAAAAAACTTTATGAATGTTTAAAAACTAATAACTTTTACAGCATTAAAGAATTTACAGACGGGAAACATTTTTAAATGTAACCAACAATATTTGCATGCTTTGATATATGCTAAACATGTATGCTCTATAATGTACACTATTATTGCACAGATTATTGTACCTTAAAACAACTATATTTACTACAGACTTACAAAACTATGCAGAGCTTTATAAGACCTACAATAACATATTTTCTAATATGGCCTAGAGCGGTCCTAAAGGGATTTGTAATATAAGTTTATAAATATAACAATGGATATGACAGGTTTCTTTTTAACCTTCACAAATAAAATAATATTTATTTTGTTATCTCAAGATTTTTGTTCATTCCCGGACCATCTTATCGGTGTTGGGTTGCTTTTCTTAGAACAGAAGGGCGCTTAGTTAGGTATAAGATAGTTAAGGTAGCGTTGTGTTATAAAATTTTAATTAAAAGTATTTTATAAGTTCACTAGCTTTTGCCTGCGGCTTCGCCCGCGTGCAGGTCGAAAACTATCCCACGGAAACTATCGGGATATAAAGTATCCTATGTGTTATTCCAGTTTACAAACTATCTGTGTGCCAAATTTCATCCAAATCTGTTCAGCCGTTTTTGCGTGATTGAGTAACAAACATCCACACATCTAAACTTTCACATTTATAATAATACTAGCGGCCCATCCCGGCTTCGCACGGGTAGACATTTTTTTTACATTTTGGGATAAATAAAGATAATTTAATGTCTAAGCATGCTAATTAAAACGTAAATGACTCAATTTGTCCAAATGTTCAAAATTAAAAGCAAAGACTGCCAGGGGTGCGGGTCCTGCCAGAGGTGCGGATTATTCCAAAGAGATACCGTGGCCCCTGGCACACAGGCAACTGAAGGAACACGGGTGGGTTTTAGTCAGTAAAAGTCTGACACGCCCTCCCGCTCCACCCAGAGCAGGAGAAGTCATTTGATGATTTCCCACGATCAAATGAAAAAAAAATGACTTCAACCCCTAAACGAATTCTCATTGAAGTTAGTTATAAAAATATTTTAAACGTTTCACATTTTTAACATAGACCAATTTTTTTTGGAGATTAAGGTAGCAGAGCGTGGTTTATTCAAAAGAAATACATATAATTACAAATGCATAAGAACAATACTTTACAATAAACTTTTATTAAAAACCACGAGTTTTTCTCTTGACACGAAAGTGACATAAACAATAGGTATACAGTTGCTAGGTAACCAAATTGAAGATCCAATTTTAATATCTCCTCTCAACAAATACCTATCAGGTCAGAGATCTTTCTGATCTTCGGTCTTGCTAGTGGCTTGGTCAGGATATCTGCCAGCTGATCTTCACTAGATACCTTATTGACTTTTAGCTCACCGCCCATCACCAATTCTCTCACAAAGAAATGTCGAACTCGGATATGTTTAGTTCGTCGATGGAATTCAGGATTTTCAGCCAGCCTGATTGCAGCTTCGTTATCTACTCTTATGCATGGAATCTCTTTAAGAACGACAAGATCGTTCATAAGCCGAGATAGCCAAATAGTCTCTCTGGCTGCTTCACTTGCGGCAACAACTTCTGCCTCGGTGGTCGATATTGAAACGCTTGCCTGTCGTTGGCTTAGCCACGACACCGCTCCTCCTGCATACATGCACAGCACTCCAGTAGTGGATCTACCAGTGCTGATATCTCCTGCATGATCAGCATCGCTATAGCATTCCAAAATGCCTTGTTTGTAATTTTTTCTGTACATGATGCCTAGATCTGGCGTGTACTGCAAAAATCGCATTATGCGCTTTAGTCGGACACAGTCTGCTTCTTCTGGCTTTTCCAGACTTCGTGAGACTACACTTACAGCATATGCAATGTCAGGTCTGGTGCATACCATCAAGTAAGCCAAGGCTCCAACAATTTGCCTATAGTTATCTTTCATATAACTCATGTCCACCTTCTCGCTCCATGTGCCGTCTTTTGTAATCGGCGTTGAGACCGGTTTGCAGGTGTCCATTCCGAATCTCCGCAATATCTTATGCACATACGACGTTTGGAATATCTTAATTCTATCTCCTCTGCTTTCTATCTCTATTCCAAGAAAATAGGACGCAGTTTTCGTAGTTATTTTGAAACGACGTTTGAGCTCCTTCATCAACTCGTCGATCAGTGCGTCATTGGATCCGACAACCAGACCGTCATCTACGTACAGAGCTACTATAAGCTTTCCACAACCTCTCTTTCGTATCAAAAGACAAGGATCTGCCTCACTTGCCTTGAAACCGATTTCTTTGAAATAATCTAGAATGCACCGGTTCCAGCACCGTGGTGCTTGCTTCAGCCCATAGAGACTCTTCTTTAGAAGACATACTTGACCGGAGCCATCATTATAACCTTCTGGCTGTTTCATGAATATCTCTTCATCTAAAGAGCCATACAGGAAGGCAGTCGAAATGTCGAACTGTCTCATCGACATGCCTTCGCTCGCTGCTGTACTAATCACTGAGCGAACAGTTGCCATTCTGGTCACAGGGCTAAAGGTCTGCATGTAGTCTATACCTTTCTTTTGATGAAAACCTTTTATCACCAATCTAGCCTTGTACTTATCTATAGAGCCATCAGCATTCATCTTGACTTTGAAAACCCACTTACTAGGTAAAGCTTTTCTGCCCTTGGGTAGATTCACAAGCTTCCATGTGTCATTTTCCTTCAAAGAACTGATTTCGCTGTCCATGGCCTTCTCCCATAGCTCCTTATCTGGGGTTCTGATCGCATCTTTGTACGTTTCTGGTTCATTGTATCCCATTATCGCGTTCATAACAAAGTCTTTGAATCTATCTGGAGGACGTAACAAAGAACGGTCTCGAAGTATCATTTGTTCTGGGAACACATCTTCACGTTCATCTGCGATAATTTCATCATTGACATCATTTTGATATTCATCAACGACATTATCATCTTCGTTAACGTTTCCATCCACCCCTGATTCAACAGACTGTTCAGTTATAACATTTTCTGCATCATGAAACTCTTCTCCAACATCTAGGTTCTGTTCACCTATATCCATGTCAGTTTCACCGACTCTTTCAATATCAGGCATAACAGGAGTTCTTTGTTCATTATCTCTTAAAGGATCTCTACCAAGGTCTACTTCAATTTCATTTTCCGGACTGCAGACTGCTTTAGGGTATTCATTCATTGAAGTCTCTAGCGCGTTTTCATTGAAAATAACGTCCCTAGATCGGACTAATGAATTTCTTTCCCGATTCCAAAGTCTGTATCCGTCGTCATTGTCGTATCCAATTAAAATGCACCGTGTAGCTTTCTTTTGCAATTTACTTCTCTTTTGCTTTGGTACATGCGCAAAGCAGGGTGAACCGACTATCCTCAGGTGCTTTATCTGAGGCTTCTTGTTAAGCCACAGTTCATAAGGCGACTTGTGTTTCACTGAAGTACGTCCTGTCCTGTTTAATATGTAAACAGCAGTGTTTACCATCTCAGCCCACAAGTTCTGAGGAATCTCCTCATGCGCATGCATCATCGCTCGAGCAGATTCGACGATAGTGCGATTGTCTCTTTCACTACACCCATTTTGTTCTGGGGTGTATGGCATAATGAGTCTTTGCTTTATTCCAGCTTGTCCAAGTATATCTCGTACTTTCCTGTTATCGTATTCGCCTCCATTATCGCTTAAAACCTCAATAATAGTATGGCCAGCATTTCTAGCTTCAGACATCATCTGCTTTAATTTTTCGGGGACTTCAGATTTATTTTTAAGGAAGTATACATATCTATATCGTGTGAACTCATCTTTAAACAGTACGAAGTATCGATATCCAGAGACACTCCAAGGAAAGGGTCCACAGACGTCTGAGTGTATGCGTTCACCAGGTTTTGTTGCCTTTTCGCGAACACCAAATGGCTTCCTGTGCGCTTTACCAAAGATGCAACCTTCGCATAATTCTCCACTGTTTAATGTCTTTATTCCTAACTCTTTCTCTATCAATATTTTGATATGTCTCTTGTGTTGATGTCCCATACGCTCGTGCCATACTTGCAGCATATCTCCATGCTCAATTAAGTTGACTGAAAAATCAGCACATACGGCTTTGCAGTCTACCTTGTACAAACCGCCATACCTTTGCCTTTTTCCTGTAAAGACAACCTTACCATTGATCTTCATGGAACATGTTGTAACCCGTGACTCAAAAATACTTGAAGGGTTCTTGTCTTGTGTACTAAGCACAGAGAAAAGGTTCTTGCTAATCTGGGGAACATACCAAACATCACTTAACAAAAGGAAGTCACTTTTTCCTTTAACATTGGCCTCTACACGGACTGTGCCTTTTCCAACAGCCTTTATAATGCTTCCGTCAGCCGTAGTTACTGTGTGAGTTTCACTAAAATGTTTAAAATCTTGAAATAGATCTCCTCGACTTGTGACGTGATGTGTTGCTCCATTGTCTATGTACCAATGATCACAATCACGGTTAGTCCCAGAATCTATTGAATTCACCGTCAATAACATCATGTTGGAACTGCGAGCTAGATTTTTCTTCTCTTTCTTGCCATTATTCGGGCAATCCTTCTTAAGATGTCCAGACTCTTTGCAAATAAAGCATTTGTACCTGTTTTTATTTTGCTGGTCTCTTTGGTCATTTCCTTTAGCAACCTTTCTATTAGTTCTTACACAAAGTGCACTTCCGCTCGATTCAGTGTCAGCCATCGATGCATTCAGCGCTTTTTCATGTGCACACAGTTGGGCCGTAATATTGTCTACTGTTCTATCCTTCTTAGACATCAATAGCCAACTAGACTTGAACGAAAAATAAGTTTCCGGCAACGTATCTAGAATCTTGCAAATCAAGAGAACTTCAGGCATTTCAACGTTCTCCTCTTTGAGCAATTCTTCCTTCAGACTGTGCCACAGATTCTTAAGTTTCGAGACATGAGTTGACATGTTATCTGACGGATCCCTTTTAAGTTTGAAGAAGTCCAAACATAAGTCGTAGAGCCTGCCCTCATCAGGACCCTCATACAGCCTATGGAGTTCTTTCCATACTTCCTTGGGAGTGGACAACCTTATTACTTTCCCTAGTGTTTCATCGGTTACATTGTTTGTTATTAGCAGTAGGGCTGTGCTCTCCAATGTAACAAAATCTCGTAAAGTTTTATTGTAAATTTCAACTACGGCATCACCACTGCCTTCCGCAGGTTTCGCTGGTTTTTGTGCCTTGCCTTCCACAATCTCCCAAATACCGTTAATGCCTTTTAGTAAGGCAACCATTCGGTATTTCCAGGCGACCCAATTGTGGCCATCAAGTTTTGTGATTTGTATTTTTGAAAGCTCCATTTTGCACTTCTGCGTTCTGGGCCCATAACCTTTTGGAGATTAAGGTAGCAGAGCGTGGTTTATTCAAAAGAAATACATATAATCACAAATGCATAAGAACAATACTTTACAATAAACTTTTATTAAAAACCACGAGTTTTTCTCTTGACACGAAAGTGACATAAACAATAGGTATACAGTTGCTAGGTAACCAAATTGAAGATCCAATTTTAATATTTTTTTTTTTTTATTTTATGTTTTTTTTGTTGTTTTATGTAATTTTATTTTAAGGGGGTGTAATTTTTTTTACTCATGTAATTTGTTGTTCTGCAAGACGTACTGAACGTTCGGCACTAGATTCTCTGGCCCGCGATTGCGCCGCGTACTCTCTCATACTTGCGAGACGATCTGAATTTTCAGAAGAAGATTCTCCAAAACGACTTAGTTTTGCTAATCTCGCGTGGGAACTATGTTTACATAGTTGCGACTTTCTTTTTCGAGGCATATTGTTTGGAAGGTTTTTTTTTTCTCATCTGAGAAAATAAGAATAAACTAAGATTATAAAATAAGTCGGGAAAGGTTTAAGGAGGTAGTTCTGAAAGGAACTTTTGATAAATACTTACTATAAAAAAGTGTGAGATTACTATAAAAATTAAACAGTAAAGATTAACTGGAAAACACATATACAGACAGTTAAATCTAAAATTTCAAAGTTTTCGTATGCTCTCCGCGAAATTAAAAAGACTACAAACCTACAAACCGCACTAGTCACATACTACGCGTATGCCCACGCTTGGTTTAATTATGGCATTATCTTATGGGGAAATAGCACAGACGCTCCCACCTTATTTACCCTCCAAAAAAAGCTTGTACGTATAATTACCAACATAGAACCAACAGATAGTTGCAAGCCTTACTTCCAGAAGCACAAGATTCTCACCTTGGTTAGTATTTATATATTGGAATTATGCAAACTAGTCCGCAAATATCCAGATTTCTACAATACACGGGGAGACATACAAACTAATTACTTGTTGCGCCATAAAAACAGGCTAAATTTGCCCCCGTCCCGCCTTCAATTACACTCATCTAGTCCATATTCAATGTCAATAAAAATATATAATAAATTACCAGAATACATTAAACAACAAACCAAAACCAGTATATTTTTAAATAAATTAAAGCAATATTTAATTAAAAAAAGCTATTACACAGTAAATGAATATCTAACCGATAAATTAAATAATAATATATAATTATGAATAAAAGATATTTATTAAGTAAAATAACAACAAATAAATAAACTATAATACTTAATACTTATGCTAGTTATTATAAATAATAAAAATAATAATTACCAAATTTTAAGGGAGTAAACAAGTAAGCATTATTTCAATATAATCAAATAAATAATAAATTAATAGATAGACTTGCACATATAATATTAATATAATAAGTAAATGAATAGAAATATAAAATATTTAATAGGATATAAAATAATTTCAAACGAAAATTAATAAAGCGCTCTTCCTCGCTCTAGTTATTTTAGTTATTTAAAAATTTGCTGTGCCCGACAGGGTCCATAATTGTTTCTATTTTTTGTATTTACCACCTGTAAGTGTACATTATGGATTGCAATAAACGATTTGATTTGATTTGATTTGATTGAATAAAATAATTTATAAGTAGTTCTGAAAATAACTTTACGTAGGTACATAAAAATGTCCTATGAAAAAAATCAAAATATTAAATGTCGCTTGTGTCTAGTGGGTAGGGAGCCGAAGCTGACCATGCGTATGAGCCGCGCGGCTACCTGAGGCCCTAGTGTGAGTTTCATTTAACCATCTATACCAAACGCAGTGAGCGCGTTCGGCGTTCCGACTGGCCCTGGATTGGTGACGGACCAATCGGAACGCCAAACGCGCTCACTGCGTTTGGTGTAGATGGTTAAATGAAACTCACACTAGGCCACTAGGGCCTCAGTTTCATAGATGCGCACACCCCTCTCCCGCACTTCGGTGCCCCCTCTCTCGCCGCGTTGCTCGCTGCGCTGCCGCTGTGTGGAGCCACACCGGGGTGCGTCGGCGTGTATTTTTTGTTTATATTGACATTTTTAATTTCGTAATATCTTTTGAATGGATTGTCTGACTTAAATAATTCAAAAGCAATCTACAGGTATTGAAACAGTATTGAATACAAAATAATTTATTTGGATAAGAATTAATACAAAGGTATGGATAACATCGTCTGATTTTGATCGGCATTTCTATCAACTTTTAAAATGTAAAATAGTAGTTGTAGTGACATAACTACGATAGTTGGACAGATAGTCTCGAAAAGATTTTTGTAGATATTGATTTGTTCTATAATATTGTAAAACATTATTTTGTTCTATTATCAATACTTTCCGCAGCGCATGCGATGTAAGACATTTGATGGGTAATTGTTTACACCTTGGGTTGGTTTTAGTAGGGATTTCTAAGGATCTCTATTTTTTCTAATAATAAATGAATATAGCCTATGTTGCTCAGTGATAATGTAGCTTTCTAACGGCAAAAGATTTTTGAAATCGGTCCAGTAGTGTTTCAGTATCTACAAACAAAAATACAGAAATACAAATCTTTCCTCTTTGTAACAGTGGTATAGATATATATAAGATGTTACGATATAGATCGATCAAAAAATCACATAGCACCACGTGTAGGTGAAAAAGAAATTTCGAATTCGAATGTGGCGCCATCTATGAGAAGTCCATAATAGACGGTCCGACAGTTTTCTGTAAAAAATCGGATTTGACGCGCCATCAATCATTTTATTGTTGATTATGTTATTAAGACAAAACAAAAAAATCCTATCCTGTCTCTTAAGTTGGAACTTGGAACAAATTACATATAAATGCCAATTTTCATCAAAATCGGTTGACTTGGTGAAGAGTTCACTGGGAACATACATCATGACACTGGATTTTTATATATTAAGATATTTTGTAAGTTTTGCGACCTTCTCGTACCAATTTGTGAAGGATAAAAGCCAAATCATAGAATTACACAAGAAAAATTCATGAAAATTATTAATTCCTATTTTCCCTTGTACACAGTCGCCATCGCCGCAGCTTTCCCAAACCTGGAGCTGGTCATCAGCTTCGTTGGCGCCGTCTTCTTCTCTACTCTTGGACTCCTCATCCCAGCTGTCGTTGACACCGTATACAACTGGGACACAGGTCTAGGACCCTTCAAATACGTCCTATGGAAGAACATGGTTATTGTAATAATTTCTCTTATCGCTCTTTTCTCTGGAGCCTATGTTTCTATTCAAGGCATGATTGAGGATCTCGGCGGCCATAGTCTGGAAAGCCATGATTTTCATGATAATGTGACTCTGACGTGATTTAATAGCCTTACAAATAACTGTGTGACGTTTTAAAGGGACCTGGGGCCTGTTTAATAAAACACAGGTGAACATGACAGGCGTCAATGTGACATCCGACAATTTTACAAATTTCTTTTATGCATGTTTTGCATAAAAACAGTGTCATAAAATTTTTAATTTATTGACAAATCTGTTGCGTAGTCAGTTATATTAAATAAGGCCCTAATTGGTTTCGTCGTTTAGATTTTAAGTAGGTACCTAATTATTGTTCAACATATTATTAAACAGTGTGTTAATAAGTGAAAATGCAATGTAAGTCAAGTTACTATTAGTATGAAGCAATCCGTGAAGATTTATAAGACGCTCAGAAAAATAATTCCAAATTTTGTAACTCTGCCATGCATTGTACCTAAGTAATTTTATTTTTTTTACTTTGGGAAAATAAACAGTTCCACATTTCAATATTACACATAATTTGGGCGACATAATGAGTAAATTTAATGTTACCAACGACATTATCTACAAAGACATGAAAACATACTGTAAAAAAAAACAAATACGACGAATTGTTAGCGTATAATTTGATAGCACAAGAGAATTACAAAATTTGTCAATGATTTGTTTTATTTGCATGCCTGTTTAATTTTAAACAGGCATGCAAATAAAAAGAAAACCAAGAAATTATGAAAATACAGCCTAAGAGTTGGAATTGGAGAGACTATTTTGGATATTATGAAGCAATATCCAAAATAGTTTCCCGAACAAGGCTCTACATTTACTAGTTGGAAAAGCGAAGATCAATATTTGGAAAGAGATTGTTGGATGGAGTCCTGTATGTTCAGATGAATAGGTCTGCCGTTTTGTATTAGATTACAAAACAGTTACATTTTTATTAATATTTTTGCCAGGTTTAGCATTTCTATCTCTATTCTACAAGGCATATACATATAATTTGTTTCTGTACAAAGTGGAATTTCCTTTCTTTATTCTTGACATAGATTGAGTCACAGAAATTAGAAATCTTTCTAAAATCTGTCATTTTATTATTCGTTTCTCCCGTTTCCATGTCTTGTTCCGTGCCTTATAAGCTTATTTTTTATTAATTTCAGTGTACATTAACTAGGGCTTAAATGATAGTTGTGAAATTGATGTTTGTGAAGTATTTAATTGTTTACCGTGTCAGTCATAATTTAAATTAATATAACACATAACTACCTATTGTTTTCATACTAAGTAGTAGTAACAGAAGTGAAGTACAAACCACTAAATTGAAAGTAGGCGAGTTATTACGATTTGGTATGTTACATTAATTTACTTTTATTGTGTACCTACTTACCTAATGTGTTTGTCAAGCTTCTTGTGGACCATGGGAGAGACATAAAAAGCTAATCGGTTTTACTATCATACATAACTGCATAAGAACCAAGAATCATGCAAATTCAAGACTAATAAAGTAGCAACCGCAGGATTATTAGGACGGGTGACGGGGTAGACTCGTGTCTAACGGATTGTGCTCTTATTGCAAAAGAGCGAGCAAAATTGGAAGACGAAAGGGAGGCTTTCGTCCTGCAGTGGGAGATAACAGGCTAATAATATAAATGATAATAAAATAACTTATTATGATTAAATAATATAAACAAATGTGGAATCATACTCGCGTTATTTTTTTTCTCTAATGGCTGTTAATCTTACTTAAATTAGCAGTTATTTAATATATCCGTCTTATTCAACTTTTGCTTATATTATTAGCTTCTCCCCGCGAAGTCGCGGGGAGAATCTGTGTGTTTCTTGTTTTAACATTTAATATATTATTATCCTATAGCATCACATCGCCCGCCCACAATATAGCTTCGCTATATCTTAGCGTTCTTTCTGACTTTTTATTTCTATTCACTCGGTTCCTTAAAATCACGCTACGACGGTAGCGTGATTTTAAGCAAATTTTACAGCCTGGCCACGACCTTGCCGCTGTCAGCAGCAGCTAAGCGCGGGGTGGCGAGCGGAATAAACAAATATACAAAAATGTATGAAACATGCCACGACGCGTCGTATGCAGTGACAACGTCCCGCCTGCTGACACCACACGCCGCTTACCGCGCCGCATGCCGCTGAGCCACAAGTCCTGGCCAGGCCGTTACTGCTTTATAAATTATACTATAAACACTTAACTTAAACTAACCTCACCTTCAACTTATTAAGGCAGTCGTGCTCAGCGTTATATTAGGTGTATAACAATAGACAAGCCTAATTAATAAGAAAATATTGTAGCCGATTATTTTGTGACTGGTATAACAACTAACTGCCTTTTGAGTGAATCAGAGTGAGGATGATACTAACCGGATGTATGTAGGTAATAATGTATATTAATAAGATTTGATTTTCTTTTAATAATGTAAATATCATGTCATAAAATGAAATGTGTACAAAGCCTAATAATAGTCGCTTATTTATGTCGAATTATTAACGAATACATTCAGTCGTGTAATAAACATGCTATCATTTACATTTTTTTTCATTTCATTATTTTGATCAATTTAAGAAAGTCTGATCTGATGTAGCCAAGAAAATTATTTAATACAGCCCGAAGAATTGTCAAATTAAAATGGCAGTGGGCAGGGCACATTGCTCACAGAACAAATGGCCGATGAGGCTGAAAGGTTTTGAAGAAGCGATTACGTACTGGAGGAGTAGCGTTGCAAGGAGTCCCACAAGGTGGACCGATGACCCAGTGAAGGCAGCAGGATTCTGCTGGATGTGACAAATACAAAATCGTTCGAAGTGGCGGTGCCAGGAGGTGGCCTATATCCAGCAGTGGACATCTATTGGCTGAAATGATGAATGATGATGAGGTCTGTCAGATGACACAACAAAAATAAAATATTTTAACAATTAAATAAAAAAGTAAACGTTAGGTACGTTTATTTTTTCTTGTAAATGTTGGAATAGTTAATTTTTACGTAAAAATGCCGTGAAACCTAAATTCGATGCCGTAGATCAGTAGACGGGTACAGTGTGCAGTAACATACGTTGAACTCCAAAAAAGAGAAATGGGTAAATGGATAAGGATTTTTTAAAAGACACAGCGCGCTCACCTATCCCGTGGTTCTTTCAGAGAGATTAATTGTTTTTCAAATTGACACACTCATACTTCCAGCAGTTTGCCGTGTTATCATGTCGTATCATTTCATCCAACTGACAAAGAATGACAGTGGTACGGATTTGATTAAACGGACATTTTAAGTCGGTAATCAATTCGATATAAAACAATTTCCCTGACATTACATCCTTGTAAAAAAATAGGTAAGGGTTGGCCTTATACGGCAGTGAAAATAACGAACAATCTGCTTATGGTTTCTCAACTTTGTAAGAGTCGTCTTCCAGTCTAACAGGATATTTTTTATTTGATTTATATTAACATAACGTAAATATAACTTATAAACTAAGCCCCACAAAACCGTAGTAGTGGTTTGACTGTAGGGTCGGTGAGTCTCTATACACTCATTAAACTTAGTTGGTACTTAAAGTTAATTATTATTACGAGGTAGCACTTTAACATATCTTCAAGTAATATTCTTTTAATTAATTTTTAAAACTAATTTTGTTAATTTCATTCCTTATGTCAGCTGGCAGTTCGTTCATTAGATATGGAATTCGTTTTTTTAGGGTTCTGTCACCAAAGTAATTAGTGACTTTGGGTACATTGAATTTGCCAGCAGCCATAGATCATGTGTTATGATTGTTGGTTACATGAGTTAGGTTATGCTCCTGGGTACCATGGTGGTTAACTGCTAAAAGATACTTATGTTTGTAACTAATCGGTAGAATTTTACATATTTTAAATAGTTTCCTATAATCTCCTTTACAACTGTTTTTAGTTTTTTGAGTAACAAGTAGTTTCAAGAATCGAATTTGAAGAGCCTCTAATTTATCCAAGTTAGTTTTGAATGTTAATCCATAGCTGTCAAGAGCATAACTCATAATAGAATCCACTAATGACATGTATACACATCTTAATATGTTAATGGGAACTTTAAAGCTTAGGTGGTACATTTTACTTTATAATATTCTTAATTTACTACAAATATAATCTATGTGTTGGGACCAAGAAAAGTTCTCATCTATTTTCATGCCAAGGTAAGTTACACAGTCAATTCTTTCAATAGGTGTACATTTACAGTCCAGTAGGTTATTATAGTGGCACACATACTCATGGGTAAAGAAAGGTGGAGTCGCACTATTAGGTCGCAAATATGGCGAATGAATTAACATTGATTTAGTTTTATCAGCGTTTAATATAATGCCATTGTCATGCGACCGTTTAACAACAGCGTCTATATCTTGCTGTACCCGCTGATAGGTATCGTCTATGTTAACTCCAGAGCAAATAATGCACAAGTCACCTGCAAACATATACGCAAAACAATTCTGTACCACTCGGCATAAGCAGCGGCAGGATATAGCAGCAATTTCTCTCAATGTTCAACAGTTTGTTTAGAAATTGGTTGTTTGGTACAAACATTGGATATGATGTTGGTTATACGTATAATTTTACTGAAAAAACATTACCTAAAACACTTCTTAATATACTTAGATAGACTAAGGAACGATGCGATATGGCAATGGTGCAGTTTAAAAGATGTATTGACAAAGATTGTAGAAGAGTATCCTTAGATGGTTTGCATAAGTTGAGAGGATGAATGAAAGGCGACTAACGAAATGTAACAAGGCAGATGTGGTTAGAAACATCGGTAGGAGACCCTACTACTAGGCCCTACAAGGACACACAGGGTGGCAAGGACATTGACGCGAAACTGAAACCATAAATTAATTATCACATAATTCAAGGGTAGAAACTGAACGTCGGTGATCAAAACAAAATCTGCTGTTTCATAGAATAGGGGACACACCTATACGGTCAGAATGTATGGAACAACGAATTTTATTTTTAGTTCCTCAGGATCATATTCTGAATTGGTTTCAGTTTGCGCCGCAATGTCCCTGCCACCCTGTATATTGACCTTATTGGTGATGTTTTTCAGAAAGGTCCGGTCCTTTACAGGAAGGTCCGGGGATACTGCATGATCTCCGGAGAGGTGGCGGGCCTCCTTGCCGGATTGCCGCCATGGGATCAGGAAGCAAAGGTCCTCGCGCACATTATGGGAGTGTCGGGAGGAGGCAAAACGCCGTGCCGTAACTCCGCTGCCGCGAGAAATCGCAGCACAGCGGACAGAGCTCCAGCGGGATCTCATGGCGACATGAAGAGTGGGATTGTCGCAACCCAGTGCATGGTGCGCCACGATTGCGGCGGTAAGTCCCCTCTTAGAGGAGTGGATAGAGAGGTGCCATGACGTCCTCACCTTCCACCTGACGCAGTTTCTTACCGGACATGGGTGTTTCGGGAGGTTCATGTTTCGTATAAGGCGGGAGGAAACGCTCGGGTGTTTCCATTGCGTAGATCGCCCTGAAAACACGGTGGAGCATACGATAGAGGTCTGCCCGGCTTGGGTGGAGCACCGACGTGTCTTCGTGGAGGCGATCGGTGGCGGCAATCTCTCGCGTCCGGTCCTGGTCCAGGCCATGGTACGGAGCGAGAGTTCATGGATAGCCGTCACCTCCTTCTGCGAAGCAGTAATACTCGCGAAGAGGGAGTCGGCGTATGTGAGGGAGAGGCAGTATATGCGTCTTCACGGCCCTACCTCCGCAGGAGACGCCCAGGGTAGCTCGCTGTCCAGTAAGGACCAAGCCCGGTTCGACGGTGCGTTGTGTTCCACGCGCGTCTCAACGAGATATCAGCACCAACTGATGGGGCCCGCAAGGGCCGATGCCTACTAGGGGTGGGGATTGTTCGAAAGTGATACCGTGGCCGCTGGTACACAGGCAACTGAGGAAACACGGGTGGGTTTTAGTCAGTATAAATCTGATACGCACTCCTGCTTCATCCAAAGCAGGCAAAGTTATTTGAAGATATCCCACCCTCAAAAAAAAAAACACTTGTGTTCCTTGTATGACCAGAATTATTCTACTCATGTGTGAATGTAAACGAAGCAAAAAAAGTATATACCTAAGGGTCGCAGCAGGTGGCGTTCCGTACTTTCTGCATGGGAAGGCGTGAGTGTATGTATGTGTGTTGTGTTATAAATAGTCTTCAAATACGGTAAGTTGACCACCTATTTCCTGTGATAAAAGTTGCTTAAGAATTTATTAGTTTATAATATAACTTATTTTTCATTACCTAAAACCACCCAAATAAGTTATCTCTCAAAATTCCTTGCTTTTAGTAATCCATCAAGCATCAGTTCGTTCATAACTTAATTAGAAAATGTTCCTACTGGTGGAATATTTATTGAGCGTCCTCCTACGCACAATGTTCGCTTCAACGCGACATGATTTTCAAGGGAACAGAATAATAGGTAATTACCGTATAAAATTAAAATACTAAGCGGTTTTTAAATAAGAAGGTACCCGTAGTTCTTGGCAACGAACCGTGCGGAGTACCCACGCTTGTTGCCCTAAAATAGAATGAAAAAGTCAATTCAATTTTAGAAGATAATCCGGCTTTCGGGAATTTGAAGAATTGATAATCCAACGATATTTATCATTTTTGTTCAGCTGAATATTCCTGTAAAATTATTTGTTTGAAAACAGTAAATTATGTTTAACGTTTATTGCAGGATATTTAACATATCGTTAGCTGAAACCATACGCTAAGATTTTGAAATTAGGTTTTCCATAAATCTATACTATTCTATAATTTCATGAAAAAAAAAAATACCTGCTGTAAACGCCTGAAGCTGCCATAAAAACTAAATAAGTTGCTAGATATTCCCCGAACAGTCTTTGCAACCGTAGTATTGTTTCAGAAATGTTGACCCCAACATTAATATTATAAAACTTTCGGCCGCAGCTGGTGGCGGTGCAAAGTGCAAAGTGATGACAATTTTGCAAATTTATCGCTTGGCTAGCTCATAACTTTGACTTAACAAAGTTTCTGCTCAGGAGTTATAACTGCAAGATAGTGGAAATAATTATAGGTCGAATCGGAATGTTAAGCCTTAACTAAGTCGATAGACCTTAATGAACTCTTGACTTCGAAATTCCTAACTTAAAACTTCGAGTCTTGAATCAAATAAAAACTCAGTCGAAGATTTACTTTAAAGTTCAAAATGTGCCCCATTTCCACGTAGGAGTGGTAAAGTTAGAGTATTACTTACGTATGTTATCTAACTGAACAGTCTAGCAGGTGGTTTGATTCTACAGATTTGGGATACAATACAGCTTAATTAAATTAAAAAATAATCATTAATGACGTATTTTGCCCCAAGCCCACACAGAAGTTATCGAATTTATGTTTGAAAAAATCATCACCATTTCAGCCGAGAGATAATCATTGCTGGACATAGGCCTCCCCCAAGCACCACCATTTCAACCGGTTCTGTGCATCTCGCATCCAGCGGGTTCCTACAGCCTTCACCAGGGTATCGGTCCATCTTGTGGAAGGCCTTCCAACACTACTACGTTTTCCGGTACGCTTGAAATAATAATTTTCAACAAACATCTTGCATTTCCTTGTAACCTTTTTGGGCCTAAGTAACAGACACCCAATTTCTTCTGAAATCCAATAGTGAAATCTAATATACTACTATCGTGTCACACTTCAAAATCTAAATTGACAGTTTCAGGATTAGCCAGAGAAGCGTAAGCTGCCGTTTAATGATGTAAGACGGGAATACTTCATAAAATGCGTTGCACAAAATTGGTCATGGATTTTTCATTTCGCCTCACCAAGCCTCTAGACAAATGTATTACCGCTGCTTGTTCGTGCACAAAAAAGAAAATCATGGCAATCCTAAACAATATTGAAGTTTAATTTATCAGATTCATCATAATCTCACGTTCAATATTTACTATCAAAATTTTAGACGAATGAAAACCAAACTAAACAACATTATGCTGAACGCGCAGAACAGTATGTACGACATTATTATAGGGACAGAAATATGGTTAGATGACAGCGTTAACGACGGCGAAATACTTGACTGTAGGTACAATATCTACCGCAGAGACAGAGCCTCAACAAATGCAAGGAAGAAGAAGGGTGGAGGTGTACTTATAGCTGTCCTGAAGTCTATCGGATCCGTTCGCATGTCACAATTTGAGACGGAGTCCGAAAACATATGGGTAAGTCTAAAGATCACAAATGGGAAAAAGATCCACCGCCTCAACATCTGTGCTGTCTACCTACCACCCCCGGTTCAGCAATCAACTCTTGATTCGTTCCTAGATAAGGTTACCTCAGTTATCGACACAACCGGAAATCAAACCTTAATAGCTGGCGACTTCAATCTGGGATCCATTAATTGGATTTTGGACGAAACAGGAACTCAAAGCACATTCACGTGACCAAGCAATTACAATACCCCACTGGGTTACTTGTTAATAGACTGCTTGTCCCTAAATAATATTGGACAGTTAAACTGTGTCAAAAATCAACTTGGCAAATCCCTTGACCTGATTTTATCTAACTTTCCTGGCGGTTTTGTTCATGAATGCAAAATCCCCCTGTCGGTTGTAGACTCTCATCATCCACCATTGGAGATTGTTATAAGAAATATGTCACATACCACACTTAAATGTAAACGCTCAGCAAAATATAATTACCGAAATGCGAACTATACACTGTTGAATGAGCGAATAAAACAGGTCAATTGGACTGCATGCTTGTCCGATTGCGCAGATGTCAATGCAATGGTTGGAGTACTGTACAAACACCTCCATTCTATAACTGACTAGGTCGTTCCAAAAACGAAAGTTTCACATAATAGGTACCCCCCTTGGTTCCCAAGAGATCTTATTAGACTTTTAAACGAAAAGGAAAAGCTTAGGATACGGTTTAAAACATATAATAATCCCCGCGACAACTATGACTACAGATTGTTGAGTGAGAGAGCTAACATAATGATCAAAAGTAACTACAAAGACTACGTGGGGAGAATCGAGAAGGGCCATAACACATAATCCCAAAGTTTTTTGGTCCTTTGTCAAAGCAAAAAAAGCGAACTCTAATGACATACCATCTGAGATGAAATTAATTAATCAGATAGCCACTTCCGGGGACGAGGTCTGTAATTTCTTTGCTGCCCATTTTTCCTCAATATTCAACTCATCAGATGAAACAACGCAAGCATCATTTCAGAAAAATCACAAGTATCCCCAAAATAGCTTAAGCCGGGTCACATTCTCTGAAAAAGATGTAATTAAAGTCCTTAAAAAACTAAATGTATGCAAAGGTCCAGGACCGGATGGTTTTCCACCACTATTGGTTAAAAACTGTGCGAGTAGCTTGGCCCTACCGCTAAAAATCATTTTGAACCACTCTATCGAAACGGCACAATTCCCTACTGAATGGAAAAACGCTAATGTAGTGCCCATCTTTAAAAAAGGTGAAGCAAACAATATAAAAAATTACCGGCCAATATCAATCTTATCTGTGTTTTCGAAGGTCTTTGAATCCCTCATGTGTCCAATTCTAACATCTCTTTTGAAAATAGAACTAGCATCCCAACAGCATGGATTCTGTGCACATAGATCAACCACGACGAACCTGACTCTCTATGTCAATGACCTAAACAAACTTATCGACTCTCGCTAACAAATTGACTCCATTTATACAGACTTTAGCAGCGCTTTCGATAAGGTCGACCACCAGATCCTACTGCAGAAACTTTCAAACCTAGGCATATTTGGCCAGCTTCTCCAAAGGTTTGAATCTTATCTGACTGATAGAAAGCAAAGGGTCGTAGTAAAGGGGCATCAGTCTTCCTTTTATTACTCTACTTCTGGAGTTCCACAAGGCTCTCATATGGGTCCAATATTGTTCCTAGTATTCGTTAATGACATAGTGAACTGCATCAAGCACAGTGAATGTTCACTCTTTGCAGATGATGTCAAGTTTTATAGGGAAATAAATTCACTCAAAGATATATCCTTGCTGCAAGAGGACCTAAACTCAGTGCACAACTGGTGCATAAAGAATAGAATGACTCTTAACGCCGAAAAATGCCAACACATGACCTTTACTAAAAAACTAAATACCATTCCATCCTCCTATTCGTTGAATGGTCTAACACTGAGGAAGGTTAACACAATTCGCGATCTGGGAGTCTGCCTCAACAGTCAGCTCAATTTCATTCCACACATAGACAATATTGTCAAAAAGGCAACAAAAATGGTAAGATTTCTGAAGCGCGTCTGCCGCGACTTTAAGTCGATTCGCACCCTCAAACTCCTCTACTTCACCCTCGTCAGAAGTATACTCGATTATGCATCGCAGGTGTGGAATCCTACCTACCAGGTCCATATCAATCGAATCGAACGCGTCCAAAAAGGTTTTACTAGGTACCTACGACATAAATCTAACAGCTGCCCCATCACATCTAATTACTCTGAAAGATTGAGTCATTTCCACCTTACATCCCTCGAAAACCGCAGAAAAGTGATGGATCAAATTCTGCTCTTCGAATTATTAATGGACTGATCCATGTTCCAAAACTTCTGGAAGACATTAATGTATCTGTTTTCCGTAGTAGTCAACCCAGGCCGGATCGCAAACTAGCTGTGTTCTCTCTACCTACAGCTCGAACCAACCTTGGGCGATCAGCGCCTTTGAGCCGTCTGATGAGGACGTATAACGAAAGTCACTCTCGCACAGTGGTGAAGGGCGGGCTTTTTGGGGGGACTGTCTTATGTAATTTTGACGTCCAAAAAGTGCTGACTCTCACCCTAGTTTGAATAAATGACTTTTTTTTTTTTTTTTTTGCACCCATAGCATTGACATCTTCTCCAACACCCTGACTCAATTTCGCAATCATATTATACGACAACTTGCAGATTGCTGTTAGTTGATTCTTGTTTGTATTCTGTCATTCATGTCTATTTCTGTATTTTTTGTTACAATTTCAACTTTCTAACTAATTAATTTTTATAATTTTTAAAATGTTAAATTCACCCATTTCATTGCATGTATTATTATTGATTTTCTTGATTTTATAATTGTTAATTTCTTACTAATTTAGTTGATTTTATCATTGTTATTTTATATTTATTAGTAACTTATTTGATTTTATAATTAATAACTAATTTAATTTTATTGTTATTTTCGCCACTTTCATTAACTGGGTTTAATTAGGCAAACCATGTAAGTGCTGTGCACACCTTTAAGTGATAAGTTCACTGTAGTACTAGATTAATTATGACTAAACTTTCTGTTAATGTTTATGTGAACTAGTCGTTGGAGTGCCATAATAAATAAATTAAAAAAAAAAATAAAGTGGTAAAAAAATAACTCATAACTCTGATTAGGAAAAAAAAGAAATCTCAATTTCACGCAGTCCTAAATTAATATATTTCTTTTAATTTATTAGCATTTAAGGTTCAATATGCCTATCAAAAATAGTTATCAGTGGCGATTGCTCTTGTTGATGGTTTATTTTTTTGAGGGTGGGAAATCATCAAATAACTGCTCCCGCTCTGGGTGGAGCAAGAGGGCGTGTCAGACTTTTACTGATTATAACTCACCTATGTTCCCTCAGTTGCCTGTTTGCCAGGGACCGCGGAATCTCTTTCGAACAACCCTCACCCCTGGTAGGCATCCGTTCTTGCGGACCCCACCAGTTGATGCTGACATCTCTGACAGCGCGCGTGAAACCCAAAGCGCCGTCGACCCGGGCATTTTTTTTTGGTTAACGTGGATAAATGCCTACTGTGCTACCACGGGGAGATGACGCAGTTGTGTGGTACTGTTACCCACTAAACATCCACGGTGTCCTCCAGTGCCGCTTGAGGCGGGAACACGGAAACGCGCAAGCCATCTGCGAACCCACCGCGGCTGTCCGTCACCGGACCCGCCTCGGAGGGGAAAATCCTGGTGCGCTGGTGATAGGTCACCGGCGCACCAGAACACATAGCACGCCGTAACCACCCAAGCTATACCGACACTCCTCCTCCCCTACGGCCGCACCGCGTCCGCCATCAAACGGTGGCGGCCCCGTCCAGGCCACGGAAGGGAAGAGCGCTACTCAGAAGTACCGGCACTCCTCCTACGCCGCAGCCTGTAACCCTCAGCTACGATGCCTCCCATTCGACATCGCGGCCCACCTCAGTTGCGATGCACTTCACCGTAACCTACTTTTTGGCCGCTACGTCGTCGATTTGGAGGCAAAAGCCCTGATGAGCGGCCCCACCTTGGGGTTCCTCTTCGCTTCACCGTGGGAGGGTGACCACGGCTACTGAGCCCCCCCGCAACGACAATGCGGGAATCCAGGCGGCTCTTGTTGATATTTGAGTTTCAATTACCTTAACTGTTGAAGAAACTAAAAACAGAAGCTTCAGTAAAGTATTTAAAAGATATGTTTCTTATACACAGTCATGTATTCATGGCATTAAAAACACATGGGAACCTGGATTCAAATTATTTGGTAAGAAAACAATTTACTGAGCAGGCCAGTGTGCCAGTTCCTAGCAGTGAAAACACTATATGTATAGGCCGTTTTTGTTATTATGCTTTTAAATACCGATAGGCCAATTCATTATTTGAAAAAAATGTTGGTAATTAGAGCCATTTTTGATATTGGGCCTGAAATTAAAATACGAACGTTTTATAAACATGGGAACTGTCCCACTGGTTGGTAAGCCAATAATAAGGAATATGCTTACATGATTCAAATGAGGGTCAATTTTATTTTCAATAAACTGTATTATTACAAAACTATGACTCCATCAATACTATAATAAAATTATAATTTATTTTCGAAATCAAACTACCCCAAACATGGTATTGATAGGATAAAAATTGACAGCAAAATTATAAATAACCCTGAAGAAATAGCAGAATCATTGAATCAAACTCAAACTCAAACTCAAAGCATTTATTTCAATTAAACCATTTACAGGCACGTTTGAATTGTCAAAAAGTCGATCAGTTGGAAAGTTGAAGCTAGTTGCCCATTCCAAAACGTAGAGCTCTATGGAGAAGAACGGGCAAGAAACTCCAGGGACACTCTTTTAAAATCAAGTTGAAATATTACAAATCTTGGTAACTTTATTCTTGTTGCTTCTGTATGTGAGAATAATATAATAATAATATAATAATATAATTTAATATAATATTTATTTATTCAAAAATTACAAGGCTTAAGAATATGTACAGTTTTGCTTAAATGTAAATTATATTCCTAAGACTTACGTGCCTGAACTAGGTAATCCTGTGTTTCAGGCAAGAAGAGCTAAAATAGTCTATAAAAGTTAATAAATAATCAAAAATTGACAATATACAAATAATTAAATGAATGTTGAGTAGCTTAACTCTTAGTTTCTAAGTTTGATAAATAATAACATAGGTGAATATTTATTTTAACACAGTTAGTAAATTCTCTGTTTCTTCGTAAGACATACTTTGGAGAGCATCATTGAGAGTTCTCTTACAATTTGTGTAGTTCAGGGAATAAATATTTGCTTTCGAGTTTAGTCTATTATAGAGGAGAGGACCGAGGTAAAGGTAAAATTTGGATATAAAAGGATGTTTAGTTATAATTTGTGGACAAACTATATCTTTACGCCTTTTATTAGTATATTCTGTACTGTAAGGTAAAGCTGTGTGTTGTTTTAATACAATGCCCATTATAAATAACTGTCGAACTGTTAATACTTCACAAGATTTGTATAGTAGGTTAGTAGGAAAGAGAAAAGGGCGGGAAGTAGACACTTTGAGAATCGCCCTCTGAGCTCTCTCGATGGTTAGTAGCAGTGTTTTACCAGCACCACCCCAAGTGGTAATACAGTAAGTTATTATCGATTGACATAGAACAAAGTAAACTTGTCTAACTATTTTTGGATCAGCAATATAGCGTAACTTTTTAAATACAAATATCAACTTGCGAATTCTACTATTTAAAGCTCCTATATGTTTTTTGAACGAAAGTGTTTCATCCATTATTATACCAAGGTATTTAGTTGTATTTGCCATTTTAATTTTGGGGCACACACATTGGTTATCTTTAGGAATAGCGCAATAATGGGCATATAATGTCGAGGTAGTGCAAGTCGATGTTTGCTTACGCATCGAAAATTTTATGTAATTTGTCTTGTCTGCATTTAATGTTGCTTTGTTGTTTGTTGTTTTTAATAATCATTATATAGACCAAATTGAATCACAAAGTGACATGAATCTTAATCTTAATAGTAATCCTAAAATAAACTCTCCTCCTAATTCAATATTTATGACACCTACAGTACCCTTTGACATATTTGAAATGATTAATTCCTTGAAAAATACGAAATGCGCTGGATATGACGACATAAATACCGAGGTAATAAAAGCCACATTTGCTATCGTTGCACCAATAAGTACTTAGCCACATTATCAATGGTAGCATTGAGACAGGCATATTCCCAGAAAAAATTAAAATCTCAGTAATTAAACCATTACATAAAAAGGCGATATGCAAGATCTTAGCAACTACAGATCAATCGCGCTCATATCGGTATTCTCAAAAAAAAATGAAAAATTAATACAAAACAGCTTATATTAATTTCTAGAAACTAACAAATCTTGGTTAGCGAACAATATGGTTTCAGGTAAAATAAAAACATTGACTCTGCTATCTACAAACTTGTTGAACACGCTCTAACTAATGATGACAATAGAACTCCTGTAGTTGCATTATTTATGGACATGTCAAAGGCATTAGACTATGTTAACCATAAAATACTGATAAAAAAAGCTGGAAAAATATGGAATTAGAAGCAATGGTGCCGATTCTCTTGTACACCGAACTAAACTAACTAAACTTTCACTAAAATTCCTTACTTTTGGCTATGAGAATCTTAAAGCTATTCTGCAAAAAAGATCTCTAAATTTAAAAATAATTTTGACACAACTAAAATCGAATTTAACAATCGCGACTCCACGTGGTATTTTTTGGATTTGCAACGTTGTACTTGTTTGCCTTACCCCGTGATTTTCTTTAGAGCCGGCGTCGCGCAGGGCGGGCAGCCGCGACGTGTTTTATATGGATTTTTTTACTTTTTGTATGGAAAATGTGAAAAATTATTACCTACATGTTGAGTTTAGAGGTCTATGGGTTCTATAAAGGGGGTCGAAATATTCATTATTTTTACGATAGGACACACCATTTTCGAGATAAAAGCAAAAGAAAAGAAAAAATTATACAGTACTGTATTTGCGCCTGCCAGGGGTGTGGGTTGTTCGAAAGAGATACCGCGGCCCCTGGCACATAGGAAACTGAGGGAACACGGGTGGGTTTTAGTCAGTAAAAGTCTGACACGCCCTCCCGCTCCACCCAGAGCGGGAGAAGTTATTTGATGATTTCCCACCCAAAAAAAAAAACTGTATTTGCGTCCGAAGTCGATGTGTTGGTGTGAATTTTGGTTCTTGACAACTAATTTTATTCCACACCTTTTTAATCGCGATTAAAAATAGTCAGATTTAGTCAGACAATCAAAATTTTATGTTGAATGAAATAATGAAATTGAAAACAACAGAATAGCAAAATTACCAATTTCACTAAATTAAAAACTCAGTGCAACCTTAGTGATGTCAAACTGAAATATAGTTATGTTGTGTCACTTTAGTTAATTTCAGAATGGGAAATCGTCTAAATTTAGTTTAGTTTAGAGAATTTTGTCACAAGAGAATCGGCACCATTATTCTAGAACTTATCAAATCATAACTGACTAATCGAGAACAAATTACATACATAAATAAAATCTGCCCCTATACAAGAACTGAAAAGACTTATGTCTCCACACATAGAAAATGCATATATGGTGTGCCGCAGGGCGGTGTTCTTGCTACTTTACTATTCATTATATATAAGGTGCTATTAAAATATCTGCCACGGCTTTAATCCCATTAAAGCCGTGGCAGTATTGTGTTTAAAGATTACAATAGTGAAGAACTTTCGCACCCCAGAATAGTTAATTCAATTTGAGAAAATAAAGTAGTTTGATAAACATTGACTCTACTCTGCATAACGTGGTTCACAAATTACGCGCTATGTGTCGCTTCGTCAATGAAAACAACTGTTATCTCTTTTTATCTGTTCTGTGAATGAAAATTGAAATCAGCTGACTAGTTTGTCACTATCTAACCTACTAGATACGCAATAATACGCAGGCAAACAAGTGTTTTAAAAGTGCAATTACTTACCAGATAGCGCATTCTTCTAAAAAACTGACGTAAATAAGATGATAAACTTCCCATATCACTTAAAACAGGCTTTGGACTGACAATTTAGTGTAAGAATCGCAATTTTTTTCTTATTATTTTTAAACAATAGGTACTTAGATTAATATCAAATAACAATAAATTACAGTAACTTGGCGTGTTTAAAACTTAATCA
Organism: Polymixis lichenea; assembly: GCA_949091785.1. Taxonomy (NCBI): domain Eukaryota; kingdom Metazoa; phylum Arthropoda; class Insecta; order Lepidoptera; family Noctuidae; genus Polymixis; species Polymixis lichenea. The sequence goes on from OX420939.1 coordinate 24,772,674, forward strand.
TCTTATTTGCAATAATTGCACCGTATTTACAGTTATTTACACACTCCCTACCTACTTATCTACAGAACTGTTGCACAAGTCCGCCTTCGCGTTGCACACAAATGTAGGCACGCTTACGTACATGTCTCTTCACTTTATTTAATGTGTCCGTTTCACTTTTTACCTGCCATAAATACGCGTTTGATACGCCTTTTTAGTTCTTCCACACTTCTAATGTCATGTCCAGTTTGGCCGTACACAAGGTCCTTTACACGACGCCACAAAAAAAGTCTAGAGGGGTTAAATCCGGTGAGCGAGGAGGCCACGGCACTGACCCTCCTCGGCCTATCCACCTTTCACCGCCGTACCACACACCGTTTAAAAATTCCCGTACTGTTACATCCCTAGAATACACCCTTTTGTGCCTAGTCAGCACCACATCATCATTTCTGTCTAGACTCAATGCATCGGTCAGGCAGTAGCGCCAGTTCGGGTTGAGACTCCTACCGGATAGGTCACCAGTCAGAATATTGACCAAGTTTCCCTTTTTTTTGTATTTTGTGACCTTAATTAAATATATATCCAAGTAACTTTCTTTAAATCGTTTTTTTTTAAAAAGGGATTTCTAAAATTTCCTTATCTTCATCATCTCAGGAAGACATTGTCTTCAAATATATTATCAGCCAACTAGATGGTAAAGCGCAAAGCGCATGTTCCATCAAAGACTTTGACAACAGTGGTCATCTCTCAAAGAATTCTTGAAAAATCAATTCGGTGAAAGAAAGCATTACGCCCATTTACTTACCGAACTTCAAGAGTGTCACCAAACTAACCAGGAGACAGTCAGCCAATTTCACCTGCGAGTCGAAACTTGCTTATCCAGATTGCTTACAGAAGTAACAATTTCCAATATAAAGAAAAGTGAACTTGTCGGTAGAGTGGCTGCGATGGAGGACCTAGCGCTTCACACATTTAACATAGGTTTACATCCTCGTATAGCTAACATTGTCAGATGTAGAGATCCAAAAAACTTGAACGAGGCTGTCAACTATGCAATCTCTGAAGAAAAGATTCAGCAATATTCATTCAAACAAAATGTTAATTTAAAAAAGGATAATAATAGACCTTCACCTAAGCCACATCTACCTAATAATAATAACCAACCTTCTTCCTCTAGAGATTCGACGGTGTGCAGATACTGCAAGAAAGAGGGTCATACTTTAGCCGAATGTAAATTGCGCGAATACAATAATAAAAAAAAAAAAAACAATAAATTCAATTCTCCCGCGCAACAACATTCTTCTAAGCCCAAGAGTCCTCATCTAAATTTTGTTAATAACGAAGAAAACTCCCTCACAAATGATTTAGAATCTGATCAAGACAATTTAAATTATTAAACGTCTCGACAGGGTGTCGCACGAGACGAACTTTAAAAGACGACGCCATTAATCCTATATCCCATCACCATTCATACTCTAGAGCTATACGACAGGGTAACCAGCCCCAAACTGGCAGCTCTCATAATGTCACGCGACAGGGTAACCAGCCCCAAACTGAAGACATTTTCCTTAGAGCTATACGACAGGGTAACCAGCCCCAAACTGGCAGCTCTCATAATGTCACGCGACAGGGTAACCAGCCCCAAACTGAAGACATTTTCCTTAGAGCTATACGACAGGGTAACCAGCCCCAAACTGGCAGCTCTCATAATGTCACGCGACAGGGTAACCAGCCCCAAACTGAAGACATTTCCAATCCTCCTCAATCCATGTCTACCCCTGAAAAAGAAAACAACAATGATTATAAAGTATATGAAGTAAATACTAATTTAAAAACATACTTACCTTATATCGTCGCCCAGTCATCTGTCAGTAAGAAGCCACTTACCCTTTTGATAGACACTGGAGCTTCCTTGTGTATCCTAAAAAAATCATCCCTATCCGAACCCCGTGAATTAGAAGTTGACATGGTCAGAATAAAAGGTATTGACTCAAAGGACCCGATTACGAGTCACGGTAACCTTACTCTGGGCTTAAGCCTATCCCCTGGGAACATAGTGTTACACAAATTTCACGTCTTTGATAACTTAAGCTTTCCCTATGATGGTATTATAGGTAATGACCTATTCATTAAAAACAGCTGCCGAATAAATTATGATTCAGGTGAGCTGGAAATTGCTCACCATCATATAAAGCTGTCATTCAACCATCCGTCTTACACAATAGAACCACGAACCGAAACCATCATAGAATGTTCTGTTAAAAACCCAGAAATTCAGCAAGGCATAATCTTAGACCAACATAAAATTGTTAGTAGCTAATTCGATAGTGAAAGTAAAAAGTAATAATCGAATAAATGTATCGATCCTGAACGTATCAGAAAAACCTATTTTAATAAATCCTAACCTCTCGTTGACCTTAATCCCGATAGCAAAAAATGAAATATGCTTATCTCAACCTAATGTCAATTGTTATGAGAGAACAAACAGGGTCCTTAAACAGCTACGAACTTCCCATTTAAACTGAAGAGTCTGAAGTTCTTTATGACATCTGCAGTCAATATGCAGACATATTCCACCTTCCCGACGATGAACTCACTTCAACTAGTGCCATCAAGGACGAAATCAAAACAAGCTCCTCGCAACCTATAAATGTAAAATCTTATAGATTTCCAGAAGTTCATAAAGACGAGGTCAGAACCCAGATTAGTAAAATGCTGGAACAAAATATAATTAAACCATCCACCTCTCCATGGTCATCCCCCATTTGGATAGTGCCCAAAAAAGTTGATGCTTCGGGAAAAAGGAAATGGCGCATAGTGATTGACTATCGCAAGCTCAACGACATCACTATTGGTGAGAGCTATCCAATTCCCCAAATTAACGAAATCTTAGACCAGCTAGGTAAGAGTAAATATTTTACAACTCTCGATTTAGCATCAGGATTCCATCAAATAGAAATTTCAGCAGAAGACGTCCCTAAAACTGCTTTTAGTGTACCCGAAGGTCACTACGAATTTGTCAGAATGCCATTTGGTCTCAAAAATGCCCCTGCAACCTTTCAGAGGCTCATGAACACAGTCCTGTCAGGCTTGCAAGGTATACATTGCTATGTTTATTTAGATGACATTGTAATATATTCCCACGATCTTACATCCCATGTCCAAAAATTATCCCACACGTTTGAGAGATTGAGAAAATTCAATCTCAAATTGCAACCGGACAAGTGTGAGTTTCTTCGCAAAGAAGTTACTTATCTTGGCCACACTATTAGTGAAGCAGGCTTAAAACCTAACCCAGAGAAAATAAAAGCTGTAAGTGAATTCCCTATCCCAAAATGTCCAAAAGACGTAAAATCATTCCTAGGTTTGGTGTCCTACTATCGTCGCTTCCTGCAGGATTTTTCTAAACTAGCTAAACCTCTTACATCCTAGTTAAAAAAGGATATACCATTTGAATGGACTAATAGTCAACAACTTGCTTTTGAAACATTAAAAAATAAGTTAATCTCAGCCCCCGTTTTAATATACCCCGACTTTACTAAACCTTTCATCCTGACGTGTGATGCGTCAAACTACGCTATTTCAGCGATACTCTCTCAAGGCGAAGTGGGAAAAGACCGCCCAATCGCTTTTGCTTCACGCACGTTAAATAAAGCTGAAACCAATTACAGCGTTACTGAAAAAGAATGTCTGGCTATTATTTTTGGAACAAAAATATTCCGCCCATATCTTTATGGTTATAAATTTAAAACTATAACTGATCATAAACCACTTAGGTGGCTATTCAATTGTAAAGAACCGGGATCCAAGCTAGTTAGATGGAGACTAAAACTCAAGGAATATGACTAAGAGATTTTTTTTTTTTTTCTGTGTGGGAAATCATCAAATATCTTCTCCCGCTCTGGGTGGAGCGGGAGGGCGTGTCAGACTTTTACTGACTAAAACCCACCCGTGTTCCCTCAGTTGCCTGTGTGCCAGGGGCGGCGGTATCTCTTTCGAACAACCCGCACCCCCGGCAGGCATCGGCCCTTGCGGGCCCCATCTGTTGCTGCTGACATCTCTTTGAGGCGCGCGTGGAACACAACGCGCCGTCGACCCGGGCTTGGTCCTTACCGGACAGCGAGGTACCCATTACTCGCCGTCCGCAAGCCCGTGCCTACGGTGGCCGGGAATCAGCCTGGGATTCCCGACGCCCAGGGCGTCTCCTGCGAAGGCCACGGCTGTGAGGGCGCATGTACTGCATCTCCCTCACGTGCGCCGCCTCCCTCTTTGCGAGCATAACTGCTTCGCTGAAGGAGGCGACTGCCAGCCATGCCCTCTCGCTCCGTACCATGGCCTGGACCAGGGTCGGACGCGAGAGATCGCCGCCGCCGATCACCTCCACGAGGACACGGCGTTGCTCCGCCCAAGCTGGGCAGACCTCCACCGTATGCTCCACCGTGTCCTCTGGGCGATCTTCGCAATGGAAACACCCGGGCGTTTCCTCCCGCCCTATCCGAAACAGGAACCTCCCGAAACAGCCATGTCCGGTGAGGACCTGTGTCAGGCGGAAGGTGAGGGCGCCATGCCACCTCTCAAGCCACTCCTCAAAGAGGGGACTTACCACCGCAATCGCGGCGTGCCCAGCACTGGGTTGCGTGCTGGTTGGTGCCTCAATGCAGGCGCCCACACCGGCGCCCCGTATAGGGCCATGGCCCGCACGACCCCCGCGTAGGGCCTCCGGCAGGAGGCGTTTGGTCCCCCTAGATTGGGCAGGAGCCGCTTCAAGGCAGCCCCGGCCCGCTTCAGTCTGGGAGCCAAACGTCGGAAGTGCTCCACGAAGTTCCACCGGCTGTCGAGGACGAGTCCTAGGTACTTCATCGTCGACTCGACGCCGATGTGAACCCCTCCCACCGTTATCTGGGAACCCGTCAGTGGCGCATTCCGAAGACCATGAAACCACATGGCCTCGGACTTGTGCAAGGCCACCTCGAGTCCCAGTTGCCGGATCCTATCGACGATTGTCGCAACTCCGTGTGTCGCTAAGTCGGCCGCCGCCTGGTACGACCTCCCTTGCGCCAGGACCAGCGTGTCGTCAGCGTAGCAAACTACGCTGACGCCGCTTGGGATGACTATGAGATCGAATATAAAAAGGGCAAGATCAACAGTAACGCTGATGCTCTTTCCCGGTACCCTGTGAAATCCATTCGATCACCAGACACCGCTCACATACTTACCGACAAACGACCTGTGAGTGTTCCACCTCCATCTCAGCCGCCTGAAATCCCTCCGGTTAATCCTGAAAGTCCCGGAATACCTGAAATTCCCGACTTACCTGACTTTGACTTACCTGAAAATTTCGAGTTACTCGACGACTTAGAACTCCCCGAAGATTTTGATATCCCAACTCCACCTGAAGTCCAGAACGACGACGACACTTACACTAAATGCCTGAAAAAAATAAATAATACATTTAATCAATTTGATACTATAATTCATGAACATAGCGAAACCTTATTAAAAACAAAATTAAAGACTATTATTATACCAACTTCCATTGACCTTGATGAGTCAAATCCCTATATTTCGGAAGTTATCGATAAACTTTCGGAACCAAAAGATATCCTAGAAGAAGACAGGACATTACATTCCTTTCTCTCCTTCGAAAATAATAATGCGAAATTTTACTTACTTTTTGTAAAAGTCCATCACTTCGATCAGTGCAACTATGAGGATATTTTTAAGAGCCTTAAAAATCTGAAACTTGAATTAATTAATAATAACACAACTGAATTCGCTATAACGGACTTTCGTAATCCATTCGATTCACATAGTTTCATGAAGATCCATAATATAATCACATACCTGTTTCACGCTACGTCAATCACTGTCCATATCTTCAAAAACATTATAATTTATCCTTCTCCAACTGAGATCAGTAAAATCTTAAAGGAAAACCACGATATTCCCATATCAGGTCATTTAGGTTCAAATAGAATGTTAAGTAGAATCCAGGAAAAATATTATTGGCGCAATATGCGCAGAGATGTCGAAGACTATGTTCAAAAATGTGAACAATGCCAAACCAATAAAGCTCTGCGTAGAACCAATCGAGCTCCTATGCAGATCACAACGACATCTACACAACCTTTTGAACGCGTGTCACTTGACATTGTCGGACCATTGCCCGAATCAGGCACGGCCAAGCTCAGATTCATTTTGACAATCCAAGATGACCTCACGAAATTTTCAGCAGGCTATCCTATCCGAAATGCTACGGCTGAAGAAACCGCTGAATGTTTAATCCACTTCATATCTCAGTTTGGTATCCCTAAGACCATTCTTACAGATCAGGGAACCAATTTCACAGCGGAACTCTTTAAACAAATCTGTGCCTTTTTGAAAATCAAACAGTTATGGTCCAGCCCCTATCACCCACAAACTCAAGGTGCTTTAGAGAGAAGTCATGCGACTCTGAAAGAATATTTAAAATCTTTCGTCGATGACAACCAAAATGACTGGCCGCGATACGTTTACACGGCAATGTTAACCTATAATACCACAGTCCATTGCACCACAAATTATACACCATATGAATTATTATTCGGTTGCAAACCATTTATACCCACTTCTGTTTATGATACAGCATTAGAACCTACATATCCTAGTTATGTCCGTATACTCCAACAAAGAATGAAACTCTCCAGAGAGAAAGCCGTATAAAACATCCTTAAATCTAAAATCACATCAAAAGACTATTATGATAGAAGAACTAGGCCTATGAAATACAAAACAGGCGATATGGTGTATATCAAACACCATCCGCGACAAAACAAAGCTCTGTCGCCTATCTGGAAAGGCCCACATAAAGTGATAAAAATTAATGGCAATAATACGTTGACCCTTCTTGTTAATCGCCGTCACGTCAAGTATCACTATGATGAATTAAAGCTGGCGGAAATAACAGATGTTTAGTGTTTATTTTTAATACTTTAGCTTAATCTAATAAACTTAGTTTTAAATAACATTAGTTAAATATTTTGTCTAATATATTTCAGAATGTCTACATTCCTGTCCCTTGCAACTTCTGATATCATTGAACAAGTCACTGAAAGCCCTGGCGTATACTTCGACCCAATAAGAATCATGAAACAGACTAGTGATCATATTCATTTACTTGTACCTATAGATATTACATATATAAAACCTCATATCGACAATATAAACAATGCATTAAAAACTTCTACGCTTTTGTGCCAACAAAATACAATACTTAAAGAATCTGAATGTACAAATATACTACAGCCTCTGGTTTTGCGACTTACCGATATTCTGAAAGACTTCAATGCCATATCTCATTTAAAATCTGGGCGAGAAAAGAGATCCGCTTGGTTAGCAGGAGTTGGCTCTCTTTTCAAACAAGTCATTGGCACAATGGATGAAGACGATGCCATAAGATATAATAACGCCATTCAAACCCTAAATAATAATAATATTAAGCTTGCGTCCAATTTAAAGGATAATATTCTTGTAACAAGCACGGCTCTTTCCCGTTACAACAAAACTCTTGAAACTATAACCACAAACGAAGTCCGTTTGAATGACGCTATTATTAATCTATCTAGTACTTTTAGTAATCTGTCAATTATATCTGATAAGCTGTACATAAAATCAAAGATGAACGATGTCTATACTGAACTATCATCTTGTCTACTTACTCTGTCGTTTAAATTAGACGACCTTGTAAATGCAATGCTATTCGCTAAAACTAATACTCTTCACCCATCGGTCATGACACCAAATCAGTTGTATAATGAACTAATAAGTAACTTTAGAAGGTTACCTAATTATGAAGAACTGCCTATAAATTTAGATTTAGATACTATTCATGCTTTGATTGATATGTCAAAGTTATCATGTTATTTTGTAAACAATAAGTTAGTCTTTGTATTCAAAATTCCACTTGTACACTCTTTTGAATTAGATCTATTTAAGGCCATTTCAGTACCTATACCGCACAACATGGAAGAACCAAATTCCTATGCTATGATTGTACCATCTTGTAATTATGTTGGCATTAGTAAAGATAAACACACACACAACACACACACAACACACACAACACTTGTATAAGTAATCTAAAATCCTGTACTGAACCCGCAAATAGAGTTTATATTTGTGACGATACGGACACACACTCAATTCAAGCAACACCAATCTGTGAAACTGATATACTTACAAAAATTGTTACAGAAATACCTAAGTACTGTCAAACTAAATTGATGTATGGTCAAATAGATATTTGGCAAGAATTGCAAGGAAACAGATGGATATTTGTCCAATCTGAACCTACTAAACTTTCTATTCAGTGTAAATCCTATTTAATAGAGTTCAAAATATTAGGTACTGGTGTACTTAATATTCGACCTAATTGTACGGCTTATTGTAGAAATAAACAACTGTTTGGAAAAAACAACATTGACATAAATGTTAAAACTATAGTTTCTGATTTTAATCTAATTAATGAAGCCTGTTGTAATCTAGAAAAGTTTAACATATCAAAGCCCAAATTGTTACCCTCTAAATTGTCAAATATAGACTTAGAAAAACTACCTAGCGTTATCAACAATCAAATACTGTCAGATGTTGATAAAATTATAAATAGTCGTAGTCCTAACCTAATTGAATATAGTTCTTACTATCCACTTTTGACTTACCTTATATTCATTCTAATTTTAATTTTTATTAGTTACAAACTTTGTAAGAAGTTTGGAAAATATTCTGGCTGCAAAACAAATCCTAAATTACAAAACGATGACACCTCAGATAACGACCCGAAACAATTCCTCTTCCAAGGTTAAGAATAAATTCGTAACTTTCCATGAAAACCGTAAAGTTCCTCTTAAAGGGGGGGTTGTTACATCCCTAGAATACACCCTTTTGTGCCTAGTCAGCACCACATCATCATTTCTGTCTAGACTCAATGCATCGGTCAGGCAGTAGCGCCAGTTCGGGTTGAGACTCCTACCGGATAGGTCACCAGTCAGAATATTGACCAAGTTTCCCTTTTTTTTGTATTTTGTGACCTTAATTAAATATATATCCAAGTAACTTTCTTTAAATCGTTTTTTTTAAAAAGGGATTTCTAAAGTGTGTCCTAACAGTACGCTGATGGCGAAATGAGGTGGTGCTCCATCATGTTGAAAGTGCAGCGATCTTATCTCTTCAAGAGGATTACGTTCCTACATTCTTCTCAAATGGGTTCGTAGTAAGCGCAGATACGTGTCTCCGTTCAGTCTGTCCAAGAACACTGGTCCTAGAATTCTGTTGCGGAGTATCCCGGCCCACACATTAACACTAAACCGAGTCTGAAAGTGGTCAGGCCGCATCGCACGAGGACTCGCCTCCGTCCAATAGTACGCATTGTGTATGTTGAATATTCCAACCCGTGTGAATGTGGACTCGTCAGTCCACAGAATGTTGCGGCGTTCTTCTCGTATCCAATTACAAAACGTGAGGAGAGCCGCGTAGTCGTGTGGATGCAACTCTTGTACCCTTGTTAAATCGTAAGGGTGGAGCCCTTCCCGATTTAAAAGTCACGTAGTGGTCGCTCACGTCATGACACGAGCTGCATCCCTGGTGCTCGCAAGAGGATGACGCCGGAAGAAGTCCAACACTTCCTCTTCGAGTTCGGCAGAATATGGAGGCCTGCCTGCGTCAACCGGAGGCGGGTCATAGCGGCCGTGTTCACTAAATCTGTACACGGCATCCAGAATAGTATGATGACGATGATGATGACTCACTCGCACACCAAACCTCTGCTGGTATAAGTTTACTGCATGCGCAGTTATCGAGTTACACTTGCGGTAGCACAATACTATTTCAAGATATTCTTAATTGGAATACCGTCATCTGGGAGGCATTTTTAAAGGAAGCGCGAGCGATTTTCCCGTCACTAACCGCTAAAACTAACTTCTGAGTGGGGCGGGGGGTGACTGGCGAGCGGGCGGTCGGCTAGCGCGTGCGACGAAAGGGGTAGTGCGGGTGAGGGTGGGGGCGCGCGGGGCTGCGCTTTGACGACCGAGTGGCCGGCGCGCATCGGCATTGTTTGATAAGAATGGTAACAGTGTATGAACGGCGCTGGTGTTTTGCGAAACGATTGAATTGTATTCGGTGCGGTGCGGCAACAGCTTATTAAGTCTATGTGAGGGTTTTTATGCGAACAAATCAATTCATATATATATGTACAACTTTTTGTATGAAAAAAAATATGACAATTAATGATCAATAATTTATTTTTACTATTGTAATCTATTAACACAATACTCTATCCCATTGCAGCCGTGGCAGATATTTTTATAGCACCTTATATATTAATGACATGCCTAAAACTATTAATAATCCAATGATTTTATTCGCTGACGACAGCACAATACTAATCAAAAGAAAAGATGATGTGACATTCGAAAAAGAAATAAACGACCACTTAAATGATATAATAACTTGGCTAAACGAAAACAACTTAAAAATAAATCTTGCAAAGACAAATTACATTTCATTTGAACAACAAACAAACAATTAAAAACCGGATATTCGTTACGGTCACAAAACTATCAATGAAGCAGAACACACTAAATTCTTAGGTATTTGGATAGATAAAAATATGAGCTGGAAAACACACGTTGAAAATACATGCAAAAAACTTAGCCAGTATTCATATGCTCTCTATAACCTAAGAAAAGTGTCAAATCGGGCAACTTTATTAATGGCGTATCACGGGTATGTTGCATCTACTTTACGCTACGGGCTTATATTTGGGGGAACTCGCCGGACAGAGAAATGGCGTTTAAAGCCCAGAAACAATGCTTAAGGGCAATATGTGGCATACAGCGCACAGAAAGCTGTAAACCACATTTTCAACAGTTCCAGTTATTAACATTCCGGTGTCTTTATATATACGAAGTGGCTATCTATGTCAAAGCAATAGATGTAGATTTACATCTATATACACATCCAAGAAGCACACGACACAAAAATAAAATATGCGTAAGACGTCATAAAAAAGCAGTATTTACAAAAAACATTTTGGACATGGCACCCAAAATATACAATAAGTTGCCAAAAAGTATCACAGACTTACACAAAATGAACCAATTCAAATTAGGTTTGCACGAATTCCTAGGTGTAAAATGTTACTATTGAATTAATGATTATTTAAATGAAAGATGACTGATTTTAGCTGAAATGGCACCACAATGTTTTATGATAAAATTAATTTTGATTTGACTTGTGTATTTTTTTATTTTGACATTTCTATTTTTTAATTAAGTAACTCAATTATAATGTATTCTAGCTGTATAATTATTTAATGTTGCGATTAGTAATTAGTAATAATAGATCAGTAAAGACATAATTATATTAATTTGGATACCTCATTAGGTTATAATGCAATGCTAAAGCACTAGGAAGTGGTGAAGGGCGGGCTTTTTGGGGGGACTGTCTTATGTAATTTTGACGTTCAAAAAGTGCTGACTGTCAGCCTAGTTTGAATAAATGACTTTTGATTTTGATTTTGATTTTGAATGAACCTTTTATACCTGTAACACCTTTTTAACATGTATTATGCAAATAAATTATTTTATTTGATTTGATTTGATTGATTCGAGCAAGATATTAGTGTTAGAAAAGTGCAGTAAATCTGGAGGAAATTCAAATATTTGAAAAGCGACGCCATTGGTTAAATGGAGCTCTTGATGTCACACCAAGAGTGCCAAAATGGAGGGCGTGTAATTGTATATGGTCTAAACCTTTTCATGCTGATCCAAGTAAATGGAGAAACCCGAAACCTGTCATACACGATGTCCTAGTTCAGGGGTCGAGACCTCATTGATGTAGCGTATACCTACTGAAGTTTGAAAATAAATTACTATTACTATTATTACTTATGAGGTGGCCGTGTCAGTTGGTTTTTTTATTAAAAAAAAAAATAAGTAGGTACTTAATTTTTTTCCGTCAATTGTTTTTTTGGCGCTGAATATTTTTACTGGCTCAATCAGAGGACTTGCGTATATTCGATCACACCTTGTATAAAACACAAAACAAGGAATCAAAAGTGATGTACGTGCACTTCAGCCTGCAGTTGAGCTGGGCTGCTGGAGGACGACTGACCCGGTGAGATCGTTTCTAATTGAAACTTTAAACTCCTGAAATTGGATTGCAAGTCGCCACGGCCACCAAAATTTCAATCAGAAACACGTGGGCCAAAAAAGGTACCCCGAACTCTTAAGTCGGCATAGCACGTTTTTGCTGACTAAATAAAAAGGGTCTGCTCATAAACTTACAAACTTCAATGTTAGCGAGTTTCAGCCCCTACGTGCACGTGTCTCTAGCTTACCCTACCAACAAAAGCGCTAACAATAAATATAATTGTGCCCGTTTCAAAAGACGGAAATTGTTTGTTTAGTGCAAGAGCCCATCAAATAAATATTCTGTTCACGACCACAGCGCCATCTACTGGTGACAAATAATACCATCGATGTGACGTAGGCGGTTCGCGAGGATGGAGGAAGGACAACGGCGCGACATTAGCGACGCGCAGCGGCTTTTCATTGCTTTTGTGATACGCCAACGAACACACGCTGTCTACCACCTATATTAATAATTACTGTAAAGACGACATACCCCCTGTATTTAAACCACGATATTACACGTTACCATCATACAAAGCCTTGTGTCTGATTTATCAACCCACGACGATGACACGACGACGGCCTGACGCAGAAAACCGTAACATATTTGGACCTTCGAGCCGAACGTTCATCCAAAACAGCAAGCACCATCTTCAGCAAATGGTCAGGTCAATCCACCCAGTTTCCTTCCCAAGTGCTCATTTTGTTACTTTCAATTTGTTAATGCTATCGTTATTTTTCACAAAATTTCAGTATCCACGGTGCAAAATTGTGCGTCTACCTACATCGCTCGGGCGCACGCTGGTCGACTGTAAGTACTTGATCTTTCTCTCTTGCAAGCCACCAAAATGACCAACGTTAAGAGGCATTCCAGAAAATAACATTCGCGAGTTAGTTAAAAAAAGAGGTACCTTATAACGGAAATTAACTTTGTTTTCCAAGTAGGCGCAGTCATTCGATGTTTCGCAAATTACGGATGCTCAGAGAGCGGAGTTAGAGGAGCGTTTTCAAGCCTTTAAACCGTTAATCGATCAATTTTCTATTATACAAGATGAATTAGATTCCATTGTGTCAGATAGTGAGTTGGATGTAAAACTGCTAGAGAGAGAAACATTTCAAAATCAGTTTTATGCTATTGTGGGCAAGGCTAAATGCATTTTAAAAGATAATTCCAATCAAAATGTTGGCGGTCAAATTCGCCCTTTGAATTGCATGAATCTACCTACAATTTAATTACGGAAATTCGACGGTTCGTACGATCAATGGCTCTAGTTTCGCGATACTTACTTATCTATGATACACAATACTGACAATCAAGATCATCTTCAGAAGTTCCACTACCTACGTTCAGTTCTTACAGGTATACTACAAGTGGTTAAGGCACTGGAGTTTTCTTCCGACAACTATTTAGTTGCTTGGAGTCTCTTAGAGAATATAGATATAACAATGACAATTTGCTAGTTAGAAAAGTTCGTAAATTGATAGATACAGTTTTAAGAAACATTCGGGCTCTGAAAACGCTAGAGGAACCTACAGAGACGTGGGATACTTTAATTATCCACATAGTACCTTCCAAGTTAGATTCCTCGACCGATCGCGAGTGGGAAAGTCACAAAATTACCCACCCGAAACTAGAAAAATTAAAGCTGTCTCAGTTAGTGACATCTCTCAAGGATCGTGCTGATTTTTTAGAAACGATTGGGCCTCAAAGCAAAAAATCAGTAGACGTTCAAACAAGGAAACAGTGGTTCACAAAATCACACAGTGATGTTATTACACGGTAAGATAAGAACAACAAAAATCACTAGATTCACAACGTTAAAAATGCGCTCAGTGCGGTTCCAATACAATACAACACAGGTAAACTGGGTAAAATGGGTAGGTTGCAGTGAAAGAATATGAAGACTCACGGACTCAATGATGTGATGGAGTTTACGGGATCGAGGGCAGTGGTGAGCAAGGTCAGTGTTGAAATCGCCCATGATGACGCTATGTGCATACTCCGACCCTACGGATTCCAGCGCCAATTCGAGGTTAGAGAAATAGTCAACGGCAGGTGGACAATAGACAACCCCAAGTAGGGTCTTGACGTCTTTGACGTAGACCTCCAAGAAGAGGAACTCAGCGGAAGCATGATATTGCGAGGGAGATGATGCAATGATTTTAAATGGGAAATTGCTACGGACAACGATAGCTACACCACCCCCTCCCTTTCCAACTCGATCATTGCGGACGAGAGTGAAACCTGGGAGAGAGTAAGTGGTGGAGAGAAGATGAGGTTTCAGCCAACTCTCAGAAACCAGAACGGCATGGGTATTGGCGTCGGTAAAAGAGTCCAACAGACCACTGTAGTGACTTGGGACACTGCGCGTTTATATGGCAGGTATTAAACAAATGACCTTTCTGCTGGCTGAAACACCGACGCACAAAGTCACCATGGGTATCAGTCAAAGAGCTGAAACTAGCATTGGCGGATGAGTTAGAGGCATCAACGGCAGAGTAAAAAGAATCATCATCAGAAATCATAGAATACAAATAAAAATAATATAAATAACTACTAAATATGCAAATAAAGTAACAGCTAAATCTGCTTTTGCTATATGTGCAACACCGCTATCTGTGCACCACCCACCATCAGCACCAGCATTATAGTTGTACAAGGATCCTTTGGAGCATATCTATGATCGGAACTAAGGTGTTTTGTTTTCCAAATTGACTAAGTTATACAAGCATTAAAAGATCCATGGAGTACTGTACAGTAGAAGGAATACAAAAAAAAACAAAATAAACATTAAAAAAAAGAGAAACAGACAAAGAACAATGACGAACAAGCAAAGACCAAAACGAAACATGACAAAGTTACATGAGCAGAAATGGAACGCAATTTACGAAACACATTACACACATGGAAGAGACGTCAAAAAACTGTCAGATTGACAGGTGACAGTAACAACTAATGACGAAACACAATTTTTTACCAACACAAACAATAAGCAAATAATCAACAAAATGTGATTTAAGTTGCTTTGAGCTGAAAATAATAAATAGTAAGCAGGTAGACGTGTACTATAACTAAAACAATTACCTGATTTGACTGGAAAGTCAAATCAGGTAATATAAATAAAATAAAATATATATAAATAAAACAGAAAAAAGAAACGAAAAGTTTGATAAACATCGCTAAATTGCAAACACTCAGATTTGACGCACTCCACTATCAGGCTTGCCTCCAGTTCCAGCAGAAGATTTTCCAGTGTTTTTAGGATACTTAACCAACAATGGGATGAGTTCCTCTAAGGAACACATCTTGTGCCGTGTTCCATCGGGGGATCTGATGACAATGACTACGTCCTGAGTCTAGCATGCCGGCATCCCGAAGTGAAGGTGCGCCCTGCTGAATACTGTTTGCTTAGACCTGGCAGACTTCCAAACAGTAGATTTCAGATCGACATTGGAGAACCTTACAAATATTGATCTGCTAGTTGTTGATCCTTTGCTGGATGTTCCAAGTCTGTGACATACTTTGATGGACGATGCTGTGATGTGATATCATGGTTTTCTTCCCGCTCACACATTGCCTACACATCAGAGTGGCTCTTGCCTAGATCATATGATGATCAAAACTAGCCTGACTTATATTACGCTTGTTACTAACTCAACAATTACCGACCATCACGCGGTCTTACTAACAGTAAATTTATCGCTGCCTAAGCTAAATCGTCCTCTGACTATTAGCAAATTAAACATAAACAAACTCGAATATGATTTGTGCAACATTGATTTTGGCCTAGTTTACAATACTGCTGACGCTAATTCAGCTTTATCGTATTGAATTGAACAAGTCAAACAAGCAATATTACGTAATACGACAGTTTCTACAGTAAACAAGAAACTTTAAAATATTAAGCCATGGATTACTTCTGGATTAATTCGGTGTATAAGACACAGAGACAAACTTAATCAGACAACAAAGAGATACCCTGATAATGTAATCATTCGAACTACCTATAAAAGATACAGGAATTTTTGGAACAATCTCCTAAAGAATATAAAAAATAATTACGATAAAAATCAATTAAATAGAGCAGGTAAAAATAGCAAACAACTTTGGAAACAAATTAAAAACGTCACCAATATGTCAAAACAGCGTGAATCAAGTTCGAGTTTACTGCTTGCAAATCCTTCACCACTCATATCAGCTAACAACGTAAATAACTTTTTATATTGGGAAATGTTGGGAATACTTTTGCCGAGCAGATTCCGAAATATTGCGGCCAACCTCCTTTCCAAAAATCAAGCGATAACTGTAACCCAAAATCTTTTGCTATGTTGGACACTGATGAAGATGAAATAACCCGAATAATTTCTGGGCTAAAAGATGATTGTGCAGCTGGATGGGATAACATAAGCAATAAGATCCTTAAACGCTTCAAGCATATTTTGATACCTCCTTTAACGCATATTTTTCGAATCTGTCTTGCCGATGGAATTTTCCCTAGTTATCTAAAAAAGACAGTTGTAATCCCTATCTTTAAATCCGGAAGTAAAGACGCAGTTAATAATTATAGGCCGATATCCTTACTCCCCTCGATTTCAAAAATACTAGAGAAAATTATAACAGTAGACTTGTTAATTACCTAGAGAAAAACAACATTTTATCCTATGCGCAATTTGGTTTTAGACCCAAACTATCGACAGCCGATGCAGTGCATAGCTGGACTGATTATATTTCAGAAAACCTCGGCAAAGGAAACCAGACCCTAGGAGTCTTTCTCGATTTAGCCAAGGCCTTCGACACGGTGTCTGTTTCTGTTCTTCTGGATAAATTAGAGGCCATAGGAATAAGAGGAACACCGCTCAAACTTTTTACTAACTATTTACACGGCCGATACCAGTATGTTCGAATAGATAATATCACGAGTGATGAGCAGAAAAATACTGGTTTTGGTGTTCCGCAAGGGAGTATTTTGGGTCCCACAATTTTCCTGATTTATATTAATGATTTGTGTAATCTAAATATTAAAGACGGTAAAATTATATCATATGCCGACGACACGGCGTTAATATTTACCGCTAAGACCAGTAGTGAACTCTTTGAAATCGCTCAGTTAGGTTTAAATTCTGTGACTAATTGGCTTCAAAGCAATTTACTAACATTAAATGCCGACAAGACTAAATATATTCACTTCTCCATGCGCAAGCCTCAACTTAACATTACTAACCCTAATCTATATGCCCATCAATGTGGAAACCGTATAATCAGCATGTGTAATTGCCCTTCTATCTTCAAAACGAGCTAAATGAAATACCTGGGGGTAATAATGGACGACACACTTTCTTTTAGAAAACATATTGAAAGCCTAACTAAAAGAGCGCGCAAACTCATATATGTTTTTAAAAAATTGCGAGCGTTAGCAGATTCAAAATTAATCACACAAGGTTATTTGGCCCTATGTCAATCAATTATTCAATACTGTATCACTTCTTGGGGTGGTGCACCTAAAACTAATTTGCTTCCTCTTGAAAGAGCTCAGAGAGCAATTTTAAAGGTAGCAAACTTCTATCCCTTCTTCTTTCCTACAGATCTGCTATATAAATCCTGCAACGTACTCACTGTTCGCCAGGTTTTCATTTTGTACTTAGTATTAAAACAGCACACCATGCTTACCTACAATGCTGACAATACTAACAAGAGACGGAATGATATAGTACGCATAACAAATGCAACCTCAAAATATGTCTTTGTAGAGAGATTTTATAAATTTTTAGGCCCATTTCTGTACAATAGATTAAATAGAAAACTAAGTATCTATAAATTAAATTACTATAGCTGTAAAAAAGTTTACTGAAACATTTACTTTCCATTGATTATGCACAGACAGAAGATCTACTTGTTGTCTGCAAATAAAACCGCTAACATGCAGTTTTACTTTTGTTGACCTAATTTCTATTTTAGTTATTACTTAATACACATTTTTCATTTATTTCTTTAAGTATTTTTGCATTTTTGTAGCCTGAAACACAGGTTCAGGCAAATTAGCAATTATGCTCTATTTTAGTTGTTAAGGTATTTATTGTAAACGAGCCTCTTTTATAAATAAACGATTTTATTTATTATTATTATACTTTGATGGACGATGCAGTGATGTCAGGTAGTGCTAGTTTGTTTTTCAGAACATCGAATAAAAGGGCCTTGCAATCCTCCTTGTCGGCTTCAGCAAACCCAGTGAAGATGAGAGCTTTTCAAAAAGAATTAAGTAGAAAACAACTAGATGCTATTGCTACCTGCTTTCTAGTTAATTATTTAGTGCATGAACTGCTAAATAGGCAGCACTTACATTGGTGAAACAATCCATGTAACACAATCATTTAAAACTTCACCACCTGCCAGCGTCTCACTAGTACTCATAGTCACTGTAAGTTCTACACATTTCACCATGTCTTCTCAACTGGATGAATCCAATCGACACAGAAGAACCTCGAGGAGTGCTTCCTTAAAAAGATGGGCGAGCTTGAGGCACGGATTCAATGTAACGCAAAGGACACCGTTGCAAAGATTGCTGAAGAGTTCCGGTCATTTCTTGAGCTTATGTTTGGCATCTTGGGACTCCTCAGGAAGCAGATCATGGAGTGCTCTAGAGTGGTTGATAGATTGGAGACCAGATCTCGTCGAAAAGCTCTCATCTTCACTGGGTTTGCTGAAGCCGACAAGGAGGATTGCAAGGCCCTTGTATTAGATGTTCTAAAGAACAAACTAGCACTGCCTGACATCACAGCATCGTCCATCAAAGTATGTCACAGACTTGGAACATCCAGCAAACGATCAACAAGTAGCAGACCAATATTGGTAAGGTTCTCCAATGTTGATCTGAAATCTACTGTTTGGAAGTCTAAACCGAGACTTGGATGCAATCAAAAAGTGGTCTGATAGTTTTGGGGTGTTAGTAAACCCCTCAAAATGTCAGGTCATTGTAAGTGGAAGCTTGCGCATGATGGGTAGGGTGACACTTAGCTCTCTTCCTCCACTTTCAATGGCACCGTCATACCCATTATCCATACTGTTAAAGACCTCGGTTTGCATCTTGACTCGACACTGAGCTGGCAACGCCAGGTCTCTGGGGTTAGTCAAAGAGTCAACGGTACCCTGCGATCTCTGTATCGTCTGAGAAACTTTTTGCTCGCTAAGACGAAGACCATGCTAGTGCAGACTTTGATTTGAATGCGGTTTTGTTGGATAACCTCAAAAGACTGCTCATTAATTGTATCTGGTTCATTTTCAACCTCTGAGCTGAAATGGAAAGAAGAAGTTTGCGCGCTTTGCCTACGCTGTTCTCCTTTCTCAACTCTCCTATACCTCCTCTTCTCCTATCTTATTTTGTGTCTCATTTCCACTAGGTATGTTCTTCTCACACTAAGAATCTGCGTTCTTCTAACAATCTTTTTCTACTCTGTCCTTCTCATACTTCTGACTTTGTTCATTCTTCCTTTCATATTCAGTCCATTCAACAAATTATTTACTAGTCACAATAAGATAAAAAAATATATTAAAATTAATAGACTAATATTAAAATATCAGAAATCATTAAAATGCCAAAAAATTAACAAAATAAACTTAAAACTTAGGCAAAAAAATCTAAATTTAATTAAAGAATTGAAAAAGTGTTGTAGTGAATTACAATTATGTAATACTTTGTATGATACTGACACTCAGCACCTTCAGGATGAATTGTTTATTAGGGAATATGCACTAAAGGATATCTTTAGTAAATATGAGGCTACTCGACAAGACCTGAGTAACCGCATGCAGGAGGCTAGTGAGTTGGCGGACCTGGTCAAGTACAATGCAGAGAGGTATGAGTCTCTAACAAATAACCTCTCTTTTAGCTGTATCTGCTCCCAGGCACCCCAGCCTCCACTTGTAATACCCACACCTTCAGCAGCTCAGCCGTTAGGTAGCTATATTGTTGATAATAATAGAATGAATAATTCAATCAACACATAAGTTTTTTCTGACAAACTTGGTCAAGGTTTTGGTGGCATATTAAATCAGTGTTCAGAACAATGTGTTATTAATTATTGTTTACCCGGTGCCAGTATTAGCCAATTATTAAATAGTATTAAATTGTCGAAATTAAACCCCAGTTCAAATGTTATATTATTATATGGGGATAGTTTAGCTGTTAGAAAAAAGGACATAATTAAATGTGTCCATTTGATGTTGCATCTCAATGAGACCAACAATTGTAAATTCATTTTCTGTGCCTTGCCTTACTCACAATACTTGTCTGTTAAACAAAATAGGCACATTTATAATTTAAATATGTTAATTTTTAATAGGACAAGTCATCACAGTGACGCTATTTTATATTTTGATTGTAATCAATTTATTACTGGTTACAAGCTGACACATTATACTATGTTTTTGCCACCTAGTTGTTGGAGACAAATTGCTAATCTTTTAGCATACAATTTACACCGTGACACTGGTACCTGTAGTGTACTATCGAATACTGTTAGTAGTGATACTAACACCACTTTTGACACACCTAGTAGTTTAAACAATTAGGTGCGACAACGGGTACGCCGTATATGTTGAATGTTGTACATCAAAATATGCAGGGTCTGTCCGGCAAAGAGCTAGAATTAAGTTTATTTATCGAAAACCACGATGTTCAGGTATTATATTTGTCCGAACACTGGTTGAAGGAGCATGAAATAGTGTGTTTCAACGATGATTTTTTTACCGTGCAAAGTGCATTTGTGAGGAAAAGTGCTATTCGCGGTGGATCTTAAGTTTTTGATTCCAACAAGTTGAAATGTAAACAAAGTTTAGATCTAGTTAATCTTTCCATCGAGCGCACTATTGAGTTGTCTTGTGTTGAACTCGAGCGTTACGTGATAATTTCCGTTTATCGCCCCCCCTCTGGGGATTTTATTCGTTTCGAATCGGTAATGGAGGATTCACTCAATAAATTAAAATCAAGTAATAAATGTATAATTGTATGTGGAGATTTTAATGTTAATATTTTAGATGTTACTCCAATAGGTATTAGACTTCTCAATCTGTTTAGATCCTTTAATTTAAAATAATGTTTTTTGAACCTACTAGGATCACGGCATCTTCGTCGACTTGTCTTGATAATATATTTAGTGATTATGATGCCAAAAATAAACTAGTGTTAAGTGACTTAACGTCAGACCACTGTGGATTATTAGCTAGCTTCCCTTTGCCCCTACATAAAAAGCCGCATAAAATGGAATGCAGGCCCTTATACAGCTAGTCGTTGCAACAAATTTAAAAATAATATAGCTCGCATAGTTACACCATTTATAATATGAACATGAGAATCCTAATGAAATCTATGGAGACCTTTTTGATGTAGTGCATAGAGAATTCCAGTCTACTTCCAAGACCAAAACCATTGACATTAATGGCACCTCCGTTGGCTTCAACCAATGGGCCAGTCCAGGTATTTATAAAAGTAGAACGAGACTGTACGAGTTATATGGTTTGAAAAAATACAGGTTTGATAGTCCTTTTCTAGAGTATGTCAGAAATTATTCAAAATAATTTAAAAAGATCTGTGCTTTTGCTAAATCTAAATTTTTAAGCGATACTATTAAAAAGTCTAATAATAAAGTAAAAACCACGTGGAAAATTATTAACAATGAAACGGGTAAATCGGTTAAACAGGATAAACAATTAGAGATTATGGTTAACAACAAATTAGTTGATAAAGCTGCTGACGTAGCTGAGGCATTTAATGAGTTTTTTGCTAACATACCTATTACTACGACTCGCTCCTTAAATTCGTCCCCGTCTAAAGCTGAAAATCTTTTACACAGTAGTGTGCCCAAATGTAGTCGCTTATTTAGTTTCGAACATGTAACGCCTGTGGATGTAGTTAACATATTTAACACACTTAAGTCTAAAAACACTGGAGATTACTGGGGCATCTCCATTAAGCTTTTAAGTAATATAATCGACATCGTAGCCCCCTATTTAGCGGTTACTTTTAATAAATGTGTTGATTTAGGATCTTTTCCTGACCTCATGAAGAGTAGTAAAGTCATACCATTATTTAAATCAGGTAATAAAAATAACGTTGGCAATTTCAGGCCATTTCTATCTTACCGGCATTTAGTAAAATATTTGAAAAGTTAATACTCAAGCAGTTGCTGAGACATTTTAATTTAAATAGCCTCCTTCATGATGATCAATATGGCTTTACAAAACGTCGTTCGACTACAGATGCGGGTGTTGCTCTGCTGAAACACATTTTTAACGCGTGGCAAAACTCGCAAAATGCTGTTGGAGTTTTCTGTGATCTCTCCAAAGCCTTTGATTGCGTGCACCATGACACGCTGTTGCGTAAACTACGTCATTACGGTGTTCAAAACGAAGCTTTCAATGTAATAAGTTCTTATTTGCAAAATAGGCACCAATGTGTAGATGTTAATGGTGTGAAATCTTCCGGGCTACCAGTTCAGTAAGGTGTACCTCAAGGCTCAATACTAGGACCATTCTTATTCTTAGTGTATATTAATGACTTACCATACTATTTAAAGAGTATCTGTGACGTTATGCTGTTTGCTGATGATACCTCTCTTATCTTTAAAGTAGACAGGAACAGACAAGATTTTGACGACGTAAACAGTGCACTTTCAATTGTTACGGATTGGTTTACCACAAATAACCTAGTTCTCAATGCCAAGAAAACGAAATATTTCAAGTTCGCCTTATCAAATGTTAAGAATCTAGGACCTAACATCGTCTTAGAAAATGAGGTGCTTGAAACTGTAGACGCGGTAGTTTTTCTGTGCTTAACAGTAGATGCCAAACTTCAGTGGGGATTACATATATCAAGCCTAGCGGGAAGGCTCAGTTCGGCTGCCTACGCCGTCAGAAAAGTAAGACAATACACTGACGTTGATACAACTCGGTTAGTTTATTTTAGTTATTTTCATAGCGTTATGTTCTATGGCATTCTGCTGTGGGGCAAAGCAAACATTCAAAATATTTTTGTTCTTCAAAACCGAGCTGTTCGAGCCATTTACCAACTAGGTGCTAAAGTTTCTTTGAGATATTTTTTTAAGGATATTGGGATTCTCACGGTCGCATCGCAATTCTTCTTGGCCAACATCTTATATATTAGGCAAAATATACCCTTGTATACTAAAAACAGTGATATTCATAATAATAATACTAGAAATAAGGACAAACTACGTGTTCCCTTTCACCGGCTTCATAAGGTTCATAACTCTTTTGTTGGTCTTGGTATAACTTTTTATAACAAGCTCCACCTTTTTTGCTAGATTTGTATTTTAATGCGTTTAAAAGTTAAATCCACCCTCTGTTCAAAGGCTTACTATTCTGTCAACGACTACTTAAACGATAATAATTGTTGGTCGCTGTGATTAACTCAAGACAATGTTCATGTTCTTTCACCAGTATTAGCTTGACTACTGACAGGTTATATAATTATATTAGTTCATGTGTTGGTTTATTTTAGTTGCCTGTACTATGTTTTCAATGTTTTGTTGGTATTTAAGCCTGTGCTATCTGAGATATGGCAAATTTAATATTTTTGTGTTTCGTAATGTTAAATACCCACTATTGTATAGAATCAAGTTCTTCTAACTTAACAGACAGCTGTGCTGTTGGGGAGTTTATTGCGCCACTTCTTCCTCCCAGCTAAAGCACTAGGAAGTGGTGAAGGGCGGGCGTTTTGGGGGGACTTTCTTATGTAATCTTGACGTTCAAAAAGAGCTGACTCTCAGCCTAGTTTGAATAAATGACTTTTTGATTTTGACTTTTTGATTTTGATTTTGATTTTGATTCTTCTTTGGAATGAGCTTCCTCTCGATATCAGGACGGTCAACAGTCGGTATGCATTTAAGCGGAGAGGACTGCAGAGGTATTTTCATAACGAATAGCGTAGAATCATCTTAACTCCTCTTTCCCTTGCGGACGGCGAGTAATGGGTAGCTCGCTGTCCGGTAAGGACCAAGCCCGGGTCGACGGCGCGTTGTGTTCCACGCGCGCCTCAAAGAGATGTCAGCAGCAACAGATGGGGCCCGCAAGGGCCGATGCCTGCCAGGGGTGCGGGTTGTTCGAAAGAGATACCGCCGCCCCTGGCACACAGGCAACTGAGGGAACACGGGTGGGTTTTAGTCAGTAAAAGTCTGACACGCCCTCCCGCTCCACCCAGAGCAGAGCGGGGGAAGTTATTTGATGATTTCCCACCCAAAAAAAAAAAAAAACTCCTCTTTCCCTTGAGAAAATATATTGATATATATATATTCTCAGGCGCAAGGAAGCCTACCATTGGAGAACCCATCCAGTGGTGGCCAGACGGATGAGGAGTTCCGGCCAGGAAGTCAAGCTGACGAGGACGTTCAGCTGTCAGGAGAGGCCGTCTTAGAGGATTTGACAGCTGACAGGGCGGGGACATCACGTCGCTGCGATGACGCTGTCAGTGGAGGGGGTGACACACCATGAGCCCGGTACTCTCTCGCCTCGATCACTTTTGCGGCGGAGCTCGGATGGGACGGACGCGTACTAGTGAACATATTGAACTATTTTCTTGTAACGGTTTTCGTAATTTAAATAAATAGTTGTAGGTCGTTTCGTGTTTTCTTTAAAAAAAAATAATTACGCTTCTGATTCCTAAGATCAGAAGTGGGATTCGTTTATTTTACACGTGATTTATATCGTTCGCCATCTTTTTAATCGGAAATAGTGTTTTTGAGACTGTTTAAAAAAAATTTTTTACCACGTGTTGTTGATTTAGTCCGTGATAAGTTTTTGTGCATTCTAATGTGATTCGCCACGTGCTTCTTACTCAATTAGATTATATCTCGTGCGTTTTTTTTTTTTAACTAAACAACCATCTAAGTTTGTTGTTCGCGTAGGGGTAATTTACGTTGCCTATAGTTATAATCATGTCGAGTCGCGAGTGCACGCCGCGTGAGCATACACCGAGGAGTACTTCTCTGGAAAACGATTCGCATAGCCGTCACGATGTTCATAAAAGGCATCGTGACCGTTATCGTCAATCGCGTAGTAGATCTCCTAGGCGTCGTCGTGATAGATCAGAGTACTCTCAAAGTTCGCGTAGGCGCCGGGATAGTTCGTATGGGCGTCGGGATAGCCCTCGACGCGACCCTTTAAATGAAATACTGGTTCGATTGAGCGCTTTAGAGGAACGTTTGCCTTCGAATACTATGCGTACGCCAACTCCCATGTCGTCACATCCGGGCGGTACTCCGCCGCTGACAACTTCGGTAGTTGCTGAGGCACCTGTTACTGGTAATACGGAAACACGTGCTACGGATAGATCCGTGACCACTGAGACATCGCGGGAGGTTGACGCTGCAGACAGGATTGTGGGGGCACTTTCTTCCCTAATTCAAGTAAGATCTAAGCATTACTACATTTCTAATTTTGACCCCAATGTGCATGACTTTGACATGTGGTGCGCGGAAGTCGATCGTGGGCGCCAGATATATCAGTGGGACGATCGGGAATGCCTGGGACGCATTGGTGGGTGTTTACGGGGTGATGCTAAGACGTGGCTCAACGATTGGGTGACCAGTGATCGGTCGTGGTCCAATTTTAAAATTGAATTCCGATCATTGTGCCCACGTGAAGTTGATATGGCTACTGTGCTATATGATGTCATGAGTGGGAGTTCTAATAGATTCGCTACTTATGCTGAGTATGCGCGGAAGTCCCTGTTGCGACTGAACATTGTTAGGGGGCTTTCAGAGGAACTAAAAACTGCTATTGTGATCCGTTGCATCTCCGATCCCCAAGTGAAGGCCGCCACCGCCAATGCTAAACTACAGTCAAAGGAATTAGTAGAATTTTTGTCAGTATACTCAAAGCCTAAGGGTGCGCCACCTGTTAATAACAATCCTGTTCGCACGTCAAACGCAAATTCCCCTGATCCGCGTAAACGCAAGGTCCCGCAGTATGATCGATTAGTGTGCTTTTCATGCGGAAACGTAGGTCACAAACAGGCCGTTTGCCCTAAAAAGTCGGTGAAAATCGATGCGGATTCTGATAGATCTTTATCAAAAACCGAATCGACTAGCTCAAATTCTCAATCGACGATGTCGAATTCTAAACCCGTTAAGACTTGCACATTCTGCAAAACGATCGGGCATTCAGTTGAAACTTGTATTGTTAAGGAACGCGTCGAATCTAAATCAAATAATAAAAATAATTCGAGTAACGTAAATTTTTGCTCAGAGTCTCCTCCAGACAAGACAATGTGATGTCCACGGTTATACAGAACGTACCGGTTGACGTTTTAATTGATT
This sequence comes from Polymixis lichenea, assembly GCA_949091785.1. NCBI lineage: Eukaryota > Metazoa > Arthropoda > Insecta > Lepidoptera > Noctuidae > Polymixis > Polymixis lichenea. The sequence continues at coordinate 24,799,148 of OX420939.1, forward strand.
CTGGTTCTGATATTTCGCTGATTTCAGATTCAGTCTTAAAGCATTATAGTTTAAATAAAATTCCCACCTATCGCCGTATGCGTGGTATAGGAAGTCAAGATATAGAGTCCACTTCGTATGTAAACACTCTTATCGAATTTCCCGAATTATCTTTGGAAGTAGATTTGTTTGTTGTTCCCCCGGACTGTATTCAGGCTCCAATTTTGATTGGCACTGATGTTTTAAATCGTAGCGGTGTTACGTATACTCGATCAAGTAACTCTCAACGGTTTTTTTTTTTTTGTTGTGGGTGGGAAATCATCAAATGACCTCTCCCGCTCTGGGTGGAGCAGGAGGGCGTGTCAGACTTTTACTGACTAAAACCCACCCATGTTCTCTCAGCTGCCCGTGTGCCAGGGGCCGCGGTATCTCTTTCGAACAACCCGCACCCCTGGCAGGCATCGGCCTTTGCGAGCCCCACCAGCTGCTGCTGACGTCTCCCTGCGACGGGTCAGCAGTGGCCCCGCCGCCTACCACTTTTCGGCCGCAGGGGATAGGGAGAGTGGCCAACGCTATACCGACACTCTTCTTCCCCTGCGGCCCCACCGCGTCCGCCATCAACGGTGGCGGCCCCGTCCAGGCCACGGAAGGGAAGAGCGCTACTCAGAAGTACCGGCACTCCTCCTCTGCCGCAGCCTGTAACTCTCAGCCACGATGCCTCCCATTCGACATCGCGGCCCGCCTCAGCTGCGATGCACCTCACCGCAACCTACTTTTTGGCCGCTACGTCGTCGGCTTGGAGACACAAGCCCTGACGAGCGGCCCCACCTTAGGGTTCCTCTTAGCTTCACCGTGGGAGGGTGACCACGGTTACTGAGCCCCCCCGCAACGACAATGCGGGAACCCCACTGGGGGGGAACTCTCAACGGTTAGTTAGAGTTTCGCATGTAAACAGTGTGTCGACTGTCGAGTCCCCTAAGATAAGGACGCCCTTAGTAGGTGACGAAAAAGAGTGTTTGTTAGCTCTGTTAAACGAGTTTTCCGATACGTTTACTACCGGTACAGCGACCTCTACAGTAAACATGGGTTGTATGGAAATAAAAATTAATAGTGACATCCCAATTTACTATCGACCTTATAAACTCTCCGTAGATGAAAAGCATCGCGTTCGCGAGATGATCAATGACTTGATTAGTAAGGGAATTATTCGTGAGTCACAGTCTAATTACGCGAGTCCTATCATCCTCGTTAAGAAAAAGGACGGGTCTGATAGGATGTGCGTCGATTACAGAGCTCTAAATGCTATCACTATTAAAGAGCGATTTCCACTACCGTTGATCGACGACCACATTGACAGGCTTGGCAGCGTTAAATTCTTTACAAGTCTTGATATGGCAACAGGCTTCCACCAGCTGCCGATGAGGGATGATGATTCTATTAGTAAAACAGCATTCGTAACGCCTGAAGGGCATTACGAATATTTGAAAATGCCCTATGGTCTCGCTAATGCACCTATTATCTATCAAAGAATCATCTCAAAAACCCTGAAGCACCTGCTGGATACCGGTAAGGTGTTGATTTATATTGACGATGTCTTAATAATGTCGAATTCTGTCAGTGACGGTCTGGAAACTTTGCGAGAAGTATTAAAAACACTCACTGAGGCGGGATTTTCAGTAAATCTAAAAAAATGCACGTTCTTAGACACCGAGTTAGAATACCTAGGTAGGCTTATTGGTCATGGTCAGGTACGGCCGAGCCCTAATAAGACTGAAGCTTTAGTAGTCTCCTAAGCCATCTAATGTAAGAAGCGTTCGTCAATTTTTGGGTTTGGCGGGTTATTTTCGGAGGTACATTGCTGGGTATGGGCCATGGAGTTTCTTGCCCGTTCTTCTCCATAGGTACCTACGCTTTGGAATGGGCAACTAGCTTCATCTTTCTAACTCACCGACCTTGACAATTCAAAAGTGCCTGTAATTGGTTTATTTGAAATAAATGCTTTGAGTTGAATTGAGTTGAGGGTACGCTTCGAAAACTGCTTGTATTGCCAAATTACTTAGAAAAGGCCAGCCTTTTGTGTGGGGTGCGGAACAAGACTTAGCACGTGATTTTGTTATTAAAAGTCTTACTGAGGAACCCGTTTTAGCAATCTTCAATCCCAGTCTTCCCACTGAGCTTCATACGGACGCCAGTGACATCGGTTATGGTGCAATTCTAATGCAGGAACATGAGGGTAGACGGAAGCGAGTTGTGGGCTATTTTAGTAAATCCACGCAGGGCGCCGAGTTCCGTTACCACAGTTATGAACTAGAGACGTTGGCAATCGTTCGCGCATTACAACACTTTCGGCATTATTTAATAGGCATAAAGTTTAAAATAGTAACCAATTGTAACTCGTTGAAATTGACTGAGCGTATAAAGGACTTGTTGCCTCGTGTGGCCCGTTGGTGGGTTTACATGCAGGACTTTCGTTTCTCGCTTGAGTATCGGAAAGGTTGCCTCATGCAACACGCAGACTTTTTTAGCCGACAGCCCGCTACTGTTCTCCAAATCCGAAATCCGCGAAATTGGGCGAAGATTGCTCAGGCGGCTGATTCCGAAACTCAAAGCTTGATGCAAAAGTTGATATATGGTCAATTGGATCCTACACGGTTTTTAATAAAGTACGATTTGCTGTACTACAAGTATTCACCAACTGGAGAAGACTCTCGTCTCCTTTGTTTTATCCCTAAAGGGCATAGGCTTAGTTTGTTAAGGGTGTTTCACGATGATCATGATCATATAGGAATAGATAAAACTACTGAGCTTATATTGCGTCATTTTTGATTTCCTGGGTTAAGGGCTTTTATTAAGAAATATGTTAGTCACTGTATTGTGTGTCTGTCACATAAGAAAGTCCCTCGCGCTCCTAGGCTACCCATAGAATCTTGGACGAAGCCAGAGGTATCCTTTTCAGTGGTTCACACTGACGTCCTTGGTCCCCTAACGGAGTCAAACGGTTTCCGATACATACTCCTCGTAGTAGATGCTTTTACTAAGTACTGTCCGCCCTGTACAGACAAGATACCGCCGAGCTAAAACGTGTATTTTCCAATACCATTTCACTATTCGGTACTCCGTCAACAATTGTGTGTGACCGTGGCAGAATGTTCGAAAGCGCCTCATTTCAAGATTGGGTTACTGAGTTAGGCTGTAACATACGTTTTATCACACCCGAAATGCACCGTGAAAACGGGCAGGTCGAGCGTTATTGCAGGACGGTCCTCAACATGTTGCGGATACTCGTAGAGGTGAACAACAAGGGTGCGCAGTGGTCCGATGTATTGTGGAAGGTGCAGCTCACCTTGAACATAACGAGGCAAGCCACGACCCGCACCTCACCTCTACAGCTGTTGACTGGCGTTGAAGGGACTACTCCAGTGCTGAGGTCTCTTGTGCGAGACGTCGCGCTGAACGACTCGCATCCTAACCGAGAAGCTCTTCTGACGCTGAGAAGACAGAGGGCGTCCGAGCTGCTTGCCGAAAATCAGCAGCGGCAGGATGCGTATGTCAACGAGCGTCGCCGTCAGCCGCGTACATTTGTTGTGGGCAGCTTCGTGTTCGTGAGCAAGGGCTCGCAGAGCACGGGGAAGCTGGACTCTGGGATGCGTGGTCCGTACAAGGTTGTACGAGCGCTCCCACATCACCGGTACAAGCTCGAGCTGCTTGCTGGCTCATACGGCAAGAAAACCCAGACTGCCGCAGAACAAACGGTTCAGTGGCGTGGTGAGTGGACCCCGGATGCTTGCGAAGTATTCTTCGATCATCTTGGTGGTGGTGAGTAAAAGCAGCATTGTGGTAGCTTTTTACTTGTGGCCAAGTTCTGGAACCCCGATTAGTGGTTGCCAGGTGATATTGGTCACTGGAACCCCGATAGTGGTTGCCAGGTGATTCTGAGTACTGGAACCCCGATAGTGGTTGCCAGGTGATTTTGTTATTGTTTCAGTAATGAATGAGGTCCGGAACTCTTTCATTGGTGTCACGATAACCTATCTGCTATCCATTTTGATGTTATTGCTTGATGTTGTGGTAAAACGCTTGTAGTTTCATTACAATGTGTAGCTCCAAGTTAAACTTTCAGAATGCTGTGTTGATTTTTCTATGTTGGTATGTTTTAGGTGACGAGTCAAATGATGATGACCAGGCGCAAGGAAGCCTACCATTGGAGAACCCATCCAGTGGTGGCCAGACGGATGAGGAGTTCCGGCCAGGAAGTCAAGCTGACGAGGACGTTCAGCTGTCAGGAGAGGCCGTCTTAGAGGATTTGACAGCTGACAGGGCGGGGACATCACGTCGCTGCGATGACGCTGTCAGTGGAGGGGGTGACACACCATGAGCCCGGTACTCTCTCGCCTCGATCACTTTTGCGGCGGAGCTCGGATGGGACGGACGCGTACTAGTGATTATATTGAACTATTTTCTTGTAACGGTTTTCGTAATTTAAATAAATAGTTGTAGGTCGTTTCGTGTTTTCTTATTAAAAAAATAATTACGCTTCTGAATCCTAAGAATATATATTATTTTATAAGTATATATTATAGTAGATATATATGCTTGTATGTGTATTATTAGTTTATAACCTATTTATATACCAATCTTATGTATTATTCATTATGATATAGTTTTTAGGCAGTCGTTGTTCCTTTCAACTTATGCACCTGCCATCTAATCTCTTCACTACCCTTGGTTGACTGGTAGAGAATGCCTAAGGCAATAAGTCCGCCTTTGTACCTTTTTCTGTGCGATAAGTTTAAATAAAAAAATAAGTAATTATCTGATCACCAAACTCAACAAAAACCATTACTTTACGATAGGTTATGCAGACGATCTCGCAATTCTTGCATCGGAGAAGGTGACGGGAACGATTTGTAACCTCACACAACAAGCACTACGTATCGTAGAGAGATGGTGTACGGAATTTGAGCCATCAGTTAATGCCACCAAAACTGAACTAGTCATGTTCACCCATAAACGAGCATTAGGCACTTTCCGCCTACCGAAACTGTTCAACACGGAACTTCAGTTGGCCAACGAAGTCAAGTATCTCGGGGTTACTTTGGACAGTAAGCTAAACTGTAACAGTCATTTTGGACACCAAACTAAACAGGGCCTGCCTCACCTTCTGGCAGTGCAGGAAAATGATAGGTAAGAAATGGGGCCTATCCCCCAAAATAATACTATACACCGCAGTGATCCACCCCATGATCACCTACGGGGCCATGGTGTGATGGGCCCACACCAAGCTAGCTATAGCCTCCAACAAACTACAGCGCATGCAAACACTAGCCTGCATGGCTACCACAGGCTGCATGAGACCCACTCCGACTGCAACTATCGAAGCCATGCTGAGACTACCGCCGCTCCACCTGTTCATACAGCAGGAAGCAACGATGGTGGCGGCGCGTCTTAAGGCAACTCATCTCTGGAGTAAGAGAGACACTCAACACAACGCGCTGCTTAAGGGACTCAACAGTGAGTTCCCCATTACGAATGCAATAAATAACCGGGTGCGCAAACAATTTATCTTTGATAAAAAATACAAAATCCAACTTCATGAGGATCGACGATGCGAAGGCCTACGCCCCTCAGAGCTGCGAATCTTCACGGATGGATCAAAAACAGGTAGTGGCACAGGTCTTCTCGGAGGACCTCAACATACACATAGCCACACCATTGGGGGTCCATAACACAGTATTCCAGGCCGAATGCATGGGAATCTTCTTTACCGCGTCTGCTATCATGGCCAGGAAAGTTAAAGACCACTCGATCTGCATACTCGCAGACAGTATGGCTGTTCTTCAAGCGCTGATCAGTCAAACAGTTGACTCTGGGCTAATATACGAGTGCCACCAGTGCGCCTAAATCAGGTAGGTAGCCTCAATAACATTACCATTCAATGGATCAAAAGACACAGCGGTTTGCTAGGTAACGATGCAGCCGATAAACTTACCAGGAGAGGGTCGAGTATGGCACCAGTAGGACCAAAAGCCATTGCGCTTCTCCCCTTCGGATATCTACGCACTATGGTAAGGAAACAAACCAGAGACCTACATCACAAGTTATGGCTGGACCTACGTGAGTGCAGGCAGACTAAGGAAGCACTTCTTACGATCAGTGCCTGCCTGCCTGGCTGGCTTCAGGTAGCCGGTATACAAAATCCAGTTGATTTTCTATCGCGCGGTGCGCATCTAGATATGCTTAAAGCTTGTGAATTGTGGTGGCGCGGACTGCCATTCCTACACGTTCCTAACACACAACTTGTTGCGCTTGCAATACTGGCAGCCGGCCGTCAAAAATTTTGCTGATAGATTTAAATAGTAAAAATAATGTTTTTCGCGTTTAATTAAATAAAAACGTGCTTAATTCCGTTACATGTAGTTATAAATAATAAGTATATGTGTTTGTGAGTTATTTCGTGGCAAAATCAAAGAGAAATCAACTAAATAGTACCTACCAGCTGTCATCCAACGGGCGGATTTGAAATCACCACATAACCCCGGGAGTATTTCTTTTGATTTGAGCCTATTCATCCAAAATTTTATTAATTCTCGTTGCACCTTTTCCCATTTAACGATTGTGCTGCTCGGCCCAGTGAGCTATGTTGTAAACAATCTAAATTTTTATGCTCTTTTGGTGCTGAACATTAAGTTCATTCATTATTATGATAAAATCACTCAAATTTCCTTAGAAATCACTGTACGTTATTACGTTAGATATACTTCTGTTAAATATATGTATTGACTTAGAACCACTAGAAATTAATTAATGTTAGAAACTGGATTTGCAATAACTTATCAACCTACCCCCAACCATATTTGTAAACTTCTTTTTGTTTTTTTTTTTCCCCTTTTTATCGTTGAAAATTACTAAATATCTCAATTTAGACATTCCTATTTACATAATAATATCTATCTCTGTATGAATAATTCAATTTTCATGCCATAATTAAAGATTACTCTTTTCAAAACTTTAATTCTTTTGTTTAGTTCACTTGTATATTGAACTTCCATAAAGGCCTTTCATCCTAGTACATACTATCCACATCTCATCCCTTTCTCTTATTCCTTTCACACACTTAGCTTTCTCTTCTCTCATTCCAGGGTGCCTCTAGGGTTAATCTGTCAATATGTTGACCCGTAGAGCTGCATCCTTAGAAGAAAAACTGAGGGCTACGTTGAAGGAGTTGGAATCTAGTCAAAAGCAGTGCAATCAACTGATACAGGAAAGGGATGACAGCGAGGTAGAAATAGAGTTAATTAATAAGAGGAACACTGAGCTTAAAAACCAATTGGCTGAACTACATGTAAACCATATGGACGTACTTGACCAGCATCAACACCTCCGTCAACTTGTATCAAATTACCAACATTGCACTGATACACTTGAACTGGCTCTGAGACGGATATCTGAACTGGAACTGGAATTAAGCAGGGCCCACAACACAATCACCCATACGGCATCTCTCAGAGCCATTGAAGAGTCTGCGACCACCAGCAGTCTCTATGATGAGTTGGTCGGTAGCGGGTCTGAACCCATATATGTGGAGCCAATTGTGACGATAGACTTAACCAATGATACCATGAGTAAAAACAGATTGTTTACTAGCCACAATAAGATTAAAAAATATATTAAAATTAATAGACTAATTAGAAAGTATCAGAAATCATTAAAAAGTCAAAAAGTTAACAAATTAAACACAAAACTTAGGCAAAAAAAAATTAAATTTAATACAAGAATTGAAGAAATGTAATAATGAATTGCAATTATCTAAAACCTTGTACGTTACTGACACTCAGCACCTACAGGATGAATTGTTTGTTAGGGAATATGCTCTAAGGGATATATTTAGTAAATATGAGGCTACTCAACAAGACCTGAGTAAGCGTATGCAGGAGGCTTGTGAGTTGGCTGACTTAGTCAAGTACAATGCAGAGACGTACGAGTCTGTAACAAATAACCTCTCTTTTAGCTGTGCCTGTTCCCAGGCACCTCAGCCTCAACCGGTTACACCCACAGCCTCAGCAGCTCAGCCAGTAGGTAGCTGTGACAGTAATAATAGTGTGAATAATTTGGTTGACACAACATACGTTTTTTCTGACAAATTTGGTCAAGGTTTTGGTAAAATATTTAATCAGTGTTCTCAACAAAATGTAATCAATCATTGTTCACCCGGTGCCAGTATTAGCCAATTAATAAGTAATATTAAACTGTCAAAAATAAACCCCGGTTCAACTGTTATATTATTATGCGGGGATAGCTTAAATGTTAGAAAAAAGGACATAATTAAATGTGTCCAATTGATGATACATCTCAATGAGACCAATAATTGTAAATTTATTTTCTGTGCATTGCCTTATTCACATTACTTGTCTGATGAGCAAAATAGGCACATTTATAATTTAAATATGTTAATTTTTAATAGGACAAGTCGTCACAGTGACGCTATTTTATTTTTTGATTGTAATCAATTTATTTCTGATTACAAACTGACAATTTCTACAATGTATTTGCCACCTAGTAGTAGGAGACAAATTGCTAATCTCTTCGCATACAATTTACACCATGACACTGGTACCTGTAGTTTACCATCGCTTACTGTTAGTAGTGCTACTAACATTACTTTTGATACGCCTAGTAGTTTAAACAATTAGGTGCGACAACAGCTAAACCGCATGTTATGTTGAATGTTGTTCATCAAAATATGCAGGGTCTATCCGGCAAAGAGCTAGAGTTAAGCTTATTTATGGAGAACCATGATGTTCAGGTGTTATGTTTAACTGAACACTGGTTGAAAGAACATGAAGTAGTGTTTATTAATGATGATAATTTTACCGTACAAAGTGCATTTGTAAGAAAAACTGCTATTCGGGGTGGATAATTAGTCCTTGTTTCAAACAAGTTGAAATGTAAACGTTTAGATTTAGTTGACCTTTCTATTGAACGTACTATTGAGTTGTCTTGTGTTGAACTTGAGCGATACGTCATTATTTGCGTTTATCGACCACCCTCTGGGGATTTCATTCGTTTCGAATCGGGAATGGAGGATTTACTCAATAAGTTAAAATCAAGTAATAAAAGTATAATTTTGTGTGGAGATTTTAATATTAATATTTTAGATGTTACTCCAATAAGTATTAGACTTCTTAATCTGTTTAGATCTTTTAATTTAACTAACTTGTTTTTAGAACCTACTAGGATCACGGCTTCTACGTCGACTTGTCTTGATAATATATTTAGTGATTGTGATGCCAAAAATAAATTAGTATTAACTGACTTGACATCTGACCATTGTGGATTATTGGCTAGCTTTCCTTTACCGTTACATAAAAAACCACATAAAGTAGAATGCAGGCCTTATACTGCTAGTCGTTGCAACAAATTTAAAAATAACATAGCATATAGAATTACACCATCTATAGCAGAACACGAGAATCCTAATAAAATCTTTGGATCCCTTTTTGATGTTGTGCAAAAAGAATACCAATCTACTTTCAAGACCAAAACCATCAACATTAATGGCACCTCCGTTGGCTTCAACCAATGGGCCACTCCAGGTATTTATAAAAGTAGAGCGAGACTATACGAGTTATATGGTGAGAAAAAATACAGGTTTGATAGTCCTTTTCTAGAGTATGTCCAAAATTATTCAAAATTATTTAAAAAAATCTGTGTTTTTGCTAAATCAAAATTTTTAAGCGATACAATAAAAAATTCCAATAATAAAGTAAAAACCACTTGGAAAATTATTAATAATGAAACGGGTAAGTCGGTTAAACAGGAAGAACAACTAGAGATTATGGTCAACAACAAATTAGTTACTGAAGCTGCTGACGTAGCTGAGGCATTTAATGAGTTTTTTGCCAACATACCTTTAACTACAACTCGCAACTTAAATTCGTCCTCGTCTAAAGCGGAAAACCTTCTGCATAGTAGTGTGCCCAAATGTAGTCGCTTATTTAGTTTCGAACATGTAACGCCTCGTGATGTAGTTAGTATTTTTAACACACTTAAGTCTAAAAACACTGGTGACTACTGGGGAATCTCTATTAAACTTTTAAGTAACATAATCGATATCGTAGCCCCCTATCTAGCTATTACTTTTAATAAATGTGTTGACTTAGGAACTTTTCCCGACCTCATGAAGAGTAGTAAAGTCATACCATTATTTAAATCAGGTAATAAAAATAACGTTCGAAATTTTAGGCCTATTTCTATCTTACCGGCATTTAGTAAAATATTTGAAAAGTTAATACTCAAGCAGTTGCTAAGACATTTTAATTTAAATTGCCTCCTTCATGATGATCAATATGGCTTTACAAAAGGTCGTTCAACTACAGACGCGGGTGTTGCTCTTCTGAAACACATATTTAACGCATGGGAGAACTCACAAAATGCTATTGGAGTTTTCTGTGATCTTTCCAAAGCATTTGATTGCGTGCACCATGACACGCTATTGCGTAAACTACGTCATTACGGTGTTCAAAATGAAGCTCTTAACGTAATAAATTCTTATTTAAATAATAGGCACCAGTGTGTAGATATTAATGGTGTGAAATCGTCCGGGCTACCAGTTCAGTTAGGTGTACCTCAAGGCTCAATACTGGGTCCATTCTTATTCTTAGTGTATATTAATGATTTACCATTCTATTTAAAGGGTATCTGTGACGTTGTACTGTTTGCTGATGATACCTCTCTTATCTTTAAAGTAGACAGGAATAGACAAGATTTTGACGACGTAAACAGTGCACTCTCAAGGGTTACGCATTGGTTTACCACGAATAATCTAGTTCTCAATGCCAAGAAAACTAAATGTATAAAGTTCGCTTTACCGAATGTAAGAAATCTGGGACCCAACATCGTCTTAGATGATGAGGTGCTTGCAACTGTAGAATCGGCCGTTTTTCTTGGCATAACAGTAGATGCCAAACTTCAGTGGGGATCACATATATCAAGCCTAGCGGGAAGGCTCAGTTCGGCCGCCTACGCCGTCAGAAAAGTAAGACAATACACTGACGTTGATACAGCTCGGTTAGTCTATTTTAGTTATTTTCATAGCGTTATGTCCTACGGCATTCTGCTGTGGGGTAAAGCGGCTGACATTCATAATATTTTTGTTCTTCAAAAACGAGCTGTTCGTGCAATTTACCAACTAGGTTCTAGAGTTTCTCTGAGAGAATTTTTTAAAGATATTGGTATTCTCACGGTGGCATCACAATTCATCTTCGCTAACATCTTATATATTAGGCAAAATATACACTTATACACTAAAAACAGTGATACTCATAATATTAATACTAGAAATAAGGACAAACTACGTGCTCCCTTTCACCAGCTTCATAGGGTTCATAACTCATTTGCTGGGCTTGGTATAACCTTCTATAACAAGCTTCCTTCTTCTTTGCTAGATTTACATTTTAATGCGTTTAAAGCGAAAGTAAAATCAAATCTTTGTTCGAAGGCATACTATTCTATCAACGACTACTTAAACGATAAGAATTGTTGGTCGCTGTGATTAACTCAAGACAACGTTTATGTTCTTTCACCAGAATTAGCTTAACTACTGACAGGTCATATGAATTACTTCATATCATTGTTTATTTAACTTGACTGCATAAACCATTTTTTTTTTATTTTTTATTAATTAAATTTTCATTTATCGTTGAATGATGGTTATATGCTATTATTGTATAGAATCAAGTTCTTCCAACATAACAGACAGCTGTGCTGCTGGGGAGTTTGTTGCGCCACTTCTTCTTCCCAGCTAAAGCACTAGGAAGTGGTGAAGCGCGGGCTTTTTGGAGGGACTGTCTTATGTTATTTTGACGTTCAAAAAGTGCTGACTCTCAGCCTAGTTTGAATAAATGACTTTTGATTGATTCAATGGGAACATGATATTAATTGTAATAGTAATGTGAATCACGATGAATTACCTGAATTCAAATCACTTAAAACGTCATCATTGCTCATACAAGTAAGTTCAGATTCAATTCTATTTGATAGATACCTACTCATGTTTCAATCGTTTGCGACGCGTAGTGGCTTACATTATGCGTTTCATTAACAATAGCCGCACAAAACTAAAAGCAGAACGCCTCACAGGTTGCCTATCGATGGAAGAATTGAATATTTCTATTATAACTTTAACACGTAAGTATAGCACAAGAACAATCCTTCTGAGATGTTTATAAAACATTAAAACTAAATCGTCAATTAAAAGGCCCAAGCAGTATTTCTAGTTTAAATGTTTTCTGAGAAGAACATGATTTAATAAGAGCAGGAGGCAGATTATCATATTCGGATTCGTTCTTAAATGACAAAAACATCCTTTGCTGTTGTGTGGTAAACACAGATTGACTCGCCTCATTTTTGAGCATCAACATAAATCACTTTTACATGCAGGGGCTCAGTTATTACTGGCCACTATTCGTTATACTTGGTGGCCTATTAGAGGACGTCACTTAGCTAAACAAGCGGTGCACTCCTGTATGACTTGCAAGCGTAAGCGACCTAAACCGTTAAACATACAAATGGGTAACTTACTTATCGAACGATTGGAGCCAGGATATCCATTCATACGTAGTGGCGTGGACTATGCTGGGCCCTTGTTCATGCTAAACCATGCCGGCAGGAGGGCAAAGTTAAAGAAATATTATATTTGTCTCTTTTTATGTTTAACTACGTGCGCAATACATTTAGAATTGGTCACAAGTCTCACTACCAAATCATATTTACTGGCGTTGAAACGTTTAATCTCTCGACGTGGCAAACCATTGCAGATTTATTCCGACAGTGGCATGACTTTTGTAGGAGCTTTAAAAGAATTTTCAGTTTTTGTATTCTTCAAAATCAACTATCACACATTTCTCAACTAATAACTCCATAGAGTTTACATTTACTCCACCGTACTTGCCTCATTTTGGTTGTTTGTGGGAGGCGGGGGCTAAGTCCTATAAATTTCATTTATGCCGCATTATAGGCAATGCACATTTCATATACGAGGAGTTAAGTACGGTATTGGCACAAATTGAAGCTGTCCTCAACTCCCGTCCTATGTACCCAATGTCCACAGATCCAAACGACCTGCTTCCCTTATGTCCTGCTCATTTCCTGATTGGCCGACTGCTCACTGCATCTGCCGGGACATCACTGCGACGGCAACGCAGCGACTGCCGCGATACGATCGCGTGGAACAAATGAGATAGAACTTCTGAAAACGCTGGTTAACTGAATACATATTCTAATGGGTTAACATTTGATCACAGGAATGTGCATCAAGATCTCGCCGCATATGTTTTGGAACATCAAAATGATGCTAGAATTCACCTAGCCGCTTGTTTGTTTAAAGTCCGGAGGGCGCGAGGCGGTCGCTTGTTCGGGTTTGGCGCTCTAATGGTACGCGTACAATTAATTAATCATTTGTTAACGACCCGTAAACATCTTTGAGACCTCAAAGTTATGTTTTTTGAGTAGTTTGATAATATGGCTTTACGATTAAATAAAAATATAAGTTTACATACAATTAATTACAATACTTTTTATTTTTCACACACTCAAAAATTAAATACTCAGCTTTGGTATTAGGTGCCACAAAAGTATGTTTGCATGTGTATGTAAACAACGGAAGTACGCAGGTGTATTCACTTACTGGCGATCCAATACCCGACACTATACACATCCTCTACCAGAATTACCACTGTCATAGCTGGGTCCAGAGCAATGACAAACAATACAGCAACAACCGGATAAACCTAATGCAAATTCTAACCAAAGTTAAAACATCACATCATACCAAACTATTAGGTAACCAGTGCAAAACATGACAAGAACATAAAAAAATCCACGAAACCCCAGCCTCAAACGAACAGCCCCCAACTGGGAACAACGACAAGCAACACTATTTAAACCGTTATCAGACGTAATTGCAAAGTCAAAGTCAAAGTCAAAGCATTTATTGCAAATAGGCACTTAAAAGGCATTTTTGAACGTCAACATTAACATTAAAATAGCATTGATTCTAGTCGCTCCTTCCAAAATGTAGTTTCGTATGGAGAAGAATGGGCAAGAAACTCCACCGTTACTCTTTTAAAATGTTTTAACTACAATATTTAGCATACATTCATTGTATAATTAAGTGCGAAAACGATGCATCCAGAATAAAATTGCCATACCAAAATAGGTAAAAAGATTGAAACTGAAGCAATTACAGATAAATTAATTTTATGATAGATACATGGTGCTCACATATTTACAAACATTGTATAAGTAAGTATAAAATTTTCCTAGAATATTAACAAGTAGGTAATCAGTCAGTATGTGAGTTAAAGTAATCACTGAGTGTGTCAGTGTCATATCAATAATCAATGTCATAAATATAATTAATTACATAATTCAATTAGCAACCAGTTTGATTTTGTCTAGACTCTAGATTGTCCTATGGAGCAGGACTAGCATATTTCCAAGCATTCTTATCTTGGATATAATCCTCTAATTTGTAAGAAGCTTCTTTACAAAGTGTACTTTTATATGATTTTTAAATTTTCTTTAATTTAATTGCAATATATCACAAGGTATTTTGTTATAACATTTAACACAATACCCCATAAAAGATGTATGTACTTTAGCTAATCTGAAAATTACGGACGACACAATACTCAGAAACCCGACCTCTATCCCAATTAATTACACTTGCCCAGACTTTTGTATTGCAACTTGGAACGTCCGCGGCGCCTCAAAACCAAGCAAGAACGATCAAAAAGACATTGAACTTTCACGTAAAGGCATTCATATATCCAGCCTGCATGAAACAGGGATGAATTCAAGGACATAAAACACTCCACACACTACAAATGACACCTTTCAGGAACTGCGAGCAACACATATTGGGGTCTTGCAATTTTATTAAAAAAGGATGCTCAAATTGAACTACTTAACAGTAAAAAGGATACCGACGCGATGTCAACTAACCTTGAGGTTGGTATGGGAAAATAAAACCAACTCCTCTGTACATAATCAACTCACATAATTCAACAGTTGTACCTCGAAAGCCATCAGATCCTTCACAGGCATATTGAACTTGATCAGACAAAAACCAAGAAATTGTACAGTTATAATACTCGGCGACTTCAACGCTCATATTGGCTGACAATATACACAAAATTTTCAACGCATTGGGTTGATCCAACAAAACCTACACCACGAAGTTTCTAACTAAAAGAACGAACTATTACTGGATATAGCTTTACAGGAAAAACTTCAAATTGAAACGACAAAATCTAGAACATCAAGCAGAATAACATGGTCGTACGGCACTTAATTGAATTGCAATTGGATCACACCGTAACGCCACACGCAATAGAAAAACGTTTACACTTCATTAAAGGTGCATGAGTACCTAGATGCATTTTCAATAATCTGGGGACTGGTAAGACAAAACAGAATTGAAAAAACCAAACACAATACCCAAAAGCCACGGCAAGGTAAGAATGAAACAACAATTGAGGTCCAGCATTTCAACCATAAACAATGCAACTATGCTAAAATCAAAATAAATTCTACCAAAACCAAATACCTAGAATGCATAACAAAAACACTAGTAAGTATAGGAATCACCCCAATTGATGAAAACGTCGAAAAAGCCTGAGACACCATTACGGAGATATTAAAAGCCGCTACCCAGGAAACTCTGACTCTTCAGCCAATGTACTCAAGAGATCATCGATTGGCCCCTTACTAACCTTCAATAAGTCAAATTCCTACATAGCAGACAACCGAATAACCCCAATAGGCATAACCGAGTAAAAGAATGCCAGACGACACTACAAAGAGTTAAACATCTAGAAGAACAAAAACTGCTGCACTGGACTAGGGAAAAATCACCCTGCAAAACGCATGAAAATGCTCTAGTCATTTTACAGCAAACACAAACAGCAAACAAAACGCCGAACAAGAACGGCGTACATACCTATGTCCAAATGGGAAGAAATACTAAAATACTCCGAGGGTATTCAAATACCAACGGTTAATATAACAAAACCTATAATCGAAGCACACTGCGAAGGACCGATGGTGGACGAAATAACGGGAATCATCAATAAAATGCGAAACGGGACAGCCCCCGAAACTGACCAAGCGGTAATCGAGCAGTACAAAGCGATGCCCCAAATACTACAAGAAGCCGTAACTATACACATGAATAAAGCCTGGACACAGAACACTGTACTCGACACGAGGCTTGAGACTGCACAGGTTCCATTCCCAAAAACAAAAAAAAATCCTAAGCACGCAAACGATTTTCGCCGCATAACGATTTGTACCACGAGCTACAGAATTTACGCCTCATACTTACTAAAAAAACTAGACGATACAATAACGGATCTGAAAAATTACCAAGCAGCGTTTTCAAATAATAGATCAACAGATGACCACAATTGTATGCTCAAAAAGGTTTTAGACGAGGAATGGCATGCAGGTAAACGAATGTACGCACTTGCCCTCGACATAGAAAAAGCCTTTAATAACGTCGATTTCAAGGCATTAAGAGAAATATTATTGGAACGAACCAACAAATCGATGACCAACAGGGTAATTTAATTTTATTAATTAATTAAACATTCATCAAGTGGTGCGGTCAGCAAATCAGTTGGCTCATCAAAGCGAGTTAAATAAGGATGCCCTCTATCCCCTCGCCTTTTTACAATGGTCATTGACGAAATCCTTAGAACCCTTGAAGAAGAACCCCATTTCATAAAACTAGATCAGGACCGTGAAATTTCACTGCCCCTCGTATTATTATTTGCGGACGACCTTATCTCCATAACAGATGATCTAGAAGGACTAGAACGCATCATATACCACATTAAACCCTCACTAAATAGCGTAGGCTTCCAAATAAATTAAACAAAAACAAAAAATGTAATTAGGGACCCCATGAACCTCCACGGAATAAGTATACCAACAGTGGACGAAATCAAATACCTAGGCACATACACAACATCCGCATTAAGCAGAAAAAGCATAATTAGAAAACGATAACAACAGGTCATGAGAAATGTAAAATCATTACTACCATGAATGGTGGTTCATTTATTCAAACTAGGCTGAGAGTCAGCACTTTTTGAACGTCAAAATTACATAAGACAGTCCCCCAAAACGCCCGCCCTTCACCACTTCCTAGTGCTTTAGCTGGGAAGAAGTGGCGCAACAAACTCCCCAGCAGCACAGCTGTCTTTTATGTTGGAAGAACTTGATTCTCTACAATAATAGCATATAATTAACATTCAAAAATAAATGAAAATTTAATTACTGATAAATTAAAAAAAAAAATGGTTTATGCAGTCAAGTTAAATAAACAATGATATGAAGTAATTCATATGACCTGTCAGTAGTTAAGCTAATTCTGGTGAAAGAACACAAACGTTGTCTTGAGTTAATCACAGCGACATTCATTCATTATAAACTGCAGCAGCATTCGTACTCAAAACTCAAAGATGGACTGGAAGTTAGCTAGACTTACCGTATTTAATGGTTATCGTACCTTGTATGATATATGGCTTAAAAGTATCGACCCTCACCAAGGCGAACAGATCAAGACTCAGAAGAAATGAACAAGTTATCATGAGAGCCTTGATTAACCACGCCAGGAATAAACCAAGAATTAAGAAAATGCATCAAATCTTAGACGGAAAAACCGAAACAAAACACATCAATAATCACAGGATATGCTACTTAGCACACGTCTTCAGACGGGATAAACCATACCTATTGCATGCAGCTATGCAGTACACACGGCTACACACCAAGTTATACATTTCCAGTTTACCCTGATCTCGCACTGTATCGAAATCCTTTACAATGCAAGATCAGCTTCAATCAATCAAATCAAAATATTTTATTTCACATAAACCTGCAAGGGCACTTATGAAACGTCAGAAGCTAGGTGCACGGTTCCAATTTGTCGCTTCCTATGGAGAAGAGCCGGCAAGAAACTCCACGGTTACTCTTTTAAAAATAATTGGATTTTATAATGTTTTCAAATTACAGTGATATTAGGTATGGGAGGACAGTGCAGGCCTGTCAATAAGTACCAGGTACTTAGTGGAATGAAAATAAAGAATAGAAACTGTAGGCCTACAACGTACTCTCATTCACAATATGTAAAAGAATCTACATAAGTAAAATCAACCTATTTAAACCAAGTGATATGATTTCCATGAGAATCACTAATAAATACTCGATATTATAAGGGTTGTATAATGTCAAATAATGACGAGAATACGTCAGAAAGTGTAAAAAATAAAATAGTTAAAATTAACATTGTAATTTGGAAGCAGTTAATAGACGCTCACAAAGTTATGGTGCTAATGAGTTACCAGGGAAGCCACATGTGCAGAAGGAATTAATGCCAAACTTCCTTGTCTTCAACGTAGTCTTTTATCTTATAATATGCTTTTTTGATAAGGACACGTTTGATGTGGGTTTTAAACTTTCCATCGCTAAGTTCTGTAACCGATTTTGGCAACTTGTTATAGAAGCGGATACTGTTTATTAGAAATGACTTGCTAGTTTTAGTTAATCTAAATTTTGGAATCACAATTTCATCTTTACTACGTGTATTTAGATTATGGAAGTCGCATCTTTTTTTGAAAAGACCTAAATTTTTGCGAACATACAAGATATTTTCTAGGATATAAAGAGAAGGCAGAGTTAGTATGTCAACTTCGTTGAATTTGTTTCTAAGAGACTCGCGAGGCCCCATTTTATAGATTGCGCGGATTGCCCTCTTTTGTAGAATGAAAACTGAATCTACGTCAGCTGCCGACCCCCACAGCAGAACGCCATAAGACATAATACTGTGAAAATAAGCAAAGTATACTAACCTAGCTGTGGCTACATCAGTCAACTGCCTTATTTTTCTTACTGCGTAAGCAGCTGAGCTTAATCTACTTGAAAGAGCTCTAATGTGGGCACCCCATTGCAATTTTGAATCTAACGTAATTCCTAGAAATACAGTTTCCGAAATAGCATCTAGTTTCTTGCCATCAAATTTTAAATTTAGCCCTACTTGGGGTACATTTGGTAATGAGAACTTAAGACATTTAGTTTTGTTCGCATTGAGTAAAAGATTATTAGCCGCAAACCATTTCGAGAGAACAGCTAGACTATCGTTGACATGTAAGACATCGGTGTCTTTTCTATCTATTCTAAAAATAAGAGAAGTGTCATCAGCGAATAAAATTATATCCGAGAAGTTAGCCATCAGGTAAGGAAGGTCATTAATATAAACTAGAAATAAAAAAGGGCCAAGAATTGAACCTTGAGGCACGCCCATCTTAACTAGAGACCCCGAGGACGTTGCCCCGTTAACATTTACTTTTTGCTGCCTGTTTGATAAATAGGAAAGCACAAGATCAGCAGCTCGTCCACGAAGTCCGTAGTGGTGTAATTTACAGATGAGTGTATTGTGGTCAACGCAGTCAAACGCTTTTGAGAGGTCACAGAAAATGCCAATTGCATCCTGGGACTTCTCCCATGATTCCAAAATGTGACTGATGAGTTGTACTCCCGCGTCAGTCGTTGACCTACCTTTCGTGAAACCAAACTGTCGACTATGTAAAATCCCATTTGAGTTAAAATGTGACAACATCTGTTCCAACATGATTTTTTCATAAATTTTGCTCAATGCTGGAAGCACAGATATAGGTCTATAATTAGAGGGATCACTCCTACTACCCGATTTGAAAATTGGTACTACTTTACTATGTTTCATTAAGTCAGGAAACGTACCAGTGTCTAAACATTGATTAAATATGCCTGTTAGGACAGGGGCAATTGTGTCAATGATATCTTCAAGAACCTTAACGGAAATGCCCCATAAGTCTTCAGTGTTTTTTATGTTAAGACTTTTAAATGCTGTTGTAATTGTGGCAATAGAAATGGGTTTGAATTCAAAATTTGGAATGTCCTTACTGAAGTTTTCTTTAAGAAGAGATTCAGCTAATACAGATGATGACTGGAGAGATTTCGTAACCTCTATTGGGATGTTGGTAAAGAAATGTTCTAAAGTCTCAGCAACTTTTAACTTATCTGAAATAGTTTCATTATCAATTTTAGAGCGAATTCAATCTGATCTCGCTGTTGTGTGTTTCCAGTTTCTTTGTTAATTACCTGCCACACAGCTTTTATTTTATTTTTAGAAATACAAATTTTGTTACTTATTAATTTAGATTTAGCTTGAGCGCAGACTCTTTTAAATATCTTAGAATAGTTTCTTACATAATTATGAAGGGCCTGATCAGAAGTCAATGATTTTTCGTGATACAAATTATATAAGATATCTCTGCTTTTTCGAATGCCAGCTGTGGCCCATTCGCTAAATTTTGGTTTAGCAGAGATTGTGACTTTTTTTACAGGACATGCTTTATTGAATTCTTGGCATACTGTAGAAAAAAATGTGTCATAGTTTATATTGGGATCTTGTGAATCAAAACTTGCTGTTGAGAGATTGCTAAGAACATAATTTTTAAAGGTTTTCAATTTATTTTTAGTCAGAGGTCTCAATTCAATGGTTTTATGTAGTTGTAACTTTTTATCTAAGTCAAACGATACAAGCTGACCAGTATGGTCTGACCTGACGCCACTAATTAAGAAAGAGTCCTTTATTTTACAATTAGTAAATACATTGTCTATGCATGAAGCTGTGGTTGCTGTTATTCTAGTCGCTTCATTAAATATACATTTTAAATTGAATGATTTAAACAATGAGATAAGCTTACATTTTTCTGGTGAATTAACTAATAGATCAATATTTAGGTCACCACACACAAAAACTAATTTATTATCTTTAAAAAGTTTACCTAATATTTCTTCCATAATGATCAAAAATGATGACAAGTCCGAGGCTGGTGGTCTATAAACAGATAAGAAAGTATGGCCCTCAATCTCCGCACATGCTACCTCACATAAGCGATCAACAGAGCAAGCAGTAATATCCTTTCTCTCCTTATATCTAAAACAACTATTGCATAATATCAAAGTACCACCGCCTATCGAAGACCTGTTGTACGCACTGGCAACTGAAAAATTATTTACATTAAACAACATCCTATCTGGTTTTAACCAGGTTTCACAAAAACATCTATTAACATTTCCACGTCTAGGATTTTGCCAGGGAAGCGATTTATATTTTGGTGATACAGTAAGATATTCCTATTACGCTTCTCTTTTGTCGTGTCTAAGAGTTTAAAGAGTTAATTACAGTATTATTAGAAGTACTAGATAATACTGTTTCGTCACTTAACCTAGTCTCAGTTAAATCATCAATAACTGCATGTATATTGTAAGCTAACAAAGTAGCTAATACATGCTGACTTTTCTTGGGAAGAAACATATGTTCCCGAACTATTACAAAATCTCTAACAAAATTGTTAGTATCAAAATACAATAAACGGTCACTATGACGACATGTCAAAATATGCATTAAATTATTTAAGCTAAAAATGTAATCATTTTCTTCATAATTCAATTTTTTTGAATATGGCAAAGCACATAATATTATTTTACCTAATTTTAATTTTAGTAGGGTGTCAATACCATTAACTATGTCCTTTTTAGTTAAACTCAGACTGTTTCCAATTAAAAGAACTACAGTTGTCTGCTCATTCAATTTTGTGTGTTTTATTTTATGAACAAGCTCATTAAAATGCAGGTTATGGTAACAACAGTTCGTTATAGTATGTTTTGAGCGGTTATTTAACAATGATCCAAAACCTGCTCCTAATCTATCAGAATATACCAAAACATTACTTTGAGTGGGATAGGTACTTTCTAGTGTATGAGTTAAATTGGGTGAAGCGACAGAAACAACATGCTGTGGCATGAGAGGTGGAGGAGTGGGAGCACAATTACAGGTGAGATTGTTGGTCAGTGACTCATACCTCTCTGCATTGTACTTCACCAAGTCCACCAACTCACAGGCCTCCTGCAAACGGTCGCTTAACATTTGTTGACTAGACTCATACTTACAAGATATTTCTTTAAGCGTATTTTCCCTGCTCAGTAATTCCTTTTGAAGGTTTTGTATGTCAACATTATACATGAACCTACTTGTTTCCAACTTGTTATTACATACATTTAGTTGGCTTTGTAAGTTGACACGTTCTTTCCTAAGATTTAGGTTATATTTGTAAACACTTTGTATCTTCAACAGTTTCTTGTATTTTTTAATATTCTTACTCATTTTAATATATTTCTTAATTTTATTATGACTAGTTAGAGCTGGACATCTAGTTAAGGTATTGTCCCCAGTCAGGTCTATGGTAACGGTGGGCTTCACATACTCCAGTCCGGATACACTACCAACCAGCTCGTCGTAAAGGTTGTTGGTGTTGGCAACCTGTTCGCTGGCTTTCAGAGAGTTGATGGTGGAAATCGTGTTGTTGGCCTTGCATAAATCTGCTTCAAGACCTGATATCCGTTTCAGTGCCTGGTCATGAGTGTCACTGCAATGTTGGAAGTCTGACACTAGTTGACGGAGAAGGCGATGCTGTTCAAGTATGTCCATATGCTGAGTGTGTAGTTCAACAAGCTGGCTCTTAAGTTGAGTGTTTTTGTCAATTATCTTCTTCACTTCTACCTCACTGTCCTCTCTTTCCTGTAGTAGTTGGTCGCATTCTTTTCTTGATGCCTCCAGCTCCTTCAGTGCTGCTTTCAGCTTGTCACTCATGTCACGAACAGTGGCTCCGCGGGTCATCATGTTTAGAACGTTCCCCAAGTGGCACCTGGAATGTGACAAGAAACAGCTAAGTGTATGAGGAAGCTAGATAAGTTGAGAACTTGGGAAGATATGAGAGTAAGATTGGAAGAAATAGGTAAATTAAAAAGTAAAATAAAAATTAACAGACAAAAAATGAAGTATTGAATAGATTATGAAAAATGGAGGCATAAGGAAAAAGGAAACTATTCAATTTGTTCTGGGGCTTATCACAATTTTAACTGCTTACAGAAAGACTTTAATTAGATAAAACTTAAGTTAAATAACTGGGCTAGCTAATTTCCAATAAATAAGAGCGTAATGTATGTAAGACTGTACATGGACATGAGATTAGTACATAACAGGGTTTTATAATTACGACCATTCAATTAATTTTAAACAAAAGCCAACCAATTAGGGTTTCATATGTGTGAAGTAAAGTTTGTAGTATTGGTTTTATGTCTGAGGCAAGTGTTTTCGTCTTCGATTTTGCTTCCACAATATTTGTCAAGCGAAAGGAGACATAAACGGTGCCGGTGTGTACTGGACGTTGCTCATAACCCTGAGCAGTGTATTCAGATATTGTATAGTGTGTAGATATAACTAGAATAATGAATAATATAAAACAAAATACTCCCCGGGTTTATTGAATTCAAATCAGCTGCCCGAAGTTTCAAAGGTTGACAGCCGGTAGATGATTTTTCGAAGTGTCGAATATTATGAATAATGACAACAAAAACACGGCACAAACACTGCGTGATACACTTTATACTTAGATTCTAAGATAAACAATAGTTATAACATAAAATAAACACAATTTTAAAGAAATTTACTAATTTAAAACTACGAGGTCGTTTTTTCACGACTTGTCACCAGTGTTGCCAGCGCAAAAAAAAGCTTATACTGTAAATAATAGCTTGATATATAGCCGTGCGTACAAGGCCAAATCTAAGAAGGTCGGACGACCTATTAACACATGAAACGACAACCTAAAACAGGACATCAAATACTTCGACAAAACTTGATTACCATCAAGTTTTAGAAGGACATGGCTGGAGACAGAAATAAAATCAAGAAAGCGGCTAGCGGTATCTACAAAAAAACAGAAACTGATAGCAGCGAGAACTCAGAGGACGACTATGGAAACAACAACACAGAATATAGTGAAGTAACGGCATAGAATAGAGCTACGAAAACAGTTGAACTTACCCAAGAAGCTCAACCTAAAACGTGAAAAGATGCCGTATAAATAAATACCACCCGTCTCTCCACTAGTCCAATGCTTACACAAGGATGCATATTCGGTAGGCTCGCAATCCTTTCCTATCCTAAGGGCACGTCTCCTTGACCTTTACAGCGCCCCCCGGTCTACTTCTTCATATGCAATGGCCTCAGTAACACCATGAAGCATAAGGCTCCAGGGGCTAGTGCAAATCTTGGGGTTCATTCGATTAATCGAGTCTGGTCAAGTCACGCTGGGATCGGTACATTTCATTAATTCATATTATACGGCGAAGTAAACTATTGAATAAAATATAAAAAAATATATGCATATTCATAATAAAAAAAGAAAGAAGAAATAAAAGAAGAAAGCCTTTCATCATGGTTATATATTCGGCAGTAGTAAAGTTAACTGTCTATCATGTCTTTCATGAGTTAGTTACGTACCGGTCTATAAAAATGTACATTTCATTAATTCATATTATACGGCAAAGTAAACTATTGAATAAAATATAAAAAAAATACATGCATATTCATAATAAAAAAAGAAAAAAGAAATAAAAGAAGAAAGCCTTTCATCATGGTTATATATTCGGCAGTAGTAAAGTTAACTGTCTATAATGTCTTTCATGAGTTAGTTACGTACCGGTCTATGAAAATGTAGGACGCTATCACATTTTTGAATCAGTCAAGTTTAGGTATCTGAGTCGCACATCAACAACATTACGCGCACGCACACATTGAAAACATGGTCCGCTCGATTTTGATACAGTACTTAACTAATCTTGGTACTTGAAAGTATTTTAAATTTTTATTCTACTAACATTGTTGAGCAAAGTCAGAAGTAAAGTAACTTTATGCATTAACTAAGTTAACAGTAACTAAGTTTTGTCTGTATGATCATCATTATTTTTGGAATAACGTCAAATTCGCAAGTACAAAAAAAATCAAGCAATGAAGGAAAAAACCGAAGAAGTGTGTGCTCAAACTTCTTCGGTGTTTTCCTTCAGTGCTTGAATTTTTTTCTTACGAATTTTTGGACTTGCGCTCTGAGAGATATTAGACAATATTAAAATACTATAATAATATTTTTGCTATTAAACAAATATGCTGATTGGTAGTCGTAGACTACCGTTGTAATGGCCAAAAAGGACAGGATATTAATTTCCTAAAGAAAATTAGGCAAAAAATGAGTAACGTCCAAATCCCAACTATGAGATTGGAGCGCGTGTTCAGATTTTTTTTAAACATAAGAGTTAATTTAATTACAATATTGTTGATCGTACTTCCAAAATCCCCAACATTGGTACCCATGTCGACTTTTCATCTATACATCCGCCATCTTAAATTAAAAATGAATGATACATTCGTAATCACTACCCCCAAAATATCTAAAATGGATAACCAGTATGGTTATGGAACTTTTAATAAAAAAACTACTCCCACTATTTTTGAATTAAATATGGGTGAAACTTTAGTAAGCACAATCCTAAAAGTCCCAATTTATAGAAATGTTCACATTTTTATTTAAAAAAAAGCATCTGCCATCTTGAATGACAAGTACGAGTAGGGTTGGGGTACAACTGTCAGGACCGAAGTTCCTTCTTCAACGATGAAAAATTTGGAAATTTTCTCAGCCGCCATCCTCGATTTCTTTTTGAGCTCACTATCAGCTTCAGCACTTTCGAAAACCATAAAAACGACACCCATGGTGAACAATTTGAAGATTTCCGCAGCCTCCATATTGGATTTTCATTTTGACCCCACTATAATTGCTTACAGCACCCTCGAATACCATGAAAACGACACCCATCGTGAAAATATTTGCAAATTTCCATTTTGGATTTTCATTTTGTCGACTTCAGCACCCTCGTTTACCCCTACCACAAGCTGCTTAAAAAAACTTTGTTCCAAAAACGCGCCGTGGTACGGCGCGTATCACTATAAGGGATATCCCTTATAGTGACACGCGCCATACCACGGCGCGTTTTTGGAACAAAGTTTTTAACATGATTTTTTCCACCGTTTAGAATTTTATTTATTTATTTCTAAACTCGTAATAAGTTTGGTACATAAACTTTTGGTCCGAAAAGTATCAACTTTTTCAACCACAGTAAAGAGCACGGCATTCACTTTATTATTATTTTGATCGTATTTATTTTTTACAAGACAGCGATGCACCCATGCTTCCTTAGGGCGCGTCTGAGCGCGGAATGACACACCGCGTTTAGAAAATGTATGAAGAAATTTGAGAGGGATCTATAATTTTCTCTTAAATAAAAAAAAACCTGTATTTTAACTACAAAATATTGTATTTATTGCTTAGAGGACTTTAAATCCCACAATATTTTATTATTTTGGAGTTAAAATATACAGTTGATCTAGCTATAATGGTTCCTATTCAGACCCCATCTTTTTCATTTTCTGCGATTATTGTGGTGGTGAAAACGTTTTGTGGGAAAATTTTATATGGGGCTATGAAATGTTTATGGTGTCATTGTGGAGTTGATTATATTATATTTAATTTAAGATCATAATTGCCTCGCACTCGTGATTCCTCTTCATGTAATTGGTACCAGAAAAACAGCGATATTTGTAGAAAAATGTGATAGCGTCCTTAAGTTCCTTTCAAAATATTTGAGATGTATGGTGCCGATCCATGTGTCTTGTTCGAGAATGGTCGCCGTCAATGGGAGTCCCCATTTATCTCATAACCGCCACAGCTTGTTTCAATTTCTGAATTGTTTTATTACGGACGCTTTTATTGAACACTTTTTTTTACGTCGTTCTCATATGTATAATTTTCTAATTTTTTTTTAAAAGCTGTAACCAATTACAAAAAAAATCCAATGTAAGAAGTTGAAGCACACACGGACGTAATAAAATCACGGCAGGATGTTTTCGCGCACTGGATCTTCAACGCACTGTTTAACGCCGAGAGTTGAAAATTAAACAGTAAAATACACTGTTTGATTTTCGACGCTTTGAGATGCACTTAGTTGGATTCTCAAAGCTCGGCTTAACACCGAGAGTTGAAAATCCAATGCCGAAAAATCCTGCCGTAATTTTATTAAGTCGACTAAAAGAGTGTGCGTGGAGTTGTGGAGTTATTAATATTCTAAATACTTAAGTAACTTTGTCTGTCTGTTCCTTTTCACACCTTAACGGCTGGATGAATTTCAATGAAATTTGGCATACTGGTAGACCATGACCTGGGTTAGGACATAAGATACTTATTGCCCTGGTATTACGTTCCCGTGAGATCTTTTCAATTTCCACGAAGGTGAAACCGCATCCAACACCTAGCATAGAAATGCATCACGACGCCTCATAATAAAAATAGTTACGTAACAAATGACAATGAATGATGACAAACTCGGCAAATGTATAATATCATTATAACGTAATAATATAAATTCAATTTTGTGATTTAATCTTTGGAATCATACTAAATAACAGTGAAAATAAGCATCGTAAATTTTTGATGTTTAAATCATCATAAATCGCCACTGGCACCGGTAACCGAAAAGTTGTATGGAAATCGATCGTCTTGTCACGTATCACGGAGGAATATATCAAAATCAAAAAGTCATTTATTCAAACTAGGCTGAGAGTCAGCACTTTTTGAAGAAGAAATAAAGAAAATACGTTTATTTGCGGTAAACATGACGCAAAAAGACCAGGAACACACAAAAATAAGAAAAGGTTGAGAAAAACATGCGTCACATCCACGCAAAACTGCTATCGCTCAGTATTATGCTGCGACCCTATGCAAAACATGCGTCACATCCACGCAAAACTGCTATCGCTCAGTATTATGCTGCGACCCTATGCAAGACAGAGCTCCAGCGCTGGTTTTCAGCGAGCTGGATTTGACGTAATGACGTCGCTCGGTGCATCAAACAAATATTAGGACACCGTACTAGTACACCGAACTATAGAAAAACAATATAATTTAATGTAAATGTGAAAGATACTAAACAGGAATAAATAAAAGGAAAGAGACAAAAATATATAAAAGGAAATAGACATACATGCTAAGAGAATATCATCCTCAATAAACATTTTACTCGAATCGTCATCCATACATAAAATGTGCGTGTGCGTCATATAATTGATGTGAGAAATTACAAAATGGCCAATGATATAATGCTTTATCATTATGCAATAGTTTTGTGTCAGTGCCGTAGGTCAGTGTTTTAAGTGTTTATGAGTGAATGTGAAAGATGAGATGGGCCCAATGAAAAAACAAAACACTGGAATCTGGAGGGTGACCCGACATGCCGAACACTATTTAAAGGGCTTTGGAGCTCCTAAAACAGTAAGTTGCATTGATGCATTTGTTGCATTGTTGCATTGACGCGTAAGAGGTCCGAGTTAGCGGGCCGCCATATGGCAAACTGCGGCCAGAGAGCGCAGCCCTGGTGCTACCCACCACGGCACCTGACGGGGGCGTAGCGACTTCCAACAGCAAAAATAGGAATGTACGTAAAAAATGGAATTGAAGTCAAGAGTCATGAATAGAAACAAATACAAAATAGAACAACACAACTTAAATAAATAATACGATTATTGGAATTTAATTTGAAATTAGATTGTAAATGGATAAATATTTAGCAATAAACATGGACAAGTAATATTATCAAAACGTATTTCAATAAATAGGTTGTCAACATAGAATTCATGTGGACAGGGGAAACGCTGCCAGCAGTCCCGGCAGACAGGGACCGAATGCCATGCTGCAACGCTGCTGGAGATCCAAAACCAAGTACTGCAGGCCATGACCCGCAAGATAAGCAGAGAAAAAAACTTTTTATGAGAAAATTTAAAACTTATTGTGCAGAGAGCTGTTTATGCAACAATAACTTCTACGATGAAATTTAAATGACTGTATTGTTTTTAGGCCTCGCATTGGTGGTGGAAGGTCATTCTAGCAGTGAGTGGCCGCAAACCTAAAGCTACCTCTGAAAGCTGCACTTTTATATTGCTGCATGTTTAGCAGGCCACCTACAGAACGAAGACCATATATTTGTAATGAGCCTGTCGCCAGGTTAGCATTTCATATAAATAGTGTGGCATACGGGTTGTTACAATGCCAAACATTAAACTCGCTAAATGAAGTTTCCGCCTGGCAGCCATTTTTAATGTCTTGAGTTGGTTTATGTATGGCGTCACATAACGTTTACGATTGAATGACAAAATTACATAAGACAGTCCCCCAAAACGCCCGTCCTTCACCATTTCTTAGTGCTTTAGCTGGAAAAAAGAAGTAGCGCAACAAAATCCCCAGGAGCATAGCTATCTGTTTAGTTAGAAGAACTTGATTCTGTACAATAATAGTTCAGTAATTAACATTACCAAACACAAAACATTTAAAAATTAAATTATTTGCCATAGGTCAGCTAGCACACGCCAATATTCCAAAAAAAAATTGTAACTAAACTCAAGCAGAAATAAACGATAAAAACAAAACAATAAACGTAAACAGGACTCAATACCTACATAAAAGACTCCAGACATTATAGGGTGTTCCCGCTTACATAATTATGCAATGCTGCATTATGCTCATATGAATTTAACTTGAAGTAAAATATGTTAAACTAGGACCTACGGAGTAAAACAAATAAACGGTTAATTACTACTAACAATAACATGGTCAGCAAGACGACCAGTCACCACAACCAGAATAGAATAGAATAACGTTTATTGTTTCCAGTATTAGAGCTAGTAGTAGTAGTAGGTACATGTATACACAAAACTGTAATACCGGAAGCAAAAGGTTTAAGCGTCAGCATTATGCTTAAGTCCCCCTAGCGGGTTGCTAAGCGCTGGTTTTCTGCTTAAACCCTTGACTCCTCCGTTTACAAAAAAAAAGACATAGACTTAGCAAGAACGCATAATTTAAAAAAATACAAAATTTTAATATAAGGTAATCACACATTAATAAATTGAATTAGAAAAAGAGAAAGTGAGTGGTTTATAACAGTTTGTGGACACGACCGGTTATTTTATCAACAAGGAAAAAAAACGAAAACAAAAATATAGATGGAACACTACTGAACGGCTAACGGGCATATTTCACAGTAATTTGGTGTTATTTTTTTGAAAATTATATACTAAAATTTTATAATTTGTTTGAAATTGATTGCGTTTTTAATGCTTCGGAAGGGAGGATATATTGGAGGGTATATTGTTCCAGATCTTTCATGCTGCATATTCAACCAGCAACCGTTCACGAGCATAACGCAAGGATCAGCCATTGCCCCTCGCCGTATTTGAGGGAAGAAAGCAATCCGACCCCCGACGCTACCGCAGGCGGTGACATCTAAGGGAGCATGACGAACTTGCTGCCAGTTGCTTATAAATGCTTATAAATGTCAATGGCTTTATGAGTAGGGACATACCAAAGAAACGATTGATAAAGTGCGTGAATGATGATTATAGTTAGAAAGGGGATGACTCCCGAAATGACGACTAAAAGAGAAGTGTGGGAGAAAAATACATGTTGCTCCAATCCCAAATAAATTAGGATAAGGGCAGGAGAATGATGATGGCCTAAAATCATTTACCCTGAGCAACATATCATTATTAATTTTCGATCCAGTGCCAGTGTGCTTACTATATTTTCTTCCTGAAGCCACGCGATTGTGCCGTTTGTATGACGCATAGTGCACGTTTTTTGCACTCATTACTATGTTCATCTGATAACCTTGGCTAGGTGATTGAAAGATTAATGTTTATTTAATGAGTAGGTAGAACATAACAAAGAAACACGCAAGATGAAAACATGGACGTTGGTGTAGTTACTTTGTAACTTGTATATGAAACAAACTTTTCCTGGCAACTTATCAGACGCCTGCGATTCTTAAGGAGTTATGGTGAGATCACACACAACATTTTGCCATTTATGGTTTAGGTCTCCCATTGCCATTCATTATGAATGGCAATAGACAGGCAAGCCAGGTCGACTATGCTTGAAATTTCCCAACGTGATCGAATCAGGAATAAACAGATCCGCAATGGTATTTGAGAGTAGCGCATCGCGGCAACAAATAAGGTTCAAAACAGCGATGCGTTTGATCTTAGTTGAATCGAATGACCACCAAATAAAAGTAATTTTGCAGTTTTAATTAAATCCTACTAATATTATAAATGTGAAAGTTTGTATTTTTGGATTTTTGTTACTCAATCACGCTAAAACGGCTGAACGGATTAACATATAGGATACGTTTTATCCCGGCAGTATGTTCCCGTGGGATAACTTTTCACCTCCACGGGGGCGAATCCGCTGGCAAAACCTAGTTATACATAAAAAAACATGTCTATTGATAAAAACCGCATTAAAATCCGCAGCGTAGTTTAAAAGATCTAAGCGTACAGACACGATAAGCCACTTTGTTTTATAATACTTTATGTAATAAAGAAGATATTGTGTACAGTGGGCTGCATCAATTGGGTACCCCAGTTGTATTAAAATTAACTTTGCTACACAACTTTGCAATTCAAACATTTAATCCTTAAGAATAATACAAAAAGTGATCATGTGCCCGGCCGAGATTCGAACCATCGAATCATTGGTAATCCTTTGATTACCGCGAGCTCTTACCAACTAAGCCAGCTAGGTAGTTAACAGGGCGTTGGAATTATCAATCTACTTGTGTTATAATTCTGTCTCTGTCTAGTCGATATATTATGAACTCGCAGCGAATGCAAAGTTTGTTAATAATTGAAGGTAGTTATCCAAACATTTTACTAATCTATTACAGGTTACCGTCTGATGAGTCTAGTTTGATTTCACCTTTCGCATACTACCCATACGTGTTGGTGTTAAAAACAATTTAAAATAAAAATGATAGATAGTTTCTTGAGGACAAAGATTGTGGTTCTTTACGAACAAAATGCAAGCATTAAAGGGATTGCCAGACAGCTGGGCATAGCGGTAAATCAAATATTATCTTAGTTAAAATAAATTGAATAGTTCGTAAACTTTGTTACTGATCGAGTAACAAAGTTTACGAACTATTCAATTTATTTTAACTAAGACTAATTTAAAATTTATTTTCTACACAGAGAAAAACGGTGCGCTTGTGGGTGCGACGTTATTTGGATACTGGTGATGTGAAGTCGAAACCTTTTGGGCGGAGATGTTCAGGCATCTATACGAACCAGTGTGAACGTCATCGTGATATCGTAAATGTTCACTTGAAATCGCCGTTCGCAACCACTCGCTCAAGTGCTCAACAACACGGCATCTCAATTGCCACAGTGCGGAGGCACTTGCACGCAGCAGGCCTTCACAACTATCGTCCAGCGAAGAAAATTCAACTGTCAGAAGCTCATCGGGCAGCAAGAGTTCGATTTGCACAGGAGCTTCTGGACTTTGACTGGGAAAATAAGATAGTTATTTTCACGGACGAAAAAACTTTTAGGTCCGATAATGATGGGAGAAAAATACTATGGCGGAAACCTAACGAACGCTACAATCCACAAAACATATTGCCGAACAGGTCCAGTGGTAGAATAACATTAGGTAAATAAACGACTTTATTAAGTAAATAACTTATAGATTTCATGTTTTGACAGATTTATTTATCGACATTATTATGACAAATGAAGCTATTATTTAGCAATATTTATCACCATAATATCTTAAACATTATAGTTACTACTTAATAAACCAATATTACGTTACTAAAAAAAAAACTTATTTTCAGGTTACTGGGGATGGATGTCATCTATGGGTCCGGGCGAATTAACAGAAGTAGGCGGGCGCATGAATGGCAAAACATATCTTGAAATATTGCAAGAGGTTATGTTGCCTACAGTGCGTGTTGCGTACCCAGAAGGACAAATATATTTCGTCCATGATAACTGTGCTGTTCATCGATCCCGAATGGTGAAGGAGTGGCTAAGTTTACAGGCTGATATAACTGTTATCTCCTGGCCAGCTAAAAGTCCGGATCTTAATCCAATTGAAAACATGTGGGGTCAAATGATTTTAAATTGGGACTCAAGTGAATTAAAGACCAAAGCTAATCTACAACAAGAAGTCATAAAGACTTGGGAATTGATGCGCGGTAGGAATATAGGCTGGAATATGGTAACTCAAATGAGTAGCCGCCAACAGCAAATAATTCTCAGTGAGGGTCATCCCCTCCGCTATTAACAATTACGACTCGACTTAGGTATAGTAAATAGGTAAGTGGGTCTTAATTGCGATCATCTTATATATTTTTGATCCCGTAATCCCGTTTGGTTTACATCGTTATAGTAGGTATAATTAAATAAAGTGTCGACATTGATACATTGAAATAACTCAAAGAATAAATCATTTGACCTCACTATTTAATTATTGTGATTAATAGCTAATAGTAATTATTGGAGGTAGATAATATTTATAATTTACGAGAGATATTGTTAATTCATTAGAATGTTAACTAATGATGACATGTTTTTCACTTGTTAATTATGAAAATTATTCTACTAGTTTGAAAGTTAAGTAATTCTCAACCATTATAAGTATAGTTGTTGTTTTAGGTAACTATTTTGCAGTGAAACAACATAAACTTTTTATATGTTACAGTTATACCTGCATACAGTGTTTTATAGTTAAGTTTTCCATATTATAATACATTTTACCAAAATAAATTATAATTCTTTCATTCCTTAATTTAAAACTACTAGTTATAACAATATATAAAAAGAAAAGTTACATAAATAATATAACTTAGAGAAAAATAAAATATCACGATCACAAAAACCCAAACAGTCAGTCTGTCAGTATCGAACCTGAATTAGCAGCTTTGTTAGTCGCATGCCCAACCTCAAGACCAACTAAACTGTTACTAACAACTCTGAAATATTATTGTGTATTATTGTTTATCTATAAACTATTACAAAAACATTATAATAAAATACAAAACTTGCTATACGGCCATCGCTGGGTTCGAACGTAGGTGCTTTCAAGGGGGGTACCCACATCGTGAAGCCGACTGTACATGTACCAATACACCTAACTGGGTGACAACAAACTGAGCGTTTTACTGTACCTTCAGTTGGAATAAATAACGTATGGTCCACCTTGTTTATGTTTTCATTATTACCTGATTGAGGTTTCAGAAATACAACGCAACGGTCCATTCACCTTGCGGATGGCCAGTAATGGGTAGCTCGCCGTCCGGTAAGGACCAGGCCCATACGACGGCGCGTGGCGTTCCACGCGTGCCTCAAAGAGATGTCAGCACCAAGTGGTGGGCTAGGGTCGCTAGGGCCGATGCCTGCCAGGGATACGGGTTTTTAGAAAGAGATACTGTGGCCCCTGGCAAACAGGCAACTGAAGGAACACGAGTGGGTTTTAGTCAGTAAAAGTATGACACGCCCTCCAACTTCACCGAGAGCTAGGGAAGTTCTTTGATTTCCCATCCTGAAAAAAAAAAGGAAACAGTTCATTCATCAAATGAACGCGCCTAGGAACGTACCCTGAAGATTAAAGGGCAAGTGCGTAACACACCAACAGTAGGAATGGTTTTCATTTTGTCAGTTCAACAACATTCATTGCGTGGTTAACGTAGTTGAGCTGAAAAAATAATTCATATTCTGATTATTAATAATTTAATTTACACAATCGGGGTGCTAGACAAAGTAACAATCTATCAGTGAAAACGATAATGGAACAGTAAAACATGCACTGGATTGACTTATCGTACCGAAAACCACAGTTATTTATATCAATCCCGTTGAAAGCCGTTGTAGAAATACAAAACGATGAACTGGATTCGGGGGTGTCTGCATAAACCGAGTAGACACGGTAGTATGAAACAATAGGTATCCTGAACTAGAAAATGGGTACAACCTTTTATATTATGAAAAAAAAGATGACCATGAATTTGTGCTTTATTTAT
Organism: Polymixis lichenea; assembly: GCA_949091785.1. Lineage (NCBI taxonomy): Eukaryota > Metazoa > Arthropoda > Insecta > Lepidoptera > Noctuidae > Polymixis > Polymixis lichenea. The sequence goes on from OX420939.1 coordinate 24,834,035, forward strand.
ACAACTGTATGTATTTAACTGTAAGACAATATATAATAAGTTAAGACAGTTTTTTGTTTATTTTGCCAAAATAGCCAGCAGTCTACTACTTGTATTTGTACAAATTAAGTTGCTTATTAATGTTAATAGCTTTTAGTAATATAAAATATAGTTTATATAATATTTATTAATTTTCTGAAGTTCCTTAAGAGATATTATTCGTGTATGCAATTTTTTTTTTTGTTGGAATTTCAATTGGAATTTGAAATTTTGTTCCCCACAATTACTTAATTCGTTATTGACAAAAATGTAGTATATTACAAATCATTTTTTTTCCGAATTACTAATATGTACCTAAAACAATTGAACAAATATACAGTTCTTTATCATTTTAGTAAACAACAATAGCCTTCTTTTCTTTGGTTACAATTTCAAAGGTGTTCAAAATAGTCAAATATTCTTGAGTCTTTAAACAAGACCAAGCCACATGACAATTTGATTTTAAGTGGCCTGTGTTTAACACTCTCAGAAACTCCCCCAGTGGGGTTCCCGCATTGTCGTTGCGGGGGGGCTCAGTAACCGTGGTCACCCTCCCACGGTGAAGCGAAGAGGAACCCCAAGGTGGGGCCGCTCGTCAGTGCTTTTGCCTCCAAGCCGACGACGTAGTGGCCAAAAAGTAGATTGCAGTGAGGTGCATCGCAACTGACGGCGGGCCGCGATGTCGAATGGGAGGCATCGCGGCTGAGGGTTACAGGCTGCGGCGGAGGAGGAGTGCCGGTACTTCTGAGTAACGCTCTTCCCTTCCGTGGCCTGGACGGGGCCGCCACCGTTTGATGGCAGATGCGGTGGGGCCGCAGGGGAAGAGGAGTGTCGGTATAGCGTTGGCCACTCTCCCTATCCCCTGCGGCCGAAAAGTGGTAGGCAGCGGGGCTACTATGCTGACCCATCGGGGGCAGACACGGGGTCGTCTGGGGCCCTTATGCTATTTGGTTCCTGGGGTGATCACGGCATGCCACGTGTCCTGGTGCGCCGGTGATAGGGGTTATTCCCTTCCGAGGAGGATCCCGTGACGGACAACCGCGGCGGGCTCGCGGATGGCTTGCGCGTTTCCGTGTTCCCGCCTCAAGCGGTACTGGAGGACACCGTGGAGTTTTAGTGGGTTACAGTCCCACATAACTGCGCTATCTCTCCGTGGTAGCGCAATAGGCATTTCTCCACGTTAAAAAAAAAAATCCCGGGTCGACAGCGTGTTGTGTGCCACGCGCGCCGTCAGAGATGTCACCAACAACTGGTAGGGCCCGCAAGGGCCGATGCCTGCCAGGGGTGCGGGTTGTTCGAAAGAGATACCGTGGCCCCTGGCACACGGGCAGCTGAGGGACATGGGTGGGTTTTAGTCAGTAAAAGTCTGACGCGCCCTCTTGCTCCACCCAGAGCGGGACAAGTCATTTGATGATTTCCCACGCTCAAAAAAAAAAAAAAACACTCAGAAAAAATTTGCAAGTTTTATTTTGTCATTTAAACAGGATACAATATTGAAGGTATACGTAAAAAACAAGAGAGAAACATAAAAAATCCAAAAATCTTAACTAACAAAAAATATTTAGTTTGTTTTCAATAACCAACAATTTAGTTGATAATGCAGAGAAGGAAAACCATTGGCATTTTATACATCAATTTTCATTATAGTGTTGATTTACAAGAAAAGCCCTGAATTGTTTAACTCCCATTAGGCATCTCTACAGTACGTTTCATTGCATTAACAGACAAGTTTGCAACCTGCACATCATCTCCTAACCTGAGTTTAACATCGGCATAGGGGAAGAAGCGGCTGGTGAAAGTCAATTCACCATCTCCACAGAATAACTCAATGGAACTCGCGTCCACAAGGATGTACCACTCAAGTTTGTCAGTAGCAGGCCTCCAGTCTGTTCTACGGACACCATCTTCACCACCACGATCGAGTGTTACCTTACCATTCAGTGAATCATAACTAATTGAAACACTCGCAATTGTGGATTCAACAAATAGAGTAAAATTTTGCAGCTTTGGTGCTGTTATTTTAATTTCACCAGTCTTATCTTCCAACTGAACGGTGTGACCACCTTGTGCCTCCCCAGAGAACAATGTGCGACCGCGGGCAACATAAATCTCTTCAACGGGCTTCTGCATTAGTATTAAATCTTCCGAGAGGGATAAAACTCTCGGTATTGTCATTTGACCAGACCAGCCATCGTCGCGCTCAGGATAAATGTTGTCCCACATATTACACCATGCTATTACTAATCGACGATCTTTTTCATCCAACATTGTTTGCGGTGCATAAAAATCATGTCCATGATCCATTTCTTTGATTTTAGTTTTACGCGTAAACGTTAAAGTATCGTAATCAAAATCACCAACTACATAAACAACCTGAAATAGATTATTGTAGTCATCCCCGTCCTTATCCATACCTTGTGGTGAAATCAATAGTACATAATGTCCGTCCAACTCGAAGAAATCTGGACACTCCCACATGTGACCTTGAGAGCCATCCGACTCATAAATAGTTGTCTCCTCCTTCCAAGAAATTAAATCCAGTGATGAATAAAGTAATACTCGTCCCCGAGTACCATCATCGAAAGAATTTCCCAATACCATGTAATAACAATCACCATGTTTCCATACTTTCGGGTCTCTAATATTCGGCTGATGTTCATCTGCTTTGATAATAGGATTTCCTGCATATTTCGTGAATTTAACTCCATCAGTACTTGTGGCTAATGCTTGACGCTGCTCGTTATCTGGAGTCCCGCCAGGATTATTCTTATTTGCCGTATAAATTACATACATTGTTTTGTTTACAATTATAGCACTTCCCGAGAACACTCCATTCCTGTCATAAGTTTCGTCTGGAAACATTGCGATTGGTAAATGTTCCCAACTCATTAGATCTGAACTCTTAGCATGTCCCCAATGTGCAATACCAGGTTCCTGGCTGGTTTTAGGGTTATGTTGATAGAACAGGTGGAAAAAACCTTCAAACTCGCAGAAGCCGTTGGGATCGTTCATCCATCCATATGGCGGACTGGCGTGGTACCACGGATAACTAGTACCACTAACTTTACCAGCCGAGCATCTGTAAGAAAACAGTGCTATTAGCAAAAACTTTGTCACAACAACTAACATAGTGCGCGTCACTAGAACAGATGCGATGACTGAGCTCTACCGTCTGAATAGTTCATTTCCGCCATCGTGCTCATTTTATAAGCTACCGTAATGGCATGTCGCATCCAGTTGTGTCAATTTAATGTAAACTTGAAGGAATTATTGTAGTCATTATCGTAGGAGATGGTTCAGTTTAATTGTCTGCCTGTGCCATGTAATTTTAGTTATTTTGTTTAAATTGAAATTGTAACACGTATTTGTTCAAGATCATGATCGATGTTTACTTCTTTCAATATGAGAGCGAACTATGAATGATTGGCATTCTACGCAATGGATTGTATTATTAAAATCTTGACCTAAAAGTCTTCATTTTTGTTTTCGTTCCTTCCTCGTGGTCAAACTTAATGGTCAAACTGATTTGACCACGAGAATTGCTGTTTCGGATAGTCAAACTATTTAGTTTAACGAAAAATATCCACCCTGTGAATACTTTTAAAGTCATTGACAAAAATAATTTTCAAACTTGTCCAATTCCATTTAGTCAATTTGACAAAATCCATCACAACCACAAATGTGTTTCCTGTGGCGTATGTTTTGGTGACAGATAAAAAGAAAAATCATATTTTATTTTATTTTCAATGATAAAGTCAAGATTGAAGGATTGGTCACCAAAGATTTTCCATTTAGATTTTGAGTTAGCTGCAAGCAATGCATTAATTTACAATTTACAATTTTTCCGGACATCCAAATTGCAAAATGTTTTTATCATTTTTCAAATAACCAATGGTGAAAGGCAAAACAAATGAAAATTAAATCTAAAGATGACAGTAGAGTAGTGGAATTATGTGCAACACTCGCTTTATTACCCGAAAATAAAATTGAAGAAGGATGGGAGTATATATAGACACTCATACTTCCAATACTACCAAAACTCAAAAATTTCTTAAATATTTTGAAACAACGTGACTTAAGAATAAATGATTCTGAAAACAATGGTCTGTTCATGGCCAGAGACATTGCATAAACAAAGTGGTCGAAAGTTGGAACGGCCAACTAAACAAATCCATGAAACGTCATAGGATCCAATTACAGTTGCTCGTTTACTTGAAACCTTAATACAAAAAGAAAAAAAATTCTAATGAAAAAGTATCTCTCCGCCGCCAAGACCAAATAAATATATCTAGATAATTTCATAATTAATTGTCAGCTGCAATTAATGCATAGCGATATAAGTGTTGGGTACTTTTTAAATAAACTAAGATAATTATTTTTGTTAATGGCTGTACAAGATCCGGAACAGAATTCCTCGTGGTCAAATCAGTTTGACCATTAAGTTTAACCACGAGGAAGGAACGTTTCTTTTGACTAAGATCATACCGGTCGGTAATAACCTACCTTTTAACGTAAGGTAGGTAGGCTTCTAATATCTATGCACTTGTTACAATCGATAGAGGAGTATTTAAAAGAGATCACATATGTCATAGTTAAGTTGACGATTCTATGTAAGGGTTAACCATAAAAACACTTGTAGGTACCATGTAGGTATTTAAATTTATGATCCAATAAACGTTGAACAGGTAATAATTATTGAACAAAAATAGCTTAATATTATAAAGCTACTCATACTCAATGCTGGCCGTTATTAATAACAGGCTCCCTTGTTATCAATCTGAGTTGTGATGACTTTTAATTTGCACTTAATATAATTTTCTTCTTGTAAAATCTGTGCTCAACGTAACTTTTATGTTTACCTAAAGCCGCTTTTTGTGTTTCGCGAGACGGTCTTTTTTTTTTGGGAAATCCCCTTATGGATACCATCTGGGGAGATCGGAGGGTTATGCCTTATGACTAAAACCCCATGGTTCCATCCACTACCATGAAAGAAGAAAGAACGACAAAAGAAAAAAAAAGAAAGAAAGAAGAATGCAAGAAAAACAGAATGGAAGGAAGAAAGAAAGAAACATGAGTCGTGGGCCCGGGAGACACTCGCATAATCACCGTACCACCATCTGGAAGGTTTATCAAAAATTTAATAAAAGGCTGTAAAAAGCAAATTGACATGATTTTTATCATAATGTTGATGATAAATGTATTTCCAAAAGAATATTGCTCACTTTGTTTTTGAGTTTTGCAAGTAGCAACTGAATTATCATTAGAATTCTTAAACCATGATCACGATCTATAATCCACATACATAATATTATGTATTCTTAATAGGGCTTGCAACTTTTCGGAAATTTTCATATTCGAATATTCGACTTTTTTTCGGGTAATATTGGAATTATTCAAATATGATTCGAATACTTACAAAAATAAGCTGTTATAATAATCATGTCTTTATTTGCCGATGTCTTAGCTACAGTAGGAGTCTGAGTAATATTAAGGAATAAATCAAAATTTTACTGCTTTATAAAAGTACTACACGAACATAAATGCCTTTAGATGCAAAAGCGATCGATACACGGACAACCAACCATAATACAAGTCTTATTAAGAGAGATCTCAGAACTCGATTAATAAGTATTGTTAAACTATTTATAATTAAATCAAAGAATTAAATGACAAATAACACCATAGAGGAAGGATGGCGAGGCCTTTGATCAGCAGTGGGACAGTGTAGGCTAATTAATTTTTTTTTAAACAAAATTATTGAAGTAACAGCACTATTCTTACTTATTCTAAAGTGATTTCTGGTCACAGCACCGAATTACAAAATTTAAGGGATATATACCTTATCAAACAGATAACCAGATAGTGGTAAAAAAAGTATAATGGGAAAGAGCTGTCTTCATAATCATCAACATCATTATTTCAGCCGAAAGACCTCCACTGCTAGACATAGGCCTCTCCCAAGCTCCGCCACTTCGACCGGTTCTGTGCTTCCCGCACCCAGCGGATTCCTGCGGCCTGGACATGGTCATCGGTGCACCTTCCAAGTCGTTGGTCCATGGTCATTGGCGCCTTTCCTAAACTTTAAAATTGTATTTTGTGCACATCAGGGATTGCAGTCTGGTGTTATGGAAATTGGTCGAATATTTGAATATCGCAATTTTTGCATTCGAATATTCGAAAAAAAAATATTATTCGAATAATTCGAATATTTGAATATTCGAATGCAAGCCCTAATTCTTAACTATCACATAATTTACCTCACACTTGTTGCTATTATTATTATCTTAAAATACTTGGAAGAGTAATTCAAAGGAAACTGTACTTATGAAAACAGTAGTATAATCGTGATTGTTTTACGAGGTGTAAACGGATTTAGACAATCAATTCGATTAATGGTGGGAGCATGACTGACGACTGACAAATTGCTGGTAGCAGGTATGTAGGTTTTATTATGCTAAGGTACACACGCTACGATTCACTGGCGTTTGCAAAATCACAGATTTTGACTGTTGATTTGTCGCTAGCGATATCAACATCCATGTGTGAGATTTTAAAATGATCAGCGGGAACCCCTGCGGCGACTAAAGTCGACTAAAGAGACCTCGCCGCTGTTAACGACAGCGGCGAGGTCTCTTTAGTCAATTTTTCTAAGAGTTCTCTCTCCGCCGAAGCGTCGTGAGGGTTTTGGGGGATGCTTACTCAACTTGTGAGCTGGTATATGCTGAGGGTACAATTTAAATGCTCATCAAAATCATTTTTAGACCCTAAGATTAAGTACCAAGTAAAATATGTGTGTTGTATTTACATTGTTTTTGCCTACCAGAATGGATAAATGCTGACCAAATCTTGTTTCCCTGAAATAGCAACATTAATACCCAAAATGACAGTTCTAAATAGCTTTAGTGTAATGAAATTATCGAACCTAAATCAATATGTTGTGCTACAAAATTTTGTGAGAAACGAATCGCTGCAAAATTGACTTCACGCAATCTTGGTGCCCTACCCCTAGAGTGTAATTTAAGCCCTCGTGGCCGCGGTGGGGTGGGCCGGCCCGCGAGCTGAGGAGCAGGGGGCAAGCTGCAGCTGCGGTGGTGCGCGTTAAAACCATCTGCGACGATAAGCTCGAGCGGGTCCACCCAAACCCCGCACCGCCGAAGCCGTGACAGAAATAATGCATGTTGCATGCCTGCTTGCATGTTGTATTCAAAAACGTTGTACGATCGACCTTTAGCTTTTCTGCCTCAGTAAAATTGACTAAATTGAAAGTCGTGAAATAAAATATTGGTAAAATCTATTTAGCGAGAACATAAAATATTTGGTCTGAAATTAACTTTAAAGGCGTTTATAAATGTTTATGGCATAGAATAAAAAGGAAAATAGGTTTATTTCGAATTTTTTGGAAGTAAAATAGGCACTTTTCTGGTAAGCGTTTAAACACAAGCCGTATGCTGATACCTGATAAGTCGTGCGAACCCTCGGACTTTGTGAGGGTCACAATGACACTATCTGGTGGGTTTCCTACGTTTTCGGCCTGACTTACAAAAATTAAACATCGAAATCTATGTTACCCAATGTATATTCTACTTTTATACCTTAGCCCGGTCACACTATTAAAATGTACAATCTGAACGTTGTAGACGTCGCGACGCCCCACAGTGGGTCGAAACGATGATTTTAGTGACTTAGGGATCAACTTTGTTTTTTTAATTTTTTCTTTATGCGAATCGATAGAACTCATTAACTTCAATAATAATTGTTCTGATAATTTTTTTCCTAAACATGCTCCTTTGGGTGGAAAAATGCATTTTGATATTTTTTTGTATGGAGCGGACCAAACTAAATTAAATTTCTGCCAAGTGGCGTGTGATCCCGCTTTGAAACTATATTTTTCTTAGGGGTTGTCCAGTCTACTATCATTTGATGATTTGAACATTTGCATAAAGTTGCAACACTGCTAAATAAATGGATCGAAAAACATGAAAAAAATACTTTGAATAAAAAGCTTCATTTTTTATTTTCGGATGTTCTTTTAAGTTATAATTGATATGGAATAGTAAGTAAAAGCACTTAATAATTCACATAATTACTTAAAGACTAACGACAATACATTTAAAGGTCCCTGATTTGCTTGAATTTACTAAGTACGTATTGTTTAAAAATGTGGATCTATTCATTTCTATTTGTTTATTTAATGAACTTATAAAATCTTTTAAATTAGATTTAATACTGAATAGTGAGTAAAGATACATGCAAATACAAATTTACTAAAGGTAAAAACTTATAACTAACTATATACAACAACAAATTTACTATTTCCTTTCAGTCATGACATACAAACTAATAAAAAAAATCAAGAAACTTACAATCTATCAATAATGTTATTCACTATCTTGTAAATTATCTACATCAATAAAATCTAAATCGGATTTTGAAGGAATACTCAGCAGAAACTCTTTGACTTTTGGAGAGAGAACCGTTCTATTTTGTTTCGCCAATCGAGGCCGTAGACTTGTGATCTTTGGATCAGACGACAAAAGAAGATTGTGTAAAACATCCTCATTTGTCGCCATTCTACTTACCTTTCTAGAATGACTCTCTCTATATTTCCTAAAATCTTTATTACGAGCTTCCGCTGCCTCTTCCGACAGTTTCCCTATAGGTATGACACCAAAGTTCTTAACTATGTCACTCCCATGTACCAACAATTTATGTACACTGGAAGGCATATATAATACCAGGGATACAAGGTAACATACAATTCTGCCGTATCTTTACAAAATTCGGAAAATTTAGAAAGGTCCACGCGCTCTCCAGATGCAACGGTTTGAAGAATCACGTGAAACCTTTCTATCAAATCTTCACGAATCCCAGTTATGCGGGCTGTTGTTGCTGCATCCCTGAAAAATCTTCTGGCAGTATTGCCATCATTGGTTGTGCCTACTCCTTGTTTGACTATGTCGATGAGTAAACCGTATTCCCTCTTAAATGCTTGCTGTATAGCACTCTTTCTGAGGGACAGTTTTTCTTTGTCGTCGCTTCTGCAACTCCATTTTTTGAAGTCCAAACGATAAGCTGCAAAAAAAAGAAATGTCACTTAAAAATAATCTCACAGGAAACTACAAACATGAAAAAATATGAAGTAATAAAATTATATTTACCGATATGAAGTAAGCACTCCATGCATCTTATCCAGGCATGTAAGGATGACATACCATACTGGTACATTTCCTCGTTTTTTTCTCTTTGAGAAAATGCCTCTAAATTGTTCATCTCTGACGGTTTTGCCTTGCAAATATCACAGACAGCTGCAGATGTATCCGACAAATATGATGTTGTTTTGCCGTCTATCATCGTCAGGTACAATTGATGCTTAACTTCTACTTGGTGGATTCTTGTTGGCAGACGTCTTTCTATTTCTTCTGTTATGTTACCCTTTATAGTTGCCACTGTTGTCTGGGTTTCTTTGGTAAATTTAAACATTATCGGACGACAATAGAAAGTCGATGATGGTCGGTCGTTTTCCCAAACAATTGTTCCATCAGATTGTTGAAGCCTTATAAGAACTAGACTGGCCATCAATATAGTAGAGTCATCAAACTCTTTCTCAGTCTTTTGTTTGTAATGGCTTTGACCTGAGGCTCCATCAAAGCCCCATTTGCTTATAAGTAGTAACTCAGTTGCCGAGTCCAAATCCAAAGCAATTACATCTAAAAGCCTAGAAACCGTCAAGTTGAGTAATGCTTGCAGTTTAATAGCAGCTCCTTCTTCAGTTATGGTAATGTCTTCTTTCCCTGGATAACATTTTGACTTTGCTTGTTTAATTTTATAATAAGAAGGGTATAAATCATACCCATTTTCACTGGCTGCTTCTCTTAGGCTTATATAGTTGCTTTCAGTTCATCCGGAGATAACGAAAGCGATTGGTTTATTTGATCAACGCATCTTCGTTTTTGCCTGGAGCCCAATTCTTCGAAAGGTTTTCGAGGTGTAAATGTAGATGTTGAAGCTTCTGTAGCAGATGGTGGTAGATTTTCAACATCTTCAATATCACAAATCTCGAGCTTTTCCTGTTCAGTGTTGAGTTTCAGGTATTACTCCTTCGGGCCAGTTTATCGCACTTTCTAACCAATCACCATTTCTTCTTAAAAAATGGTGCTAACGTGCGACTACTTCGTTCCCATCTTGCACTTAAATTTGAACAAAAGCGCGTACATAATTTTTGGAGCTTAGCACTGTTCTCTTGCGTCACGTTTATTTTATTTTGTAGGTATTGGAAGAGTTTTTTACTATCTGACAGCGATTTAAGCTGCTCTCTTAAAATCATAAATAAATCTAAATTGTTAACTAAATTTTCCATTATAACGAAAAGGGACGATCACAATCACAATAGATGTTAATAGTAGTACGAATAAACGAACACTAGTAAATATATAATAAATATGGTAATTTTATACTTCCAGTGACAATCAAATGTTTACTAATATTTCTACTACCCTCATTAACATTAAAGTAATGACTAAAAGTGAAAAACATTGTTTTTTATAAAGTAAAAAGTCAAGCTAATTACAGTCAATAGAAATTTATAAATGATATCCACATTTTTAAGTAATAACGTAATTAGTAAATTTAAGCTAATAACGAACCTTAATATATTGTCGTTAGTTGGTTTATTAATTATGTGAATTATTAAGTGCTTTTACTTACTATTCCACATCAATTTGAACTTAAAAGAACTTGAGAAAATAAAAATTATTCAATGGATTTTTTCATTTTTTTCGATTCATTTATTTGGAAGTGTTGCAACTTTATGCAAATGTTCATAGCATCAAATGATAGTAGACTGGGCAAGCTTTAAGAAAAATGTAGTTTCAAAGCGGGATCACTCGCCACTTAGCAGGAATTTAATTTAATTTGATCCGCTCCACACAAAAATATCACAAAATGCATTTTTCCACCTAAAGGAGCAAGTTTAGGAAAAAAAGCACCAGAAAAGTTATTATTGAGGTTAATGATTTCTATCGATTCGCATAAAGAAAAAAGTAAAAAAATAAAGTTGATCCCTAAGTCACTAAAATCATCGTTTCGACCCACTGTGCGCCCCCGCAATGGGGCGTGGCGAGCGGCTTTGAGGCTAGGACCCCTGGATGCAGCACGGCGCACTATGTGGAGATTGAGTCGGTTTCGGGTCATAAATCCGTAACTTCCATGTTTTGATAGTTAAAAAAAAGTTTTTTTTAGATAATCTATAAAAAAAGAAAAATTATCAGAAATTTACGACTATCTTTAAATAATGTGACCTGAAATGTTATAATTAATACAAATAGCTTTAAAATAGATCAAATAAGAAAATAAAAAAATATATGTAAGTGTATTATTCTACTAGCTTCAAAGCTTCAGCTATGAGTTCCATAGACTTTTTATTGGAAGGGTTTGTACCTATGTAAGGGTTCGAAGTGTATAAAAGTGTATATAGAACATCTTCACTCTATAGCATTTTCTAGCATGATATCTGAATTGTTAATTGTTCCTTGGTTGCTAGGCATCTTCAGTGAGATGTCCGAGAGATAACACTGAATAATGCCTAATGACGTGCATCCCCGTAAATAAAGACTTTATGGAAAGATGATGGCTTATGCTGTATCGAAAGCATACTCTCCAAATTGATTTTAGTGTATATCAATGACTTACCATTTTATTTAAAGGATATTTGTGATGTTGTACTGTTTGCAGATGATACTTCTCTTATTTTTAAAGTAGACAGGAATAGACAAGATTTTGACGACGTAAACAGTGCACTCTCAATGGTTACGGATTGGTTTACGGCAAATAACCTAGTTCTCAATGCCAAGAAAACGAAATGTGTAAAGTTTGCCTTACCGAATGTTAGAAATCTAGGTCCCAACATTGTCTTAAATAAAGAGGTGTTTGAGACTGTAGACTCGGCAGTTTTTCTGAGCATAACAGTAGATGCCAAACTTCAGTGGGGATTACACATATCAAGCCTAGCAGAAAGGCTCAGTTCAGCTGCCTCTACGCCGTCAGAAAAATAAGACAATACACTGACGTCGATACAGCTCGGTTAATCTACTTTAGTTATTTTCAGAGCGTTATGTCCTACGGTATTTTGTTGTGGGGCAAAGCTGCTGATATTCAAAATATAGGCTACTTCCCATTTGGTAAACTTCCCATTTCGTAAACCTCAAACTGTACCTACTAAAAAGTTGCGTTTGGTAAACATTTCGTTACTTCATACATTTAATCCCATTTGGTAAACTTTGTTAGTATTGTTATTTTTGTACGGTACAGTCAGTGTCAAATTAGTATTAAATTAGAGATGTATATATTTTTAAATGCTTCAGTCTTGAGATAGTATCTCGACCATCAAAAAGAATGGCTGATCAAGAAGAAGTAAAAAAAACGTATTAAAGTCTGTAAAAATACCACGATGCTACTAAAAATACCACGTGCTTTTCCCGCAAAAGAAGCACCGAGCGGGTTCTCAGGTAGGGATTTATTGTCCTTACCATCGTTTTAAACAAAAGGTGTGAATGAGATAGACTTAAGTAAGTATACGTAAATTATATCTATTACCGGGTTTAACTTATCAGTTCACTCGTTTTATGCATAGTGCAAGGTCGTTGCAATGTCGGGTGAGGGATCTTCTAGTGGTGCAGTGAATTTAAAAATTATTAATAGTACACGAGGCGGTGAAATTTTATTACGCGCTGGGCATCAATATTATAAACAGAAAAATAATAAGGACTCAAGTTGGTGGCGCTGTGTTAATAGAAAAGATGGATGTTCAGCAAGTGTAACTTTGAATTCAAATCGAAGCCATGTATTAAGAGAAAATGCTCACTGCAGTTCTTGTATTCCGAATTTTGAAAAAAATGAAGTGAAAGTAGCCATCGAAAAATGTAAACAAACTATATGTGAAGATCTGAAGCCGATTCCAGCTACATACAGGAAATGTACTAAAAAGCTGAAAGATAATGGTTATGAAATTATTAAAGAATTACCAAATTTTGACAAAGTTAAAAGCAGTTTGTATAGACACAGAAATAGACAACTAGGAATCACAAAATCTCAGCACTCTAACTCTACAGAAATCGTGATTCCTGACCGTTTTAAAGACAATTTATTGTTTGATGAGATTGACGGTGAAAATAGAATGATTGTGTTTGGTTCAAAGAGTGCAATTGCACATTTAAATGACGTCCGTCACTACTTTGCGGACGGAACGTTCAAATGTTGTGCAAAGCCGTTTCTTCAACTATACGTTGTACACGGAGACATAGGAAGTACAGAAACTGGGACAAATATTGTACCATTTTTTTATGCAGTGTTGACAAACAAAGAAGAAACTACATATGAAAGACTGTTTTACAAACTAAAATTTCATTTACCAGAGTGGACAGCCGATATTATTACCTTGGATTTCGAAAAAGCTCCAATAAATGCAATTAAAAAGACATTTCCAAACATAATTGTTAAGGGGTGTTTTGTTCACTTTGGCAGAGCGCTATTAAGAAAGGCAAAATCTCTTGGCTTATTACAACATGAAGAATCTCACTATCACGTCAAACTATGTATGGCTCTGGCACATTTACCAAAAGAAGACATAAACGATGGATGGCTATACGTTATGAGTCAAAGGTAAATTAATTTTGCAGTATTGAAATGAACGCGTTTAGTTCTGGATATTTCTTCTACCGCCATTTTCTACAGCCATTTTTATGCGTTAGAAACTAGGTAATATATGGTTTTTCGTATCACAATCTTCAACGAATTAATTCTGTTACAGTTTTGAAGAAAAAGCTATAACTGAATTCAATGATTACTTTGTGGATCAGTGGTTGGAAAATGAAGATATGATGAATATTTGGTGCTGCTACGCACAAAGACACCGCACTACAAACCTCATGGAATCTTGGAATTGGAGTTTCAATAGTGAAATTGGAAAAAGGCCATCAATTCTTTTATTTTTCGAAACGATATCAGGCAATATTAAACATTATGAAAATCTTCTGAAAAGGTACATATTTTTGTTTCAATGACCTGTATTTTTAGGCGACACATATGATAAAAATTATACATTATTACTTTAATTAATCATAACAATTTTTTACAGCTTTTATAATAATGGAGAAAGTATATCAAAACGAAGAAAAAAATCTATCCAAAATGATATACGAATTAACAATATTCTCGGCGATTACAAAAGTGGAAAAATATCATTGGAAAATTGTTTGAACGAATTATCAAGAATTGCTTGTATCACTTTATAATTTATTTATTGATTTTTAACTTTGTAGTGTAGGTAGTAAATTTTTTATGTTAATATTCCAAATCTGTGATTATATTTTATAGTTGATTTTGTGTGTAATTTTTAATGTTAATGTACCAAATCTGTGATTATTATTTGTTTTTATATTTAAAAGTTGATTTTGCATGTATTTTTTATGTTATTGTACCAAATCTGTGATTATTATTTGTTTTTATATTTAAAAGTTGATTTTGCATGTATTTTTTATGTTATTGTACCAAATCTGTGATTATTATTTGTTTTTATATTTAAAAGTTGATTTTGCATGTATTTTTTATGTTATTGTACCAAATCTGTGACTGTTTATTTTTATATTTTATAAGTAGTTGATTTCGTATGTATTTTTTTATGTTAATGTACATTAACATAAAAAGATAGTACCAAATCTGTGATTATTGTTTTTTTATATAAGTTGATTTCGCATCTAGATTGACTTATGTTATTAAAAAAATAAAACTTGTCATCGAAATAGTCAAATCGAACTGTGATTTTTCTTAAATTTTTTGAAAGTTATTTGTACACCCCACTTTTTATTTCTGTTTTTAAATATCAATATGTGTAAATGGCATACGTACACATAATCCGACTATTGTACCTGTGATTAAAAATATTTAACAAAATAAATGACAATGTTATCATTAGTTTCGTTTTTCTTTTTTTACTTGACTGTACCCATTTCATCTGAAAGTTTACCAAATGGGATATAACACAAAAAAATATTGAAATGTTTTCGAAATGGGACTAAATGTATGAAATGTATAATGTTTACCAAACGCAACTTTTTAGTAGGTACAGTTTGAGGTTTACGAAATGGGAAGTTTACCAAATGGGAAGTAGCCAAAATATATTTGTGCTTCAAAAACGTGCTGTTTGAGCAATTTACCAGCTAGGTGCCAGAGTTTCGTTGAGGGAATTTTTTAAAGAAATTGGTATTCTGACGGTAGCATCACAATTCATTTTTGCCAATATCTTATATATTAGACAAAATATACACTTGTACACTAAAAACATTGATATTCACACCGTAAACACTAGAAATAAGGACAAACTACGTGCTCCTTTTCACCGGCTTCATAAGGTTCATAATTCATTTGTTGGGCTTGGTATAAACTTTTATAACAAGCTTCCCTCTGCTTTGCTAGATTTGACTTTTGATTCGTTTAAAGCTCAAATAAAGTCCAACCTGTGTTTAAAGGCTTACTATTCCATCAACGACTATTTAAATGACAAAAATAGTTGGTCGCTGTGATTAACTCAAGACAATGTTTATGTTCTTTCTCCAGAATCGTACCTAGAGACAGGTTATATGGGTTCATATAATCATTGATATATATATTTTTATTGAATAAGTAATTTTTTAAATTATAATCTGTTTCTTCATTAGTTATTGACATGTTCTACTCATAACAATTTTTTTTAATGAAGAGTTGTATGGCATTATTGTTAGCTAGTGACCTCGACAATTGATAATTCTATTCTTGCCTGAGTAACCGGCAGCAAGTTCGTCATGCTCCCGTAGATGTCACTGCTTGCGGTAGCGTTGGGAATCGGGTTACCTCTTTCCCTCAAATATGGCGTGGGGGGTAATGGCTGATCTTTGCGTTATGCTCGTGAACGGGTGCTGCTTGTGGTGACTGGTCGTCTTGCTGACCATGATTTTGTTATTGTTGCTAATAATTACCTACTTGTTTATTTATTTTACGTCGATGGTCCTAGGTTATCATTTGTAAACATAATCCAGCATTGCTTATGTAAGCTATCACGCCATTTGTACCAGGGGACTTTTATTTTGGTATATGCTTTGTTTACTTTTTATTTTTTGTGCTTGAGTTAATTTTTCATTTTATTTGTTGGTATGACTAGCTGACATAAATAACAATTTTTTCAGTTCTGTGTCTCGTAATGCTGATTACTTTGCCTATGTATGTATAGAATCAAGTCTATCCGACTAAACAGACAGCTGTGCTGCTGGGGAGTTTATTCCGCCACTTCTTCTTCCCAGCTAAAGCACTAGGAAGTGGTGAAGGGTGGGCGTTTTGGGGGACTGTCTCATGTACTTTGACGTTCGAAAAGTGCTGATTCTCAGCCTAATTTGAATAAATGACTTTTGATTTTGATTTTGATTATAATTACGAAATTAGGTTGTTGCTTTAACAGCAAGAATTTCTGTCACTTTCAATTAAAACCAGACATAGGCCGCGTCTGGTACAGTTGAATTCACTCATTGCGAGAAGGTAGGTTAGGTACACTTTTAGTAACGACAATGACGAACGAAAACAGTATATAATGATTGAGTATGCAGATGCCCTATTTTATATAAAATTGCCAGCGGCTTCGCCCACGCGGAACTTTCATCCCCTATTTAACTCCCTTAGGGATTAAATTTCAAAAATCCTTTCTTATTCCTTGTCTACGTTTTAAAGGAAACCTCTGTGCAAAATTTCAACTTTCTAGGTCCAAGGGTTTGGGCTGGGCGTTGATGAGTCCGTCAGTCAGTCAGTCAGGACTTTTATTTTTATTTTTACATATAATTGTTTTGAAACGTGTGCAAAATGTGATAGAAAGAACTAATTATCGTTATGTGGTTAGGTGGTTTCCGAAATTTTTTATTTATTATTTGTTGTGTATGTGATCTAAAATATGGTGAAAAATACTCGATATATTATCTAAACATAAACTGCAAGTAATAAAATATGACAAGTACAACCTATATCAACCAATACATCAAATAGCATCACCTACGTATTTATAAGAATTAATTACTATTTCATGTTATCATAGATTAACATATGTTATGCAATGAAGTTGCATCTTTTTTGTTCTTCTTGTATAATAATATTAAATGTCCTATCAAATAACATCATTTACAGACCTTCGACAAATTTCGGCAACTGTCAAAACTCTAATTGAAAGTTCAGATACGCAAAAATGAAATGTCATGAGATAAATATTTCTAGTAAATATACTAACAATAATATAACATATTTATGCATACCAGGCAATAGTACATATTATAAGCTTTCTGAAATGATATAATACTGGCACAGTTTTTATTGCTAGCTCATCAAAAAATAATCCTGAAAAAAAATACAAATGAAAATGTTTTTGTGATAATGTTTAAATCATCGTTTTTAGATGCTTTTTGCTATAAACCAGTACGAACCACATACATTATTTATTTATGATATAGTAGATTAACTTCTTAGCAACAGTTTGAGGTATAATACAAGTACCTCGGATTTTTACAAAATATATTTATGGCCAAGCTCTCTTAGGCACTTCCACATAGTGCGGCCGCCCGTTAATACGGATCTCTCATTTTGTTTGCCTTAAAGGCTTTTGGATATTTGTAGGCACGCGATTGTAAAAACTCGTGCCTATGTGAGTGGTTGCTATTATGGCTACTGTAGGCGCGCCACGACGTTGGTACTTAACACCGATTTCTTCGCGATATCTAGGCGGTCTGTCACCGCCAGGTGAGACCCCCAGTTCCCTGGAGGAGGCTCGGCGGATGACGACCAGTGACTAGATGCCATTCGTCGCTCCTACAGTAGGAGTGTATTGCTCCCGCTCTCCCCGACCTCAAAGCTAGCCGGTCATGGTCTTAGCTATTGCGTATTGTGTAGTATTACACAATACGCAACGTTACGCGGGCCCGCCCGCGCAACCACACGTGAGAATGGGCGCCTGTTCAGAGGTGGGTGTCTGATTTACGTCACGTGACACGCCTTTATTAACTTAAGACACGCCACGTAACGGGTGTATGTAATGTGTGTGGAGTACAATTGTTTCTAGTGGGCCGCGTGTAACCTGGATGCGGTCCACTCGAGAGTCAGTCCGGTGGGATGGGGACATCGTCCGCTACCAGGTCGCGGGGATGTACAATCTGGTCATTATGATGCGAATGCTTTATGTAAGCGGCGAAGAATCTTAACATTGCGATCTATCGTTTGGACTCAAATAAAAAGTACCATCTATTGGTCTCGATGATGATGATGATGATGATGGAACTCCCTATTCCGCACTTAGACTCCCATTATTTCCGTTGTGCGTGTATTGGTCCCGATGAAAACTTACTGAACAAACACCGAAATCGACATTGCTGGGATTGGTGCTGGATTGGATGTGGTTGCGGCTGGCTGATAGATGGCTGCACAGTCGACTTTAAGTTACTGACTTATCATTAAAGAATACTAATTACCATCATTCTAAAATTAATATAGGAACGTAAAAAATTAAAAACAATAAAATTATACAACAGCTGAATACCAAATAAAATGTGATTCATCATCCCGTTTACCTGCGACGCGACTCCGATGGATATTTTTTTTTGCCTGTCTGCGGGAGCCTTCATATGATAACTAAACACGTGGCAGTGGTAGACGAGACTGACTAAGCAAAAGCAATCGGAGACAGTGGCAGAACAAGATGTTGATACATGGTGGGCAACACGTCCTGCATTGTTGCAAAATGATGAACCACGAAACATTTTTAATACGGTTTATTTTTTAAATTGATGCCAGAAATATAAATCCTATGTCTTCAAGGAAAAAACTTGCCAGGGTGGCAAAACATGTAAAGAGAGACTGACTGTCCAGAACTGTGCCAATTCTCATGGGTCGGAAAACTACCTTTGCCAGTGATTGCATGATCAGCCTATTATGTTCCCACTGCTGGGACTCAGGTTTCCTCTCAGTGAGAGGAAGTGAGCCGTTTTAGACCTCGCGGGCTCAGTGTTGGTTTTTACATGTATTGTTTTAGAGGTATGAGGAACACGGTGTAAAGTTCACCCATCCTCGATAGAAAAGAGAGGATCCTCTGACCAGACGGGTGATGTGTCTGTTGCGCGACTGACCGCTAGTTATTGGTGAGGGGAAAAATATACGTTGCTCCTCAAACGTAAAATCACTCCCTGTAACAGATAAAGCACAATCTCGAGCTTGGATGACTGGCTTTCAATCGACTGGTTAAAAACTTTAGATGATCACATCCCGATAAAACGTAGACTCATAGTTTTGTTAATTGAAAACTGTTTCGCTCACTCACCTTAAAGATGTTGAGTTAAGGAATATTAAGCTTGTTTTCTTACCAAATGCGACAGCCAAGTTGCGATCGATGGATTAGAGCATTATAAAGGTCCTTAAACAAGGTTCCAGAACACGACTGATACATCGCTATCTTAAAGAAATGGAAGATCCTGATAGCTTACGACCCCTAATGTGTATCAAAATTAAAAGTCATTTATTCAAACTAGGCTGAGAGTCAGCACTTTTGAACGTCAAAATTACATAAGACAGTCCCCTAAAACGCCCGCCCTTCACCACTTCCTAGTACTTTAGCTGGGAAGAAGAAGTGGTGCAACAAACTCCCCAGCAGCACAGCTGTCTGCTATGTTGGAAAAACTTGATTCTATGATGAGATCCTAAACATTGCAGCTGGATGAGAAGCAATTCATCATGAAATCATACAAAATTGTTTCAAGAAGGCAGATTTCCGAAATAACGAAGTTGGCGTCGTATTGGAAGAAAGAGAACCCGCGATACTGCAAGGTTTTCCGGAATATTTATCAACTGATGACAATGTTGCAGCTCAATCGAAGTTCTCATTGAAAATGTGAATAATGCACAAAAAGAGGCCCTAATTGATGATGATATATTCATGATTTATTATTTATTACTATTTGATGTCTAAGAGGAGTCTACTCGAATATTGTCAAGCGCCCAGGCATGTCAGCAGTTAACGATTTATGGCACTATGTATCTTATTTGGATGAAAGAGAAAACGCACTGTAAAAGTTAAGTTATATTGAAAGTCTTGTAATTACATTCAAACCAAAATAAGTAATTAATTATTAATAATAATTTAAAAGTACATACATAACGTAAGAATATCTTTCTTACAAAATGTGTAGTTTAATACGTTTTATTTTCCTTTTACCGCATTTTTTTTGGGTCCGTTTGGAATCGTCGTACTTAATTTATATCGCTCTCTCTTCATAAGAAGTTACATAAATCACATTAAGTTTGCCACAAAGAAGCCGCTTTATTTGAGATTCATGTTTTTTTTTGCAAAGAGCTACGTCAACTTTAATTATAATAACAAAAACGAGTAAGCCAGTCTGTTAAAAAAAGTTGCACCAAAACGACTAGTCACAAGCACAACATAGTAACCATGAATACCATCTACCGTCTTACGTAGGTACCTATGTATCTACTATAAAAATCAAGAAGATAGCAGACACGGATACCTAATTAACCATTTCACAACAACAGAAAAAAGTTCCAAATCTGACAGAATAAATGTAATAATAACTTGATCACAATGTCAGTCATATAAGAGTTCAATAAAATATTTTTCCACTGAATTGTAAATCGTCGTTATTTTTAAAAACGCCGAGATAACGAGATAATCGATATCTTGGCATATTAACATATGGTCGGACTGCCCAGATAACGGAACCATTTCTAAAAATAAACGATAGTTCGCTAACCTTGAGTTTGCGTTCATTTTAGCAGGAAACTTTGCAAGCGAGCACAAACACGTCCTATCTTAATGGCGTTTGGGACGAGTACTGGCAAAATAAAAATACTAGACAAGCGACGGGACATGAGTCAGCGGGGGGCCTAACCACGCGACCATTCAGTGCAATAAACTCGTTTGAACTTTGAAATGATAACTAGCCGATTTATTAGTATTGGAGTAAGTCTAAATTAAAATGACCTAATATTTGAATAGTTTTGTCATTTGTGTATTGAAACAATTCAGAGTAGATACAGTAGATAAAAATAAGAAATGAGTACACTTTACTCGAATTTATATCCGGTCTGTCAAACAAGCTAATTTCTATAATTTCAATTTACCGACTACGACTTCACACAAAGGAGGAGGTTCTAATTAACTCCGCCATTTATAAATTGGTTTGAAAATTAAATATTCTTCTTTGGTTCGAAGGCGTATTTTGTGTGGAGACGGTACAACTAAAAAGTGAATAATAAAAGTTAATTTAAAAAAATAACATTCGTTTTCCAAAAACTACAAAGTGAAAAATGACTTTTATTTCGGAAGTCCGTGTCTTTGGTGAAGTCAGTTGGTTTTTTTAAAGCCTACAAATGACTGCATAGTACTTTTGAAATATATTTTTGTAATGAGTTGGAATTCACACCATTTTGGGTTTATTTTAATAAATTGTTTTAGGTGTAAACATTTCTAGTTTGATCTGTGGCATCTCGAAGGTTATGTTCACACGAGAAGCATCGGATTCAGAATATTCAAAGTTACAGCCAACAATGTAAGCTTTGAAGGATGCCGATGAGACCTCTAAAAGATCAATGAAGCGTCAAAGGATACGTAAACACGTTAGTTTTATGAAGTTAGAAGAACACCCCACTTACATTCGGCTCTTGTTTCGCAATCTAGCTAAACTACTTTATGATACACTAGCGATCCGCCCCTGTTTTAAAAAAAACTACATAGGATTTTTTTATTTTCATCATCATAATAATCATTTTAGCCGAAAGACGTCCACTGCTGGACATAGGCCTCCCCACTACTTCGATTGGTTTCCCGCATCCAGCGGATTCCTGCGGCCTTCACAAGGTCATCGGTCTACCTTGTGTGAAGCTTTCCAACTCTACGTCTTCCTTCGGCCCCATCGACTAACTGTTGCTCACAAGCAATATGCTCTGCCCACTTATGTTTGGCAATTCTTCGGAATATGTCGGCTACCTTGCTTCTCTTTATTTATTTTAAAGTAAGTTTAATATCAATTTATATACAAAGAACTTCCGGAAGAAATTTTCTAAATGACTGTGAAAACCACTTCAAAATTCAGACACGAATAAAAACTTTGTCATGCTATTACCATGGATGAGGCACTTGTTCCAGCGCCAACGATGAGCGAGAAGCGAGTACAGCTAGAAACTACAAACGAGTTAGCGAGCAGCGAGAAGCGAGTGTGTAGTTCCGATAATTTTGTCGTTGGTTTATAATTGAGTGTGCGATTACGATGGGTGAGTACTCGCACCACTCGCTCCACTCGCTCGGGGCAGCTAGTCCTGCGCTACACTGCATGCGCTACGCACGTTTCCGTTTTGACTGAACTAAACTAGAAAACTAGTTCTAGTTCAAATTGTTCTGAATTCATAATGTGTGCACTCAGATCCGCAATCTAGATAGAAATTACTGTTGGTTGGTCTCTCGGCGTGAGTTCTGACCGCCAAGCGAACATCGCTCAGCAAGTATCTCTGAGCGAGTGTTATCTTTGATAGCTCTCGTTACTCACCAACAAACTAGCGGAGCGAATCCTCGCCGACAGTGTAAACAGTCCGCAATCAACTTTTAAAATATGCATTTATTTTGTTTACACGTAATGTATATCTATTGTAGGTTTCTTGAGCGAGAAAATAGCCCATAATTACTCGCATCCTCGCCGTCGCACCGTGAAAACACTGGGCAGTTTTTTCACCGCCGGACTATGGGAAAGCCCCATACAAAACCATCTTAAAACTGTTTTACGTGAAAGTTCTTGTTATGGAGTAAAAGTAATAAATTAATATAGTCCGATAAATAAGCTTTCTTTTCGCATTTTTTTAATTTTTTTTCTAAATATTATCTATATAAATAGGTAACAAAGCTCATGTTCAATAACGTAATTTTGACGCAATACATTACATCAATTCAGCTACAAATTACTCGACAGTTTTTGATGGAAATGTACAAGTATTTTATGTTTTTGGAATACTTATAATCTCTTCATAACGTTTATAATTAATATTATATATATTGGTTTCAAATAATAAAATGAACCAATACAGTATGAGATGGTATGTTTTTAAGGTTATTTTATTTTTAACGAGACGTTTACCCTTTACCGCTGCTTGCCGCT
Source organism: Polymixis lichenea (assembly GCA_949091785.1). NCBI lineage: Eukaryota > Metazoa > Arthropoda > Insecta > Lepidoptera > Noctuidae > Polymixis > Polymixis lichenea. The sequence continues at coordinate 24,857,263 of OX420939.1, forward strand.
GTCGAGATTATTTGTTGTATTATAAGATCATTGTACATTCGTTTACGCAAGGAGAAAAAAGTTGCGCATATTTGCACTTTTCGCGAGATAATTTACTTTATTTTTACTATTTCTTTTTGTAACCATGATTGGTGGTAAAGCGGCACAAGTTTTAACTGATACTCATTTGAGCGCTTCTTGTACAGTTTCTAGTGCTACTCGTGGGCAAATGAACAACTTAGAGGCAGTTAGGACTCGAGATGTGAACGAAAGCTCATTTCAATACGGACTGTTAACATAACATGTTTGGAATAAGAAAACGGAGATGATCTTAAACATTTGCTATAACTTGTCTTTTGAAAAGTGGTCACCTACTACACCTGAAAATAAAAAGAACAAAGACGAAAAAGAAAACTGATATAAAAGTGGTTTAGGGAGGAAATGGGATTGCTGCCGATAAACCCCGACGAGGCACTGGAAATAGTAATCACGAAAACAAAGCTCGAAATTTTTTCATAATTACTCTTGGTTTGCAGTCATAGAACTTACCTAGATATAGAACCTACCTACCTTAGATATAGAACCTACAAGTGTAGACGTAGAACTTATAAAACGAATGTAGGTACCTACTTAATACTTACTACAAACTATGTCATCTGGAATGGCTATTGATTCAAAATAGTTCGGTGAATACGCATATAGTAGGTATAGCCCGACTGAACGTAAATATTTATAATTGGTATTGTATGCCCTCCTCCGTGTACAAAATACTTATCTTAATGATATCATTAAGATAAGTATTTTGTCCGTAGTATTTTCTCCGTAAAATAACGTAGTAGGTACTTAATGATTTTTTCTCCGTATATATAATACGGAGAAAAAATCATTAAGTACTACGTTATTTTACCTATCGGACGGTTGTCCGAACACGCGCGAGAATCCCGAAATAAGGATTACAAAAAGTTTAGAGTTGATCATTCTAGAAAGTGTTCAAGAGCGGCTACAAATGATGAGGTGTTCCATACCTTATTGTACACTTCTGATCCATACATATCAAGTTTGAGAAATACCTCAGAAAGAATATCAAAAAACTTTTAAATGAAGCCAAAGTCCTTCTTGCTGTCAACGAAAATCTGTAGGAGCTTGCTGAATTTTGTACATATATTTTTTTCTCTTACTATTAATATTTTCCATTTTATGTAAATTACAAAAAAAAGACGAATTTTGTTTTTTTTTCTTATGGAATGCATGCAATTTTTTTATTTTTATTTTTTGTTAAATTAATTTTCAAAATCAAATAATTTCCATTAAACCAATACATCCAAGTATATAGGTGCAAAATTACTCGTTTTGAAACAACTGAGATACGGAGTTTTGAGACGAAACATACGCGATTTTCCCATAGTGCGCCGGCGAGGCAGCGAGCAGGGTTTTCAGATTCATGTACTGAAGGCTCAGTACATGATTCTGAAAACCCTGCGTGGACATTTTTCGTCGAATATAAGAAAATAAAATTTGCTATTTCGCAGAAAAGTGCAATACCTACATGGTCAAAAGGTATGGGGAAAAAAATATTAAGTCATTATTTTTTAAATAATTGTTCAGAATCAGATGCAGAATAAATTCATGGTTGCAGTTTGCACACGTCCGTCGATATCTCTGCCATCCTGTATATTTATACAAGCTCACACGTATTGACTTTGGAATTTTCGTAACCAGAAAATGATCGTTCATTGGGGGAAAGTGGCCGTCAAGAACGATCTGAATTAGATACTCAGGAAAGCTCTGACAGTGAATCATCACAGCCAACATTCTATGGGGCTGATGCGGATGAGACCTATGTTCCGGAATCTCCATTATCAAGCAGTAGTTCAATTGAGTCACCAAAGCAAGACTACTAGGGCTTGAGCAGACTAAAGAGGGAGAGACGGAAGCCTGAAAGGCACAATCAGATCGGCTTGTTGACTACTGCAGATACTGACCTGACGGTGACGGAAGCCTTGAGTAGTCCTGAAAGTGTGCAATGGTGGAAGGCCATCGATGAGGTGTTGTAGTTATTCCGAAAGAATGAAGTGTATAAGCTTGTCGATGCTTCAATAGGTGCTACAATTGTGCAATCTCGGTGGGTGTTAAAGAGGAAGATCAAAAGTGATAGTGTAGTGCAATATCGTATGCGATTAGTTGCTAAGGGTTTTACCCAAAAATACGGACTGGACTATGATGAGACCTTTTCACCAGTTGTGCGGTACTCCACTTTAAGATTATTGTTTACGCTAAGTGTAAAACTAGGACTGGACAATACATAGTCAGATGTTAAAACTGCTTATCTAAATGGTCATTTGTAAGAGAAATTATCAAAAGTGGAAAAGTAGAGGTCAATTATTTATCTACATAAGAAATGCCAGCAGGTTTGTTGACTAAAGGTCTAGGTACAGTTAAACACTACATATTTATGGAAACATTAAGTATTTTAAAATTGTGATGTAAGTTCAGATTTTATTGTATGTTTTGTTTATTTTGTTAAGTTACAACACCCCGATGTTGTAATTATTGAGTTGTATCAAAATGTGTCTACTAGCGACATCTAGGCAAACAACATTTGTAATGAACGATATGTCAAAAATAAATAAAGTCAGTCTGCACCGAATACCCACCGTGTTTGTTTTAATAGGTTGCTCGGTTGTTAATTGTTATAACACCGGAATGCTCGATGGCCATAATCATTGGCGGAAACTTTTCCAGTAATCCTGCAAGCATCAATGATCCAATTCACTGATCAGTTATTTCAAAACCAGTTCCACTCAACCGTTGCGATGTTTTCACAATTTGAGTCACGTAAGTGATCATATTTTCACAATTTTCTCGCCATATTGGTATCAAGTGACGCAATAATGAAATCTTCCTCGAAAAACCTGAGTCATCAAACAGAGATTTGAGCTTATCCCATAACTCTTTCAAAGTCTTCGTCTTCTTGAAATGCACGTATAACGCCGGGTCAATGGTTAGGCATAATTTGGCCTGCGCCTTCGCATCGTCTTCGAGTTTGTCTCTTCCTACCACTGGCTGCACACAACGGACACACACTAACACACTCACACCTTATTTTTGGTTTTCTAACATTTTATTTTATTTCATTTATTTTTGATAGTTTAATATTTGTTCTAGATTGTTTAACATTTAATTTTGATTGTTTACTTGTTCACTTTATTTTAAAATGTGTTTAATTTTTTAGTTCTATGCGTTTGCTTAGTGCAAAATAAGTTTTATTTTTGGTTTGTAATAATTTACGATTTAAGTTTCGCTTTCACTTTGATCTCAACTTTCATATTTAGTTTTATGTAATCGTTTGCAAATACTTACCCATTGTCACCTTAAACTCCAGTGGTAAATAGCACTATGTCTCACAACTCTGGTCCCCAAGATACAGGCGCCGCCTAGTTTGGGGTCCGCCGTAAAGACCAAAACGAAAATCACTAACAGTTACAAATCAACATCAAGTTATGTAAATCATAAGGTACTAATTGTAACATTGGTTCAATAAATTTTATTATTATTATTATTTTATTAATGTAATATACCTTCGAATACGAGCACATTTTCAACCGTGAATGTCCACTCATCATAGTTTTCCTTGCCTTTTAGTTTAGGCACACTGGTTAAATAATTTTTTGACATTCTGCACAATACGACTGTATCCAAAAATATAAGTTTATTACTCAATATACTTTAAAAAACTGGATTGGCGTGATAGCCTATAACCTACAGACAGAAGATGTATTTGTTGTCTGCAAATAGAACGACTAACATGCTATTTTTATTTTACTTTTTTCCTAATTTAAATTTAGTTATTACATTATACACATTGTTAATTTATTACATTAAGTATTTAAGCACTTCCTAGCCTGAAGCACAGGTTCAACCTAGTTTAGGCAATAAGCATCTGTGCCCTATTTAAAATTGTTAAGATACTTTGCAAATGTAAATGTGTCCCCTTTTATAAATAAACGATTACTATTTTATTATCTCGTTTATTTCAATAAATACATATAAATTACATTTTTAAATATTAGAATATGAAATATATAAAAACATTTAAAAATATAAAAAATAGTAGCCCACCGGTATCGAGAACAGGGTACAAGCTACCGGCGGTCAGGGCTCCAGAGACAGAAACCTCCTAACAATGCGAGCCGTGTCCAGGAGTACCGCTTTCTGGATCAAGCCCTTGATTCAGCTGCCCAACGCGAGCCTCCTAAGATGTTGGTCGAGGCTCTTTGCTATCAAACCATTGGCTGTTATGACTATCGGTACAATGACCGCTGACTCCACATCCCACATGTCGACAACCTCGCGAGCCAAGTCAAGATACTTCATTTGTTTATCTTTCTTGGCTTTCACGAGGTTCCCGTCATGCGGGACCGTTATGTCAACGATCATTGCACGCCTCTCTGAGCGATCCACCACCACTATATCAGGCTTATTGGCAACAATAGTCCTGTCAGTGATGATGGATCGATCCCAGTACAGTGTGATATGTCCATTTTCGAGAACTGGGTCGGGCACATACCTGTAGTACGGCACTTCCGATTCCACAAGGCTGTATTCAAGAGCAAGTTGCTGGTGGATAATCCTGGCTACAATGTTGTGCCTATGCAAGTACTCTTCGTTAGCTAGACACGAACACCCGGAGACAATGTGTCTGATTGATTCTCCCGGACGGAGGCATGCCCGACAGATGTTAACCGTGCCATCTTTCACAACAAAACTCCGGTAGTTGTTCGTCATCATAACTTAGTCCATAATTGCACAGACAAAACCTTCGCTTTCCCCAAAGAGGTCACTGAAACGCAGCCAGGCTACGGACGCTAGAAGATCTACATCGGGTCCATGTAGGGCCCGGAAAAAGCGTCCGTGAAGCTCCTTACTCTACCACACCTCCATGCGATCATTAGTGTCAAGCACTACAGGGTTGCGCCAGTTCTCTTTAGCCAAGGAGAGCGGCGTGATGTCCTTGTCCACCGCGACCACATCTCGATGCAATCCCACGTCAGCTTGTAGGAAATATTCCTTGAGACTGCATATCTCGCGATTGTGGAGGGTCTTAGCGTTTAAGAACCCTCGACCTCTACACTGTCGTGGGTTATACAGTCTCATTACCGATGACCGTAGGTGATGCATTCGATATGCAGTCAGCAGCGTACGGACCCTCCTATCCAGAGCGTCGAGTTCGGTCTGAGTCCATTTAAGTACACCGAAAGAGTACATCAAGACCGGCTTGACCCAACCGTTGAAGGCGCGCACCTTGTGTCCGCCTAATAGGAGACTATTAAATACTTTTTTCAGGCGGCCAAAGAAGCGTTTCTACAACCATTGCTTCATGTCAGTAACATTGATGCCGAACGCTTCCGACATACCCAAATACTTATAGGTGTCGGCTGCGGAGAGGGCTCGAAGATTTATGGAATCCGAGAGTTGGGTTCCCACGGATTCCACAATCTACCCTCGCTTTACATGCATGACCGCACATTTGTCCACACCAAAATCCATCCTGATGGTGCTACAGAAGGTTTCAGTTACTTTCAAAAGCTCCATCAGTTGCAAATTGTTGGGGGCAAAGAGTTTTAGGTCATCAATGTAGAGGAGGTGTGATATAACCTGACCACCTCTCTTCAGCCGATAGCCTATACCTGAATCCTCCAACAGTGTGCTTAGAGGATTCAGGGCTAGGCAGAACCAAATCGGACTCAAACTGTCGCCCTGAAATATGGCTCGCTCGATCCTTATCGGCTCGCTATTCCTCTGGATATCTCGATATCCTTGATATCCAAGGACCATCCTCCACTGCCTCATACATGACATCAGGAAGGTGCGCAGAGTTGTATCTACTTTATACAACTCCTGCACCCTCATGAGCCACGTATGTGGCACCGAGTCATCGGCCTTCTTGTAGTCTATCCAACATGTCGAAACATCCTTTCGGGAACGACGAACCTGATGGCTAATGGCTATATCAACGAGGAGCAGCTCCTTAGTACCGCGGGATCCGTTCCGACATCTATTTTGAGAGACAGACATGATGGAATTAGTGTCTACATGATTGTACATTTTAGCTCTCAAAATGGATGTCAGAACTTTATAGACCATCGGTTTATTATTATTATTAAAAGTACCCAGTGCAGTGAGGAATTGAGGAGTGCTTTGGGGGGTGCGACTTGGGAATATCGGTTCATGTCGCCTGAACTTAGGCAACGCTTACCTCGTTTGCCCATGCATAACATTAATTAAGCCCTGATTATACCGTTATCAGAAGTGGCATTACCAAGAACTTCCCAGGAACGTAAAACAGGTCAGAGTATTGTTACTAATCTAAATAGTGAATCCGACCATTGAAAAACGTTGTTGAAAATGCAACAACGTAGCATGATGGAATTAATTCGTGCTTTAAAGGACACAAACACGGTTGATACAAAGCTAGCATTCCCCGAAATCAATCCTGATTCTCGAGATGCCGATGCCAGAAAAGTACAATACTAACAGTGACGCTACGAAACCGCGATATGAACCGAAGAAATGTAACAATTGTGGCACTGCCAGGACAGCAGTGTACCGAACAAAACATCGTCACCTACGTGCTACTACTGCAACGAACCAGGTCACACCGCCACTCGCTGCCCGAAAAGGGACACCAAGATTTGCAGCGGCAACGTAGAGCAACGGGTGAATGCCTGCACTATGAGTAGAGCCACTGATCACCAAGCAATTGAATCCGGTGAGAAATTTTCATTTTGTTTTGATTACGTGCTCTTAACTCTAATAGGACGTATCAGTACGCGCACGATCGTGTGCGTGCTATGCCCGAATGTCACGTTCCATTAAGAGTTGAGTGGCGGACTAGAAATCCCAACAAATCAAATTGAGACAGAATGTGCCGATGATGGCCATGGTAAGTACCACTGCAAGTAAGTGGCACTGACAAGCCTGTGTGGCACTGACAAGATTGTGTGTCACTGACAAGCCTGTATGGCACTGACAAGCCTGTGTGGCATTGGACTAGCCTATGTGGCATTTGACTAGCCTGTGTGGCACTTGACTAGCCTGTGTGGCAATTGACTAGCCTGTGTGGCACTTGACTAGCCTGTATGGCACTGACTAGCCTGTGTGGCATTGGACTAGCCTGTGTGGCATTTGACTAGCCTGTGTGGCATTTGACTAGCCTGTGTGGTACTTGACTGGCCTGGATGGCACTGACTAGCCTGTGTGGCATTGGGCTAGCCTATGTGGCATTTGACTTGCCTGTGTGGCACTTGACTAGCCTGTATGGCACTGACTAGCCTGTGTGGCACTTGACTAGCCTGTAGGGCACTGACTGGCCTGTGTGGCATGGGACTAGCCTGTGTGGCATTTGACTAGCCTATGTGGCACTTGACTGGCCTGTATGGCACTGACTAGCCTGTGTGGCATTGGACTGACCTGTGTGGCATTTGACTAGCCTATGTGGCACTTGACTAGCTTGTGTGGCACTTGACTAGGATGTATGGCACTGACTGGCCTGTGTGGCATGGGACTAGCCTGTATGGCATTTGACTAGCCTGCGTGTCACTTGACTAGCCTGTATGGCACTGACTAGCCTGTGTGGCATTGGACTGGCCTGTGTGGCACTTGACTAGCCTGTATGGCACTGACTAGCCTGTATGGCACTGACTAGCCTGTGTGGCATTGAACTAGCCTGTGTGGCATTTGACTAGCCTGTGTGGCATTTGACTAGCCTGTGTGGTACTTGACTGGCCTGGATGGCACTGACTAGCCTGTGTGGCATTGGGCTAGCCTGTGTGGCATTTGACTGGCCTGTGTGGCACTTGACTAGCCTGTATGGCACTGACTAGCCTGTGTGGCACTTGACTAGCCTGTAGGGCACTGACTGGCCTGTGTGGCATGGCCTGTGTGGCATTTGACTAGCCTGTGTGTCACTTGACTAGCCTGTATGGCACTGACTAGCCTGTGTGGCATTGGACTGGCCTGTGTGGCACTTGACTAGCCTGTATGGCACTGACTAGCCTGTGTGGCACTTGACTAGCCTGTATGGCACTGACTGGCCTGTGTGGCATGGGACTAGCCTGTGTGTCACTTGACTAGCCTGTATGGCACTGACTAGCCTGTGTGGCATTGGACTGGCCTGTGTGGCATTTGGCTGGCCTGTGTGGCAATACTGGCAATATCCTGTGTGGCAATTGTCCTTGTGGCAATAGCCTGTGTGGCAATATAGTGTGGCAATACCCTTTGCAGCGCTAGCCTATGTGGCCCCAGCCTGTGTGGTAATCTGGTAATTGTTTTGTGTTTTCCTATATCTGTGATCGCTCTTTGTGATATTGTGGTGTTTGATTAAAAACGGTCAGAATGACCGAACGTTAAGTTGTTTACTCGCGTTCTTTTACGATTGTCCACAGATGATGACTGATGAGATAAACTGTTCACCCGAGGACGTGTGAAGATGCAGGACGGCCGTAACGGCGCGTGACATTATTAAATAATGAAAATCAGTTAATTTCGAGAGTTGTAATTTATTTTGTTATTTTTTTAATCATTGGTCATTATTCTGTTATTTTAACGATTAATCGATTTGAATTCAACTAAATGGTAATTTTAATTAAGAGCGGGTAACACCGAATGGAGTTGCGTCTATCATGGCGGGCGACGTCGTGTCAATTCAGTCAGTTGTTGACAGCCGTTGCACGTGGTGGTCACTCGCAAACCCATTGGCTCTAAATCGTTAAGTATTGCTGCAATCCCTAATTGTTTAAGTCATTTAAGTATCTGTAAAATTTAAATAGTGAACAGTCAACGCTACAGCGTACTTATTTCAACGTTTCCTGAAGTTTAACGCCCACTATGGATTCCCGTGCTGACGAAGTCACGAATCAGTATTCAGATGCAACAGCCTGGCCTTCCAGATATCCCGTCATATATAATTTAGGTTATATGGCTGAAATAAATTTTTAATTTTTAGGCCCATTGATGAGTCCTCTAATAAATTGACATTAAAATCACCACATACAACTATATTTTTGCCCAATTTACCGAGTTTTTGTAACACATCATCCATGATACTCTCAAAGCAACCATAAATCGATGATGGAGGCAATATACATAATAATATACAAAAATACACTCAATACAACAAGCTACTCCAACTCCATACAAGCTATTTGTATAGTCCGCTCTACAGAGATGCTCACAATATCTTTACGTTCTTTAAATTTAAGTTGCTTAGTTAGCAGTATCAACGAGCCATCATGTATTGCATTTTTTCTGCTGAACGAACTACCAACCTGGTGATTACTGAAACTAAACATGAACTGATGGCTTTTTAACCAATGTTCTGTATTACATAAAATATCAATGCGGTTATAGTTCATGAATAATCCAATTTCAAGGTCTTTTCTCAACATACCTTGAATATTTTGGTGTACCAGGTTAACTGTGTTTGAACTTATTCTGACATTTGATGATTTGAATTTAATGTATTTAAATTTAAATTATCTCCATTAATTTATGCAAGAGGTTTCCTCTATTGTCTCCTCTTCTAATTTCGATTAATGTCAGCTTGTGTAGCCAAGTTATTGGCTGAATCAATTAAAAAGTCAGATATTTGCTCAAAAGTATCAACAAGTTTAGTAGCCAATCTCTTGGCTGGTAAATTAATAAAGAAAAAATAAGTAAAATCAACCTATTCAAACCAAGTGACATGATTTCCTTGAGAATCATTAATAAATAGTCGATTTTAGAAGTGATGTATAATGTGAAATAATGACGAGAATATGTCGGAAATTGTAAAATTAAAAATAATAAAATTAACATTGTAATTTGGGAGCAGTTAATAGACTCTCACATAGTTATGCTCTTAATGAGGTACTAGGGAAGCCACATGTGCAGAAGGAATTAATGCCAAATTTTCTTGTCTTTAACGTAGTCTTTTGTCTTATAATATGCTTTTTTGATAAGGACACGTTTGATGTGATCTTTCCATCGCTAAGTTCTGTAACCGACTTTGGCAACTTGTTATAAAAGCGAAGACTGTTTATTAGAATTGACTTGCTAGTTTTAGTTAATCTAAATATTGGAATCACAATTTCATCTTTACTACGTGTATTTAGATTATGGAAGTCGCATCTTTTTTTGAAAAGACCTAAGTTTTTGCGAACATACAAGACATTTTCTAGGATATAAAGACAGAAAGGCAGCGTTAGTATATAAATTTCGTTGAATTTGTTTCTAAGAGACTCGCGAGGCCCCATTTTATAGATTTTTACGACTCGTCCGAAGAACTATCAATGACCTCTGAAGTTAGTTCTTCTGATGATGGTAAAGCGACGACAAAAAAAGACGTAGGTTTTAATCGGAATAAACAGGAAAGTAGAGTACGTAAAGAGAATGATGCAATCCGTTATCATGACTTTTTTGAAGTGTTGATTATACTCGTATCAAAGCCTGCCTATTTTCTTTTGTTGCGTTTTTCACGACATACAATTAATCAATACGTTGATCAAACCTGATGATACAACAATGAAATCCATTTTATTATCAGTTTCCATGATCCCGCAATGTGTTAATTATTGTTATTTTGATCTCTCTTGCTAATATTTCTGTTGTTTTCTAACTAAGCATTGTTTTATGTTATTTCATGTTAAATTTTAGCCCAAATTATGTCGATCTCTTTTAATTATGGTTTCTTTATGTCGTTATGTTTGGGTCGTTTTCTAATGACTGTTACGTATGTTTTCTAATCATGATTCTCAAAGATATTACTGCAACTTGATGATTATTTCTTTAAGTAGATCGTTGGTAAAAGTTTGTTACATAATTTGTTTCATTTAATAAACTTACTTCTATTTAAAAAAAAAACAAAATAAAGTTTACTAACTTTATTTTGTTTTTTTTTTTAGTACGTTCATGTTCTGTATTTCTTTGTTCTTTATATTTGCTTCAAATCTTGCTGCAGACATTTCATCTAGGAAGGCATTTACTTAAGATTCTTTATGAAGAGCACACGTATTCAGCTCCTATAACAATACAATATTTTATGGTACTAATCATAATGTTGTATAATATAAGCGGGCCTAGGTACTTAGCACATACTGCAGAAGACGCCTGATTATTCCTCGTGCACCTAGTAGCTACTAAAGATTTGTTTAAGGATTTAGTCTACCTTCGATTTTCTCCTTCATCATTTTATTTAAATGATAATACATAACTTGTCTTCTACACACGAGGAAAACTGTCGAAACGAGGACTAGAATACACACTGTTCGGAAAATCTAGTAAACCGAGATCTTAAATACACATTGTTTGGAAAAGCTACCTAACCGAGGTCTTTTGTGTTAAAGGTAACACATAGGTCCTCGGATAATACAACAAACTTGAAATTAGTGTAAAGAGACCATGTGGTTTCATGGTCCTCGGAATGCGCCACTGACGGGTTCCCAGATAACGGTGGGAGGGGTTCACATCGGCGTCGAGTCGACGATGAAGTACCTAGGACTCGTCCTCGACAGCCGGTGGAACTTCGCGGAGCACTTCCGACGTTTGGCTCCCAGACTGGAGCGGGCCGGGGCTGCCTTGAAGCGGCTCCTGCCCAATCTAGGGGGGCCAAACGCCTCCTGCCGGAGGCTCTACGCGGGGGTCGTGCGGGCCATGGCCCTATACGGGGCGCCGGTGTGGGCGCCTACATTGAGGCGCCAGCCAGCACGCCGGTTGAAGGCGGCCCATAGGGTCATGGCCATCCGGATGATCCGGGGATACCGCACGATCTCCGGTGAGGCGGCGGGCCTCCTTGCCGGATTACCGCCATGGGATCTGGAGGCAAACGTCCTCGCGCTCACTTGGGAGTGGCGCGAGGAGGCCAAACGCCGGGGCGTAACTCCGCTGCCGCGGGAAATCGCGGCACGGCGGACAGAGCTCCGGCAGGATCTCATGGCGACGTGGAAAGTGCGATTGTCGCAACCCAGTGCTGGGCACGCCACGATTGCGGCGGTAAGTCCCCTCTTTGAGGAGTGGCTTGAGAGGCGGCATGGCGTCCTCACCTTCCGCCTGACACAGGTCCTCACCGGACATGGCTGTTTCGGGAGGTTCCTGTTTCGGATAGGGCGGGAGGAAACGCCCGGGTGTTTCCATTGCGAAGATCGCCCAGAGGACACGGTGGAGCATACGGTGGAGGTCTGCCCGGCTTGGGCGGAGCACCGCCGTGTCCTCGTGGAGGTGATCGGCGGAGGCGATCTCTCGCGTCCGACCCTGGTCCAGGCCATGGTACGGAGCGAGAGGGCATGGCTGGCAGTCGCCTCCTTCAGCGAAGCAGTTATGCTCGCAAAGAGGGAGGCGGCGCACGTGAGGGAGATGCAATACATGCGCCCTCACAGCCGTGGCCTTCGCAGGAGACGCCCTGGGCGTCGGGAATCCCAGGCTGATTCCCGGCCACCGTAGGCGCGGGCTTGCGGACGGCGAGTAATGGGTAGCTCGCTGTCCGGTAAGGACCAAGCCCGGGTCGACGGCGCGTTGTGTTCCACGCGCGCCTCAAAGAGATGTCAGCAGCAACAGATGGGGCCCGTAAGGGCCGATGCCTGCCGGGGGTGCGGGTTGTTCGAAAGAGATACCGCCGCCCCTGGCACACAGGCATCTGAGGGAACACGGGTGGGTTTTAGTCAGTAAAAGTCTGACACGCCCTCCCGCTCCACCCAGAGCGGGAGAAGTTATTTGATGATTTCCCAACCAGAAAAAAAAGAAAAAAAAAAAAAAAAAAAAGAAAAAAAAAAAAAAAAACCGAGGTCTTTTGTGTTAAAGGTAACACATAGGTCCTCGGATAATACAACAAACTTGAAATTAGTGTAAAGAGACCAGCGACAAGTGTGGATGCACGAACAACGACTGTGGCACCATCTGGTGAATACACAATGTTTGTGTAAGATTATGAATAATCTGGATCAAAGCGAGGTTCAGACAACTTTTTCGTATTAAGTATACAGAAAGGCTCAAAATCGCTTGCAGAATACACACACATTCTTACATACATTAGCTTAGATGATTGATTGATGTTTTTATTTTATTGCATAAAATGTTAATGTAAAAAAATGGGAGAAAAGACTGATTCCTGTAATACAAGTGTGACTACCTAGCTCTGGAGTTAGGGCTTCAATATGTAAATGTGTCTGTTTTATGTGAATAAAATTGATTTATTTAAGTCCGTCAACGAAGTTACGGGCCCGTCCGAAACGCGGGAGTGAATACTACACCCTATTATTAACTTAATCAGACGACCTAAAACGCATCGTGGTGTGAGTCATTCTTAGGTCGGGCCCGAAACAAATGTTTGGTGAAGATATCGCCTGTAACTTTGACTGAAACTATAGATTTCATGTTTAGGGAGTAGACCAACTCGACACTGTCGGCGCAAGGCGTTTATGCTCTGTGCCTAAAACATTCCTTGCAAGAAAATTGTCTGGTAGAATTAATGTACCAACTTCTCATCCTAGCATAACTATTCAACGTGCTAGAGATTTGAACCATCATCATTATTTCGTTAATAATGAATTATTTAACTTTTAGAAACGGTTTTCATAAGGCCTGTCGTCCAGTATTTTATTTTTGATAAGATTAAGATTCCTCTTACCTACTAGAATAATTGAAAAAAAAAAACAGAATGGAAAGTCAGAACGGGCATGGAACCATTTTATCGCTTTGAGGTTTTGTTGTGTCGAATACACAAATAAATATACAACCTAGTTTCTCTTAAACTTTACCCCTTAACGGTTGGTCCACTCCATACATACTTTTCGTCATACAGACTTTGCAGTCTAAGTAAAAATTTTGATCTGGACATCTTCATGTTTCATAAGAATATATGTTCATTAGTTCAGATTTGGATTTTGATTTAGTTTCGTTGTGAACCTTAGTAAGAATAGTCTTATCCAATTAATTATTTGGCTGCGACAAATACGCAGACGTACAGGCAGACTTCTGAATTTTCTGGCACTCTGAGATTTGTCCATTTTTTTTTTTTTTCGGTGGGAAATCATCAAATAACTTCTTCTCAAAATGAAAGCCATTCCTACTGTAAGTGTGTTACGCACTTGCCCTTTAATCTTCAGGGTACGTTCCTAGGCGCGTTAATTTGATGAATGAACTGTTTTCTTTTTTTTTCAGGGTGGGAAATCAAAGAACTTCTCTAGCTCTCGGTGGAGTTGGAGGGCGTGTCAGACTTTTACTGACTAAAACCCACCCGTGTTCCCTCAGTTGCCTGTGTGCCAGGGGCAGCGGTATCTCTTTCGAACAACCCGCACCCCTGGCAGGCATCGGCCCTTGCGGGCCCCATCTGTTGCTGCTGACATCTCTTTGAGGCGCGCGTGGAACACAACGCGCCGTCGACCCGGGCTTGGTCCTTACCGGACAGCGAGCTACCCATTACTCGCCGTCCGCAAGCCCGTGCCTACGGTGGCCGGGAATCAGCCTGGGATTCCCGACGCCCAGGGCGTCTCCTGCGAAGGCCACGGCTGTGAGGGCGCATGTACTGCATCTTCCTCACGTGCGCCGCCTCCCTCTTTGCGAGCATAACTGCTTCGCTGAAGGAGGCGACTGCCAGCCATGCTCTCTCGCTCCGTACCATGGCCTGGACCAGGGTCGGACGCGAGAGATCGCCGCCGCCGATCACCTCCACGAGGACACGGCGGTGCTCCGCCCAAGATATATCATTACATTTTGGGGAAACAGCTATAAATATAAAATCAAGGCAGCTTTTACGATACAAAAGCGAACATTAAGAACCATGCTTCGTTTAAACCAGATGGAATGATGTAGAGAGTATTTTGTTGAACTTACAATTTTCTCAATACTCAATACTCAAATACTTTATTGCATTCCATAATGTGTACATATAACAGTTGGTATATTAAAACATCGAATCAATTATGGACCCTGTCGGGCACAGCAAAGTTAATTTTTAACAGGAGAGAGGATGAAGGCGCTTTTTGTTTAGGAAAATATAAATATTAAATTAAAATAGGTAGTATCATAAAAATAGTATCATTAAAATAGTATCACTAAAATAGTGTCATTAAAATAGTATCATTTGTTTTTATGGTAGTAAGTAAGCATTTATATATTTGGTTTTAAGTTATACTTAATTAGATATTGTTACATTATTTATTGCACGATTTACGTTATTATCACTATAAATTATAATAAACTAAATATTTACAATTTTATTGAATGTTGTAGAATGTTATTATTATTAATTGTGCACTGTTTAGCATATTCATTTTAAATTTACAGTATTTTAGTGTAACAGTGTTGTAGTGTAATTTACAGTATAAGGTAAAAATAGTGTTTATTGTTGTTGGAATTTATCTCTAAAATATTCGTCAATAGTGTAGTAGCTTTTGATTATCAGAAATGGTTTTAATTTATTTATAAAGATATTATTTTTATTTATGTTTTTGATGTTTTCCGGTAAATTATTGTATATTTTAATGGACATAACGAATGTACTAGAAGAGTGCATTTTCAATCGTGAAGTCGGTATGTTTAATCTGCTTTCATGTCTAAGTACAATTTTTGTTTGGATATCTCCTCTTTTGGTATAGAATTTGGGATATTTTCGTACAAATTTACAAATTTCAAGTATGTAGAGGCACGGCAGGGTTAATATTTTTAGGTCTTTAAAGTGGGGTTTACAGGAGTCTGTATCTTTGATATTCATTAGAATTCTAATCATTTTTTTTTACTTTGTTCTGTATCAGTAACTAAGTATATGAATGTTTGTAAAGTGAGTGTTTTTAATTTGGATAGACGTTATAACTCCGATGATGGGAGAGGAACGAGGTTAGTTGTATTATAATTGTTTATGTTGCTTCTTTTTGTGAACCCATTATGCAAATATTTCGCACGAATTCATTTTTGTTATGAAATAAATAACTTGAACTTGAACTTTGTAACCGACTCCGACTTTGGACTTGATTTTGACCCACTTCAAACGGTCAGATTTCATTTAAACTTTGTAGACTTATCGAGAACCGGTGACAATACAATAATTAATAAAAATAGAAAAACAAACACGCTTTTGTAGTTAGCAGAACTAAAAACCAGAAAATAAATAATAGATTAAAAAAACACGCTTTAGGAACCAAACTAAAAAAGTAGAAAATAATTTAATTCTATTAAAAAAACGTGGGTGGGGTGCTTGATATTAATTGATTATCACCCCACGCTTTTTAATAGAATTAAATTATTTTGTACTTGTTTAGTTTGGTTTTGGAAGCATGTTTTTTAGTTTTTAAACCTGTATTTATTTTAATCATTTATATCATGACATTTCGAATGTAATAAAGTGGCCGTGACCAATACTATGTTCCCCCCCAGTGGGGTTCCCGCATTGTCGTTTCGGGGGGGCTCAGTAACCGTGGTCACCCTCCCACGGTGAAGCGAAGAGGAACCCCAAGGTGGGGCCGCTCGTCAGGGCTTGTGCCTCCAAGCCGACGACGTAGCGGCCAAAAAGTAGGTTGCGGTGAGGTGCATCGCAACTGAGGCGGGCCGCGATGTCGAGTGGGAGGCATCGCGGCTGAGGGTTACAGGCTGCGGCGGAGGAGGAGTGCCGGTACTTCTGAGTAGCGCTCTTCCCTTCCGTAGCCTGGACGGGGCCACCACCGTTTGATGGCAGACGCGGTGGGGCCGCAGGGGAAGAGGAGTGCTCTCCCTATCCCCTGCGGCCGAAAAGTGGTTGGCGGCGGGGCCACTGTACTGACCCGTCGCAGGAGGACGTCAGCAGCAGCTGGTGGGGCCCGCAAGGGCTGATGCCTGCTAGGGGTGCGGGTTGTTCGAAAGAGATACCGCGGCCCCTGGCGTAAGGGCAGCTGAAGGAACATGGGTGGGTTTTAGTCAGTAAAAGTCTGACACGCCCTCCTGCTCCAACCAGAGCGGGAGAAGTCATTTGATGATTTCCCACCCACAAAAAAAAAAAAACCAATACTATGTTACAACACTGCGGTGGGTGTCAAACGAAAGATAAGCTATGTCACTATCTCAGCTTTAAGTATAGTTGCGTCTTAACTACTTCTCATAATAAACTATACATTTACTGTGTGTCTGATGTCATCTTGTATCTTTTCATCTAGACATTGAACACAGCGTTTAACATTCAAATTGTGCGATTAAATTTGCAGAGTTGGTTTTCAAATTCATTTTGATGCAGTTTCTAAACAAACTACGACATGTATTGCAATTTCTGAAATGTTTGACCTTGCTGTATTTACCTCCATAATAATCTTTGTTCTAATTGTACTAAATAAGTAACTATGAACCTGTATCACAGAATAAATCTGTATTTCGTGTATTTCTAGACAGTGAGCTAATATACATAGGAAGAGTAAAAGCAAACCTTTACACAAATACAAATAAATTGATTAGCCTGCCTGTGGCTTTGTCCGCTGATGTCGGAAAATATCGCACGAGAATTTGCAACCGGCATAAATCTGCCGACCACAAACTATAACACCCTTAGCCAACAAAATCATATTTCGAATTAAGGACAAAAAAGCGCGAAAACAAAAAATGCATGCCCTTTTTTTACCAAAACTCATAAACGAAAGTTATCGGTAAAAAAAAAATAGATCTAGTTTTGTGTTTTCAAATAGAAATACTTTAACTTCTTAACAATTATTTAATTTTAACAAATAGAGAATTAGAATTTTTGCGTTTTAATTAAGTGTTATTATAATTTACAGATCTGAAAACCACGACTATAATGCCGCTAAGCCCATCTAAATGGCATTTTAGTGTTTGATTTCATTTATTTTTATTGACATTTAAACGACTTAAATAATTATCTTCATTGCTAAACTTTAATGCAGCTAAAGCCACTTAGCCGCACTTAAGACTAGTAACTCATAAGGATACTTTTCCTGCACTTATTTCTTAGGTTGATTTCATAGCTTGAAAGCCGCTACATGCAAAAAATAAAAATAAAAACGGCGTTCTAGCTTTGAAACTGGTACAAGATAGTTGAGGAAATCAAATAAAAAGGTAATTACTTACAAAAACAATAGAGCTTATTCAGAAATATAAATCCAATATTTAATGAGATAGTCTTCTTCGTAAAATCACTTTGTGAAGACTTAGAATAACTGAAAATTGGATCTTAGCAAATAACTATCAAAAAACATTCAACACATTATAAAACATTTACCAATCGTCATTTATAGTTGATGTTATTACCTGAATTAGACGGTGAGTAACATAAAATAACTTATTTTTACTTTAAATTGTAACTATTGTTTTTTTTTATAAGATACGAGGAGAATATAGGGATTTTGGTAAACATAAAAATGTTAACAATTTTATTACTAAGTACTAAGTTAGGTTTGTCTTATTAGGGACTAGTATAATTTCACAAAAAATAACAAAAAACCATTCTAATGGTCTCCACTATGCATCTCCATGGTCCTTATTGGCAATTTTTCCAGAATATCTGTTTATGTATGGGCATTTTGCTGGATAGTTTTTCAGCAATGTTTTTCTTTTTAGGGTTCCGTACCTCAAAAGGAAAAACTGGAACCCATGTAGTATCACTTCGTTTTCCGTTTGTAATTCTGTCTGTTAGTCGAACGCATAGAGATGTCGGTGTGAGTTGACAAATATCGAAAAGGTACGTAGACCTACGGTCTCTTTGAGCACTGATACAATCAAGCTTCGAAGTTCAACGCAATACAAAATAGTGCCATTTTTGCGACATATTTTGACTCTCGAAAATAAATGAAAAATTTTATGGTACTACCCGTGGACCTAGAATCTTGAAATTTGGCAAAAAGTAAGGTCTTACAGCATATTTAAAGGAAAAATGCCGAAAATCTTGTAAAATCTCATTAAAAAGTTTTTTAATCTTTTGGCTTTCAGGGGAATTCAACTAGTAAAAGATCAGGGTTCTATAAATACTAGTTATAACGACTGTTAATGTTTTATCATTCATAAAAGTCATTCTTGTACATTAAAGTCATAATTATTACTTGTAATACGTACCTACTTGAAACATGTTTTTTAATTAAGCTCTTGGATATGAGTTTGAACTCATTGGTGGCTTTAAAGAGAATTGGATTTAGCCTGCTGGTGGAAATGTCTGATTGAATGCCATAAGGCGTTCGCAAAAACTTGCTGCTTTTAAGGTATCTAATCTGGGCAACATAATTACTTTTCTAGCTCTGCACTATATTATATTCAGGAATCATTTTGCAGCACGTTTTTGTGCTCATTGTAAAGTTACCTTGCTTTTTTTTAATTTTTGATGATTCTGGGCCCACTGCTCATATAAAGTACAGTCTGCGAAAATCTAGTTACGGCGGCTTCAAGTGGTATTTTTTTATGCATAGTTGTAACCTTCACAAATTTTGAACTCTTCATCACCCAAACGAGTGAAAGAAATATTCATTTTGTTTTCTAGTTGTCTGTATCATTCAAATCAAATGATAATGATCCTCTCGGGGTATTTTTCGCAGAAATGTGGCAATGGAGCATGTTCATGCCTGTAGTGGGGTTCTTATACATAAAACGATTCAACGTGCGGAGTAAACTAATCATGATTATAATATGTAAGTGTTTTCTGGTACTTTCCTCTTTTATCCGTTATTTAGATATTTATATAAAAGGGGTCCCCTATGTTGTTTCGAACGCCACTGTTGCGACACACGCTGCCGCTGTTGCGAATTATTTTTCCACTGCCACACAGGTTCGAAAGCTCATGGACTCGAATGAAGTACTCGCGAAAGACGCTGTTTCGAAAAACATTTTCACTGCCTCATACGCTCAAATGCTTGTGATTTCGATTTATTTAGTCATAAAGTGTACAGAAAAATATTTAAGCACCACAAAGTATATGGTTTTCTAAATACGATTTTAGATGTACCCACGAATATGTTTTTTTTTGCAATATCTTATTCCAACGTAAAATGGCGACAACATTGCAAAATTAGCGTTAATAGTTTTATTCGTCCTGTGACTACTCGATATGGAAAAAGCAATCTAATTATAGATGGATAAATTATGTCTCATAATAAAACTGTAAAAAACGTACATTTTTGGTGTTGCGTGAGTAAAAATGCCGCTGTAAACTGTCGAAGTATTGTTAGTAGCCGAATAGTTAGTGAAGAACATTTTATAATCAAGGAAATGTCCAGTCACAATCATGCTCCTGAACCAGGTATGTAGATTATTTTTTTCGTATTTAAATAAACGTATATAACCTCAAATTCGTTGAGGTTATATACGTTTATTTTATTATTATATTTTTATTTTGTAATTTGCAGATCGCGTTGATGAATTGAATTTAAGGGAAAATATAAAAAAATCAGCCGTTCAGAGCAATGACTCACCAGGTAAAATAATTCGTGAAAACTTATCTTCGTTGCCTTCAAGTAGCACAACTTCGATACCTAACAAGAATGCTCTGCGGCAAATCATACAAAGAGCAAGAAAGAAGAATATGCCTAAAGAACCAACATGTGCTAGTTAAATAAACATACCGGATGATGTAAAGAAAATAAATGGAGTAAAATTTTTGGCTCGCAACCATGAATATGGGAATAACCAACGCCTGTTGTTATTCACCACCGAATCGAATCTGCGGAGGTTAAGTGAATCAGAAATGTGGTTTGTCGATGGTACCTTTCAAACCTGTCCTACAATATTCACTCAGCTTTTTTCTATTCACTGCATAGTAGGAACTCGTGATTGCAGACGCATAGTTCCATTAGTGTACGGGTTTCTAGATAAAAAATCAGAAGAATCATATATTGTATTTTTTTCTCAACTGAAAGAATATTCTGCTGTATTTAACATTGAGTTGAATCCAGGGTAAATCATGTCGGATTTTGAACAAGCTTATAATAAACGCTATTTGAATCGAATTTCCAAACACAATTCAAAGTGCTTGTTTGTTTCACTTAGGTCAAAGTATATGGAGAAAAATTCAAGCTTGTGGTTTAAGTGCACGATATGGGGCAGATAGTAATTTTGCGGTACAAATGCGATGCTATATAGCGTTTGCCTATCTACCTGCGGAAGATATACCAAATATCTTCAGACAATTTAAAGATAGACAAAATTCAAGTTTTACGCTTACAACCACTTTTTCCACCGAGCCTATGGTCTATAGAAAGAAATAACAACTTGTTCCTTCCACGTACTCAAAACAGTGTAGAAGCCTGGCATCGCCGCTGGAATTCTTTGTTAGAAATTATGAGACTTGGACTGTAATGGATGTATACGAAAACTTATTGAGGAGCAAAGTGTCACGGAACAAAAAATCGAGAAGATTTTGGGTAATTTACCTCAGACACCACCCAAAAAAAAAACAAAGAGTTGCAGAGAATGCTATTTCAGCAATTTTGAAAAAAAAGAAGTACAATGGGCACGCCTGAATTTATTAGAGCTTTAGCGTTAAGTACTCGTATATACTAACTAATACTGACACATGTGCAAATTGATTAATTTCTGAAAAATACCACTAATATTTAATACCACTTAGGTACCAAGACAATCTAATATATAAAATTCTCGTGTCACAGTTTTCGTTGCCATACTCCTCCGAAACGGCTTGACCGATTTTGATGAAATTTTTTGTGCTTATCCGGTATCTATGAGAATCGGCCAACATTTATTTTTCATCCCCCTAAATGTTAGGGGTAGTCCACCCCTAAATAATTTATAAGGCAAAACAACGTTTGCTGGGTCAGCTAGTTTTTTATAAAGATCAGTCTTAGATTTTGTGTTAAGTACTCATAGAAAAAAATGTACAGTTGAGGTACTAATATTTTTGATTGTTACTTTGTTAATAATAATATTAAATGATGATGTAGACACCGATTTGTTGATTTTATTTAATTACTGCTTAAATATTTTTCTGTACACTTTATTACTAAATAGATCGAAATCACAAGCATTCGAGCGTATGAGGCAGTGAAAATGTTTTTCGAAACAGCGTCTTTCGCGAGTACTTCATTCGAGTCCATGAGCTTTCAAACCTGTGAGGCAGTGGAAAAATAATTCGCAACAGCGTGTGTCGCAACAGCGGCGTTCGAAACAACATAGGGGACCCATATAAAGTGTAATGTGTAGTTTTGTGTGTGTACTGTCGTTTGTTTTAACATAATATTCTGCATACCTTAACTTTGGTGTCTTCTGACCTTCATGGTTTCTACGTGAACAAGGCGGCCGCGGAGCGATAGCGAACAATCGAGGGTAGATAACCGCGTTTTAACGAAGTAATAAGAGACAACTGCATTTTTGTGATTGACGTCGTAAGAAAAATAATTATAATTCATATTGAGAATATCTATATTAGCGTATTCACTATAAAATCCCCTTTTAAAAACACTTTTATGTACTACGCATATTCGTGACTATTTCATTAAAATACAAACAAAAGTAAACATTTTTTTCAGCCATGCACTAGATCGTTGGTATTTTCAAGTTTGTATGCTATTTCTTTTACAGTTATTTTGCTATTTGGTTATAAAAATTGACATACCGTCAATGATTTTCTATTTGCATTATTAACCCCAACTCCTGCCAAAGGATACTAGATCCAACCCATAAAATCTACTACAAAAGTAAATTAAGCCCTTAGTCACTTTTTAGTTTAGTTATTTTGCTTACCTGTGTTTTAGCGTAGTAAACATATCAAACAAGGCAAGTTAACGGCGTTTTTAAGTTTTCCATCTCGGTATCCATAAATATTAGAAAAATACTGCTTAGACAGAAATAAAGAAAATACGAAAATCGACCAAATGCGAGTTAACGAAATTATTGCTTGTGGATAGCAGAAATAGTATCCTATCTTATAAATCCTTTTAACCGTTAAAACGTGAAAATATAACAGAGAGACAGATAATAAATACAAAAAATCTTTCAATTTTATAAAGCCGGTTTTCATTATTCCAATTGTTCAATTAAAAAATCATAATAATTAATTTTAATCCTACTAATATTATAAATGTGGTAGTTTGTATGTTTAGATGGTTGGATAACTTGCTACTCAATCACGCAACAACGGCTGGACGGATTCGGACGAAATTTAGCGCGCAGATAGTTAGTAACCTGGAATTACTTAGAATATTTATTATCCTGATAATAAGTTTCCGTGGGAAAACGACCGAAACGCAGGCGAAGCCGCTGGTGGAAGCTAGTAGTATCATAATTAATTTGAAATATTCTGCCGCCGCCATTGACAACGTATCGGTATGATCATAGTATAATAATATTAGTTTTTTCCAGCGGGTTCACCCGCGTCTTTATACATTTAAACCTTCCTCATAAATCACTTTGTCTATTGGTGAAAACCGCATGAAAATCCGTTCAGTTGTTTTTGAGTGTATCGTGAACAAACAGACAGATAAATAGACGCTGCAGGGGACTTTGTTTTTTAATATTTAGTGACAGGTAATACTAATTATTCAGTAGAGACAGTCGCTTTTTTTCACTTCAACATTTCCTAAACAGTTTTGTACTTTTTTTTTCATATTTTGCTGACAGTGTTCTGGTTGACTGGCTAGTCAACCACCAACACAACACTGTCAGAAAAATATCTATTGTTAGAATTTCAACATTTGAGTACAAGTTCCAGACATAACATCTGTTCTGAGAAACACTCCACTCTGATATTACGTGACAACTCGTTTTTTTATGTTCGAGTTTTTCTCACCTGATATTCACGGTACGAAAAAGATAAGTACAGAAGAACACACACATAAACACTTAGGTACATATGGATAACTCAAACGAATGCTAGTCGTAAGAGCTCTTTCAGTCGTACGAGTACCTGGCGTGTCCATGAGTGCATAGTCTTCAACTTTTGTAGCTTCTGAAGCCCTGGCACGAACGCGCAACGTAGGTTAAAGTAACGTAGATTCGAACGATAAGTGAATCGAAAATACAACTATCCTATACAAGGTTTAAAGGAATGCATGATTGTAAAAACCCACCTTAGACCAAATGCAAAAGTTTCAGGAAAAAAATAACTGGACATATTTTTGTTTTTTACTATTTTTATTAAAAATCATTTAAATATGGTATGTTAAAAACTGGTCGCATAAATGATACATATATTTAATATAATTTTTTCAAGTTTTGGGATGAGCTGGGTTTTTGCAATCATCTTGTACAAGGTGTGTTTTTATAATCAAATTCTAATTTGAACGAGAGTTTCATAATGTTTATTTGCATTTTATTAATCTAATTCTTCATCTTAGATATTTTCATTTGTAGGCCTACAATATTGTCCCAGAACTTTACTGTTTCTTCTTCCGGCACAAACTGTACGCATTTTTTCAGGTCTTCCATCTTCTTTGCATTCATGCAGAGCTGCTTTGGTCCATACGCATCTTCATTTGGTAGCTGTACGAGAACCTGTGGCCTTATCTTCAACAAAAATGTATGCTTTATCATCCCATCAATAAATTCCTGCGTTTTTACCGGCACGTCACTACCAATCTTTTTGATGTGAGATTATGGAACTTTTAGATACCGAAGCTCACTTTCTCCGTTCTCAGAATACGCCGATCTTTTGTCTCAAGGGATTGTTAGACAAATAAGAAGTTAGGTTCCAACTAGATATTGATTGCATTTATCTGTATATATTACTAGAAGTCTGAAGGAACAAAGTAAATAAAATACATTATATTATATGTTAACATTCAAATCACACGTTTATTCTCATTATCATGATTTCTCATAAAATTTTCACTTAAATTACTTACAATACTCATTACTATAACATGTACCTAATTGCTACGTAAATTATACTACTAGCAATAGCTACACTATAGGATCTAAAATTTAAAACAAAATAACGGCCACAGTTTAAATCATAGTATGATATTTTAAAGAATAGTTATTAAATCAGACTGACTTACAATAGGTCCTCCACTTGATACTATATGACTTGTTCTCTTGGTGGTCCGTGCTCGAATGCCCCCAGGGCTCCGATGATCTCAACCTCGTTAGTGAGCGTTAAAATCCACGGACAAAGAAAACTAACTATCGTTGTCAATTGACAGGCAAAGGAAATGTGGCTATTCAGCCAATATGATTTTAACAAAATAAAAATTATGTAAACTAAATGTACTTCTTGTGGCGAAGTGATGAAATACAATTTTAATTCTCTAACAGACGGCCGTCCTGAGAAAGCAATGGCCCCATTTCTTTCCGGCCATTCGAAGATATTTGTGTGTCTCTATACAAAGTAGCACTTATTTGACACAACTTAAAATACCTTAATAAATTTGTAGACAAGTTTAAAAACTAGTAACTAGTACAACGTAACAAATAAAGAGAGATAAAAAAAAAGTTATTACTTGTAACTTAACAAAGATCATTCAAAATATAATAACGTAACTAATACATTGAGTTTAAAAACTAGTGACTAGTACAAAGTAACAAATAAAGAGAGATATAAAAAAAGAATGTATTACTTGTAACATAACAAAGATCATTCAAAATATAATAACGTAACTAATACATTGTATAATCAGTTCCAAATAAGTATAATACTTAAAGTAATATGTACACAAATCGGGGTGATCCCGTTAAAGGTCTTAAAAATCATTAAAAGAATAGACCAACTAAAACAATACCTTCTAACTTAATAACAAAAACCATGAAAATATCATAACTTAACTTATACATTACGTATTTATTCTTGAAGTAGTTGATTGAATAGGTACAAAAATAAGGGTGATCTCGTTAAGGGGCATCGCACACATCAGCCTAGTATTGGAGCATAATTACCTCGCCTCCTCTGCACCTTAGCAGGATGATTGGGAATCATTACCAAATCATCTCTTTGAAAGAATTTTGGTGGAGCCCTACCGCTATCAAATTTCTTTTTCATATATTGTTGACTCTTTTCGGTGTTCTCATGAGCAGCCAACCGTATTGCATCTCTAGATGAACCCGATTCAGAGGTATCGATTGAATCGGCTAGTTCGTTCAAAATAGGACCTTCCCCAGGACAGACTGTGCGACGTCCGAATACTATCTCAGAAGGAGATTTGCCTGTAGTTTTATTGATTATGTTATTTAAACTCCACTGCAATTTACCTACTCTGACATCCCAGTCGCGCTCCGCCTGATCATAATTGGTCGCAGCTAAAGAATCGAGAATTGTACGATTATATCGTTCAATCTGCCCATTGGCTCGTGGTGTTGCTACAGCATTCAGTACATGCTTAGCACCTATTAATTTAACAAAGCTTGTGAATGCCGCTGATGTAAAACTAGTACCACGATCGGTTATTACTACGTTTGGACTACCTATTACGTCAAATATTTCCTGCAAAGTTTTAATAGTAGTTTTTGTTTTTACATCTTTAACTGGTCTTATAAAAATAAATTTACTGAAACCGTCAATTACACCGAGTATGTAAGAATTCCCCCGTTTGCTCCTAACAAATAGTCCTAGATGGTCCATGTGAAGAGTATGAAATGGGACGTTACCTTTGGGGATTGGATGTAAGTAACCAGTGGGTTTGGTAGTAGATGCTTTATTGTATGCACAATTAAGACATGCTTCCACGTATTTGCGAACGAATCGTTTCATTTTTGGGAACCAATAGTTTTGTTTTATTTTATCAAGAGTCTTTTCGACCGCAAAGTGCCCCATCTCATCATGGCATAACTGACAAATACGCCATCGTGCCCCATTAGGTACAACCCATTTTTTTTTGATCCCCCACTATCCTGTAGATCTTGTCATCCTGAAGGAGGAAATTTGTGTGAATATCCTTAACCTCCTTTTTATTACTTTTTAAGATCAATTTGCTGTGTTGCAGTTTAGGGTCAGTCATTTGAACAGTTTGGAGCCAGTCGGTGGTACTGATATGCATGATATCATACTCCCTACCATCTAACAGTTCCCGCGAGTCTCGATAAGCAATAGGATTTCGGCTTAACGCGTCAACATGTTTCATGTTGTCACCTGGTCTGTACTCAATGCTGAAATCATATTCTTGTAATAATAACCACCATCGAGCTATCCGTGGCATTAAATCACGCTTTGTTAGGGTAGTCCTCAATGCGTTGCAGTCCGTGAACACTTTGAACGGTATACCAATTAAATAAATGCGAAACTTTTTCAGCGATAGGACAACCGCAAGAGTCTCCAATTCATAGGAATGTAGGTATTCTTCTTCTTTAGTGGTTTGTTTGCTAAAGTATGCTACCGGCCTGGGAGGAGATTTTTCGTCAGGCCTTTGAAGTAGAATTCCACCTACTCCTAATTTGCTAGCATCGCAATGTACCTCAGTTATGTACTTTGTATCATACAGAGCCAAAATGGGACGTTCGATTAACTTAGTTTTAATTGTATGGAATGCTTCCTCTTGGAGACTACTCCAAACCCAAGGGATATTTGCTTTTGTAAGAGAAGTTAAAGGTTTAGCTATACTTGCGAAGTTGGGAACAAATCGTCTAAAAAAACTAGCGAGGCCAACGAATTGACGGACCTGATGGACGCTGCTTGGTGTCGGGAATAAAGCTACTGCCTCAGTTTTTATACTACCGGGCCGCAAGCCATCTGTAGAGATTTCATATCCTAAGTAATCTAGCTTCGTTTCAAAGAAGAAACATTTGTCAATATTTAAAGTCAATCCGGCTTTACGAAGGCAATTAAAGATCCTCCTTAACTTTTCCATACCTTCGTCTACGTCAGTACAGGGTGACAAGATGTCATCCATATAGGGCAAGGCTAGGTCGAATCTGTCCTTCCCTAGGGTTTTATTTATCATATGTTGAAATACAGCTGGTGCGTTGACCAAACCGAATGGCATTCGCATATATTCGAAATGACCGTCAGGAGTTACGAACGCTGTTACATGAGTCGAATCTTGCGCCATTGGAATCTGGTAGTAGCCTGATATTAGGTCTAAACTCGTAAAGAATCTTTTGCCGTTAAGTCTATCTAGTTGGTCATCTATCTCAAAATAAATATGGACGTTGGTGTAGTTACTTTGTAACTTGTATATGAAACAAACTTTTCCTGGCAACTTATCAGACGCCTGCGATTCTTAAGGAGTTATGGTTAGATCACACACAACATTTTGCCATTTTTGGTTTAGGTTTCCCATTGCCATTCATTATGAATGGCAATAGACAGGCGAGCCAGGTCGTCTATGCTAGAAATTTCAAAACGTGATCGAATCAGGAATAAACAGATCCGCAATGGTATTTGAGAGTAGCGCATTACGGCAACAAATAAGGTTCAAAACAGCGATGCGTTTGATCTTAGTTGAATCGAATGACCACCAAATAAAAGTAATTTTGCAGTTTTAATTAAATCCTACTAATAGTAAAAATGTGAAGAAAGTTTGTATTTTTGGATTTTTGTTACTCAATCACGCTAAAACGGCTGAATGGATTAACATATAGGATACGTTTTATCCCGGCAGTATGTTCCCGTGGGATAACTTTTCACCTCCACGGGGGCGAATCTGCTGGCAAAACCTAGTTATACATAAAAAAACATGTCTTTTGATGAAAACCGCATTAATATCCGCTGCGTAGTTTTAAAGATGTAAGCGCACAGACACCATAAGCCACTTTGTTTTATATTACTTTATGTAATAAAGAAGATACAGGGTACATGTACCAATACACCTAACTGGGTGACAACAAACTGAGCGTTTTACTGTGTCCTACGTTTGGGCAGCGTCAGAATTTGGAACTTCAGTTGGAATAAATAACGTATGGTCCACCTTGTTTGTTTTCATTATTACCTGATTGAGGTTTCAGAAATACAACGCAACGGTTCATTCACCTTGCGAATGGCCAGTAATGGGTAGTTCACCGTCCGGTAAGGACCAGGCCCGTTCGACGGCGCGTGGTGTTCCACACGTGCCTCAAAGAGATGTCAGCACCAACGGGTGGGCTAGCGCCGCTAGGGCCGATGCCTGTCAGGGGTCCGGGTTTTTCGAAAGAGATACTGTGGCCCCTGGCACACAGGCAACTGAAGGAACACGGGCGGGTTTTAGTCAGTAAAAGTATGACACGCCCTCCAACTCCACCGAGAGCTAGAGAAGTTCTTTGATTTCCCACCCTGAAAAAAAAAGAAAACAGTTCATTCATCAAATTAACGCGCCTAGGAACGTACCCTGAAGATTAAAGGGCAAGTGCGTAACACAATAACAGTAGGAATGGCTTTCATTTTGTCAGTTCAACAACATTCATTGCGTTGTTTACGTAGTTGAGCAGAGAAAAAAAATCAGATTCTGATTATTAATATTATAATTTGCACAATCAGGGTGCTAGACAAAGTAACAATCTATCAGTGAAAACGATAATGGAACAGTAAAACATGCACTGGATTGACTTATCGTACCGAAAACCATAGTTATTTATTTCAATCCCGTTGAAAGCCGTTGTAGAAATACAAAACGATGAACTGGATTCGGGGGTGTCTGCATAAACCGAGTAGACACGGTAGTATGAAACAATAGGTATCCTGAACTAGAAAATGGGTATAACCTTTAATAGTATGAAAAAAAAAGATGACCATGACTTTGTGCTTTATTTACACAACTATATGTATTTAACTATAAGACAATATATAATAAGTTAAGACAGTTTTCTGTCTATTTTGCCAAAATAGCCAGCAGTCTACCACTTGTATTTGTACAAATTAAGTTGCTTTTTAATGTTAATAGCTTTTAGTAATACATAATATAGTTTACATAATATTTATTAATTTTCTGAAGTTCCTGAAGAGATATTATTCGTGTATGCAATATATTTTTTTGTTGGAATTTCAATTGGAATTTGAAATTTTGTTCCCCACAATTACTTAATTCGATATTGACAAAAATGTAGTTTATTACAAATATTTTTTTTCCGAATTACTAATATGTACCTAAAACAATTGAACAAATATACAGTTCTTTATCATTTTAGTGAATAACAATAGCCTTCTTTTCTTTGGTTCCAATTTCAAAGGTCTTCAAAATAGTCAAATATTCTTGAGTCTTTAAACAAGACCAAGTCACATGACAATTTGATTTTAAGAGGCCTGTGTTTAACACTCTCAGAAAAAATTTACAAGTTTTATTTTGTCATTTAACCAGGATACTATATTGAAGGTATACGTAAAAAACAAAAGGGAAACATACAAAATCCAAAAATATTATCTAATAAAAAAAATATTTAGTTTGTTTTCAATAACCAACAATTTAGTTAATAATGCAGAGAAGGAAAACCATTGGCATTTTATACATCAATTTTCATTATAGTGTTGATTTACAAGAAAAGCACTGAATAGTTTAACTCCCATTAGGCATATTTACAGTACGTTTCATTGC
This sequence comes from Polymixis lichenea, assembly GCA_949091785.1. Lineage (NCBI taxonomy): Eukaryota > Metazoa > Arthropoda > Insecta > Lepidoptera > Noctuidae > Polymixis > Polymixis lichenea. Next base: position 24,887,613 of record OX420939.1, read on the forward strand.
AGTAACAGACAAGTTTGCAACCTGCACATCATCTCCTAACCTGAGTATAACATCGGCATAGGGGAAGTAGCGGCTGGAGAAAGTCAATTCACCATCTCCACAGAATAACTCAATGGAACTCGCGTCCATAATGATGTTCCACTCAAGTTTGTCAGTAGCAGGCCTCCAGTCTGTTCTACGGACACCATCTTCACCACCACGATCGAGTGTTACCTTACCATTCAGTGAATCATAACTAATTGAAACACTCGCATTTGTGGATTCAATAAATAGAGTAAAATTTCGCAGCTTTGGTGCTGTTATTTTAATTTCACCAGTCTTATCTTCCAACTGAACGGTGTGACCACCTTGTGCCTTCCCACAGAACAGTGTGCGACCACGGGCAACATAAATCTCTTCAACGGGTTTCTGGATTAGTCTTAAATTTTCCGAGAGGGATAAAACTCTCGGTATTGTCATTTGACCAGACCAGCCATCGTCGCGCTCAGGATAAATGTTGTCCCACATATTACACCATGCTATTACTAATCGACGATCTTTTTTGTCCAACATTGTTTGCGGTGCATAAAAATCATGTCCATGATCCATTTCTTTGATTTTAGTTTCACGAGTAAACGTTAAAGTATCGTAATCAAAAATACCAACTACATAAACAACCTGAAATAGATTATTGTAGTCATCCCCGTCCTTATCCATACCTTGTGGTGAAAACAATAGTACATAATGTCCGTCCAACTCGAAGAAATCTGGACACTCCCACATGTGACCTTGAGAGCCATCCGACTCATAAATAGTTGTCTCCTCCTTCCAAGAAATTAAATCCAGTGATGAATAAAGTAATACTCGTCCCCGAGTACCATCATCGAAAGAATTTCCCAATACCATGTAATAACAATCACCATGTTTCCATACTTTCGGGTCTCTAATATTCGGTTGATGTTTATCTGCTTTGATTATAGGATTTCCTGCATATTTCGTGAATTTAACTCCATCAGTACTTGTGGCTAATGCTTGACGCTGCTCGTTATCTGGAGTCCCGCCAGGATTATTCTTATTTGCCGTATAAATTACATACATTGTTTTGTTTACAATTATAGCACTTCCCGAGAACACTCCATTCCTGTCATAAGTTTCGTCTGGAAACATTGCGATTGGTAAATGTTCCCAACTCATTAGATCTGAACTCTTAGCATGTCCCCAATGTGCAATACCAGGCTCCTGGCTGGTTTTAGGGTTATGTTGATAGAACAGGTGGATAAAGCCTTCAAACTCGCAGAAACCGTTGGGATCGTTCATCCATCCACATAGCGGACTGATGTGGAACCGCGGAAAAAAGGTATCACTAACTTTACCAGCCGAGCATCTGTAAGAAAACAGTGCTATTAGCAAAAACTTTGTCACAACTGCTAACATAGTGCGCGTCACTAGAACAGATGCGATGACTGAGCTCTACCGTCTGAATAGTTCATTTCCACCATCGTGCTCATTTTATATGCTACCGTAATGGCATGTCGCATCCAGTTTTGTCAATTTAATGTAAACTTGAAGAAATTTATTGTAATCATTTTCGTAGGAAATTGTTCAGTTTAATTGTCTGCCTGTGCCATGTAATTTTAGTTATTTTGTTTAAATTTAAATTGTAACACGTATTTGTTCAAGATCATGATCGATGTTTACTTCTTTCAATATGAGAGCGAACTGTGAATGATTGGCATTTTACGCAATGGATTGTATTATTAAAATCTTGGCCTAAAAGTTGACTAAGATCATACCGGTCGGTAATAACCTACCTTTTAACGTAAGGTAGGTCTGCCCGTATGCTCCACCGTGTCCTCAGGGCGATCTTTGCAGTGGAAACACCCGGGCGTTTCCTCCCGCCTTATCCGAAACAGAAACCTGCCGAAACAACCGTTTCCGGTGAGGAACTGCGTCGGGCGGAAGTTGAGGATGCCATTTGTCGGCGCTTCTCACAGGATTATTTATCAATGAGAGCCGAAAGTCATTACTTTCGGCTTTATTTTGTTAAACACTCGTGATTGTTGCTTTTGTGAACAGTAACGTGAACAGTAGGGATCAAAAATATTTTCCAAGATCTGTATTTACCCGTATTACTCATAAAAAAATAACAGTGAAGCATTGTTGTGTGGTTGTTTAGATCTAAAAAGACGTTCAGTCAGATCACACGTTATTATTTTCGTGATGTTGTGATACCTAGCTACGTGCGGAACTGCGGACTGCGAATAAGAAGGGTGTTATCACTGTGGAGGAAAGGTAAGTTTTAAATTTTATATAAACAACTTCAAAATAAGTACATTATTATTATAGTATCAGATGCTGCAGCCAGGGTCATGTTTTCATAACGGTACTCCTCAGCACTTGATAGCATCGTCTTCAAAATGGCATACGCATTAGGTTTATCTAGCAACACTAAAATAATTACCAGTTTGTGCTAATGCTGCAGCCAAGGTTGTTTCTTTATGAGGTAACTCCTCAACAGATCGTATTAAAATTTGGCATACTCGTAATATTTTATTTCACATGAGAGTTCAAGTTGGGCCGCCGTCGTGAACGGTCGCGTCTGCCCGCGCGCAGCAGATGTTGACTTACTTGCCAGACTTCGAAATCAAACCGAGTTTTTTGTGCGTCTCCGTCTGTGTCGCAATTTGTTATATTGGGTAGTATAAAACAAGGGAGCAAAAGTGATGTAAGTGCGCTTCAGCCTGCAGCGAAGACTGGCTGCTGGAGGACGAGTGACACGGCTGACCCCTGGCGGCTAAACCTGGTGAGATCGTTCCTAATATTTCAGGGATTTGTTCTATAAAACTGAGAACGACCGGCCGGCCGGTTCGTTGTGGGCCAGTGTGTTAACACTATACATATTAGGGCGGCACAAACTAATTTACGCTATTATTCTAGCGCAAAATACGGTACCTAACGCTCTAAACGCAGTACCTAAAGATTGTATTATTATAACTTGTAACGCCACGGTTACCGAAATTCGAGTCGGCCCACGGCCCATATGTGCTGAAGTGTACAAAAAAGTTACCCTTAACTCTTAAGTTCGCATAGCACGCTTTTGTTCAACAGATTAACCAAAAAAAAAGGTCAAGTCAGCCTCAGCCCCTTTGCACGTGTCCTGGACTTGCACTAAGAAAGAAAGAAAGAAAGAAAAGTGCGTTTATTGGCATTACAGCTTATAAAATCTTAAAACTATAAATAAAACACAACAATGTTATTAATGCCAAAAGGGCCTCAGCTCAGCATAATGTCAAGTGGCTACACAGTATGCACCACCTGACGCTGATTTTCAGCTGCAACCCACGAGTACCATACGCTCTAAGTACATAGTGAAGTGTGTGTCCGTAATAATAAATGAGTAGAGTTAAAAATAAATTAAAATAAAATAAAGAAAATGTTGTGGCATACATGTGTTTGAGAGTAGGCGTTGTGTTGTGTTGACTGAAAAACTAGAATAAATACCCAATATTTGCATATCTACAATGAAATAATAAATAGAAAGTACCTACCTTTAAGACAAAATCGTTTGACTGCGTTGTCCTTCTTAACTACGAAATAGATTTTCATGAGGTTTTCGTTTAATAACAGTTGACGAATAAAAATTAAATAAGATTTGAAATTGAACAATAATAAAATTGGAAAGTAATAAAAGGAATAAATTATTTTAAATGGCAGATATATCGGCTCTAACATTTTCGTAAACTTTTTGATGCTTTAGAAGAAATATTTTTAATTTCAATTTGAAAGTCGAGCAACTTTCACTAAACTTTATGGGAGGAGGGATATTGTTCCAGCATTTGGTAGCTGCGTAACGGAAACTACCTCTAAAAGCCGCCGACTTGCGCTGTGGGATGGAAAGTTGTTGGGAACATTTTCTTCCCTCACCGATTTTGTGTCTTCTTGTCCACGATAGTCTTTCATATAAATAAGAAGGGGAGTGAGACTTAATAACACCAAAGAGTAGGCTCGCCAAGTGCAGTTTACGTCTAGCTTTCATTTTTAAAATGTTGTGCTCATTTAAGAAAGGTGTAACATGTAGGAAAAGGTTCCCTAAAGGGAACTTTAAAACAAAACCGTGCACAGGCGTTTTGAAGTCTTTGGATAATTTTTTCAGTTTTTGACAGCAGTCGTTGGCCAAACACTGCGTCCGCATAATTTAACTTTGATAAAACCAAAGACTCCACCAGCAGGACTCGCAATTCTTCACTAAGATAGGGACGGGCTTTGTATAAAATCTTAAGTCTATAATAGCAATTACGAATAGACTCGGACACGTGTTTGTGAAAACGAAGTTCCGTGTCCATGATAAGACCTAGATTACGTGCTTCGTAGACCCGTTCAATAGGCTCCCCCATAACAGTGACACAGCCGGCACAGGGTTTAATTTTACCTAACTGGTTCTCGGTTCCAAAAAGCATATACTTGGTTTTTGTAGGATTCAAGGCAAGCGTGTTGGCATTCGACCATTGCACTATGTTTTCAAGATCGGTATTAAGATCATTTAATGCTTGTTCATAGTCTTCCGGCTTAAATGATATATAAACTTGTGTATCATCGGCATAAATGTGGTATTTGCATTTATTTATATGTTTTATGACATCGGCGCAATACAAAATAAACAATACTGGGCCAAGAATCGAGCCCTGTGGAACCCCCCTTCTTACTGAGCGCTGTCTAGAGACAACTGTTGAGCCGTCCGCCCGTCGTATTTCAACAAATTGCGTACGATCGCCAAGATAGCTCTCAAACCATTTTATGGTATCCACGTCGAATCCATAAAAAGCCATCTTGGATAACAATAGAGGAACGTTAATACAGTCAAAAGCGCGTGAAAAATCAAGCAAGACCAAAAGAGTGCACAACCCATTATCTTGAGCTGACAGGATATTGTCTGTAACATCCAACAATGCCGTGGTTGTACTACGGCCCTTTCTAAACCCCGATTGAACATCTGGAAGGATGTTATTAGTCTCTAAAAAATCAACCAATTGCGCACAAACTACTTTCTCTAAAACTTTAGAGAGTACCGGCAGTATACTAATAGGTCTAAGATCCTTCATGTCCAATGCATTAAGAGTTTTCGGCAATGGGTGCACCTTGGCAATTTTCCATAACTCAGGGAAAGTTGAGGATGTAACCGATGTATTTACTACAGCTGTCACGGCGTCTAAAGTTACAGGAAGTGTCAGTAAAATCATATTTATGGTAAAGCCATCGCAACCTTCAGCGTTCGATTTAATAGTAGTCAGTATGTTCGCGATTTCCTTGCGTGTTGTAGGTCTTAAAGTAAACGTGGAACTATTATTTCGTGCGGATTCAAAATATGCAAGCAACGAATTACTAACCGTATCCTTACCTGGCACATTCAGAAAATGGTCACAAATTTTGTCAGGGTCGTTAAAGTGCAGAGGTAATTCTTTATGTTTAGATGGGAGCAAGATAGACTTTAAATTTTTCCAAAGCACTCTGGGGTCATTTAATTGACTGTTGATTTTGTGTTTATAGTACGCTGACTTTTCGTAAAATAGAGACCTAGAAACAAGTGCCTTCAATTCTTTGTAATATAACTTTTTAGAATCAGATTTTTTGTTTTTTAAAAACACTGCATGTGCTTTATTCCTTAAATGCATCATAAATTTAACATTGTCAGTAATCCAAGGATAACAATACTCCTTAATAACACTAGTTTTTAAAGGTGCATGAATTTCAAATAGAGAAAGTATGTTCGAGTTAAATTTTTTGACCATAGTATTAACATCTTGTAGCTCGGTTAACACTTTCCAGTTAAGTAATTTGAGATCCTGATCGAAAAAATCCTTAATAATGTCCTTTAGCGGTCGGTAGCTTATGGTTCGCGACGGGATTTTAGGACGTTTAAAACTAAATTCACCGGAAATCAACGCGTGCGCACCTAGATCCGGTATTACATCAACTGATACAGAGCGTGGTTTAACATTAGTACAGATGATGTCTATCAGAGAGTTGCCATGCGTAGTAAAGTGCGTGGGTGACTGTACCAACTGTTTAAAACCTAAGCAGTTCAAAAATGAGACCAATTTGTCCGTCTTTGAGTCCGAGTCATTAAGCATGTTAATGTTAAAATCACCCAACAATATCGTGTACTCACATTGACTTAGGGAGTTTAATGAACCAGATACAGCGTCTAGGAAAAGATCAACATCTTGCCAGGGCGGGCGGTAGGCGGTTCCTATTGCAAGCTTAACCCCGCGAACAGAGAATGTGATCCACATCTGCTCAACCGCGGTGTGCAATGGGCTAGCAGAGTACGAGTGGCTCCGAACGTTAATTCCGTGTTTGATATAAAAACCAACTCCACCGCCACGTCCCTTCTTGACAGATAATGGGCGCGGTATATGCCGTAGCCTATATCCAGGTACGGAGGGCGCGCGCCCTTCTTCGCCTGTTCGCAGCCATGTCTCATTAATGGCCATAATGTCAGCGTCCAAACCCAGCAATGCTGCTATAAACTCATCGTGTTTTGTGCCTAAAGAGCCCGCGTTCCAAAAACCAACTTTAAGGTAAGTTGTAGACATCATTGAAAAAATAATTTAGTAACGATCACTATACATATCACAGAATATACTACAAAATAGAACTTACGGATTGATAAAAGATGTGTGTAACCAAGAGTGTCGTGGTAAATAAATAAAGTGTAGTGTAAGTGAATTATGATTAGGGGCATATAAAAAATATATAAAAATGGTCTGGCACCGTGGGCGGGGTAAATGATAAGTACATGGCAACCTAAATAACTTAAGATACTAACAAGATCACACTGGCAGGAACGTGTATAATGTATTGTAGTATTTATCGTAAAAATAGCGAAGATCAAAATGCATGTATTTAAAATCGACATGCAACAATAAAACAAGAATTGGCTAGACAGTAAACAAATAAAGGAATTAATTTGATCATTCTCACTTGGTACCGCATAATTCGACATTAAAACATAAAAGAAGTTGATAACTATTGTTACTTTAGACAAGAACAAACCTACTGAGTGTGGAAAAAACGCGAGATGTCCTTTTCCATTCGGATGTGCACAGCCGACTTTCCCTCTTCTTTGCGCGCAAGTATGCGGCCATCTTTAGTCCAGGTGTACTTCCATTCCAGGCGACTAGCAGCTTGACGAGTCTCGTAGAATAATTGCCTGTTAGTTTTAGTTAGGCGCTCATTGAGATAGATGCGGTGTGGCGCTCCCGGCACTTCGATGTCAGCAGTTGTGAGGTTTCGGCGGACGCGCGCTGCACTCAGCAAATTATCACGCGTCACGCGTCTTGCTAGACGGACAACGACGATTCGAGGGCGGGTCACTTCGCCTTCGGAGTGGTCACGTCGTACGTTCCCAACACGTTTAGCAAAAACGATGTCCTGTTCTTCGAGGTTAATCGCTAGTTTCAGGGCAAGGGTGTTAATCAACTGCACCGGGTTTTCCCCACTAAACTCCGTAACGCCAGATAGTTGAACATCGTTAAGCAGTGACTCTTGCTCACGCTCATTTAGCTGCTGCTGGAGTTCCCCAATTGTTTCCTCCAGTTGAATTAAACGAGGGGAATTCGTTGGCTCGGTATTCTCTTCGAGTTCTTTAACGCGGCATTCCAGGGTGTCCACACGATTGTAGCACTTATTCACTTTATCATCAAGACCTGAGAACTCATCTCGAAATTGACGAATTTCATCTCGCAAGGCGTTAACCTCACTGCGGAGGCTACGGATTTCCATCGCTAGACTGATCTCTTGAGTATCCGGTGTGTTACTTTTTATTTCAGGTGAGATGATTTCAGCATTAATAGTGGGGCTGACCACTACTAGACTGGTGGATGAGCTGGACTCCTCTGTTCCCTTCACAGGAGTTTGAGAGTTGTCTTCCCGAGGCACCTTTGCTTTACATCCAGGGCACATCCAGTTTGCCGAGAATGTTGCTGTGGGAGCAAGGTTGACGCAGACTCGGTGATAAAAACCCGGACATTTCGAGCATTTTGTGCCGTCATTCACTGCCAAAAATCTTCCACAAGCTCCGCACTTCGGCATTCTCGATTTTCAAAATCACCAGGTCAAAACAACAACAATCTACAAATTGTAAAGATTACAAAAAGAGCTTGCTGCTTAGCATGGATTTGAACCCGGACCGTGTGGCTCCTACGATTGAGGTACGGCTTGAACTGCACGCGCCGTTTAACCACTTGCAACAAGTGTTCAATTCCTTGACCATGTAGCAGAAAAATGGGTTTTTCAAAATTAGTGACTACAAACAAAAGTGTTTTCAAAAAATAATTTAATGGGCTTAACACTCGATCATAGGATTGTCAGTCAAGATCTCGCCACATATATTTGGAAACATCGACAGGATGATAGAATTTTCCTATCACTTCTAAATAATATAGGTACATGATTTTCTCCCTAACAGCATTCTCTTCCAGGAATAAAGGATAGCAAAATACATAACCGCACAATCCCTACTAATATTATAAATGCGAAAGTGCCTTTCTGTATGTATGTTACGCTTTCACGCCTAAACCGCTGAACCAAGTGTCATGAAATTTGGCTGAGATATAGCCTAGAATATGGAGAGAGACATAGGCTACTTTCATATAGGAACATACGCTATAACCGACTTCCACGCGGCCGGAGCCGCGGTCAGGGGCTAGTTTAATATAACATTTTGTGGTGGCGAAGATATCATCATCGCCTTGTCCGAATACTATCTCGTAAATGTGCACAGAAACAACAGAAACGCACAAGGGTATTCACCTATTGGCGAACTAGTACCCGCCAACAGCGACATCCTAAGTACAACGCTAAAACACCGCAACATGCCAATCCTTATAACCGGTAAAACACACGAGAAGAGCAAGAAAAATCCACGAAACCCCGGCCTCAAACGAACAGCCCCCAATTAGCGAACTCATTAACACCGTGTGAAGAACAAGAAGCAAGCTACTCACACCGTTATCAGTCGTAATCGCAAACGACACTGGATACACAACACCCAGAAACAGACCTTTACCGCAATTAAGCGCACTTGACCAGACCTGTGCATCGGCGCCTCAACACCAGCCAAAGAAAGAAAATCAAATAGACGCTGAACCTTCACGTAGCGGCATTCATATAGCCAACCTACAGGAAACAGGGTTGAACTCAGGAACATACATCTCCACACTGTGATTGGCACCCCTCAAGAAAAACGAGTAACACACACCGGGGTCATATCAAGCACAAACAATGCAACTACGCAGCTCTCAACAGAAATTCTGTATAAATAAAATACGAAGACTGGATAACAAAAAAACTAGCAAATAAAGACATCATCCCAACGAGTAAAGACATCGAAATACCCTGGAACACAATAACGGAGGTTATTAAAACCGACCGCTGCTCAGGAAACTGATTCTTCAGCCAATTTAATAAAGAGACCATCGCTTAGCTCTTGCTAACCTACAAAGCGGGAAACCGGATAATCCAAATAGGTATAAAAATAATGGCAGACAACACTCCAAAAGCTTAAATATCAAGAAGAACAAAAACACGCAGAGCCCGCTTCACCGGACTGGGGACATTTCACACCGGAAAATGCAGGCAAATGCTCGACACGTTTTACACGAACAACAAACAAAACGCCGAAGGAGATCCGCGTACATAAAGGTGTCCCCCAGGAAAACAAAAAAAAAAGGAGCGAGGGCCTTCCAGATACCAAATGTTAAAATAACAAAGCCAAAGAAGTAATGGTAATCATCAATAAAAGCCAAACGAGACAACTCCCGGAACGGACCAAGTGGTAACCGTGGTAACCGAACTTAACAAAACGATGCCCCAAATATAACAGGAAACCGCAACTATACACAAGAATAAAGCCTGGACACAGAATACAGTGCCGGACAAGTGGCTTGAAACCGCGCAGGTACTAATCCCAAAAATAAAAAACTAGAAGACGCGAACGAATATCGCTGCATAATGGTACTACAGAATTTACGCCAGATGCGTAGTAAAAACAAAAAAATAAAAAAATAGACGATGCAATAACAGGACTAGGCAACTACCAAGCGTCCCTTTTAAACAATGGATCAACAGATTACCAAATTTTATGCACGAAAGGGTCCTAGACGAGGAAGGATTTGCAAGTAACCGAATTTACGCTCGCCCTATCGCCCTTGTCATAGAAAACACCAATGTCGACTTAAAGACATTAAGGCATTAGGATAATTATTGCAACGAACTAACAAATCGATGACCAACAGTATAATCAAGGTATGCATGAATGTAAGAACATGCATCAAATGGAGTGGCCAGCAAAGCAATTGGATTATAATTATCAAAGGAAAGGGAGTTAAACGGGGTTGCCCTCACTCCTCTCGCCTTTTTACATCAGTCTTCGACGAAGTCCTTAGAACCCTTAAAGATGCAACCCATTTAATCAAACTAGATCAGGACCGCGTTTCACTCCCCCTGGTGTTGATGAATGAGTATAAGATCGTCCGCAAATGATAATTTGCGGACGATCTTATACTCATTGCAGATGATCTAGAAGGACTAGAGCGCATCTTATACCACACAAAACCTTTACTAAATACCGCAGGCCTCCAAATAAACGAAACAAAAACAAACATTCTAATTAGGGACCCCACAACATCACAGCAAACAATCAACGTGACCCTCAACGGAATAAGTATACCAACAATGGACGAAATAAAATAGCTAGGCACATACACAAGTAGAAAAAGCACAATTAGAAAACGATGCCAACAGGCCACGAGAAACGCAAATCATTACTACCATTCATACTAAAGGCAAAGATGGACTGGAAGTTAGCTAGACTTATGTATCGAAGAGTTATCGTACCTTGTATGATATATGACTTAAAAGTATCGACCCAAGGTGAATAGATTAAGACTCAGAAGATATGAACGAGTTATCATGAGAGACTTGATTAACCACATCAGGAATAAACTAATAATTAAGAAAATGCACCAAATCTTAGACGAAAAAACCGTAACAAAACAGCAGCAAACAAAACAAAACAAAACAACAAAACAAAACAGCAGTTAAAATAACTCTTTTTAGATCCTACTGCACCACACTGTACACATGCAGTCTATGGACGGATTACACGCAAAAATCTTACAGTGCCCTTCGTGTCCAGTTTAACAACGCATTTAGGATGATGATGGGGCTCCCCCGTTATTGTAGCGCATCAACGATGTTTGCGGAAGCCCGTGTAGATTGTTTCTACGCAACAATGCGCAAGCGTAGCACCTCACTGGTGCGGCGCGTGCGGGGGAGCCCCAACAGCATGCTGGCCGCGCTTGCGGAAAGGCTCGATTGTGCTATAGTGACTCATTGTTCTATGCGACACGTAGCACGCGTAGATTGAAATTGAAATATGTAATTTTTATTTAATATGCTCGTTTTGTTCAAATTTTATTTTAAATGTTTCAAATTTAGATTTAATTTAAATTGTGTGTAATTTTAATCAATGTGACTGTGTGTTCTTGTCTTATTATTATGTTCGTGTCCTATTATTATGAGTCTATGTTACTTGAAATAAATGATTTATTATTATTATTATTATTAAAACGCATCAAGAATCACAGGATGTGCTACTTAGCACACGTCTTCAGACGGGATAAACCACACCTATTGCAGGTAGCAATGTAGTACAAGGCCAAATCTAAGAACCTCGGACGACCTATTTACCCAAGGAATGACAATCTAAAACAAGCAATGAAATACTTCGACATGGGAATCAAGTTTTGAAAGGACATGGCTGGAGACAAAACTAAGATCAAGAAAGCGGCTAGCAATATCTACAAAAAACCAGAAACTGTCAGCTGCGAGAACTCAGAATATTACTACGAAAACAACAAAACAGAACATAGCGAAGCAACGGCATAGAAAAGAGCTAAGAAAACAATTGAACGTACCCAAGAAGCCCGACTTGAATCAACATGCCGGCGACGTCGTGAAAAGATGCCCTCCTATAAATAAATACCACCCGTCTCTCCACTAGTCCAATGCTTACTCAAGGATGCATATCCGGTAGGCTCGCAATCCTTTCCTATCCTATGGGCACGTCTACCTGACCATTACCGCGACCCCCGGTCTACTTCTTGATATGCAATGGCCTCTGTAACACCATGAAGCATGAGGCTCCAGGGGCTAGTGCAAATCTTGGGGTTCATTCGATTTATCGAGTCTGGTCAAGCCACGCTGGGATCGGTGCATTTCATATTCATATTCATATTCATACTCGTAATATTTTATTTCACATAAACCTGCAAGGGCACTTATGAAACGTCAGAAGCTAGGTGCATGGTCCCAATTTCTCGCTTCCTATGGAGAAGAGCCGGCAAGAAACTCCACGGTTACAATGTTTTCAAGTTACAGTGATAATAGGTATGGGAGGACAGTGCAAGCTTGTCAATAAGTACCAGGTACTTAGAGGAATGAAAATGAAGAATAGAAAAGCGTCTATAAATTTGTAGATTTATAGACGACGTCTGTAAGGCCTACAACGTTCTCTCATTCACAATATGTAATGAAATGAAATTAAATTAAATGAAATGAAATGAATTGTTTATTTATGTAAGTAGATCTTAAAAGACACTTTTACACGTCAATATTTTGTTGGTCAATATTTTAAAAACTAGATGACGCCGGCATTTCCTAGCTGACTGTTCCCTACGAAGAAAAGCCGAAACAAACTCAGATGTCATGGTCTCTTTTAAAGTCCAAACATTATATTGTTTGAATTTATGTGAGTCTTACAATGTAGGACAATGTCTGGAAGGGCCTTTTGAAGAAAGAGCCATTGCAGCTGTGAGCTGACCTGTCCCAACAGACGGCATGTATGTATAAGTCACCGTGTAGCTCAACCCTATTTTAGGGAGCTCAACGACCCGTCACAAGACGCTACCAGATTTGCAGGATATTTGCGTAGGCCATTTACAAAATACTCAAAACCACCAGACGAGTTATAAAGTCATGTATTCATTCTAACCTGCATAGTACTCACATTCACAGTTCATTTTTTCTTTAAATGTCATCAAAAATAATGTCACGTACATCAATACTAAAATTTAAAATGTCAACAGTATTCTATTAACACTTAGCTTAATATAACAGTTTGTTGCTTGAGGTTACATTGGAGCAGCTTAACTAATCCCAAGCCTTTTATCCAAGTAATCTTTAACTTTAGATAGATAGATAGATAGATAAATCGTTTATTTGGTGCATAAAAAAAGACATAACACAACAAACAAAGCACGATGAGATTAAAACTAATTACATGAAAATGGGATGACATAAGTGTAGTGATGACACTTTAGGCTATGACACAAGTTAACATTCAAATTAAATAACGTGCGGTGGAGTGCAAATGTGAGGTGTGCGTCTCAAAGTTGCACCAAATGGGAGTCCAGCTCAACATGTGTCAGGCAAATGTACCTGACGCTGATATTCTGCTGGATCCCTGCAGTGACCTACGGACGTCGAGCAGATGAGGTTACTACGCGAGTAATTATTATTGGTGTTGTGAAAAGTGGAATGTGCGGAGTAAAATTATGTAAGTACCTAAGTACCCGCAATGTTTAAGTAATGTATTCTACTGTAAAGTTTAGTATTTGGAAGCATTCTTGTTGATGTTTGTGTATTCGATTACTTGATGGGCAACAACGTAGCATGATGGAATTAATTCGTGCTTTAAAGGACACAAACACGGTTGATACAAAGCTAGCATTCCCCGAATTTAATCTTGATTCTCGAGATGCCGATGCCAGAAAAGTACAATACTAACAGTGACGCTAAGAAACCGCGATATGAACCGAAGAAATGTTACAATTGTGGCACTGCCAGGACAGCAGTGTACCGAACAAAACATCGTCGCCTACGTGCTACTACTGCAACGAACCAGGTCACACCGCCACTCGCTGCCCGAAAAGGGACACCAAGATTTGCAGCGGCAACGTAGAGCAACGGGTGAATGCCTGCACTATGAGTAGAGCCACTGATCACCAAGCATTTGAATCCGGTGAGAAATTTTCATTTTGTTTTGATTACGTGCTCTTAACTCTAATAGGACGTATCAGTACGCGCACGATCGTGTGCGTGCTATGCCCGAATGTCACGTTCCATTAAGAGTTGAGTGGCGGACTAGAAATCCCAACAAATCAAATTGAGACAGAATGTGCCGATGATGGCCATGGTAAGTACCACTGCAAGTAAGTGGCACTGACAAGCCTGTGTGGCACTGACAAGATTGTGTGTCACTGACAAGCCTGTATGACACTGACAAGCCTGTGTGGCATTGGACTAGCCTGTGTGGTATTGGACTAGCCAGTGTGGCATTTGACTAGCCTGTGTGGCACTTGACTAGCCTGTGTGGCATTTGACTAGCCTATGTGGCACTTGACTAGCCTATGTGGCAGTTGACTAGCCTGTATGGCACTAACTAGCCTGTTATGGCATTGGACTAGCCTGTGTGGCATTTGACTAGCCTATGTGGCACTTGACTAGCCTGTATGGCACTGACTAGTCTGTGTGGCATTGGACTAGCCTGTGTGGCATTTGACTGGCCTGTGTGGCATGGGACTAGCCTGTGTGTCACTTGACTAGCCTGTATGGCACTGACTAGCCTGTGTGGCATTGGACTGGCCTGTGTGGCATTTGGCTGGCCTGTGTGGCACTTGACTAGCCTGTGTGGCAATACTGGCAATATCCTGTGTGGCAATAGCCCGTGTGGCAATATCCTGTGTGGCAATAGTCCGTGTGGCAATAGCCTGTGTGGCAATATAGTGTGGCAATACCCTTTGCAGCGCTAGCCTATGTGGCCCCAGCCTGTGTGGTAATCTGGTAATTGTTTTGTGTTATCCGATATCTGTGATCGCTCTTTGTGATATTGTGGTGTTTGATTAAAAACGGTCAGAATGACCGAACGTTAAGTTGTTTACTCGCGTTCTTTTACGATTGTCCACAGATGATGACTGATGAGATAAACTGTTCACCCGAGGACGTGTGAAGATGCAGGACGGCCGTAACGGCGCGTGACATTATTAAATAATGAAAATCAGTTAATTTCGAGAGTTGTAATTTATTTTGTTATTTTTTTAATCATTGGTCATTATTCTGTTATTTTAACGATTAATCGATTTGAATTCAACTAAATGGTAATTTTACTTAAGAGTGGGTAACACCGAATGGAGTTGCGTCTGTCATGGCGGGCGACGTCGTGTCAATTCAGTCATTTGTTGACAGCCGTTGCACGTGGTGGTCACTCGCAAACCCATTGGCTCTAAATCGTTAATTATTGCTGCAATCCCTTATAAATTGTTTAAGTCATTTAAAAGTCTGTAAAATTAAAATAGGGAACAGTCAACGCTACAGCGTATTTATTTCAACATTTCCTGAAGTTTAACGCCCACTATGGATTCCCGTGCTGACGAAGTCACGAATCAGCAATCAGATGCAACAGCCCGGCCTTCCTGATATCCCGTTATATATAATTTAGGTTATATGGCTGAAATTATTTTTTTAAGTTTTAGGCCCATTGATGAGTCCTCTAATAAATTGTCATTAAAATCACCACATACAACTATATTTTTGCCCAATTTACCGAGTTTTTGTAACACATCATCCATGATACTCTCAAAGCAACCATAAATCGATGATGGAGGCAATATACATAATAATATACAAAAATACACTCAATACAACAAGCTACTCCAACTCCATACAAGCTATTTGTATAGTCCGCTCCACAGAGATGCTCACAATATCTTAACGTTCTTTAAATTTAAGTTGCTTAGTTAGCAAAATCAAAATCAAAATCAAAAAGTCATTTATTCAAACTAGGCTGAGAGTCAGCACTTTTTGAACGTCAAAATTACATAAGACAGTCCCCCCAAAACGCCCACCCTTCACCACTTCCTAGTGCTTTAGCTGGGAAGAAGAAGTGGCGCAACAAACTCCCCAGCAGCACAGCTGTCTGTTAAGTTAGAAGAACTTGATTCTATACAATAGTGGGTAATTAACATTACGAAACACAAAAACATTAAATTTGCCATATCTCAGCTAGCACAGGCTTATATACCAACAAAACATTGAAAACATAGTACAGGCAAATAAAATAAACCAACACATGAACTAATATAATTATATAACCTGTCAGTAGTCAAGCTAATACTGGTGAAAGAACATGAACATTGTCTTGAGTTAATCACAGCGACCAACAATTATTATCGTTTAAGTAGTCGTTGACAGAATAGTAAGCCTTTGAACAGAGGGTGGATTTAACTTTAACTTTAAACGCATTAAAATTCAAATCTAGCAAAGAAGAGGGGAGCTTGTTATAAAAAGTTATACCAAGACCAACAAAAGAGTTATGAACCTTATGAAGCCGGTGAAAGGGAACACGTAGTTTGTCCTTATTTCTAGTATTAATATTATGAATATCACTGTTTTTAGTATACAAGTGTATATTTTGCCTGATATATAAGATGTTGGCCAAGATGAACTGCGATGCGACCGTGAGAATCCCAATATCCTTAAAAAAATCTCTCAGAGAAACTCTAGCACCTAGTTGGTAAATGGCTCGAACAGCTCGTTTTTGAAGAACAAAAATATTTTGAATGTCAGCTGCTTTGCCCCACAGCAGAATGCCGTAGGACATAACACTATGAAAATAACTAAAATAAACTAACCGAGCTGTATCAACGTCAGTGTATTGTCTTACTTTTCTGACGGCGTAGGCAGCCGAACTGAGCCTTCCCGCTAGGCTTGATATATGTAATCCCCACTGAAGTTTGGCATCTACTGTTAAGCCCAGAAAAACTACCGAGTCTACAGTTTCAAGCACCTCATTTTCTAAGACGATGTTAGGTCCTAGATTCTTAACATTCGGTAAGGCGAACTTGATACATTTCGTTTTCTTGGCATTGAGAACTAGGTTATTTGTGGTAAACCAATCCGTAACCATTGAAAGTGCACTGTTTACGTCGTCAAAATCTTGTCTGTTCCTGTCTACTTTAAAGATAAGAGAGGTATCATCAGCAAACAGCACAACGTCACAGATACTCTTTAAATAGTATGGTAAGTCATTAATATACACTAAGAATAAGAATGGTCCTAGTATTGAGCCTTGAGGTACACCTAACTGAACTGGTAGCCTGGAAGATTTCACACCATTAACATCTACACATTGGTGCCTATTTTGCAAATAAGAACTTATTACATTGAGAGCTTCGTTTTGAACACCGTAATGACGTAGTTTACGCAATAGCGTGTCATGGTGCACGCAATCAAAAGCTTTGGAGAGATCACAGAAAACTCCAACAGCATTTTGCGAGTTTTCCCACGCGTTAAAAATGTGTTTCAGCAGAGCAACACCCGAAACACATTTTTAACGCGTGGGAAAACTCGCAAAATGCTGTTGGAGTTTTCTGTGATCTCTCCAAAGCTTTTGATTGCGTGCACCATGACACGCTATTGCGTAAACTACGTCATTACGGTGTTCAAAACGAAGCAGTATCAACGAGCCATCATGTATTGCATTTTTTCTGCTGAACGAACTACCAACCTGGTGATTACTGAAACTAAACATGAACTGATGGCTTTTTAACCAATGTTCTGTGTTGCATAAAATATCAATGCGGTTATAGTTCATGAATAATTCAATTTCGAGGTCTTTCTTCAACATGCCTATACCATATACAACCTAGTTTCTCTTAAACTTTACCCCTTAACGGCTGGTCCACACCATACATACTTTTGGTCACACAGACTTTGCAGTCTAAGTAAAAATTTTGATCCGGACATCTTCATGTTTCATAAGAATATATGTTCATTAGTTCAGATTTGGATTTTGATTTAGTTTCGTTGTGAACCTTAGTAAGATTAGTCTTATCCAATTAATTATTTGGCTGCGACAAATACGCAGACGTACAGACAGACTTCTGAATTTTCTGGCACTCTGAGATTTGTACTTACTGCTTTGTTGCACAGACAAAATTCTATAAAATTTCATGAATGTCTGTTTCGTGTGGACCCATCATAAGGCGTGAACGTGCTCATAAATGAACAGTTTTAGGGCAGCAGTTTCCAAGGTTCTTTTGGAGGTGGAAGTGGCTTCCTGCATTAAACAAGGTGGCACCGAAGGCGCTATTGGTGGTAGCAACCAAGGCAGTAACGGAATCTAAGTTGGCAACAACTGCCCAGCCCTCTGAGGTGTATCACGTACGCCAGTTTATTCAATTCAAAAAGACGTTGTATTCTCTTTTCAGAAAATTATTTTGCTTAATCTACTGAATCGCGAATCCGGTCGAAGTGGAGGAGCCTGGGGGAAGCCTGTGTCCAGCAGTGGACGTCTTTTGGCTGAAATGATGAATCTAGCCTTAGCTATGAGCTTAGCTTGTTGCATACATTGTTTTATCCACCGCGGCATTTTAATCGTCTTATAACGGCAGTCGACTTCATGTATCTAATGACTACTAATCATTTATTAAAAAAATTAAACGTTTACTGTCAAAATACTGTGAATAATTAAAAAATTAAATCAAAAAACTTTGTGGGTAGACATAGAAGTAACATACATTTTTTTGTGTGCTCTTGTTAAAATAATTTAAAAATATTCATTTATATTTTTTAATGCAATAAATCAGTGAAGTTTATATTAGACCCCCCCACACCCGCTTTCTATTGTTATCAAGTCTGTGGCACTTGTACCTGGTTCACTTTCACACACTAAACATGGACACTAAGCTTGCTGCCAGCTTAGAGGATCTCGAGCAGTTGTTTGGCTCCCGTATGCAGGAATATGAGGCAAAATTACAGCAGGCTACCTCTGGTACCACTTCAGCTTCACCAGACATTGCATCCATTGCACGTGAGTTCTCAGAGTTTAAGCTGTTTGTCTGTCAAGCACTCTCCACATTAAAAACTCAAATTGAGCTGCTAGCTGCTGGGTTCGATAGGCATGAAACCATCATGCGAAGAAAAGTCCTGCTGTTCCATGGTGTTCCGGAGAAGGATAACGAAAAGTTACTTGATGTGGTCCACAACATCATATCCAACCAAATTAAATTGCCAGAGGTATGCAAGGACAAGAATGTTATTCATGTTTGTCATAGACTCGGATTCTCAAAGCAGAAGGCCCGACCCATACTAGTACGTTTCTTCAAAATGGAGCATCGGCAACTGGTGTGGGAAAGTAAGAAAGCTCTCAAGGGTACCGGGATCACCATCTCCGAGTTCTTGACACAAGTTCGGCATCGTGTGTTTGCGGCTGCTCGTAAGCATTTCGGTATGCCAAATTGCTGGTCCATGGAAGGCAAGATTGTTGTTATTTGCCCAGACAAATCCCGCCGGAAGATCGAAACGGCAGGCGAACTTCACGACCTTATTGTCAAATTCCCGTCTTGTTCAGTCGACACCGAGGATTCTGTGCAATCTGAAGAACCTGTATCTCCTAAAGCCGCAGCCTTGGATACTCCCGCTAAGAGAACGAGGAAGACGCGTATGCGCAAGTGACACATTCGTTGTCATTGTTTTTGTCAATCCTTAAAATTCACAACTTCTTAACTTGGCCGTTTTGCATGATAACAATCCTCTCGGGCCGGTAGTTAAATAAGTTATTTAAAACGTCTCACTGCTAATAACTTTACTTTTTACTTTATTATTGCCGGTATGTGACTTTGTTTTATTTTTATGGCTTACGGGTCAAGAGATGTTCTGTCAAAATTGACAATGTGACGAATGTAGCCGGATGTCAGTGTCACTGCTCGTACGCCATTGTGTCGCGTTCCATTTTATGAGTGCGATGTTTTCATTTTATTTTTATTTTGTTTAAATTTCTCCAGCATGATTGATCTTATTTGTTGTATAACTTGGTTAATTATTATTATAAAATTTCTGCCACTATACCAGCGAGTGGGGGAAGTTTTTCTCAAAGGAAAATCTGTAATTGTTAGTGTAATTTGGTTTTTGTATTTACGTTATTATAAATTTACTCTTGTTGTATAGATATTTTTATATTTATATTTATATTATAATTTAGGTATATTCATGAACAATGTAGTTGATCTTAACGACAGCTTCTTCTCGTGCTCTTCTTCTACTAGTTTTGTTAGTGCAGACAGTGATTCTTCCTTACCTCTTACTTTGCATGATAAACTCTCTTCTCTTTTCTCCAATGACCCTACAAATCTGCATATAGCTCACATAAATGCTCAGAGTGTTCCTGGTCACTATTCTGACCTTCTGACATCATTTAGTAGTGCTCACCTGGACGCTCTCCTAATATCGGAATCCTTTTTGAAGCCGTCTCTCCTCTCTTATCTACTCCCCGGCTTCGTCTTGATCCGCAACAATAGGACCGGCAAAGGTGGAGGAGGTATTGCTATGTACTTGCGTGCTGATTTACCCTACAAGGTGGTCAGTTCATCTCCTTCACGGTGTTCTGAGTCGGCTGAATACTTGTTTCTTGAAATTACTGTTCATCACACAAAAGTTTTGCTAGCAGTACTTTATAGTCCTAATCTTCACATTGATTACTTCGATTCCTTGGACTCCACTCTCAGCGATCTTTGCCCCATGTACGAGCACGTTATTTTAATGGGTGACTTTAATACTTGCTTGATTAAAAATTACTCTCGCTCCCTTAAGCTCCTTTCACTTTTGTCTTCTTTCAATCTTCAAGTTTTGCCCCTTTCTGCAACTCACTATTTCCCTAATTCTACACCCTCTTATCTAGATCTTATGATCGTCTCCTCTCCGAATAATGTTTCTTACCATGGTCAACTTACGGCTACTTTTTCTTATCACGATCTCATTTATCTTTCGTATCGTATCCGTGTTCCCAAGCGTAAGTCCCAACTTTTATATCTCCGTAACTACAAGGGCATAGATGTAGATGCTTTGCAGTGTGATGTTGGCAATCTCGACTGGACTCCTCTGGTCGAGAAGGATGACATCGAGGATAAGGTGAACTGTTTTAATGCAACCATTCTCGACTTATATGATCAGCATGCTAGGGGCATGCTGATCATATAAGTCGAGAATGGTTGCGACGTGTCAAAGTAAGGCATAACCCTGCACCATGGATAACACTGCAAATTAAAGAGCTTATGGCTCGCAGGGACAAAGCTAAGAGCAGATATAAGCGCAGACCGTCAGAGCTGAATCTCTCTTATTACAAATCCTTACGTAATCGCTGCAGTCATCTGTGTCAAGATGCTAAGAGACGCTATTTTCACGACCAACTAAATAACCGCAATTCTTCCGACGTTTGGAAATTTCTCAAATCTGTAGGTATAGGCAAGTCACCTGCCAACCAGTGTAAAGATGTGAATCTCAATGATCTCAATAAACACTTCTCTCTCCTTACCTTTTCTCTTGATCCGTCTGTCAAAGCTGCGACACTAGAGAGTCTTGCTAGTTTGCCGTTACCACAATGTTCTCATTTTAAGCTTAGCGATGTTACTGAGGATGACGTTAAAAAATCTATTCTTGCAATTACTTCTTCAGCAGTCGGTAATGATAAGTTGTGCTCAAGAATGATAACTCTCATCCTTTCCTCGTTACTTCCTGTTTTCACTCACATCTTCAACCACTCATTTTCTTCTTGCTCCTTTCCGTCAGTGTGGAAACAGGCTCATATTATACCTTTACCTAAAACTAATAATCCTACTTCATTAACCCACTTTAGACCTATTTCTATTCTTCCATTTATATCTAAAGTTCTTGAGCACATAGTTCATAGACAACTATCACATTTCCTGGCGTCAAACTCGTTGATTTCCCCTTTCCAATCCGGTTTCCGCTCGGGTCACAGTACTGTAACCGCCCTTCTTAAAGTAACTGACGACATCCGTTAGGCAATGGAGAATAAGTCCCTTACTGTTCTTGTATTGCTTGACTTTAGTAGCGCCTTCAACTCAGTGGATTTCGACATTTTACTAGGTATCCTCCAATCTATCAATTTCTCTTCTTCTACTTTAGCCTGGTTCAGTTCCTATCTCCGAGGACGCTCTCAGTGTGTTCGCCTGGAGGAGTCCTTCTCTGATTGGTGTTGCCTCACTGAGGGTGTTCCTCGGGGTAGCGTTCTCTCTCCTCTTCTGTTTCCAATTTTCGTAAACCTTGTTACCACAGTAATTTCCTCTAGTTTTCACCTCTACGCAGATGACTTGCAGCTTTACCGGCATTTTACTGTAGCTGACGCGGACTCTGCACTTGCTGCAATGAACCTTGACCTGGCTTGCATCAGCGTCTGGGCTAAGTCATTTGGTTTGCAAATTAACCCAACTAAATCCCAGGCCATGATCATAGGCAGCAGATTCGTTCGCAATGCGGCTGATGTTGCATCTCTGATGCCTTTATATCTCGATGGCGTTCGCATTGACTATACCGAAACCGCTAAAGATCTGGGTGTAGTTATCGACTCTAATCTTTCGTGGCGTGCTCAGGTCAATGAGGTCAGTCGAAAGGTACATTTCTCATTCCATTCGTTAAAATGCCTTCAAAGTCTCCTGCCTTTGAAGACTAAAATTTCTTTGGCAAAAACACTTATTCAGCCGATTATAGATTATGCCGACGCCTGCTACTTGGATGCTACTGAGGAGCTATTAAACAAGCTTGAGCGCCTGCAAAACCTGTGCGTTCGCTTTATTTTCGGTCTTCGAAAGTATGACCACGTTTCTCACCTTCGCAAGGAACTCAAGTGGCTCCCAATCCACTTTCGCAGGAACACTCGGATTTTGTGTCTCCTCTTCAACATCTTACACAACCCTTCTTATCCTTCCTACCTGCGTGAGCGTTTTTCTTACGCTCGTCCTAGTGACGCACCGTGTAGATCACACCTTAGATCCCTCCTTAAATCCCATCCCCATAAAACTAGTTATTATTCTTATTCCTTCTCTGTACATGCTGTAAGATTGTGGAACTCACTTCCGCCGAGCATTCGTGACTTAAAAACTATATCTCTGTTCAAAAGTCGAGTAAAAGAGCATTACCTTTCCTCTTAATTGTGTATGTATGTATATTTAAGTAAATATGTATGTATATATTTATCTATATGTTTATATATTTCATCATTACGTATTTATTTATGTATATGTTAATTTCCTGCATTATATGTGTAATTATATTTTAGTTTAAGACGTCACATATTCATATTTTCTCTTCTTGTTCTCACACACTATTGTCTACATTTCTTTTTCATTTCTCCTTTCGCAGGTCTGCTGGAAGAAATTTCTAAAGAAATAAGCAGTACCTTTGTACTCTTGTTTAATTATGCCATATCTTGTATGTATTTTACTGTGTGTACATAAATAATAAAATAAATAAATAAATAAATATGACGCATTTTGAAACACCCTGTTATGGAGGTATTTTATGTCGCATACGTTGAGTGAACTACCATAGTAAGACAACTAAAGTGTCACGGTGTATAAAGTAAATTGTTGTTTTCCTACCAGTGAGAAAATGATTCATTAATTAACTGGCTATGCGAGGAAAATAGGGTAGGTACCTAAATGTTGATAAACTAATTTATTTGTTACGGACTTTTTCCCAAAAATAAATAAAGAGTAAATTGTTATCTTTTATTTTCTATACTTTTAGAATTAACAATACCTATATCAGTACAAGTAGTTTTACAACTTGTTTGTTGTTCTATTTTATTCTGAGTATTTTAGGCTCCCGCAGGCAGTCGCAGCACGAGAGTGCGACACAATAGCACGACGCAACAATTTATATGAAAACTACATGGAAATTGATCTAATAGAGTCGCGTCGCGCCGGACTGAGGGACTCTAGTAATTCTATTAACACGCTTTTATTAGCTTCACCTATATGTTTGTAACCGTATTTGTTTGTTTGTACCGGTTCTATCCAAACTTTTTGAAAAAGTAATTAAATCTAGGCTTGTAAGACATTGGAGTAGTCTAAAAATAATAAACCGTAATCAGTGTGGATACCAAAAAAGTAAAGGGACACTAGATGCAATAGACTCGTTAGTTAATAAAGCAGTAAATAAGCTGAACAATAGACTTAAAGTTGTTGGCGTATTCCTAGACTCAAGTTCTGATTTTAATACTGTAGAACACTGCATTTTGATGGATAAGTTAGAGCATTACGGTTTACGAGAAAACGTTTTAAAACTTTTTAGTTCTTATTTGACCAATAGGAAACAGTACGACGAAATTAAATCACTTCGCGAAGGTGTGGAAGAAATTCATAAATCAAAATCAGTTACTGTGACTAGAGGTATTCCGCAGGGTTCGGTGTTGGGCCCCATTGTCTTTATAATATTTCTTAACGATCTAGCTGAATACATTAAAAGCATGCTGACTGAAATATTATCAATTTGCTGATAATACGAGTGCTGTTATTTAAGGTTTTAAAGTGTAAATTAAATGTATTGATAGCTGCTTGTGAAAGCTGGTTTTCCACGAATAATCTTAATTTATAAATAAGACTAAATGTATGATATTTAGATCGACGGTTAGGAACAGAGCTTTAGTAAACGTAGAATAAATTCTTAGGCAGAAAAATGGATATGTTGGAAAGTTTGAGGTTTTTAGGGGTACAAATTGATTCTTTACTTAATTGGAAGCCAGAACTAGATTAAATTACGGATACAATAAGAAGTACCTACGTGTTATGCTATCAGATCTCTGAGGGATATTTTGTCTATTGCCCAACTTCGTACCGTCTATTTTGCTCTAGTTGAATCTAAACTTAGATATATCATTACATTTTGGGGAAACAGCTATAAATATAAAATCAAGGCAGCTTTAACGATACAAAAGCGAACATTAAGAACCATGCTTCGTTTAAACCAGATGGAATGATGTAGAGAGTATTTTGTTAAACTTACAATTTTCTCAATACTCAATACTCAAATACTTTATTGCATTCCATAATGTGTACATATAACAGTTGGTATATTAAAACATCGAATCAATTATGGACCCTGTCGGGCACAGTAAAGTTAATTTTTAACAGGAGAGAGGATGAAGGCGCTTTTTGTTTAGGAAAAAATTAATATTAAATTAAAATAGGTAGTATCATTAAAATAGTATCACTAAAATAGTATCACTAAAATAGTGTCATTAAAATAGTATCATTTGTTTTTATGGTAGTAAGTAAGTATTTATATATTTGGTTTTAAGTTATAATTAGATATTGTTACATTATTTATTGCACGAT
Organism: Polymixis lichenea; assembly: GCA_949091785.1. NCBI lineage: Eukaryota > Metazoa > Arthropoda > Insecta > Lepidoptera > Noctuidae > Polymixis > Polymixis lichenea. The sequence continues at coordinate 24,912,845 of OX420939.1, forward strand.
TTACGTTATTAACACTATAAATTATAATAAAATAAATATTTACAATTTTATTGAATGTTGTAGAATGTTATTATTATGAATTGTGCACTGTTTAGCATATTCATTTTAAATTTACAGTATTTTAGTGTAACAGTGTTGTAGTGTAATTTACAGTATAAGGTAAAAATAGTGTTTATTGTTGTTGGAATTTATCTCTAAAATATTCGTCAATAGTGTAGTAGCTTTTGATTATCAGAAATGGTTTTAATTTATTTATAAAGATATTATTTTTATTTATGTTTTTGATGTTTTCCGGTAAATTATTGTATATTTTAATGGACATAACGAATGTACTAGAAGAGTGCATTTTCAATCGTGAAGTGGGTATGTTGTCTTGCTTACCTGCGTTTTAGCATAGTAAACATATCAAACAAGGCAAGTTAACGGCGTTTTTAAGTTTTTTATCTCGGCATCCATAAATATTAGAAAAATACTGCTTAGACAGAAATATAGAAAATACGAAAATCGACCAAATGCGAGTTAACGAAATTATTGCTTGTGGATAGCAGAAATACTATACTATCTTATAAATCCTTTTAGTCGTTAAAACGTGAAAATGTAACAGAGAGACAGATAATAAATGCAAAAAATCTTTTAATTTTATAAAGCAGGTTTTCATTATTCCAATTGTTCAATTAAAAAATCATAATAATTAATTTTAATCCTACTAATATTATAAACGTGGAAGTTTGTACATTTAGATGTTTGGATACCTTGCTACTCAATCACGCAACAACGGCTGGACGGATTCGGACGAAAAGACAATGCTAGATCCTGCCCCACCTTTTATCAATTTACAGGAAATATAGCTTAATCAAAATTCTCGTATGAAATTACGACCCTTTCTTACTTGTTTGATTGTTATTCTGTTACACTTGCAGATAAAAAGTTAGTAATAAAAAGGAATTTTGAAACCTAAAGCATATTTCCTATGTTTTTCGCAACCATCCGCGTTACTTAGTAACAAGCATACACGTGGAACAAAACGAGTTATTTAATTTAAAAAAGGCATCTATTTATTTATTATGTACTGATTTTATATGTACTTGATATAAATACACACAATAAAAGTAAAAAGTAAAATAATGTTTGTTAATAACTATGTTATATTATTAATAATGTTTATTCCAATAAATCTTTCGCGTTAGTAGGTAGGTAGGTCGTTCGCGTTAGTAGGTAGGTCATTAGGTGTAACGAAACGTCATTGACGAGCTAATAGCAATGTCAAAAAATCATTCATTGACATTCGCTCTATTCGTTTGCCTTTGCATTTTTGTTTGTATTTGACGTTCCCTAATCTCTTTGCGATCACAATTATTACAATTTTATTTTCACGATGATTTTTGCTTTTGTACACTGACTCGAAGTCGCCTACTCACCGACTTTTTGCTACTTGCCACAGATTGTGATCATTGCTTCCATTCTGAATATTCTTGACTTGGTTAACGATGTTGAGGTGCATAAATTGTGCTTGTGCGTCGATAAGATTCTAAGACATGTTGTGTCTTCATTACCATCTGCACTGCAAACTCTTCTCGCAAAATGGAAATCGTTGCTTAAGGTAGCCAACCTAAATGTAGTAATTGTTTAAAGATTTAAACGGAAACAGCAAGTTCTGAAGCATTTAAACATATTTCAGTTGCCACTAGTAATGCAGCAATAGAATGCTACATTTGGCATGCTTGTAAACAAACTTTTATTTTATGGGTCAAAGCTCTATAGAGTTCCTGGCATTGTCTTTTGGCGCGCAGATAGTTAGTAACCTAGAATTACTTAGAATACTTAATAACCTGATAATAAGTTTCCGTGGGAAAACGACCGAAACGCAGGCGAAGCCGCTGGTGAAATCTGGTAGTATCATAATTAATTTGTAATATTCTGCCGCCGCCATTGACAACGTATCGGTATGACCATAGTATAATAATATTAGTTTTTTTTCCAGCGGGTTCACCCGCGTCTTTATACATTTAAACCTTCCTCATAAATCACTTTGTATATTGGTGAAAACCGCATGAAAATCCGTTCAGTTGTTTGTGAGTGTATCGCGAAGAAACAGACAGATAAATAGACGCTGCGGGGGACTTTGTTTTTTAATATTTAGTGACAGGTAATACTAATTATTCAGTAGAGACAGTCGCTTTTTTTCACTTCAACATTTCCTAAACAGTTTTCTACTTTTTTTTTTCATATTTTGCTGACAGTGTTCTGATTGACTGGCTAGTCAACCACAAACACAACACTGTCAGAAAAATATTTATTGTTAGAATTTCAACATTTGAGTACAAGTTCTAGACATAACATCTGTTCTGAGAAACATTCCACTCTGATATTACGTGACTACTCGTTTTTTTATGTTCGAGTTTTTCTCGCCTGATATTCACGGTACGAAAAAGATAAGTACAGAAGAACACACACATAAACACGTAGGTACATATGGATAACTCAAACGAATGCTAGTCGTAAGAGCTCTTTCAGTTGTACGAGTACCTGGCGTGTCCATGAGTGCATACTCTTCAACTTTTGTAGCTTCTGAAGCCCTGGCACGAACGCGCAACGTAGGTAAAAGTAACGTAGATTCGAACGATAAGTGAATCGAAAATACAACTATCCTATACAAGGTTTAAAGGAATGCATGATTGTAAAAACCCACCTTAGACCAAATGCAAAAGTTTCAGGAAAAAAGTAACTGGACATATTTTTGTTTTTTTACTATTTTTATTAAAAATCATTTAAAAATGGTATGTTAAAAACTGGTCGCATAAATTATACATATATTTTATATAATTTTTTCAAGTTTTGGGATGAGCTGGGTTTTTACAATCATCTTGTACAAGGTGTGTTTTTACAATCAAATTCCAAATTGAACGAGAGTTTCATAATGTTTATTTGCATTTTATTAAACTAATTCTTCATCTTCGATATTTTCATTTGTAGGCCTACAATATTGTCCCAGAACTTTACTGTTTCTTCTTCTGGCACAAACTGTACGCATTTTTTCAGGTCTCCCATCTTCTTTGCATTCATGCAGAGCTGCCTTGGTCCATACGCATCTTCATTTGGTAGCTGTACGAGAACCTGTGGCCTTATCTTCAACAAAAATGTATGCTTTATCATCCCATCAATAAATTCCTGCGTTTTTACCGGCACGTCACTACCAATCTCTTTGAATGTGAGATTATGAAACTTTGAGAAACTGAAGCTCATTTTCTCCGTTCTCAGAATACGCCGATCTTTTGTCTGAAGGGATAGTGCAGTCTTTTTGAAATGTTTTACCCACCATTTTTTGAACTCTGTCAAATCCTCTCCGATAACTAAGTGAACTGTGAAAAAATCACTGTACCTGCTCGAAAATGCGTTGATTACTTCACTGAATTCGAATCAGTACTTGAATCTTTGGGTTCGGAGTATGCACATCACATCATCATGGGTGATTTCAACACAAACCTCCTTGCCCAAACCTCTCCTCGTTCCCGAAAGCTCCTCGATCTTATCGAGTCAGCCAGTATGCACGTGCTGCCGCTCCAACCTACTCATCATAACGTTGTGGGCGATGACACCTGGCTTGACCTGATCCTTACCTCGAATCCTTCCCTTGTTTTCTCCCATGGTCAACATGATGCTCCTGGCTTTTCTCATCACGACATGATTTTCCTTTCCTATATCCTGAAACCTCCCAAACCCAAACCCAAGGTTCTGCACAGGCGTTGTTTTTCACGAATGAATGTTGAGAAACTCAAAGAAGATGCGTCTGTGGTCGATTGGGAGCCTATGGCGAAAGCCATTTCGGTTGACGACAAGGTTGCGATCTTCAATGATGTTGTGGTCAACCTTTACGATATCCATGCTCCCGTCAAAAAAGTGAAGTTAAAACGTCCACCTGCACCATGGATGACAAGGGGTATACAGATGGCTATGCGACGTAGGGACCGTTCATTCCGTAAATTTAAAAGAGATCGCACTGATGAGAACTGGACACTATTTAAGGCTGCAAGAAATAGATGCAATCAGATGATACGCAACGCTAAACGCCGCCACATTCTAGATACTATCAATTCTTCCTCTTCTGCTGATATCTGGAAATTTCTTGGAACTCTTGGTATCGGCAAACCGCAACATTTAGACCTTCCTAATTCTATTGACTTGGACGATCTTAACCGTCATTTTTCTACTATTCCCACCATGGATCGTCTCACCAAGCAGCAAACTCTATCCCTAATTTCTGGTCTAACGCGTCCTGATATTAATCCTTTCAGTTTCGTTCCAGTTGAACCGGGAGAGATCTTGAAGATCATTCTATCCATTAAATCAAAAGCGGTAGGATGTGACAGTATCACCCGTTTTATGATTTTAACAATCCTGGATCATCTCCTACCCGCGATTACCCATATTATAAATTTTTCCCTATACACCGGAGTATTCCCTTCCCTGTGGCGCAAAGCCTATGTTCGTCCACTACCTAAAGTTTCTAATCCCTCCCTTCTTACCCATTTCCGCCCCATTTCTATCCTTCCTTTCTTATCCAAAGTACTGGAGGCCTGCGTTCATAAACAATTCTCTAAGTTTGTTCACTGTAATTCTCTTATTAGCCCTCTTCAATCTGGGTTCAGACCCGGGCACAGTACTGTTTCCGCACTCCTTAAAGTGACTGGCGATATAAGGGCAGGACTGGAAGAGACCAAAGTAACTGTACTAGTGTTGGTTGATTTCTCAAATGCCTTTAATACCGTCAGTCACGACATCCTGTTGGCTATTTTGTCTTATGCTATGGTCTCTCCCGAGGCACTGGAATGGTTCTCCTCTTACCTTCAGGAACGTCAGCAGTCCATTCGTGTTGGGGATTCTTCGTCATGCTGGTGTCATTTGGAATCTGGCGTTCCTCAAGGCGGTATTCTTTCCCCTCTTCTGTTTTCTATTTTCATTAATCTCATAACTTCCGAACTTCAGTGTGCGTATCATCTGTATGCAGATGATTTGCAATTATACTGTCATGGGAGGGTTGAAGAACTACCGGAAGCTATCGACAGGCTGAACAGGGACTTGATAGCCGTAAAAGCCTGGTCTGAACGATTTGGGGTAGCAGTAAACCCTAACAAGTGTCAGGCAATCATCATCGGTTTTGTTCAACTTTGCCACCAGTACTCTTCGATGGTACGATCGTTCCATTTAGTGCTGATGTGAAGGACCTAGGCTTGCACATTGATAGTACCCTAAACTGGCGTACTCAAGTCGCTAGGATCAGCCAGAAGATTACTGGAACGCTGCGTGCTCTGTACTGACTAAAAAATTTATTACCAACGAGTACGAAGACAATGCTTGTGCAGGCCTTAATTTTCCCTATCATCGATTATGGTGATGTGTGCTATTACGATCTGAATGCTGATCTCCTCGACAAACTTGACCGTCTTCTCAATTACTGCATTCGATTCGTCTTCAATCTGCGTAAGTACGACCATGTCTCTGCGCAACGGTCGCTTCTGAAGTGGTTGCCCATTCGCCAGCGCAGAGAGCAGAGGGCGTTGACCACCTTGTTTTCTTTTCTTGACTCTCCCACTTCCCCTGGTTATCTAGCCCCCCACTTTCAATACATTTGTGTCAACCACAACAAAAATCTTCGTTCCTCTAACAATCGCCTTCTTCAATGTCCCACTCATCGCACAGACTTTATGCACTCTTCCTTCTTCGTTCAGTCTATCTCTCTGTGGAATGCGCTCCCCCTTGATATCAGGATGGCAACCAACCGGTTATCCTTTAAAGTTAAAGTTCGCGAGCATATTCAAAAGAAGCTGGCAGTATCTTCACAACGATAATGTTTTCCCATTGTTTGTCTTATTTGTTTTATTATATTTATGTGTATTTATGTATGTTTATTTGTGCATATATTTAATTATTTATATAGCATACTTATTTATTGTTAAAAAAAAAAAAAAAAAATTGAGGTATAATATGAGTATATTTAGTTATATTTAAATAATAATTAATTACACCACATATTTGATAGCACCTACCACTGTTTGTCTCTGCATCGCCCAAAGGTTGACTGGTAGAAAATGCCTATGGCATTAAATCCGCCTCTGTACATATATGTGCGTAGAGTATTAAATAAATAAATAAATAAATAATGCGATTAATTCCATAAGTACACTGCACAGCCTTTGTTTACAACGAAGGCTTCTTTTTATAATCACAAATGCCCTGTCACATTGCAGAAAGGAATGGCCACGAATCTATTGATTTTTTCTGAAACGTCCGCTATCAACTAGGGTCATATTCATTCGTATAATAACTGTATTTTTTTTGTTCTACCCTGCGCAATTATCAGAAAAGTGCATTCGTTTTACCACTATTTTGTCTACGTACTCTTTAATGTATGTATGTTTTATGTATATATAAACGAGCATACTTCGTTTGGTCCCTTTTTTGCTTGTCCTTCGTGATATACGAACAGGACTTTTGTTCTAGTTTCCAAATTGTGAATACAGAAGATAGAAACGCTTAATTGTCGCAAATAAAATATTTCTTGCACTGGGATTATTGGCAATGACACATTCTGCATGTTATCGTAGCTAATTCCCAAGAATTTTTCATCTGTTTGGGATCTTTTCCTTGCTTGTTGAAGTTTATTATAGAACTTCTTTGTTCTTTTTTTTATGTACTAGCTTTTCGGCCAAAGCTACCTTTTAGCTACAGCATTCAGGATTTCAGAATTGATTCTCAAGTCCAGACTCTCACAGAGGCAGCACGTATCTACTGCCAGTCATCAAAACCGAAGAGCAAAATTCTCCCTAAATATTTTATTGTAATATTCGTATTTAATCCTAGTTCCTAGGTATTTTTCCTTATAGAGTCGAAACATTTTTTTTACTGATAGTTCAGGAGAAAGATATTTTATCATGCCAGAAGAGTAGTGGCTGCCTTTTTCTGGAAAGCAGGATATATGAGAGATCACTGTAGTAATTTCATCTGCAAACATGGCATTAATAATTTTAGATTTCGAGGTTTTTCTCCTGTCTTTCGGTATTTCACCCAGTACTAGCATGTCACGGAGCCTCTTAACCTAGTCCTTAGTAATCCCAAACAGGCTAAGAAAAGCAGAATGGCATACTTCTTTCTTCTCGTTTCCAATTTGAACGGTGTATGTAAACACTTTCTGTCTCAGTGGAATCTCCTAGGAAGACATAAAACGACGCCGAGTACAGAACTCGGCGTCGTTTTGTGTCTTTACAAGATATTAATCCCTGGTGGTAGATATCTTGTTCATTTTTTGTCGTCAAATTATATAATTTGGTGAGGTTTCCCTATTTGTCGCTTTTGGATACGGTTTCTCAGCATTTTTTGCCACACTTGCATGGAGGTCCTACTGTTTTAGCCTCAACATGTTTATTCTTTGTCGTTACATAAGCCTGCCCATGAATACTTGCTTGTTTGATCTTATCCCGAGAATAATTAGCAGAGTCACCGCGTCGTTTTTTTGTGCAAGTTCCATCCGAGGCAGATTTATCTAGGTTCAAATAAATCACATTTTCCTCCATTTCAGCACTCATTTTCACTTATAAGCAATCGGATTTAATTTAATTTGTGTAATAAAAGTAATTTGTGTGCGTTACAATCACGTCAGTTGTTTAAACTAACGGAGGAGTAAAGTCAGCTTCACGCCCAGAGAAATATTTTTAGGTGCGCCTTCTATGAACCATGTTCTTTAAATTTAATGCAAATAGTTCACATAGGACGTGCTAGATGGCTCTACAAAACTACTTTTTAGAATAGTTGTTTGAAATTGCAATTTTTAATTTCTAATTTTATTTCCATTATTTTAGTTTAATTTTAAAGACTTAAATTATGGGCTGATATTTTTTTTAGTTTATCGGTCTATTTCAATTGATAAAAAATCACAAATGTCAAATTCGAAAATTGTTAAAAGAAATGGACGCCCGTTTACAAAACGTACGTTTACTTTCGTGTTGTTTTACGCTGTTTTGTTTTCTTTGCTGCTAATACGTTGACTTGACGCTCTGCTCCTCCTTAAAGGCTTGACGAGAACACCATCAGATTCGTCAGTCTGTATATCTTCTAAGAGACGATGTGTATTTGGATGCGACACTACAGGTAAGATTTCTCGCCTCGTGCCCAAAACCCCTCTTCTGTATATTGTCTAGAAATCTTTAGCTGAGAATGTATTGCTAATATGCATATTTATATACAAGTATCGCTCATTCAATTCTTTCTCTCTGGTTATACTACTGCTAGTGACGCTGCCTGTGGTATGGGCTCTTCAAAAATTACAGTTATGGTCAGAATGTAATAACAAATCTTATGACTTGAGGCTCTGCTCCTCTTTAAAGGCTTGACGAGAACACCATCAGATTCGTCAGTCTGTATATCTTCTAAGAAACGATGTGTATTTGGATGCGACACTACAGGTAAGATTTCTCGCCTCGTGCCCAAAACCCCTCTTCTGTATTTTGTCTAGAAATCTTTAGCTGAGAATGTATTGCTAATATGCATATTTATATACAAGTATCGCTAATTCAATTCTATCTCTCTGGTTATACTACTGCTAGTGACGCTGCCTGCGGTATGGGCTCTTCAAAAATTACAGTTATGGTCAGAATGTAATAACAAATCTTAAATTTTGATGAGCCACAGCCATCCTACCTACATAATGAGAAAGACTTATGTAGGTAGGATGGCTAGTTTAGCTATTTCACTAATATAAATTCATTTCAGTGTGACCAACTTCAAATTAGAGAAAACTGACAAATTCTGCCAAACCCATAAGCTCAAAATGGCTAAATAATGTCATAATATTTGAGATTTATAGAACATTTTTTTTTTAATAGACACAATTTATTATTTTTAACTAAATTATTCGCGTGACCGACTCATAGTCACACCAGATTATCACACCAGCGTGAGAAACAGTATTTTAACATCGTTTGTAACACCACTGATTTTTTCACACCATGTATGCGATTATTTAGAAATATTAAATTATATATTATATAAATATATTAAAGAAGGAAGGATTTAGTTTGCATAAAGCCTCAAACTAGACATGCGTTTGCTAATCAATTTTATGTGTTTTTAGGTCCTTTTCTGTATAATAAATAGACTTAACAAATTAATGAGCATCTATAGTTTAAGTTATAAAAATGTAGTACTATGTTATCTGAATACCTAGCGTTACTCAATTACACAGACACAGAAAAACTTTTTGTCATTACGGTAATTTTTTCCATCGTGAATATTTACTTTTGTAGTATTTACATTGGCTTAGTTGTAGGTATTAATGTTTAATTACCAATATGCTTTATCTCACAGTTGTTAATAGATTATTTTTATATCAATTTAATTTCAAATGCTAATGCCCCAATTTAATTAAAATGTAAAGTGATGGCCTGAAACACAGGTTTGAATAAACCTAGATCGGGCGGGTCGCTACCTACTCGTAACATTCAAATGCCCAAAACATTATCACTTGCACTTGTAATAAAAAAATATTTTTGAAATAGTTTATTTTTAGGCACTATAATTGTATGGGAAATTAATAGTAAAGTTGACTAAATGTACTCTATTTGTTTACGTTTTTATATTAAATAAATTATTATTATTATTATTTTTGACATTTATTTTATATTCTCGGCTAGCCGGAAAACGCTGATAACACGGGCCTAGGCCAAGTGATTATCAGTTGGATTAAGTGCGGTCACGTGCAGAAGATTGCACAGAAGATGGTAGAGAACCCCCCCAGTGGGGTTCCCGCATTGTCGTTGCGGGGGGGCTCAGTAACCGTGGTCACCCTCCCACGGTGAAGCGAAGAGGAACCCCAAGGTGGGGCCGCTCGTCAGGGCTTGTGCCTCCAAGCCGACGACGTAGCGGCCAAAAAGTAGGTTGCGGTGAGGTGCATCGCAACTGAGGCGGGCCGCGATGTCGAATGGGAGGCATCGCGGCTGAGGGTTACGGGCTGCGGCGGAGGAGGAGTGCCGGTACTTCTGAGTAGCGCTCTTCCCTTCCGTAGCCTGGACGGGGCCGCCACCGTTTGATGGCGGACGCGGTGGGGCCGCAGGGGAGGAGGAGTGTCGGTATAGCGTTGGCCGCTCTCCCTATCCCCTGCGGCCGAAAAGTGGTTGGCGGCGGGGCCACTGTACTGACCCGTCGCAGGAGGACGTCAGCAGCAGCTGGTGGGGCCCGCAAGGGCTGATGCCTGCTAGGGGTGCGGGTTATTCGAAAGAGATACCGCGGCCCCTGGCATACGGGCAGCTGAAGGAACATGGGTGGGTTTTAGTCAGTAAAAGTCTGATACACCCTCCTGCTCCAACCAGAGCGGGAGAAGTCATTTGATGATTTCCCACCAAAAAAAAGTAGAGAAACGATTTGATGTGGGTTTTCTGAGTCACATTGCAGAAACTTTCGCACGAGTCTGCATGTGTTTAGTATCGCTGCCTTCTGAAGCAGATGGTAAGTATTTGGAGGTAAGTTTAGGGAATTAAGGGATTGGTGAAGTTGTTTCGGTATTACTCCTGTTGTAGACAATACTATTGGTACTATTGTAACTTTTTGCAAATGCCAAAGTCGGGTTACTTCATCTTTTAATTCAGTGTCTTTGCTCAGTGTTTCTGCTATTGTTGTTTGCAAGTTATGTGTATGTGGTACAGCAATATCTATTAAATATCCAGTTTTGTTTAATTTATTAATAAGTGTAATATCTGGTCTATTGAAATGGATAGTTCGATCGGTAAGGATGGCGCGGTTAAAGTATAATTTTATTGAGGGGTTCTCTAATACAGTTTCTGAATTGTATTTGTAGTATGGTGTAACGGAATCTATAAGTTTGAACTTGTGTGCTAATTTTTGGTGTATAATGTTGGCTACTTGGTCGTGTCTGTGTTTGTAATCCGTTTGGGCTATCGACTTGCACGCGCCTATTATTATTATTATAATTACTAGTCCAGTACCTACTAATTCTAACAAAGTCGTCCTGCTGATCGGCGTTTGCCGACCATTTAGATTTTTTTACTTTTAGTAATATTTCTGTCGATTTCTTCATAATAAGGTACAAAGTGTTTTCATGTCTCAGTAAAAACAAAATGAAACTAATTAAAATGGAATAATATGTTATATTTTGTAGTAAGTAGTGCAAGCTATAGCCTATGTTCAGCGGTGGATGGCCATAGTGGTTCTTATGATAATACAACATACATAGGTTTGCTCGAAGCTTATGAAGAATCCGAGCAACGACAGGTACAATGATTACTATCCGAAATGGAACTCGGCGATTTGAAACCATCGCAGCTATTACGTCGCATGAAGAGTCTCGCCGGCGACCAAATAGAAGACAACGCTGCGTATTATGTGAACTAATCACCTACCGTAATCCGTACGAGCAGTCCTCGCCGTCAGCGATAACATTGTGAAACGCTCCGACATCCACGAGCTGGCGATGATGACAAGCAAAATCCTCGAGCAGGCGCAACCACATGGCGCGATCGCTGCAGTAACCACGACACCTGCCACCCATGTACCTACATCGATCGAGAAGATCAACATACTGACCAGAGAAATCGCAGAACTCAAGGCAAGTCGATCCAACCACGACCAACGCCGACCATACAGTCGATACCGCTCAAGGTCACGTTCGTCAAGCTGGCCCAATCACCATCGCACACAGCGCAGCAATACGCCGCAACGAACCGAATAAACAGTGTGAACAAACATAGTGAAGAATAAAAACTTTTACCAAAAAAAAGATCTCCGAAAAAACACTACAAAGTGAAAAATAACTTCAATTTCGTAAGGCGGTGACAAAAAATTAAAATACATATCCAAAGACACCAACTTCCGAAATTAAAGTTATTTTTCACATTGTAGTGTTTTTTCGGAAGTCGGTTGTTTGTTTTTTTGGAAAAAGTTTTTATGTGTTTCACGAGGTGGTCTTCATTTCATTTTTGTGGGGACGTCTAATAAAGTTTTAAACTGAGAAAACAATACTGGTGTGATTTTTTTTTTGGGTATGGCATCTCGCAGTTGACCTTGAGAGGCCGTGACTGCTTAACCGGGCTTTCCTGCGGGGACTATTAGCTTTTAGACTAAGAGCCTCCAGCCAGGGCTTACAAAACTACGCTTAATCTATAGCGACTGCGCACTGAGGGCACCCCCTGCGGGGTACGAGCCTCGGCTCAGGGAGTCACTGTTGGGGGGGCCAGCAAGTGGGGACACGCTGGATCAAACAATTTTCTTATTACTAAATCATGGGGATTTTAACTCTACTTGCTCAGCTTCGGCGCGGGCTGGCACTTCTGCGGGCAAGGGACGGTTGGGTAGTGGTGTGAAATGAGTATTTTCAATTATATAAAACCGTTCAAGTTTACATTACGTTGGCTCCGCCCGTATGTGCTAGGCCCACTTATCTTTTTTATGGTCACGGTGCGAGCACACGATTAAATCAACCGCTGTATTTCTGAAACCAGTTTGTACATTCGAATATTTTTCACTCAAAATACAGGATAAGTTTTTATCCAGGGCGCAAACTGTAACTGTGAATTCAGTAAATCATTCTAGACCCCCTAGAGCGTAGAAATTTTTGGTCGGTTATACAAAAAAAAAAACAGTTGTTCCATACATTTTGACCGCGTAGGTATTGCACTTTTCTATGAAACAGCTGATTTTTTTTTTGTATAACCGACGAAACATTTCTGCGCGGGGGGTCTAGAATGATATGCTGATTTTATGGTTACAGTTTGCGCACTGGATAAAAACTTATCCTGTTTAATGGAATCACAGATGAATAATTAAATTAATAATAATAGCATAGCATATAATTGGAGCATCGCAATATTATTGTTCTTGTTCAGACATGCTCAATAGTAGTAGCCCAGTAATAATGATGACCATGTACATCCAATTCCCATGGATTAAAATACACAATACACAACCTCATATTTCTAATGTTTTATGAGAAGCAACTTAACCGTCTTCAGAGGGTCTCATGGCTAAGTAGTAACAGCCGCATGGGTCAACCGATCAGATTAAGCTACGCCTGCGCCTGCTGCAGCCGGTACATGGATGGGTGACCATCTTTACATACCAAGATCCCTCCGTGCCTCGTAAAGCAAAAACTCGTTAAACCGTTGGTCTCGACTGTCATTTGTGGATCTTTGACTGACTTTACGGGCCATCAGAAGTGCGAAAGTGTCGCAGACAGTCTAACCAATGCACAATGGTGTTATCCTGTAACTGAGTTGTCAGAGGTCAGATAGGCAATCGTTTCACGTAAAATACTGATATTCAGCTGCATCTGGCAAGACTGGGAGGCGACCCGAACATGATTGGGAAAAGGCTAGGCAGATGATGTACATTTTCATCTTCTTGCCCTTGTTCCTTGACCGTTTTTGTCTTATATTTAATGAGAAGCAAAATTGTCAGAAGCTATGTTCGTATACCATGTTTGAGCTCGTTTTCTCACAAGTTGGACTAAGGTGTTATTATAATTCACTATACAAAAATACTAGGTTATGATATTAATTTTATTAAAAAAATACTGCTCTTACACAGTAAAATAAATAAACTTAATCTATCTTAACTTCGCTACAATTTCGCTAACAGCCGCATAGCATCCAGATATTAAGACAATGAAATAGAATATCAACAGTAATACGTTCTTCCACAGAATGTAGTTCAATTTTCCCAGCCCTCGTTCCCACTGGTGGACGGTTTGGACCACTACTGGGATCAAGAGGCCGAGGGTTGAGAAGAAGATGGCTCCGACGAGACCTATGAGGAGTTCTAGGTCCGGTACAGCTACAGCTAGAATTACTGAAACAAAAATAATCATGAAAAAAACCTGTTCCAAACATTTTGATCGCGTTGGTATTGCACTTTAAATTTATTTTCTCTTCACAGATAATGGCATCGTATTAATTCAAACAAGCTAAAGAAAATGTGACACTAGTTTGTAAAATACTACTGTCTGCACTAGGAATACCTGTGTAGCAGATCACCAGGGTCCCACCACGCGGTATGTAAACATAATCAGTTATATAGTAAATGCCTATATCTCTGTATCCCTTCAAATAGTAATCAATGATAAACTTACTGATTAAAAACGAAAAGAGAAGTAAATGGAAAAAAGGGTAATATATTATGTGTAGGGAAATTCGCGAGATGAAATTGTCTACGTTAGGCGGTCTAGAATTATGTGCTGAATTTATTTTTACAGTTTGCTCGTATAGGTATGACCCAAAAGGAAGGGACATTGGTCTCTGCCACCTTGTAGTAATTAAGACATTTCAACGGAAAGTTAAGCTATATATCGATAAGCTACTCGGTGTTAGAGGTGTTTATATCTTATAATATTATTATTCGTATATTATGTAAGAAACACCCATCAGATCTGTTAGCCTATTTACCAATTCTGACTTTCTTATGTTACTAGTAAGTTCCTTAGAATAGGCCATCCAACTCGTTGCCATAAAGCAATCCGACTTATGGTATTAAGTTTGAACTCAAGCAGGTACATGCCTTTGTGTAAATTAGTTCATCACTACTGCTCTAAAACGGTGAAGAAAAAACATCTACAGAAAACCGGCACTAGGCCGCGTGGTGGATTATGGCCCACTTCCTCTCTATGAGGCAGTCCGTGTCCCAGCAGTGGATAAATTATAGGCTGATAATGATAATGATATATCAAGATACGAACCTGTCAAAGCTACACTAAGAGTTCTGAGCGTTATTTGGCTGATGTTATAGTACTCTTTGCTGAAGCTTGACTTGATCCGCGTCCATATAATGTCCATAGGCGCGTACATCTGAAGGCAGTACGTGAAGAATACTGCTACTGCCACCAAGATCTTTGCTGTCAATGCCAAGCTGAAAACAAATAAATTAAACTATAGGTTGGCTTCACTGGAGCCCGTCAACTCTTCAATGAGGAAGGTATCTGTGAAATTGGTTCCGCAAAGATGACTTCAAGTGTTTGTTAATTATATCTAGTTTCCATTAGGGTTTCTGGACAAAATTTCATCACGAGATAGAAAAGTAATGCTTTTATTTGCATAACACAAAAAAAAACAGAAGGAAGAGAGCTGAGAGGGGATGGTACAACAAAACACTTCACGCCATCGACTCGAGGCACTCGTCACTATTCAATTTAAGATAATTTTGATAAGTAACAAAGACCCAGCTCCCTACCTCATTATAAAAGATGTTGACGGTTCTCACATTTTACTTGTTTCCAATAAAAAAATCCGATTTTTACTTGTTTCGCTGTAGAAGGCCAAAGATATAACAAAATCATGCTGATAACGGAAGTATTTACACAATTTTCTATTTGAATTCGCAATTTTGTATCATTTCCGGATAATTCGTCGATACTCAATTCTGAAAAACGATGAGCATCATCTCCACATGATCTTTGTAAATACACTTTATTTCAGCCATTACTTACATAGTCTCACTATTAACCTGGATTTAAGCCTAAGTCTTATTTCCGGCAAGAATGTTTTCAGAAAAATTAATGTTGTATTGCTGCATAAAACATTTGTTAGCATTGTTTTGTAGTTCAATGGCTTTTTCAGAGAGACTGAAAATCAAGTGAACGAGCGGCAGCATTACAGCCTGTAATGTTCCTACTGCTGGGACCAAAGCCTACTCTCTGTAAGAGACAGTGGGCCATAATCCACCACGCGTGCCCATACGGATTGGTGGATGTCACGTGTCTTCAATGGTGGTTAGGTTGACTGGTTGCGTTTTGAGAGCAGTGGTGGTAAAATAATTTACACAAAGTAAAGTGCATGCTTGGGTTCGAACACGCGACCTACAACTCGTAAGTCGCGGCAGTTACCACTGGGCCATCACTTCACTGAGCAGCTGAGCAGCACCACATATAAATTCACTGACAATGAGTCATTATACAAAACTATGAGGGTGAATGGAGAGCTATAATAATCTATTTGCTAACTGTCTCTAAGAGACCCCTTAAGAATTGGAAAGACTATCTAACCACAACCACATACAACCAATTTTGTTCACATAAGACTTTGCTTTTTCGCTATTCACGTCGATGGAAAGATGATGGGCAAGATGCCAGAAACTCAATTTTTAAAAAGGCTTCATTTAAATAGTTATCAATAGTAGACTTCGGCAAAAGAAAGAGAATAGTATATACCTATTAATATCGTTAATTTTCTGATTTAAACTCACTTAAGAAGTTATACATAAATAAATTGAACTTAGCATCGAAATCAATTTATCTAAGTAACACATTTTAAATTGTTAATTTCCTTAGCAAAAAAACAATGGAATGAATATTAAAAAAGAAGTGTTTTTTCTTTTAAAAATACATTTCAAGCAAGCGACGTTTTATTGTGAGCTTTATTTTATTCTACTTCCGAAGACTTTCAAGTAATTTACTGGAAAGCCATTAGCTTTAAGGGTAGGCAAATATACCACGAAGTTTCAAAATGAACTATTCATAAGCTGTTTTATAACCCCCAACGGAAAAAGAGTGGTGTGTGCCTGTGGTATCATAGCTCAAAACGTGATTTAAGCGAGGCGTGTGTCAATCGGTGAGTCTACTATTCATAAATTAAGTTTGAAAAAAAAAGGAATTGAAAACTTAAAAACCTCCGACAAATCTTTAAAATTACAAAAAATGTAGACTAAGTTTAATAAGAAGTTGTAGGTAATATTTTGAGCTAAGCATCCGGTGGTTCCTCCCATAGGTCATAATTCCAAAAAATGCATTGTCAAAATATTACTCACTGTATATGTATTTCATTACTCCTATAAACATCCTACCGAAAAGTATAAATATGTCATCTTTTTTTTTTGGTATATTTCAGTCACTCTACGCGCGACGCTCGACCCGGACGGACGTGTGTGAAGTGCTCCTGCCTGCTGCGTGATTTTTCGCCGCTATCCAGATTCGCCGCGCCCCGCTGCGAACATTGTAGCCGCCCCGGCTACGGACGATTTCATTAGTTGGTGAAATTTATTTCACTGATTAATATAATAAAAACTGTCTTTTTCAAGACATACTATTTCTTTGTCGGAGAAAGCTTCGTGTAAATTCACTTGGCCCTCTCCGGGTAAAATCCACTGTTTTTGTGGTCCTCGGTTGAAACCTCACGGTGTCAACGAATCCGAGGGGGTGTTGACCCGACTCACCCGCCGAACCCCTTCAGGGCTAGGCATCAATCGGACGGGTCCCAGATCACCGGCCTTGGGGGATCTCCTAGTCGGTACTGGTGACAGTTTTGCCTCCCCAGCTACTCACCCAGTGTCTTTGGGGTGACAAACACCCCTCGCATTGGACGTCAGGGCCCTGTTGCACATTAAGATTGGCAACAGGTTTACAAGCTTAGGGCTCACCAATAGGTACACACCCCCCTGCCTACACCCGGCAGGGAGGGCCACACATCCCCGGGCTATCCTCCCGGGGAAGTAGACGTTAGGTTGATAGGAGTTATAGGGAAATAGGCCGCTCCCTATGAGCAAATAGTAGGCTCCCCACCGCGACCATGGTGACCTCAAAATCGGCCTTTTTGGCCGAGATGAGGTTACTCCTCTCTGCCCATCCCGAGTTGCCCGATGACATCGAGCGAACTATCTAGGCACTCCGCGCAATGCCTCCCGCGCCCGTCTTACTCGCCCCCGCGATCCCCGCGACCTCCGCGAACTCGCCTGCGAATCCTCCCGCGATCACTCTCGCGACCGCTATCCCGACCGCGCCTACGTTTGCGCCCGCGACCTACTCTAGGTCACCATCTCCGGCCACCCCGGCTTGCCCTCCTTCTCCGGCCTTCTCGGAAGAGCCCGCCGAAGAAATGGACGCCGAAGACGCGCCCTCAGATACCGACACCCTTACTGGTGATTCGGACTCAAATTCGGACAAAGCAGCCGTCTCTGCTTCCGATTCTTCCCCATCGTCCACAGAAGAGAGTGGCTTCACCACTGTCGAGGGCTAGGGGAAGAAACGGAAGAAAAAGACATGCGGTAAATCCCAAGCTGCAAAAATCGCGCTGACGGACGTCTCGGCGTCCCTTCTTTCGCGCCCCCCCACCCCGCCGTCGCCGACCCCTACCGCGGCCCCCACCCCGATCGCATCCCCGCCCGCGTCTGCACCCACCGTCGCGCCCCGCACCGCTGCGGGGAAAAAGGTGCCCCCGCCGCCCCCGGTGTTCATCCAAGACAAGGGGAAGTGGACCGATGTGTCCAAATGGTGTTCGGAGGCTCGCATAGCCTACACCAGCGCCCGATCGACCCTTCAGGGAATCAAAGTGACGGTCCCTACGTCGCGCGACTACAGGGACCTCACAAAAATGCTCCAATATAGAGGTGTGTCCTTTCACACCTACGCATTACCAGAGGACAGGCAATTACGGGTTGTTATAAAACGCATTCCAACCGAAATTGCGACCGAAGAAATCAAGGCCGACCTTGAGCTCCAAGGAGTCCCTATTCTAGAGGTGCACCGCATGCACCGAGCCCTTCGCGGAGTGCCCTTCGACATGGTGCTCGTAGTATGCCCTCCCTCTGAGGGCCACAATCCGATCTTCCAGATCAAGACGGTTTGCCACTTGTCTGGACTTAAAATTGAAAAACCGCGTAAATCCGGTATAATCGGGCAATGTCACCGTTGCCAGTTGTACGGTCACGCACAGTCGCACTGTAATGCGAAACCCAGGTGCGTCAAGTGCCTAGGAGATCACGGCACAGCCGACTGTGCCCGGCCAAAGGACCGTGCCCTCTGCACGGAACCTCCGGCGTGCGTTCTATGTGGTGAATCCGGTCACCCCGCGAACTACAGAGGGTGCTCGAAAGCACCCAAATCTTCTTCTCCCAAACTGGCGAAGCGTGCCGACGCCCGCCAGCAGAGGGAAGCCCCGTCGTCCAAACTCCCAGACAGGCTCAGCCCTCAGAGGCCGAGCCCCTGGAACCAGCTTAACCATCAGCAGGCATTCCCTGCGATGGCATCCGCTAGGCCCACTCCCACCCCCATTCCTCCGCTCAGGGACCCGCGTACCGGCGCCCCCGCGCCCTCTACCTCGCCCCCCCGCGTTTCCGTACCCGCCGCCGTCGCGACCCCCCGGGACGCTCCCAGCCGCGCTCCCCGCAGCCGCAGCTAGGCAAACCGCTGGCCCCGCGACCAGCATAAACGGCGCCTCAGTGTTCAACACACTGAATAGCATTTTTCTCCGTTTCTGTACCCCCCGTGCCTACCGCATGGCACAGGAGGTGCAAGCAGCCGTAAACGAAAAAGACATCGCGAAGGTCTTTAACATCTACGAAGCGTATCCCGACGTTACGCAAGCCCTCGTCCAATTCAATAACTCAAAATGAATAATACGGCCCCCGCGAGACTAAAACCCCGATCCCTAAAGCTAGGAACGTTTAACGCCAACGGTTTATTAACCCAACGTGATGAGATCGCCCAGTTCCTCCGCGACCATCAAATTGACATACTATTAGTACAAGAGTCATTCTTAAAACCCTACAACCGCGACCCGAAAATTGCAAACTATCGTATAGTGCGCAACGACAGGTCGCGTTGTCATAAGGGTGGAACACTCATCTACTATAAAAGGTCATTACACTGCATCCCTATGGATCCCCCCACCCTCAACCGGTTAGAAGTTTCAGTCTGTCGACTAGGCCTGACGGGTCATCAACCCGTCACGATAGTCTCAGCCTACCTTCCTCCCACTCCCCAACCGGAAGATTTCAGTCAAATCTCCGATGACATTTCCGCCCTGTTAGGCATGAGTGACTCTGTTATCATAGCAGGCGATCTCAATGCAAAACACCCCGCTTGGAATAGTTCCAGACAAACGACTAGAGGAAAACGCCTGTTTGACCTCTGTTCCTCCTTAGTCTTTGATGTCGTCGCCCCGATGACTCCAACTCACTTTCCCCACGATGTAAATCACAGGCCCGATGTACTCGACATTGCCATTCTGAAGCGAATCAACTTAAGGTTGGATTCCATAGAAGCAATAAACGAGCTCACCTCTGACCATCGTCCGGTTGTCATGCATCTGGCCCCGCGAACGGGTCTCCCAGATACAGACCAACCCCCCCGCACCAAAGTGGTAACGGACTGGAGGCGAGTAAGCGATTCGCTGAAAACCAACACATCCCCCCACTTGAATTCCATACCCGACCATTTCGACTCTGTCGCCGACACAACGGCTGCGATCGACTCATTCACGGGTCACGTACAATCTGTCCTGAACGAGTGTTCAAGGGAAATTCCTGAGGTGGAAGACCACCGATGGAAGTTGCCGGACGATGTACGCGAACTGCTAAATGAGAAGAACGCAGCTGTTCGTGCCTACAGCAACTTTCCTTGCGATGCGAACAAGGCTCACATGCGCTATTTGCAGAGATCTGTGAAGACGCGCATGCAAGAGCTTCGTGACGCTGGCTGGGACAAGATGCTGAGCGAGTTAGAGCCGACTCATCTAGCCTTCTGGCAACTTCAGAGGAATCTCAAATCCCGAGAAGTCTCCTCCATGCCCCCCCTGACCAGGCCCGACGGCACAGTCGCGTTCGACGACATCGACAAGGCTAAATGCCTTGCCGAGAGCCTCGAAGCCCAGTGCACACCCAGTACTCTGCCAGTAGACCAGGCACACCTCGATGAGGTGGACGCCGAAGTTGAACGCAGAGACTCCCTCCCGCCCGTCGAAGACCCTGATGATCCAATACCTCTCGTCACCCCGGACGAAGTTCACGAGATCATAAAAGGTCTGAAACCCCGCAAGGCCCCCGGCGCTGACGGAATCACCAATAGGGTGCTCCAGATGCTGCCCGCCCACATGATCATGCTTTTGACCACCATCTTCAATGGTGCCCTGAGCAACAACATCTTCCCGCAAGCATGGAAGCAAGCCACGGTCATCGGCATTCCAAAACTTGGCAAGCCCAAGTCCGAGCCCACGAGCTACCGCCCCATCAGTTTACTGAATTCGCTCGGTAAAATCTACGAGAGACTTATTTATAAGCGACTCAGAAATTTTGCCGAGACGAAAGGCCTCATTCCCGACGAGCAGTTTGGTTTTAGAACCCAACACTCGTGCGTGCAACAGGTCCACCACATCATAGAAGACATAAGCGCTGGTTTCCAGCGCGGCTCTATGACCGGTGCAGTATTCTTCGATATAGCGAAAGCTTTCGACAAAGTCTGGCACAACGGCTTATTATATAAGCTGTACAAACTCGGTGTGCCCGACCGTCTCGTACTCATCCTTCGAGACTTTTTGTCGAACCGCTCCTTTCGCTATCGCATAGAGGGAGCGATTTCCTCCCCCCACCCCATACGCGCCGGCGTCCCTCAAGGCGCCGTGCTATCCCCTCTCATTTTCACGCTATTTACTAGCGATATCCCCAAGCGTAGACTGGAAAAGTTGGCACTGTTCGCAGACGACACAGCCATTTACTACGCTGGGGTCAGTCAGGATGCGATATCCTCCAGACTCCAGACCGCAGTCAATGTTCTTGGCGCGTGGTTTAGAAAATGGAGGATCGAAGTAAACCCAGACAAAAGTCAAGCGGTTCTCTTCTCGAAACCACGACACAGACCCGACCCCCCCCGGCCCATCTCCATGTTTGGCAAGCCTATCCCTTGGGAGAAGCAAGCCAAATATCTAGGAGTGATCATGGATTAGCACCTCTCCTTCTATAAGCACATTATGAAGGCGCGCTCACGCGCCGCCTTCGCTCTTGGAAGGCTGCATTCTGTTCTGAACGCACGTAGCAAGTTGTCACTCAAGTGCAAGTTGCGAATATACACGGCGTGCATAAGGCCAATCATGACTTACGCTAGTGCAGTCTTTGCACACACGAAGCCCCGATACATTCATAGGATGCAGACACTGCAAAACCGTTTCCTCCGTCAAGCCACAGGCTCGCCCTAGTATGTTAGGAACGAGATCCTCCATCTCGACCTTAAAATCCCCACTATAGCCCAATTCTTAAAACGAAATTCAAAGCGTTTCTTTGAATCCGCCGCGCAACACCGCAATCCATTGATTGCGAAGGCCGCTAGTTATGTCCCCAGTAGAATCAGTCGTATTCGCCGGCCGCGACATGTCCTCTCCGACCCTGATGACCCCATCACTCTTCTTCAAGAAAGCAGTAGGGCCACCAGCACAGCACACAAAAACAGACCGCGTTTCCGACCTCGCCGCCGAGGTCCTCGCGCCTCGCGAAGACCCCGAGTAAACGAATCCTCCCCCAACCGTCCCTTGCCCGCAGAAGTGCCAGCCCGCGCCGAAGCTGAGCAAGTAGAGTTAAAATCCCCATGATTAATAATAAAGAAATTATTGATCCAGCCTGTCCCCACTTGCTGCCCTCCCTGAAAGTGACTCCCTGAGCCGAGGCTCGTACCCCGCAGGGGGTGCCCTCAGTGCGCAGTTGCTGTAGGTTTTTAATTTTAGTACGTAAGCCCTGGCTGGAGGCTCTTAGCCTAAAAACTATTAGTCCCCACAGGAAAGCCCGGTTAAGTAGTTACGGCCTCTCAAGGTCAACTACGAGATGCCCTTCCCAAAAAAAAAAAAAAAAAATGGTATTTTTCACTTATTAATATACCTCCGAAGTGAACACATCGGCATTGTTGCACCGTGCTGTTATCAGTGACTCATTTGTTGTTGTTTTTAAAATTAGAATTCCCAGAATTCTATTATTTCTTTGACGTGTTTGTGAAAAGGAATTCCAAGAACAAGGGACGTTTTTGCAAATTTATTGTGTTCGATTAAAAATTTTGTTTAAATTTTTACATTATTGAAGTGCTACGCCGCACTTATGAAATTGTATATTTTCCACGATATTTAACTTCATGTAGACTTTTGGAAAGTTGTGCAGATCTCAAAATAAAGGTCTATTAATATACTTTCTAAAACAGAGTTATTTGCCTGCTCTTAGGCGCACCTTTGTGATTTAAAAAGGTGCTACGCCGTCAGTTCTGTTGGCCTAGCAGGGTCTACGAAACAATTGACTAATTGATTTGTTTTCTTTTCAGGCACTTTGACAAAATCCCCGGTTTAAAGGATGCATTTCTTTAAAGTTTGGGCTACTGTACGTGGTAGCGTGCGTGACAAATACCAACACATACTTCTAGTTTGTCAAGATACTTTTAGTAATGAAAAGTTAGGTCCAGGCCCATTCCAGAAACGTGTATTTATATCATGTAAACGTCTGCACGATTTGTGGAAATCTGTTAATAGATCCAAAACAAAATTATTGAATATGTATGTGGATTGGCTTATTGTAATTGAATGTGTAGAGTTAAAAATAAGTGACGAGAATTGTACTACTACTTAACACACTGTGATTCAACCAAGCATACCTACTACAGATCGCGTGCGCGGGTGGCCCAAAAAAGATATTTCAAAACTTAGCAAACGATCTAAACCTAGGCGACTTACAGAATTGTCCCAGGTTGACAGCTCAACTGTGGATACGCTACTCAATATGTCCGAATAGAATAGATTAGTTCTTTATTTGTACAGAAAGTAGATACATGTTACAGATGTTCAGTTTAAAATGATCCTTATACTAACTACCTCAATTAGGGCATGCAAACAGTTTAAGTTAATTAATAAAGACTTTTTTATTATACATTATTAACACATTCAATCAAATAATACAAGTTTATCATGTCGAGAAGGAATTCAGTGAATAGTTTGAAATAGGCAAAACAATACATAATGTCAAGTTTAATAAATTGGGATTATAAATTCGTCAAGCTCGAGATCAATAGAGTTAAATTAAAATATATATATAGATATATATATATATATAGCGTTTGCAATGTCTGTCGGATTAGTAATGGTAGTATTTTGAACTTTAATTTGGGAAATAGGCTCAGTGATTCGGGTTTTGTTATCTATAACCTGCCATGATACTTTCGATTTATTGCTTGAAGTCTTAATTAAATAGTTATTTTGTGCTCTTTGCGTTAGTTTTATCATTTTTGAAAATCTTTTTATTACAATGTGATGGTTCGCGTCTGTATTTCCATAGTAAATGTCTTTGTTTTCTACTACACACTCGGATACCATTTGAAACCCATTTAATATTTTTATTAGACTTAACTGTTATTCATTTTTAAGGAAAGCAAAGGTCGTATAGCATGAGAAAATGCTCCAGAAAATAATCGTATGCTTCATTAGCATTCTCGGTTCGGCAACTATCTAAAATCTCTCTTCTTCTTTGAAATCTGCCAGATTTCAGAGAAGGAGAGAGATTTTAGATAGTTGCCGAACCTAGTCATATTTTCACTAGATAAGTCGTGTTTTTTAATCCACCATGAATTTATTCTAAATGATTTAATAACCTTAACTTCTAATAGCTGAGCAGTGTGATCAGACAATGCAAGGTCCAATACTTCGGATTTACATTTTAATTTAGGGTTGCATGCAAAATTATCCAACGAAGTATTACTGGCCAGCGTGGTGGGTTGTCGTAGCTCTAGTTTAAGATTGTAGCCCACAAGAAAGTATTCGAAGTCCAATATCAAGTTTTTTCTTTTAAGCGTATCTGTATTGAAGTCCCCACACATAACTATTTTCTTATCAAATTTGGTACATAGCTTCTTCAAAACACACACACAGACACACACACACACACTCATAGACACACACATACACACACATACACACATACACACACACACACACACACACACATTACACACACACACATTTATGAATTTTTTTTTTGCTTTTTTTTTTGTGCATTTTTTTTGCACATTTATGTTATTTAACTTTGGTGGCCTATAAATACATATAATAATTACACTTTGGTTCTAAAGCTGTGTGCTGCAGCATTCAAAAACATTCGGTATGGAGTGTCGAGAGACATCCAAAAGCTCTGTGTATTCAATACATCTTTTAAATAAAATACATCTCCTCCTCGTTTCTGAGAAGGTCTTGAATAGATTGCTTCTAACTTGTAGTTCGTTATGTTCAATAATTTCTCACGTCCAGCCATTACGAAGTGTTCTGTGATACAAATTATATCACTGTCTCTTTTCTGCTGAGATAATTCTTGCAGGTGTACAGTAAGTACGAGTATGTCAGATTTATTTAATAGCCCAGCAATGTTTTGATGAAGAATCTTTAAACTATTATAGACGAAAAAACTCACTGTTGTCTAACGTGTCAATATGAGCAGTGTCAATCGGATAATTTTTTAATTCAATGATCAGACGATCGTAAATATTTTCAAAAATCTGTTTTGTTCCCATTTTGTTTATTTTGCCTGTTTGATGTGAAAACATTTCCAAAGACAGGTCATGATTTGTGTCAAAGAAATGTGCATAATTATTGTTCTGTCCAGCCAAAATAAATTATTAAATATTTCCACACGATAGTTCTGAATTAGAGCTCCTCTCACGTACGTGTGACAACATACTATCATATTTGTGTGAGTTATTTGTTTTAACGATTCCCTTATGTGATTGACTAGTTTAATATAGTCTTTAGTGCTTTTAAAATCTTTTCTCCGGTCATAATCATACAGACGATCGTCTACGGAAATATTTTTGACTTTGTCAGTGATATTTTTCAGTTATTCCCTTATTCCGCTGCCTGGTGAGACATAATAGTAATATTCAAACTGGTCGCTGCAGGTGTTTTCTATGTTTTCTAGTCCACATATGTAGTTACAGTTGCTGACTATTCGTAATTTTCGCTTTTTTGGGCTCTTCACTTTCACTAAGTATTTTGCAGTACGTATTTGATAGAAGTCATAAATACTTACACGAAACTGTTCTTATCACAAAATTTTGTCCACCTATAGAAGTTTTGTTTACACAGTTCACAGTGAATAATAACACACACGTATTGTACTATTTTCTTGATTATTATGACGAATAATTTAAGTAGATACTGTTCAAATAACAATTTTAAAAATTTTTTATAACGGAAGCACAATGTTTACCTGACAGCTAGCGCCATCTCTTTCGATACATCTCATTCTAGTTTATGTGCAAATATTAGTCCAGACGAGGTTCTACAACTTTTTGATTCTGTTCTTATTATTATTGATACTGATTTGGTCTAATTATAACTATAGTCGAAGATATGCGTAGGTTTCGAATCCATGAAATGATATGAAATTATTTATTCTGTAAATAGGATATCGGAATCACTTTTACACGTCATGTTTAAAAATATCAACGAAATGGGGTTGAAATTTCTTATCCAACGCCCCTGAGAAGAAATGCTAAATCAAACTTTAAGTCCAAATATAATCTTGGTCAGATCATGCGAGGAAAATGTAGATTGACGTGTTCACAGTGACACGTTATTTATAAACACCTCATATCATCCTCTACTTTCAGTCAGATACTTTGGATAAAATAAAGCGGTTTGAGTTTCCAAATCTTTACCTTTGAATATTAAATTTCTTCGCAATTGCTTGGTTTCGTCGTATCAAGACACCCTTTTTCACTTATGAAATTAGCATAGCTCTGTGCACCTTATACTCACATTTCACCCTCGGGTAGATTCAACGTAATGCTCCCAAGGACCCCCTCCCCATACTTCATGTAGCCGAACACCCCGACGACGCCATACAGAATAGCGACGAAAATCATGGTCACGTTCAGAACACTGGGACAGCCAAGGAAGTCTTGAGGCTTAGCCATCTCATTCTCCACTGGCATCACCACGTTGATACCTTCCATTGCGAATATTGCAGTGCTGAAAATATAAAAATGTTTAGTGAGTTGGATTTGACGGACATTAATTTGGACCTACTGGAAATATTAAACACAAAATTTTGGAACCTTTTGTAAAGTAGTAGTATTTATGAATCAATCGATGATTTTATTTGTGCTAATATGGTAGATACTGAATTTAATCAGTATTTGACTGACGGATAACAAATATACAGCTGTAACTGAAGACGGCAATAAACAGTTCGAAAGAAAAATGGAATCATCACTCCTGTTATTAAGTCAATTAGCCCGTTAGAGGCGACTATCGTTATACAAAGATCTTTTGGCTCTTGTGCGAAATCGGAACCAATCCCGCCATAGGGGCACGCCATGATTGCGGCGGTAAGTCTCCTCTTTGAGGTGTGGATTGAGAGGCGGCACGGCGTCCTCACTTTCAGCCTGACGCAGGTCCTCACCGGATACGGGTGTTTCGGGAGGTTCCTGTTTCGCATAAGGCGGGAGGAATCACCCGGGTATTCCCACTGCGAAAATCGCCCTGAGGACACGGTGGAGCTTACAGTGGAGGTCTGCCCAGCTTGGGCGGAGCACCACCTTGTCCTCGTGGAAGCGATCGGCGGCGGTGATCTCTGGCGTCCGGCCCTAGGCCAAGCCATGGTAAGGAGCGAAAATGCATGGGTAGCCGTCACCTCCTTCTGCGAAGTAGTAATGCTCGCAAAGAAGGAGGTGGCGCACGTGAGGGAGAGACAGTATATGGGCCCTCACGGCCTTAGCCTCCGTAGGAGATGCTCTGGGAATCGGGAATCCTAGGTTGATTCCCGCCCACCGTAGGCGCGGTCTTGCGGATGGCGAGTAATTGGTAGCTCGATGTCCAGTAAGGACCAAGCCTGGATCGACGGCGTGTTGTGTTCCACGTGCGCCTCAAAGTGATGTCAGCACCAACTGGTGGGGTAAGCAAGGGCCGATGCCTGCCAGGGATGTGGGTTGTTCGAAAGAGATACCGTCCCCTTGGCATACAGGCAACTGAGGGAACACGGGTGAGTTTTAGTCAGTTAAAGTCTGACACGCCCTCCTGCTCCACCCAGAGCGTGAGAAGTTACGTGTTGATTTGCCACCCTCAAAAAAAAACTGATGATAACTTTTCAAATTCTAATATATATTGAAACTAAAAAACAGGTATACACATTTTTAGTGTTCCTTAACAGCTACGATCATTTAAAAAACTGTGTTGCAGCCATTAGTGCCCACCACTGAGAGGGAAGACGTCGGCGTTCGAACATTTATAATTCTAAAGCAATTAAATTAAATTAAAACAGTTATAGAAGAATCTAAAGCAAAAGTAAGTAATACATAAACTATTCAACTAAGTTATAAAAATTGCATTTAATTCCTATTATTTTTAATTATGAAAAATAAAATAAAATAATGATATTGTGATTAATTATTGAATTATGAATAAATTAGGATAAGATGTATACTCTAATTTTGTTCTCCTTCTATGAGAAAATATTTTTTCGTAGGTATTAAGTTTTGTATGACGTTATTAGCTTCTATTTTTATTGTTTCAGGAGTTAAGGCTAGGTTGATCCGGCCTGTGGGCCTTTGAAACGCTACCTCCGCCTCTCCCAAATGCAGCGCGACGTATTTATTTACGATGAATTGTCAACCATTTAGCAGAAAATCCATGCCATAGTATAACATATTGCAGTTGATCAACGGAATTATTTTTGCTTATGTTCGATATTTTTTCCTTAGTTTTAGATACATTTTATGGTAGAACTAAAATCAATACATCTATACATCTATACATATAAATAAAATTGGAGTGTCTGTTTGTAATATTAAAATAACCGCTTTTCGCTACTTGCATATGAATATATATACGGTACATATACCAAAATATATTTTTTAACAATGTTTGTCTGTCTGTACAGACATACAGACAAAAAATTAAAAAAAATATAATTACCTGCCAGTGAAAGTCCCGTCAAAAACGGTCTAGCTATTTCGGAGATTAGCGGGAACAAACAGCTGTCTGTTAGCTGATGTAATAAGGAGTAACTTAGGCTACTTTTATTTTAGATTTTTTTATGTTATTTTATTGATTTCATATCCTGTAAGTTACCTATTGAGCGTTTTCAAATGATCAGATACCGACGCCAACCCGATACAGATAAGTTAACAGCTATACACAAACCGATATAATTATTATCGCCCCGATGATATTGGTGAATATCGATGACCATCGCGAGTCACCAAAAGACTACAATACAGTAATTATCGACGTCTCGAAGTCGGCAGCGCGAATAAGCGTGTTCCAGTGAAAGAATGGCTGGTTCTCTCACCCCGCACTGCGTCTTCGCTGGTAGAAATTGTCCGATATCGGTGTCAGACACTGTCTGCGAAGATATAATTGACAATAACAACTAATTATGTAAAAGCGTTTAGTAGGTACTAAACGTATGGGAAAATCTGACCGCCGATATTGTAGCGTTGTCGGAATTGGCATATGTGCTGTGTTGTAATTTAATGTAATTGTTAATGTGATGTAATCAACTAATTTTAGTAATGAAACAAAAGCAAAAATGTATTTTCATTCAAAACTAGCTTTGCCTGAGGCTGGTAGTTCCAGAGATAGAGATTTCAAACATATATAAAAAACCGGACAAGTGCGAGTCGGAATCGCCCACTGAGGGTTCCGTACAAATTTGTAGGTACCATATTGTAATAAAAAAGTTATTTTTCGCGAAAACTTGTAAGTATCAAAATATACTTTAATTTTCCACTTTTTATTTTTTGGAACTTTTCCTTTATTTGTGCTGTAAAATCTTACTTTTTGCCAAATTTCGTGATTCTAGGTCAACAGGAACTACCATATAGGTTTTCGACCCAAAACCTATAGGGTACTTCCGGTTGACCTAGAATTGTGATTTTTGGTTAAAAGCAAGGTCTTATAGCACAAGTAAAGGGAAAATTCCGAAAATTAAAAATGTTGAATATTAAGGTAAATTTTGGTACTTACAAGTTTTCGCAAAAATCTAAATTTGCCCATATATTTTTATCGTGTTGACTCAGGACCTTGATTTTTTATACACCTAATAGGGACTATAAACTTCAGTATCTGGTATAAATTTCAACTTGCTGGAGCCACCCGTTCCTGAGAAAATCGGAGGGGACACACGGACAGACAGATGGACAGACGGGAAGGGTTCCTTTTTTACCTTTTGCGGTACGGAACCCTAAAAACAAACTCATCAGCTTTATTATTGTTATGATTGCTACGGGTTCCGACCTCAGGACTAGCTGCTTCTCACACGGACAACTTTACGTCAGTTGCTCCCGCATCACCAATCCTCCGCGAACGAAGTCGCGAGCAGAAGCTAGTTACAGATACACATGGTTTTTTGGTAGTAAGGTGAAAATAAATAATTGCACCATTGCAATAGGAACCCTTGTGCAATTCGTTCTATGAGAAAATAAATGTCTTTAAACCGAAATCATGCTTCCAGACCTTTCAACCAGCGACTTTCCAACACGTGTTAGTTGTCAGTGAATTTGAGAATTTGAATTTGAACTGAAAGAACACGGGTGGGTCTTAGACAGTAAAAGTCTGTCACGCTTTCCAGAGCGGGAGAAATCATTTGATGATTTCCCATCCAAAACAAAACTGCAATTTGTTATTTGAGAAGATAAATATCTCTAAACCGAATTCATGTTTTTCAGACCCAGAGGTTAAGGCTAAGCGTTAGTAATCAGTAACTTTTAAAAATTGATTTAATAGACAAGCCGTGTGCTCGAAGGTATTTCTCTGCGACAAAAATTTTAGATTTCCATACAAATTTTCATCCACTATTTAACTTCTTTAGTGGCAGAATTTTCAAAGATCCTGAATTTCAGATTTACATAAAGTAGAATCGGCTAAAAATCGTCGTACTGTTTCGCTTATACTGTAACCAAATTCTTTTGTTTTTGATGTTTGCCACCGCTCATAAAGAACCGTAAATATTGTGAGCACATATAAAGAAACAATTGCCGTACTTTATTGTCTAGTGACGTACCTACTGCTCCAGCTATAATTTATCGAATCGATTATTTTAAGATATCAAAATTAAATTTGTATATATTTTTTATCCGTTCCCGGTCTTGTCGGATTACCGACCCATTGGACCATTTACCAAGACAAAAGTGGCATAGATCCAAAGCATAGATACGATACGATACGTCTTTGACGAACTTGATTGGGAACATGAGCACCAAGTTATACTGTTAGCGCATAACCACTGCCTTCACACGGCGCTATTTTTCAAGCACGTTGTAATATTTTATCGTATAGTGACAGTGACTTTTGGTATTCAAAACTGAAAGTTGTTCACTCAGAGCCAATATGATAAAATCACCGATCCTAGATAAAATCTGTTGCTACACACTGCGGACAAATTGTTTACCATGTGATATTAATGTAGGATGATAGTAGCGAAGACAGGTCGGTGGAGAGTAAATATCATAGTTGATATGGATGAATCTGATTTTAAAAATCTTAGAAAAATGTTTTTTGTACAAACTTCTTCATAAAAGACGATAAAACATTACATACGACTCACTTGACTATTATTTTCTCGATATTAATTTGTAATGTGTCAACACAATTTTAAGATGACAAATAAACGTCATCATATTTACTAGAAATAATCACATTTTCGAAAACAATTTTATGAATTAAAACTATAATATAATTACAAGATATTTTTTGTGAGTTATCCCGATCTCATAATTTAATTTGTTATTATTTTATTCGATTTTTTTGTACAGGCGCAGGGTGATCGCGTTTTTGAAAATTTTGACACAGGTCCACCCTCTATGACGTCCCGCAGGACTCTGAGCGCGAGCCGATTTAGCCCGATTTACTGTTATTGAGTTGGTTCAAAAAAAATCTATTAAACAAAAATGTCAACCTTTAATTTCCCTCCTAAATACGATTCCCTTATTGTACATGCAATTTCTACACAATTTTGTGCTGTTATTAGGAAATGAGACGGAAAATGGTTTCGAAATCGACCCTGCTTCGGATTTTTTTTTCATCGAGCAAATTGCAATTAATCGTGTTTTGAACCTTTAATTTCCCTCAAACAAGGATCTATTTATAACATTTTTTTTTTCCGGGCCTAAATATACGAATTTGATCATTTAATCTTGATTCTCAAACAGGCAACACTGTCACTTTCAGAACTCGACGTAGAACTATTTTTTTTTGCAAAATACAAAAAAGTCCGTACCGATTACAAGAACAAGGAAGTAAATCGCGCACTTTTTTTAAGGTACCGAGCCTCCCCGCACCGTACACCCAACACTTACAGCCAGTAATTTATACAATTTCTGTTAGATTTCAATGAACGATGCATGTTCCAAATTCAAATCTCATTACTGCCCGCTAAAAAGTCTAGTGGAGAAAATAGCTACTTTGCTCCCGCTTATAGAGGAACAAAACGACACTTTTCGAATAGAAGGGATAAAAATATTATTTAGTAAGGAAGACCTCTAGGCATTGCGAAAATGTACGATGTATTTATACATCGTACATTTTCGCAATGCCTCGCGCGTTTTGGTCTATTTACTCCGTAAGTCTGTGACTTACGGAGTAAATAGACCAAAACGCGTGCAGTATCCGGCGATAAATATTGCAAATCGACCTTTGGAAAGAGACAATCGGCTAATTTCGGCTTCGTAGAGCGTTATCTCTGTCGCACGAAATACAAACAGTCCGGTATCTATTAGGAGCTGTTAAAACAATTATGATTTGCTTCTTTTGATCATTCTTTTTATTCTTTGGATAAAATACACCAATTTTTCTTTAAGTGATGGGTTTAGGTTGGGGTAAAATAAAATTTAAAAAAAAACATGTTCACATTATATGTACGTATTTAATTATTTTGGAAAATTACAGCTGTAGTGTACATAATAAACACCATTATACCTATTGTGAGAATGAGACATGTAATAAAAATAGTAATAAATCTAATTCTCAATTATGGCTTCGGTTCCAAAATTTTTCTAAACATTGTAGATAATTTCGCGTGACTGACCTCGTAAAGGTTTCCCTCTTTTTCCTAAAGATGCCATAGTACAACTTTAAATTATTTAAATTTGGGGGTGTTAACAACTTTTATTTTTTGTGATTGAGTTAATTTTTCATTTTATTTGTTGGTATATTGGCATGGCTAGCGGACATAAATGAAAAATTTTTAAGTTTTGTGTCTCGTAATGTTGAGTACTTTGCCTATGTATGTATAGAATCAAGTCTATCCGACTAAACAGACAGCTGTGCTGCTGGGGAGTTTGTTCCGCCACTTCTTCTTCCCAGCTAAAGCACTAGGAAGTGGCGAAGGGTGGGCGTTTTGGGGGACTGTCTCATGTACTTTGACGTTCGAAAAGTGCTGATTCTTAGCCTAATTTGAATAAATGACTTTTGATTTTGAACTCTAAATATATATTTTGAACTGGACGCGACCGCACTCTATCGCACTTGAACAACGACTGACAAAACGTCACATCTCTACGAAGCCGAAATTAGCCGATTGTCTCTTTCCAAAGGTCGATGTGCAATATTTATCGCCGGGTACTGTAGGTATGTGTCCTTTTTATCTCCGACATTCCTGAATGGAAGATCTGTCTATTTACATATTCAAATTCGTCAAACAACAAACATTTTATAATGTGTAAAGCAACAGCGATCCCCAAATTCAAATTGCAATCACGCTGCTTGCAATAGTAAATTGACTAGCGTTCAAACAAGGAATGTAATATAAAGTTGAACAATGGTATGGAACGGGACCCGAAACTGAACAGAAATGTACTTTAACAGTGAAAATCGTTGCTTGGGCCTTTCATATGCGTAGGTTTAGCCCGAATAATTGTGGCAGTGGGTAGGGCAAATTGCTCGCAGAACAGTTGACCTGTGGGGCCGAAAGGTTCTGGAGTGGTGACCGCGTACTGGAAGATGTAGCATTGGAACGCCCTCTACAAGGTGGATCGCTTTTTTTTGCGTAATAGGTGACCCGATTTCATTGGTCACTAGTGTATGTTTAAAATGAAAAAAAAGAAACAGTAACCTTCATTTTGCATAAAATAATCAGCTCTTACAATGTGTTCAAATCACAATGTATCTGAGTTATCCAGGCTAAGAAGAAATTGGCAAAAATGAACCACCACCACCACTTTCGATTAAATAACATTTTAGTGAAATGTTGTGTAAGTATAATATTATTATATTAGGGTTTGAAAAATTATGAAGGAGCCTTTGTCGATGTTTTCAAATATTTAAGAAATTGCCTATTTCGTGTTTAATTACGAGATATATAAGCAATTTGGCAGGATTTCCGAAAAAACTAGATCCAGGCTAGGATGCAGAATGCAGCAACGGCGGAAGAAAATATGCACATGCATAAACAGCCGTCGTTAAAATCTTTAATTTTCACCAGTATCACATTAAGATGTCAAAAAAGGTCTGTAATTTGGCAGTCGTTATTGTGTGATAGTTCACCGTTTTCTTAGAAAACTAAAGCTTAAAAGTCAGTTTAAACAGAACGAAAAAATCTTCGTCCAGGCTAGAGCCTTTTCTTCCTTCAAGGCTTCTCTGAGTCGCAAATACAATGTTCTACTTTAGGCAACGGCAAGACAGTCCTATTTTCAATGGAGCCCGTAAACTGCTCGAGTAGTTTTCCGATCTATCTAAACTGACTCTAACATTTACCTGAGAAATAGCGGCCACTTCTCAACACTGGCAACCATTTCAATATTGCTCAACGGTGGTAGTTCGGTAAACGTATAATAACACGTTATACCAAACGTAACCACTAGGCACACGTTAGCTAGCACTGAGAATGGTACCAGAAACTTCAAGTAACGTATTTGCGTTATCAGGATAAGTGGGAGGAGGAGGAAGCCGCAGTAGACTTCGACCTCGTACTTCGTCGATGGCATGAAATAATCGAAGATCTGGAAAAAAGATTTTGGTAGTTAAAAAATAAACATACGCATCGATTTGAGAACCTATTCCTTTTTTTCGTCGGTTGAAAGTAAAACAATCCTAGTAATAATATTAATGTGAAAGTCTCTATCTATTATGTTTTTGTATCGCCTTAGTGGTTTAACGAATTTACATAAATGTCTAGCATAAGGGCACCATGGAACCGGCAATCTGGATATGGACATAGGATAGTATTCATAGCAGTAGTAAAGGACAGATAAAATACATTAAATTGCAAAAAAACGTGACGCTAGAAATAAATAAAGAAGCAACATAGAAAAAAGTTTGGGTGAAAATATACAATCACATCCACGCAAAACGAGCATCGCTCAGCATTATGTCCCCACTCCTTGCTCTCATAATTAGTTCCCATGGGATACTTTTCGACTTTCAGAAAAAAGAACGTTCAGTATTTTCCGACTTTGAAGTTTAGCCGAGAAACATTTTAAATTTTTCTATAATTTAATCTAACGGACTTCGGGCTGCTACGAACATCTTAAAACAAAAAATTGCCAGATCGGTCCAGCCGTTCTCAAGTGATTCACTTGAGCGCTTCCCAATGAACAGCATTTTATTTAGATTTATTTATATTAAACGAATTCTTACGTTTTTTTTTTTCACTTATTTCACTAACTCGTCATTTATTTGTGTTACTAAAAAGACACTATGCTATTAACAATTAATAAATCAGCATAATTTCATGTTTCTCAGCATTAGCATTATGTTTTCACTTTTATATTTGCAAAATTCTTGTAATTTTCGTGTTAAATTGTCATTAAAGTAGTTTTATAGTTTGATTTATATATATTCGTGTTACAATAGAATCTTTCAGGCATACGCAATTTGGCAACAATGGAACACTTTCGTTTCAAAGTGGCTGTAAAGATAATGTATTTAAACCTCGTTAATAATTGAAGATCGTTATGAATTTTCAGTATTTGAACTGCAACCGTGAATT
This sequence comes from Polymixis lichenea, assembly GCA_949091785.1. NCBI lineage: Eukaryota > Metazoa > Arthropoda > Insecta > Lepidoptera > Noctuidae > Polymixis > Polymixis lichenea. Next base: position 24,948,542 of record OX420939.1, read on the forward strand.
TTAAGTATGAAACATATATAAAAATTAAAACGATAAGTAATATGCAAACGTTTTTACTGTTTATATTACATGATTGCAACTAACTCTAGTAACGTCAAATTCTACTATAACATTCATCGAACATTCGGCAATTGTGTAGCTTTCTTTCAGTAAAAGATTTTTTGGAATCCAATCTGTACTTCCAAAGATTACCCATTACAGACAAACAGTAGTTATTTGTTATGCAAGGCTGCAAAGTTGTTTTTTTTAGCGTGAGTACTTGTATTGAAAGCTGAGCAAGCGAAGGATTTAACTTCGCTCATGTTTCAATCCTGGAAACCTGAGCGTAGCATGGCTTTCAAAGATACAAGACGCAGCATACCTTTGCTGCCGAGCGAAACACACAATTTTTCACATCACTACAGTGAGGAAAAAGCTGGTGAAAGAACAACAACCTAAATAATTTATATTAAATTGATGTAGCTAAATAAAGTATTATAGCATTGTAATTTTCGAAAACGTTTTCACGCCTTTAGCATGTCTCCATGCATTTAACAAATTGTACGCTTATTTGTACTTTTCGTGCGATTTTGCCGGAAGATTACTCAATTCCGCATTATGTACTGCTTGCACTAACTCTGCATGTGTCAAATTTATATCTTCATCGCTGCTGGACTCGCTCATATTTTATGATTTCTTACGATTTTATTAAAAAAGATACCAAAATTATGGAAAGAGAATTGAATAGAGACGAAAAATTTAAAAGATTTTTTTTTCACGCTGTCGTCGTGCCGGCTAGTGCGATTATTCTTAAAACGGGGTTGACGCACTGACATGAAATAAGTACTAATGCATTTTCAGTGGACTGGCGGTACAGGAGATTATTGAATGAGAAAGGTTCGAATTTCAAAAACTCCTTCCACGCTAGCGGATAGAATGCGCTTTTGCCTGCAGATTTCGAATGACAAACAGAATCTTTCCGAGGGTGTGAGGTGAAAACAATTTTACCTCTTCATAATAATAAGTTTAAAGTTTAGATTAGTTTTGAATTTTAGAATTACGTATGAATTACTGGACTACTGAAAATTGGTCGGTAATATTGTTTTTGCTGATACTGAGTGGCTTAGCCGATCCAAATTTTACGAAGTATTGACTTCAATGTAATTTGTATTGTGAAACAAAATTGGACTAGCGAAAAACGCCTGATAATAGATTTCCCTCATTAATTTAGTAGCGTACAGATTACAGGCCACAATTCAACGGATTCCAATAATCTGGGTATAAGAAAGAACTTAACATAATACAAAGAAATTTTATCAGTTTTTATCATTTTAAAAGGTTAAAATCTGAAACAGAATTTGAAATATGTCCGAAGACAAAGATAAATGACCTGAAAAAATACTTATGGTAGGTCGGTTCATCACAAATATTAAGAAAATTTTCGAGGCAGATCCGCAAGCATTGTCAATTCTATATCAAGACGATGGATGTATAAACCATGAATAAATAGTACAATGGCAATAAAGTTTGCGAGACGACGTGACATTTTGACACTTCTTGGTAATGTAATAACTGCTACTGCAAAGAGCAGTTTGTCGTGTCGCAGCAACTTTGCAAAACGAAGATATTGTAACATGACATATTGTGATTAGTTTGACAGCATAACCTGACACGAAGTACTTTTGGCAGACCAGCAGCCAGGTGTATGATATGATAAGTGGATGACATTCAGAAGATCGCGGGTAAGACCTCAACCTCAAACCAAAAGAGAGTCGGACAGACCAGTAAAGTATGGCACAAAATCGACGACGCCTTTTCTCAGCAGGTGTTGGAACTATACTGCCAGTAATGATGACGATGATGATGACACGAGGTTTGCAAAACAGGATGGCTGTAGCAGGAGTGGGTTAATAACTTCTCGTTATACTTGAAGATAATAAAAAAATACTCGTTTATCTTCCTGTCTGTGGTCTTAAGATGATTTAGCTTTAGACTCCCATTTGTTTCTATCTACGTTACTACATTACCGTAAAACACGGAATAGAGTTATGCCAACATAAAATCTCAAGAAATGTGTGCGTAATCTGTACTGGTAGTAAACTAAGTACTGCTTGTTTAATTATAAGGGAGTGTTTTATTAATTTTCCCAGACAAACTTCGTAAGTCCTTGACCAGAACATCACTGAACCGGTTCAAGTTCAATAATTATAGTCGATTAATAATGTATACCAATTCACCTTCTTATTCAATAAAATATTAAATATCTTTCAGTCAAATTGTTGTGTATCTTGTCCCAATTAAATGGGTAGGTCCTTTGTGCAAATTATTAATTCATTGATGAATAAAAACGTTCGACGAGTAGGTATGTAAATGGAGAAATATTTCAATACTCAATAATAAAATCAAATATTTTTCATGTTCATGTTTTCCATTTCATTCAAAGGATCCATTATCTTGCTCAAAAAGCAGATTTTTTTTTTCACTGCAAGTATGGTCATAAAAACAATGAACTAGCCCAGAGGGGCTATAAAAAGATGCAAATAATCTTTATATTGAAACCCACCGTGTTTTCTCATCCATTACTTTGTCTCATTCTAACCCACAGCAACAATTTACTTTTATTAGCAAAAAATATTCATTTTTGAATAAAGCCAAAATGTTTTTCAGAAGCCCTACCAACAGTTTCAAATTTTCTGAGGTATTTAACAATCACCTCAGAAAATAAAAAATACCGTTGAGTACATCTCAATGTTCTTTTACAACGTTATTTTGTTTGACAACATAATACTCTGTCAATTTACTTCAAATTTCAATCTCTTCAGCCTTTTTAGATGTTTAACGATAGTTATAAAACATACTGAAAATATGATATTTACGACGCAAAAAGAAGTGTTAAGATTTTGATCGGTATGTATGTATAAAGGTATGTATGTACCTGTGTTCATCTGTTCCCTCATAATTTAAAAACTACTTATCACAGTAATTTGATAAAGGAGGTCTCGTTGGAAGCGCCTTGATCATCCGCTAGTATGTGACGTCACATTAAATGGAATGATGACATTGAATGGATATGGCGCCCTCTAGAGGACATAAAGTGTAAATGATTGAACTTAATTAGCATACTTCAAGAAAAATAAAAATATTGTGACCTAACCCCAAAATAGTTTGTAAAGGTATGTTAAATACTACCCCGACTACTGAAAAAACACGCTATTAAAACTATGAAATGTTCTCATCTGAAAGCCGTGGTCATGTGCCATATTATGCTTGTTGAGAAGTATAGTGCTGCGCGTACCAGTCTATAGTCAGTAGGATGCGTAGTATGTTTGACATGGACGCCAGAGCTTTATACTATAATAAAAAACTTTTTTCAAAAAAATAAACAACCGACTTCCAAAAAAACACTAAAAAGTGAAAAATAACTTTAATTTCGGAAGTCGGTGACTTTGGATATGTATTTTAATTTTTTGTCACCGCCTTCCGAAATTAAAGTTATTTTTCACTTTTTAGTGTTTTTTTGGAAGTCGGTTGTTTATTTTTTTGAAAAAAGTTTTTATTTTTCACTTTTTAGTGGTTCACATGTGCTTACCCCTTCACAGCGTACCGGCGTGATGTTATGTTATTAACTGGTGTAAACAATTGACAAACATGAGATTTCAGCAATCCCTGTCCATTTGCTATCATTTATTAAGGAGTTCCGTTGCCTATCTCCGAAGTTCTTCATCAGATCTTCACCAAATTGAAATGGAACCACTCCAAGAAAGTACTCTTTCAAAAACTACACAAATTGCTTCAAGTGTGCCTATAAAATTTGAAGAGTTATCTCTATTTCTCCAGGATTCCACCATCAGATCCTGACTTGATGATCATGGGACCACCTGGGAAGTATACCCTTTCAAACAAAAAAAATTTTATCTAAATCGGTCCAGCCATCTTCGAGTAATCGGGGAACATTCATAAAAAAAAAGAAAAAAAGAAAAAAAAAAAAGGTTCGACGAATTGAGAACCTCCTCCTTTTGGAAGTCGGTTAAAAAACACGCTTTAAAAACCAAACTATAAAGTAGAAAATAATGTAATTCTATTAAAAAGCGTGGGGTGCTTTTTGAGGTATTTTTATAATCAATTAATATGAAGCACCCCACGCTTTTAATAGAATTAAATTATTTTCAATTTTTTAGTTTGGTTTTTAAAGTGTGTTTTTAGTTTTTTTAAACTATTATTTATTTTCTATTTTTTAGTTATGCTAACTACATAAGCGTGTTTTTTCTCTTTTTTTTTTTGAATTATTGAATTGTCATAGGTCCTCGATAAGTCTACAAAGTTTAAATGAAATCTGACCGTTTAAAGTGGGTCAAAATAGCGTCCAAAGGAGTCGGTTACATACAAACATACAAACAAAAAAACATACAAGTGAAGCTAATATAAAGCGTGTAAAAACTTGTGAGAGAGAGAGACTAAAGACCACCATAGCTGTTTTAATAAGGTACATGTATGCTTGTTTAAATTTGAGTCTAAAACTTAGCTCGATTACCAAAATCTGCGGTAGAAAGGCCATTTAAATTAGATAACCTACTAAGTTTGGCTGGCCTCATTTAGTTTACAAATACTTTGTTGATCTTATTTGGTGCACAAATATTTTTAGGTTTAAAAGTAATTAGTGTTGATAAAAGTAATTGGCGACAAAGTAGCGGTCCAGAAGAGCTTCTTCAATCGTGGCGAAGACTGTACCTATTATTGTGCAAATTTATAATTTCTACAGTGACGATATTATCGTGAACATCCATGTCCACTAGGTGTAATTATTTTACGGATCCCATTTCTATGAAAACTTAATGGAATTTAATCTACGTCGCATTTCGCTGTCGCGTCGTGCCGGTCTGCGGGAGCCTTATAAACAAAAATGGATTCTTATAATTTGCTAAAAGGTTTGAGGTATGAATGATTTCTTCGGTTTTACGAGAAACATTCGATTTCTACATATAATATTATATATTAGCATTTAAATATTTCCCCAAGACGTTTTTATTCACAAATCGACAAGCACTACCAAGTTTCGTGAAAATATTACCTGCTAAGTAAATATTTAGATAGTTGTTTTATTTTCCTTCCTGTATGTGGCAATTTTGGTTAATTTTATTATTCATTCACCAAAGATTAAGAACAAAGAAGGAAATTATTTATTTCAAATTAATTAAAGTCAACGCACAAAATAAACCGAAGCTATACCTAGAGACTTCTTTAAATAATTAAAAAAACGTGCTTGACCCTATGTGTTTGTGCTTTGATAAAAAATATCGTATAAGAGCAGTGACGGTCTTGTCTAGAAAACTGATTTCATTTACGGACTTACTAGCTTAGAAGAAAAAAAAAAATTCGTAAGAAAGACGAACGCTGAATTGATATCGCTAACTGCCAGTATGAAACCTATACACATCACTACATATTATAAAACAAAGTCCCCCGCCTCACCGCGTTTTCTCAAAAAATTGTGAACCGATTTTTATGTGATTTTTACCAACAGATAAAGTGATACATGAGGAAGGTTTAAGTGTATAATTTTAAATTGGTTGTAATATCACAACATCTGTTGAAGATATCGGAGAAAATCATGCCGACTGGGATCTTTACTGGCGTGTGCCGCGTAAACATAAACTAATGCTTAACAGAATTATTGATTAACACATAGGATACTTTTTATTACGGAAGTACGTTCCCGCGGGATAATTTCCGACCTACACGCGGGCAAAGCCGCGGGCAAAAGCTAGTTTATTATTAAGTCACTTTTCATGTCTGTGTGACCGCGTCGGTCGTCTAAACTCCGCAACGGATTTTGATGCGATTATTACTATCATTTAGAGAATTTACTCCATAAGGTTTACGTGTAACAACAACATGATTGTTTTTACATAAAACAAAAAAATGACGATGTTTTGTGAAGATGTAAAACCGTGCAAAGCAAGAATGGGTCGCTAGTCTTAAATGAAATGAAATTGGTCTAAAATCTTAATTGTACATGACAGAGTAATATCGCGCTCTACAGAATGAAAATGCAATGTATTTTGGTACGTGATGTCTGCACATAGCTTGAAACGACTTACAAATCCAAATTAAACTCGTTTACTGCTATGAGCAGGATTATGTTATAGGAGCAGATATTAATTTCTTAGGAGGTTTAATATTTCCAGTAAAAGCTATCTCAGCTATTATCTCTTGTGCAGTTAATGCCATTTACGAGTAACGTTACGTCAGTTGTTTTCTGTGCTTAATTGAATAGAAACCAGTGTGCGTGCTTGTGTGTGTGTGTTCTTTCTATCAGCTTTAGCACTAGCCTTTGTCCATAGCTTCCCCTGCGTGGAGGTCGGAAATTATCCTAGGAGAACGTACTACCGTGATAAAAAGTATTCTATGACCTAACCCAGATTATGCTCTACCTACCTGTATGTTTTATATCACTGAAATCTGATCAGATTAACAATAAAGACCTTTACTGCCCCCGACTGCATGATGATGATAGCTTATAGTATTCAGTTTAATTAACTTAAAACAAGAGTTTTTTGTTCTCTCTTTTTTAAAGTTTACTTTTTACGCAGTTGGTTTTAAGATTTTGTTGCACAATGCACAATTGAGACGGTTCGGAATTCTACTGCGACTTTCAATAGAATTGACAGCTTATGTCAATCAAATGCATTGTATACTTTTCTATCATTTTTATTACTGCTAGAATGTCAGTTTGTCTAGGCCCACAGGTCTTTTTTTATTTATTTAAACTTCTTCCACACAAAAAGGTACAAAGGCGGACTTAAAGCCTTAGGCATTCTCTACCAGTCAACCAAGAGTGGTGAAGAGGTCTTGAATCTGAAATCTATTGGATATCCCCGATTACCAATAATTCGAAATAAGAATTTGAATAATTTAACAACAACTTCGAGACTGGAATCATGGTTAAGAAATGGCAATAGGATTGCTGCCTCCATGGATAATCCCCTGCCATTGGTTTATTTATTTATAGCTCTTATACTCACATCTTTGAGAGAAGACGCGATAAATATCACGTACACACTTGTCCCTCCGAGACATACGCCGGCCATTGCTGCGTCCACAAAATGCCTGAAAGTTTTAGTACGTTTAATATTTTATTTCATGTGATAACTTTTAGTAAAACGGTGAAAGTGGAGTACAAATGAAAGACATTTTTTTCTTAAAGCAATGTCAAAAAAAGAATGTGTATTCAATTAAACACGACTGCTATGAATTTATGACCCATAAACACTGAACGCGGAGCAGCAATTTCAGCAATTTCAAACTTTTAGTATGTCTATAAATAGGAACAATTCCTCATTGTTACAAAACCTACAGCAAACGTTTTAAAAATTTCTGTATATATACAGATCCTATCTCAGCTATGAATAGTACAGAAACGAGCACTTTTCTAAACTACACAAATGCAATTCACCCCATTATATACAGGCATTCAATCTGTGTGAATATAGGTACATTCAAAGCGAGACGATACGGCGCAGTTTGTGACTTCTCCGGACTACGCCACAATTGGTGTGTTGAGATCGTCTCTATATTCCATGCACTAAGTATCAAATGTAATTGCATCCACGTGCCTTGCCATGCCAATTCTGCTGTCAGAAGCCCGACAAATACCAACGTACCTGATATGTTTAGAGTATGGTTTAAATTTCTTTGGACCTTGTTTGAACACTTCTTCACATGTGTCTGTATAGCTAAGTAAGGGCACTCGGGATTTCTTGCAGACATCACGCGAGGTGGATACCTGTAACAATCAATATTTTATTAGCACCAACCATTTACTAATTTGGTTGCTTTCATAGTCTTTTCATCAAACTCAGGTTAGCAACAAAACCCCAGATACAAACTAATGGAAAAAAATAAAAAATAATAGGCTGTTTTAAAACGGGTCACAATAACAGCACCTTTCTATATTAGGGTCTTGCCAGGGAATATAAGACGCCAGCACATCAAGCTATCACAAACTGTAAAATTTTCTCAATTCAACATGAACCGTTTTTTTATTTGTAAGAAAGTTGAAAAACGATCAAAGAAATTTGACATATTGGGGTAGCGTGATGTGCTGGAATATGTACGTTAATTCCCTTGCAAAGGGAATATTGAAGCATTTAGGTGGATATTTTTTTACCAAGGTAATCACTAGAAATACATTGGTAATATTGTGTTTTACATATTAGTGCGTTCTACATATATTTTTTGGCACAAGAGTATTAACTTAGCTTCAAAACATTTTTAAACAAAAATTTACTAGTCACGTAGGTGCTATATTCATGATATTCTGAACAATATAACTATTACTTTAGATTCTTATTTATTGGTCAACGGGTTACAAGTTTCTTTTGATTTGTACTGGAAATCTAAATGACAACTGTACACGCGCATGGCCATTAGTGTTTATCTATGGTTTAGCTATAGCTGACACATGGTGGCCGGCCAGCCGGGCCATTCGGACAAAAGCTATCGACAAGGGCGCGTGTCAATAAACGTCAACATTCTTCTTGTACTGCTACTTTGACACTTTAAAAATTTTAAATTCATCTCCCAACATATGGCAACCATGTGCAACAAAAACTGCAAGTTGGAAGTAAAACAACTGCAGCTCGGTGACGTGTTCTAGAAAATTTTCGATTGTTCGAACCGACCACGCCGCCCCGCCGCTGCTCACCGCTCATCGCGGCCACGAACAACTGTGGCGAAATTGCTGGAACACAAGGAGGTCACTGCTACCTATCATGAAGATCTATCTGAATATAGCGGGCAAGAGCATCGCGTCAGGAGGTCTATCCGAGGGAAGTGCTCGTTCCTATTATATTTTCCGTTCCCGATTCCTGCTTTTATTTGTGTGTTTAGGGTTTACTGCTTCTTCTGGTGTAAAAGGGCAGCTAACTACTAACATAATCACATTGTGGCTATTTAAGGGGATTACATGGGGTAAGTAATAGATGATATAACAACAAAATCTCTAATATTAACAACATATAACAACGGAACCTATATTTTTATTTAATGTAGCGATTAGTTAATATAATGAACGATTGATGTAATTTTAAAATAACAATTTTTATAAGCATAACATAAATATAAAATCGTTTGACATACCACTCAAAAGATATAAAACTTATTTGGTCTAATATGATGAAAACGCCTAATTAAAAACACAAAGCAAAATTGGTGGTTATAGGTAATAGTAACCTAAGTAGATATTAAACATAACTAGTAACTGATTACCACCTGCGCTAAGATAGGCCGACGGAGCCCCGCTTCACGGGGCTCCTATTTCTGGGTGGTTTAAAAAAATAACCGCTCCGCTCCGCTTCGCTCCCACCTTAGCCTTCTAACCTAACCTATCCGAGTTGGGGTACTCTGAGTCGGGGTGTTAACCATAATGACATTTTTAATCTATATTAAACGTTAGACCTAATGATTTTAGATTAATTAAACAATATACATAACGGCACGTGTCATTATTAAATAATGAAAATCAGTTAATTTCGAGAGTTGTTGTTTATTTTGTTATTTTTTTAATCACTGGTCATTATTATCATATTTGGTATATATTTGGTATACGTGCTCCCTTTCACCGGCTTCATAAGGTTCATAACTCATTTGTTGGGCTTGGTATAACTTTTTATAACAAGCTTCCCTCTTCTTTGCTAGATTTGCCTTTTGATGCGTTTAAAGCTCAAGTAAAATCCGTCCTTTGTTTAAAGGCTTACTATTCCATCAACGACTATTTAAATGACAAGAATAGTTGGTCGCTGTGATTAACTCAAGACAATGTTTATGTTCTTTCTCCAGAATTGGCGTATCTAGTGACAGGTTATATGCGTTCATATAATTATTATTTTATTTTTTATTGCCTGTCTAACAATTTTTTTATAACTATCTATTAAGTCATTAGTTATTGACATGATCTACTCATAACAATATTTTCTATGATGAGTTGTTTTAGGCTTTATTTGGCCTCGACAGTTTTCATTTTATTTGTCGGTATATTGCAATGGCTAGCTGACATTTTGACTAATTATTTAATTAATATTTTGTGTCTCGTAATGTTTATTACTTTGCCTAAGTATGTATAGAATCAAGTTTATCCGACTAAACAGACAGCTGTGCTGCTGGGGAGTTTGTTCCACTACTTCTTCTTCCCAGCTAAAGCACTAGGAAGTGGTGAAGGGTGGGCGTTTTGGGGGACTGTCTCATGTACTTTGACGTTCGAAAAGTGCTGATTCTCAGCCTAATTTGAATATATGACTTTTGATTTTGGTACACCAAATCTCACACATTTTGTTTACAGTATTATTATTATTCTTATGTTTGCATTTGTTAACTTTTGTTTTTTGTACTCGTTATGCGTTGAATTTCATTTCAGATTTGAGAGGTTATTACTCTTTATAATCATTCTAATTTTATTATATTTTTTAAATTTCGTCTGTTTGCTCTTGAACCATTTTATCTCAATACAACTGTTACTTATTGTACTCAAAATTGTAAGAAAAATACTTTCAAAACTGTGCTATTATTATTGTAAAACTGTGTTACTACCTCTATCTGATATAGTAAGTAAGTAAATTTATTTCTCCAAAAAACTTATATATAACTTATATTTTTCAGAAACAAAATCTGGCAGTATTAATTTCTAATAAATGGATGTAGCCACTGCAACCGAACTAGGCAAAGCCTGTATTTCGGTTTTCAGTGCCTTTTCCCTCGATATTTTAACAATAAAATGCCGACCAAGCAAATATGGCTGGTTGTACTACAAATTAGTTTTGGATAACTTAGAACTTATAGCTAAATTAAATGTTACATAATTTTAAATTACAATTTTTGCCTTTGATATATTAAGTACGTGAGTGAAGTGTTTATGAGTGTGTGACGACTAGTAGGTGATGTATGTGGAGTTTGAGTGATGTGGGTGCATGTGTGTGATGGTGTATGGAGGTGTGCGAGGCTGAGTGTGTGAGTGTAGAGATGAGTGTGTATGATTATGAGTACATGAGCATGTTTATCCGCTATTGTTTTAGTAATTAAAACGTAACATTCTCCCTATTGTACAACATTTAGTAATAAGTCCGTTTCGTCATAATTAAGTTGTTGCAAATATTCACTTACTACTAGTTTACATTTAGATTTAATAAGAAGGTAAATATTCAATTTTTTTTTAATTTTGCTATAAAGAAATGGACCAAGAAATTCAATAAATCTTTCGCTAAATTTGCTTTTGCAAGTGGTCCGTTCCATACATACTTTTTTAGTTCGACATTTTTGCGCGAAGGTAGTTTTACATGTTGTTTCAGAATAATGTTGAGGATGGAAAGTTGTCTTACGGTCAAAAACCCCACAAATCTGATATAAAGAGACAGTAGGGAAAAGGATAGGCTTAAAAATACACACCTTTAGAATGGCGCGCTGGGCGATTTTCCTCCCAGGATGAAATGCAATAATTTAATAAAGACTGTCCCAGGGCATAACATGTCTCCGCTCTTATATATTGGGCACACTTTCGACCTTTTCAAGGAATCAGGGAATAAGTCCGACTGCAAGCTATCATTGATAATTTTCGTAATAGGTTTGATAAGAAACTTTTTGTGCAATTTTAGAAATTTACTACTAATTTTATCACAGCCTGATGCACTATCTGTTTTTAGACCATTTATAATTTGTTCAAATTCTTGCTCATCAGTGTTCAACAAAACAAATGTATTACTCTGCTGGTTACACCCGTCTATGTGATATTGAAAATGTGTATCCGCGGTAGTTTTTTGATTAATTTTATTAGCCAGTGAGGCTCCAACATTAATGAAGTAACTATTTATTTTATTTAAAGATTGGTCTGGAGAAGTAGAGAATGTTAGGAGTTCTTTTGTGCGTTGTATTGGTTTAGTTGTGTTAGCGATGTTTCTAATAGGTTTCCATAACTTTTTACTATCATGTTTTGCATCCTTAATTAAGTTTTTGTCGTACTCTCTTTTTATTTTTCGCAACAGAGCGTTGCAAAAATTTCTGTAACGTCTGAAAATAATTTGACAATTTTCATTTTTCGGTGATAGTTTAGCTTTCTGTGTAACTTATCCCTGTTTCGCATGCACGTCAGTAAACCTGGGGTTATCCATGGCTTTATTATTTTTGACCGTCTTGGTAAGGTTTTTGTTAGAATATTTATTTCATTAATATTTTGAAGGGACTGCATCAAATAATCTAATGTAAGGTTAGAATTTGCCGACTGATTAATTGGATCAAGATCAAGTTGTAATAGGTCTTGTGCTATTCCATCATAATTTACTTTAGTTATCGTTGTAGTTATATAGTTCCGTGTTTTATTTTTAACTCTAGGCATAGTAAAACCGGATAGTGGTCTGTTAACGTAGAAAATGGGACTATTGCAGAGGCAGTGCTTATAGTTTTGACTAAGGCGTGATCCAAGCAAGTTCTACTATCGCTGCGAGTTATAAGGCTATGTGCTGGAAGTAGACCGTGTGAAGCAGCTAAAGTTAAGTGTCGTTCCCCGTGTACGTCTATTTTGTTTGGATTTATCGGTATGTTTATGTCACCCACTAAGACATTGTGCTTGTAGATCGATACTCGTTGAAGTATTCTGTCTTAGGAAGAGAGTAATGGATCAAAGTTGGTATATGATGGCGATCTGTATAAACCTATAATGGCAACTTGCTCCTCCACAATAGCCACCAGACAATTACAGTCCTGAAAGTCGTTTGTGATCCCAACATTGTGCTTTCTTTCAACATCCAAGATCCCATATCCTCGGAACCATATAATATTGCAGCAATTGTATACGGCGTTACTATAGTGACAGCGATAACAGCTAACGTTTTGATATCGTTAATCACCAGAGGTCGGAGTAGGTAGATTGATTTTATATACTTGCGTCAAGATATTATAATATGTGCGGGAAGTACCGGAAAAAGTTCCGGAATTAGAATTATGGAATGAAATAAAATAAAAAACATACAGATAGGCTAACAAAATCGTTTATTATATGAATGATTGATTGAATTCAATGAACAATTATTTTTGATTAAACAAAAACATAAATAAATTATTTTTAATACTCATCGGATACAATTTCCATATTTTGGCTTTCAACGTTAATACAATTAAAATAAATGATCATAATTTTTTCAATATTTTCTAATTTTAAAGTATTCCTTTTGACGTGTAATATCCATATATATGTGAAAAATGATCGTTCAACATCTGTAGACCTCAATGGAGCAAATTTAAAATAAGTTATCAGATTATTTGCTACGTTTTTTTTCAATCCTTTCGCTGTATTCTCTAATTGTGTCTAAATCCGGATTTCGTTCCATAACATATTCTAATTTATTTTTAATATTGTCACTGTTGCACTCGTTAATGGTAGCTCTCACTTGGTCAAACATTAAAAGTGAATCAACTATGGTTATTTTTTGATTTTGTAACTCTTTTAGAACTACTTGAATAATACGGTAATTTTCTTCGATATACACGTTTATTTTTACATCGTTCTGGAGCCGAAACACAGTAACTCCGGACGAGTAACAGTCACTATTGGCATTGTTATTTTTGTTTTAAGACATTTAATAAAGAAGTTAGAACTTTATCACTTTTTTCTGTCATTCGAGTTAAATTTTAGTAGCGCTTCCACTATTTCATTCATAAACGCAAGATCGTACGCGATCTGCTCGGTGATGACGTAGCGCGGCACAACTGTGCGTGTGCGTCAGTTCAGCGCGCCCGCGGTGGGTCAACGGACGTCGGACGAATAATCCGGCTGCAACTAAGTACGCACGGCTACACATCAAGCTATACAGTTCCAGTTTACGCTGATCTTGCACTGTACGGAAATCCTATACAATGTGAGAATAGCTTATACTGGAAATTTATAACTTGAGGTGTAGCCATGTGTACCTACAAGTAGGTATTTCATTTCAGGTACGATTTAGGTTGGTGTAAGTTCATTTACCTCCATCATCTCGTATCGAAAGTACGGCACGGTGTTTACCACTATCACATCTCGTAAACGTGAGAAATTAATTGACATTTAATTCACCACTCTCGCATCACCTAGTAGGTACTCGTACCTATTCAACTAGACACGACGAATAGGCTTGGGAGTTGTATTTTACCGCTATCGTCCGGCTGCTACGATATCGTACCAGTAAGTCGAGCACCCTTCAAGCCCGGCTGGTACGATATCGTACCACCCAGAAGCAAGCGGTTTTTATCTTAATACTTCATATAAATAAGGTTTAATCTCGTCTGCGATGATTTAACTCTATGAGCCGATAGCCACTCTTTCGTGAACTACATCATTCAAACGCGTATAAGTTCTGTGGCAAAATTTATAAAAATAGTTGACAGTGACGCTTCGAACGCGCGCGTCGACAGAGCGTTATCTTGTTAGGCTCTCTAGTTATTTAGTGTTTTTTCTTATTTTTTGTGCATATTCGACGTGAAGTGGATAAATATTCATTTATAAGTAGTTATTACATTGTTTTAGATAATATTTGCATCAAATAGCATCATAAAAACTGTTTTTTCGATAAAAAGTGTTACGTAAACAAACCGTTGCTCAGTGACGATATTGTTATGTGAAGTTTGATTGTGTTGAGTGTTTCACAGTGATTTAAATGTATCCTGGTGTATTTAATGGTATGTACAGAAATCGTACTCATAATTAAAGCAAACAAGCAAAATATCGTGCAAATTAACATCGTAATTTTATCAGAAATCATCATAACACGGGAACCTTCCGCCTGACACAGGTCCTCACCGGACACGGCTGTTTCGGGAGGTTCCTGTTTCGCATAAGGCGGGAGGAAACGCTCGGGTGTTTCCATTGCGAAGATGGCCCTGAGGACACGGTGGAGCATCGATCGAGGTCTGCCCGGCTTGGGCGGACCACCGCCTTGTCCTCGTGGAGGCGATCGGCGGCGGCGATCTCTCGCGTCCGGCCCTGGTCCAGGCCATGGTACGGAGCGAGAGTACATGGTTAGCTGTCACCTCCTTCAGCGAAGCAGTGATGCTCGCAAAGAGGGAGGCGGCGCACGTGAGGGAGAGGCAGTACATGTGCCCTCGTGGCTGCAGCCTTCGCTGGAGACGCCCTGGGTGTTAGGAATCCCAGGCTGATTCCCGGCCACCGTAGGCGCGGGCTTGCGGACGGCGAGTAATGGGTAGCTCGCTGTCCGGTAAGGACCAAGCCCGGGTCGACGGCGCGTTGTGTTCCACGCGCGCCTCAAAGAGATGACAGCAGCACCAGATGGGGCCCGCAAGTGCCGATGCCTGCCAGGGGTGCGGGTTGTTCGAAAGAGATGCCGCGGCCCCTGGCACACAGACAACTGAGGGAACACGGGTGGGTTTTAGTCAGTAAAAGTCTGACATACCTACCTATGACAGCCCTACTGCTCCACCCAGAGCGGGAGAAGTCATTTGATGATTTCCCAACCCGAAAAAAAAACAACCATATGATAAATACTAAATATACCTAAAATATTTTTTATGCGATAATGCTTGCGGCGGCTTCACAAAGGCAGGCAATTCAAACAGAAAAATGAATCGTTAAATCTGTTACATAAAGTTCATTATTAGTTGGAGGTGCCCTTGTCTATGAAAATATTGAACCGAATTAAGATCTTATTGTTATAATTTTAACCGCGAAATTCGGTTGTGCATTCTTGTAAAGGCCGGTCGAACACGAGACAATAGGTTTCTAAGAATAATTTTAGTAAACTGCGGACCTACTTACCTAGTTTGGTGTAATTTATATTTTTACCCTTTACTGTTAAATAAAGTCAGAATTCGCTTTTCATATTTTTACACACATTACACACGCATAAATTCATTGATGGCAAGGAAGCGTTACTTCGCGTTCTCATTATTTCACAAAAAAATCAATAAATTTAAGTTTTCGTGATTTTTTTATTGTTATTTATTGAAAAAAATAGTCCCAATCGATTCGAGTTCGATGATTGAGTTCATGGCTTTCGGTTCCGGAACGACCTAAAATTAACCGTGTATTTTAAATCTTCCTGTAAATTTGGTTTTTCTAAAATATTTTTTGCATTGCGAATGGCTATTGAACCAGTACTGTTGAAGTTGTTTAGAACATCTTTTATTTTTTCGAAGTGTTGAGCGTAGTAAAATGCTGCTTCCAACAAGTACCTACCCCATCTTGTAATTACTGGTTGCGGAGGCAGTGGTAGGTCAGGATATTTTTCTTTTAAACTCTTTACTCTGTTCGGGGCTTTTAGAAATATTTTTTTAACATTTGCTACTAAAATATCGACATCGTTATATTCTGATCTTATCTTCTCTGATATACGATGAAGAGCATGCGCCAAACAAGTTACATGTTTCATTTCAGGTAAATATACTTTTAAATTTCGCCCTGCAGACAGCATGTACACTGTCAGTGCAGAGCAATAAGACATTGCAAACTTTTGATTAAAAAGAGTCTTGCCATAAATTTTCTAGACATTGCAATACAAATTGCGCGATTGTTTGACCATTTACTACCGTTAACATTTTACAAGCAATCAAATAAGGCCGGCTTGAATTATTATTAGGATGCAGTGGCTTTATTAAGAAATGGACTATATCTACCTAAAAAATCTGTGGTCTCATCCAACGATATCCATAGTTTCTCATTTTTATTATTTTCATAAATATGATTAATTTTGTTCTTATAAAACTTATCTAAATAAACTTTACGTAACTGTGATTCATCGGGCACTTTTCTATCACTACAAACACAACAACAAGTACTGTCCCACGTCGTAAGGGCTTGCACACGCATGATGGCTTCCACCGTGGAGCGCCCTCTGCGGAAACTAAACTGGCTCTCCGCCAAATCCGACCCCACCCGCACCAGCCGCTCGACGAGGCGGTCTGCAAGTACTCATTCAAAGAGCTTGCCTACCTCGTCGAGCAGCACGATGGGCCGGTAAGCGGACGGAGAGTCCGCAGGGCGCCCCGGCTTTTTAATGAGGACCAGTTTCCCCGTCTTCCAGTGCCGTGGGAACTAGCCCTCCTCCAAGTATGCAATTAGGAGCCTTCTTAGTCGAGGCTCGAGAGCCTCCAAGGCCAGAAATCAGGCTTTTCCAGGCAAGCCGTTGGGTCCTGGGGCGGTATTCTTGGAATTCAGCCTACGTACCGCCACTCTCAACTCTATCTCGGTCACCTCTGGAGCAACGTCGTCGTCGTCGGTGTGGTCCACATTG
The DNA here is from genome assembly GCA_949091785.1 of Polymixis lichenea. Lineage (NCBI taxonomy): Eukaryota > Metazoa > Arthropoda > Insecta > Lepidoptera > Noctuidae > Polymixis > Polymixis lichenea. Next base: position 24,965,782 of record OX420939.1, read on the forward strand.
GACACCGCAGGAGTTGGAGCCATAGGCGGGGGAGAATGCTCCCCTCGCAAAGGAAACAGAGTGCTCACCACGTCCTGCACGAGCTGGGGCCGGAGACTGCGTCAGCGGGAGAGCCCACGGGCGGATCTTATCCGCACAGTTTTGTAGGGTCGTCCCCAAGGGTCCCTGATCCTTTGATCACTCTTCTCCAGCGACTCTTCCTGGGCCGAAACCCTGGCCCGCAGGATATCCGCTCTGAGGGCGGTCTACGTCACTCTGTACCCCTCGTACAGATCCACCTGACTGGCTTCCATATACGGAGGGCTGATATGGAGCCAGCGGTGCCCGGTACGGAGCAAGAACGCATGGGTAGCCGTCGCTTCCTTCTGCGAAGCAGTGATGCTCGCAAAGAGGGAGGCGGCCCACGTGAGTGAGAGGCAGTATATGCACCCTCACGGCCCTAGCCTCCGCAGGAGATGCTTTGGGCGTCGAGAATCCCAGCCTGATTCTGGGCCACCGTAGGCGCGGGCTTGTGACTGGCGAGTATTGGATCGCTGTCCGGTAAGGTCGACGGCGCGTTGTGTTCCACACGCACCTCAAATAGATGTCAGCACCAACTGGTGAGGTCCTCAAAGGTCGATGCCTGCCAGGGGTGCGGGTTATTTGAAAGAGATACCATCGCCCCTGGCACACAGGCAACTGAGGGAACACGGGTGGGTTTTAGTCAGTAAAAGTTTGACAAACCCTACTGCTCCACCCAGAGCGAGAGAAGTTATTTGATGATTTCCCACCCTCAAAAAAAAAAACCATTTGTATGTATCAGTCAGTGTCTATTGGTTTCATTGAAATCAATGTCATCTATTGGCCAGGTTGTAATATGGTTTGATAACTAGATCAACAGCTATAAAACTAATTACGATGTCTTAGTTAAAACTATATCCACAATTAAAAGGGAATAATTGTTTTATTGTCTTTGGGCTTTTAATCATTAACCTTTTGATCATTTGACACAGTACATTTGTTTATGATACATTGCTACCTAGTGTGCCGAAAATGGCACGGATTGCGAGTTCTATGATCAATAACTGACTGTTATAATTTATTATCAGAGTTATATCAGTTTCAATCAAAATTTACAATGGATAAAGTAACAAGATTATTTTACACACACATCTATTTGGGATTCCTGTTGTTTGATTAAATACCTTGAAAAAGCGGAAATTTTGTAAGGTAGTGATATTTGTGTTATAAAAAGTAATGACATTACGAATTAAACTTTAATCTTAAAACGCCATTGCATTTGTGAAAACTAGCATTATTTATTTATAAAAGAATTTACTGATAGCATTTGACCATTGTTAGTAAATTTTATAACACTTACTAAGTAATAAGACTCAGCACTGCTTTCTGTGTGCTACGCAGTACTTCCGCTCAAGTGGGCGGAAGTACTGAGTACTGAATGGGCGGACAGATGGTCAATAATGGCGTCCGGAAGGTATCGCTATATTCTGCCAGGGGTGCGGGTTGTTCGAAAGAGATATCGCGGCCCCTGGCACACAAGCCACTGAGGGAACACGGGTGGGTTTTAGTCAGTAAAAGTCTGAGACGCCCTTCTGCTCCACCCAGAGTGGGAGAAGATATTTGATGATTTCCCACCCAAAAAAAAAAAACGGTATCGCTATGAAAGTGTTTAAAGAGGACTAAAATTATAATTGTGGAATAAGAATCCTCTGTAACATAATGTTTTGATTTAAAAGAGTGTCCGTGGAATTTCTTGCCTTGGTCTCCATATGAGACCTACTTTCGTTTTGGAATGGGAGCCTAGATCGTGACTCAAACTATATCTGATTCACTACCTATATATCAACTACCAACCAACAAAACCAACTACTTATATACCAACACAGAATTACGCCAGAAACATCATAGAAGGCGTGTATGGGTTTCTCGCCGTCTCTTGTAGTATTATTTCAAACACAATGTAAATTCCTTTTCCTACTATACGGCTTTCATAGCATTTTAAAGTGCTACTTTTCCACGCCAGATACGTATATTCCGTGACAGTTATCTCAGCGCAGTATGAAAGCTACTAATTTTCAGAGTGTGCCAAAGGAAAACATGCTTGAAATAATACCTCGCTTCAAGCATTTTGCCGAGTGCTTGACAACGACATGACTTCACTAATGAAAAAAAAAACAAGTGTGTGTGTTGAAACAGTACTTTATCGTACTGGGTCAAATGTTTTAAAAAAGAATGGGAGTAGAATTGAAGTCAGACACCTACCCTACATTGTTTTTAAAATGATAACAGTATAAGTGAGGTGTTTGGTACCTGTACTCTTCACACATATTTTTCCAGTACGTACTTAATAACCATAAGCCGCATGTTATAAGGGGTTTATACCATTTTTTACCCTGTTAATAGTATTTAACCAGGTTCGAAATCTTTTCTACTCGTTCAAATCTTGAACCTGAATCACTCGGTGTTTTTTTAACAAAAATGTGAAAAATTTATATGTAGAATCGTAGGGAACCTTTCGTGTGTCCGACTCGCACTTGGTCGCATTTTTATATTTCACATCTAGTTATATATTTCAAACCTACGAAATTGCTCAAGTCTTCAGTTTTTACTGAAATAAAACTGTTTGATGAAATTCATTAATTATATTATATCGACGCCCCCAAGCAATAAGTCGGTAATGTGCTATTATGGACTTTTTGCTGTTATGGCATATTCGGCATCTACGGACTGGATTACACCTTGTCAATTTTTTTCAGCTTTTTCTAACGATAATTTACAGAGATATCGTGATGCACGTTTTTATTGTTGGGAAAATTACAAACAAAATGATGTCGGCAAAAATACTGTTATAGCACATTACGAAGAAATATTGTATATTTTATTTTGGTAAGTAGCTTTTACCGGGTTATTGCTGTAAAAAATCTTCATAAGATTTTTGGTAAACTCCAAAACGGGGTTTTTGCTGAACTAATTGAAATATACGTATTCCGTAATATACACTTACCATGTTTTTAATGTTTAGTACTGGTTTATTAATTTACGCAACATTTCAATACGGTTTAGTTCTTCCAAATTTTAATATTTCTGTCTCTTTTCTAGACATTACCGTTTTCGTCTGGACGCGCGATAGTTTGCAAAGCGCATTTCTCTCTTTCTTTTAATAGAAGTTAAACAGTAATAGACATAATGCCCCGCCCCCTACACGTGATCCTGTCCATCGACCCATACGCAATGTTTGTTTACGTAAACAGTTGCATCTGAATTGTTGCGGAAGTGTGACGTTTTTAATATTTTTTAGAAGTGTTCACTGATAATTACGTTTAAGTTATACACCGAAAGTTTCATTGTATAAAGTTGTTAAGTGATATGCAATTATAGATATTAAAAAACACAGAATGTTAAAAAATGAACGCGTGAGACGAATGCTTCTAATGGTTGATAATGATAACAAAAACAAAAGTAAGTACTACATAAATTATGATTCAGTGGTACCGTAGTGGTACTCCGTAGTTGTTTTGTTTTTGCAATGTTTTTGTTTATTGTTTGACAGACGCTGATGAAGAGTTAGAAACAAATTGTTTTTATTCGGAAATAACTACGAAGGTATCTACCAGTACAGTGTCGGACATCCAAGTAGTATCAAATGGTTTGTAGATTAATTTGTTATTATACCTTTTTAATAATAATAATAATTTTATTAAGGAATAGAAAGTTATTTTCTGTGACAATACCTACTTGTTAAATTGTAATAAATAAGTGCTATAACACATTTTTTTATCGTTTCAGATTGTAATGTTATTGATAACGCCGAATCCTGTGTTAAAGAAATTTCTTCATCCAATCAACCTTTGCCAAGACATTATGAGTTACGAGGTAGGTACTTTTCTTGAAATATTCCTTACTACAACTATGGTGGTACTATTTTTGATGGCAGATATGTACATACCTCTTTAGCCACTAGGTATAACCTCAATGCGCCCACCTTGTGATTATTATTTTTATGAGACTAAGTTGCGCAAGCGACAGCGGGCTGTCGGCTGCTATTGTCTTTCTATTGTGTCTCGAATCACGTGTGTTCGAAAGTTTAAGTAATAAAAATACTCAAGTAATGTTATTGATTTCAGATGTACCAAAAAAAATATACGTTGATGCTGATCAAGAATTATCTGATGAAGATTTTTCACCAGACTGCTCAGAATATGTTCCGAGTCCACAGACAAGCATATTCAAAAGTCCTTTCAGCAGCGCTTCAAGTATAGGCGGAGACTCTGTATGTATTAATAAAATGATATCAAATCCAGGAATTATTAGCACTCCATCAACAATTTCTAATTTATCGCTCTATTTAAGTAACGCTAACGTGGTGGCTTCTTCATCAGAAGAACAAATAACATCTTCAGTTTTATTTGAACCATCTATTGAAATAGAAAACCTATCAGATCCAAGCGTAATAAAGACAATAAGAAGTCCAGAAAGTTCAGACAAAACATTAAAACCAGAAGAAATTTTAATAAATAATGATAATGTATCAATATTGACCAGTACAATTTCAAATGATTACTCGCATGCTGAAGAAGTGGTAAGTGATCGTGAAGACAGTCTCAATTTAATAACGGCCATAAGTAGTCAAGAAGATGATGATGATGAAACTTTGAAACCAGAAGAAAATGAAGAAAATGATTACGTTAATATAACATTGACCGAAAGAAATACAAACGATTGCTCGCATGCTGAGGAAAATGTAAATGATAATGAAGACAGAATTGAAGTTATACATAACTTAACAATTGATATTGAACCCATAGATAACAACATTAATGTATCAAATAATCAACCTTCTACATCAGAAATACAAAAAACTCGGAAACGCAAGCAGCATACAAATGAGTGGCGTTCTAAAAAAAATAAATTCTTAAAAAATTCTGGTAAAGCCTACGAAGGTTGCAATTCAAAAAAGAAATATCCTAATAAAACTCTTGGATCTCCATGTGCATGTAAAAAGGGTTGTAACCAAAAAATTTCTTTTTCTGAAAGACAAATTATATTTGACAAATTTTATGGTCTTGCTGATCGCGAACAACAATGGTTGTTTATCAGCAGGCATGTCCATGCTAAAAGTATTAAAAAAATAACTTTAGATCGTAAAAATAACCGCACGCAAACTTTTAATTATTCTTTCACTTTAAATAATGAAAACATTGCTGTTTGTAAGATCTTTTTTTTGAAAACATTGCAAATTGGAGAACAAGTGGTGTATACAGCATTGGAAAAAGTAATGAAAGCTGATGAAGGACTTAAAGATATAAGAGGTAAGCATAATAATAGACCTAACAAAATGAATAATATGACTGAAGCAACTGTTAAAGCACACATCGATATATTTCCTAAAGTGGACTCGCACTATACGAGGATGAATTCAACCAGAGAATATCTTTCAGAGAATTTGAATATTTCAAAAATGTATCGCTTTTATACTGAATGGTTTACACATCAAAATTACACTGATGTTGTGATGGCATTTAAACGACAATATGAATCAGTTTTTAACTCCCAGTATAACTATTCATTTTTTAAACCTAAAAAAGACCAGTGTCCTTCGTGCTCCTTATATGAAAAATCAGACAATACTATGAAAGCCACTTTGGAGGAAAAACAAAGACTTCATTTACAGAGAAAAGAAAAGGTAAGATTATTAAAAAAAGAAGACATAGATACAGCTAACAAAGATAATACTACGGTAGCAATATTTGACTTGCAAAAAGTTTTGAGTGTACCTCAATCCGAAGTGAGCACTTTTTATTATAAAAGAAAGTATCCATGTTACAATTTCACTGTGTTTGATGCCATACGAAAAGTAGGATATTGTTATGTATGGCATTTTCAAATAGCTAAAAGAGGCAGTACGGAAATAGGGAGTGCCTTATTACATTTTTTGAAAACTGAACGTGAGAAAGGTATTACAAAGTTTTCACTGTATTCAGATGGCTGTTATGGGCAAAACAAAAATCGGTACATTTTTGCCCTATATACACTCGAGAGCAATGAATCCGGGTCACTTAAAGAATCCTAAAAATCTCGGAAACTAAAAATGCTAGGTTAATGCAATAAATTGTATTTAATAGACAATGTAATACTCCTTAAATGAAGGTATTAAAACTTCTTAGTTATTGTAAAGTTATATCATAAAAAAAAACAAATTTGAAAAAGGGCCACTTTCGAAGATGGAACTACGAAATTACAGCATTTGGTTTTGCTTTTGTTTGTAATCTGTCATTTATGTGGGTACATAAACCATGTTGATAGTGCTCTATATTCATTATTCAAGCTGAAATTATGTCGCTTACGCCTGAAGAATGCACCAGAATACTTACAATGCTGGAAACCGGCCGGAGTCAGCGCGATACAGCCTGGACTGTCGGTGTGTCGCTGTCAACAGTACAAAGAGTTCTCCGACGTTACGAAGAAACTGGTTCTAACCTACGCAGACCAGGAACGGGCAGAACCAGGTGTACCACAGCACGAGAAGACCGATACTTGGTGAACACCATGCTTCGAAATCGCTTTCTCACAGGAACTGAACTCACAAATCAGTTTCGACGCCTCGGAGGAAGTAACCCAAGTGCATGGACAGTAAGACGTCGGCTTGCTGAATCTAACTTAAAACCCCTTAGACCTGCAAACGGCCCTAAACTGGAGCGTGGGCATCGTATTTCAAGACTAAGATATGCCCAGAGCCACGTAAATTGGAGTATTGAAGATTGGTCAAAAGTTATGTTCTCCGACGAATCAAAATTTATGCTCTACAAGCACGATGGAAGACACAGAGTGTATCGAAGACCAGGGGAAAGATTCAAGCAAGCATGCATCGAAGAAAAAGTAGCCTACGGTGGTGGGTCTGTACTTGTGTGGGCCGGAATTTCTTCTGAAAGTCGCACAGAGCTGGTGATCATAGAAAACGGCTCTTTAACTAGCGTAAGATATGTGGAAGAAATCCTCAATGATCACGTTGGTCCATTTATGGTCAATTTAGGTGAGGATGCTATATTTATGCATGACAATGCCCGACCTCATACAGGTAGGATTGTGAATGACTACCTTCAAGAGATGAACATTACTCGTATGGAGTGGCCAGCGCGCAGCCCGGATATCAACCCGATCGAGCATGCTTGGGACGAGCTAGGCAGATGCGTAAAACAACGAAACCCTCCCCCAATCACGCTTCGTGAGCTCAAAATTGCTCTCACAGAGGAATGGGAGAATATTCCCCAAAATCGTATAAGGAACTTGGTGTACAGCATGCCAAACCGCGTAAACGCAGTAATGGAAGCACGAGGAGGCAATACGAAGTATTAAAATTCAAGAAAATCGTAATAAAGTTCAAAAATTTCATGTTTCCTATTTTTGTTTTAAGGAGAGATCAGCAGTTTTTTTCTTTATGTAATTTTGTGTTAATAAAATGTATGGTGACTCATATTTTTTTTACTTTCATTTAAGGAGTATTACATTGTCTATTAAATACAATTTATTGCATTAACCTATCATTTTTAGTTTCCGAGATTTTTAACATTCTTTAAGTGACCCGGATTCATTGCTCTCGAGTGTATTTATGCTGCCAAACTTCTTGGAATTTCCATAACCCATCGTTTTTTTGAAACTGGGCATAGCCAAAATGAGGGAGATTCCATGCATGCATGCATAGAAAAAAACCTAAAAAACAAAGTTTTATATACCCCTGAACAAATTTACAGTGTTATTTTAAATTCTAAGATTACTGGGGAAAAATATCGCGTCAAGGAATTAGAGCAGTCAGAAGTTTATAATTTGAAACCACTCGTAGACGATAAGAATTGGCGCTGTGATAAAGAAGGAAGTGTGATACATTGGGCAGACGTAATGGAGGTTAGTGTGTTTGATTCACAAGCCAATAAGTTGTTTTTCAAATATAATTTCAACGATAATTATTTTGAGCTTGATTTGAGCAACACTCACTCTGCCTTAGGCAGACGAAGAGGACGAAAGCGTACGTCACAAATAAATAGTGCAGATCATGCAGCTGTACACCAAGATAATGTGCAGTTGCAACGTGCTTACCACCAACCTATTGCGATAAGCAAGGCCTTACACACAGACCTTTTAAGTTTATGTAAAAGTGGAGCTATTCCACGATTTTACCATCCTTTCTATGAATCTTTGTCCTGTTATGAATCCAGGAACGAAAATTCCTCTGAAGAGGAATAATATTGAATGAATCATGTTTTTATTTGTTTTGTTATTATTGATTATTGATTTTATTGAAAGATTATGTTTCTGGGTCGTTGAAATTTCAATTTATGACTAATAAAACTTTGTTAATTAACTAAACAGTGTGTTTTTCATTACAACCTTCAAAATATTACATTTACACGCATCAAAAAAAAATCAAGGTAAAGGGTGATAACAATAACACTATTATTGAAAATATTCCTATCAATAATATTGGTATATATCAACACTGTTTCTACAGTTATTTAATATTACCACAATAACTACGTAATGACTCGTTATGCATCATTCCTACGATGAAAAATTACTTGGTAAAGGTCCATAATATAATGATACGAAATATAATGTGTGATAAATTTACGGCAATAAGTCTGTAAGCGTTATCACTGTAATATTTGAATAACATAGTTTTAGGTATTATTTATTTTCTGAAATTGTAAGGTTTTGAATGTTAAGAATTTCATATTGATAACATAGTTACAATTCACAAAAAATTAGCTTTCATTTGACACATCAATGACTTGAATATTCCCACTGGCTGAAAAGATATTCGACAAAAACAGTAAATCTTTTCTCCTGTAAAATTTGGATTTTTCGATTACCGACTTATTGCTTGGGGGCGTCGATATGATTTCATTTATATCAATTTAAAGTTTTAATTTAATTTCAAGAGTTTGTCTGAAATCAAATGAATTATTTAAAATTACTAATGCTCGTAGAGCAATATCCTCAACCATGTTTTCGCTTTGTTTGCTCAAACAATGGGCTATACGACTTCCACAATAAAGTGTGTGATCTAATTTGCGTTTGCTAAGCTCCATTTTTTGAGCGAATTGGAGTGAAACGTGTAAATTCGTGTGAAGCATTCAACGTGGAAAATATTTTTTCAAACAAAAATAATTGCATATCAATTATTTGTAGCTTTGGTACCTGACTGACGTACCTGTTTCCTGGGCTATACGAAAAGTAATGTACATAGATATTCATACTTCATTCATAAAGAATTATGAGCTGGTGTTCAATGTTCAGCGATGTTAATGTTATACTGGTAAGTGCTGATTATTCCCATCACCCCATCGCATCGGAAAATTCGAATGTGCATTAAGCAATTTCTGGCCATTATAAAGAGAGTTGTTTAAAATAGAGCTTGAATCTGCTCAACTACATGTAGTAAAAAACAAAAAAACATGTGTGACAATTTCAGTTAGTTAGTTCATCATCTGCCTAGCCTTTTCCCAACTACGTTGGGGTCGGCTTCCAGTCTAACCGGATGCAGCTGAATACCAGTATTTTACATGGAGCGACTGCCTATCTGACCTCCACAACCCAGTAACTGGGGTAATACAATACCCCTTGGTAAGACTGGTTGTCAGACTTTCGGGCTTCTGACGACCCGTAACGACTGTCAAAGATCCACAAATGACAGCCGGGACCAACGGCTTAACGTGCTTTCCGAGGCACGGAGGGGTCTTGGTATGTAAAGATGGTCACCCATCCACGGACCAACCGCGGCAAGCGTAGCTTAACCTGATCGATAGACCCGTGCAGCTTTAGTTAGTTAACATGTTAAATAGATATGTACTAAATCTAATCTCTTTTTGAAATATTATCATTATTATATTAAACTTGACATCAGGCCTTGTTTTCACAAAGGGTTGGGCAGAGATGTGCTTCTAGGAAAATTACATAACAAAACACTCACCAAAATATGCACACAATGTGTAGCTATGACTCCAACGAGAACTGTGCCAATACAACCAGGGACCAGCCCGGTGTTCTTGAAGGCCGCTGGCATCGCAAGCAATCCTGACCCTAATGATGATTTGAGTAAGTGGAAGAATGCGCCTAAAGTCCTGTGAACAAAATCCATACATTTTTAAAATGGATAGCTTATAAACAAATATGTCATTGTGGCGACATCCATACCGAAACATACAAATAACAGTATCCGCGTTATCAGAGTTCTACGAGCATATTATATTCCTACAGCAGCACCACGGTGACCATTGTGCAGTAGCCCATCAAACACAACACTCATCTAGTTGGAGAATCCTCCGTTTTCAATGAAGGAGGAACTATGCATAAGGCATTAAATCCACCTTTGTACCTTTTTATGTGCGAGAAGTTTAAATAAATAAATAAATATATCACTTTCCACCATTTTCGTCTATTCCTAATGTCACATCGGACCATGCAATACACCGCAATCGCGGGCTTCCCCCGCTTTTCACTTGCTCGCAGACACCTTGAGCGTGCGCACACATCTGCCTTGGTTCGAAATTACGTAGTTTTATTAATCCAATACCACCTGCAGCACACCTGGAGCTTGATACTCAAAATGCTTATACCCTTAAATACTATTAAGACTTGCTCCTCAGAAAAACGCTTAAATTGTGACCTAGAGTCTTTCAAGAATATTTAAACTGAAAACAGCAAACTGTGTTGCGGTACTTTTAATAAATTTTCGAGAAAACATCAGTAACAGATAGGGCCACGAGAGTGATCAGTGTGATCACATAACTAATAATTTAGTTTTCCTCTTTCCAAAAAACTATGACACAGTGTAAACAAATTATTTTCTATCAAAACTATTGTCCATGACTACTTTCAAATGTTTCAAAAGAAAAAGATAAAGTGGAAGGCAGCTATTTATGTATTTATGTAAACGTTATTTCTAAAAACTGCTACAATAGCAGTTTTATATAAAAATATCATTGCATTTCAAAGCTTCTTACAAATCTATTCTATTTGAGAAGGGTTAAATATTTTGCAATCTCTGAAAATCTTCGCATTCTTAGAGAAATATATCAAATGTTTTGTTATTTTTTCAGACTGTGAGGTATAGTTTTTATTTATTGAACGAAAACAAGATGGGTTGGTTTGACAATACTCTATTTGGAGAATGTATAAACAAACTGTGTGCCAGATGGGTTTTACTGTCGGCAAAAACAACGAACTTCCTTACAAACTTTCATGCCCTATTTATCGCCTTTAGGGGAAGAATTTTCAAATATCCTTCCATAGTGCTCACCTTTGCTTCGCTTTTATACTTCCATCATATGGACGCGTTACTGCATTCCGGATTAAAGCTCTGGTCAAACTGAGGCGAAACGGTGCGGGATGCGGGACAATTCGTTCGCCCCGATTCTGAGAATAGTTGCGGGACTTCCTAATCATTATAATAATCGACGTACTCAATGTGGCCATAAGTCAAAGTCAAAGTCAAAGTCAAAGCATTTATTTCAAATAGGCACATATAAGGCACTTTTGAACGTCAACATTTACATTAAAATAGAATTGATTCTAGTCGCCCCTTCCAAAATGTAGTTTCGTATGGAGAAGAATGGGCAAGAAACTCCACCGTTACTCTTTTAAAATGATATAACTACAATATTTAACATACATTCATTGTATAATTATGTGTGAAAACGATGCATCCAGAACAAAATTACTGTACCATAGGTTATAGCAGTCGGACAGTGCAGTGTTGTCTCTGAGATGACAGTGTAACTACGGTGCCTTTAGTAGTGCAGATGAAATTGAAAGGGAGTTGAAGGAGTTATAAAAGACATAGATAAATAAATAATCACAGGCGACCGTCACCACTTACCTACCTACTACCAGCTGGGCTGCAAGCTTGATTATCTCAAAATAACATTAAACAAAATCTAAATGAGACTTACGAAGTTGGATGAACAACGTCTCTGTGTTCAAAGGGATTGTATTCATTCTCATTGTCATCTTCCTTTCTGTCAAGTGTGATCGTTGATTGTGTGGTTGATGGAACATTTTCTGTGCTGCTTCGTACACTGTAAATAATAAAATATGTTATAATACCTATAAAAAACATGAATTTTAGGATGACTAATTTATATAATTTTGTATGCAACAAACGTTCATTCCTCACGAGTCAAACATCCACTTCGTATAATACTAGCTGTGCCCCGCGGTTTCACCCGCATAGCTTTCGATTCCGTGGGAATCTCGGGATTAAAAGTAACTACTGTAGGGTTACCTATAGCAGTAATTTTTTATGCCTATGCTCCTATCCTTTCTATCCTTTATATCCTTTTTTAGCTGTTAAGCTATGTTAGGTACATCAAGTTTCATCGTAATCGGTGAATTCGTTTTTGCGTGAAGAAGTAACAAACATATTATGTACATACTTACTAACACAAACTTTCACAATTAGAGTAGGATTTGATTAATGGAGACACAGTAATAAAATCTTTCACAGCTAATATTTCATTTACTTGTACATATTGGAAAGAGGAAGTAAAAATGGAAAATATAGCTAAGTAAATATAACCATTCCGCAGTCGGGTAAAAAAGATTGAAAATAAGAAGAATGTAACCTTTAAATAATAATTGCAAGGCTCCGCTTTAAACTATATTTAAAGTGCTATCTATTCGTTTGAAGCAACGTCAGTTATAACAGCCGCACGGGTCGATCGATCAGGTTGACCTACGCTTGCCGCAGTTGGTCCGTGGATGGGTGACCATATTAACATACCAAGACTCCTCCATGCTTTGGAAAGTACGCAAAGCCGTTGGTCCGGGCTGTCATTCGTGGATCTTTGACAGTCACTGTTACGGTTGTCAAAAACCCGAAAGTCTGACAACCAGTCTTACCAAGGGGTATCGTGTTACCAAGTAACTGGGTTGTAGAGGGCAGATAGGCAATCGCTCCATGTAAAATACTGGTATTCAGCTGCATCCGATTAGACTGGAAGCCGAACGCGGGCGCCATCGCGGAGCAATTCCGACGTTTGGCTCCAACAAACGCCTCCTACCGGAGTCTCTACGCGGGGGTCATGCGGTCCATGGCCCTATACGGGGCACCGGTGTAGGCACCTACATTGAGGCGCCAACCAGCCCGCCAGTTGAAGGGGTCTCATAGGGTCATGGCCATCCGGATGGTCCAGGGATACCGTACGATCTCCGGTGAGGCGGCGGGTCTCCTTGCCGGATTGCCGCCATGGGATCTGGAGGCAAAGGTCACCGCGCACACTTGGGAGTGGCACGAGGAGGTCAAACGCCAGGGCCTAACTCTGCTGCCCCGAAAAATCGTGGCACAGCGGACAGAGCTCCGGCGGGATCTCACGGCGACATGCAGAGTGCGATTGTCGCAACCCAGTGCTGGGCACGCCACGATTGTGGCGGTAACTCCCCTCTTTGAGGAGTGGATTGAGAGGCGCTACGGTGCCCTTACCTTCCGCCTGACGCAGGTCCTCACCGGACACGGTTGTTTCGGGAGGTTCCTGTTTCGGATAAAGCGGGAGGAAACGCCCGGGTGTTTCCACTGCGAAGATCATCCTGAGGACACGGTGGAGCATAGGGTAGAGGTCTGCCCTTCTTGGGCGGAGCACCGCCGTGTCCTCGTGGATATGATCGGTGGTGGCGATCTCTCGCGTCTAATCCTGGTCCAGGCCATGGTACGGAGAGAGAGTGCATGGGTAGCCGTCACCTTCTTCTGCGAAGCAGTAATGCTCGCAAATAGGGAGGCGGCACACGTGAGGGAAAGGCAGTATATGCGCCCTCATAGCCTTACTCGTCGCAGGAGACGCCCTGGGCGTCGGGAATCCCAGGCTGATTCCCGGCCACCGTAGTTGGGGGCTTGCGGACGGCTAGTAATGGGTAGCTCGTTGTCCGGTAAGAACCAAGCCCGCATCGACGGCGCGTTGCGTCCCACGCGCGCCTCATAGAAATATCAGCACCAACTGGTGAGTTCCGCAAGGGCCGATGCCTTGAGCTGCTAAACTGCTCGGTGGTCGCCAATTACAGGGCAAAATACTTTGGTAACCCAGGTACTCTACGTGAGATTGTCAGCAACACCAAGGCGTCGCTGGCCTTTCTCTGGTAGCTGGGGTGGATCGAATGAGCGAATTCTCCCACCCGTACGCAAAATACGCGCTTTGACGTGGAGTTGCGGACAAACGCCCGTATTACCTATTACCTAAGGGCCGATGCCTGCAAGGGGTGCGGGTTGTTCGAAAGAAATACCCTGGCACACGGGCAACTAAGGGAACACAGTTGGTTTTTAGACAGTAAAAGTCTGACACGCCCCAGGAGGGCGTGTCAGACTTTTACTGACACCCAGAGCGGGAGAAGTAATTTGATGATTACCCACCATGGAAAAAAAAATTGCTTAAGAACTTAGAATAAAAATAGTAAAATTGAACACAATTCTAGTTGGTAGTCATATATTTTGAATTGCAATTTCTATTCATTAGAAGTATATTTACGTATATAATTTGACAATATTTAGGGAAATTAGTCTCAATTAAAATTAATTGCTACGAGTAAATCACGCATGTTCGGAACGAAAATTACAACAGCTACTGCTGTAGTTACGAACTATACTAACATATTAAGTTTTGATAGAGACTTTTGTTAGGTTCCACCTCGCTGGCGTGTAACGAAGTGGGCTTCCAGTCTAATGTTGCCTATCTGACCTTTACAACCCAGTTACTGGGTAACACTTTACTTTTGTCAGATATTGAGTGCATGTTAACCACCTGATGCACGGTTGTGTTAACAATGCGATGGTCGATTATCATATTTGAATAAAGGATTTTGCTTTCTTTCTGTTTCAAAACCTATCGAGTAGGTATTAACTAATGCGACATGTACAATACTTTGCTCGAGATTACTAGGAAGTGTAGAGAGCACGTGATTAGAGTCAGCTTTGACCGAGATTAAGTTTTTTATAGACGTAACTACCACATCAATAAAAAACATTTAATCTCGAACTAAATTCCGTTATTAATAGAGGTAATATTTATCACGTGCAACCTTTCAGTACCGCGTGTGGATCAGGTGAATGCCGACATAAGGACGTAGGTATTATTATGAATATGGCAATATCCGGAATTCGCGTCATGTCAACTTATGTATGAAGGCAGAAATGACTAAACATATGTTACGACTTTTTCTTAGTTGATCCCGGTTTATATTTGAATAATACGGTTAATGTTGAAGAATAGTTTTAAATTGATATTCAAAATTCTATTTCAGATGTTTTACTAACTTAAATTTTTACTCTTCTTGAATATTTTATACAGAATAGCTTTCAACTTCTGGCACGTCGAGCAAATAGACATTTGATGGGTACAACTACTGTTTCGGATAGGGCGGGAGGAAACGCCCGGGTGTTTCCATTGCGAAGATCGCCCAGAGGACAAGGTGGAGCATACGGTGGAGATCTGCCCGGCTTGTGCGGAGCACCACCGTGTCCTCGTGGAGGTGATCGGCGGCGGCGATCTCTCGCGTCCGACCCTGGTCCAGGCCATGGTACGGAGCGAGAGGGCATGGCTGGCAGTCGCGTCCTTCAGCGAAGCAGTTATGCTCGCAAAGAGGGAGGCGGCGCACGTGAGGGAGATGCAGTACATGCGCCCTCACAGCCGTGGCCTTCGCAGGAGACGCCCTGGGCGTCGGGAATCCCAGGCTGATTCCCGGCCACCGTAGGCACGGGCTTGCGGACGGCGAGTAATGGGTAGCTCGCTGTCCGGTAAGGACCAAGCCCGGATCGACGGCGCGTTGTGTTCCACGCGCACCTCAAAGAGATGTCAGCAGCAACAGATGGGGCCCGCAAGGGCCGATGCCTGCCAGGGGTTGCGGGTTGTTCGAAAGAGATACCGCCGCCCCTGGCACACAGGCAACTGAGGGAACACGGGTGGGTTTTAGTCAGTAAAAGTCTGACACGCCCTCCCGCTCCACCCAGAGCGGGAGAAGTTATTTGATGATTTCCCACCCAAAAAAAAAAAAAAAAAATGGGTACAACTACCATAGCAATGGCTTTTCGGCGAAATGGACGCTCGATCTTATGGCTATTAGAAATTGTAGTACATCGATACTATGGAATTTTGGCAATTCGGACGTTCGATCTGATGACTTCGGGGAATTATCCAACGCATATGACATTCGAAATCAAGCGGTAAACCCCATTTTACAAGTGAAGAAATAATATGCGGCTTGTTTTTAAGTAACGAAACAATTTAGTATCTTTGTCTTGCAGAAAAGAGCTGTTCAATCAATTTATAAATTAAGTCCGAGACATTCTCTGAAAGAGAAATTTAAGGAGAGTAATGTAATGGCTGTGCCTTAATTCATAATTCATTTATTGGTTTGCCAACATGGGTAATATAGTGCATAGATGTGTTTTTTTATAAGTCCTCCATGTTCTACCGTCACATGGGCATGCAAATCATATGTTATATTTGATCTTTAAAATAACAGTAAGGAAAATTTAATAATACAAGATACAAATTCATGTCAAATCTTTTGAATTACAGTAAAAATGTCACAGTAATACGAAAATGTCAAATGTCAATCATGTTACAGTAATACAAAGAAAATAAAAAACGTCACAGGTCACTAAGGGTACATTAATAAAATTTAAATAAAATGTAAAAAAGGAGGAGGATATTTTTGAAAATATTTTATATGCACATGAAAATATTAAATTGTTTAAAACATACAGTGACGTCACCTTCCGCCTGACACAGGTCCTCACCGGACACGGTTGTTTCGGGAGGTTCCTGTTTTGGATAAGGCGGAAGGAAACGTCCGGGTGTTTCTACTGTGAAGATCGCCCTGAGGACACGGTGGAGGTCTGCCCGGCTTGGGCGGAGCACCGCTGTGTCCTCGTGAAGGTGATCAGCGGCGGCGATCTCTCGCGTCCGGTCCTGCTCCAGGCCATGGTACGGAGCGAGAGTGCATGATTAGCCGTCACCTCATTCAGCGAAGCAGTGATGCTCGCAAAGACGGAGCCGGCGCACGTGAGGGAGAGGCAGTGCATGCGCCCTCACGGTCGCAGCCTTCGCAGGTTCGGGAATCCTAGGCTGATTCCCGGCCACCGTAGGCGCGGGCTTGTGGACGGCGAGTAATGGGTAGCTCGCTGTCCGGTAAGGACCAAGCCCGAGTCGACGGCGCGTTGTGTTCCACGCGCGCCTCAAAGAGATGTCAGCAGCAACAGATGGGGCCCGCAAGGGCCGATGCCTGCCAGGGGTGCGGGTTGTTCGAAAGAGATACCGCCGCCCCTGGCACACAGGCAAATGAGGGAACACGGGTGGGTTTTAGTCAGTAAAAGTCTGACACGGCCTCCCGCTCCACCCAGAGCGGGAGAAGTTATTTGATGATTTACCACCCAAAAAAAAAACATCAAATAATACTTCTTCACAAGTAGCAATAACAATAAACTAAGGCATGCTTACATACTCTTGCATAAAGCATGCGTTCAAAATAATGCCTATGACTTCAATACACCCTGCATAAAAGAAATGCCGATCGTGGTAGGCACATCACTTGAGAAGGGATGGACCGATTTGGCTACTTTTTGATTCCTTATGTTCGTAATAGTCCGGACTAGAAAAGCTATTTATGAAAGAACTAATCACAGAATAGTTTCAAATTTGGTAAAAACTGTACGTTCTTTTTACATAAAAATATGTCTTACCTACAATACAAATCTAGTATAAAAGTTTGCCGTTTATATTTCATTTTATTAATTTACCAGGATCGTCGGATATAGTTGAAGTAGAATAAAAAGTCAATAGATGTTTAAAAAATATGGATCCTCATTACCAAGAAGTACACTAAAAAAAACACGTGAGAATCGTCAAAATCTGCCACCTTTTTTTAGGTGGGAATTCATCAAATGACTTTTCCCGTTCTGGTTGGAGCGGGAGGGCGAGACAGACTTTTACTGACTAAACCCACCCGTGTTCCCTCAGCTGCCTGTGTGCCAGGGGCTGCGGTATCTCTTTCGAACAACCCGCACCCCTGGGAGCCATCGGCCCTTCCGGGCAACATCAGTTGTTGCTGACATCTCTTTGAGGCGCGCATGGAACACAACGTGCCGTTGACCTGGGCTTGGTCCTTACCGGATAGCGAGCTACCCATTACTCGCCGTCCGCAAGTCCGCGCCTACGGTGGCCGGGAATCAGCCTGGGATTTCCGACGCCCAGGGCGTCTCCTGCAAAGGCTGCGACCGTGAGGGCGCATGTACTGCCTCTACCTCACGTGCGCTGCCTCCCTCTTTGCGAGCATCACTGCTTCGCTGAAGGAAGCGACTGCTAGCCATGCACTCTCGCTCCGTACCATGGCCTGGACCAGGGCCGGACGCGAGATATCGCCGCCACCGATCGCCTCCATGAGGACACGGTGGTACTCTGCCCAAGCCGGGCAGACCTCCACCGTATGCTCCACCGTGTCGTCAGGGCGATCTTCGCAATGGAAACTTCCGGGCGTTTTCTCCCGCCTTATGTGAAACAGGTACCTCCCGAAACAGCCGTGGCCGGTGAGGACCTGTGTCAGGTGGAACGTGAGGACGCCATGCTGCCTCTCAAGCCACTCCTCAAAGAGGGGTCTTACCGTCGCAATCGTGGCGTGCCCAATCTGCCACTTTTACGCGAGCAAGTAAAAATAACAATACGTCATTAAGAAATTGCTTTAATTACCCGCAGTTTTTAAACAACGTCATTACAATAATGACAGTACTTAACTGGTTTTGTAGGACATGTTTACACTATTTTAGTGATTACGAATGTAGAACAGTTTATGGTAATTACTGTCTAATCATAATAATCTTAATTCTCCTGTCTTTACATTTTGTTTTCCTAATATAGACAACTCAATTCGATGCCAACTTTATATTTCTTGCGACTTATAAAGAGGATTTTCCTTTAATTCACCTTCATATTACTGTGTTTGCCAATATTATCGTATAAACTGAAAAGAAAAAAGCGGTTTATAGTGATGCGAATTTTGATGGGTTGATTTATTTAAAAGTCAAAATAAGCTTACACCAAATCTGTGTAGTTACCATTTACAAGTGTTCAGTTATTTCAATTTGTTGTAATTAAATAGCTTGGATAGTTAGGAATACTTTAATTAGTATAAAACATATAATTTGTACAACGCAGTTTGGCATTCCACAGAGTAGTTAATACAGATAATAAAAAGACATAGTGTAAAGAAACAGGAAGGCTCGAAATTTAAATACTTTAACACTCCCTTCAAATTAGTGCCTTCCTTCTGAAATCTAAATACATATAGAAACAAGAAAAATAAATTAAATTAAATTTAACTTTAAATCTAACATACCAAAATTACTCCTCATTAACTTAAATCTATCTTTATATCTTATCTGAGACAAAGCTTTAGTAAATATATCGGCAAATTGGTGATCTGTGCTTACATAGTTTAAAGAAATATTCTTTTCATAGTACTTTTCTTTCACAAAGATATACTTGATGTCAATATGTTTACAGCGTTTATGAAATTCACTGTTTTTAATCACATTAATTGCACTTTGATTGCTAATATTTAAGCACACATCACTTTGCTTGTACTCTCTTAGATCACATAATAATTGTTTCAACCACATTCTTTCTTTGGTGGCTGCACAGGCAGCCATAAATTCCGCCTCGGTTGTAGACAGTGCCACACTTTGCTGGCGCTGAGTAGACCATGTGATGGCGGCTCCATTTTTTAAGAAAACATATCCTGTTATGGAACGCCTTGTTGTAACGTCGTTGGCATAATCCGCGTCGCTGTAGCCAATCAAATCAGGTGTCTGCGGCTTAGATTGATAACATAAACCAAATTCTTTGGTACCTTTTAAATACTGCAGTATTTTCTTTACTGCATCCCAGTGTGATTCAGTATAGCAGTGCAAAAATCGACTTACCATACTCACTGCATACATTATATCTGGCCTAGTTACAGTTGCTAAGTGGATGAGTGATCCAACTGCTTCTCTATATGGTAAGTTTTTCATAGGCCCTGTCTCAGTTTTCTGTAACTTTACATGCGGATCAGCTGACCGTTGGTGACAAGGTTTCATCATAGTCAATGCCTTTAGTTTGTGCATATCCTTTTGCACACAGACGAGACTTGTACCGTGGACCCATTGGTTCATCTTAATTCGAAATACCCACTTACATCCAATCACTTTGGCATTTTCTGGCTTCTCGACCAATGTCCATGGCTCGTTTTCACTATGAGATTGCAATTCTTCACTAATTGACAGTTTCCACTTTTCAGAGTCAGCTGATGTAATTGCATCATTGTAGGTCAGAGGTACATCCAAAGTTACTTCATTATAGCATAAGTAACTTTCATATTTGTCTGGCTTTGAAAATAACTGTTTGTTTCTTGGTCTTACTGTTATTTTTGAAGCTGGCAGGTTTTCAATTCTTCTGTCAGGTACATATATACTCTCAGGGGAGGGGCCATCCCCTGTAGTTTCATTCTTTGGTTCAGTGAACTCCACTGGAACATAGTTTCTTATGACAGTTGATTCCAGAAAAACAGCATTTCTGCTTTTTACAGCCAAACCAGAAGTAGGGATAACACACCTGTAAAACTGGTTGTCAGATTTTCTGGCTTTATAACGACACGTAACCGTCTGTCAAAGATCCACAAATGACAGCTGGAGGGGTCTTGTACTCTTGGTATGTACAGATCACCCATCCACGGACCAACCGCGGCAAGCGTGGCTAAACCTGATCGATGACAACGTGCTGCGGTTATTACTTACCCGCATACCAAATCTAGTATATGTACAGTAACAGTTATATGTACAGTAACCAGTTATTATAGCTTTATTTGCTTTCGGATCCCATTTTTTTGTCTTCTCCTTTGGTAAGTGTACCATAGCTTCACACCCAAACAAAAAAACATTTCACAGATAATGATTTGTCATTAGGAACTTTGATTGTTTTTATGACTGGCTCTTTTAGATGTGATAATAAGTAATCATGTTTTGTCATATGCACAGAGGCTTCTGAATCAATATACTATGCATCACTGCTGTTATCTGAGGCAATAAATGCGGCAGCATAATTTAAGCTTTCCACTTTACCTTTCTTCTTTGATTTGCACTCCGTGCTGAAATGACCATATTTATTACAATTGTAATGCCGTGGTCCTTTTTGAAAAGACCTTTTACTTCCTTTCTTTTTGAAATTTTGATTAATTGCAAAAGCTGAAGTTTGACTCTCATTCATTTTAACGTCTTGCAAAAGTTTGGACTTTACTGAATCTGCACATATTTTTATCCCTGAACTTTCTATTGCAATTATCATGGGTTGATAAGACTCTCGTAGACCGGAGAGTAGCAAGGTTCCCAACCATTCATCATCTACCTTAAACCCAATATTTCGTAACTTATGGGATGTCGTCATAATCTTGCTGACGTATTCCTCTACATTTTGGAAGCCGGTCAGCTGCGTTGTACAAAGTTCCCGAAGTAATCCAACACGGCGTGATAGCCCTGAATCGTCGAACGCTTTGGCCAGATTACCCCATACTTCCTTAGCGGTTTTTGCTTCGTGGATATGAACATAATTCGTTGAATCAACAAGTAATTTTATCTTCGACTTTACTTTGGTGTCGCGTTTTGGGTCTACGACGCCTTGACTCTCCACACAATCCCACAATTCTTCGTGCTGGAGATATGTTTTCACGGCAAATCTCCAGGTCGTATAATTATCTCGGCCGGTTAATTTTTCTATTAATGCCAATGGATTGCTAGAAGCCATTATGTGAGATGATATTTTGTTGACTGAAAATTTTCTTTGTAGACCGCGTGCTCACTTTTAGGTTAGTAATTTGCCGGCTCGTTCTAATCTTTTGTTTTATGAACTTTTCGATATTTCTATTATCACTGGGGCTCCTGGGCCCTTAACCTGTTGTAATTAAATAGCTTGGATAGTTAGGAATACTTTAATTAGTATAAAACATATCATTTGTACAACGCAGTTTGGCATTCCACAGAGTAGTTAATATAGATAGTAAAAAGACGAAATTTAAATAATGCACAGATAATGTATATTACTTTAACACAATTACCTACACCTTGTAAATACCTATGCTTATGAATATGTTCTGCTACAGACCGGAAGTCATTGACCGATTACGTGTAAACTCTTCACGCTACTTGAGTCGGCTTTAAGTGATTCATTAGCCTGTTCCGTTGAATTGTTGATTTTATTAAGACTTGTTTGATTAAAACAAAGACATTTGATGATTTATCGTACCTACCTATAACATATTTGGTGAAGTCATTGATTTAATATGATACAATGACGTTTTGTGTATGTAGTACATACATCATTTATTATTGCAGACTACAAATCAGAGGACAGTCTCGAGAATAAATACAGGGTTAGTTTTTAACTAGGGCACAAATTGTAACCATGAATTCAGCATAAAAAAATATCAGCTTTTTCATAGAAAAGTGCAAGACCTACGCTGTCAAAATGTATGGAACAGCTGATTTTTTTTTTGTATAACCGACGAAATATTCCTACGCTAGGGGTTCTAGAATTCATGGTTACAGTTTGCGCACTGATTAAAATTTTGTGTTGTAAAATGCTCGTGATTGTATCTACCTTTAATTCCACGTTCGCAGGGACGTAAATATATATTCAACGCACTGCTTAGCGCCGAGAGTTTAAAATCCAACAGTGTGTTTTTTCGCGGTAGGAAACACTCTGTTGCATTCTCAATGCTCGGTCATATTTTTCCGTCCGTGTGAACGTGAGCTAATCGAATTTTTATTCTGAATCGTATTTTGCATGCTGATTAGAAATTGTGACAACCTTAGATGAATCGAAATGTACTTTACAGTGCAGATTAATTTTCACCATTTCGTATTACATTTAAGCCTGACTTATTTAGCACAAGAAGTCTTTTATCCGTGAAATAAAGTTATCGTTTCACTGTTTTGTAAAGGAAACATTGAATTTTCAAACAAGGAATAATTTTAAAATTATTGTTTCTCGGACAAAGGTATCTGAGGTTTGACAACCCATCCATTAGCAAGAGAATGCGCATCACTTTCTGTACTAGACACAGTCAGGGAAATTAATTCTTAATCAAATTCATATCCTACTTATGTTTTTCGTGTCATCATATATGTTTCAGTTGTGATTAAAATATACGGAAAATGTAAGATGGTTGTCAGTATACTTAAGGTGGGAATGCCAGGGTAGCCCAAATTCAAATTATTTACTAATTCATATCTCCCTACAACTATCATTACAGGTACGCAGGTGCGCAATGTGACAGTACAGTCATTTTATATAACTTTACTTATCAAAATCATTTAATCCTAATCAATGATTGTTTCATGAAATAGTCGTTAAATGTAAGAAAATTTGAATTTTCATTTGATATTTGCAGGCTACCCTGGCGTTTTCCCTTTAACAATGCATTTCCCTGACTTTCCATTATGATTTACTTCATACGACGCTTGATGGATCACCATACACAGATCTATCATCCTGCAACGCAATATCTATAGCCATAGGTGTCGGGGGATACCCTCACGTTGCTGGAGCGCAGGCTTGACAGTTCTGTTATATTGTATCAAATTAATGTTCGACTGTTAGACATGGCGCACACTATGCAACATGTGACTGCGACAGCTCGGCGAACAGACGCAACGACAGACTGCAGCTGAAAATACGGCTAACCTTCTAATATTCCCCCCCAGTGGGGTTCCCGCATTGTCGTTGCGGGGGGGCTCAGTAACCGTGGTCACCCTCCCACGGTGAAGCCAAGAGGAACCCCAAGGTGGGGCCGCTCGTCAGGGCTTGTGCCTCCAAGCCGACGACGTAGCGGCCAAAAAGTAGGTTGCGGTGAGGTGCATCGCAGCTGAGGCGGGCCGCGATGTCGAATGGGAGGCATCGCGGCTGAGAGTTACAGGCTGCGGCGGAGGAGGAGTGCCGGTACTTCTGAGTAGCGCTCTTCCCTTCCGTGGCCTGGACGGGGCCGCCACCGTTTGATGGCGGACGCGGTGGGGCCGCAGGGGAAGAGGAGTGTCGGTATAGCGTTGGCCGCTCTCCCTATCCCCTGCGGCCGAAAAGAGGTAGGCGGCGGGGCCACTGCTGACCCGTCGCAGGAGACGTCAGCAGCAGCTGGTGGGGCTCGCAAGGGCCGATGCCTGCCAGGGGTGCGGGTTGTTCGAAAGAGATACCGCGGCCCCTGGCACACGGGCAGCTGAGAGAACACGGGTGGGTTTTAGTCAGTAAAAGTCTGACACGCCCTCCTGCTGTTGCAGAGTCGCAACGACAGGCTAAGGAAGTCATACGCTCTCGCTACTTGTCGCAGCGACTAAACGCATGCGATAAATCAGCGTTTTACTGTGATTGTTGAGGAAGTTGCACGTGTGTTTTAATTGCACTTTCATATGATAAGCCCCAAGGCAAATGCAACTAGAGGCTCCATATTCACTCACAACATTAACAATATGACTGTCTCAAAGAAAATCATCGCTTCCTGCACGAAATCTGTCGTCACGACTAGACGCAGACGCACACGACGTCTCTGCGTCTTATTGCAGCGACTACATGTAGCGTAAAAACGCACACTGCGCGCTGGCACTTAATTTGATAGCTGCATTAATCTTGTAGATAAGTAGTCTGATCTAGTTTAAATCGCTTTGAATTTTTTGGTAGAGAAATTATTACATAAGTGTATGTGATTCTGGGGAAAATGGATCGAAACATGTTTTGTTTAAATGATAGGAATGGTAGGTAAGTGTGGTGATAAACACATTATCTTGATTTGAATTATTTATAGGTACAATCTGTGATACCAGAGATAAGGGTCAGTATTACCAATTTATTCGAAACCATCTATCGGGTTCTTACTAAACTTTAACATCATTTATCCGACGTGTTTAGTTCAGTAAGATTAGAGAGTGTAGCTAAGTTACTTTTCTCTTTTGGTGACCGTGCTCACCTACTGCAATGGAAACGAGCTTGCCTTTATTTTGTTTAGTTTGCAGAATATTGTGTAAGGTCTAATAACTATTTTATGGTGTTAGGTATATGTTTCAGTGTAGACAATATTACGAAAATTTGCATTTTAATCGTTGGAATTCCCAGAAATCGAAAACTCTCAAGTATGACAGGACAGACACGAGTGTATACTATATAGTGTGTTCGTGTAGTACACTCTTATATAGGGCATGTTTTATAAAAGAGATAACTATCGCAGCTGTGCTAAGGAATAAATAGAGATAGGAAAAAATTACATAACATAACATCACGCCATGTTTCTCATGTAATAGGGGGCGAGCCTGCATCAACCGGGCATAATTCCAGATTCAGAGCTGTTAATGAGAAATTCCAGATAGCAAAACCCAATAACACTTTGCCCGACCTGAAAATCGAACCCAGGACTTCATGGACAGCAGTAGCACTTCTAACCACTACACTAACGAGGCAGTGCACTGTGCAAGTATTTGTGCACAATAATAACACCCAAAGATTTTTGAATTTAAGGAAATGGTTTTTCCACAAGATCGGGACACAAAAATGATGAAGTTAAGTTGCAACTAATGGCTTAACATCAACATTTAAAATAGAAATAGGAGTTTAGATAGTTGGTAGCTGCTATAGAGAGCCCGTTACTAAAATAATTTCAAAAAAATCAAATTGATGATCAAATGATTAATAAATGAAATCATTTCAGTGTAAAAAGCGCGGGGCACTTAATATTATTTGAATATAAAAAGTCCCTCAAAAAGCACCCCACGCTTTTTTACATTAAAATGATTTCATTTATTAGTTACTTTCGTTATTTTGTTTATTTTTAAATTATTTTGCACTTTATTAGTTTGGTTTTCTATTGAAGCGTGTTTTATAAACCAATTATATTCCAATTTGTTAGTTCGGCTAATTACAAAACCGTGATTTTTTTGTAAGAGGAGTACACACTTGTTCGAGTCGTTGCAAACTGTAACAAAATCTGATTCTGGTATAGCAAATTTTTGTCGGTTATTAAAAACCAATATCTGCTGTTTCATAGAAAATCGGTCAAAATGAATAAAAACTTTTCTTTGATCCAGAATCATGTGCTGTGCAGAATGTGAGAGCTACCAAGCCGCTGGAGACACTTATCTAGTCATCTCTGGGCTTTTGTCGATATCCCTGCCACCCTGTGCGGATTATGTGTTTTGCCACCCGGCTGTGCCAAATCGTGCCAAATCATGCCGACCCTACAAATGAGTAGCACGCCTACCTACTGTTCATTTAAGCTACAGATTTCATGCATACTTAAAATCACGCCTGTGTTTACCACCCATTAGACAAACGAAAGAGTAAATTAAAGGTTAATAAAGATGTTTTCCTTCATCTAAATTCACGCTAGCAATTGTAATGCTCCGTCTGTAGTAAAGTTAGCTAAATTTCTTGATAGGATACTTAATCAACTTTAATATTATGCAAACTACTCAAGGTAAACTGCTTTAGAACTGTTACTATACGGAAAATGGTGTCACTTCGTGCTCCTGTTTCTAAATATTATAATATTATTATTTGTCGGAGAGGCTAAGTAACAACAGCCGCACGAATCCATGGATTACGTTAAGCTACGCTTGCCGCGGTTGGTCTGTGGATGGCAGTTGTTATAGGTCGTCAGAAGCCTGGAAATCCGACAACCAGTCTTACCAAGGAGTATCCTATTACCTACCTAGTAACTTGGTTCTGGAAGTCAAACCAGTCGCTGCATGTAAAATACTACTACTCAGCTGCATCCGGTTAGACTAGAAGCCGACCCTAACATAGTTGGAAAAGGGCTAGGCGGATGATGTTATGATTTGTCGCTGTCTGCATTCTCTTCTATATTCTATGTTAGAGGGTTTGGTTTCCGCATTTAGTCCTTCCGGTGGACCATTGTGGTAGTATGGTTATTCAAACTAACCCACCTCTCTGCAGAGGATGATTAAGTACATCTCCTGGTCTGTTAGGAACATCAGATGTTCCTAACAGACCACGATCTGTGTAGGATCTGGGTGCCTTGAGGTTTTTTGTCCGATCTAGGTGACACCAGTGCATTCAAAGAGCACATACGCATCGGTTTCATCAGCGTCCATGCAAGCTCTGCATAGAATACTGTCCTTTATGCCTATTGTGTAGGTAGAAGTGTTGGTTTAGGGAGCAGTGTCCCGTGATGGCCCCGGTCACCAGGCAAAGGCCGTTCCTGTCCAGGCTGGATTCCCTTTAATCTTTCTTAGTTTCGATTTTATCTGCAGAAATGACTTTTAGTAATGTAACATTTTTTGGTTTTCCTTACCAGTCACTCTTTACATAAAGGGTGACTGGTAAGGAAAACTAATAAATACGTAGATACGTATTTTGTCAGTTTTCTCATTATCATTTTGTGAAATTCTACTGCTCATTCTCGCTCGCTTTATGAACTATTCTCTTTATATCTTTGGTCTGATTGTCTATTTTTTATCTGTAGATTGTCAACTGTTTAATGCAAAACGAATTTCTGCTCTCCCGAAGGGCTAGGAACGATGCAGTCAGCCTGTAATTTCAAAGATACGATAATCGAGTTATATACAGGGTGTAACAGAAACTGTATTGCTATCCTTAAGCACTAAAGATAACAGCTGGTATAGCACACCAAACCAGCCCACCAACCAACCAGCTCGAAATAAAATACTCTAAGGATTGACACCAAATGTTTGGTATCATGTTTCTTAAATTCAAATCATAACAAATGTGTCACCGCACTACGTAGATCAATAAATTTCCATGTTACATGCCAATATCACGATCATTCTCTTCCGAGTGATGTGTTTATTTCAATTTGAAAAGTTCGGTTTCTGTAATCAATGTACTAAAAATTCTCATAACTTGCAGAGAGCCGAACATGCAGAGATAAGATTTAAAAAAACTTGAGAGGTGTCAAGGGAGACCCGGATGGAACGAAGTTCTTTTCGATTAATTAGTGAAGGAATTGTAATAAAATTTTAAAAATTGTACTTATACACACACACACACACACATATATATATGCACTCTGTTTGTGTCTCTGTCTGCAGAGAAACACGCGCACGCCGCACGGCTTACAACAATGTAGCAAAAAGCATCGTTACAACTTTTGGTCTTAATTTTTTTCCGTCTAGCCCCCCTTCGCAACGCGCGATAAGGAACTTCGTTCCAAAACAATATCATCCAAAAAAACTTGTGCCCTTGGTATGTATATAAGGTGTATCTATTCATACACGAAATATCTGAAAGGGTCATTGTACTCATCATTATGAACAACTTTTACTATGGGCCCAAACCTGAAATCGCGAAAAAAATATCAGCTGTTCCCTACATTTATGTTCGCATATCTCGTCAAAATGTAGGGAACAGCTGATATTTTTTCTTATAGGGCACTTTTAACCATTTTAATGTCTACGCAGATTAATATTATTATTCCTACTAACATTATAAATGCGAAAGTAACTCTGTCTGTCTGTTACCCTTTCACGCCTAAAGCGCTGAACCGCTAGTCTTAAAATTTGGCAAAGATATAGCCTGGGATACGGAGAAGGATCTATGTTACTTTTTTACGCAATAACCTACATCCACGCGGGCAGAACCGCGGGCAAAAGCTAGTTAGACATCATTTGCCCAACAATGTCGGAGTTGCACATCATTATTTTCCATGGAGCGACCACCTATCCGACCTTCACAACCCAGTTATTGGGTAACTTGTAATCTCTTGGTAAGATTGCTTGTCACACTTTCGGACTTCTGAATGTTCGTAACGATTAGATGAGTCTAACCCATCAAATGTTATCAACATCATGTACCACAGCCAGATTTTCAATCTATTATCTGCATTTCTTTTCTAGTGCTTATCTCCATATTCCTGTGCCAGCTCTATTCAGGTTTTGCGTCGTCCACCCATCTCGCCGCTGAATGACCGACACCATCAAATGTAGCGTTGGATCCATGAGATTCTTAAATTTAAATACGTTGTGTACGTATCTTATTATTTTTGTTGGTATGCAACTTTTTAAACTTGGTAAAAAATTGGTCCCAACCGGCTGTCATACTTACATTAGGTAGGTTTTTGTTATTGTTACTAGTTTAACACAACTGGTTCTTGAGGTCAAACTGTCCAAGTGCAGAATAATATACAAGGCATTTTATTTAATGAGATTAGCAAAATTATCGACACCGGCACAATTGCCAAGAATAAATTGAATGGCCCAATGAGATATCTCGCGAGTTTTTTAATGATTACAATAGGTTCTGTACTTTCTATTTGCATAATTTGTTATAAATAATGCTACGACTAATATTTTATTACATTGTTGTGCCACATGTAAACTTTATAACTGTTATTAAGACTTTGTAAGCACATAAATGCAATTAAAATTTTATTTTGAAAACTTCGTATACAACAACACAAAAAAGAAAATAGATCATTATAAAGCTGAGGTTAAAACATAAGAAAGTTAACTTTCATAAATTCTTCTCACAGTAGGGAGGTAGGTAGTAGGTACCTACTTCTGACATGCCAGTAAAATTTTCGTCAATAATATAAACATATGCGCAAACAAATCACTTCTTGGATTAGAATTTAGAATCCAAGATGGATGGATGGATGGGCACTATATCCGTCATAGGAAAAAGTTTAATTTAATTTTTTTTAAACCCCCGACCCAAACAAGACCTACAAAAATAAAATAAAAATATTTATTGGCCTTTTAAGTTGTACGTAATATTTTCATCAAGGCATTGTCACGTCGCACACTGGTCCCAAATTAAAAAAAAGTGGACATTGATAGTAGACCGCTGATATTTTTTTTTATTGTTGATACAATGATAACAGATAAGGCAAAAAAATATTATTGTCCTACTTCAAATACTTTTCTGTAAAAAAAATATTTCTTTTTTTTTTGTATGGGAGCGATTACATTTTACTCAATTTCTCAAAAACTTTAAGCGATGTCGAGATGGCAATCACATATGTTAGAAAACTAATAATTCTGAGTATTTGGCTCGAAGAAACTTATTGCTTATCTCTGCGTACTTTCGAGATAATAGTGACAGAAAATAACATTTTTTTTAATGTTAATTTTTTGCTTTTTTTTAATCATAGCCTTACTTTAGCACATAATTATAATGTATGCGTAATGTCAAATAAGTAAAAAGAGACTTCTCTGTAAAAGAGGTTATGGGGGCTCACTAATGACTGAAAAGCTATGACCTTTCTGAAGGAGTACTTTCATCAGTTCTAAAAAACAATCAAAATGAAGACATATTAAGCTGCAAACATAAAGTTGAATATGTTCACAAACGATTCTGAAAAAATATTATGGTGAAAGATTAATATTTGGGTCTATATTCTCTTGAGAAGTCTCTATTTCCTCGTTTTCCAACGAAAGCAATTCATTGTTCAAGATCAAAGCACTAGCCTCTGGAAACAACTGTTTATGTAAACGAGCAAACTTTGGTTTGATATGGCTGATGTAAGGATCTGAGCTAATTAGAAAGCTGTGGATAATGTCTAAATTAGTCTGAACTCTACCGATTTTTCTTGTATGTGCCATTCTAACATTCCGGAAATCTTTATTCCTCGCTTCGGAAGCTTCTTCGGAAAGCATGCCTATCGGAATAAAGGAGAAATTTTCACAAATATCAGCACCGTGTATCAACAATTTATGGACACTTGAAGGCATGTAATACCATGGATATAAGTTTACATATAGCATTGCTGTTTCTTTACAATATTCCCTAAACAAGTTGGTATTAATAAGTTGACCAGATGAAATTGTTTGTAAAATGACTGCAAATCTCTTGATTAAATCAGGGTGGATACCCGTTATTTCAGCAGATACTTCATAATTTTCAAAAAACCTTCTTGCCGTGTTACCGTCATTGGTTGTACCAAATCCCTGTTTTACTATGTCAATTAACAAACCAGTTCTTTCCCGGAATTCTTCTTGTGTCAAATTCTTTTTAATTTCTTTTAACAATTTATCTTCTTTTCGTGCAGCCCACTTTTTGAAGTCTAAGTTGTACGAAATGTGTAAAATACATTCCATACATCTTATCCACATATGAAGCGAAGACAGACCATATTTATACATATCTTCTCTGATGAGTCTTTTGGATACAAAGTCCAAGTCATTCATTTTGCTAGGTGGGGTATTGCAAATATTACTAACAGCTGCAGAAGAAGTATTGGAAATCACAGTAGAAATTTTCCCATCAATCACAGTCATGTACAAATCATGTTTAATATCAAAATTATCTACAATTGTGGGAACAAGATTACGAATTTCTTCCTCTAAGGATGCACTTTCCTTCTTTATCAATTCATTTTGTTTCTTTTGCAAATATAAAGCCAATTGGACGACAATAGTTTGTTGAAGAGGGAGCAGGATTTTGCCACAAGATAGTACCACTCTCTTCTTCCAAACGAAGCGGAACCAAACTAATCATGAAAACTGAAGAATCGTCAATTTTAGTGTCGGAGTGTGACTTTTGTTTATAATTACTTTGAGAAGATGACCCGTCAAAACCCCATTTGCTTATTAGTTTTAGCGATTTTTTGTCGGCAGAGTTGTGCTGAATTGTTTTTAATATCCTATTAGTTGTCAAATCTAGAAGCGATTGAAGTCTTATCTTAGCATCAGATTCAGTTACAGTTATGTCTGACTCTGGAGGATAACAAGTTTTTTAGCTTCCAGGAGCTTTTGATAGGATGGAAGACCATACATTTTCTCTGAAGCAAGAATAGTTCTTAAATTTCGATATTGCCATTTTGACAAATTTGTTGAGGTGTAAAGCGCTAACGTTTTATCATCTGGTAAACACGGTTTGTCAGTCTTTTTAGCGAATAGTACATCATATACCATCTCACATTTTTCCTTGTTTTGGCTGAGTTCGTTTAATATAGCTGCTAATTTTGTTTTTTTAGACTCTTTTAATTTGGCACATAAAGCATAAACTAATTCCTCCTCTGTGTGATCTAGAAGTGTTAGAGAACGCCTTTTCTTCTGTTTATCAGATATATCAACAAATGGTTTTTTACTTGTACCATAACTTAATTGATGAGTATCCACTTGCGTTTCGAAATTTGGAATTACTTCCTCGGCAACTTTAAAAATGCTGCTTAAATCGATATTTTGACATTTTGGCCAAACTATTTGGGTTTGTAACCAGTCTGAATTTTTGTTAAGAAAGGTCTTTTGAGCTCTACTGGAAGCAGACCATCTTTTTGAGATATTACTTGAAAAATTACGACAAAATAATTTAATATTACTCAAATCTTCGGAAGACAATTCAACACAAATACGTTCAATAAGGGCATTAAATAAAAATTCGACATTTTTAAAACCACCTCCTGATTTAAGAACAACGTATAAGTCTAAGTTGGTGACAAATGCGGACATATTATAATTTTAAGGAAAATTGAAAACAAATTAGAATCAAAGATATCAAAGACAAAGTGACTTTGATTTTAACAAAAAAAATTACGAAAACAAATTCGACGAAAGAAAGACAAACAAAAATTATTTGATTTTAAAATCCAAAGATTCAAAATACAACAATAACAAAACAAACAAACAACAAGCATTTCTTCAAGCGCACAGAAAAAATAAGGACACGTCTTATCGCAACCACATTTAGTTGTACACTGAGTGAGGTGTACGCGCGCGATTCGTGACCGTATTACGTTACGTCATGAGAGGCGGCCGTCTTGTTATCCCGGCAAACTCGCGTCGAAGCTCCATTTTGCTGGCCAGCGGACCTATTGCGATATGAGTAAGGCTATGATTAAAAAAAAGCGAACAATTAACATTAAAAAAAATTGTTATTTTCTGTCACTATTATCTCGAAAGTACGCAGAGATAAGCAATAAGTTTCTTCGAGCCAAATACTCAGAATTATTAGTTTTCTAACATATGTGAATGCCATCTCGACATCGCTTAAGGTTTTTGAGAAATTGAGTAAAATGTAATCACTCCCATACAAAAAAAAAAGAAATATTTTTTATAGAGAAAAGTATTTGAAGTAGGACAATAATATTTTTTTGCCTTATCTGTTATTATTATATCAACAATAAAAAAAAATATCAGCGGTCTACTATCAATGTCCACTTTTTTTTAATTTGGGACCAGTGTGCGTCGGGGGACGGCTAATGAAAATGCTAGGCCTCCTTTTTTTGGCGTTTTTTATGACCGTTCCCCGACTTGACAATGCCTTGGTCAAAATATTACCTACAACTTAAAAGGCCAATAAATATTATTTTTTACTTTTTCTCATCATACATCTTATTACTTTAATTCATGGACATAGAATTCACCCTAGTCATAACAATGATTGGTACAAATCCAACGCTCCCTACATCCAGCAAATTCCTTTATGGAAAAATACGTCTAGCATAATTAGCCTGTAATGTTCCCACTGTAGATCTGGAGGCAAACGTCCTCGCGCTCACTTGGGAGTGGCGCGAGGAGGCCAAACGCCGGGGCGTAACTCCGCTGCCGCGGGAAATCGCGGCACGGCGGACAGAGCTCCGGCAGGATCTCATGGCGACGTGGAAAGTGCGATTGTCGCAACCCA
Source organism: Polymixis lichenea (assembly GCA_949091785.1). NCBI lineage: Eukaryota > Metazoa > Arthropoda > Insecta > Lepidoptera > Noctuidae > Polymixis > Polymixis lichenea. Next base: position 24,999,426 of record OX420939.1, read on the forward strand.
GTGCTGGGCACGCCGCGATTGCGGCGGTAAGTCCCCTCTTTGAGGAGTGGCTTGAGAGGCGGCATGGCGTCCTCACCTTCCGCCTGACACAGGTCCTCACCGGACATGGCTGTTTCGGGAGGTTCCTGTTTCGGATAGGGCGGGAGGAAACGCCCGGGTGTTTCCATTGCGAAGATCGCCCAGAGGACACGGTGGAGCATACGGTGGAGGTCTGCCCAGCTTGGGCGGAGCAACGCCGTGTCCTCGTGGAGGTGATCGGCGGCGGCGATCTCTCGCGTCCGACCCTGGTCCAGGCCATGGTACGGAGCGAGAGGGCATGGCTGGCAGTCGCGTCCTTCAGCGAAGCAGTTATGCTCGCAAAGAGGGAGGCGGCGCACGTGAGGGAGATGCAGTACATGCGCCCTCACAGCCGTGGCCTTCGCAGGAGACGCCCTGGGCGTCGGGAATCCCAGGCTGATTCCCGGCCACCGTAGGCACGGGCTTGCGGACGGCGAGTAATGGGTAGCTCGCTGTCCGGTAAGGACCAAGCCCGGGTCGACGGCGCGTTGTGTTCCACGCGCACCTCAAAGAGATGTCAGCAGCAACAGAGGGGCCCGCAAGGGCCGATGCCTGCCGGGGGTGCGGGTTGTTCGAAAGAGATACCGCCGCCCCTGGCACACAGGCAACTGAGGGAACACGGGTGGGTTTTAGTCAGTAAAAGTCTGACACGCCCTCCCGCTCCACCCAGAGCGGGAGAAGTTATTTGATGATTTCCCACCCAGAAAAAAAAAAAAAAAAATGTTCCCACTGTAGGGATACAGGCTTCCTCTCTGTGGGAGATTGTAATCTGGGCTTGAAATACCGGTATTTTTGGGGACCGGTACCTTGGTGTGATACCGGTACCAGAGTACTTGTTCTATTGGTACCAGTACCAGACCTAGTTCCTGTACTATTGGTATCAAACCACACGTAGTACCTGCACTATTGGTACCAGTACCAGATGTAGTACCTTTACTATCGGTACCAGTACCAGATGTAGTACATTGTACTATTGGTATCAGTATCAGACATAGTACCTGTACTATTGGTACCGATATGAGACGTAGTACCGAGGTAACTACCTGTACTTTTGTCATTTTCAATCAGTGTCGGTACTGTACCAAAATCGGTACCAAACAAATATTTCCGTAAGTAACAGTGCAATTAAAACTACGTAAACAAAACGAGATAAACTTGATCTTTGTTTAGCTCTTGAATATTTGACATTGGTTACAATTTAAGGAAAACTCCATTGTGCATAATAATGCTTGTACACAATCACGCACAATGTGAGTCAACGAGACTGGTTTTCTTGTTACGCCGAATTGTTTTTATAATACAATTATGTACCTACTTAATTTCTCCAATCTGCTTACCCTGTAGGGCAAACTCCGGGTAAGCCTAAAATATGTTAATGACTTATTTATTAAATCAGGGTATTTATATAAACAAACCGAATATTTACATTTTCAAGGCTTCTTTAACGCACTAGAAGTGTTTACAAAAAGATATAAAACGCAATAATGAATACTTCATCAATTCGTTTATCATGTTCATCTACTATATCGTTGAGTACATGTATACAACGGAGTAATATCAAACGGTAAATAAATACATACTTGTAAATAGATAGCATAATGGATACTCAATCTATCATTTCGTTCACTGCAATCCTCTAAATAAGTCTGATTTTTATCAAACGCTATAAATTTTACCTTCCATTTTCCTTGTTTAAATTCATTACACAACACAATATTAACTTTGTCACTGTTTAAATAAAGTTTATTTTGTTGTATCACTTGTTCACATTTTTAACACGCGTGCGAAGACGTTCATCGAGTTGCGTTACTATTATCTGAGCAATCGTCAATGTAAGGTTTTCATAACTGTAGGCTTAGAGTTGGAGTGGGGAGAGACGGAGAGACAGGTGTACACTTGGAGACTTGATCTTGATTGAACGACGCGCGGTCTACTATTAATTGACAATTGACCACCCAGCCACTGTAATGTATAGTACTTATTTTGTAGCTAAGGTTACCAATCCTACTATATAATACAGTATTCTGCTATATTAGAGGCCTAAATAATTTTAAAATAATGTAATGTAGTAGACGAAACTACAATATGATCGATAAAAATTTCAATAGCAATATTCTAATTAAATAAGCGTAAAACGAAAGTCACCCTTAATCTGTTTTGAAATGTGTGGGTGTAGGAAGGCCAATTCTCGTAATTATAAACGTTCATTATCTAGTCGCAGTCTCACCTCGACGACAATCAAATGTCAAAAATTTATGGAAACTCGAGGTAGTTTTGTCTGATTAAGCTGGGATTAGACTGTGAACGTACTTAAAACTACAAGAAATCGCTCCTCTGTTCATGTTTATTGCTCTTGGCAAACTCTTCTCTGAAAAATCAGCAACTTCATCTTTTACTAAGCTAATATTTTCGGTGATAAATACTAAATAGAGAGTCAGTAGTAATATCGCAAAACTTGAAATAAAGGTATTCTGTAACCATAATTTATTTTTAGAGTTTAATAATAGTTATTAGACAATTAAAAAAAAACCTATTGAAAATGATCTGCTGCCCGCTCATGCAAAAAAACCTGCATTGAATTATTATTACTATTATCAAAATATCAACTACATTTTTTTTTTCGCCAAACTATATTTTTACAAGAAATGCTTACGCAAATAAAATATTTGAAATAAGAAAGAGAACAACCCTAGTTGTAGCTCTTAGCCATCGCAAATAGCGGTATGTTATAAGGCGTTTTGACGTTTAAACACGCATTTATTTATATTTAAGCAGGATATATGAGGAGGAAGTAAAGTATTTTTGTACATTTATTCGAAATAAAATGCGTGTTTATTTCAAATAAAGCAGTCTGTTTATTTTTATAACGATTTGGCTAAATAGCAATAGCTACACGGATCAATCGGTCAGGTTAAGCTACGCTTGACGCGGTCGGTCCATGTTTGGGTGAACATCTTTACATACCAAGACCCCTCCGTGCCTCGGAAAGCACGTTAAGCCGTTAGTCCTGGCTGTCATTTGTGGATCCGATAGTCGTTAGCGTCAGAAGCCCGAAAGTCTGAAGTCTTTCCAAACGGTATCGTGTTACGCAGTAACTGGGTTGTGGAGGTCAGATAGGCAGTTGCTGCAAGTAAAATACTCAGCCACATCCGGTTAGAATGAAAGCTTACCCCAACATAGTTAGGAAAAGGCTGGGCAGATGATGAGACCATGCTGATTAAATAGATCTTTGCATTACATTGTTCAATAAATTCTAATTGATTCTTTCGAATTTCCTATTGTCGCTCTCGCGTTAAAGTTGTACACTCTCTTTTATTTAGATGATAAAAAAGGTTATATTAGATGAAGTTTAAACTACAAAGTCAGTTTTTTTATTACGAACCTCATATGAATAGAAATGCAGTTTTTTTACAAAACTGATTACCAAGTCCAGTGCTTAGTTGACGTTTTTGTATTAAGAACTTTTCCTAAATCAAAATAAAGTCGCAAATGCGAAAACTGGCTCAGGGCTTTAGGCTAGAAGTAAAGATAGATCGAGGTTTGTAATAAGGGGGTTAGTATTATATTTTATTTAAGCCTAACTATTTTGACATGTAATACACAATCTGCCCTCATCTTGTAACATCGTAAGGCCCACTTGCATAATAAATCATAAAATACATGTAACGACAAACGTATTTAGAACATTATACTTTCTCTATCATCTTGAAACGATTAACAGAAATGGAACAATGTTCTAATTTAGTTTAGCGCTTAATGCAGTTAACGCTTTGTGGTGCAAGCCGGCCTTAATAACCAATGAGCCAATTCATTTGACAGAGCAAATACACCTACTCAAAGGACCTAGTGAGTCGTTAACTGCCTTACCTAGTCAAAGCAAACCGTTATCAGACCAAGCTAAGTCAATTTTGTCAGGCAATTCCCAGGTAGGCTTACCCCGACTGGTAAGTCGGATAGTCATTCTGCATAATAATCCTGGATTTTCCTGGATCAGGTCACGTTTTTTATCTAAGGATCAATTATTGCGATAACTGGTCCTTAGGAAAAAAACGTTCGGACAAACTTGGTCTTTGTAATTTTATGCTAGCTCTCTTGCTATTTTCGTACCATTTTGTAGTAAAAGACTATTTGTTTCGTTCAATGTATAGGGCAAAAAAGAATGGTCATCTTTGACCTTAGCCTGGTGCAATCAAAATATAGACGACATCATCATTGTCGTCATAGACGAGCTAAAACCTAGCTAAGTTTTAGTAAAGATATTTACAGTGAAAAAAAGGTCCAGATCATTGAAAATTGTGGGTAAAATTACAGCTTCATGAAATATTTCATCTTCGCGATACCTCCGGTATTGCCGGTTTGATTGTTAATGTTTAATTTATTAATAACATAGAATCGAGCATTTCGAATAATATCCTTAAATTTCAAAGTATAAAGTATAGTAATTATATAATTTCAGATAAATCTATAAAATTTAATGATACATTTTTGCTTTATGAAAATTTAATATTTCTGAGCCGACTGCATGAAAGTGATTAGGTATTTAATTTTTAAGTAATAAAAATCACTTCATATTTCTATGGTTTTAATAAAATATGTAGTTTACAAACAAGGGTTTAAAATATTCTGATAAATTAAACAATAACAGTCAATGTGGTCTCTTTGTGGATATTTTAATTTGTTTCCATTTTATTTTTATTTTTATTAAACAGACGAGAGTCATGACTTTACATTGTATTCGTGAACAAAGGAATTTTTATTCGTTGTTACGTAATGAATTGCATTTAAGAACTTACGACCAACAACACACCTATATCAATCAAAATAAACAAAAATAAAAAAGGTAGTTTATACCTATTTACAACTGATGAACACCTACTACTTAACCTAACTCTTTCCGGCCGTCCATTAAATTCATTTAATGGACGGCCGCAATTTAATTTAAATAACAAAATAAAAATATATTTTTAACAGTTCTGAATAAATATTATCAATTCATTCTCATAATATTAAAACAATAAACATTTAGATAAACAAATATGTTTTTTTTACACCCAAGTCTAACTAACTAACACATCCTTGTAGCTAATTTAGGTCTAACTGGTAAAACCCCGATTTGATCGTGTTGAGTTTCGGCATTAGACTGTCCAAGCTGGCCTCTCCCAGGATTTGTTAGTGAAAAGCCGAAACACGCTACTAGTTTGGACTTTGACTAAGATGTCTTGTCAGAGCTGAGGTTTGACTAGCCAAACCAAAAATCACTGGGCACCGGTGTGGGCGCCGACATTGAGGCGCCAACCAGCACGCCGGTTGAAGGCGGCCCATAGGGTCATGGCCATCCGGATGATCCGGGGATACCGCACGATCTCCGGTGAGGCGGCGGGCCTCCTTGCCGGATTGCCACCATGGGATCTAGAGGCAAAGGTCCTCGCACACACTTGGGAGTGGCGCGAGGAGCCCAAACGCCGTGGCGTAACTCCGCTGCCGCGGGAAATCGTGGCACAGCGGACAGAGCTCCGGTGGGATCTCATGGCGGCATGGAGATTGCGATTGTCGCAACCCAGTGCTGGGCACGCTACGATTGCGGCGGTAAGTCTCCTCTTTGAGGAGTGGCTTGAGCGGCGGCATGGCGTCCTCACCTTCCGCCTGACACAGGTCCACACCGGAAACGGCTGTTTTGGGAGGTTCCTGTTTCGCATAAGGTGGGAGGAAACGCCCGGGTGTTTCCATTGCAAAGATCGCCCTGAGGACACGGTGAAGGTCTGCCCGGCTTGGGCGGAGCACCGCCGTGTCCTCGTGGAGGCGATCGGCGGCTGCGATCTCTCGCGTCCGGCCCTGGTCCAGGCCATGGTACGGAGCGAGAGTGCATGGTTAGCCATCACCTCTTTCAGCGAAGCAGTGGTGCTCGCAAAGAGGTAGGCGGCGCACGTGAGGGAGAGGCAGTACATGCGCCCTCATGGCCGCAGCCTTCGGAGGAGACGCCTTGAGCGTCGGGAATCCCAGGTTGATTCCCCGCCACCGTAGGCGCGGGCTTGCGGACGGCGAGTAATGGGTAGCCCGCTGTCCGGTAAGGACCAAGCCCGGGTCGACGGCGCGTTGTGTTCCACGCTCACCTCAAAGAGATGTCAGCACTAACTGGTGGGGCCCACAAAGGCCGATGCCTGCCAGGGGTGCGGGTTGTTTGAAAGAGATACCGCGGCCCTTGGCACACAGGCAACTTAGGGAACACGGGTGGGTTTTAGTCAGTAAAAGTCTGACACGCCCTCCCACTCCACCCGGAGTGGGAGAAGTTATTTATGAAAAAATTAAATTATAAAAAAAACCAAAGAGCGCCAGAGCTTTGATGTTTAGCTATATCACATATACTACCCACATAAATCAATAGGCAATACGTTCTGCTGTCAACGACTAATTTCAGGTTTCTAAAGAGATATGACCAGACCCATGCTTTCCCGTCTGCTTGTCCCGCATGCTTGTCTCCAAAGGCGTTTGATACCACAACCTCGGTAATATGTTATTCGACGTAACAGGGTTCACTACAAAAAGCTGGAAGTGGAGTTGGTGACGAGAAGTTAAGTGGTTATTCTTGTTATGCAACCATATGTAGCGCATCACATCCTCGAAACCCCAAGTAGGCATCTACCAAAATGAAAACAATTATTTGTTTTTCAAAATATTATTACCGAAACCGAGTAAGTGGGTGCAGCTTACTGAAATAAACAATATTATGATATGACATAACAATCTTCATTGTTTACCATTCATTGCTTTGGTAATTATAAATATTATCTTCAGGTATAGCAACAAAGGTACTTTCCTAAATGATCTCAACGGATAACAAAAGATTTGGCCTAACGTGTTTCAATCCCTTGTCCTCTTTCACGATAAAGCCCAAAGTTGAGGTAATTTTGAGAGGTCACGTACTTGAAGGTTGAAAGGTGTCTAATAAATGGCTTGACAGGGTACCAGAGGAGGGTCAGTATCAAGGAAACTTGTTGTATACATACTATACAACAACAAAAGATTGTAGTAACTAGAATGAAAATAATGACTCCATTCGAAAATCAGATCTGTTCTGATTAATTTGTTTAATAAACCACCAGAGAATACAAATGAATGGCAGATATAATCTCTAGATAGTAAAAAACAAAGTCGCTATTCGTGTCTGTACGCTTAGATCAAGATTCAAGTGAAAGGTTTGTTTGAAATAATACATGCATATTATAGAAGATAAAAGGCGAGAATTTCATAGATTTGTAATGTGATGTCGTAGAAAACATGTTTTTGTGCACTTACATTGCAAATGCTAGCTAAACGTTACAAGAGATATCAAAATAAAGATATCAAGATATAAAAAAAAGATCTACAAAAACTTTACAATGCTATATGTTTGCCTCCTAACGATATCCCACAGTAACCATTATCGTCTTTTAAATATTACAAAAACAATGGTTTTTTTTTGGGTAGGAAATCATCAAATAACTTCTCCCGCTCTGGGTGGAGCAGGAGGGCGTGTCAGACTTTTACTGACTAAAACTCACCCGTGTTCCCTCAGTTACCTGTGTACCAGGGGCTGCGGTATCTCTTTCAAACAAGTCGCACCCCTGGCAGGCATCGGCCCTTACAGGCCCCACCAGTTTGTGCTGATAGCTCTTTGAGGTGCGCGTGGAACACAACGCGCCGTCGACCCGGGCTTGGTCCTTATTGGACAGCAAGCTACCAGTTACTCGCCGTCCGCAAGCCCGCGCCTACGGTGGCCGGGAATCAGCCTGGGATTCCCGACGCCCAGGGCGTCTCCTGCGAAGGCTACGGCCGTGAGGGTGCATGTACTGCCTCTAATTCACGTGCGCCGCCTCCCTCTTTGCGAGCATCACTGCTTCGCAGAAGGAGGGGACGGCTAACCATGCACTCTCGTTCTGTACCATGGTATATAGGTACCAAGCATTTTAGACAATACAGTATTATACTTTATCCAAATAAATTCATTAGAAACGTTGTGCATTTAATGTAGATTATCGAAGTAAAATTTCTGCGCTGGGGGTCTAGAACGATATGCTGAATTCATGGTTATAGTTTGCACATTGGATAAAAACTTACCCTGTATAATAAACAGACTTAATTTTACAGTTTTTGCAATTAGGTTATGAATGGAGGGACTTCCGACTAGTGGTGAGCGTTGAATGAACGAACTGGTTTTTTAGACTGTTTATTCGACCTGAACTGTTCGACTAGTTTACTGTCCACAGAAAAACCAGTTCATTCGTGAACGACATTTTACGCATGCGACCGGCGGCGGCGGCGACAACTTGAATTCGCCGTACACGTAGTCGACGCTTGACGGAACGAAACGAGTGAACGCGAACACTGCCGAAGGCCGTTTGTTGTTGATTCTCTCTCTCTCATGCAGAAACGAACGCTCATCTCACTGAGCGAGCGCTGTTAAATGAAAATAGACTCTCTAATAAAACGATAGATACCGATCTCTATTTATTTCGTTGTATTAGTTTATCATACATACAAGTTTATTAGTCAGCCTGCTAGTCCTAACCCTGGAAAAAGTATGAAGAGAAGTTAATTTCGATTCCCAAGTACAGTTCATCTATCCGTCGATTAGTAAACTAGTTTCAACTAAACGACCTAATCTGATCGTACAATAAACGGTGGATAAACTCCGTGAACATAAATTCGTTTATATGCTGTTCAGTCTATTATGTAAACTAGTCGAAAATTAAACTGTTTTATGAACTAGTTTATTGTATGCGGTAAACCAGTTTCGTTTCGTCGACGGTAAATACGTGAACGACCCACTCCTACTTCCGACCTCCACGCGGGTGAAGTCGCTGGCAAAAGCTAGTAATAGATAGACTTAATAGCATTCCACACCTCTACATTGAGCAATCAAAATGACATTACGATGGAGCTCATTGTCACGTTTTTAACCGTCAAACTAAGTAACTTGTTTGAGTAGCTACATTAGGCGTCCATCCGTTGCGTTTTGTTACCAAGTTTTTTTTTTTTTTTTTGTGGGTGGGAAATCATCAAATGACTTCACCCGCTCTGGTTAGAGCAGGAGGGCGTGTCAGACTTCTACTGACTAAAACCCACCCATGTTCCTTCAGCTGCCCGTATGCCAGGGGCCGCGGTATCTCTTTCGAACAACCCGCACCCCTAGCAGGCATCGGCCCTTGCGGGCCCCACCAGCTGCTGCTGACGTCCTCTTGCGACGGGTCAGTACAGTGGCCCCGCCGCCAACCACTTTTCGGCCGCAGGGGATAGGGAGAGCGGCCAACGCTATACCGACACTCCTCTTCCCCTGCGGCCCCACCGCGTCCGCCATCAAACGGTGGCGGCCCCGTCCAGGCTACGGAAGGGAAGAGCGCTACTCAGAACATCTACATCATACACGCATGCCGGTTGCGAGTACGACGCACCTGAGTTTTCTGAAGAACATCACTAATCCGGTTTTACTTTTTTTGGGTAGTAAATCTTCAAATAACTTCTCCCGTTCAGGGTGGGGCAGGAGGGCGTGTCAGACTTTTACTGACTAAAACCCACTCGTGTTCTTTCAGTTGCCTGTGTGCCAGGGGCCGCGGTATCTCTTTCGAACAACCCGCACCCCTAGCAGGCATCGGCCCTTGCGGGCCCCACCAGCTGCTGCTGACGTCCTCTTGCGACGGGTCAGTACAGTGGCCCCGCCGCCAACCACTTTTCGGCCGCAGGGGATAGGGAGAGCGGCCAACGCTATACCGACACTCCTCTTCCCCTGCGGCCCCACCGCGTCCGCCATCAAACGGTGGCGGCCCCGTCCAGGCTACGGAAGGGAAGAGCGCTACTCAGAAGTCCCGGCACTCCTCCTCCGCCGCAGCCTGTAACCCTCAGCCGCGATGCCTCCCATTCGACATCGCGGCCCGCCTCAGTTGCGATGCACCTCACCGCAACCTACTTTTTGGCCGCTACGTCGTCGGCTTGGAGGCACAAGCCCTGACGAGCGGCCCCACCTTGGGGTTCCTCTTCGCTTCACCGTGGGAGGGTGACCACGGTTACTGAGCCCCCCCGCAACGACAATGCGGGAACCCCACTGGGGGGGTTTTGTTACCACGCTAAGTGAATAAGTAGTAGGTTTTGGTCAGGGCCAACCAAGGTAATATCTAGAAATGAGGTGTCCCTTTGAAATTGAATCTTCAAGTAGGTTATTACATAACATCACGCCCGTTTTCTTTGAAGGGTTAGGCTGAGGTGCACATATATGTGTATATTGTATTGACACCCGTATTCCGCCAGTAATGTTTAAAGTCAGTGTCGATCAGGCGCAAATAAAAGAAAATGAGAATTTTATAGATTTTTCCAACCATCGTCTCAAAGTCGAATTAACTGGACTCGGCGTTGACCGATAATTTAAGGAGGACATCAATTTTATACCAACCCACATGCTATCCTGTTCTTGCGCAGTAAAAGTGTGTCTTTAGATTAACTTTCTCCACTCGATTTCGAATCGATTAGCATTTATGAGCGATGACTCATGACTGTAAGACTGTTTTGCATCGTATTCATAGTAAATTGTGTCAAAATGTAATTCTTTTTTACTAACCCTAATTCTCTTTACAGAATTTTGGTCCTAATGGGCATTGCTATTGTTCGGTAGTAATTGTAACCTGGTATTTTTTGTTAATAGCTCGAATTTCACTTTTTTCATAACTTAGAATGCACTTACTCTGTATTTCTGGCTCACGGCATCATTCGTTATTTTTGTCTAACTATTTGATCTTAGTTTCAATTTTTGACTTTACCATTATTTCACGCGCATCTTATCAGATAAAATCATACATACATACGTAGGCAGAAACTACAGAACGACACCTGCTACAATACTTAAATCCTTTTGGCTCGTTTACGATCGAACATCTACATCATACACGCATGGAGGAGGGCGTGTCAGACTTTTACTGACTAAAACCCACTCGTGTTCTTTCAGTTGCCTGTGTGCCAGGGGCCACGGTATCTCTTTCGAACAACCCGCACAGGCAGGCATCGGCCCTAGCGGACCCCATCAGTTGATGCTGACGTCTCTTTGAACGCGCACGTGGAACCGGGCTTGGTCCTTACCGGACATCGATCTACCCATTAGGGACTTCTCACACTTATTCAGCTCTGCTCAGCTTTTCTCCATAGAATACAACGATTTTGTATAGAGTCCGTTCAGCTTTTCGCGGCTGAACTAATGCGTACACATCTCATACAAAATCGTTGTTTTCTATGGAGAAAACCTGAAAAGAGCTGTAGCTGTAGCTGTGTAGTCTCTTACTCGCCATCCGCAAGCCCGCGCCTACAGTGGCTGGGAATCAGCCTGGGATTCCCGACGCCTCGGGCGTCTCCTGCGGCGACTAGGGCCGTGAGGGTACATATACTGCCTCTCCCTCACGTGCGCTGCATCCTTCTTCGTGAGCATTACTGCTTCGTAGAGGGAGGTGGGTGCTCCCTATGCACTCTCGGTCCATATCATGGCCTGGACCAGGGCTGGACGCGAGAGATCACCACCGCCGAACGCCTCCACGAGGACACGGCGGTGCTCTGCCCAAGCCAGGCAGACCTCCACCGTATTCTCCACCGTGTCCTCCGGCAATCTACACAGTGGTAACACCTGGGCATTTCCTCCCGCCTTCCGCGAAACAGGAACCTCCCGAAACAACCGTGTCCGGTGAGGACCTGCGTCGGGTGGAAGGTGAGGACGCCGTGACACCTCTCAATCCACTCCTCAAAGAGGGCACTTACCGCCGCAATCGTGGCGAGCCCAGCTGTGGGTTGCGGCAATTGCATTCTCCATGTCGTCAGGAGATCCCGCCGGAGCTATGTCAGCTATGCCGGTATTTCTTGCAGCAGTGGAGTTATGCCCCGGCGTTTGGCCTCCTCGCGCCACTCCCAAGTGTGCGCGAGGACCTTTGCGTCCAGATCCCATGGCGGAAATCCGGCAAGGAAGCCCGCCGCCTCACCAGAGATCGTACGGTATCCCCGACCCACCCAGATGGCCATGTCTCTATGGGACGCGTTCAACCGATGGGCTGGTCGGTGTCTCACTGAAGGCGCCCGCACCGGTGCCCCGTATAGGGCCATGGACCGCAAAACCCCCGCGTAGAGCCTCGGGCAGGAGGCGTTTGGACCCCCTAAATTGGGCAGAAGCCGCTTCAAGGCAGCCCCGGCCACCTCCAGTCTGGGAGCCAAACGTCGGAAATGCTCCACGAAGTTCCACTGGCTGTCGAGGACGAGTCAGGTACTATTATATGGCCTCCTAGGGCGTCCCTTTCCGCCGTTTCCACTCACATCGGCCTTGTAAATAAATAACTTTTGTTTGTCGCCCTTCATTCATCGTCTCAATATGTCCACACCATCTAAGCATACTCTATTAGATTTTACATCTTCTTATAAATCACACTGTGACCTTATCACATCGTGTCTCAGCCTATCATTAATGGTCACACCAAACATGCAAGAGTCCAATTTCACAGCACTCTGTGTGGAACAACAAACACTCAAACGAAGGTTGCCGTGCCGAGAGCTGCATGGCTAATGAGGAGCTTAGTCGTGAGCTTTCCAGATGAAATCAATACAAAATTATACTCACAAATAACCAGTATACTATGTTACTGAACTTATAATTTGCATAGAATGTAAGACGTTTGTAACATCTGGTTCTTGCTCGAGAATCTGTGATTATATCTGTCAATTCATTGTGAGTTCTATTTCTTGAGACGTTAATTTTACGTCTACAATTACTTTCAAAGGTAGGTCTGGAAATACGTAACAATTGCAAAAAAGTAATGTATGTGCTCAAATTAAGGCAGTTGCTGACGGAAAATTACCAAAATATATAATAATTGATCTGTATTTTGTTAATGGCAGCTTTATTTTTCGGTAAATGTTAATTTATGTTCGGTTTTCTTCTCTCGATTCGCAGAAATTGCAACCCCATACCACTATATATATACACTACCATAGTCTTTTTCTGTCGATGTTAATTAATAAATTAAAAAATTCTAAATATTTTTTATATTTCCCACTAGCTTTTACTTGCGACTTCGGCCTCGTGAAAGTTCACGTTTCAAAATGAAATAAGTAAATCCTATAGCATCGCATCGCCTGCCTGCGATACTAGTTTATTTTCTCTTAACGTTCGTTCTGACATTTTTTATATTTTCTACTCGGCTCCTTAGAGTCCGTGATGTTATGCCTCTAACCTTTCGCGAAAATTGAGCTATCAAATGCAAAAATATTTTGCTAAATCCGACTTGTAGTACCTATCCCAGATTATCCACCTCACACAAACTTAAGAACGCTAAACACCACTTTATAAAATTAGTAAAAAAGTATAGATATACCTACATGGACGCTTATGAAATGTCAGAAGCTAGGTGCATGGTTCATTTCTGATCACGTAGAACCGGACAGACAACTCACGATAACTCTTTTAAAAAGGTGCACGTATCCACATAATATCGGTATTTAAATCGAATTGGTTATCTTTACATATGTAATTCTTCTGTACATGTGTATGTCACTGAACTCCTCCTCAGCGGCTGGACCAATTTTATTTTGGTTTTGATGATGTCTACACTTAATATGATGTCAAATTTAAGCCGTGCGACATGCTCGCTTTGAGATGGCACTTTTAAAGTTGCGCCCAACGTATTAAAGCAGCTATATACCATACATGGAAATATTTTTACGGACAATAAAAAACCATTTCCGTTGTGCTTTTGTTTGTGCACTAATAAAGACAAACACACATATGACACAATGTTTGAACTAATAATAGAATACGGCAAAGAACACGGTATTCATTTTGCACCAAAAGTACGTGTGTTAGATTTCGAAAAAGCTGCAATACTGAGTCTCCGATAAAATGTTGAAGAAATTTAGTTACAAGGATGCCATTTTCATTTGGGACAAATTATATAGAGGTAGTTGTTTTGTTTTTTTTTTTTTTTACTTTATCTTTAATGTGACCTAACCTAACTTAACTGTTTCCTTTTACAAAAGCGATTCGCTTCTGGCACATCACCGGCCGCTGCCGCGGCACGCTCGCTTCGCTCGCTCGGCTCGTGCGTTGTTTGTCATACTCTAACCTTACCTAACCTATCGTAACCTAGAATTTCTGTTGCTCTACTTATTAAAAAACTTATTTTTTTTAGGCAAGTTCAAGACCAGGGTTTTGCCAAAAGATACGCAAGCAACATACAGTTTCATGAAGAGGTAAAGTGTTTGTTAGCACTCAGTTTGCTGGAGGAATCTGAAATATACGTATATTTCAACAGCATCCTAAAAAGTTTTATATTAACTGGTGCCCCCACCAGAACCAAAGAAAAAAAAAGTACTTGGACAAAGAAGAAAGAATCAACAGAATTATTGAACACAAAGCTACATACTCAGAGCAAAAATTATTGCTCTGAATTGCTGCCAATTTAAAGGTTTAATATTATTTTTGAGATTCTTAAATAAAAAATGTATGTAAAAATTAGTTTATTTTTTATTATTATTTCAATGTATGGAAAAGGAACTGTTACACTGACAAAACGTCACTCGTCTAATAGTTGTGTGGCCTAGTGAAATTTTTGACAAATGATAAATGTCCCCAACGTTTTGTGTCATTACAATAATCAGCTTAACAATAATTCTACTAAATGAAACGTCGTCATACAAAAATTTTGCTAATCGTTAGTTGTCAAAGTGAAACATCGGGGAAATGTTGGTTGGCAAGTGATAATCTGCCAAACAATTTTCAAATGTGCAAATGTGAGTTAGGATTTCAAACGAATATAACCTCTAAGGCTAGCCGTACGCACACAGGAATATTGTCGATGCAAGATTGACAAAAATCTTCATCAATATAAGATCCCGCACACTTCGCAATATTATTAGCAATTTTTCGTGGTACAATCTGACTCAGTCGCTCCGGACCTAGATTCATGTGCGCACGTTTAATATAATGGATAGAAAGAAAAAAGCCGTTGCATTGCGTAACAATAATTTTAACCACTAAAAAAGTAAAACAAGAAAGAAACGATGGATTAAGGAAAATCATGTCGTCGACTAAAATGTTGCCGCGCACCCGCACACGACAATATTATTGACCATACCTCTGCCTCCCCCGGATATTGCCGTGGCAAAATCAAAATTTCTGGATATCCACAATAATATTGAACAATACCGCAATACAGGCCGCACACACACAATATTATTGACAATACGTACTTTATTGACAATGTTATTGTGTGTGTGCGGCTAGCCTAAAGTTAAAGTGCGGTCTGTGAATCCTGCTGATTTTGTGAACCTTTATTTTTGTCTGTTACTGGGTTACCTATCATAAGTTCGAAAAATATTTGACCGAATTTCATTACGCCTTCTTATTTTACTTCATCGATATCACGTCTGCCACTGTATCATCATGACCTATTATCAATTCGATTTTTTTCGTTACCCCGACGTTTCACTTGGTCGAAAAACTTTTTACCAAAGTTACACTTAGCCGAAATAACATTTGTTCGAAGTATTATGTTTCGGAACATTCATTAGACCACTAATTTAACTAACATTTTTTAATTTCACCGAACGCCTAGAAAGTTTGTTCACACTGTTTCATCTTAAAATGCTGTTACTTTTTTATCAGGCACCATTCAAAGTGTAGGAAGTGTAGACAGTAAAAAAATTGTGAATGTCGGTACGGTATTCCATTATCATAAATTAAATTTGCTGTTAATTACATAGTTGATGTGCGTCGTAGTCGTTACAATTGGTTATCATTTTACAATTTTTTCGTTAAAAGTATTAATTATGAGTGAGCGATTTGCTACTGTGTATAAATCGACAAGAGGAAAAACTAAATTATACTGTTGTGGCTTTAGTTATAACCAAAATAAAGTGATTATCAACCGTTATTATTGGATTTGTGAACATCGAAAACACGAAACGCTTGCATGCAGTATGCATGCAGGCATGCAACGTGCAAGCGGGCATGCAGCATGCAGCAAGCATGCAACATGCAAGCAGGCATGCAACATGCAGCAAGCATTGTTTCTTTCACGGCTCCAGCGCTGCGGGGTTTGGGCGGCCCCACGCGAGCTTACCGTCGCAGATGGTTTTAACACTCACCACCGCTGCTTCTGCTTGCTGGCCGGCTTAGCCGGCCAGACTCAGCCGCGGTAGCGTGCCATCAAACCACCTGCTCCTCAGCTCGCGGGCCGCCTCGCCCCTCCGCGCCTACGCGGGCTTAAATTACACTCTAGGGGTAGGGCAGACAAGACTGCGTGAAGTCGGTTGCAGCGAATTGTTTCTCACTAAATTTTGTTGCACAGCATATTGACTTTTTATGACACTATTTTAATTTCATATTAAAAATGCTACCAAATAACCGGCTATATATGTGTGACCAAATAATATTCTGCGAAATGTTGTTTCAGTGTGGTGAAAATATGGTAAATAAATCATTTGGCAAATGAAAAAAGTTCAAAAGAGGCTTCGGCCAATAGTAAAAAGTTGTTTTGTAAATCGGCAAAACATAGTTCGGTAAAATAATACATATGACACATGATACTTCGATGATATAAAAATATGTCAAACAACGCATGCAAAAAAGACGTCGGTCAATAGTTTTCGGTAAAATGAAATTCGAACAAAAAATATTCGGAAAAGTGATCGGTTCCCCTGTTACTCCTATTTGTAATGAAGCCACATATTCCCTATTGTGTTCATAGTATTTATTTATTTAACACTTTAAGCACACGAATGTACAGAGACTTAATGCCATAGGCATTTTCATCATTCACCTTTGGGTGATGCAGAGATAAACAGTGGTAGGTGCAATAAATTTGAGGAATATTTTTAACATTCGCATAAACCTAACTTAAACTATAAATATAATACATACATACCTAACTATGTATAAATATAAGCACAAATAAATATACATAAATAAACGAATTTACTAAAACATATAAGACAAACAATGAGAAAACATTACCGTTGTAATGATACTTACTGCCAAGTTTTTGCGTATGTGCTCGCGAACTTTAAATTTGAAGGATAATCAGTTGGTTGCCATCCTGATTTCCTGGGGAAGCGCATTCCACAAAGAGATCGACTGAACGCAGAAAGAAGAGTGAATGAAATCTTTGCGGTGAGTGGTACATTGAACCAGACGATTATGCGATGAGCGTAAATTTCTATTGTGGTTGGCGCAAATGTACTGAAAGTGGGGGGTTAGATAAACAGGGGAAGAGGAAAATCAAGAAATTAAAACAAGGTGGTCAGCGCCCTTTGCTCTCTGCGCTGGGTTATGGGCAACCACTTTAGAAGGGACCGATGCGCAGAGACATGATCATATTTACGCAGATTGAAAACTAATCGAATGCAGTTATTGAGAAGGCGGTCAAGTTTGTCGAGGAGATCTACATTCAGGTCATAGTAGCTCACATCACCATAATCGATGATAGGGAAAATTAAGGACTGTACAAGCATTGCCTTCGTACTCAATGGTAATATTTTTGTTAATCGATACAGAGCCCGCAGCGTTCCAGTAACCTTTTGGCTTACCCTGGCGACTTGAATATGCCAGCTCAGGGAACTATCGGCATGCAAGCCTAGGTCATTTGCGGTAGTGCTAAAAGGAACGATCGTGCCATTGAAGAGAACTGGTGGCAAGATTGTACCAGCCACCTTGCTAATACTACGAGGACTGCCAATGATGATCACCTGATATTTTGTAGGGTTTACAGCTACACCAAATCTATCAGACCACGTTTTTATGGCTACCAAGTCCCTATTTAGTTTGTCGATAGCGTCAGGTAATTCATCGACTTTCTCTTGATAGTATAACTGCAAGTCGTCTGCATACAGATGATACGCACACTGAAGTTCGGAAGTTATAAGATTAATAAAAATAGAAAACAGAAGAGGAGAAAGTATGCCGTCATGACGAGCGCTAATTTCCAAACCACACCAGCAAGAGGAAGAATTCCCAACATTAACGGATTGCTGACGTTCCTGAAGGTAAGAAGGAAACCCTTCCAGTGCTTTGCTCTTCCGAAGCACTGAAATAGTTTGCTTCTTACCATAACATGTGACAGAATGGCTAATATGATGTCGTGGCTGTTGTGTTGTGTCTGTGTCGAATAAATGATTTCTATTCTATTCATTTGAGAAATCAATCAATACTAGAGCAGTAAGTTTGGTGTCTTCCAGTCCTGCCCTTATATCGTCAGTCACTTTAAGGAGGGCGGACACAGTGCTGTGCCCAGGCCTAAATGCCCAGAAGGCCCAGACTGAAGAGGATTGATAATTTTGTTAAGATGAACAAAGTTGCAAAATTGTTTGTGGAAACAGGTCTCAAGCACTTTGGATGAGAAGGGAAGGATACAAATAGGATGGACATCAGTAGGAAGAGAGGGTTAGAGGGGAAACAGTTCGCTGTTCACCCGTTCTTAAGGCCCTCCAGAAGCTGTTTGATTCCGTCATACTCGAGGGCAAACCGCCACAGGCATGGAACAGAGGTGTAGTGGTACATACTTTTCTTTAAGAAGGAGGAAAATGCCCTTCTTAAGAACTATAGGCCCATCTCACTTCTTAGCCATGTCTACAAAATGTTTTCAAGAGTCATCACGAACCATCTAGTGGGCAGTTTTGACGACTTCCAGTATTCCGAACAAACCGGGTTCCGTAAAGGCTTTAGCACCGTGTATCACATACATACGCTGCAGCAGATTATACAGAAGACCGAAGAGTATAGTCTGCCTCTCTATATATCGTTTGTGAAGTACGAAAAAGCATTCGATTCGATCGAGACATGGGCTGTACTGCAGTCCCTGCAACGGTGCCAGATCGACTATCGGTACATCGATGTGTTAAAGTGTCTGTACGAAAACGCCACAATGTCCATCCAACTCCAATACTAGACCTCTAAAGCTATTCTTCTGCAGCGAGATGTTAGACAGGGAGAAGCTATCTCTTCGAAACTATTCACCGCTGCAGTGGAGGACATCTTCAAGGTTCTGAACTGGAAAGGGGCTGGCATCAACATCAATGGCAATTACATTACTCACCTTCGGTCAGCCGATAATATAGTTGTCATAGCTGGGACTATGAAGGACCTCAGTACAATTTTCGATGACCTCAGTAGATCCTCCAAAAGAGTGGGTCTTAAAATGATCATCGACCATACAAAGGTCATGCCCAATGCCCATGTAACATCCACTCTCATAATGGTTGAAAGCGTAGCACTCGAAAAGATATGGACGAGTACGTTTTAGGATAAACTGTCCAGTCAGATAGGTTCAACTTTGAGAAAGAGGTCAATCGTCGAATCCGACTCGGCTGGGCAGCGATCAGGAAGCTACATAATATCTTCTCCTCCCCTATACCGCACTTTCCCAAGACTAAAGTCTTTGACCAGTGCGTGTTGCCAGTGATGACAAATGGACCCAAAACGTTGCCGCTCACAATGGGCCTCATAAGAAGGCTTAAAGTCACCCAAAGGGCAATGGAGAGGGCAATTAGGACTACGTACGATATTTAACGATCTATGGGAATTATTTGCTGAAATTACTCGGAATTACGCTGATGTACAACGGAATGGTATCGGCAAAAACGAAGGAACTTCAACGGATGACCAACTTTTTCTTGGATAAACAGCTACAAATCCTGCACCAAAACATTGCAGGCCTGCTGGCGAAATGTGACACCCTTGCAGTGAGCTTGAATGAATTGTTTGACAGAAACATTAACGTGGACGTTCTTTGTATTACGGAACATTTCATGATGGAAGGCTATGACAAACACCTTAACTTAAAGAATTACTGCTTGGCGGCGTCATTCAGTAGAAAAGAAAGCAAAAGGGGTGGTGCATGCATACTGGTGAAGTCAGGCCATCAATGGAGGGAGTTACCAAAAATAGCAAAAATGTCATCAACGGGTATCTTTGAATGCTGTGCCATTGAACTTGTTACTCATAGGATTGTTTGTGTTTGTATTTATAGAGTACCGAATTCTAAAAATTTCAACGAATGTATAAATAAATTAGAAATAATATTACAGACTTTAGTGAAAAAGAATTATAAAAATATTGTTCTGGTAGGTGATTTTAATATAGATGTTCTTAAGAGAAATAGACAATCGACAGAATTTGAAAATGTGTTATTAAGCTTTAACTTAAAACTAGCTCTTCATCAACCGACGCGTCTTAAGAGCCAAACATGCATCGACAATTTTGCGCATAATTTTAAAAAGCCCTGTAAAGCCACAGTATTGGAGTTAGCGTTATCTGACCATACTGCGCAGTTATTGAAATGTCCAATTAGCAACGTATGTACTTTTAAAAGGTGGACTAAAAAAAGACGTGACTACAATAAGGACAACATCAAAAAGTTCAAAGGTTATCTGCAAAACCTAACTTTTTCAGACGTCTATGCAGCCACGGACCCAAATGTAGCATATAAGGAGTTCGTGGATATTTTCATTTTATTATACGATCTGTGTTTCCCCGAAAATCTTATTTCAGTTAGGGTCCACAATAAACAAAAATGGGTATCACGTGGTATTAAAAAATGCAGTGAGAAGAAACGTCAATTATTGTGGCAGTATCGAATAAAACCTACTCAACAGAAGAAAACGCGATTTAGGAATTACTCAAAACTATTTAAAAGAATTATAAATTTAACACAGAAAGCACAAAATAATTACAAAATAAATACATCAATAAATAAATCCAAAATGACCTGGCAAATTATAAACGAATCAAAATTAAATATACCTAAGAATAATATCCCCAAAATCAGAATAAATAATGAAATTATCTCGGACCCAAACCATATTTCTAATTCATTTAACAATTATTTTATTGACAAAATTCAACCCTCGATAAATTCAGGGCATAGAGTAACAAAACATATTTTGAACAGAAAGGATTCTATGTTTATCGCTCCAAGTTTGCCGAATGACGTATTGAAAATCATTCTAGCTTTAAACAATACAAATAGTGTGGGCTATGACGGGATCAGTTCAAATATACTAAAAACAGTGGCTGATGAAATAAGCCACCCTCTGAGTCACATTATAAATTTGTGTATAAGTGAAGGTATTTTTCCAGATCTATTAAAAAAATCGGTAATAAAGCCATTGTTTAAAAAACAAGACAGGGAACTAATGGAGTGCTACAGACCGATTGCATTAATACCGATGTTCTCAAAAGTTATTGAATACTATATTTATAATCAACTTTGCTGTTATTTAGAAGTGAACAATATCCTCTGTAACGAACAAAAAGGATTTAGGAAAAAGAAAACAATAAATATGGCAGTTTACGACTTCTTGCACTCGATTATGACAAATATGGATAAAAATACTCCAGTCTGTGCTATATTCTGTGACATGACTCAGGCGTTTGATTATGTCCAACATGATATTTTACTAAAAAAACTTGATGCGTACGGTGTTAGAGGGAATGTTCTTGAACTTATAAAATCATATTTGAACGACAGAAAACAAGTAACCGAAATAAGTAGACTAAACACTAAAACCAAAAATGAAGAAAACATTATATCGGAGGAAAGAATCGTTACCTACGGAGTTCCGCAAGGAAGTGTTTTAGGACCACCACTTTTTACCATTTACATAAATGACTTTCCAAAATCAATTGACCATCCTATGACACTTTTCGCGGATGACAGTACGATAACTATACCCTGTAATAATAAAGACCTATATAAATATGACATTAATAATACATTGATCAATATTATAGAATGGTTAGACAATAATAATTTAAAAATTAATTTAAGTAAGACAGTAATTATGCATTTTAGCCAGCGTATACTGCCATTTCCCAATCTTGACATAACATTTAATAATATTACAATTGACACGGTTAATACAACTAAGTTTCTGGGGCTAATTATTGACCGACACTTAAACTGGAAGGATCACATTGATTCTCTTAGTAAAAGAATTAGTAGTAGTGCCTATGCATTGTTCTTACTGTCACGAAAAGTGAACAGGGATGCGTTATTAACAGCTTATTACGGTCTGGCTGAATCCGTTCTTAGATATGGTGTTATTTTTTGGGGTAACTCGACTAATAAAGAAGTAGCATTTAAAGCACAAAAGAGATGCCTTAGAGCAATGTTTCATTTGATAACCACGGACAGTTGCAAACCCTATTTTATAATGCATAAAATTTTAACATTGCCATCGTTATATATTCTTGAAACCGTAATGTTTGTCAGGAACAATCCTAGATTATTTCCCCGCACAGCAGATCAATTTCCCAGGAATAGACGTGACCAAACTCAACTATGTGGACTACCCTGTAGGACTGCACTTATGCGCAAAAGTGTTTTTCGTATGGCTCCAATTGTCTACAATAAGCTGCCTAAAAGTTGGAAGGAGCTTAATAATGTGCACTTGAAAAGAAAACTTAAGACATATTTAGTAAATAAGGCATACTATAACATTAACGAGTTCCTAGAGGAAAGATTTGTATTTTGATTAGGTAGTCTTAATAATTTATTTTTCTTTTGATGTTCTGTTCGACTTTTTTGTTATTTTAATTTTTTACAATGTCACTATTATTCTTTAACTATCTACTAATTTATTTTTATTTTAAGAGAATGTTTTAATTAAAAGTATTTGTTGACATTTGCACGTCACATCATGTGGCAAACATGTCTGTATTTGTTATTGTTGTTGTTACCATCTTGCATGCAAGTCTTTAATTGTATGTATGACACATGTTTAAGCAAATAAATATTATCTTATCTTATCTTATCTTATCTTAATGCTTTGAGTTTCCCTACGTGATCTAATCAGGAATGAAGAGATCTGTAGGAGAACCAAGATAACGGACGTAGCCCAAAGAATTACCAAACTTAAGTGGCAGTGGGCAGGGCACGTTGCTCGCAAGACAGATGGCCGATGTGGCCGAAAGGTTCTGGAGTGGCGACCGCGTACCGGAAGACGTAGAGCTGGAAGCCCTCTCACAAAGTGGACCGATGACCTGAAGCAAGTTTGTTTAACCCTTTTCTTGGCAAAAAAAAATTAAAAAATTAGTTTTAATTTTGTTTTTGAGGACAAGTATTGATGATTTAGAAAAATTTAAAAAATACAGTGTGTTTACTTTTGGAGATATTCTATGTATGTCATGAGAGACATTGCCAAGTATCTGTTCTTTTCTTCACATGAGTCAATGTATCTGAGAGGATACAATGTTCAAATAAAATGAAACTCAACATAAAACTTAAAAACAAAAGATAATCAGATTTACAGAAAAAAAGAAAACACAAACATTAAAAGACCTTACAATTTAATGTTAGTTAATTTCCGGTGTGAAAAATTAAAAAGCAGTTCCCATTTGGTAGAAGACAAAGTCTTAAGCCGCGTTTAGAACACATAGCAGTGGTTTGTCCTTTAATGCATAACTTGTACGTCCCCTTAATAATGAATATTGGAAAATGTCCAATCTGGTCATATCTCACACAAGATGTGGGCCTTGGCATAACAGAGGCTTTAATTGTTTTAGCTGCAGTGGCCCTGCCACGTCTAATTCATCTAATGCAGTCTCCTTTTTGTGAATTAGTAAACTTTGTACCAACTGATAACAATTTTTTTCTAGAGGCATGTATTTTTCAGATCTTGTATGCTTGCTATAAAGCAACCAGCTATTACTGACACACATGTCTAGCATTTGCCCAAGCAGCACAAATAGCTGTATAGCCATCGGACAACAGAATTTTTGAAAACTCGAGGCTATTAAGCTTTCTGTACAAGGGCTGTATATCATGCTACACAGCTTCTATCATTCTAAATTTGGCCCCAAATTAACCAGCATTCAGCATAGTAGCTTGTTAAAAGCTATCCAGGAGCATTGTAAGAGCTGTACCTGGGCTGTACAATAGCTTAGACAGCTGTCAATAGGCCACTAACCTAATTCTCTTAGACAGCCAAAAGATGGTATATGGCTTGATAGCGGCGATTGTTAAATCTACAAAGAAATAGCAACTAAAAACTTTTTGTGCAGTGCAAGTGTTACTTCTAACTATAATCTGTGGGTAAATATAATTAATTTCCAATTTAAAGTAAGTTATTTTTCACGTTCTTTTTTGTACCTCTGTCGGTGAATTGTACTGCGGGTGCCACTTTACTGTTAATGTATATAGGTGATTTTATCAAATATTACACGCGCCTTCGAAATAATATACTTTTGCCAAACATATTATACAAAATAAATAGGGTGTATGAATTATTCATGGATTTTTACAAAACGCATTTTTCAAAACAAATTTTTGCATGCATATCTATTTGTAGCAATGAAATAATGTGTTTTTTACTTTAATACCTCTGAAATATCATGAAAATTTAACAGATATCAGTGGTTTTTTCATATGTAATCGGTGTGTTTACATTAAAATGGCGTAAATTTGTTATCCAGCAATCATTCTAACTAAATTTTCTTGAACCTCTCTTTTCTGTGCAGTGGCCATATTTAAGTCCATTAATCATCTGAGAACTGTACGTTAGCTGTACAGTGATTTTCAGTTATTCTAACGACTGGTGAAGGTATCAAAGTGAGAGTATACAACAGCGCCTTAGGGATCTCTAATCGTCATATAAAACCATATCGGGCGTTTCGTAATCAAGTAGCTTAGGTAGTTCACTTGATTTTGTGATGAGTAACATATTAGGTAAAGATGCTAATGTTATTGCTAAGTAATTATTTTTGTTTTCAGAAAATAGAAATGCCGTTCAAAATATTGAAGACAACAGAAAGAGGGAAAGAAAAATTATTTATCATACCAAGTGATTGGGAAAAGGATGGATGGTTGAGATGGCCTATTAAAAATGTCACTTCCAAATTGAATAAACAAGAATATTCAAACCCTCATACAGATTGGACAAAAATGCAATGAATAGTGAAAACTCATCCATTGCAACATATAACAATGCAGTGTGGCATGTTGAACCATAGTGACACGTCAGATTACCTAGACGATTAATTAGACGATCTCTTTGACTACAACAAATTTAGTACATATAATAACGTTATCTCATTACGTTAATCAAAAGTGTTTCGTTTACATACTTGGTTGATTAGTTGGTTATTTCAACAGTACGCTGCTTAAATAACTAACTAATAGCTTAACATATAGGATTACCAAAGCCAAATCTGGAGTCTGTGATTAATAAAATAAAACGCAGTAAATGTATATCATTACTTTTATTGACCATTCCTTACCCAGCAACTATAAATAAAAAGACTTTTGAGAGCCACTGACATGTCTTAATTGTTTTATAACGGCCAAACAATATTAAAATTTGTCTTCTTATAAAGACGTGGCGCTGAGGACATGAAAACGTACATACGGTTTATAAAAGCCTTTGCGGGTGAATTACAGATATAATGTCTATTAATGACTGTTATAATCTAGCTGGTTGACAGAAGGATTCCATCATTCAATAACTGTTTTATTTCTACTACAAAATCTCCTAGATAAATATCAAGATTCTTCGGTTTTCCGACACCATACTAAAACACCAATGATAAATGGTTCGGCACTAGGTGTTTAGGTACATAAAATCGGCTAAAACTCATATTTCGACATTTTTATATAGAGGCAAGCCATCAATGCTTATGTTGAAAGTAACGCTCTTATTATTTTCTAAAACGTCTAGCCACTTGTTCAAAACGATAGTAAGCCGATTGATTAGTTCATTGTTTCAGTAGTCACCACCAGATTCAATTAATTTTTTAGTAATTTTTCTAGCTGTATTTAGAATCGTTCTCGGGTGTTTTGGTAAAATATCTGGAAATCTTTTATTCACAATTATTAGTAATTCCTTCAGTGCATCTTGAGCAATATTTCTCTTTATTGCCCATTCTTTTATATTTTCTTTGAGTAAAATGTTTTGTTATGTAAATATTTTCTCCTCATCTTCATATGTCTGGTTTGATTCAAAACTTTCACTATTTCTACTTACAATCATTTTTTTAGAAAGGTCACTAACCGACTCTATTAATTGTACGGAACTATGATTATTGGTTACAAAATCTATGTAATTAAGTCGAGTTGCGAGGTTATGACAATTGACGTTATCATAGCACTACTAACCTATGTCTACTCTTCAATAATTCTGGAGGCTGTGAAATAGCTAATATTTACACTATATGCTTTGGAATTAAAGTGGAGTAACACGACACTAATTTACAGCTCATGCAGTCATTAATTGCTTTAAACCAGCTAGTATTAAGGTGATTGAGGTAGCATTATAATAGAATTAGTGCATCCCATAAAATAGCGAATGGTAAAGTTTGATTCTCTAAGACAGTTCAAAGCTTAGAAGAGGTGTTACTTTATCGCGTTAAGCAGCTGTTTACCAGCTTTGGTCTTCTTAACCAGCTAGTAGCATTTTACATTGCCAAAGGCTGGACAATAGTTCTTTCAAGTTTTACTAAAATACATTTTCTTTTTTTTACTCCATTATTTATTTATTTTATTTATTTATTTATTTATTTATTTACGCAAATCTGACCGACTACTACCATTACAGATCTGCGATCCAATGCGACCGAGTGGCCTTACATGCTAATCCTTAATCTACATCCTATAAAAATACATAGTACATCCTAAATCTTAACCTACATCGAAATAACATATTATATATAATGCAACTTTTGCGAATTCACTCAAGCTGCAACACAATACATCAAGCCTCTCGTGAACCTTGTTCACCACACGGATGGCTCTAGTGAGAGGAGTCCTCTCCAGTAAGTTGGTTCTGGCTGCAGGCACAGCAAGTAGGGGCGGGTGTCGCCGCCTCCACACGTACCGGTCAGGCACACAAAGTTCCAGGTGCCGCAGCACTCCCGGGTTATGCGCCCCGCCACGCAGTAGCTTCACTACATACGCTGCGAGTGCAAATTCCCGTCGCACCTTTAACGCGTTGTACCCTACTGCACCCAGTACAAAGAGTGTAGGGTACATCAATGGGTAAAATGGATATACCCCATACAGCTTGAAATACAAGTGTCTAGTGAACTTATTTTGAACACGTTCCAACATGACACTATATTTCACCTCGAGAGGAGCCCATATGACTGCACTATGTTCAAGGTGACTCCTGACTAACGCGTCATAGAACACCTTGAGCGTCGTGATGTTGGTAAACCCCTTAGCTTGCCTGAGTACAAAACCTAGGTTTCGGTATGCCTTCTTGCATATCGTAATGATATGCTCACGGAAGGCTAGTTCCTGAGTGAAGACTACCCCTAAGTCTCGTACCTGCGACACCCGTTGCATCGGCGCATCCTCTACTTTGTATTGATAATACAAAGGAACCCGGGCGCGAGTGAAAGACATCACCGAGCATTTGGATACATTAAACTGAAGTTTGTTGCCAATGCTCCACTCGACCACTCGGACGGATTATACAGACATTAGTCAGCTGTGCTGTTTAACAGTGTAGAGATCACCCCCCATACAGTCTCAAGAATCGTCTTATCCGTTAGTACAGCTACTTAAGAGCGTTTGACTGTAACATAGCTTGTTTATGGATATAATTTCCGCCAATGTGCTACTTGGGTGTGAAACTAGGGGCAAATACTAACGGTGACCTTTGAAGTTGGTTCTAAAGCAGACGATGAGCATGTCCGTAAGGTCTACGACACCCATTTACGAGTTGTAATGCTTGATTATTTCTGGACAGGGCACTGCACACTTCTTATTTGTTTGTTATTATTATTATTTTTGTTTACTATCTGTTTTTCTCGGCCTAGCCGGTTAGGACTGATGGCACGGGCCTAAGCCAAGTGTCCAGCAGTGGGGTTAAGTGTGGGAGTAATATTAGAAGAAGACGAAATTATATTTGCGTGCGGGTTTTGGTGCAAGGTGTCCGACTCACACTGAAGAAATTTTCTAACTAATCTGCAAGTATTAAGAATCACTGCCTTCTGCAGCAAATGGTAGGTGTTAGATGGCAGGTTGAGGGAACTAAGGGACTGATGAAGCTGTTTTGGAATTACTCCTGTTGTAGATAGCACTATGGGGACTATTGTGACTTTTTGAAGATGCCAAAGACGAGTTATTTCGTCTTTTAGTTCGGTGTATTTGGATATTTTTTCGGCTATTGTAGTCTGTAAGTTATGCGTATTTGGTACAGCAATGTCTATAAGGAACCCAGTTTTATTTATTTTATCAATTAATGTGATGTCAGGTCTATTAAAGTGAATTGTGCGGTCTGTGAGTATCGCGCGGTCGAAGTACAGTTTTGTTGTGGGGTTCTCTAATACCGTTTCAGGGTGGTATTTATAATAAGGTACTACAGTGTCTACATGTTTGTATTTATGAGCTAGTTTCTGGTGTATGACATTGGCTACTTGATCGTGTCGATGTTTGTAGTCTGTCTGGGCTATTGATTTGCAGGCACCGGTAATATGTTGGATTGTCTCTGGTGAACTATTGCATTTTCTACAAGTGTCGGTTGTTAAATTTTTTATTATGTATTTTCTGTAGTTCTTGGTCTCAATTACTTGGTCCTGAATTGCAAGCATGAAACCTTCAGTCTCCGGAAATAGTTCACCTCGATTTAACCAAGCGTTCGACGCATCTTTGTCGACATTTAATTGGCATAAATTTTGGCGATGTCTCCCGTGTAGAGACTTCTGGGTCCACTCTTGACATTTGGTTTTGTCGTCAATCACTACCTCGTTTTTTTGTTCTGTAGTGTCTTTTAAATTAAGAGGTGTGAAGTGTTGGTCATTAAGTGCTATTAGTTTGTGGAGTGGGGAAGATTCAGTTTTGGCAAAGAAATATTGCCTAAGAGATGTGATCTGTCTGTTGTGTAAGTTTAAGATATCTATAAGTCCTCTGCCTCCTTCTTTTCTTGGTAACGTTAATCTTTGTATACAAGATCTTGGGTGATGTTTGCGAAATTTAGTCATAGTAGTGTTGATTTTCCGTTGTAGATTTTAAGGTCAGTTTTTGTCCAGTTTATTATCCCAAATGAATAGGTGAGCACAGGTATAGCATAGGTGTTTATTGCTTTTATGGTGTTTCGTGAATAGAGTTGTGTTTTTAATATTGTATTAAGTCGGTGTTGAAATTGTTGTTTAAGTTTTTGTTTAGTATCTTTGTAGTGTATTTGACGGGATTGATTGTATCCTAAGTATTTATACGTGTCAGGTTCATCCAATGGCTCAATTCTTTCTCCTGTGCCTAAAGTGTATTGGTGTTGGTATTTCTGGCCTGCTCTAACTGAATTTATTTTGCATTTATCTATGCCGAACTCCATTTTTATGTCATTTGTGAATGTTTCTGTTAGGTTAGCTAGTTCGTTAAGTTGACTTTCGGTTTCTGCATAAAGCTTAATATCATCCATATACAGTAAACGATTTAAAATGCCTTTCTGTGGGTTAGTTTGTCGGTCGGTAGCAGTAGAATTTAAAGGGATTCCTAATGAGGTAGTGTTTAATATCTTAGATAGGGGATTTAGAGCGAGGCAGAACCACAGTGGACTTAGTGCATCTCCTTGGAAGATTCCTCTCTGTATTTTAATTGGGCTAGTATCTGTTGTTTCGGTTGGGGTAGTGAGTCTTAATACTGTACACCAAGTTGACATCATGGTCTTCAAAAACGTAACTATTGTTGGGTTTATTTTGTAAATTTCTAACACTTGCAATAGCCATGAATGGGGAACAGAATCATACGCTTTCTTGTAATCAATATACATGGTGAATAAATCAGTTTTAGATTTCTGAACTCTTTTTAAAATAACGGAATCTATGATTAATTGCTCTTTGCAGCCTTGACTATATTTTCGGCATCCTTTTTGCTGTTCGGCTAAGATTTTGTTGGCGTCAATATGTTCGTATATCATTTCGGATATACAGGATGTGATGATCTTATACAAAGTCTGTAAGCATGTAATAGGTCTATATTTAGCTGGATTAGAGAGGTCATTGCAATCTTTCGGTATCATATAAGTTGTGCCAGATGTAACATAAGGAGGTATCATTTTAGGATCTTGGATGAAGCTGTTTATAAAATTATATAGAAAAGAATGAACTGCTGTGAATTTTTTGTACCAGTAACTGTGGATATGGTCAGAACCAGGTGCTTTCCAATTATGTAGGCGAGATAGAACTTTATGAAATATTTGTGGGGAGACGTGCTCAAATGCCATTGTCTGAATGTTTGAGTTATTTGATAATTCTGCTTGTATCCACTCGGCTTGGGCGTTATGATGACTAGGTTGTTCCCATATGCCTGTCCATAAGTTTTGTAATGCCTCTGGGTTAGGAGTATTAAGCTCATCAACATTTGGGCTGTTATTTTGAATGTTTACAGCTGCCTGTCTGATATTGCGATAAAAAAGTTTTTCATTTTGAACGAATTGTATATTTTGTTGTTTTCTTAAAGTGCATGCTTTATATCTTTGGAGTCGGCCTGTTACAACTGAGAGTTTTTGTTTAAGTGTATCTAGTGTGTGTGCTGCTTGTGTGTTCGGTTCTTCGTGTACGGTATGAATTCTATATAGTCTTATGATTTTGTTTACATGTTTCTTTAATTTTCTACTTCCACTGCCGTTAATAAATTGTGTCATTCTACCTATTTTTGATCGTAAATCGTTTACTTTTTGTTCTAGTCGTCTTCGCCATTTTGGTTTAAATTCTGTTTTTGTACCTCGGGATATTTCTCTTTGTTCGAGTGTTATCTTAGCTCCGTTGACCTTAGCAACGGTCCATGCCGCACAATATATAACGGTCTGTAATGTGTGAAAGTCTGTATCACTGTTAATGTTTTCAGGGAGAATGATTTTGTTTAGGTAGCTAATTATTCTTGCAAGATTTTTAGATGGTTTTTGTTTTGGAATATATATTCTATTTGTAGGGCTAGTGTCTTTATAAAATTGGAATGCTTGTTGGAAAGAATCGTCTATTTTTGGGTCCCTTTCTAAATTAATTTGTAGGTTAGTTATTTCAATGTTGTTCGGTGTTTGTATATTAGATGTTAGTTCTTCTACAGAGTTGATGTCAAGGTTATTTGTTAACTGGGTATTGGTATTGCTGATATCACCGCTAACTCTTATTGATTCACTATTGTAATTACGTGTGCTATCTATACCTAGCTCTTCCGCTACTTCTGACTTTAATGAATTTAATTTCTCATCGTCTAAGTATTGATTGTTTATTATTGCTCTTCTCTGATCAGCAATTCGTTGTTCACTTAGGTGAGCAAGTGAAGGGAATTGATTAATGAAGTCTTCGTACATAGGCTTTCGATATGTAGTTTCATTAGTGCCCAAAGCTGTAACTCTATAATATGAACGCATTATAGCTTCATTGTGTTCACTCGTCCACCTCATTCGGGTCTGTGTTCTATTTTGTGTTTTATGTGTCTCTAGTGTTACAGGTTGTGTTGGAGTAAGTACGTGTAGTCTAAGCTCGCTAGAGTTTTGTGACTGCAGGGTAAAATGGTTTAACTGTAGTTGATTTAACTCGTCTTTTACTTCGTTTTGTATCTGATCTATTGTTTTTTGTGGTAGTAATTTGTTATTTATTATTGCTCTACGTTGGTCTCCTATTCTCTGTCGACTAACCTGCATGTTCGGGAATTTTTCTGTAAATTTTAGGTGGAGCGGTTCGAGATAAGTTCTTCTGTCTGTATCTAGTGAAGTTAATTGAAGGTAAGTGCGCAGTATGAACTTGTTCATTTCAGGCGTCCATCGTCTGCGCGTAGTAGGATTGCTTTTGGTGGGTGCAAGCTCAGAGTCAAGGTTGACATCTTGCACAACACTATCAAGAGTACTGGTGGTGGACAAGCTAGCTGTTCTTCTTGTCATGTAAGAGGGGCGAGTAGAAGGGATGGATGAGAATAACGAAATGGTATCATCGCTCGTGGAATCGGCTGTGGCTTCTACGTAGTGAGCCCGCCTGTTCAACTCACTACGACCAGCTGTAACAATTTTGTTGATGGGAGGCCGCTTGCTCAACTCCTCACCGCCGATGGTTCGCATGCTGTGGCACCTAGCATCAGCTCCAGATGCGCCCCGGCGCTCCCCGGGAAGCGACCGTAAATTATATATTCTTTTACTACTCATCTCCATAAAGGGTTACCTTGCCTTGTTAGCCGCGTAAGTTTTTTGTACAGATGTACAGTACGCGTGTCCGCCCCCCACGTAGCTAGGTGTTCAGCTTGGACGTAAGGTTGGATTTTATTATTATTATTATTTATTTCATTAACAATTTTTACATTGTGTCGAAATATTTTACAGTAAAAACTAAAACTACATGAAGACATATAACTTAAAGATAAAAGAAAAACAAATGAACTAATATAATGATTAAGTATCTGGTTTTAAAACAATCTTCCTAGTTCAACAATATTCTAAATAATTTGCAAGACCACTGAAGTATAGTAGAAAAAAAAAAAAACAATTCAATCTAAGGTACATCCCGATACAAATGTCAAGAGAAAGATTAATACAATAAAAATAAATGTCAAATATAAGTTCCATGTCAAATATAAATAAACAAAGGGTTAATAATTATAAATGTCTAGTTATGTACGTCACCTAGAAACTCATCAAGCGTATAGTAGCATTTTTCTATCAGAAATGACTTAAGGCGGTTCTTGAACTGATTTAAATTATAAATGGTCTTTAATTCTAAAGGTAGTTTATTAAACAATTTAATTGACTGATAGCTTGCAGCTTGACTAACTACTTTCAAATGTGGTTGAGTCTTATTTTGTAAATCCTTCCGTCTTGTGGCTTCCCGCTTATTTCTTTCATCAAGTGTTTCGAAATTATGTAGATTTTTAATGAGATCTGTAAGTAGAACTAAAATGTATAAGCAAGGGACTGTTAAAATCTGTACTGCCCCCGATAGTAAAAAAGACGCATCTAACATTTTTTCCAGATTTGAGTTATATACATTGCCGGAATCAGAAAAAAAAGGCGCATCTGCCTATATTTTTCATTTTTTGCTAACTTCCTCCAGTGCGGTTTTAGCAGAACAAAATAGGGCGCTTCTGTACATTTTTTTACACCCGATTGAAGATGAAAAGACGAATTTATCCGAAACTTAATTGAAAAGTCGCATTTATGTAGATAATGTCCATAAACTTTGTAGTTTTTTTTTTAGTTCAGTAATATAAAAGGCGCTTATTTCTAAGAGGAAGTTAATAAGACGCAAATAAGCATTTGCGTCCAACGCGCTAATTAAAAACTGCTTTCACATTAAGGAAAAAACCCCATCTGACCACTTGCGCCCTATTTATTTGGTAAAATTGTTTTAGCACAGGCGCATTTGCCATAAGCGTCTTAATATTTTACGTTGAATAAAAATATACAATATGACACTTAATGAAAAAGACGCAAGTGAAGCAGAAACGTCCTTTTTTCCTAGAATTGTGAATCAAGCGGGGATTGTGCGGGGGTCAGGTGGTGTATGTCTAGTACGGCGCCTGATCAGTTTCATGTCAGTTACGCCCGATTAAGCTGTAGCAGCACGGATGTGTCGCGGTCGCACAATTTTTCGCATGATTCGTCGTCACAAAGTAAGTACCTACATATTTCTTATTTGCAAAATTTGTAGGCTCTAATTACATATTCAGAACTGTGTGAAATTTTATTCAACCGTAGTGTACCAAATAATATAATAAATTGATTAAGACTTGTTTAGATATAAAAAAAAAATCAATGTCTTATTAATACCTACGTTATGCACGTCCTAATAATTGTAACTACATGTAGTATATTATATGTATATAGTCAAAATAATAAATTAAAGTAAGTAATTCTTGCGGATTCAGGTTATTATATGAAAATTATTTCATTAATAAACATTTTTATTAGGTTATGTATAATG
The DNA here is from genome assembly GCA_949091785.1 of Polymixis lichenea. NCBI lineage: Eukaryota > Metazoa > Arthropoda > Insecta > Lepidoptera > Noctuidae > Polymixis > Polymixis lichenea. The sequence continues at coordinate 25,033,378 of OX420939.1, forward strand.
ATAAAAGTTATAATTTCTTTGAATAAGATTTATAATACATTAGTGATACTAACTGAAGTAAACTTTTATTCAGTTATTCTTATCGAATAGTGTGTGTTTTTTGTGATCATGTTTATTTTTCGTTTATTAAAAGTAAAGTTTGATGTGCGTTATATCGTAGGTCACTAGTTAGCGACATTTCATATTTCCATACAATAATATTGCCAAATTAATCAAAACAGTGAAATATTTGACAGCTATTTGCGACGTTGTCCATTTTCAGAATAACGCTCTTAAAGTTAGATTTTAAAAGAATCTAGAAGCAGTTAAAATGTCGATGCAGACTGATGTTTTTAAATATTTTGATATTGATTTTATTGTTTTTCGCTTTGATATTTAAGTCACTTAATTATCATAATGTTGTTTGTTCAACCAATAAGTCCTCTATCCTGAACTTCAGTCTGTTTTGAAGTGTTTGTTTTCCTCATTTAGAGGATATCTCTAAGTTCAGTGTGCCTTTTGGCAAAGGCCTCCTTCAACATTTTCCATTGTGTTCTATCTCTGGCAATCCTTCTCCAGTAAGGACCCGCTGTAAGCTTCAACTCATTTTCCCATCTCTTGAGTTGTCTTCCCCGCTTCTTTTTTCGGTCTCTGGGATACCAGTCTATCACAGTTTTACTCCACTTTTCCTGAGTACTCCTTAGCATGTGGCCTGTCCATCTCCATTTTAGTTGGTCTATCTTCGTAAGTACATCCATAACTCCTGTCTTGGTTCTTATAAAGGTCTTTCGTTTCCTGTCTTGTTTCTTGATGACTATCATGCTTCTCTCTATCGCTCTTTGACAGCATTGCAGCTTATCTCGGTGGTGTTTTGAAAGAGACCATGTTTCGCAGCCTTATGTGGTGCAAGGTAGAATGCAAGTGTGGTCGACTTTCCGTTTTGTACCGATGCTAAGGTCGTTAGCCATCATGAATTCTTTGAGTGACCAGTATTTTTTCCAGCCATTTGCTATTCGCCTTTTGATTTCCCTGTCCGTCTGATCATTGAACGAGATGATCTGTCCCAGGTGCATGTACTCTTCCACGTATTCAAGGGGTTCTTTATATATTGTTATAAGTCGGTTATCAGAGTTTGTGAAAGCTTGGTCTTGTTGGTATTCATGGATAGCGCTATATTCTCGCTTGCCCTGTTTAGTTGTTTGTTAACTACATTTAAAAACTACGTAAAGTACTGGGATTATTAAATTGGCCTGAGAATGTTATTTTTTTTAAACGTATTAATAAAGATATAGATAAAAGAGACATAACAGATCTGTATCTATTTAAGACTGATTAAACTAAACTTTGCTCATGTTTAATACATAGTTCTGATTTTCATTATGATTTACTGAGCCATTAATAGCAGTTTTTGTTATGTGGTTCAAAAGACTTTTAAATAAATACTTGACTATATCAATTGTGTTTTATTTACTCATAATAAATTAGGCTATGGCCTATTATGATGACCACGAACTTTCTATACTATTTCAGATATACAAGGTGTTGTTTTGCATCCTCGTCAAATTTCAGGTGGTTGTCATAAAAGACATAAATAATCAATTGAAAGTACAGTACCGGGCAATAACTAATAAGCGCTGCTTTTTTTTGTTGTTGAAATTTAACAGTATTTCAGAATTAAACCCTTAATTCAATACAAATGAAAGAGAATCACCCGACTACGCAGTCTACGCACACAGCGACAAGCAGCTGTGTGCGTGAATTTCGACGTCTTACTCGTGCGCGACCGAGAAATGACCTTAGCGACCGGTAGCAATAATTTTACCTAATTTTATTTCGAAAATCACCTACATTATTGTCATAAATTTCGTTTGATAATTAACTCCTTTAAAGCATCAGTATAATACGGAATCTTACTAATGACAGTAATACTAGACGCCATAAAAAGTTCACTGACCTGCTATCAGATGATTAATAAAATTTAAGTTTTGCTTTATTGCTATCGTTCAGCCTAAACTTTTCGTAGTGACTTTGTTTTTATTTGTGGATTAAATTGGTTGATTTGAAATTTTCCTTCCTACTTAACGGGCTTAGGACCGTCAATAATACCTACCCCGATCTACTAAGTATAAAATGTTTTTTAAAGATTTGATAGTTAAATGTAAGTAAGTGGTGATACTTTCGACTTTTAGGTATTATTGGCGTAGTTAAAAATTTGAAATCAACTTATTTACACAAATAAAATTGATTAAGCTAACAACGTATTTACAAAATGTACAAATAAATAAATTACCTACTTATGTTACCCGGAGGTATTGTTCAAAGTTGCCACCATCACACTCTTGGCACAATCGAGCACGACGTAGCTGGTTTTCCTTCAGCTTACGTAAAACTAACACATTCGTTTTTAAAGTGTCGAAAGCACTAATGATCCTTGCACGTAATTCTGTTACACTTGTCACTTCCTCCGTGTAAACTAACCTTTTAACGTCTCCCCACAAATAAAAGTCTAGAGGCGTCAGGTCCGGAGAACGCGGAGGCCAGGCCACAGGGCCTCCGCGACCGATCCAGTGGTCACCAAACTTTTCGGTCAAGTACTCGCGTACTTGCCGACCATAGTGAGGGGGAGCACCGTCCTGCTGGTAAAAGAGGTTGCGATGTAGTGCCAGAGGAATATCTTCCAACATCTCCTCAACAATGTGACGCAACAACTCCAGATATGTTGCACTGTTGAGGTGCCCATCGATGAAGTAGGGTCCAAGCACGTGTTCCCCTATTATGCCAGCCCACACATTCAGTCCAAACCGCACTTGGAACGCATGCCGTTTGGTTACGTGCGGGTTATGGTCGCGGTGAGCCCACCAATGTTCGTTATGAACATTGTAGACGCCAACTCGAGTAAATAAACACTCGTCCGTCCACAGGATGTTGGCGTCTTGGTGTTCCAGCAACCAGCGACAAAATGTAATCCGCACGGCATTATCAGCTGGGTGAATGTCTTGTGCCTTGCGGTAGTGGAACGGGTGCTGCAGTTCCCGCTTCAGTAGGCGCCACACTGTGGTGTGGTGCACTCCAAAGCGTCGACCAGCCTCCCGCGTGCTTGCCCGTGGTTCTCGCTGGAAGTATTCCAGGATGTCTTCCTGCAAGGCGACAGGCAGGCCTACGCTGCCGCGAGCTTGAGCATGCCGGGGAACGTCAAACTGCCGATAATCCCGCAGTCTCTGTGTTGCAGCCAGCATGACGCTCTGTGATGGGGGTTGTCGATCGGGAAACATTTCCGTGAACATCCGGATGGCTCCACGTAGGCTGTCTCCACTGATGGCATACAGGCGGACCATCTCCACCAACTCGACATAAGAATAATTGTCCGTCATCTTGCACTTTGTATCGAATGACGTCTTAACAATGCACCTACCGAGAAGCGGAATTCGCAAAGCGCACGCACGCTGCGGCGACATCAAACACACTGTTGGTTCGGGGGCGCGGGGCCGCCGGCGCGAGCGCGGGAGAGTCCCTGCGCCGTGGTTGGTTGGGGTGGGATTTTGTACCTACGAATTTATCGAATGATCGTTGCGTATGCGTTGTGTATGAATGTTTGCGTTTGTTTGTGTGTGAAAGCGCGGTTATAGGGCTAGTAACAGACGCGCCGCCTTTAAATACGGTTGGTTCACACTTACGGATTTCAGTAAACATGAAAAAAAAAAAAAATACCTACCCATTTTATTGTTGATTTGGGTCGAGAATCATTAGCATAATTACGTCCTTGAATTTGACTAGGATGCAAATCAACAGCTTGTATATTATAGATATTCTTTAGATAAATGGATTATTTAATAATTATATAAACATTTTATCTTAGCCATGGGTTATCTACATAGTTTTTAATTCTTAAGAAAAAAGGCGGAAATACGTATTTGCGCCCATTTCTGTTAAAAGCGTATCCTAAATAGATAAACTAAATACTTAGAAGAAAAGTACAGTCAAAAGCGTTTGAAATTTAAAGGACGCATCTAGCCATTTACGTCTATTCAATTAAATATGTAATATTTTTCTTAATTTTTATGCTAAGAAGAAAATGTTTTTTTTATTTTTTTTATTATAATAATTTAATTAATTCATATTTTTATTAAATCAAGTTAAAGCCTATTATACTGGGCATTATTTTCAACTTTTAGTTTGTAAAAAATTTAATTAACTAGAAGACAGCAAACAATTTCCCGTTTCATTCATTAAAACATTTATTTCTCCGTTTTTACTTTTTGTTAGATACGTCTTTTTAACTATAGGGGCAGTGTAGTTCTTTAAAGTACTCCTTATACGATACCCATTGGGGAATTCGCACCATGGTTCTTATGGCCCTTTTTTGTATGATAAAAGCAGTATTCACATTGTAGGCATAACTACCTCCCCATAAAGCGATACTGTATCTAAGCTTTGACTCCACAAGCGAGTAATATACTATCTTTATCTGTTTTATGGAAATCTCATCTCGAAGGCTTCGACGCTGTTTGTAGTAGCGTTGAATTGTAGAGACTGGATGTGCCTCAACATAACTGCTTGCAATAGTCACGTATTTATTATCATGCCACTTTACTATGCAAATTTTGTTGCTATTGCAAACTATCTGGGAATAAGACCCTCTGGGTTTCTTTTTTAACGCTTTGTCCGTAGTCACCTTTTCTCAGCTCCCCGTAACCTATTTGAACGAAGAGAATAAACCCATCTCCTGTCTTATATAATGAATTAATTCAAGACTAGTGAAGAAATTGTTAAATAGACCACTGAACATGCAGGTTCTGGAATACTCTTACATAAGGCTACTACTGCTTTAGCGCCTAACCCGAAACCAGATTCTAATGCTGAAAGTTCTTCGTAACGAAATGTGTCGTCACCCCCATACACAATAAAATCATAGATGAATCCAGACACGCCGGCTCTAATAAATATTTTGAAGCCCCATTTCTTTGGTTTACTTGTTATGTATTACTTCCGATGTCCGGTTTTTTTCCCTTATAGGGCACCATCATCTCATCAGTGCTAAATCTTGTTTCATGAGGAACTTTTAAAAAGTTTTCGTGTAATTTTATTATCAGTGGTCGAATTTTGAAATAACGATCACCGTCATTTTCTAAATTATTATTGAAATGTATATAACGCCGTATTAGCTGAATTTTTTTAATGACATTACACTGGCTATTGGTTCATAACGTAAATCTTGGGACCAGTAATCTGCTTATGCTGACATAATAACGAGACCCATGAACAAGTTATGAAGTCTTGAATATCTTGGCGACTAATGTTAAATGAATTTCCGATAACTTGAGTAGAATATACGTTAATTCGATCGGATGTCATATCTAAGATATTATCGGTAAAAAAGCATTTGAAATATTCCAATGGGGTCTTGTGCATTTCTTCTGGAAACTCTTTGTCAATTATTTCTGCACAGTGCTGAAAGCATTTGTTAGCCCACTTAAATTGTAAGAGGTTCTGGCGAATAGGCCGCGGGCGTGTAATTAAAAGCCTTGATCTTTTAGATCGATAAGACGACGCTACAGGTGATGATACGTCTGGTGTACGTGGAGAGGCTCCATTTATACACAAAACTAACGTCGGTGGCTGTGTAACAATTGATGATGGCTGTTGAATAATCGGCGACGGCAAAAGTGGGGACTCGGTTACTGTTGCTTGAATGGGAGTTATTTCTTCTTCGGATAATAAATTGAGATTCTCAAACAAAGACGGCAACGAAGGTGTATTGGACGATGAAAGATTGTCCAACCTTGATTTGGAGACGGGATGTGTTTCAGTATCTGAATCCGAAGTCTCATCTAAATCTGATTTTCGGCCGGATTTGGGTACTAAAGCTAGATTTTTTTTCGCTCGGTACGCATTCGTGATCATTGGTCGCATAATATTTTGCAAAGAAATGAAGCATTCACCACCCAAAACAAGCATAAGCACAGAATAATTATAATTTCCCCTGTAGCTTAACGGAACGATAGTTCAATTTCTAACATCCACACTGGGGAGACCATTTAGAACAATAACAGCGCATAGGTTACTTTTTTACAGAAATATCTGACATGCGCGCAAGCGGAGACATGTGCAAAAACTAGTTCATGATATTCCCTAAATATGGCAATGTGCACCATGAGAAACATAGCATGGAACAAGTAATTCTGCAATAACTTGACGGTGTACACCTTGAGATACATGGACAAACACGATTAGTTTTTTACTAAATAATAAACAGTTGGTTTGAATAACACACCTGATACAAATTTGTACTTTGTTAGGTATCTAAAAACAAGCAAGAGTCCCAGACAAACCCGTAAAAAAATTACAATATTTTTACCTCCTTGCATGGCATCGTGTTATCTCGGCTAACAATTTCTGATTTTAAAATATAACGGTTCTACCAACATCATCATGCTAAATAAAAGTTCGTTCAAAAACATGTACAAAATAAATTAACGAGTGAAGTTTCGTTTTACGCACAATTTTTTCAAAACTATGATTTTTTAAAGTTGACTGTTTAACACGAGATACATTGTCAAGAAAAGGGTTAACCCTTTTCTTGATAAATGTTTAAAATTATACAACAAACTTGCTTATGTGTAAATTTACCATATTTAAACTTCGTTGGTGCATCCTCGAGATAACTCACATGGATTGATGATTGTGCGGTAACAGCCAAAATTATATGGTCAACATCTTAAAGCCTGTGTTTGTCTAAAGTAGGTAGACAAAAACAGCCGTATTATAACCATGTAAAGAGTACACACGATAGAATCAGCTTAAAACATCTCGCGATGTAACTCTAGTAGTACAATTTCTGTGAAAACTTCATGAAAATTGATCTACTAAAATCGCGTCATGCCTGTCTGTGGGAGCCATTATCGTCTCAACATTAGATATATGTTGCGTCGTAATATTGAACCCACAGAATGACATTCAGGTTTCTTCTTTCTATGACAGAGCGAATGGAAAATTTGACATTGATAAACTCTGACAACTAAATAATTTAAAAAAACATAATGGCTAGGCCATTACAAAACTTTTACCTTGATGTCAATTAGACATTGGTCACATGCTTTTTTATCTTTGTCATACAGTAATTAAACATAGTTTTTGAGAAGATCAGCGTTAAGTTATCAAGAACTAGAAATTAAAAATATTATATCTAAAATTAATTTAAGTAATCCTTTAATCTAGAAAGTTAAATAACTTGTACATAAACTGAAATGTTATCTTTCAACTTTGCTTTATAAATAGTGTTGAAGCATCATAAAATTAATGTAGTAAGTACGTAGTATTTTATTTTAATTTAGTCCTTCACCAAAAGTGCGACGACTCAAAGATGATTATAAAGTTAATTATTGAGTTACTCAAATCTTTTGTCATAAAGGTCTGCGAAAACCAATCCGTAAATAATCCTTAAAAAAAGGAATATCCATTTTTTTAATTTTGTTTTTTTTTTTGTTAGGTAATTAAATATATAACGGCGCGTTATATGATTATAAATAATGGAAATCAGTTAATTTCGAGAGTTGTAATTTATTTTGTTCTTTTTTTAATCATTGGTCATTCTGTTATTTTTTACAATTAATCGATTTGAATTCAACTAAATGATCATTTTAATTAAGAGCGGGTAACACCGAATGGAGTCGTCGAGCGTCTGTCATGGCGGGCGACGTCGTGTCAATTCGTTCAGTTGTTGACAGCCGTTGCACGTGGTGGTCACTTGCAAACCCATTGGCTCTAAATCGTTAATTATTACTGCAATCCTTAATTGTTTAAGTAATCTATGTGTCTGTATAATTAAAATAGTGAACAGTCAACGCTACAGCGTACTTATTTCAACGTTTCCTGAAGTTTAACGCCCATTATGGATTCTCGTGCTGACGAGTAACGAATCAGTAATACGATGCAACAGCCCGGCCTCCCGATTTCCAGTGATATATATATATCTATATTTTTATATATAAATATAAACAAATATACAAATTAGCCTGGATATTTCCTCGCCTCTTTAATCTCCTTTCACTTCTCTCTATCTAGCGCTATTTGGGACTAGTCTTTAACGAAAGAGTCAAGCTCATCCTGACATCTCCGCCTAGGCCTGCTGCGGTGTCACCAGCCATGAAATAAAAAACTTGAATTCGTTGAAAGTTAAAGCCTTATGTCAATGACCGGTTAGCCATGCACATAATCTATTTGCGTTTATTGCTATGAATCACTTTTAACATTTCTGGCCTTATCTATCAGCCTGCACATGGGCTAACAAGAACGACACATTAATACTTCGTTTAAAACTGGATGCGAAAACCCGCTTCAAATTCTTAACCTTACACATCAGTTAGCAACTACCTTAAGATCTTCTAAACTTTCATAGTAAAAGGTTCTGCGAATACACATTAAAATGCCTCACAGAAAAATAATTAAGTTTTGGCATTTCTACCGAGATAAAACTCAATTCTGTTGATTGTAACCCATAAAATTGGATAATAATCATCATTGGAGAGGCACCTATCTCAAGTTATTATGCAAAATACACCAATTTTATGTTTATTTTGAGGTCCAATTTATTTAAAAGGTTACTTTATCTCTGTTTCTTGCTTGCTGATCCGATAGTCACTGTCCTGTCAAAATATCATCCTATTTAGTATTGAGTTTAGACAAAAATCTTTAGTAGAGAAAAAAACACTTTCATGTTTTCCCTAATTTTCCAATTTAGGTTTAAATACTTTATTCTCAAAAAGACAAAGGAGCCCCTTACATGAGAACATAAGATAACATATTGTAATAAGCTTATTCTAGGTGACGGTTATTGTACAATAGTATTAAAATTAATTAGTGTTTATTTTTGGTTGGGTTACACCTTCAGCGGCTTTATTCTCAACTGCTATGCAAGTAACATTATTAGTGAGTGGCTTCCATTATGTAATTTGACAGTTTTGATTTAAAACCATTGAAAGAGCTTTCATTTTTTAGAATGGTAAATTATTATAAAATTGTGCTCCTTCATAGATGATTTTCTTTTTAGCATAATTTGTACGTGTCCTTCGCAGGACAAGTAAGCTGGGTCGACGAAGACTGCGTTTACTTATTTCAGATTTTTGGTAAATGTTATGTTTGCGCGAATGGTTCCATCCATTACTTTTCTAATCAAGATACAAGTGTTATACATATAAAGTTGTTTGATATTCATCAGTTTCGTTTCTTTAAAAAATTATTCGTTGGTGCCAAGTACGGATAGCGAAACAGTGGCCTGTAACTTTATTTTACTAGCGCTAACCCAGATTTCTATGAGATATAGTAAATGTGATTTGACAAGTGAATTGTAAATGTTTAAACGCATTTTTTGGGTATACATTGACTTAGCTTGTTCTATGTTGAACAATTTTCTATTCTAAGGCCAAGGTATTTTTGTGGGTTTTTTGCTCTAATGGAATGTTGTCTATAGTTACCGGGTCATGCAGCAGCATTTTTTATATTTTTAGCTTTAAAGATAATGTAACATGTCTTTGAGATGTTTACAGTTAGCAAATTTTGTTGGAACCATTCAAACATAATTTTAAGTCATCTTGAGCTCGTGAAATAGCGTCATAAACATTCGTTCCGAAATAAAACAAGCATGTGTCATCTGCGTCTCAAGTTAAATGACTATGTAGCCCTAGCTCTGTTATATTATTCATGTATATCAAAAATAATAACAGTCCCAATATGGATCCTTGCGGGACTTCATATGTTATAGGTAGAGCATTACTTTTGACATTTTCTATCTTGTCTACTTGGAATCTATTTGATTAGATAAGATAAGATTAGAATATTTTAAGTGCATCGCCTTTGATATCAACTTTTCTAGTTTTTCTAATAGCAGTTTATGACTAATGGTATCAAAGGGTTTTTTTTAATTGATAAACACAACCAAAACAATATTTTTCTTATCTATTTTATCTCTGATTTTTGTCATCAGATCAATAGTAGCTGCAGTGGTATTATTTTTAGTTTTAAATCCATATTGGCGTTCCTATATAAAATTAAAAGAATCCAAGTAATTTAACAGACGACTGTGTATTATTATCTCCAAAATTTTGGGCATTATTGGCAGCCCTTTGCAATCTTTAGGGTGTCTGGAAATTTTCCGTCAGTCATGAGTTTATTAAAACAATGTGCCAAACTATTTGAGTTTAAATTTTGATTTTTTTAATGACTTTCTTGTTTGTTCGATCTATATTTCCTCTAATTTATTACATAGCAAACAGTTCGGTTTTACAAGGGGTCGTTCAACTACCGATGCCGGTGTTGAACTCTTAGGGCATATTTACAATGCATGGGAAGATAAATACGATGCCTTAGGAATTTTTTGTGATTTATCTAAAGCTTTCGATTGCGTGCTTCATGAAACTTTAATCAGGAAACTCCGCCATTATGGGATCCGGAACACCGCTCTGGATCTTCTTATTTCATACTTGTGTAATAGGATTCAGTGTGTTGATGTAAATGGGAAAAGATCTCCCGGATCAATAGTATCAATGGGAGTCCCACAGGGCTCAATTCTTGGTCCTTTCTTGTTTCTTATTTATATTAATGACTTGCCTTACCTCATAAAGGATAATCATGAAATAGTGTTGTTTGCGGATGACACTTCACTTTTGTTTAAACTTAAACGTCAGCAGCTGGTTAGTGACGATGTAAATAGTGCAATCTCAAAAGTAGTTCATTGGTTCAATGTTAATAATTTACTTCTCAATGAAAAAAAAACCAAATGCATTAAGTTTACGCTACCTTACGTTAGGCAGGTGAAAACTAGTGTGTTGATGAAGGGCGAAGAATTGAATCCTGAAGATGGCACTGTATTCTTGGGCTTAACTCTGGATGCCAAGCTTCAGTGGGGTCCACATATAGATAAATTGTCGAAAAAGCTAAGCTCTGCAGCATACGCTGTTAGAAAAATTCGTAATTTAACTGATATAGAGACAGCCCGTTTAGTGTACTTCAGCTATTTTCATAGTGTAATGTCGTATGGTATTCTGTTGTGGGGAAATGCCGCCGACATTCAGACTATCTTTGTCTTGCAGAAAAGAGCTGTTAGATCAATTTATAAATTAAGTCCGAGACATTCTCTCAGAGAGAAATTTAAGGAAATTAATGTAATGACTGTGCCTTCACAGTATATTTTTGAAAATCTTTTGTATGCCCATAAAAATATTAAATTGTTTAAAAAATACAGTGATATCCATAGTATAAATACTAGGAACAAACACAAATTTGTTGTACCATCAACAAGGCTCAAGAAAATAGGTGGGTCATTCAGATGTCAATGTATACGCTTTTATAATAAACTTCCAAGCCATGTTCAAGATCTAAGTATCAATAAATTTAAATCATTCATTAAACGTAAGTTGTGCCTGAAAGCCTTTTATACCGTTAAAAATTATATTGAAGACACAAAGGCTTGGGATTGACCTGCTCCAATTTTTGCATACTAAATGTTGTTTTTGTTTTTGCAAACTTATACTCTTTGACATTTGATATTTATTATATACACATTGACATGAATATTTACTTTGAGAAGTATAATATTATTATTATTTTAATTATTGTGAATGTGAGGACTATGTGGGTCATATTTTTTTTTTTTTTTTTTTTTTTTGTGTTTTTTTCATCTCTTTCTCAGTTAGTTTTTAGTATTAATCTGGCAGTTTGAGTACTTTATGCGGCCTACCCAAAAGCTCCTCAAGTTCTGAGTTGAGCTGCATGATTACTGATAAATGCGTGCACTGAATGGACAGGTCCACTCAATCTGTGTGGTTCTTTCCTCAAAAGACCATTTCAGACACCGATCCACATGGTCTTCACATAATCTGACCAAGATTATGTCTGGACTTTAAAAGAGACTGTGACCTCTGAGTTTGTTTCGGCCTTTCTTCTCAGAGTAGTCAGATAGGAAACGCCGACCTCATCTAGTTTAAAAAAATATGATTGACGTGTAAAAGTGTTTGTACAAACCTACTTACAGAAATAAAATCATTTATCATTTATCATTTATACCGCTACTTGAATTTAGGTCGAGATCATTTACAGTTTTAGTAATTTCATCAGCACTACATGAATCCAATGACAAAAGTTCTTGTTTATAATTTTTTGGGGTTTCATAGCACATCGGGTTGAGGTGTCATGATATTTTTTCGGTATTCTGTCTGCCAGTATAGATCCAATTGTAGGAAAATACTTGTTAAAAACCTCACAAATTTCAATTGTGTTTGCAACTATGTTAGCATCAACTAAAAGCTTTGAAGCACCACTTTGTTTTATTTTATTCTAGCTAAATTATTTATAAGTGATCATGTTTTTTTTGGGGTTGTTAGCACAATTTGTGAATAGTTTGTAGTAGTATGAACTTTTCGTATTTTGTAATAAATTGACAATTTCCCCGTTTTAACTTTCCTAATTTTTTTTGGCCTAAAAATACCATGTTCGGACTAGTACAACCATTATGAAATAAAAAATACCCAAATCAGTCCAGTCGTTCTCATGTCATGCAATCGACGATTAGAATTAAATTTTAATTTACACATGGCGGCAATATTACCTACATGGTGGCGCAACGTGAAACCATGGATTCAGTCCATTATTCTGAAACTGAATAATAATCATCACTAACATCGCCACACGTAAAATAGACTTTAAAAATACTTCTGAGAAGAGGCCAAGAACGTAATTTCATGGAGATAAAACTTAGGAACCAAGTGGGAAAACTTCCAGGGACGTGGTTAAACAGACACTCAAACTTAAATTGAAATAAGCAGGTCACAATCAGAGGCTAGAACCACAAAGACTCAGACAGATCATAAGAAACGGGACCCACACAGATATAAAAAAGAGGCAGGCTTTTTTATGAGAAATAAATGTAATCATATTCTATTTCTATTCTATTCTAAAAGGTGGGCAGATGACATCGTCAAAATAACTGGTAACCTATCGTCCAGGACAGATAGTTTCCACAACGAAAGAAAGCATTTGGAAGATGGTTTAACGACCCGTCCGGTTCGGTTCTTACATTGAAAAAGTAAGCAACAATGATTCTAACACAACACCAACGAAATATAAAGTTAGGTTCTACATTTTGCACAGTTTAGTGACATTAGCATCAAATACTCAAATAAAAAAGTCTCTCACGTAGACACTACAAAATTTTTGGGCTTAAATATTGACTGCAGTTTAAATTGGAAAACACACATTGAGAATCTATGCTTAAAAATAAATCAACAATCGTATGCCTTACATATGCTTTCCAAAATGGCTGATATATCGACTGTTCTGTCTGCATACCATGGTTATGTGGGATCCATTATAAGGTATGGAATAATGTTTTGGGGACATTCTGTACATAAGGATGATGCTTTTAAGGCTCAGAAGAGATGTGTCCGTTCAATTTGTAAACTTAAACAAACAGATAGTTGCAAAGAATATTTTAAAAATCTTAAACTACTTACACTTCCATGCATATACATTTATGAAATTATTAATTTTGTAAGATCTAACGATACTTTCTTTGAAAAGTATAAAAGTAAACGACACAACAGTAAAATTTGTTGTCCTAACAATAAAACAACTCTTTTAAATAATAGTATATTTTGCATGGCTCCCCGTGTATACAATCATCTACCTAAACATTTAATGGAGGCGTCATCGCCTAACACGTTCAAGAAAAAACTAAAAAGCTTTTTGATACATAAAGCATATTACAGTGTATCTGAATATTTGCAGGATAAAGTATAAGATTTCTTTTTAAACAAGTGGTATTGATCTCATTCTTATTATGTTATTCAGTTTTCATTTTTTTTTTATGTTTTCATTCTATGTACCTACCTAGTTTGCATGCCGAAAGGTAAAATATGGTGTTACTAATAATGTGATATACGACTATTACATGAATGTAAAACATCTGCATATTGTTTACCCATATTTGCAAATAAATTATTTTGAATTTGAAAATTTGAATTTTATTTTTACTTGCTACGCAAGCATAAAAGTAGGCTATTTCATTCCCAAGCATGTCATCAATCATCTTACCAAATTTTATCAATATTCATTAAGTGAGACAAATTTATAATATTAAGTATGTTTTTTTGATACTTCAACAAGTGTCAACTCTTTAGTTCTTAGGTTACGAAAAATAAATACTTACTTACTTCTATTTGAAGTCAACTTGAAATAGAGATAAATAAGTATTTATTTTTCTTCTCAAAAGTAAAAAGGAGCTTTTATTGTTTCCTTACTAAGCCGAACTTCTTAACCTTGTCGTCAAGAACTTAACCGATACGGAGCTGACTCCACATCAGTTAAGTTCTTGACGACAAGGTTAATAAGTATATTCTTCTTCACATTGACAGTCAGCCACTTTGCGATCCTAAAATAACAGTCATCGCTCTCACTGGAACCACACACATACCGTGATTCTTAAGCCGACATCTAATTTCCACTTGAGCTGTTTACATTAACGTAGAATTAACGAATTCATTTAAATGTTTGCTAGCTCGCCTCTGTTCAAGTGTAGCAAATTATCAGTAATAATTTCAGGAGTTTAGTCGTTATTAGGTTTCTTTGAATACTGGTACAGTACGTCGATTCTGTAAAATTCGAACAACAACTCGCATCTCACATCGCAATTCACTCTCACTTCGCATAAGGTTCAAAATGACCTTGATTTTGCATTCTGTAAGCATCACCTAGTCACTTGCGAAGTGAAGTGATCTCCGAAGCGACCAATATTGTACTAGTGATTGCCACACTCAACAAAATGTAAGTCGAGATATATCGATTCCAGTTTTTTGACACAATTGTTGAGTATTTGGCACAGAATTTTAGCTAATATGATGTTTAAATGAACATTTCGTATTTTAAGGAATTTAAGGCAGCTAATAAGTAAAAAAAAAACAGAAAACTCTGAATTCGTGACATGATATAATCTGTGGTTATCTTACGAAAAACGATATGTCAGACAGACAATATCATTAGTGATCTGTGGACAATATTTTGATAGTGCGTTGTGTTGTTTTGTTTGTTTGATTTGATCGTGCAGTGCCGAAAATAATTGTGAATTAATCATGAAGTGGTTGTAAAGTTTAAAAATGATATTGATTAAAATAGTATTTATTTTGTTTTCTAATACAACATTAACGTTCCAGTCCAAATGAGATACGCTCCTCTCACCCCAGGTTGAAACTCTGGTAGAGTTTATAGAAAGAAACCCTGGCATGGCGCAGGGTTTCTTAAGAACTCAAAATGCCGGAGAGCGAAGTCGACGCCAGTGGGAGGAACTAGCCGTGCGCCTAAATAATATAGGTGGCACAATCAAAAATTACAAACAGTGGACCAAGGTTAGCATCGCTTTTTTTTACTACATGTTAGTTAGAACCACTTAACATTGCTCAAAGCAAACCACTTAAAATGTGCGACGAATCTTGGTTTAAAGTGTGTTCCTTGGTTTCATAAATTCGTTTTTATCTTATTGCTAATTTTACTCAAGGAGCTTTTTAATATAGTTAACAGTATTTTTTACAATTTGTATAACTAAATGTCTGATTGTAGTATTGGTCTGACAAAAAAAGCGCCATAAAAAAGAAAGTTGCAGCGCGCTCAGCTGCTAGGCATAGGACTGGTGGTGGGGTGGAGGATGAAGTGGAGCTATCAGAGCTTGAAGAAAGAGTTGTTGCTTTGTGTGGTGGTGAAAGCTTTGCAGCAGGAGATGCACATTTAGGCATACAGTCATTTCCGGTATGAAATTTAGAAATGCAATAGGTACTAGCTTTTTTGCATCCATCCTGTGTGGCTGGTAGTGGCGTAGAATTGTGCAATCTGTCTGTTAAAAATACATATAACACAAAGTGTATTTATTTGAATAATTTGGCAAATTTATTAATATTATTATTAACTGTTTCAGGGAAATGATACGCAATCTCCATCACATGAAGTGCAACAAATACAAGATGCTGATACTGACATTGTATGACACCGCCCCAGGACAAATATGGTTTGTGCTAGTCGAGGTGCTGGTTCTGTGTGTAAGTACTAAATAAACAACTATCAACACTTCATTTTTCAAACGAATGACAACGAGAAGCTGCTATTTAAGATTTTTTATTTAGGCATCATAGTAATCGGTGTTCTTTTTTCAGCATCACACGTCACACGTCTTCAGTTGCTGCTCCTCCACCATCTCAACGGCGAACGGAATTCTCCACCACTACTGAGAGATTCCTGAGGGTGGAAGAACAGCAGCTGGAGATACAACGTCTAAATGCACAAATCCTGCAGCCCTTTCTGGAGAGGAGTGCGGAAAGAGAAAGGGCCATGGATGAAAGGAGTGCAGAGAGAGACAGAATTTTAGCTGAAGCTGTGGCTGCAGTGGGGAAAGGGCTGCAAGCATTGGCAGAAGCTAAGAATAGAGATAGGGTGTAGTAATATAAGTTAATATAATATATAATAAATAAAACACTTTTAAATGGATACTAGAGTGGTTTTATTGAAAGTCCTTTGGTGATTAGTTTGAATTTGGTTTGATTTTATAGATTTCCCGATGTACTAAAAATAGAAATCTATTGAATTTACCACCATTTCACAAATTGGGAGGCCTCTAAGAAAGAAATGGCGAAAGAAAACTTAGGAAGGGTTGTTGACCTCCATCTTTTATATTTATCTATTTACAAAAACAACTACCTATCATTAGAGTTAGATCCTGCAGTGTGTGGGTCTTTAACTTGTGAATTTATCACTTTTAACGAGTACTAGCGCAGTTTTATTGAAAGTCCATTGGTGATATGTTTGGATTTGGTTTAATTTGACACTGCAGACTTAATATCGCACCTACAGTTGGTTGCCAAATTATTAGGGGCAGTCACAGAAATGGTACTTGTAGAGTAACGATAAATAAAAAACTTTTTTCAAAAAAATAAACAACCGACTTCCAAAAAAACACTAAAAATTAAAAAATAACTTTAATTTCGGAAGTCGGTGACTTTGGATATGTATTTAAATTTTTTGTCACCGCCTTCCGAAGTTAAAGTTATTTTTCACTTTTTAGTGTTTGTTTGGAAGTCGGTTGTTTACTTTTTTTGAAAAAAGTTTTTTATTTTTCACATTTTAGTGGTTCACATGTGCTTACCCCTTCACAGCGTACCGGCGTGATGTTATGTTATTAACTGATGTAAACAATTGACAGACATGAGATTTCAGCAATCCCTGTCCATTTGCTATCATTTATTGAAGAGTTCCGTTGCCTATCTCCGAAGTTCTTCATAAGATCTTCACCAAATTGAAATGCAACCACTCCTAGAAAGTACTCTTCCAAAAACTACACAAATTGCTTCAAGTGTGCCTATAAAATTTGAAGAGTTCTCTCTATTTCTCCAAGATCCTATCATCAGATCCTGACTTGATGATCATGGGACCACCTGGGAAGTATACTCTTTCAAAAAAAAATTTTTTTATCCAAATCGGTCCAGCCATCTTCGAGTAATCGGGGAACATACAAATTGAGAACCTCCTCCTTTTGGAAGTCGGTTAATTAATTATGACGTGAACGCCATAGCCTATTTATTATGTTTTGCCTACGTAATTGCCCTAGAGCTAAATCGGCGAGCGGCGTAGAGAAAATCTCTCTTCTTCTGAAATTGTGAATGCGGGCATTCCTGCGCGGTTGCACAATAACTATTTTTGCAACTATGTCTGGATGATAATTGAGCACTCTGTGTACTAACAAACACCTAAATCGTCCTTTTAGGAGACCAATTGTTCTCTCTACCGAATTGCGAGCAGTTAAGTGATGGTTGTTGTAGAAAGCTTCTGGGAATTATCTTCAGCACCACTAATTGGCGTCATAAGGTAGGCGCGCTGAGCATATCCTGAATCACCTGAAAAAATTAATAAGTATCAAATAATTATGTAGTTTTATACCTAATTAGACTTATATTCTGAAGTAGGGGTAGGGAGGGATTAACTAACTGAGCAAAACAACTTCTTCACCAGCATTTGTTAATGCCTCTAAGTGGGATTTTATAACACCATAGCTAAAAATTAAGCTATCATGAGTAGCTCCACCATATGTTGGATCCACATTTAAAATATTTAGATCTGCATCTGTAATCTGAAAAAAAAAAGAATAATAAGAAGACTAATTGAATACCTAATAGTAATAGATCACAACAATGGAATCCATTTTACCAATTGCACATTTCTTGCATGGTAACCTTTGCGGCAGTAGAAATGTTCTTCATTCTCTACTGGTTTTTTCAATGCCACCAGAGTGCCATCAACACACCCAAGAGCTGCTGGAAAGCCAAACTTTTTGTAGAACCTGTAATTTAAAGTAACCACTAACATGAATAACTATCACAAAAATGTAAAAATCAAAGAAGGGTCACTTTATTATAATATAACCTACTAACCTTTCTTTTAACATTTGTCTTTCTTGCATATTTTGAGGGAACCTTATATATATTTTTGCTATTGCTGGATTATTAAGAGCTTCCACTCTTTCATTTATGCAACGAGATGTTGAGGGTTGCGATAAATATGTTCTTATATTTTCTTTTATTATTTTCTGATAACTGCCATTAGCCAAGAATGACAAGGTGCATAATAACTGTGAAACAATAGGTAAATCAATAAAAAAAAATGTAATCTAGATCTAGTCAAAACAACATAGGGACCAATTTGGTTATTTACATGCATAGTAATAATACCAAGTACCTATATTATAACTATGCATATAGGGTCCTTAGACTAATATGAAAACAGCTAGCAGTGAAACAACCTAAAGGGAATACTCCTTAATATGAAGTGTTTTCATGAGTTTTAAGCGACAAATTATGTTGGTGTGCTTGGTTACAAATCTATCAGCTAGAAACTGTGTTAATACTTACAAAAGTAACTTTATACTTAGTAAAATGAAGCACTTACTTTTACACGAGTTGAAAGTCCTTTGCCTCGACGTTTTGTGGGCTTTATCAGAGGCAGTAACTCATACTCTAGTTGGTCAATTAGTTCCTTTGACAATCTAAATACGCTCACATAGTCGTCATCTCGGGTAAAGATAAACTTCGTATTTGGTTAGATTGTCGACGCTTTTCTAGTTTATCCTAAACATGAGCCTCTTATAATAAAGATTTAAACAAAAACATTCTTGCCATCGTTATCGCATAAGTATTCACTTTACATAAACGCCCAAAAAGTAGTCTATAATACAAGTTATATAGTTATTGTACTAATTTTTAACACTGTGACATAAATATATTATTTTAAGACTATACAAATAGGATTTCTTCTATTTTCACTCGTAAAATAGATGCTTTTTATTTGACACTTTGAATCGGGTTCGTGAGCGAAGTGAGCGTCGAAGTGATGGGGGAATTACCTTACAGAATGCCACTTCTTACGTCATCTCATACTTTATCTGTCAAAATCTCACGGTCAAGGTAGTTCAACTCGCTGACACGCTCGCAAGGGTGGCGCTAGTGTAAATTCGAGTTATCAACCGAGTTTTTAGAATGCCAATCATGAAACTCACAGCGGATTCAGATTCGAAGTTTAGAGTGAGATCTTACAGAATCACACTGCAGTTTATACAAACAATAAAGTTGTTAGAGATCGATAAAACTCATCATTTGCCTAGCCTTATTCAAACGATGGTGGGGTTGATTAAAATCAATTCGGGTGCAGCTGAATACCAGCATTTTACGTGTGACCACCTATTTGTCCTCCACAACTGAGTCACTTGATAATACGGTACTCCTTGATAATGTGTCAGTGTACTTGTCAAAATGTGTCAAACTCTGATGCTCTGGACAGCTTGAGGTAACAGAGTACCCGTCCCAGACTGAGAGTTTGTCTCAAGACTGTATTCTCAACCAAGATGCATCTGATATAGTACAAGATCTATCTCAAGTGGTACAGCATGAGGGTGGTAGTTGTCCATTGTTTAGTATTAATGATTGTTATCTTTCAGTTATGTTCACAGATAGTATAGGAAGAGGTTTAGTAAATAAATTAGTAATAACTTGACTTACTCCACTCAAAATTATTGTATGCCAGGGCCAAATTAAAAACGCATAATGGCATCAGTAACAAGTGATTAATACAATCCCAAAACCAACATTACTGTATTTGTAGGTAATAGTTATAAGGTCAGAAAAGATGAAATTACAGACTATGTTACTGAGTTGTTAAAGATAAATTGTAGTAAAATAACATTGTGTGCTTTCCCATATTTAAAAAAAAATTTGCCAAATAGACAAAACAACGATATTCATATGCTTAATAAGCATATCCACTTCTTAGTCATTATAGTGACAAACTTGTATTTTTTGACACCAACAGTTTTGTGGAAATTTTAAAATCGACTCAAAATCAAAATCAAAATCGAAAATATTTTATTTCACATAAACCTGCAAGGGCACTTATGAAACATCAGAAGCTAGGTGCACGGTTCCAATTTGTCGCTTCCTATGGAGAAGAGCCGGCAAGAAACTCCACGGTTACTCTTTTAAAAATAATCGGGTTTTACAATGTTTTCAAATTACAGTGATAATAGGTATGGGAGGACAGTGCAGGCCTGTCAATAAGTACCAAGTACTTAGAGGAATGAAAATAAAGAATAGAAAATCGTCTATAAAACTAGGGGTACTGTGTATCTGCCTGTTAGCCATAGACACATAATAGCAAAGCTATTAGCTTTTTATATAAACTCAGATATAAATAGTATGTCGAAGTCTTGTATTATTGACACCACATCGGTGGTGAACCTGAATGAACGTAGCTCAAATGCTATAAGTTTGTAAACACATTGTACGAAGGAAGTTCCATGTCCCTCACCCACAATGAGTTCAATGCCTGGTGATGCCATTGAAGTCTTGGGGTTAACTCCGGATAATGTTTTAAACTAGTTTGTAAGACAACAGATGGTACCAGTAAGAATATTCTTATGCCAAACAACAACAAGGTATCTTCTTGCTCTAAAACAATTAATTATCAAAAAGGAGATCAGCAGAAATCCTTAAAATTATTTCATCAAAATATTCAAGGTATTTCTTCAATATTATTAGAAATAGAATTGTTTTTAGAAAAAACAAAGTTTGACATTGCTTGTTTTACTGAACATTGGTTAAAGGATTACCAAATGCTAATTAATTATGAAAACTACAGTGTGGGCAGTTTTTTTAACCGTTAATCTATCCAGCGTGGAGGTTCTATTATATTGATAAAAAATTGTTTAAATTTAAGCAACGTAATGACATAGTTGGTTTATCAGTGGAACATTGTATCTGTACGGTGAATCCGCACATTCATCATATTACTTGTTATAATTATGTAGGTTAGCAACCTCAGCGTTTCAATACGCGCAGTCGTTTACTGTAATTAGCAAGTAAAATAAATTTAGTGATATTACCACACTCAACACGGGCGGTTTTACTCATCATCCCCGGCTTCATCATTAATTCTAAGGTGTAAAGAAAGTCATCTTACATTTTTTTTGGTCCTTCGAGCCGGATTGGCTGGGATCACGCGAATAATCAGTCCATCGGGTATCTTGTACAAGGCGCGTGGGTTGTTCGGTATCGGAACCCCTCAGTGGCTGTACCCGTTGAGTACTTCGCGACAGTGCCGTAGACACACAGTCAATTCAGTGAACACTAAGTGGCTCTCTCGAAGACGTCGGTCGAGATCAAGGAGTCACATCATCACACCTCTGCTGAGCACAGCATCGGAGCGCATCGCGGTTGGAAAGGTGGTTCAACTCATCGGTTTCCAAGTAAGATTGTTCCTTAATTTTATCACTATGGCTGCTTTAAGCTCTCGTCAAGTGGAGATATTGGAAAATATAAATAAAATAAAAATCAACTTCGGTAAGGATCCATTGTCGAGAAAGACTACGGATTATATACAACGGAGAATTGAGACGTTGGATAACCTCTGGGGTGAGTTCGACCAAAATCACGTCAAACTTTCCGAGTATCCAGACAGGGAACCCAAATATTTTGAGTCTAATTATTATCAACAGGGTAAGGACCTTTATCAGTATATCCGAAACATTCTATCTTCATTTGGTTCAGGAGAAAAGGGAACACAGTCGAACACTGAAGCCATGGAACTATTGGCTTTACAGAGAACAAACTTTAGAGCATTCAACAGGTTAGTAAAGAGTATTAACGTGGACGTAATATCTGAAAGGTGGGAACTTGAAGACGAGCTTAGGGATATTCAGACCAAGTGGAATAGCATTGATTCATTACATCTGCGAATCGACCACATACTTCAAGGCGGAGATCTATCATACGAAGATGAATTTTGTAAGTATGAATCCATCTACAAAGACATCAAACGTTCGTTGAACAAGAAGATATCATCCATGGCACATGTTCAGAACGCGACCCCAAAAATAGAAATTCCTATTTTTACGGGAAAATACACGGAGTGGCCAACATTTTCTGACTTGTTCACTGAAGCCATCCACGATAATAGCTCAATCACCAAGGCTCAGAAGATGCAACACTTGAAAGGAAAGGTCAAGGGAGAGGCCGAGCGCCTTATTCAGCATCTACATATTTCTGCGGATAATTACGATACAGCCTGGGAAATTTTAACGCATAGATACAACAATACTCAGGTTCTCTTTACGATTCAAATAGAGATATTCCTGAATCAGCCTATTATTCACAAACAGACGGCATATGATCTACAGCGGCTATATGACACCACCACAGAATGTATTCATGCAGTACACAACCTTGGGGTGAATACTAATACATGGGATCCGTTGCTAGTGCATCTTCTCAGTAAGAAGCTGGACCAGGAGACTTACAGGGATTACAAGGAGGCTCGCGAATCACCCAGGGAGCTACCAGCTCTGACTGAATGTATGGCATTCCTTGAAAACAAGTTTACAGCCCTGGAACCCATACATAGAAAAGAGAAGGAATCAAACGCATCGAAGCAACCCTTTAAGCGGGGATCAGTACAACAGGGTAGCAAACCTGTGAGTTACGGAAATCAACACAGAAATCAATATCAAGTGGACGCTACTCAAGGTCCAAACTGTCCTGTTTGCGATAAGCGACACTTTATATTTACCTGTAGGAAATTCTTGAAAATGACCCCGAGCGAACGATTAGCCTTGGTAACAAAGTGCCAATACTGCAGAAATTGCCTTTACTATCATCCCGACACTGATTGCATCAACCCAAAGCGCTGTAAAAGATGTAACGCGGACCACAATACTCTCCTTCATGAAACTCGTGAAACACATCCACAAGCCGGAGCTGTCACGAGCTCCCATACGTCCACAGTGCAGTCAAACTTGCCAGCACAGCATAACGTCAACCATGTGGCAGCTGACAACGAAGAAATCCTGTTGAGCCAGCAAGTAACGGCACATATGTCACTTTACGAGCTCTTTTAGATAAAGGATCTCAAATTTCATTAATATCTGAAAATGCTACACAAATGCTAGGTTTACAACGCCGGCAATATCATGCCTCTATCTCAGGGGTGGGCCCGGCCTCTAAGCAAAGCAAGGGTATTGTGACGCTAGACTGCAAGTCTATTTATGGAGATTACATCTTAAAAACTCAGGCTTTGGTTGTATCAAAGGTCATAAATAATTTACCTAACTCCTCATTTAGCAAACAGTCATGGCCGCACTTGCAACATCTTCAGTTAGCCGATCCGGAGTATAATGTGTCAAGACCTATCGATCTGCTTTTAGATGCCAGTGTATACTCGGAGATCATACTGAGTGGACTTATAAAGGGTCCTGCGCAGGCCCCCATAGCTCAACAAACCAAGATGGGTTGGATTTTATCAGGGAATGTGAAAAAGTTCAATTGCCATGTTGTAATCAATAACATAGAAGAAATAGCCAAGTTTTGGGAATTAGAAGACATTCACGACTCATCATCAAACTTGACTCTTAGCGATCATTTTTGTGAAGATTTTTACAAAACCACCACGCGACGTTTGGAGAGTGGTAAATATGAAGTTGGGATACCCATGATGCCAAGTTTTGAGCAACAACTCGGATCCTCAAAGTTCAAGGCGATTGCGCAATTCAAGCAACTGGAAGCAAAAATGTCCAAAAATAAATCATACTCAAATCAATACAAACAATTTATAAGTGAGTACCAAGAATTGGGTCACATGCGCCAAATTGGAAACACAATTGATTAGGTGTATTATCTCCCACACCACGGTGTATGGAAACTCGATTCTACTACCACAAAATTGAGAGTAGTATTCAATGCTTCCTCCAAGTCGACGTCGGGTAACAGCTTGAACGACGTTATGTACAGTGGGCCCAACTTACAACAAGATTTGCTCGCACTTATAATCAAATGGAGACAACATAAAGTGGTAATCACTGCGGACATTGAAAAAATGTTTCGTCAGATTCTTGTAAGAGAGCAAGATCAGCCCTTACAATCAATCATTTGGAGAGATTCAATGGAGGATCAATTGAGTCAGTATCACTTAACCACTATAACGTACGGAACCAAAGCGGCCCCATATTTGGCCATGCGAACGCTCAAACAGCTAGCGACGGACGACGCTGAAAAGTTCCCGCTGGCAGCTTCCGCCGTACAGACCTCCTTTTACATGGACGACTTGTTAAGTGGGCATAGCTCCGTGGATCAAGCAAAAGAGTTACAACGTCAGCTTATCAAGATGCTACAGGGTGCTGGGATGAATTTGCGAAAATGGTCAAGCAATAAACCGGAACTCCTCCAAGAGTTAGCAACGGATCAGTTGAACAGCTCCTACCAATTTAAGTGTCTTGAATCCAGAAAGACTCTAGGCTTACAATGGACTCCATCCTCAGATACCTTCATGTTCCAAGGCCATGCGATTCCAGAGACTAGCGCAGCCACTACCAAACGGCAATTATTGTCAGACGTCTCAAAATTATTTGATCCCCTTGGTTGGTTATCACCACTAACAATCAGAGCGAAGCTATTATTTCAAGAAACATGGTCCTTAGAAACAAATTGGGATCAAGAACTACCTAAGGTTATGCAAGATAATTGGCAAAGATTAAAACAAGACATCAACTGCATCGACAAATTCTGCATTCCTCGTTATTTAGGCAGCATGGAAGCAAAATGTCAATTACACGCATTCTGCGATTCGTCAGACAAAGCTTACGCTTGCGTTATTTACTTGGTAACAAACAATCATAAGGGCGAATACACATCAAGAATCATCGCGGCAAAAACGAAGTTAGCACCAGTTGCGAAGAAAACAACATTACCGCAACTGGAACTCTGTGGAGCGCTACTTTTATCACAACTGGTGAAAAAGGTTACCGATTCCTTGGAAAACAAAGGAATGTCTCTTCACGCATGGACAGATTCCATGATAGTCCTAGGCTGGCTGCATGGGAATGTATCTAGATGGAAACCCTTTGTAGCTAACAGGGTGAAACAGATAACCAAAGTCATACCAGCAGAATTCTGGAATCACGTCGGCTCGGAAGAAAATGCAGCAGATTGCGCAACACGCGGAGTAACAGCTCGTCAATTGTTACATCATTCGTTGTGGTGGGAAGGGCCAGAATGGCTAAAAGGTTTGGATAAAAAAGATGCAATCAAGATGACATACCACGCCCCCACCATCGAAACAAAGACACTCGCTAGTGTGAACACAACTTTAGTAAAAAATAACTTAACATTTATAAGCGAATTACTGCAAAACCATAGTTCACTGACACGAATTGTACGAATTATATGCTGGGTATCACGTTTCATCATGCGAACTCGTGACAATCATATTTCAACACATGATTATTTTTTAGCGTCATCAGAAATAAATAACGCATATTATTTAATTATAAAAGAAGTGCAAGCTTTAGAATTCTATGAAGAATTGCAAGATATTCAACGTAAACAACAAGTAAGCTGTAAAAGCAAGATTTGCAGTTTACATCCATTTGTGGACCAAAACGGTCTATTGAGAGTTGGTGGTCGGCTACAACACGCCAGAATAAACATTTCGGCGAAACACCCTATCATACTACCAAGCCACAGCCGACTTACTGACCTGGTTATCAACCAGGCTCACCTTACAACTTTGCACGGTGGACCCCGTTAAACACTATCCTATATCAGGGATAAATACTGGGTTGTCAGCGGTATCAGGACTGTGAAACGACAGCTAAGACTGTGTGTGAAGTGTCGACGGTTTAGCAACGAAGTTAATCAGCAAATTATGGCAGACTTACCCCGAGCTAGAGTCACCCCGTCAAGACCATTTACACATACGGGAGTCGATTTTACAGGACATGTGGAAATGAAAGCCAATAAAGGCCGCGGGATAAAAACGGTGAAAGCATACGTGGCTGTCTTTGTGTGCTTATCAACGAAAGCAGCCCACCTGGAATTAGTTTCAGACTTGAGTACGGCTGCCTTTCTAGGTGCTTTTCGTCGATTCTGCTCTCGTCGTGGATCTCCCGGTCATATGTATAGTGACAACGGTAGAAACTTTGTGGGTGCTGATCGACTCATGAAGAAAGAGTACAAGGAGATCATCCAGTGCCTGAATCCCGACTTCTTTAACAACATCAGCGAGATGAACATTCAGTGGCATTTTAATGCACCGGCATGGCCCAATGCAGGCGGACTTTGGGAAGCGGCAGTGAAGAGTCTAAAGTACCACTTGAAAAGAGTTATAGGAGATCAACGCCTTACCTACGAAGAGTTTTCTACTTTGCTTTGTCAAATAGAGGCGTGCCTTAATTCTAGACCACTATGTCAATTAACAGAGAGCTCAGACGACGACTGCTTAACTCCTGGACATTTCCTGATAGGAGCACCTATCTTATCAAGGCCTCACACGGATCCAGAGTCTACGACATTACAGACTCGTTGGCAACTCGTCCAAGCTATAACAAAGAGTATCTGGAAGAATTGGTCATCGGAGTATCTGCAACAATTGCAAACTAGAACTAAGTGGCGAACTGCAAAAGGTAATCTGGAGATCAACGATGTCGTCCTCATTCGTGAAGAAAACACGCCTCCGGGTAAATGGGCTATGGGTCGAGTACAGCTTCTGCACCCTGGGAAGGATGGACACGTCCGAGTTGTTACACTCAAGACACGCAGCAACACCATCCAGCGCCCAGTGAACAAGCTTGTATACCTGCCTGTAAATGAGGATGAAACCCCATCAAGACCCTTGAAACAGGATGTGAGCCAGCCTACTTCCTCATCGCCACCAGTTCAAGTTGAAAGTAAGAAACGCCCCCCGCGACCACGCAGGCAGGCAACGTTAAATACACTTTTCATGACGACATTATTAATGCTTTTGTTCATATCACCCAGTTTACAACAAAAACTGACGTCATACAATATAACCCCAATTACTACGGATCAAGGACTTTACTTTGACAAGGTGTCCAACCTGCAAGTTATCAAGGACGATTGGAAACTCATTGTATTTTATAATATGTCCACGTTCTATCGCGGAGTATCCGAGGTAAAGGGTTACATATCGCACTTGAAGCAAACAGCTGATCGCATGGGTTCACAATACGACAGTGTCATCGTACAACTAGAACACGAAGTAAAGGAAATCGAACATTACCAAGCGCTTCTTGAGAATCCACATTCAAGAAGGCACAGACGTGGGTTAATCAACGGAGTGGGTTACTTGGCAAACACATTATTCGGAGTGCTAGACGAGAACTTCGCACAGCAGTATAAAAAGGATATAGAAAAGGTAACTAACAACGAGAATCATCTTCGGAATTTACTCAAGAATCAAACTTTGGTCTTGGAATCAGAATACAACATTCTACGACGTAGCGAAGAGACTATGAACAAACAGTTCAATTTCATAAAACGTCATCTTCAAAACGTCACTGATGAGCTAAATAGGATACGTCTGGACAACACGGATGGTCTATACATAACATCATCCGCCTTAGCAGCGAGTATCATATTGTCAAATCTAATGCGTATTCAGCATACCCTAATCGACACCGTGACAGACATCAGCCACGGTCGTATCGATCCCTACTTGTTGACTCCTGAACAGCTGGCACGTCAAGTCGACATAATCTCCGGACAACTACAGGGAAACTTAATGACCCCTATAGAATCATCGGATTTGTCAGACATGTATAAAATCATGAAGGCGTCAGCTACCTTATACAAAGGTTATCTCATTATAGAGATAAAAATACCGCTAGTGACTAACGATGTCTTTGAATTGGATAAAATCATTCCGATTCCCCAGAAGAGAGGGGTGAATCATTTCAGAATCATCCCTAGCTCGCCATACCTTGCCTACAACATACAGAAGGATACTGCACTTCTCCTGTCAGATAGTGATCTACAAGGATGCGTTCACGTCATAAACAACAACAAGTTGCTATGCTCTATTGATAAACCTATCTACAACCTGAAAATAAAACAATCATTGTGTGATATACATGCAGTAAGTGATATTAAGGGCACTTGTAAACAAGAAGTTTCCACGTGCCACGACTATTGGGTCAAGATACATAACGTGAACTCCTGGTTTTACACCTGTTGTGAAACTTGCGAGCTCCGCATTTTTTGTATGACAGGAACAAAGACGACTGTAATACGAAACAGTGGAATCGTTAACATAGGTCAGGGATGCACATTGAAATCGGATGCGTACAGTATTCACGCACACAACAATTTCTTACATCATATGAATATGCAATCAAAAGTCAATGTCCCAGAGGTATCTATTTTGAATTTGCTCATCAACACAACCTTGCCCAAAGAATTAGACGTTCCGGAGAACCACACTCATATTTGGAATCAGTTGAAAGACCAAATCAACAATATTAAGGAACAATCTTCTACGGAGCTAACTGTCCACGACATTCATCAATACTCTATAGGGTATGTCACTTTGGCCATGGTTATCATTCTTGGTGGCATATGCTTATACTTCGTGGTTAGAAAGAAGTATCATGCGGCACTGGATGAGCAGCAGCACGTTCGAGTGGCCGTGCCTACACCACGGGATGTGCCTACCCCGGGGGCGGAGGCGCGAATCGGCCCTGCAGGACGGGGATCTGAGTGCGTTAGTGAAACTCGTGCAGTGATTAGTGAATTTAGTGAAATTAGTCACGCGATAAGTGTCGATAAGGGGACCTCTCCAATGCACAACTCTCGGTCAGTGAAAGTAAACTTCGAACAAAAGTACGAACTTGATTAAAATGGAACTATTTAGGAATATAAGCAAATGAAATGAAATCATCTTGTATCACTTCTCATCTAAATATTATATCATTTATACGTAACCCATCAGTTATGTCCTTTAGTTAAATTCCATCAATTAAGATTCACATCTTGTCATGTCTCTCTTTAGAGTTGGCAGTATGTACGGTGAACCCGCACATTCATCATATTACTTGTTATAATTATGTAGGTTAGCAACCTCAGCGTTTCAATACGCGCAGTCGTTTACTGTAATTAGCAAGTAAAATAAATTTAGTGATATTACCACACTCAACACGGGCGGTTTTACTCATCATCCCCGGCTTCATCATTAATTCTAAGGTGTAAAGAAAGTCATCTTACAGTATCAAACTGTCCTGTGTTGAGCTAGATAAGCATGTTGTAGTGTGCGTGTACAGACCCCCTAATTATCAGAACTTTTCTTTATTTGAGTCAATAATGGAAAATGCCCTAGCGAAACTTGCATCCAGTAATAAAGCCGCAATTATCTGTAGTGATTTTAATATCAATATTTTGAAACATAATTCAAATAGCAGTAGATTACTAAGCCTTTTTAAATAACTCAATTTAACTAATGTTTTCACAGAACCGACTAGAGTAACTCCAACTTCTGCTACTTGTATCGATAATATTTTCTGCGATTGTGAATATGTGGAGAAAGCCATCGTAAATTATCTGCCGTCTGATCATAGTGGACAAACGGTAAATTTTAAAATTAGAACACTTTTGCAAAAAGTGCAAATACAATTTAGATCAATAACGATGGGCAAATTAAATAAATTCAATAGTACCCTAAACAATAACTTAAATGTTCTGGGCGTCCATAATATGGACGATGCAAATAAATTGTATGAGGATTTTTTTCAGTAGTGCACACGGAATTCAGTAAAACTTTAGAAAAGAAAATAGAAAATATTTGCCCTCATTTTGTATTTAGTGACTGAGTTACTAGAGGTATTAGGATAAGTAGGGAAAGACTGTTCGAGCTGTAGGGCAAATGGCAAATAATAACCAGTAAGTTGCTACATATTCCAAAATTTATAGAAATACCTGCAGATCAAATCAGCAGAGAATAAAATCAAAACAGTTTGGAAAGTTATAAATAACGAAACTAAAAGGAAAAAAATAAGAAATACGGATTACACATTGGAGACTTCGCGTGGTGCCATAAGCTCTAACATAGATTTAGCTCAAGAATTTGTAAACTGCCCTGTTGAATTTCAATTTAAGCACATAATCCCGATGATAGTTTTAAAACGTTTTTGGCAAATCACAATCAAACTGATCGAAGATCTATGAGGAATGTCTATAAAAGTTTGTAGATCCATAATCGAGACCATAGCACCATACTTAGCTATTTAATTTGTGTTTAGATCAAGAAGTCTTCCCGGATTTAATGAAATATAGTAAGGTTATACCTCTATTCAAATCTGGGGATAGCAATGACGCCAACAATTATAGACCAGTATCCGTGCTGCCGGTATTCAGCACGGTGTTCGAAAAGATAATGCTCAATCAAATGATTAATCATTTTAACACCAACAAAATCTTACGCGATCAGCAATATGGTTTCACCAAAGGACGTTGTACGACTGACCTGGGTTACCTTATTAAAACACATATTTACAGCTTGGTAGAAGGCCCAGGATGCCATTGAAATCTTTTGCGACCTCTCTAAGGCATTTGATTGCGTTAATCACAAAACCTTGCTCTTAAAACTTGAGCATTACAGACTAAGTAAACTTGCGCTCAGTCTAGTAAAATCTTATTTAAATGATAGACAGCAAAAAGTTCATATAAATGGAGTAAATTCACTTGGTTTAAAAATAAAAATGGGTGTTCCACAAGGCTCAATATTAGGTGCTTTCCTCTTTTTAGTATAAATTAATGATCTACCACATTTGTTAAAAAAACAACCACAAATGGTGTTACTTGCTGACGATATATCTTTAATTTTTAAAATAAATAGACGTGCATCAAATCTTGACGATGTAAACAACGCTCTACTGCTGGTGCAAAATTGGTTCACTGCTAATAATTTAGTATTAAATGGGAAAAAAACGAAATGCATAAGATTTGCTTTACCAAATGTTAAAAGTACTGATTGTGACATAGTATTGAATAAAGAGAAACTAGAATTCATCTATAAAACTGTTTTCCTAGAGCTCACGCTCAACTCAAGGCTACAGTGGAGTCCTCATTTAACAGCTCTTGCAGGACGGCTAAGTTCAGCAGCATATGCTGTAAGAAAAAACCGCCAATTCACTAATGTAGAAACCGCGAGATTAGTCTATTTCAGTTACTTTCATAGTATCATGTCTTACGGTATTTTACTATGGGGACGGGCTGCAGATATCGAGTCTATTTTTATTCTGCAGAAAAGAGCCATCAGAGCAACAATATATGGCCTCCGTAGGCGAGATTCCCTAAGGGAACTTTTCAAAAATATTAATATCATGACGGTACCTTGTCAATATATCTATGAGAACATCATCTACGTCAGGAAAAAATTAAATCTTTTCAGTAAAAGAGGTGAAAGACACACCGTTGGGACTAAAAATAGGGACCAATTAGTTCAACCAGGCTTCAGACTGGCTAAAGTAGACTCATCCTTCATGGGGTACTGTTTAAAATGTTACAATAAAATACCTCCCTACGTACTCCAACTGAATGAAATAAAATTTAAATCTTGTACAAAACTATGCAGCCATGCTTATTATAAGTTGGGAGATTACATCGCTGACAAAAATGCTTGGCTAAACGCTGCTTGTCTTGCCCCACAAGATAGCTTAAACTAAATTGAATAGCATTTGAAAACGTTGTTGGAGCTGCTGAAGACTGTAAAAGACTAGATATCTTTGCATTGTATGAATTCAAACTTCTAGTATTGTATAATTGCATAGCATATGTGTGAGCACTATGTTTCTACTCTAAAGCTAACATTTACAGGGTACGTCGTGATTGACTTGAATGTGCCCTGGCAGCTGAGAGTATGTCATGCTCACTCAAATGTCTCGCTGGTGGTGACGTGCGTGTTGGGTCATTAAGTTCCCTTCAAAATGTTTGAGCTGAATGGTGCTGATCCATACGTCATGTTGGTGAACGGGCGCCGCCATCCAGTAGGGACTGGTCATCTCTTAGCTCCCACGGCTTATTTTAATTTCTGAATTGTTATTTTATTTTTGTTTGACTAACTAAGCTATTTTATTTAAAAGGATGCGGTCCATGGAATGGAGCTGTGGGTGCAGTAGGAGCGCGTATGTCACCGATGCATCGCATAGGTTGAACTGCGCATCTTCCTCGCACAGCTACCTCGTGGCGGCACGTTCTCATAGCTAAGTTCTAAATCTAAGTTATGTAGCAGAGCGAGTAAGATGTACTCGCTCCGCTACACAATTTAGCATTAGTGGAAACGGTCTCATAGTCTCGTAGCTTAGCTTTTACACCCTCGTGGCATAATTGCAAAGCACATCTCTGGTGGAAAAGCAGCCTAAAGAACGTGATGCAGTACGGTAGTATGAAACCACTCTGTGTTATAATCCTCAATGATCTATCTATTCATGTGACAAGAGTGCATTTAGACCCATAACTTTATGGAATTCTGTATGATTCACTGTATATACCAAAATGTCATAATACGCCGCAAGATGCAGCGGTCTGAATTCACAGTCAAATTATTGTATCAGTGACGTATTATTTGATAGAATGCGTGTGATCTTATTTTGTATGCTATAAGTTGCATAATCGTCTGTGCTACAATAATCAGTATCGTATGCATTAAGTATTTTTTCGACTTGGGATGTTTAATCAAACGGAAACTCATAAAAATTCGTCATAGTTTTATTATGAAATTCAAATAAGAACGGTCAACATCGAGTTTATCTGATAATTTAGCTATAGTAGACAATAATGAATTCAACAGTCTTACTATTATGTATTTATTAGTATGTAATACAATGATTTATTATAAGAATATTTATAACATTAAACAACCTTCCGGAAACAAAAAGAGTTTGCTAAACTGTTTATCTGCTCTACCGTTTGCAACGGTCAAAAATCTCAGTTAAGCCACGGCTTCCTAGAAGAGCGGTGGCCGCTACAAAGCGGCCGCAGTGACCATAAAATTGGCAGCCGATATATTGATCAAAATCTGTAATTCGTCACCTATAAAAAAACTTTAAGGAACATCGATATATTAAGTAGAAAGAATTCATAGATATAATATTTTATAAGTTACCAAAAATAGTCCGTATTAAAAGGTTGGCAACACACAATATTACCAGAAATATAATATCATAGGAGGTTGTAAACAATTACCTAAAAACATTTTTTTATAGTATTTTTGGTTTTAAATATTGTGATACAGTGACATATAAAAAAAAAATTGACATTTAGTAATACAATATAGTATTTAATATTTATCACACGTCTTAATAACTTACACTATATTTACACAACTTTGATTATTTAAATTACATTATTATAATTTGATATAAGAATAGTCAGTTTATGATATAACACCCTTTTAAAACTCACGATAAAATATCCCCCATTCGATAATTAAAACCCCTGTTTTATACATAACATTTTTTTTTCTTTCTTAAGTTCTGTAACTTAAGAAAGAAAACTGACTTGGAGGTTTTTGGAACCGCTTTTTAAGCACCAAGTCGCGGGTTGAAAACCTGGTAAGTATTGTTATTTTAATACCATTTAACACACATATTTAACCATTTCAACAACAGTCACCTGTGCATTATTTAACAGTCTGGGTAGTAAATTGTTTATCAAATTGACTACCAACTTAAAAAGTCCGTATATTAAAATCACAACTGTCATTTTTGTAACCGCCAAAAGTTGTGATTACATTATACGGACAATGTTGTATGACATAGCTATACCATGGCAAATTGACGTCGTGTGGCAATTTGTTAAATACATAATCATTCTTTCAAAATTTAGTACAACAATATTAATTTAAAGCGATATTGAACCAACACCATACCACGTATCATTTAAAAAAAATGTGTGTAAAGCCTAATGTGCGATTTAAGAAAGACGACTGAATAATTCAACACATTTTATTCCTTTGCAATGAATCCGCGTGGATGGTGAAAATTATCCCACGAAAACGTACTACCGCGATTAAAAGTAAGGGATGTGTTAATCCGGTGATGCGCTTACCAACGAGCAGCTTTGTATTTTAATTAACTAGAACTTTGTCCAATAAAAACATAGTACATCACACCTAAACTTTATTCTTTGTTTTATACTCATTTTAAAGCCACAATGCTTTAGAAACATTTTAATTGCTGTCTCAATAAGTCGTCAAAAAGCACATAGTAGTAATCACATAGTAATATCCCGTAATGGAGCACAATACATACTTCAAATATAATATAACAAAACCTTATATTATTATTCTCATCACATACAAAATCTCGTATCCTCGAAGACAAGAACATGACGGCACAAAATAATTTCGTGTCGAATTAAGTTTGTCATTCAAGTACGAATATTATGAGCAAGCTTTTTGCTATTTCAGATAAATTTTACACATATAATACCAGTGCGCCGCCCCTGCTTCGCACGGTTCTTATGACTTGACCATCGGGATTTATATTACACTAGCTTTTGCCAGCGGCTTCACCTGAGTGAAGGTCAAAATTTTTCCCACAGGACCGTACTATCGGGATAAAAAGTATCCTATGTGTTAATCCAGACTACATACTCTCTATGTGCCAAATTTTATCTAAATCCGTTCTGCCGTTTTTGCATGATTGAGTAACAAACATCCAAACATACAAATTTTCACATTTATAATGATTAGTAGGATTATCATCATCGTCTTCTGCCTAGCCTTTTCCCTCGGATTCCAGTCTAACCAGATGCAGCTGATTAACAGTATTTTACATGTAACGACTGCCTATCTGACCTCCACACCACAACCCACCTACCACTGGTTAGACTGGTTGACAAACTTTCGGGCTTCCGACGACCTGTCACGACTGTCAAAGGTCCACGAGTGACAGCCAGGGCCAACGGCTTAACGTGCTTTCCGAGGAACGGAGTGATGAAAAGATCGCCCATCTACGGACCAACCGCGGTAAGCTTAGCTTAACCTGATCAATTGAAACAAGTGGCTGTTAGTAGTGAGTCACAAGCCATTTCAATATTTTACGTAAGTTTAGTATGAATGGTTAACACACATAAGTTTTCAGGACTAAATTGACTAAATGATCGTGTAAACCACATCAAAATCTGTTTGAATTTAGGAGAACAATGCGGTCACACAGTCGGACACAAAAGGCGACTTTAATTTACAATATTATTACAGATAAACAGAAAATATAAGAAAGAAGAAAGAAAGAAAAAACGTTTATTTGCGGTAAACATGACGCAAAAACTGTTTTAATAGTTAGATAGCGTCTGTATGAATAGTAGATACAATACTCTGTTTATCACAAACAAAACAGTATCTCCCTTTACAAAATGTTCATTAATTACAATTCCAACTGTATATTACAATACAACATTATTTACATGAAATTAAAGCACAAATTCAAATGTCATCTTAAATGGTATATAATTCACAACACACATTAAGGTAAAGCTTGCCTTACGCCATGAAGTATCGTCAGCTGTTGGCGATTTATTGGTGCAAAATCTTGTGCAATAATAAATGTTGCTGATGTACAAATGACGTTAGTGCTTTGTTTTCTTAGCATGTGTTATATGACATGCCGTGATGGTACTGTAGTGGTCTTGTGGTACAAATAAAACAGCAACTTGTTTTGCTTGCTAGCAGTGGAAGATGTTTGTTTAGCGCCAAATACATGCAATATAATTCCCATACAAGGGTCGAAAGTAGTCATTTGTTTGGTTGATATTTGTGCAAGACATACCATGCTAGGCTAGTGGTAACGGCCGTGACTTACGATTTCTAGGTCGTAGGTTTGAACCCGGTCAGGTACTTTACTTTGTGCAAATTATTTCATTACCACTGCTCACAAAACGGTGAAGTCAAACATCTTGACATAACCGGCAAGTCATATAACGCAATATTCGAAAACATGTGACGGTCCGCTCCATCTCACAGGGAGGAGCTCTCAGCAGTGAGACTAATAGAGGCTGATTGTAGTATATCACGCTATGTTGACAGTGAAGTTCGTGTAAAGTATGCCTTAAACACCACTCCACAATGGGATGATAACAAACCACAGTTCGGAAAGTGTTCAACAAGCTTAAAATCCTTAAAGTAACACTTGATCAGTCACTAATAGTCAATGTTAACCCGAACGAGAAGCACTGCAGTCTTTAGGTCATCACTACATAGTCACTTACTTTCCAAAATTAACCCCGTGCAGCAAATCTAATGTGCACAACCGTAAATCACTGACACGCTGACACAGTCTTTCACTCATAAAGTGGCTGAGTTGGTCCACTGGACTTTGATAGTCCCGTTCTCGCCCACGTGATGCGGTACAGGAACTGGCTTCCTTCTTCTCCTGTTTCGATGACCTGAGAGAAGATGACATTGTAATCATAAATTAAAAATTATAAATAGTAATTGTATAATTTCTGATACATTGAAGTGATAATAATATTGATAAAATTGTGCGTGTATTTATAATGTACTTTTTAAGTACATGTAAGTGGAATTTAACATTTTGGTGTATGTTTTTGGACTATATGGCCTTCATAGAATGAAATCTTGATACAAAAAAATTGCAAAGTTTTATCTTTGTTTATGTTTTTTGAGTATCAAGGCGTAATGTTTATGCGTTACTTAATAGAGGTTACTTTAAAACATAGAGAGTAAACGTATCAAAATGTAAGTAATGCGGTTCCTTTTTTGTTATGTGTAGAAAAGACGGCAATTCGTTTTGGCACATATGTTGTTTCATTCCGAGCGCAAACACATTTTCTCAACCACCGCAATTCTTAAAAAATATTCGAACAATAACATTCGGAAGTTATAAATCCGTCTGCCTGAGTAACCATTTAGTGACTGTAATGTTCGTGGATGAACGGAAGAAGATCTTGTCAATGTCTGGAGATCGTGAGTTGAGCGTAGACTGTTGAGTAGTTTGTACTCGTATACTTCTTGTTATTGTATCAACTAAATATGTTTGTATATTATATGTGTGTTGTGGCTGTTTTTTGATAAAATAAATTAATAAATCGAATGTACCATGGCCAGACGTCGGATCATTTAGAAAAGGGCCTGTTCCCAGACTTCTTTCTTAAATTCATATACAAATATATTTAGTAACGGCACAAAGGGTATTCATTTACGTTATTTCATTCATTAGGGGCTCCATACACATAGTTATGTTGGGAGCAACCCATATTATCTCGGTTTTTTGGTTTCAAACGTAGAAGGCTTTCATTCGAGGAGGCATGTCATGAATCACTAAAGGTGGTCATTACATAACTTCAAGTACTTATAAGTAAACTTAAAATAGTACACCGAAAGCCTGTAATTACAAATCATTCGATATTTAAGGCTGGTAGAATAACTTCCATGAAGTTTTCATAGAAATTGATTGTACTAAAGTCGCGTTGCAGCTGTCTGTAAAAGACAAAATCAGTGTAGGTAACATGAAAAGGACTGGTAATCGTTTGGTACATTTTATCAATAGAAGATAACGCGTGCGTAACGCATTAAAGCTTCGGAAAATTCAGCTATAAATTGCGAAACCACTTGGTATCAATTGAAAGGAAAAAATACAACGCTTGTGGCGTATAAAGGTGCTCCATTTAATTACGCAACAAGGTCGTAAATTGTTAATATTGTACGTAAAGTTAAGTGGGTTGAATAAGTTTTTCCTCACTTTCTAAAGGGTGCTTTCTTATTCTAACGGCACATTATGACTTGCAACTTGGTTGACAGTCCATTATGAGTGCTCAAGTGTTGCTTCAACATTCCTTTTTCGAAAGTTATCACAGGAAAAATTATAGCTAGAAAGTTATCCTGGAAAGTTAAGGTAGGAAAATAAATAAAACAATATTTTTAAAGTTAATAATAGAAAGTAAGATAAAGCCATCAAACACATATCTTGTAAAAAAAAACAAGTTTCGCAACTCAGTTTTCCTACCGGAAAAACTTTTGAGATTCATGTAAAGTCGGTTAATTCATTCAGTCCGTACTTAAGGGTCCTTCTGTCTTAAGTTATTACGTAATTACATATGTGTTTTTTTCAAAATAAAGAAATATTCTATTCTATTCTAATTACGAGTAGCTAACCTAACAACATCTTGTAGTGACCATATCAATATTAAAAATCTTTTATGTTTCAAATAAATAATATATATTGACTCGGCAATCGCACTTAAATATTGCATTTAATATTGATATGGTTTTCTTTTTTTTTTCTGGGTAGGAAATCATCAAATAACTTCTCCCGCTCTGGATGGAGCAGGAGGGCGTGTCAGACTTTTACTAACTAAAACCCACCCGTGTTCCCTCAGTTACCTGTGTGCCAGGGGCCGCGGTATCTCTTTCGAACAAGCCGCATCCCTTGGAGGCATTGGCCCTTCCGGGCCCCATCAGTTGTTGCTGACATCTCTTTGAGGCGTGCGTGGAATACAACGCGCCGTTGACCCGGGCATGGTCCTTACCCGACAGCGAGCTACCCATTACTCGCCGTCCGCAAGCCCGTGCCTACGGTGGCCGGGATACAGCCTGGGATTCCCGAAGCCCAGGGCGTCTCCTGCGAAGGCTGCGGCCGCGAGGGCGCATGTACTGCCTCTCCCTCATGTGGGCCACCTCCCTCTTTTAGGGCATCACTGCTTTGCTGAAGGAGGTGACGGCTAACCATGTACTCTCGCTCCGTACCATGGCCTGGACCAGGGCCGGACCCGAGAGATCGCCTCCACGAGGACACGGCGGTGCTCCGCCTAAGCCGGGCAGACCTCCACCATATGCTCCACCGTGTCCTCAGGGCGATCTTCGCAATAGAAACCCGGGCGTTTCCTCGCGCCTTATGCGAAACAGGAACCTCCCGAAACAGCCGTTTCCAGTGAGGACCTGTGTCAGGCGGAAGGGGAGGACGCCATGCCACCTCTCAAGTCACTCCTCATAGAGGGGACTTACCGCCGCAATCGTGGCGTGCGACAATCGCACTCTCCACATCGCCATGAGATCCTGCCGGAGCTCTGTCCGCCGTGCCGCAATTTCCCGCGGCAGCGGAGTTACGGCCCGGCGTTTGGCCTCCTCGTGCCACTCCCAAGTGTGCACGAGGACCTTTTCCTCCAGATCCCATGGTGGCAATCCGGCAAGGAGGCCCGCTGTCTCACCGGAGATCGTGCGGTATCCCCGTACCATCCGGATGGCCATGACCCTATGGGCCGCCTTCAACCGGCGTGCTGGTTGGCGCCTCAATGTAGGCACCTACACCGGAGCCCCGTATAGGGCCATGGATATTGATATGGTCACTATAAGATGTTGTTACGTCAGCTTATTAGAATAGAATATAATATTTCTTTATTTAAAAAAACATGTAATAATTACGTAATAACTTAAGACAGAAGGACCCTTAAGTACGGACTGAATAAATTAACCGACTTGGTATTACATGGGTCTCATAACTTTTTTCCGGTAGACGTGGGTTGCGAGACTTGGTTTTTTACAAGTAATGTTTTTGATGGCATCTCATTTCTTTTTGTAGATAATCCTACTGTTTTTCCTTTCCGGTACCTTTTAGTACCTATCTACAGCTATTATTCCATTATCTTAAATATTTATACATATACAGGTACACTGATTCATTCACTGCAATTGTAAGTTTGTAATCCTCCATATTTATATGGGATTACAAAGTTATTTATGCAGTTAGTGTATCTGGAAAACTGGACCGAAATTTTTAAAATATTTTAGTTTTTCCTTAATTTGAACACTAAACACTAATTTTGTTTTAAATTCGAAGCTTCTATGTCTGCTAAAAGTGCCTTAGAGTTTTAATGATCGGTCAGTGAGTGAGTGACAAAATTAAGAAACTTTGACTAGTTATAAATCTTAAACTTCTGGTTCAAATTGAATGAAATTTGAAATATACCGTGTTTATACACTTTCTGCTTCGTTACTGAAAATTCAGGCTACTAGTTTTA
Organism: Polymixis lichenea; assembly: GCA_949091785.1. Lineage (NCBI taxonomy): Eukaryota > Metazoa > Arthropoda > Insecta > Lepidoptera > Noctuidae > Polymixis > Polymixis lichenea. The sequence goes on from OX420939.1 coordinate 25,073,742, forward strand.
TCCCCAACGAAGTTATAGGGGGTCATAAATGGCCTGAACTGCTTCGAGAAAAGGATGGTAATGGCCGTGCTGCTTTTTAGCTTGACTTGGCGAGGGCACTGCCGTGCCCCCAGATAATGTTTTATGGACCAAAACCACTACCACAACACAGCCACCATTTACAGAATCTGAGGCGGACTTCTAATTGAAAATGTTGCGGGGAAAATGATGCAAGATAATGTCACAGAGACATATTTATCGATTTTCCAAAGGACGATAACTTCCATGATTCATTCAGCAATCTAAATGGTAGTATATTTATATAATGATACTCGACATGTACAGCCGACCAAGTAAAGTTCAAGGCTGGCCATTGAATGTTAACGGCCCAGAACAGACCATTTTGGCAGTCTATGAGAGAAGCTTTTGTCCAGCATTGAATTTCATGCGGCTGAAATATGACCAACGGTGGGCGTGTAGAGTCTATAAAAATAAATGAGGAGCTGAAAATATTAAGTACTAGCTTTTGCCAGGGGCTTCGCTCGCGTGCAGGCCGAAAGTTATCCCACAGGAACGAATGTATCCTACGTGTTAATCCAGGTTAAAATCTATCTGTACGCCAGATTTTACCCAAATCCTTTCCGCCGTTGTTGCGTGATTGAGTAACAAACATCTAAATATCCAAACATACAAACTTTCACAATAATAATATTATAGTAGCACAAGTGAGATGCTATAACAACAGCGGCAGGTCAAAGCAAAGAGGATGGTTGGATGATGGATTTTTAACCGACTTCAAAAAGGAGGAGGTTATAAATTCCATCCTACTAATATTATAAATGTGAGTTTGTGAAGATGTTTGGATGTTTGTTACTCAATCACGCAAAAACTGCTGAACGGATTTGGATAAAATTTGGCAAACACATAGTTTATGACCTGGATTAACACATAATATACTTTTTATCCCGGTACTGTGTTCCAGCTGGATCATTGTCGACCTCCACGCCGGGCGAAGCCGCTGGCAAAAGCGAGTATATTTATATTTTTAAATTCTTTTATGTATGTGTGGGCATAACTCCGTTATATATAACCGGATTTGCATAATTATTTTTTGTTCGAAAGCGGTTTATTCCAAAATAGTGTCACTTAAATTTCATAAAGATCTAATGAGGAGCTTCGGAAACAGACAACGGAACTCTTAAAAAAATGACAGCAAAGCAACCGCGATTGCTGCTATCGCATAAATATGCATTGTTTTTATTTTAATGACTTTGAGAATACACCAAGGATGATGAAATTTCGAATTTGTGTGGGGTAAGTACAATAACTAAAAAGTGAAAAACAAAACTTCTTCCAAAATAAAACAACCGACTTCCGAATAAACACTATCAAGTGAAAAATAACTTTAATTTCGGAAGTCGGTGTCTTTGGATATGTATTTAAATTTTGTCACCGCCTTCCAAAATTAAAGTTATCTTTCACTTTGTAGTGTTTTTTGGAAGTCGGTTGCTTTTTTTTTTTGGGAACTAAGTGAATATTATAATGACGGCTGAACGGAAATTCTTCCAACTATCTTTATCTACGGAGCACACAATAGCCATGCGGGCAGCTACTTGAGATGCTATTATTGCTAATAATCATGCTAGCAAAATTAGCGCTCGGCTCAAATCCACCTGTCACAAGGATAGTCAGAATAAAAGAGTGACGTTCAATAATGATTGGCGCTTAGTTTGTATAGAATTTGTAGAATATATAAACCATCTCTAGCACCGGCCACTGGGCTGACTCCTCTACACTCCTTACATGTCATATAATAGATGGATAAAAAAGATAGATGGATTTAACGTTTACTATCTGACTACTCCTGACAAGAAATGGCAACTCGAACTGAGGACAAAATAAATTATTGCCTGAAATAGCCTTTTGAGGAAAGAACCACGCCAATTTAAGTGGAACATTGAAGTCAGTGCAAACAATAGTCAGTAATCATGTAGCCTAACTCAGAACTTGGGGAGCTCAAAACTCGGCGAAAAATACCAAAGAAAGGACGTTTGGATTGGCCGCATAGAGTACTCTAACTGCAAGACTATTATTAAAAGTTACAAAATAATAACCCATAAAGTCCCTACATTCACAATAAATTGTATAAAATAATACTTAACAAAGTAAATATTCAAATCTTTCTGTTTGTAACATTGTTAATCAATGTCAATATGTAGTTGTATATAATGATGATTTTGCATGATAATGAGTCGGAATAAATAATTTAAAGACATACATACAATTTTTTTATAAATACATTTAACTAAACAAACCTCACCCAAAGAAAAATAAGATAGAAATAGAATAGAAAGTATGTTGATTCGAATTGTTATAACCTAATTACGGGTAATACTGTACACGTCCATAAATGAAATCATGACAAGCAAGTTGCTTCAGGTTTTCTAACGGTTTCAGTATTTATATTTTGTGTCATACACGTGATCCAACAGTCTAGTTTATTCTGCAAAAATGTTGTTTAGGTTTTTTTTTTTAAGGAACGTTCTAGCTTCGGACGCTGCAATTATTACACCGACCCGGATAAATTGGGAAAAGGGTACAATGATGATGGTTGAGAGGCCCTTGATGTGATTTGTTACCTGTGTGCTGGGTCGCGCGACCACTGGCGCGGGCAGCGCGGGGTGTGCGCCGCTTCCCAAAGCAGTGCTGTGTGAACCGCTGCTAAACACAATCCTCACCTTCCAGTCCATCCAGCTCTAGAACAAAATAACAAAGTTATTGAAGAAGAAAGAGATGGCATGGTGGAAAGATTGAAGGAAAAAGAGAGAGAGGTAGATATACGGCACTAGAACATCACTTTTCAGTCCATCCAGCTGCAGAAAAAATGAGCATACTTAGTTACTGCGGAAGAAAGAGACGGTATTATGTTAAAATTAAAGAGACAAGAGAGATAGGTTAATAGATGCACCTACACCACAGCCACCGTTATCATGTAGGAAGACTGACGTAACATACGACATTATGTAAAGATTGAAGGGAGAAGAGCGAACACACAACTACCTCACGCTTAGCTAGAAGAATGTCGTAGTAAATAGAAATTAACCTACAACAACTCTTTTAAACAATCCACTATTATTCTACTGGTTGGTAAACAAGTAGTAAACTGTAATGTTGGGAAATAAACTTTTAAATGTAGTGGTCATCATTACTATTATTGTTACCAGTCGTGTTGTGGAATTACACTTTGGGTGATAATCAGGTCGAAACCTATAATATACTGTGATTGTTACCTGTTATAGTTGCCTTGAAAATTTGTTAGAAAGTGGTCCCCGTCCGTAATATATATCTGCAGTATCCATATATGGCAAAGCATCACAGAGCATTGCCATTTCTAAAATCAAAACTGAAACATCACTTATGTAAACACACCGATACCATATCCTTTAAATCGGAGCACAACAACGCTCCTAGAAACATATTTCTCTGGATAAGCTCGTTGACAGAAAGCTTAACTATACTAAAACTATGCACCTCAAAAACCACGTCAAATTGGCGGATTCCCATAAAACCTTCAGCAAATATCTCAAAACGTGTATTCCGTAACTAGAATGCAAATCTGTCGGCTGCCATGGATTCCGAACAAGTTTGCGAGGCAGAAATGTTGCAATCTGTATAGTTCGAATAGAAATTCAGTATTGAATTTTATTGTTTACTCTATGTGTGTCTCTGTAGCAGCCGGGTTGTTGGCTCGCCCTTTATTACATGGGACTAAAACATTCCTGACGAAATGTGCCACATTACACAGTTATGTTTAAGAAAAAAAAATGCGTGACGATAAATTATGTTGTTAAATTGTTATTTTATCAGTTATTTATTATTTTTATGATTTATTTATTTATTCAATTCTTATCAATTTTACCAACATTTTCAATGTCAAAGCAGCTGAATTTACGTAAATTTAAATTTCATATAAGTAGGTAAACGTTAATTTTTTTTTTTTTGATGTTGTTCTTGTTACCAAGTAAGTTAGCTTATTTTTATGATTCATTGTTTCATGTATGTGGTGTTAACCTATAAGTAACTGATGCACTGAAATTTTACTTTAAAAAAATATTATTTTGTTTGTATCAGGGTGGGTAGTCAATTGGTGAACCTAATTAGTTAAATAAATTATGTATTTTTTTAAATAAATTAAATAAAAACTTTAGTCAAATCAGGCAATACTAACAGACGTTGGTGTGTTAGTATTGACTGATGTCTTTGTTAACAAAATGTTGTTTGAGAAAGAACTTAAGACCTCAAAAAATCTTTTCTACTCGATTTATAACCACGATGTAAATACGGAATAACAGAACTAAATGTCAAATAAGTTCCATATTTTTAATATGAAAAGAAACAAACTTTTTGCCAAGTTTAAAACTATACCACAAGAACAATTGGGAGACATATTTACAAGAAGGAAATTAATAAAATTATATTTAAAAAAATAATATAAGAATTATAATTTATAACAATAATTAATCATAATCACGCAATCTATAGGTATGTTTAATATATTTTAACGATATGGTAATTATTAATAAATGATATTATAATAATAAATAATATAACTAAAGTAACAATGAATTTTAATAGCAATGTTAATAAACTAAATAATACTGCAGTAATAATTATTCATAATCTCCTAAAACAGGGCTTCCTCTCTCCTACCCTTTTGTTGTGCCCTACAGGGTCCATAATGATCTCAATTATATAGTTACCACCTAAGTACACATTATAGTAAAGCAATAAAGATATTGAGTATTGAGATATATGACACAAGTTATTGTAGTTTCTACGTTAAAAACAAATATCTGTCGATGTCTACTGGATGTAAAATTAAATTTTATTGCCGGTTGGAACAGGATAGTTCCTGGCACGGATCGAAACGACGGATTTATGTAAACACTGCTGCTCTACCTGTATGTGTAACAATGGATGTATGTTGAACTTGTTTACGAGTTGCTTACCCGTTTTAATTAAAACTTTATGTAACACTTGCTGAAAATTTTTCAATGATGGATGACATACAAAATGGATGCAGAATTAATATTTTTTTTTCTATTTTCTTCTTTCTGCTCTAACATCACCCAATCATGGAGAATAAATAAAGAGAATGGATAAATTAACCTCAATTGTGGAATCGTGGGGTTGAAAAAATGGAAAAAGGTGATTTATAGGTAAGTGTAGTGTGTAAAGTCCTTTCAATATATAAACATTCATGGGCGTAGTGGGAATTTTTTAAACATTTGCCTGAAATACGACGGTACCCAAACAAAACATAACATTTTATAGCAATTGTGTTTCAATTAATAGTTTTTTTTTAAACCATTGGTTTTAAATTTAGAGTTCATTGGTATATTGTGTTTGATGACATGCAAGAAGCTAACGACCGTCTGTATCGCCTTTTTGAACTTTATATGTCTGAAATCAATTTATTGGTACTTTAAAATAAATTACATCTTGTGTATGTAGTCATGTTTTATAATTTTGTCAATTTACTTAAACTACAGTTAACGTCCTACACTTTTGAATACCAAAATTTCATTTTGAATATCATGCTAACCAATGAAGCACATTATTAATTCAAACTTGAACGAATCGACTTCAATGATTGACACGCTGATATGTTCCTTTAATATTTTAAGTAGGTATGTACATTCTGCTTCCATGGACTTATTTGAGTTTGCAAATGAGCTGATTTGATTCGATTCAGCTACCATTACAAATTCTTGGAACTCGCAAATTCGGTAGCTACGATGCTACTTCTCAAATTAGTATTTGTCAAAAAACGGTTGAGTGACATTTAACAAAACCACACTATAACAGATTTTCAAGGAAAACGGAGGATTTTAAATGTCTTTGAAACATCCAGTTACTAATTAAACCTTTATCCACCTTTTCTTGTATATTTTTTATCTCCTAACTTGGGCTACTACATACAAATAAATAAGATTCAAGTGTCTGTTTTTAATGTCAAGATGACAATTTTTTACTGAATTCATTTGAAATATGGTAATAATAAATATGCAGTACATAAAACAAAATAATTTCCGTCTGTCTGTTTATTCTAGCTACTATCCGAAACGGCAGGACTGATTTTGACGAGACTTTCTGTTTTATGAAAACAATTTACGAAAAATGAGGTCAAATCACGAAGGTAATAAAGATTAAACTATTTTTCAAATGCTGCTGAAAGGTCGCAATCTACATACACGAAATCCTATTGTTATAAACTCCAATTAACAAGAGCCTTTTTGGTAGGATTAGGCTTATTAGAGAATGTTTAATATCTTCGAAACATGGAAGGTCTCTACATTCCGCAGACATTTCACTAATTGGATAATCATGGCCGGTTGAATACATTTAAAGGTACTGAATAGAATAATTTACTCAAATTATAGTAATTCAATTCCGACCGTAATAACGGTAGGAATTGAATTACTGTAAAAAGAAAGAAAGAATATATGTAATAACGTATATTATTTGAATATTTGAAAACTAGAATTTTGATCTCTCGTATTATCTAGTATGCAGCTAATTGATGTTCTGCGAGTCTCTTTTTCAAATAGGAACATAACATATATCGCAATATATGTAGTTCTGTTTACAAAACAGCCACCAGTCGGTATGCATTTAAGCGGAAATTGCAGAGGTATTTTCATAACGAATAGGGTAGAATCATCTAAACTCCTCATTCCCTTGAGAATATATATATATATATATAAATACATACTTATAATAAATATATAAATGAATGAATATATATGAATATATATATATATTATATATATATATAATATATTTATACTTAAATAAAATAAATAACATATTAAATAATAAAATATTTATAAAAAAAAAAAAAAATATTTATATTTTTATATTTATTATAGTAGATATGTATGCTTGTATGTGTATTATTAGTTTATAACCTATTTATGAACCAATCTTATTTATTATTCATTATGATATACTTTGTAGTCGTTGTTCCTCTCAACCTAAGCACCTGCCATCTAATCTCTTCACCACCCTTGGTTGACTGGTAGAGAATGCCTAAGGCATTAAGTCCGCCTTTGTACCTTTTTATGTGCGAGAAGTTTAAATAAATAAATAAATAAATAACTTAGTCCGGTGCTATGTTGTCATTTTTGTACTAAGAACTTTACTTTAATCGACATACAGTTGGAAATTCAAAAACTGGCGAACGCGGTCTAACTTTAGTTCTAGCCTAAAGTTTTGAACTTTGTTAGATTTTTTGTAATAAGTCGTTAACGGTTTAGTACAAAACAAGATTTTTCTGTATGGTTTAAAACATGGAGCCTGTTTTTGAACGACGAACCCAATATGAATAAAGATGCAGTTGTTTTTACAAAATTGACATCTTGAACTCTGGGCTCTTTGGGCTCTGCCACACTCGGGTGACAAAATCCGGTAAAAATTGCTTTGCTGCTTTTCATAATCTTCTTAACAAATTATATGTGTGCTTCTTTGCTAACCGTCCGTCATCATTACAGCTGAAAGACGTGCAATGCTGGACATAGGTCTCCCTCAAGCTCCGCCTCTTCAACCGGTTCTATGCTTCCCGAATCCAGCGGATTCCTACGGCCTACATAAGGTCATCGGTGCAGCTTGTGGGAGGCCTTCCAACTCTACTTCTTCCGGTATGCGGTCGCTACTGCAAAACCTTTCGGCACCTTGGCCGTCTGTTCTGCGAGCAATGTGGCCTGCCTACTGCCACTGCCAGGACTTGAAGTGCCGGACTAAAAGACTAGCACCACCCTATTTCTTCGTGTAGTTGTCATAAAAGGCGACTAAGAGAGTTACTAGAAAATGGGCAGCAGCATTTTATAAAATTTTATTAATCCATTCTGGGATCACCAACCCACCTGCCAAGCGTGGCAATTATGGCAAGCCTGGCCCAAAAATTACAAGCATCATAGCCCACGTATATATCGATATTTTTTATAGGTATTGTGCTTCTATATATAGTTTTGTAAACCACTAGCTTTTGCCCGAGGCTTCGCCAGCGTGGATGTCAGAAAATGTCCCACGGGAACGTACTACCGGAATTAAAAGAACCCTATGTGTTAATCCAGGTAAACAATGTCTTCTTACACTGCTTATTATAGTATCCGATGTGCGGCACGCGGATGGATATCGGTATGATTGCTGGAGGGTAACAAATCCTAAAATGTAACAATAGTAACGGAATACGTAACGGAGCGGAAAATTACCAACTTGAATGCTAAATTTGAAGGCAACTGTAAAAAGGATATTTAAATCCTATAAAAAAGTTAAAGTTAAGGTAAATAGTTACCTAAATAATTCAAATTACGCTTTTACTTACATTGTTATTCACAGGGGGTTAGAACCACATGTATTTTTAATTTATACTTAAAGGTACCTCTTTATATACTACTTTAGAAGTTCTGCCCTCAGGTGCTAACATAACCAGGCTGCTAGATGAGCTCACTCTCGGAGCAGGCCACGTAAAACTGGCCGTGCGAGAACCAGTCCCCTTTATGATCAATTCCCACCGTTAAGACTTGTATTTTATTTTAACATTTTATACAGTACCCCATAAAAGAAGTGTGTACGTGTGTACTTTAGACAATCTGAAACGTGGTTGGTCTAATTTATTCCTACTTCTAGTGTTAAAATTGTGCCTGACACTTATCTTACTTAAAAGATGTAGATTTTTCCGAACAAAGAACAACGTTCTTAACAATGACAACACCATCAATATACACAAAGTGGATCAAAAACGTATTATTGGAGCTAACGCAAAAATTACCCTGAAAAAGTTAATGAAATTTGCAAGCATACACTATTCATTAAAAAAAAAGAAAGCCGCTTACTATTTCTGGAGATATCGCGTGCAAAAAAAATATACAGATGAATTGAGAACCTCCTCCTTTTTGAAGTTGGTTAAAAAGTGAAAAATAACTTTAATTTCAGAAATACGTGGCATAAAACTAAAATACAGATTATACGACACCGACTTCCAAAATTAAAGTTATTTTTCAAAACTACTGGACCTAAGAAGATCAAATTTGGCACAGAGGTAGATTATGAGAAGACATAAACTAAGAAAGGATTTTAGGAACTTTTCAGATAATTTTCAACATTGACGTGGTAGGAGCCGCGGGTAGCAGCTAGTCTTGTACAAATTTACCCCTAACACACTCTGGGCTTCATCAAAAACATCTTTTATTAAATACTGCATGCCATAGCAAGACAACAAGAAGCAGTAGATATTATTTTACAGCCAGTAAAAATAAATAAGATGGATTTGCCATCGTCAACGACGTAAAACCACCGATGACATCAACTTTCAGCGAGGCAATAATATTGTGAATGTGACATTTGCAATAAATGGGAGACTATTCCCAACGTGTTCATATTGACATTATGATAAAGCCGGCCTCCGTTTCATTACTTTGCAGCGTTTGTCAAGAAGATCCCTTTTTTCTGAAGACGAATAAAGGTGATGCCACGGCCTCTTGCAATTTATGTTAAAATACCAATTTCAAAAGTTATGTATGTACTAGCTACAAAGCATTTTTTTTAAATGTAAGTCTAAATAGATTTTTCGTTTTCAATATTAGTTTTTACTCTTTTCGTTCTCCAAGCTATCCAGCCATAATAATTGCATTGTTCAATGACCGATGAATTCGACTAAATAAGTTTTCATTACGTAAATCTAATGTACTTATATTTTATTATATATACTAGCTTTTAAACGCGACGTCATCCGTGTGGATGTAGGAAATAAAATTTTGAGTTTATTATCGCGAACAGATAGACAGATAGCCGTAGCGGGACACTTAGTTTTAAAATATGGAGTGATATTGATGATGTAGCCTACCAACATTATTGTTGAACTGGCTTCAAATTATTTTCATAGAAATTAAATGTTGTGTGCTCATTTTAATATTATTACTCTCGAAATTCGTACCTATGCTTTTAATTAAGACGAAGGAAATTCGTACCTTTGCTTTTAATTAAGAAGGAGCTGTGGCAGCATGTGACGCAATAGGATCTATTCATCGGTCACCGGACGTATATGCTATTCGAAACGTTGTTATCATCGGTGACATCACCGATATTGACCCGATACTTTAAAACAGCTAATCTGTATTTATTTAGCCTATAAGCCTGCCCATTAAATGCAGGTAACTGTTTTTAAACATAGGTGTTTAAACACTTCAACCGATAAGGTTGGCGATAAATTTGGTATAATAATAATTGGTAAATAAATTTGGTTGGTTGTTGATAAATTTCTATACGTTCAGAATGATCTAAAAATAAATGTAGATCACTAGGTAATGGAAACGATCCATGACTGTTGTGTCGCAATAAAAGTAATTTAGCGCGGCATGGAAAAAGTATTACGGCTAAAGGTATTAAGTATGTTTTGTAATCTTCGTCATTTTCAGGTTCGCAATAAAATACGGGTCATACCATGAGAAATTGATTCCAAATACATTTTTGATTCACTAAAGGCAAAAGTTAGTCTCATATATATCTATATAAAAAAAATGAAGTGCTATACGTTGTTAAGAGAAGTGCTGCAATAGAGAACGGCTGGAGCGATTTGGCTATTTTTGATTTTGAAATGTTTTTAGTAGTACAAATTAGGGAAAAATAAATCGTAAAAGTTTCCCGAAAGTTGATCAAATCGGGTGAAATCCAACGTCCTTTTTGGTATGAATGATTGTTTGGACAGGACGGCTGTCGGATTAGCTAGTATGTACAACATATCCCATAATTAACGCAACATATCATACACCCCAATTAAAGTATTGATGTAAAAGCATAACACAATGATCAAAACTTTTTTTTAAAGCTAACTATTATTTCCTTTATTTCATTAAAGACAAATAAATTATATTATTAAATATTAGAATTAAAAATACATAAAAAAATATTAGCCCACCGGTATCGGGAACAGGGTCCAAGCTATCGGCGGTCAGGGCTCCAAAGAGAGGAATCTCCTATCAATGCGAGCAATTAATTTAAATAGCCTCCTTCATAATGAGCAATATGGCTTGACAAAAAGTCTTTCGATTATAGATGCGGGTGTTGCTCTGTTGAAATACATATTTAACGCATGGGAACTCGCAAAATGCTATCGGCGTTTTCCGTGATTTCTCCAAAGCCTTTGATTGCGTGCACCATGAAACGTTTTTGCGTAAACTACGTTATTACGGTGTCCAAAATGAAACTATAAACGTAATAAATTCTTCTTTAAAAAATAGATTCCAATGTGTAGAAATTAACGGTGAAAAATCTGCCGGGCTACCAGTTCAGTTAGGTGTGCCTCAAGGCTCAATACTCGGCCCATTCTTGTTTTGAGTGTATATCAATGACTTATCATTCCATTTAAAGGGTATTTGTGATGTTGTATTATTCGCAGATGATACAAAATACAAATACAAAATTTATTTATTGGCAAACAAGTAGGTACACCAAGTTAGATTTCTCTGACTCCTGCGCTAGTTATATAACTGTGTTGCAGGAGCCAGTGTCCTCACGTAATATTAAGACACGGTGTTTAGATGTCAACGCAAAAAGTAAAAAAAAAAAAAAATACAAAAGCTAACAAAAAAGGAAAAAAGAATTTTATACTATCTTGAGCAAAAAAAAAATAAGATATGAACCTAGATTCAATATATAAATATAAAGTAAAAAAAAAATATATATAATGATACTTCTCCTATTTTTAAAGTAGACTGCAATAGACAAGACTTTTATGACGTAAACAGTGCTCTCTTAATGGTTACGGATTGGTTTCCAGCAAATAACCTAGTTCTCTATACCAATAAAACAAAATGTGTAAAGTTCGCCTACCGAATGTTAAAAATCTAGGTCCCAACATCGTCTTAGATAAAAAGGTGCTTGAAACCGTAGACTCGGCAGTTTTTATGGGCATAACAGTAGATACCAAACTTCAGTGGGGATCACACATATTAAGCTTAGTGGGGAGGCTCAATTCAGCTACCTACGCCGTCAGAAAAGGAAGAGTTTAGTCTACTTTAGTTATTTTCATAGCGTTATGTCCTACGGCATTATGCTGATATTCAAAATATTTTTGTCCTTCAAAAACGTGCTGTTTGTGCAATTTATCAGCTAGGTGCTAGAGTTTCACAATGGCATCGCAATTCATCTTCGCTAACATCTTATATATTAGTCAAAATATGTACTTATACACTAAAAGCAGTGATATTCATAATATTAATACTAGAAATAAGGACAAACTACGTGCACCGTTTCAACGGCTTCATAAAGTTAATAACTAATTTCTTGGGCTTGGTATAACCTTTTATAACAAGTTTCCCTCTTCTTTGCTTTATTTATATTTTAATGCGTTTAAAGTTAAAGTAAAATCCAACCTTTGTTCTAAGGCATACTATTCTATCAACGACTACTTAAACGATAAGAATTGTTGGTCGCTGTGATTAACTCAAGACAACGTTTGTGTTCTTTCACCAGAGTTAGCTTACCTAATGACAGGTCATATGAGTTTCATATCGTTGTTTATTTTATTTGACCGTATAAAACATTTTTTTTATTTTTAGTAATGAAATTTTCATTCATTGTTAGGTGTTAGTTACTTGTCATTGTATAAAATCAAGTTCTTTCAACTTTCTGAATCAGGCCCTTGACCCAGCTGCCCAACGAAAGCCTCCTCATTTGTGTTGGTCGATGCTCTTGGCTATCAACTTATTGACTGTAACGACTATCGGTACAATGATCGCTGAGTCCACATCCCACATGTCGACAACCTCGCGAGCCAAGTCAAGATACTTGATTTCTTTATCTTTCTCGGCTTTTACGACGTTCTCGTCATGCTGGACCGTTATATCCACAATCATTTCACGCCACTGTAGTCGATCCACCAGCATTATATCAGGCTTGTTAGCAACAATAGTCCTGTTAGTGATGAAAGATCGATCCCAGTACAGTGTGATAAGTCCATTTTCGAGAACTGGGTCGGGCACATACCTGTAGTACTGCACTGTTGCTTGTGGATACTCCTGGCTACAAGGTTGTGTCTATGCAAGTACCCCTCGGTAACTATTATTATTAAAAAAAACCGTATTGAACCTAGCAACATTTAAAATTGAGTATTATTGCCTTGAAATAAGATTTAATTTTGTTCGGGCTTGCTCGGCGGTAGGTACTTTTAGCAAAATAAATATTAAAAAAAAAAATACCCTAATAAAATCTACTGAAATCGATTCAGTAATCAATTATGAACAAGCTAGTTTCAGGACTTGGGTTTATTTTCTTACACTTTGTTGTATAATAAAAATGAAATGCGGTTCTTTGGTAAGCGCATCACTTTAGAACGGTTTAGTCGATTTGGCAGCAATATTACTGTAGGGAAATTGGTAGGTATCTGAAGATTTTGTTTTTATTCGTCGAAGCGAGCGAGCAAAGATTGTGTTTGCTGAATTAAGTGCACTTTAAATTCAGCACTTTGGTGAGTTTACAAGTGTTTCGAGTATTAACAACGACTGCGTGGAAAAAAGTGCCTCGGGATGTTGAAACAATTGGAAGTGGCAATAGTATTCTTAAAAAAATTGATGGTTCTTCCAACTTAAGGATGATTTCCACCAAACAGTTCGCATCACATCCGATAGGAACGGATTTTACAATCTTTTAACGATATTAAATCGTGTACCCAATATTTAAAGTGTATATTACCAAGCCGCGTACAGCAGCTTAACTGCGGGCATCTTCCGCGACACGCGATCATAGCCGAAAGTATGTTGCAACGCGCAATCGGCTCCGTTCGCCTGTCGTCATATCCGATCGGATTCTTTCGGCTGTCGACAATTGTTCGCCTGTCATTTTAAAAAATTAGGACATGTCAGCACAGTAGGAATGAAACGAGTGCATCGAACTTCTGGACTAAAACGCATAGGGGGAACGCGGCGGCTCAGAGGGCCTACCGTCTAAGCTCGTCAACCAAGCTACGGCCCCGTCCGAAAGTAATTCTAAACTTCGGAGTGAACCCTACAACCGATTAAGGTTAAGTTATAACCATGCAGCAAGAGATCAAACGAACGCAAAAATTATTTCGAAATTAGGTATCGTTCCCTTGGTACGCTCTTAACATCAGACGCGGCACTCCGATTCGTTCCACCTGCTGAAAATCTCGCACCTGGACATGAGTTGCCTTGGTTTCCCTGGAAGTCTTTCAATAGACTTCGGACTCAGTTAGGCCAAAGTAAAGAAAACCTGCTCAGGTGTAGATTCACAGCCCACATTCTCCGCCCTAGAATGTAAATGTGGTCGTGTAGTTGATGGACGCTACTTAAAGTGCCAAACTCGTAGCTGAATTCTAGGCTAACTGTATTTAGATTGATATCAACATGCTAAGAAGAAGAAGAAACGCAAAAAACTTTTTTCAAAAAAATAAACAACCGACTTCCAAAAAAACACTAAAAAGTGAAAAATAACTTTAATTTCGGAAGGCGGTGACTTTGGATATGTTTTTTAATTTTTTGTCACCGCCTTCCGAAATTAAAGTTATTTTTCACTTTTTAGTGTTTTTTTGGAAGTCGGTTGTTTATTTTTTTGAAAAAAGTTTTTTATTTTTCACTTTTTAGTGGTTCACATGTGCTTACCCCTTCACAGCGTACCGGCGTGATGTTATGTTTTTAACTGGTGTAATCAATTGACAGACATGAGATTTCAGCAATCCCTATCCATTTGCTATCATTTATTGAGGAGTTCCGTTGCCTATCTCCGAAGTTCTTCATCAGATCTTCACCAAATTGAAATGGAACCGCTCCGAGAAAGTACTCTTCCAAAAACTACACAAATTGCTTCAAGTGTGCCTATAAAATTTGAAGAGTTCTCTCTATTTCTCCAGGATCCCATCATCAGATCCTGACTTGATGATCATGGGACCACCTGGGAAGTATACCCTTTCGAACAAAAAAAAATTTATCCAAATCGGTCCAGCCATCTTCGAGTAATCGGGGAACATACATAAAAAAAAAAAAGGTTCCGACGAATTGAGAACCTCCTCCTTTTGGAAGTCGGTTAAAAATGAACCAAAAGTGAAGCGACTGATATCGACTTTACAAATTTTCTCATGGAGGTCAAATGTTTATTTGCAAGAAATACATTGTTGGTGAAGGTTGAAAAAAAAACACAACATTGTAAGTACTTTTACTTATTTCCCAAGTCGAACGGTCCTCGTTCCTACAATGACGTGTCGGCTGATTCTGAAGCCTTAGTTGATAAGATTTATGATTTTCTTGTAAATTCCGTTAATAAAAATGCTTTCTAAGTGTTGCATTGGAGGTTACTTGGAGTTTAAAACTATTTAATGTCGTATTATCATAACAATTCAGTCAAGTTAAATATCTGTCAGTCTAGTAGATAGGTAAGTCACAAAGAGCAGAATATACCTGTTTTTGCAAATGTTTAAACATTTTAATGTGGGATTTATCACTGAGTGTTATTATTGTAAATCAATGGATGTGATGTCTTTTCTAACCATCGCAGGAGTGTGGGATACTAGGTTATAAAATAAAAAACTTTTTTCAAAAAAATAAACAACCGACTTCCAAAAAAACACTAAAAAGTGAAAAATAACTTTAATTTCGGAAGTCGGTGACTTTGGATATGTTTTTTAATTTTTTGTCACCGCCTTCCGAAATTAAAGTTATTTTTCACTTTTTAGAGTTTTTTTGGAAGTCGGTTGTTTATTTTTTTGAAAAAAGTTTTTTATTTTTCACTTTTTAGTGGTTCACATGTGCTTACCCCTTCACAGTGTACCGGCGTGATGTTATGTTATTAACTGGTGTAAACAATTGACAGACATGAGATTTCAGCAATCCCTGTCCATTTGCTATCATTTATTGAGGAGTTCCGTTGCCTATCTCCGAAGTTCTTCATCAGATCTTCACCAAATTGAAATGGAACCACTCCAAGAAAGTACTCTTCCAAAAACTACACAAATTGCTTCAAGTGTGCCTATAAAATTTGAAGAGTTCTCTCTATTTCTCCAGGATCCCATCATCAGATCCTGACTTGATGATCATGGGACCACCTGAGAAGTATACCCTTTCAAACAAAAAAAAAAATTATCCAAATCGGTTCAACCATCTTCGAGTAATCGGGGAACATACATAAAAAAAAAAAAAGGTTCCGACGAATTGAGAACCTCCTCCTTTTGGAAGTCGGTTAAAAACAAATATAAATCATAGCCTACTATTCTTACTAATATTATAAATGTGAAAGTTTGGATATTTGTACTCAATCACGCAAAAACGGTTTGGTTTGGATGAAATTTGGCACACGGATAGATTTATAACCTGGATACTTTTATTCCGGAAGTGCGTTCCCGTGGGGTCCCGTGGGAAGCCGCTGGCAAAAGCTAGTAATATTAAAGATGTGAAAGTTTGGATACTTGTTACTCAATGACGCAAAAACAGCTGAACGGTTTTGGATGTTTGGTAGACAGATAGTTTATTATCTGAATTAACACAGATATTTTTTTCTGGTAGTACGTTCCAAAGGGATGATTCCTGACGTCCACTCGGGCGAAGCCGCTGGAAAAAGCTAGTATTAAATAAACGCAATGGTATGTAAAGATGGTCACCCAACCACGGACCAACTACGGCAAGTGTAGCTTTACCTGAGCGATAGACCCGTACGGCTGTAATTATTTAGTCACAAGCCCCTCAGTATATGTAATAAACAATAATGATTATATGATTGCTGTTTTCAAATCACTTTGCTTCAATTTGCGTATAACAAACACAATTTCAATATTTAACCACTCTCCTTAGAAACACAGAGACTGAGGATTTAATTATACATTTAACCAATTAGAAAGGCAGGAAGAATCTAAAACGATATTTGTTCCCGTATCACACAACAGCATATCGTCAACGTTCTCTTGATTGCTTGTACTAACTACCCCAGTTTCCGGGTACATATTGGACAAACGTTCACATTTCGCGGCGAGGTAAATAGCCGCTCTTGTGAAAGCGTTTACGGAAAGTATTTACGGAAAGTGGGGCCAAATACAAAGCAACTGTATTTCGCCCCAACTTTCGTAAATACTGAGTTTGTTGTACACTTGGTTACTACAAGTAAAACACGCGTCGCTTGGTGAAATAAAAAAAAAACTTTGGAAATAGTTTTAATTTTTAATTTATTAGTTATGGTACCTACCCCACACCAATTCGTATACCACTACTTGCTATGTAAACAACGGTGACAGTTATATCAAGGGCAAGGTTTTCTTGACGTTTCCCTTGATACAGAATTTGATTGAAACTTACCTAAAGATGTGCCTATAACAATATAAACAATACAACGTATAACAGGACGACTGAAGTGGAAGACCAATGGAAAACCCCTAAATATTGGCGACCTCGTACTTATCCATGAAGACCATGTACCTCCATTGTGGTGGCGCCTTGGACGGGTTACAACATTATTCCCTGGTAGGGATGGAGTTTCAAGAGTGACTGATTTGAAAACCACGAGAGGTGTTCTACGTCGGCCTATTATCAAACTGTGTCCGCTACCTACTGCTGAAGATTTACTGTTGAAAGAGAAGCCTTTCAACGGGTGGGAGGGTGTTTAGGCTCCACTGCGAACAGTATATTTGCAGCGTGTTCTACAAGGCCACATTGCCTACATCTTTTAGCCAGGCGAAACAAGCAAGGCTAAAACTTAGAAAATGAACAGTGACACTTCTTAACTTGCCAACCGCACGAGCGGTCGAAATATTTTTCTGTCCTATTGTAATATATCAAAAATTAAACTAAATTCAAAAATATAACAGTATCATTGAAGAGACCAAACTCCCGATGATTCGATCCTTTATGTCGTAATAGACATAAAAAGAATGCCCTATGACCACTGAATTGAATGGGAAATCTGTGCTCACACGTTGTGATGGTAAATCACCCATTTTAGGACAAAGAGTTTTGCCTCGGACACGACAACATTGCACACAACTGTGAACTGTGCGCCGAGCTAACCTACTGCCATTTAGCGGCCATACTGATTCCCTTATCATTGATAATAACAGCTGCGGGCCAGCATGCATGTGCCGTAAATGTTATCTTTCAAATAAAAGTTTTGCCAAATAATGGGATGAATCAAGTAGAATTGGATGTTTTTTATCAAAACTATAAGGTGAAGAACTTATGCGTCCCCCAACTCTAATTAAATTATTGTCGTCTAGAAAAGGTGACAACAATAGTAATTTACATTTACCGTTTAAAGATAACCTTTTAGCTAAAGGCTTCTTCAAACAGCCGCGACGCGACAGCGCGACGCGACACTTGTAGAACAATTTCCATTAAGTTTTCATAGAAATTGTTCTACGAGTGTCGCGACGCGACCGTCGCGTCGCGCTAGTCTGCACGAGCCTTAACGCCTTGTATTCAATTGGAAAACCTTTATACTGAGCAACACGACATAGATAATGAGATGAGTCGTCCAACTCATTAGCGCTGAGAGCTAAAACCTTTTTGTTATGAACATTACGAATGTTGGAACAAAATCTTTTTATCCACGCGACTATTCTTATCAGTTTGTTTAGTTTGCTATATTTTTCAACAGCTATTATGGGTTGTAGTGTGTCAGTGTTAAGGTAAGTATTTAATTCATTTCGCTCAAATAACATTTTATTTGGTGTTACTAATGTATTTTCTGTTATATGAGTTTTTATAATACAGGATAACAGCATACAGCCTTATTATAGCTTCCCACGAAAACCTTTGGTAAGTAATACTAATAACACATCAACGGTTAAACTAAAGATGTTTTCGTATAATTATTAACAAACATAAACAAACAAAGCGCTCGATAAACTGTTTTATTTGAAGCACCTTTGAACTAAGGCTAAGCAAAGTGTTTTTTGAAAAAGATAATATTGATATTCATGTGAGAAAAAATCGAAAAGGTTTTCTCCCGTAAAATCTTGAAAATAAATCATGCTTTTGAATTTTTATAATATTTTAAGCAAAGCAGTTTGTGTACTTGGCGTAGTTGCTACGTTTAAATCTTTCAATAGGTATACATGGTTAGAACACGCCAAAGTACATTCCTACTCATCAATTCTACCTACACTGGCCTTCAAAACGTAGTAGCCACACTAACATTAGAAGTCAGAGTTCTAAAATAAATAAAAAATATTTTATAGCAAATTTCATCAACTTTCATTGAAATTATTGTTTAATTATTTTTCAGTAACGTTTTTAACTTCAAAAAAACATAAAACCAATAAATGGCCATTATTAAGTTACTGGCAACATACTCAAACAACATTTATAAGTATGTCGGCGCGTGTAAAGGTTTAACGATGCTCAACTTAAAGAGTTGATTTTAAAAAGTATTTGACAGCTGTCAACTTGGCGTAACCCCGAGTACTGAGGCAGTCACAGCACGCCAAAAGTTAAGATTGAGAAGAAAGATGGAAGCGGATATTGATTTGAGGGCTGTGATATTGAATGGAATATTAGTGTTCGGTGATTGTCACAACTCAAGGTTTCGGAGGCGTTGTTGGAAAATATTCTCCCATTCTTCCATCAGGGCCTGTTTTAGGAGTATGACGGTGATAGGAGGTTGTCTGCGGTTTCTGAACAGCCTCCCGGGTTCATTCCTTGATACCAGGAGTTCTGTATGGCCGGACGTTATCGTGCATCAGTATCGATCCATCACCCATATTTAAAAAATATGGCCCTGCATACTCATTAAGGATGTCTTGAGCACATCTTTCCCCAGTCAAGGTGCCATTTACTAGAGGCACTAGCTCTGTTTGACCTTCTGAAAAGATGCCAGCCCATACCTGTACACTTAATGTTACACCTACCATTCTTGCAGTACGACGCATACTGATGCCTAGTTCCAGAAAAACCATGATTTTTGCTCATTCTTCAGGTCAAAGAGATATGAAGACATCTTAGCTTATGAAACAAAATTCATCGATCAAGAAATAAATGTGAAAACTTAAAAGTAAAAAAAGAGCAATTTAAAAGGAGTATAAGTTTATAAAGATTTTTTATGCTATTACATATATATAACGGCGCGTGGCATTATTAAATAATGAAAATCAGTTAATTTCGAGAGTTGTAATTTATTCTGTTATTTTAACGATTAATCGATTTGAAATCAACTAAATGGTAATTTTAATTAAGAGCGGGTAACACCGAATGGAGTTGCGTCTGTCATGGCGGGCGACGTCGTGTCAGTTCATTAAGTTGTTGACAGCCGTTGCACGTGATGGTCACTCGCAAACCCATTGGCTCTAAATCGTTAATTATTGCTGCAATCCTTAATTGTTTAAGTCATTTATGTGTCTGTAAAATTAAAATAGTGAACAGTCAACGCTACAGCGTATTTATTTCAACGTTTCCTGAAGTTTAACGCCCACTATGGATTCCCGTGCTGACGAAGTCACGAATCAGCAATCAGATGCAACTGCCTGGCCTTCCTGATATCCCGTTATATATAAGAAGGTCATCGACCACAAAAAAAAAATATTTTTTAAAAATACGTTATTTTTGTAATACTTTTTATTTAAAAAATATATCTTGTGTACTTTAAAAGATATTGCAATTTTAAAAGTGCGGTATTAAGCTTTGAATGAAGGACAGTGGTGCCGATTCTCTTGTCACAAAATTCTCTAAACTAAACTAAAAATCACTAAAATTTAGTTTATTCCTGTCAAACGACGATTCCCCATTCTGAAATTGACTAAAGTGACACAACTTATCTATATTTTAGTTTGACAGCACTAAGATTGTACTGAGTTTTTAATTTAGTGAAAATGGTAATTTTGCTATTCTGTTGTTGTCAAATTCATTATTCTATTCAATATAAAATTTTGATTGTCTAACTAAATCTGACTATTTTTAATCGCGATTAAAAAGGTGTGGAATAAAATTAGTTGTCAAGAACTAAAATTCACACTGACACCTCGACTTCGGGCGCAAATACAGTACTGTATCTTTTTTTTCTTTTCTTTTGCTTGTATCTCGAAATTGGTGTGTCCTATCGTAAAAATAATGAAAATTTCGACCCCCTTTATAAAACCCCATACACCTCTAAAACTCAACATGTAGGTAATCATTTTTCATATTTTCGATACAAAAAGTTAAAAAATCCATTTAAAACACGTTGAGGCTGCCCCCCCTGCGCGATTCCGGCTCTAAAAAAAATCACGGGGTAGGGCAAACGTGGAGTTGCGTTTGTCAAATTCGATTTTAGTTGTGTCAAAATTATTTTTAAATTTAGAGATCTTTTTTTGCAGAATAGCTTTAAGATTCTCATAGCCAAAAGTAAGGAATTTTAGTGATAGTTTAGTTAGTTTAGTTCGGTGTACAACAGAATCGGCACCAGTGTATATTTAAAATATTCTTTCTATACAAATAAATAAAAATAAAATGTCTTTTTTCTAATTTCAAAATCACAGCTTTTTACTAAATGCATATGAAAGTGTAAACGATACTCTGAACGAAACCTTTTTTTTACAGTCTGTCTGTCGGTTTGTTCCGGCTAATCTCCGAAATTGCTCGACCGATTTTAACGGAACTTTTACTGACAGATAGCTGATGTACTACAAGTTATATAATACCTTAGCATGTTCCCATGAGATAAACATCCGCGCGGGCGAAGCCGCGGTTTGTCTAATCTGTTTGGGATTAAAGGCTATATTATGTTACTTTATAGTTGCTACTAAATACCTGTGCGTCCTGTATGGCTACCCCTAATCACGCAGGCTGTAGCATCCTGGCTGGAGCTCACCGGGGGTGGAGCAGCCTGCTTGCACTCCGACTTCTCTGAAAAACAGGCCCTGCAACATTCACGAACGTTAATATATCGCCGGTGATAAACTGAAACAGGTCGTTAAACATGGTTCGATACTCTCATTTGAATAAGTAATGATTTGTCGGTATTTTCGTGGGATTAAAATGTTTAGGGGGAACTGAAATATAGTCTTTAACAGCTAAGTATACATCGTGACATTTTAGTCGTCTTACAGCGGCAGCCCACTTCATACATGAAGTGGGCTACCGTTGTAAGACGACTTTGACAGTTTTTAATATTGTTGATTTTTCCCTCTTATTTCCTCCTTTTTGACAGGTGCTAATACTTGATCTTTAAAGTACTTGTTTTTGTAGAATTCTCGGAAGTACTTCTAGTACTTCCTACTAATATTATAAATGTTAAAGTTTGTGAGGATTGATTGGATGTTTGTTACTCAATCACGCAATAACGGCTCAACGGATTTGGATGAAATTTGACACACAGATAGCTTATAACCTGGATTAACATATAGGATACTTTTTACCCTGGTAGTAGGTTCCCTTAGGATATTTTCGACCTCCACGCGGGCGAAGCCGCTGGCAAGAGCTAGTAGAAAAATAATTATTTATTACCATTTGAGTTTAACAGTCGTATTGCAAGATTAAATAATAACTGGTGACGCCTTTAAATAGTTATAAGCATACACATTTCTGTTTTAATTTTCTTTTGAAGTAACGTGGCCATTTTGAACGAGACCATAATAATGCTTTCTAATAATACTCAAAGTATTTGATTTCTAAAGTCGTCAAAATCAACAAGTTACTGTACAATCAACTGCAATTTTGTGGTAACACTAGAATTTTGTGATACTCGTAATACACCTACCGAATATCGCCCATACAGCTACATCTTAAAGTGACGCCAATGTCAGTTTGTTACAATAAATGTGATTATGATATCTGTTAGGTAAATTTTGGAAAGTGTTCTACAAATATTGTAAGATGTAACTTCAAGTTTCTTGATAAAACCACATCGAATAACCGCAGTCTTGTATGAGTCCTTTAATCAAATATATGCCCAGACTGCAAATGTTTCTAAATTGTATGCACACTCGACACTGGTACTGATTAAAATTCTTGTCACTAATAAATCGAGTCGAACCTGACGACGAAATTGAAAATAAAACACATAAATTGTTTCATAGAAATTGATGACATTTCTTCTCAAACAGAAATGAAATCAAACGCTTCGGTGAATTTAACTAAAGTGTCTCTTTTCAACAGATGTATTCTAAGCTAATGTTAAAGTTTATCGCGTAAGTTTAAATTGAATATTTAGAACGTGTTCAGGGAGCTGATGTGAACTTGTATAGTGAACCCGACAATAAATGTGATGGGACTGGATAGTCATAATCATATTTTTTATTAATCACAAAATCATAATACCGCACTGGTTAAGAAAATTCACAATCTTAACCAAAGAAAGGTGTCGAAGGGTGTTGAGTTACAGATTTAAATTATTATGTCCTATCTAAGAGCCGCTGGATGCGGGAAGCACAAAACCAGTCGAAGTGGCGGAGCTTGTAGGATGCCTATGTCATGTCTGGTGTCGACATGAGTTAAAGGAGGGTTACTCTTGCCATTGTTGAAAGATTTGTCGTACTTAGATACCCCTGAGGGCCTAAACAAGTGGCAATCACATTCAACGCCTTTCGTATTTCTACAACGACTTTCAAGAGGATTGACATTAAGCTTTTCGGTTCCATAAGCCCATTCAATATTTTTACCTGATCCATCATCGTTATCGCTGGTGTATCGAACCCAGGACCCCACGCTCCCGATTCCCAGGTCGGGCATTCGGATTGGGTTATTGCATTAGGAATTTCTTAGTAACAGCTCGGAATTTGGAAGTTGGTGGTGTGATACCTCCGTGCCTCGGATAGGATTATGATAGTGAGGGAATAGAGAGTGCATCTGTGTGTACGTAGACATATGTGCACTATAATATCTCCTGCGCCGAAGGCTAATCTGGGCTGTGATTGAAATACGATCTGGAGTACTATAACCAGGTAGGTATATATCGCTGATTGAATTTCACTTTGTGCACAGGTTCTAGTTGGTACGTAGACTGACTGCCCGAAGAGAGCTGTAGAGTTTTCAGGACAATATGGTCAACCATACAAGCTGACGGACGGGGATGTTTGAGAAGCCATAGTTTCAATCGTGCCGCACTAGAGCTACCGCACCGGTTAAGGTTCACGGTGGAGCATACGGTGGAGGTCTGCCCGGCTTGGGCGGAGCACCGCCGTGTCCTCGTGGAGGTGATCGGCGGCGGCGATCTCTCGCGTCCGACCCTGGTCCAGGCCATGGTACGGAGCGAGAGGGCATGGCTGGCAGTCGCCTCCTTCAGCGAAGCAGTTATGCTCGCAAAGAGGGAGGCGGCGCACGTGAGGGAGATGCAGTACATGCGCCCTCACAGCCGTGGCCTTCGCAGGAGACGCCCTGGGCGTCGGGAATCCCAGGCTGATTCCCGGCCACCGTAGGCACGGGCTTGCGGACGGCGAGTAATGGGTAGCTCGCTGTCCGGTAAGGACCAAGCCCGGGTCGACGGCGCGTTGTGTTCCACGCGCGCCTCAAAGAGATGTCAGCAGCAACAGAGGGGCCCGCAAGGGCCGATGCCTGCCAGGGGTGCGGGTTGTTCGAAAGAGATACCGCCGCCCCTGGCACACAGGCAACTGAGGGAACACGGGTGGGTTTTAGTCAGTAAAAGTCTGACACGCCCTCCCGCTCCACCCAGAGCGGGAGAAGTTATTTGATGATTTCCCACCCAGAAAAAAAAAAAAAAAAAAAAAAAACCGGTTAAGGTTTATCAGTTGTGCCTGGAAACGAATTTAAGTATTTTGATAGGCACTCAAATAAACCTTGAAGCATTCAATTTTCTTCACGAAAGGAAAGTAATTTACCGAAGCACGTACGTGTTGTTGCCAATAAAAGTGAAATTGGCTTTCCAGATTTCTCATTAATAGCAATAAGTTACACCTGTGCGGGTTGAAAGAAACCTTAAAATATCTACCTTTCGTCTATTTTCATGTTTAGTACGATTGGCAAAAAATCTGTAATACCACTGTGTAATACAAACAAAATCAACACTAGTCCTAAATGATTTTTTTTTCAGAGTTGAAATTGTTTTGTCTGTTATTTTATTAATGTAGTGCTATTTTCCTCCAAAAATCTAATTAATGTTAGTAAAACGTGAAGCAAAAACTTTGTACCACTTTTTACGAAAATTACCCAGACAGAGGAGTATGAAAAAGCCACAGTTAACATCACTACATAGAATAAAACAAAGTCGCTTTCTCTGTCCCTATATCCCTATGTATGCTTAAATCTTTAAAACTACGCAACTGATTTTGATGCGGGTTTTTTAATAGATAGAGTGATTCAAGAGGAAGGTTTATATGTATAATACACCGACCTCCACGCGAGCGAAGCCGCTGGCAAAAGCTAGTTAATTTATATAGAGAAGGAGTGCAGTAAGCTGATATTTTTTAATTATGGTTGAATTTCGTATTTTTTTATTATGCTCGAATTTCGCGCACTGGGCGACCACTAGGACTTTTAATATTTGCAAACACAGAAAAAATATTATACTTTTGGTTAGTAGTACTGTAAAGGTTGTCTGCAAAAGACGACCTGACGCTGTACAGGATGGCTATGAAATAACTTTAATCACATTCGGACTGTCAAGCTGATTTCGAAAAGGAAATCCCGACGTTCGGACGTAGTTAGACGACATTTCTACACTTATCACGAGCTTTATATTAGTTAATTTGTAGTTATTTAATTCAATGGAATATAAAACAAGATTTCTCACTATGTAATTGATTTAAAAAACATTTCGACTCATCGTCTCTGGAAGACTTCGATCAAAGACTATAAATTACCGTTCGCAAGTTTCAATAAACAAAATAATTTCGTCGCTTCTGTTAGCATTCATTACTTTAAAGATCACATTTTACTTGATTATTCTCCTATATTGAAGCTAAAAATATCAGTTACGAGGTAACTGCTGCTCGCCAATTCTCCTGTATAGTAGTACTTCAACTGTACTATACAATATATCCAGGGTAATAGTACAGCTTTCTGACATTGAAAGAATTTTCAAAATTGGATCAGCATAGCTTTTCACAACCATTCGACCAACGCTTTCGTGGAATTGAATGGAATGGAACGCTGTTACTAAATCTAAAACCAGGTAACATTGTCAGTTTTAATTAGATAGACGATCGTTTTTCTTTCGACAGCTATTTACTGTCTTGAGCAAGGTAAATCAGGTTACCGAAATGTGTAATTTTCGATACGATAGCCTGTCGAATGCTTGCGAATAGCTATGGTGTACTTCCAGAGATTACCTCCTCTATCCAAACTTACATATTTTACCTCCTTATAATATTAGTGTAGATTTCCACGACAAATTGTATTTCCGTCTACAAGATTTAGTACGAAGGTTATTATTTGTATATTGTTTCATGCGGGAGACAGTGCAAGCTTCTTGTTTTGACTAACAGATTAAACTTTCTGGTTGCTACTAATAATCAATGTCTATTAATAATACTGTAATTATAATTACTATTAATCAATGTGGCTTCTGCAAATACTGTTAAGCTTGAGTTCTAGTTTGCAAATGGCATAGGTAATTTTATTTCTTTTCGTTTAAAGAAAGATAGAAAGAAAAAGTATTTATTGTGACTCGGACAGGATCACGTACTAAAATAAACACACAATCATTAAAAATAAACCTATGAAAGAAAGAAAAAAATGAAAGTAAAAAAAACTTAAAAACCTTCACGTGGCCAAAAGGCTCCTATCTCAGCATGATGCTGCGACAGTTAAAAAGTGTCACAGCGCTGGTATTCTGATAGGGTTTACTGGGTAGGTATGGATCTTCTACCTGTCAAGGTTACGTATAGGGGTAGGTAAGCCATAATGCTTTTTACGTTAAAGGGTCAGCCGCAGACTAATTCAGAGCCTGTTACATCAGAACAATTAAAAGTTCTTGCCTGCGAATTCATCGGCTTGTATTTCATGATTTTTTCAAACAAGTATCCATGAAGAAAAGAAGTAGAAGAAGATTTTATGGGTCTGAAATAAAAGATTTTTTTTTTTAATAATAAAATGTCTTTCACCAGGTTTCCTATCAAAAATGACACTCGGCCAGTAATTTATTTGTATTTGAAAAAGTAACAGATAGAGAGACCGATAGACAGAGTTACGTTAGCATAATGAATGTTTTTTATATTTGTATTAATTAGTATGGATTTTATACCTAAACTTCCAGAAAATCTCGTAGCTAGAAAATACATGGATGTCACATTATTGTTTAGCAGGATTACTTATCTGCCTGGTAATCCACGTCATTATCCAACAAAATGGCTTCCAGACTACAACTTTTCAGAACTTTTCAAATACACAAAGCCGCAAGTAGGTATAGCTGGTATCTAAATAGGCCCGTATAATTATGTGACGGTGACTTAAAAAGATAAAGTTTGGCATGCGGGTCTGGTATTTGAACTCAGACGCATTCTACCTTCAAAAATCTGCAGACATTCTAGAGTCATTATTTAAGTAACTGAATATTTACAATAAGGTAAGAAGATATTTCGAGCCAAAAACTACAAAAGCTGGGGTCCAACACGGAAGTTTGTCAGGCCCTATCATGTACTTGATATACTCAAATATGTGATATCTCAGAGCTGGAAAACAGCAACATTGCAACCTTTGCAGATGACACTGCTATTATGGCTACCATATAAAGCTACAGAGAAGCAGTAGATAAAGTTCATCAAGCTGTGAACAAAGTGTATGACTGGAAGCAAAAAGTGAAAAATCAAACTGAACGCGTCACTAAACTAAACACACAACTTCACTAATAAACACTAAACTTCACTAATTGACGTTTGATTTTTTTTTGATTGATTGATTGATTTTTCTTTTTTTTTGTTGACTTCATTAATAAACACTCCACTAAATCTAAATAAACGGCATGCAAGTGCCTAGTGATAAAACAAAGTTATCATAACTCGTGACGCCAAACTGTGTTGGAAATCTCATGTCAAAAAGAAAGGACAGGAACTTGTCATACGTTATAAAAGTATGCATGGGTTACTCGGAAGAAAATCCTGCCTATCAATACAATCATTCCTCCAACAATAATGCAATTCCTTTTTCCGGGATAGTAAATACACCGTGACATTTTAGTCATAGTTTACAAAGGTGGTTTACTCAATGTATCCGTCATAAAATACTTCTAGGCGCGATTAAAACGTTGTTACCATTAATTAATATAATAGGTACAAAGAAAAATAAATAATGCTTTAGAATTATGAAACACCCTCCCTGTTAATAATGTTTACGTATCAAATGGTAGAAGATATCTACCTACCTACCATTACATTCCATCATTAATTCCATCTCCATAACAGAGTGTTTCAAACTACGTCATGCGTCTTAGTGAATTATATTTTCATTTTTTTAATTATGCGAATGTTCAAAAAAATATGTTTGTCTTTATAAATGGTTAGTAGCCATTGGATACATGAAGTGGGCTGCCGTTGTAAGACGAATAAAATGTCACGGTGTATACTGCAGTCACCAATCTGGTTTTTTTTCGGTGGGAAATCATCCAATAACTTCTCCTACTCTGGGTGGAGCAGGAGGGCGTGTCAGACTTTTACTGACTAAAACCCACCCGTGTTTCTTCAGTTGCCTGTGTGCCAGGGGCCACGGTATCTCTTTCGAACAATCCTTACCCCTGGCAGGCATCCGCCCTTCCGGGCCCCATCAGTTGGTGCTGACATCTCTTTGAGGCGCGCGTGAAACACTACGCGCCGTCGACCCGGGCTTGGTCCATAACGGACAGCGAGCTACCCATTACTCACCGTCCGCAAGCTACCATTAACAACTATCAAAGATCTACGAATGACAGCTGGCACGAACGGTTTACCATGCTTTCCGAGTCACGGAGGGGTCTTGGTATGTAAAGATGGTCACCAATCCACGGACGAACCGGCAAGCGTAACTTAACCTGATCGGTAGACCCGAAAGGCTTTTATTACTTAGCCACCAGCCCCTCTTCTATACTGTTATCATTTACTTACAGTGTGGCTTTATTGCAATCAACGAAGAACAGATCATAGACTAAAAGATACATTTCAGAATCCATGAAGTAGTTTAAGTTTCCAACAAAATAAATATCTGATGTAGGTATCTGAATTTTAAAAGATTGTGACCACTGAGTTCGTTTCGCTGTTTTTTCTCATAGTAGTTGATTGGGAATGACGAATCAAGAGAACTGGCGTGGCATTGCGTTGATTTAATAATCAAAGAGTTAAACGTACATATCGTTCGTTTGGATGAACAGGGTATTAACTCAAAATTTACGTTTTTTAACCTAAAAATACAGTCCTACTCAAAATCATGCGATCTTTCTAACGAACGTGGTTGCATAACGATATAACGTGAGATTGGCGGGGGAGTGGGGTAGTATCTTCGTCCTTTTCGCACTTTTGTGCGAGTCCGTTTGAACAACACTGTCGTATTCAGACTTATTCGCGGAGTTGTGGTGAAAGGATGTCGTTCGTTTGTGATAGACCGTTTTAACCTTGAAAAACGCTGTATTTATTAAAAGGTGAGTTCTGTTTGAATACTATTATTTTGTGAAATAGAGTAATCATTTCAAGTTAATACCTTCTTTACGATAAGTTATTGCATTTGGTTAGTAACGGAAGTTTCTAGTTTAAATAACTAATTTGAGATACTACCATGTTCACAAAAGTTTTGTTGAATTTAGTGCAATTCTTTCTCGATGAAAAAATATTAATCGTGAATAATATTATATAAATTTAAAATAACTTTGATTTTCAGGGTTTGTTTTAGTTATGATTCTTTATTGTTTAGAAAAAAATTAAAATAATAGAATTAAAATTATTATATTCAACATAATTTGTGGTGTTTTTTTTATTAATTATGGAAAGAACTCTTTTCTATGAAACTACTTAAAAGTTTTCATTTTACAGAATGATTTCGAAGACTTACCTTAATCAGAGATCCAAGAGAGGGAGAATTCGTATCAGTTTCTTATGATGAGACTGATATGTCTACTCAACGTATTTTTTTAAATGATATACCTATAGATAAGTATGGGTATTTCCTTCAAAGATTATCAACATTATATTTGCTTGTTTAGTTATAAATAGCGGTCTAATTTCAATCTATTTGCATTATTATTTGTAGCGACTAATCAAGCAACGTCTTTAAAAGAACCAGTCTCAGTGCCCAAGGATACTCCTGGAGAACAATTAGCTTCAACCTTTGCTTTCAATGACACATTTAAAGAGTTGTATCAACAGGTAAAATTGTTGGAAATATCTTTAAAAATTAGTGAAGTGTTTAATTATGTAGGTATCTATTTCATAAGTATTATGTAAATTACTGTTTGGTTTTCCAGAAGCAAATCAATTTACCTATGTTCAACAGGAGATTGAAAAACCTGGAAATGACTCTGATTCGTCATTATCGTCCTGCTCCAGAATAGTCGATAGTCTCGAAAGCCGTAAAGTACGCAAAATCTGATAATTATAGAAACATCGTTTACTAAGCAGATACATTCTTAAATATATATTTCTGTTTTCCTGGAGTCAACTCCGATGACAGTGTTAAAGATCCCAACTACGAATCTTCTTCTACTTCGAGCGATACGGATTGTTCATCTAGTGACTCCGAATCTTCAAGTATGCCAAGAGAGAAGAGTTACATCCAACTCGGTCACTCAATGAGGTGCAGGTTACAAATTCACTAACTGTTAACACACTTTATAGTCAGAAAATTAAAATATCGGAACCAAAAAGAACGGGTTTATAAATTTAATTGAAAAACATCTAATTCCCAATACTCAATACTCAATACTCAATATCTTTAATGGTATTCCTTGGTATTATAGAAGTTTTTATGAAAACCTTTAATTGTTTTTTATTTATTTATACGAAACCTAGTTGACTTTGGCTTGATTGTTTTGAAACTGTTTACTAGTTTATGATGGTTACCTACCTATCTTTCAATTTTATTTAGTCTATTTTATTTAGTATTTGTTTTTTTTAAGTCTAATGTTCTCTTTACTATAAGATTTTGTGATGATTACCTATGATTTCATGACCATTTTTTATTATTGTTCCTATATTCCTAGTCGAATTAAACTGAGACTACCTGCAATTAGTAAAGTACCTAAGTGAAATTGTTTTAATGTTGCCATCATTTAGTTATAAATAATGTTTATTATAAGTATACCATACAAAAACTCTTTTGAATAAGTACAAAGCCAACGACGGCATTTTGTGTGCTCAAGTGTAGCTAGTGATTTAAATTAGTTTAAAATAATAAGAAAAGCTAAAACACCTGTTTTAAAAATATTTTTCATGTGATTTTTCAAAATAAATAAACATTTAGTATTGAAAATTCTGTTTTTATTTTGAATTATTTTGAAAACTTATTCCTAATATTTGTGGAACATGGTAGTATTATGAATGCTCCTTAAACATAACTAAATGAATTGACTAATCATGAAAAAATAGGATGGTATGGCAAAATAAACATTATGTTAAAATCATGTCTTAAAAATATAATCGAAAGTTCGAACATAGACCCTCAAAATTGTATTTTTATTCAAATATATTTTTGTAGTTAGTACTTTGATTTATAAGTATTTTTTGTGTAAAAAGGTATTATTATGTTCTTGCTTGTACAATTTCTATTTTTTCTCAGTAATAATAAAATTGACAGTCATGAAGTGAACAAAAACGTTATCAATAAAGTACGTTTATAAAATATATAGGTGAGGTTAACCAATTATTAACAGAAATGGAAATATATTGATTTGAAAACTTCAAAACGCTCTCCTGAAAAATAAGCTTTTTTGAGTTAATACCCTGTTCATCTGGACCAACGATATAGCATTTCTGATCCAATGCCTACGAAAAACAGCGTAAATATACCATGTATTATTAAACCCAGTCCAGTATTAAAACTGATTTCAAATGTAGGATTGTGTAACGTTTGCCTATATTTTATTAGATCAAACTGCCTCATTTAACTCCACCTCGTATGTTGTTTCAGAAAACATATTTAGGTTTTAACTAATTTAATCTAATTAGATATAGTGCTCAAATGAAATGGGGCTTATGCACGTAAATTGGGATTATATCCTTTTCACCTCAATGCAAGTATTTCTGTGAGCAGTGTGTGCAATGTTTTAATATTTATTTAGCAGTAAATACAAAGTTGTAATATAATAATTAAGTTACATGAATTTTGATGTGTTTGATCCTATTCGTATTCGTGACTCACAACCAGACAAGGGGTATCGTATTACCCAGTAACTGGGTTGTGGAAGTCAATAAGCAGTTGCTTCATGTAAAATACTGGTATTCAGCTGTATTCGGTAAGACTGGAAACCGACCCCAACATAGTTAGGTAAAAGCTCGGAGGATGAATGTAAGAACAACATTATCATCACTTACCCAAACATCCTGAAAGACTTGATGAGGCTGATGAAGGCCTGCTTGAACTTCCTGTTCATGAAGCAGTAGGTGATAGGGTTACAACACGATGAGCAATAGGCAAGGAGTTGCAGCAGGACCACGCCTTTGGAGCCTATGTACTGGTACAGCTCGTCTGGGTAGAACAGGTAGATCTGGAAAGATAGATGGAGTTAGCGAGCTTGCTTTTAAGGTGAAAGCGTTAGGCGAAATCCTAATTTTCGTTTTCAGAGGACGGTGCGAGTGCGATCTAACTGATCACACCATGCCTCACTCGCTGGAGTGTCACAAGTGCCCGTTTACCTGAGCTTTGGGTGATCTGAAGGATGCCACTAATGCCCCAATTAACGTGGCCACCGACTGAGCTCAAACTATTTAAATAAAAATTAAACGAGGATGGTAGCATCGACACGAAAGGAAGAAGCCAAATGTTTACTTCGCGGGCTAAGTTAGCACATGGGGGATGTGCTAAGCTAGCCCGCGAAGTGTATCATGTTTGTGGTTTATTAGAGTGTGATGACATCACTATTGCCACATGCAAAATACGCATCACACTTAATTCCCGCAATTTAAGAATGTTCGCATATTAATCTCACCGAAAGAGTGTCTGTTTCTATCTGAATCTGACAAAAACCTCTACATTGACTTGACATTTTTTTTACATTGATTGTTTCGTGAGATTATGTTTTTTTTTTTGGGAATGACATCTCGCAGTTCAACCTATGGGGTTTTCGTCCGTTTAACCGGGCTTGCCTGTGATAATCTTTATTAATTAAGATTACCAGCCAGGGTTTAAAAAACGTAACACTAGAGCGACTGCTCGTTAAGGGCACCCTTTGTGGGGTATGGACCTCGGCTTAGGGCATCGCTGGTAGAGGGCAGCAAGGAACCAACTGAATCGGACTGATTATTATTAGGGAACGTACTTAATATTACAGGCTCAGCGCCGCGGGCTGGCTCGAGCAAAGGACGAGACGGACATTGAACGAGACGTCGCCACGGGCCTCGGTAGCGAAGAAGGAAGGACGGCGGTTTGCAACGGTGTGCCCTGAGGGTGCTGGTGAACTTACTACTCTCTTGTAGGAGAGTTGTAGCGTTGTCGGGAATGGTAAGAGTATGCTTTGGTCGGCGAATCTTATTAATACGGGTGGCAGTGTAGTGGGTGGCTGCCGCGATCAGGGGATTGGGATGCTTCACAGCTGAGTCAAAGAAACGCTTGGAGAGGCGTTTCATGAACTGCTAGATAGTGGGCATTCTAAGATCCAGATGGGATTCTCGTTTCAAACATAGAAGGGGGCTCCTATGACCTTTCTTCGGAAACGGTTCTGGAGGGTTTGCATCTTATGGATGTGATGGGGCTTAGCGTGTGCGCACACGACGCACGCTTAAGTCATGATAGCGGGGCGTACAACCGCGGTGCGTGAGATTGTGACTGAAATCTGAACATTTAGTATGAGGATTGACCTTCTGAGGTCACGAAACCCCTACATCGTGCAAACAGAGTTAACCACATAGTTCACATAGACACAGAAACCCGAAAACAACCTATAACCAGTAAAGATATCCACTATACAGAAGAAATTCCTATTGTTGCTATTGTTGCTTTGGTCGATTCTAGAATAAGATGTAGCATCTTGCTCTGGGGAAATAGTTACAGTTACAACTGGCAGAGAGCGTTCACCTTACAGAAACGAGCCATAAAGACAATAGTAAAAATTTCATAACGTGTCTCATGCAGAGATTGAAGAAATTGGGAATATTAACAGTACCTAGCTTATTCATATTGATGCTATTAAGTAATTTTGCTAAGTATCTACATGAGTTTGAATCACAAGAAGAACGAAGATTAGAAGGAGCACGGGAAGAAACATTTTTACAACAAATAGCACCAAAATTTAATACAATAGAGCATTGCTTGAAATACCAAGCTGTAGAGATATTTATTAAGTTGCCTTCTGATCTAAAGATCCTGATTTATAACACCCACCTGTTTAAAACAAAATTAAAGGACTTTTTATTAGAAAAATGTCTGTTTAATATATCGGAACTAATGTCACACAATAATAAATGATTTAGTTTTTATTTGACATTATATAATTTAGAATCTTTGACATTATTTGTTTAAAAAACTGGTTGACATTATTTTTTAAACCTTTTTAACATTATATTTAAAACTGTTTCAAATTATGTTGAAAACTTTTTAGCACTGTACTTAAACTTCATTTGGAGGTTAATTAATATTTCATAGCTGTTCTCTGTATTTATAAGTAAATTGCATGTGTATATATGTTCGACACAATGCAAATTGTTTTATGAATAAATGAAATGAAAAATGAAAATCAAATTTCAAATAAAATAACATACCACCTGTCCTTTTATGAAGTAAAATTGTTACCTTTACTTTATGTCATCTACCAGGAGAATATAATACGAGAAGTATACCTATGTCATCCTCTTGATGAGAGCCTCAGGAAAGGTCGTGTGACACTCACTGTCCAGCAAATATAAGAGATAATAATCTGTGCAATTTAGAAATTTTGTACCCAGCGTCAACATTTTGAGGGATTTGTAAAGTGGCAACATTTTTCTTGTTTATGAGTCCAAATGAGATGAAAGGTGCGTTTATTATTCAGGGTGTTGAGAAAATAAAGCCTTGCTGATTGTGTTACTTCCGCCAAATGATTTAAATTAATGTTAGTAAGTTATAATAATGTAACTTAGGTTGCCCGTCTGGGGACACACACTATTGGTCATACATGGGCCTTGTGGGTAACATAATTATACGACACACCTCTGTTCATCGCTTTGCGGATTTCAAGCGTGACGATATTTGTTCGTAATCGACGCTTTTTTTTATTTGGAAAAGGCTGCATGACGTTATGTCCGCCACCTGACAGCAGGCCACTTGCTCAGCAAACGAGCATTTAGTAAATTGCGTTGACGAGGTGATGGAGCTAGTTAGCGCGCAGTTCTCAACGAGTCAACAATATCTACAAGTATTCACCTACATTCTGTTTAAATGGTTAACAACTGTCAACATGTGCATAAGTCCTAACTATTTTGCATTTCCTTAATTAGTTTCGATTGTAGCAGCTAAGTATCTAAATTAAATGAATAAATGTGCTGAATATGATTTGAAATCTGATACTTTATGCATTTTGATAACATGTATGTGCTTATATTAAAAGAATATTGTACTAATCTATGTTATTTCCCACAGACCCTTTATAAAATGTGAACAATCTAAACAAAAACTATTTTTTTCTAAAAATAGTCGAGTTGTTGACCTCGCTAAATGTGTCAGAAAAAGTTTTTACATTAAAGTTTAAATCCACCCTCCAACTGAGAAGAAAAATCTTATCTCAATCCTGTTACAGCCGGAATATTTAACAGGCGGTTTTCGAGTTCTGAATGCTGCAGACAAACTTATAAGTAGTTTGGGGTGAGAGTTTCCGATTTCGGTAAGAGTACAAAGGAGAATGATTTCTATTCAAAGTTAGTTAAATGCCTCTATAAATTGGTGCACTTTAGTGAGTTCACCAACACCGTTTTGACTCCTTAACAATGGAAAAGTGGATATGGGTGTGTTGACGTCAACAATGATATTAACAGGTCTTTTTAACCGACTTCCAAAAGGAGGAGGTTCTCAATTCGTCGGAACCTTTTTTTTTTTTTAATTTTTTTTATGTATGTTCCCCGATTACTCGAAGATGGCTGGACCGATTTGGATAATTTTTTTTTTGTTCGAAAGGGTATACTTCCTAGATGGTCCCATGATCATCAAGTCAGGATCTGATGATGGGATCCTGGAGAAATAGAGAGAACTCTTCAAATTTTATAGGCACACTTGAAGCAATTTGTGTAGTTTTTGGAAGAGTACTTTCTCGGAGCGGTTCCATTTCAATTTGGTGAAGATCTGATGAAGAACTTCGGAGATAGGCAACGGAACTCCTCAATAAATGATAACAAATGGACAGGGATTGCTGAAATCTCATGTCTGTCAATTGTTTACACCAGTTAATAACATAACATCACACTGTGAAGGGGTAAGCACATGTGAACCACTAAAAAGTGAAAAATAAAAAACTTTTTTCAAAAAAATAAACAACCGACTTCCAAAAAAACACTAAAAAGTGAAAAATAACTTTAATTTCGGAAGGCGGTGACAAAAAATTAAAATACATATCCAAAGTCACCGACTTTCGAAATTAAAGTTATTTTTCACTTTTTAGTGTTTTTTTGGAAGTCGGTTGTTTATTTTTTTGAAAAAAGTTTTTTATTTTTTATGATACAGTTTTGTTATTTTTTAAACAGTAATTTTTTTTGTTTGCGTGTTTTTCAAATTATGGAACAGTTCACGCTGATGCAGACGAGCGTAACAAAAAAAAATGTTTGTTTTGGAATTAATGAGTCACGAGTTCATTGAATTTGGTTTCATACAATACTAGATTCTATCCGCGACTGCGTTCGCGTGAAATTTTTCCCCCCGACCCGTCGGCACGTATACCATCGCCCACCCGCGCTATTACTTACTAAGCGTTCTTTCCAACTTTTTTCATCTTTCTCGGCTCAGCGTGATGTTATATAGCTGATAGCCTTCCCCGGCATTTCCCCAACATCATATTTACATTTCTTTGGCCTTTCTCAAGAATTGGGCTATCAAATGCAAAATTATTTTTTCAAATCCGACCGGTAGCTCCAGAGATCAGCGCGATGAAACAAACAAACTCTTCTACTTTGATATTGATAAGTCTTATGTTCGCACGGTTGTTTTTTTGACGCACTGGGATGCCGTCAGTTGGATTCTTCTTGGTTCGGTTCAACACCCAGAGTTAAAAATCCCGTGCGCAATAAAATCCCGCCGCGCGAACTTGGGTGTAAGTTACGTTTGGCGGTTCTAAGGAATGTGCGTTCCATGAGACACTGAATGCTAATGCGTACGCGTAATAATCCTTATTATTCTTATAAGCGAATAAAGGCAAGCGTATTATTAGAATGTAAACATTAATCAAATCAAATCAAAAGTCATTTATTCAAACTAGGCTGAGAGTCAGCACTTTTTGAACGTCAAAATTACATAAGACAGTCCCCCAAAACGCCCGCCCTTCACCACTTCCTAGTGCTTTAGCTGGGAAGCAGAAGTGGCGGAACAAACTCCTCAGCAGCACAGCTGTCTGTTTAGTCGGATAGACTTGATTCTATACATACATAGGCAAAGTAATCAACATTACGAGACACAGAACTTAAAAATTTGTCATTTATGTCAGCTAGCCATGCTAATATATAAAATGAACACAACAAAGTCCCCAGCAGCACAGCTGTCTGTTTTAAGTTGGAAGAACTTGATTCTATACAATAACAGCATTTAATTAATATTCAACAATAAATGAAAATTTAATTTTTTTTTTATGGTTTAAATAGTCAAATAAAATAAACAGTAATATGAAGTAATGCATAAGGGGTGCGTCTTATAACGTATAAACTCATGTGGTCTAATTTCATTTTATTATCGTTCATAAGATATAATCAACGTGAGATATAACCAACTGTTGATATAATTTCTTTACATATGACATTTATTTATTCTAAAACTTAATTAGTATAAAGTTGGGATGCATGCAATCAGGGCCGGGACCTTTCGAGGAGTCCAGCTTCTTTAGCTTCATAAAAAACTTCTCTTTCTGTGAACTGTATTTTACTGATGACTTTTTGTATGGTTGAGGATAGCTCAGTTCCGCCTTCAAGGTTGGGGCTATAGACTGAGGAGAACTGCTGG
The DNA here is from genome assembly GCA_949091785.1 of Polymixis lichenea. Classification (NCBI taxonomy): domain Eukaryota; kingdom Metazoa; phylum Arthropoda; class Insecta; order Lepidoptera; family Noctuidae; genus Polymixis; species Polymixis lichenea. The sequence continues at coordinate 25,111,922 of OX420939.1, forward strand.
GCAAACAAGTTGGAGATTTCTGGTCCAGTTTCCGCAACTGATCCATCCAACCGCATACTGGAGGGAAACTTTGACTGTTCCTTACGTTTGTCTTTTATAAAACTCCAAAAAGCCTTCGGGTTTTGAAGTATGTCGGATTCGATTTTTTGTTTATACTCGTATGAATGATAACATGGTCTTATAAGTTTATGACATTCACCACGCAATAACTCAAAATCTATTATATCGCGAGGGTTTTGATACTTGCGACATCTTGGCCTAATCTTTTCCTTCTGGTGAAGCAATTTGATAAGCCTAAATGAAAACCAAGCTGGATATTTTTGCTTTCGGCAGTTATATTTCAGTACAGAGGTTTCAATAATGTTTAATAAAAGATTGTAAAAGTGAGATACCATTTCATTCAAGTCTTGGCATTTAGAACACATGCTAGTCCAGTCTACTTCTTTTAGTTCAGGAATAATTTTAGTATAGTCAGCCTTAAAGAAGTTATAACCTAGTTTATAGTTGGTTTTCAGTGACTCGGGGACTGTATCAGATATACTTATAAGTAAACAAGGGTGTAGAGGGTCAAGCTTACTTAGTTGATCAAGAGGAGTGCTAACTGTAATGTTTTTCAAGTTACTTATTACCAAATCTAATATACGATTGTCAATATTTGTTATATAATTGAACTGAAAGAGATTGTTTAGTGAGATAAAGTCGGTTAGTGAATAACCTAAACAGTTGCTGTAGTTCTCAGGAAGTGTGTGTTGAAAACCTTCATTCACTCGAGTCCAATTCATAAAACCCAAATTAAAATCACCAAGAATTATAACATCATCTACCTTTGCAGTTATGTTATTTGCATTGTCTAAAAATGAAGCTAGATTTTCCTTCTTGATAGGAGGCGGAAGGTATACTGTACATATAGCAATTTTCCTTATAATATTTTGGGCTTTCATTTCTATAGTTATCCACAAGTCTTCAGAACTGGTCTCCCAGCACTGTATTCTTGTCGATTTAATATCTTTCGAGACAGGAAGCAACACCCCGCCTCCATCTGTTTTGGAAGTAATAGTGCTGAATCGATCTCTACGGTAAATGATATACCTGTTATCGATAATTTCACTGCTAGATATACTTGAATTTATCCATGTTTCCGTGAAGGCAATTATGTCGTGGTTATTTAACAATATATTATGGTGTATAAAATTCGTTTTAGTTCTCGTACCCCTCACATTTTGATAAACACCAAACAATTTTTCAAACAATATTGCAAGGAGAGACTTTACGAATTTATATAGAGTCATGATTGACGTCCTTTCTAACAAAAATTTTACCGTTGCGAATCCAGACAAATTTATATGAAGTTTCTTTGGCTAATTTTCTCGTTGCTGCATGCAGCTGTTTATTGGCTGGGCTCCGATGTTCGGTTACAAACACAGGGGCACGATTGCCGGCGATATCCAGGTGATGGGAACTCAGTTTATCTTGAGGGTGCTTTTTATTATAGTTGGTAACCGCTGCCAAAATGGTATCACGCTGTCTTGGAGACTGCAATTTTGCTATGACAGAACGTGGTCGATCGTTGTCCTTGTTTAGCTTCGCGATTCGAGTGATCTGCAGAATATTTGTCATTCAAAGGACTTCCGATGGTTGTAGACAAATTCATTAGTGTATTTGCTAGGTTCTTGTTCTTGTTCTCGGGTATACCGTTGATTTCGATATTACTTTCTCGCAAATGTTGCTCAACCACACCCAGCCGTATTGTCAACTCGTTGACCTTCGATTTAAAACGCTCATTGTCTGTTTGCAGATTTGTAATGGTGGAATCCCTTTCCTCAAGTTGATTCTTAAATTCCTCGAACTTCTCGTTGAAGAACTGAAGTGAGCTGTGAAAGCCGTTCAAACGCTCATTGATACTAGAAAGCTGGTCTGCCACCAACTCCTTAATTGAACTTTTTATAGTCGTTCCCAATTCCTGTTTTATAATATTCTTTAATGACTCTTCCGTGACAAGCTGTTCTTGATCCGTTTTCCATTTTGACAGCATTTCCAATAGCTCAATTTTGAACGCGCGGAATTCTGGTTTGGGTCTAGGATCTGGGTCGTTTATGGGAGAGTCATCCAAGCGAATACGTTTGCTCCGCACAGTAACGTTGGATTCATCCGATTTTGAGTCTGTTTTTTCATTTGTTGCTGACGTTAAGTCTAGTTCGGAAAGTGATTGCCTACGAGATACGGGTGTTTTGGGTGAGGTTTTTTGCATTTTCATAAAAATACAAAAACAAAAAGCAAAAAGCCAAAACAAATATCTGCTCCTAAGAGATTTGAACCCGAACCACAAGGATCAAGTATATAAAGGCACCACGCCTCGCAGCTACGCCACGGACTCAATGAGTTATTAACTTTACTGTTTTTCGAGGTTTCATGCACTTTAAACACAGTTTTTAGAATTTAAACACGGAGCTAAACAGAAGTACGAGAGTGCGCGGTGGCGTCGCATTCGTCTTAGTCAACATAAAAATAGTCCTAAATAAACTAACTCGTATCTAAGCAATTTTGCTTTGTTTTTTCAAACTCAAACTCAAACACAATTTTGCTTTGTTTTTAAGTAGGTGTTTTCATCATGTTAGACCAAATAAGTTTTATATCTTTTGAGTGGTATGTCAAACGATTTTATACATATTTAATGTATGTTATGTCAAACGATGTCATATTTAATGTATGTTATGTTTATAAAATTTGTTATTTTAAAATTATATCAATCGTTCATTAAAATAACTAATCGCTACATTAAATAAAAATATAGGTTCCGTTGTTACATGTTGTTAATATTAGAGATTTTGTTGTTATATCATCTATTACTCCATGGTATAACCTTTTATACCAATCTTCCCTATTCTTTACTAGATTTACATTTTAATGCGTTTAAAGCGAAAGTAAAATAAAATCTTTGTTCTCAGGCATACTATTCTATCAACGGCTACTAAAACGATAAGAATTATTGGCCGCTGTGAATAACTCAAGACAACGTTTGTGTTCTTTCACCAGAATTAGCTTAACTACTGACAGGTCTTATGAGTGGGGCAACAAATGCGTTATGAACTTTTTGAAGCCAGTGAAAGAGCACGTACTTTGTCCTTATTTCTAGTATTGATATTATGAATATCACTGTTTTTAGTGTATAAGTGTATATTTTGCCAAATATATAAAATGTTAACGAAGATGCATTGCGATGCCACCGTGAGAATACCAATATCTTTAAAAAATCTCTCAGAGAAACTCTAGAGTTTCTCTGAGAGATTTTTTTGGTGCTAGCACCTAGTTGGTAAATTGTATGAACAGCTCGTTTTTGAAGAACAAAAAATCTTTTGAATGTCAGCAGCTTTGCCCCACAGTAGAATGCCGGAGGACAAAACGCTGTGAAAATAACTGAAATAGACTAACCGAGCGGTATCAACGTCAGTGTATTGTCTAACTTTCCTGACTAGGCTGAATATATGTAATCCCCACTGAAGTTTGGCATCTACTGTTATGCCCAGAAAAACGGCCGAGTATACAGTTGCAAGCACCTCATTATCTAAGACAATGTTGGGTCCCAGATTTTTTACATTCGATAAAACGAACTTTATACATTTAGTTTTCTTGGTATTGAAAACTAGATTATTCGTGGTAAACCAAGGCGCAACCTTTGAGAGTGCACTGTTTACGTCGTCAAAATCTTTTCTATTCCTGTCTATTTTAAAGATAAGAGAGATATCATCAGCAAACAGTACAATGTCACAGATACCCTTTAAATAGAATGGTAAATCATTAATGTACACAAAGAATAAGAATGGACCCAGTATTGAGCCTTGAGGTACACCTAACTGAACTGGTAGCCCGGAAGATTTCACACCATTAATATCTACACATTGGTGCCTATTATATAAATAAGAATTTTTTACCTTGAGAGCTTCATTTTGAGCACCGTAACGACTTAGTTTACGCAATAGCGTGGCATGGTGCACGCAATCAAATGCTTTGGAAAGATCACAGAAAACTCCAATAGCAATGTGTGAGTTTTTCCATGCGTTAAATATGTGTTTCAGCAGAGCAACAACCGCGTCTGTAGTTGAATGACCATTTGTAAAGCCATGTTGTTCATCATGAAGGCGGCAATTTAAATTTAAATGTCTTAGCAACTGCTTTATTATTAACTTTTCAAATATTTTACTAAATGCCGGGTAAGAAAAAAAAATAAGATAGATATAGGCTTAAAATTTCCAAGGTTATTTTTACTACCTGATTTATACGTAAGTTGTGCCTGAAAGCTTTTTATAGCGTTTAAGATTATATTGAGGACAAAAAAGCTTGAGATTGACCTGCTCCAATTTTTTACATACTGAATGTTATTTTTTATTGGGTTTTGCAAACTTACTCATACACATACTCTTTGACATTTGATAGTTATTATAAACACTTTGACATGAATATTTACTTTGAGAAGTATAGTATAATTATTGTTTTAATTATTGTGACTGGGAGGACTATGTGGGTCATGTGATATTTTTTTTTGGTTTTACTCTCTCTCCCTCTCATTCTCTCTCTCTGTTAGTTTTTAATGATAATCTGGCAGTTTGAGTACTTTATGCGGCCTACCAAGATGTCGTTTCTGTGGTATTGTTCGTCGAATCGTTATGCTTCTTATGTTCTAAGATGACCTGCATGATTACTGACAAATGCGTGCACTCACAGGACAGGTCCTCTCAATTTGTGTGGTTATTTCCTCAAAAGACCATATCAAACACCAATTTACATGGTCCACAAATGATCTCACCACGATTATTTTCGTATTTTTTTGTAAATATGTATAGACATTCACATTATGAATTTTGTTTAAACAATGACATGAATATTTACTTTGTAAAGTTTTATATTGCTTTAATTATTGTGAATGTGATGACTATGTGGGTGATGTTTTTTCTTTATTTAATCATGGTCTGGCAGTTTGAGTAATTTATGCGGCCTACCCAAATGTCTTTTCTTTGGTATTGTTCGTCAAATCTTTGAGTTCCTCAAGTTTTGAGTTGAGCTGCATGATTACTGATAAATGCGTACACTGATTGAACAGGTCCACTCAATCTGAGTGACAATTTCAGACGCCAATCCACATGGTCTTCACATGATTTTTTTTTCCTATATTTTAGACCTGCGATCAGTCGCCTAGACTATAATCAGGTGTGTTGCAAGAGGTTGGAGTTTGGAGAGGTAGAGCCACTGCTCCATCTCCCCTTAGTAAGGCAGCACATCGGCTCTCTTGAGTCTTGTAATCGGATTTGGCTGCAGGAGCATACTGGATAACGGGTTTGGGTGAGTTGTCAGGCGGTCCACAAGGACCGCCTGACAACTCACCAAACCACCACCAAAACCAAACCACCCTCAAAACCACCACCCAAACCATACTCAGCCAACTACAAAGTTGGCTGAGTATGGTTTCATTTCGTTCACATGATCTGACGAAGATTATGTCTGGACTTTAAAAGAGACTATGACCTCTGAGTTTGTTTCGGCCTTTCTTCTCAGAGTAGTCAGATAGGAAACGCCGATCCCATCTAGTTTAAAAAATATGATTGTCGTGTAAAATTGTTTGTATAAACCTACTTACAGAAATAAAATCATTTATCATTTATCATTTTATTCAAGAGCTCGAAAAGTAATTACGTACGGTTCAGAATTTCAGCTGTACGTAACGCTTTATCTGGTAACCTGATTGTGGTGATTAAGACACACTGCAGCAGTATGCCTTCAGTATGACATTTATCCTCGTATTTACTGAGTAAATATGATGATCATCAATAACACTGTCTTCATGATAACTGGAGCTATTGTATGTACTCTCATTAGAATGGTAAATAACAACTTTATGGGCCTTCAAAAAGCGTTTATCGTGTACAGTTCTGATTTAAGTGCCAATGAAATTTTTATTATGCCAATGTAAATAGTTATGACTTTCATAATGCTATCGATAATGATCGTAGTTTTATATAAAATTGTGCATGTAGGTAGGTAGATAACAAGTACATTACATAAGTGAAGATAATAGATCTTTACCCTCACAGATAAGCCGCAATCTTTTAAGAAAATATGAAAGTTACGAAAGATTCATATGTTTTATTTGGTATTTTTTTGTCAATTAAATGTTTGCTTTTAGGAAATAAATTATTACATTTTATTAAACAAACAAATTTTGATTAACAAAATTATAATATTAGCAGCAAATTTTAGCGTCATTTTCTGAGGCAGCAATTTCAGTGTATTTTCAAATTACTTGTTTTCCTGTATCGAAACTCATACCCCACATTTTCGATTCTGCACGTTCCAAATTGGACCAATACTCAACTATTATTATTATTGCGTACTGTCGAAAAACCGGAAAACTGAAAGGTGGACCCCTGTGGATTGAAGGTGCCATTATCAAACCGAAAAACTGCCTACAAAAGCAATCTCTACCTTTTCTTGCAAGGCTCTTACATTTTGGATTTAGGCTTTATTCCAATTCCGGTCAGCAGAGTAGCTGTAGGGATCTATTTCAGATTGTGTGGGAATGCTTCTGACAGTTTTCAATAAAAAAAAATACATTTCGGAAGTAATCTACCAAAAATCAAACCGGATGTAGCGGTGGTCGGAATACGTCTCCATCCCCTCCATGACGCGCCAGTCGACGACACGTGGCGACAGAGCGGGGCTGGCGAACGAAATGTCCACCACCGACTCACCCCGCATCCGCACACACGTGGCGACAGAAGGGGGGTTTAGGACGACCAGGCCCACCTCTAGAGCCCAGTCCTCCACCATCCTACACCGCACATCCGTCAACCGGGAACCCCAAGCCAAGTTCTTGGCATTGAAGTCCCCGAGGACGAGCACGGGGAGGGAATGGAACCCGAAGACGACGTCTCTCAACTCCACAAGGGAATTGTGGAACTCGGCGAGAGTTCGGCTCGGGGAGAAGTACACCCCTACCACTGCAATCTCCCCGAACCGTGCTGCTACGCTACCCCTTCCCCTCTGGACACCCTCGAGAGCCGGGGCACTGGCGGCGGCTGACGAAATTAGGGTCACTGAGCCGCTCAGGTCCTTCACCCAGTAATCCCTGGGCGGGACAAAGTACGGCTCAGCGACCACGGCGATGTTAATCGACCACTGCGCCATGCTCTGGAGCAACAGATCCTGAGCGGTAGCGCAGTGGTTGATGTTCGCTTGGGGGAGACGTAATGGGGCCATCAATGGCAGTTAGATAGCAGCCGCACATAGATAGCAGTGCGGCGTGGCATTGCACGAGCCGGCCTTGTGACCGGGCTGACCACAGCGGAAGCAGTGAGCGCTGCGGTCCACCTTCGAATGCATTACACACCCACTTGGTTCCCCATCTGGCAGTGCAAGCATTTCAGAGGTCTGGGTTCCAGCAGCTTCACCTGCGCGGAAACCCAGCCCACCAGGAGCCTTCAGCACTCCACAGTGATTTTCTGGGCCGTCGACACGGGGCAGCTCACCGTGACGGTTCGCATCCCCGTGTTGTCAGGATGGATAGTTCCTGCCCTCACCTGCTCGGCAGAGCACCCTCCAGTCCTGACGGTGGTGGCCACCACCTCGCCCTCCGTCACAGAGTCGTCCAGGCCCAACATGCATTTCGGCGCACTAGGTGGGCCTGCACACTCGGGCCTCGTCCGCACTTAGGGACACCCTTAGCCTTTCGGCCATAGCGTCTGCGGTCGACCCACTGGCCGCACCAGGGACCTCCAGCATCCGGACTCCGGTCGCATTGACCCTCATCCGGATGCCTTTGGCGATGCCTAGGTCTTCTAGGTTCACCGCCACCCTTGTTTGGCGAGCACGTCGCAGTAAGACACGCCCTTTTTCTCCACCTTCGGATGAAGTGTGATCACTACAGCTGCGGTCTTTGGGGCGCGTAGCCTAGCCACGGCGTTCCGCTTCTTAGCCCGCTGCCGCCTCTCCTTCCTTTTGGCCGCCCTTGCAGCCAGGCGGGTAGCCTTCCTCTTCTGCCCGACCACTTGCCATTCGGTGTCAGCCAGAGGATATTTGGGAGTTCGTCCTGGCACCCCGGCTGGGGCCGCCGCAACCTGCGCAGCCACACCGCCCTTCTTGGGCTTGGTTGGCACTCGTTTCGCCGAGATCCGTCCCGACTGCGGTGCCAATTTGGCCGTGGCAGAGGTGGTTGCGGCATACGTGGCCCCCCTCTGCTGCTGGCCCGAGGCCGACTCGCTGCTAGCGGGGGCCGCAAGACTATGGCCTCTAAGGCGGAAAACCGGCTGTCGGAGGCAGCTAGCTCCTGCCGTACCAGATTAAGCAGCCGGTTCTTCTCTGGCACGGGTCCACCCTGTCCAAGCCCCGCCCCCTTCTGAGGCACCACCCTGGGGCCAGCTCCTCGGAGCCCAGCCAGGTCCGCTCGGAGGATCGGAATGATCAAGTGGCAATGTCGGGATTTTGTATATATACGTACGCTAGTTACGCAGTAAACTCGGCTTGCACGATGCAGGATTTTGATTGACGTCAGAGTGATTTGTACATAGCATTTGTGGCGATGTAGATGCCGTTACATAGCTGAGGTGCTATTTAAAAAGTAAAAATACCACACAGTGTCAAATCAATGCAATATTGTCAACCTTGTCATTCAAAAACCCGTCATTGTTTACAAACTTAGTCATTTTTATTGCACTTTATGTAGTTACAAAGGTGCGAAAGATTGAAATAAAACTTCGTATTAACTTATTTCTACGTTAACATTTTTCACATTTATTCATAAACAACAAAAATTTATAGGTAAAACATTTTTTTTATTTTATGATTTATTTATTACATTATAAGTTTTGGAAAGTTTTCTAACGATCTATCATCGTGAAACTCATCGCCATAGAGCATACAAAAGAGTTTTAGTAAAACTTGGCAAGTTATGTAGTTGGGAGATTGTTCTAGCGGTAATAACTTCGAGAGTGGTTCGGACATTAACGTTCGTTTGTAATGTTGCGTTGTTCTCTTTGCAATATCAAGTTTTTATAATGTGTTGTAGAATACCTGTTAGTTACGTTAACGTTTGGTAAGTTTTGCGTTCGAAATTTAAAAATACAAGCTCTGAGTGGTTATAGATGGTGTAGAAGTTAGCACCTGCGTGGCTTAGCACTAACTTCTGGGTTGGTTGATATTTGGTTAATTTAGTATTATATTAGAATGGTTACGGTTTGGGTGTTGGTTCACGATCACTGACTTAATGATACGAAATTATATGGTTTAAAAGGGGTATATTGAATATTACAATCTATCCTAATATTAAATGGTAAACTTAAGCTAAATTAGCACTAAGATGATTGGATTTGGTTTGGTTTGAGTTACGCGATTGGTAGTCGGACACGAACTAACTGGTAATCGTTGCGATACATGCATTTATGGAAATGCATGCAGGAAAAAGTGCTTAGCTGTTCGGTCGCAAATATTATACCGAACAGATTGTATAAACGTATCTGTCTCCATCTCAAAAAATTGTTTCTGAGCTTCAGGGGTTTACAATTTCAATGAAAAACATGATAAACCGAGGTCAATAATTATGTAGACCCAAAACAACTATCTGTAGAATAAAAAAAATATCATTTGTTCGGTGTGGTAATCGAACAATCAACATGATAACACCACAATTCCAAGAAAAAATCTTGTAAATTACAAATTGGCTTTGAATAAAAGTGATTAAATATTGAATACTAACTTTTGCCAGCGGCTTCGCCCACGTGAGTGCCGAAAATCTCACGGGAACCTACTATTGGGTTAAAAAAATATCCTATGTGTTAACGCAGATTACAAACAATCTGTTTGCCAAAGGACATGGCCAAAAAAATTATGGGCTTGTACCCCATAATGTACAGATATAAAATCTATGTCATTTAATAGTACTGATCGTCTACAAACAAAATTATAAAGGTGCATATTGCTCAGCAGTAGGGGTTAAATTTGAAAGTTTAATAAACTTGATTATTACACTTCACTGCTAAGGTATCTGATGTAGATTAATGTGTGCCAAGTGTTAATCTGTGCCAGGCGTTTAATATTAATAGTATTTTAGGTGATGCCATGATGATACAACTAAGATGAGAGGGCTCAATTCGAAAATGTGTATTCCAAGCCATAACAAACAATGTTGTGATCAATTTGTCTTTTCTTAGAATTGGTTGCAAGGCATCTTCTTATATTATCATAGAAGGCACCACAAACACAGCTATGAGGTGATAACTGTGATGGTAAAATAAGAACCTATTAGCACACGAGTAACCAAAGGGAACAGAGGCAAAGCTTCTTAATAACGTGCAAAATTGCTACCAATTTTGGTAGGGTTGTCACAATAGGTGAAGACAGATTAAACAAAACATTTACTAAATAGTTTTATTTTTCAGTATGATATAAATACTTTATAAATTACTCTAATATATTATTTTAATATTTTTTTTATAAATACATTTATTTTAATGATATGGTAAATTCTGAATCTAACATAAAATGTTTTGTCCCCCGTCCCAGTTGTCATTCGTAGATCTTTGACAGTCGTTACAAGACGCCAGAGTCTGACCATCAGTCTATCCAAGAGTATCGTGTTGCCTAATAACTGGGTTGTGGTGGTCTGAAAGAGAGTCGCTCCATGTAAAACACGGGTATTCAGCCGCATCCAGTTAGACTGGAAGCCGACCCCAAGCTAGTTGGGAAAAGACTAGAGAGATGATGATACCTATTTTTAAATATTTATTTAATTTAAAGACAAACCGACTAGTGGCGAGACATAAGAACGATGTAGGCATTAATGATAAATTTTCAATAAAAATGCTTACGCGTATTCAAACTTCAAGGTTGCCTAGAAGAGTTCGCAGACAGCGATGAGGCCGCCCATTGTATGTTTTTAGTGTTATTTTTTTTCTGGTGTACAATAAAGCATATATAAATAAATATAAATAAATAAATAAACTTCATGATAATGCTACAATAGCTGTTGAGGAGTTCCCTCGTAAAGAGGAAGTGCTGGCTGTAGCAGCAGTTCATGATAAAAATCGTGTTAAACTATCAAAATTAAACTAACATACAAAATTTCGTGACCGTGCTACTACTCGTTGAAGAGTTCCTTAGTGAGGAAAAAATCATGGCTGCAGCATCAGGTTATATTTGTCATATTATTTCATTGTCACTGAAGTTAAGGTATACAAAATTTCAGCTCAATCAGACATCGGGAAGTGGTTCAAATCTTACATGCAATATCAATACAATACAAATACAACATACCTACTACACACAAACCCACCTACATACCTACAAATGTTTAGTAAAAACTTGTAATAACAATAAATAGATAAAAACATACCGTGTGGTACCCTCTTCTTATTAAAAAAAGGAACATAAATTAAAATAAATTTGCTTACTTGAAAAATAATAATCAAATATTAACATACCTATTGTACTCCTTGGGATTGTTAAAGTATTTTTCTAGTATTATTCGTACACACAGTACAATATACCACCATTATTAATAATAAAATACCACGTTTTTACATTAACCGGTGTAGGCCGGAAGATGATTTTTGACGTTTTTTTTTTTTTTTGGGTGGGAAATCATCAAATAACTTCTCCCGCTCTGGGTGGAGCGGGAGGGCGTGTCAGACTTTTACTAACTAAAACCCACCCGTGTTCCCTCACTTGCCTGTGTGCCAGGGGCGGCGGTATCTCTTTCGAACAACCCGCACCCCTGGCAGGCATCGGCCCTTGCGGGCCCCATCTGTTGCTGCTGTCATCTCTTTGAGGCACGCGTGGAACACAACGCGCCGTCGACTCGGGCTTGGTCCTTACCGGACAGCGAGCTACCCATTACTCGCCGTCCGCAAGCCCGTGCCTACGGTGGCCGGGAATCAGCCTGGGATTCCCGACGCCCAGGGCGTCTCCTGCGAAGGCCACGGCTGTGAGGGCGCATGTACTGCATCTCCCTCACGTGCGCCGCCTCCCTCTTTGCGAGCATAACTGCTTCGCTGAAGGAGGCGACTGCCAGCCATGCCCTCTCGCTCCGTACCATGGCCTGGACCAGGGTCAGACGCGAGAGATCGCCTCCGCCGATCACCTCCACGAGGACATGGCGGTGCTCCGCCCAAGCTGGGCAGACCTCCACCGTATGCTCCACCGTGTCCCCTGGGCGATCTTCGCAATGGAAACACCCGGGCGTTTCCTTCCGCCCTATCCAAAACAGGAACCTCCCGAAACAGCCATGTCCGGTGAGGACCTGTGTCAGGCGGAAGGTGAGGACGCCATGCCGCCTCTCAAGCCACTCCTCAAAGAGGGGACTTACCGCCGCAATCGCGGCGTGCCCAGCACTGGGTTGCGACAATCGCACTTTCCACGTCGCCATGAGATCCTGCCGGAGCTCTGTCCGCCGTGCCGCGATTTCCCGCGGCAGCGGAGTTACGCCCCGGCGTTTGGCCTCCTCGCGCCACTCCCAAGTGAGCGCGAGGACGTTTGCCTCCAGATCCCATGGCGGTAATCCGGCAAGGAGGCCCGCCGCCTCACCGGAGATCGTGCGGTATCCCCGGATCATCCGATGGCCATGACCCTATGGGCCGCCTTCAACCGGCGTGCTGGTTGGCGCCTCAATGTAGGTGCCCACACCGGCGCCCCGTATAGGGCCATGGCCCGCACGACCCCCGCGTAGAGCCTCCGGCAGGAGGCGTTTGGCCCCCCTAGATTGGGCAGGAGCCGCTTCAAGGCAGCCCCGGCCCGCTCCAGTCTGGGAGCCAAACGTCGGAAGTGCTCCGCCAAGTTCCCCCGGCTGTCGAGGACGAGTCCTAGGTACTTCATCGTCGACTCGACGCCGATGTGAACCCCTCCCACCGTTATCTGGGAACCCGTCAGTGGCGCATTCCGAGGACCATGAAACCACATGGCCTCGGACTTGTGCAAGGCCACCTCGAGTCCCAGTTGCCGGATCCTATCTACGATTGTCGCAACTTTTTGTGTCCCTAAGTCGGCCGCCGCCTGGTACGACCTCCCTTGCGCCAGGACCAGCGTGTCGTCAGCGTAGCAAACTACGCTGACGCCGCTAGGGAGGTTGGCGCGCAGCACCCAGTCGTATCCGATGTCCCACAGATGCGGCCCCAGGACCGATCCCTGTGGGACACCGCACGACATCTCTCGCCGGTTCCATTCTCCTTGGTGACCGGGGTATGACTTTTGACGTTAAGTAGCCATCAAGTCCCGCGCCGATATTTGCCAGCTGACCTTGCTCACAGAAAAAGGACCACTCAAATTTTTAAAATATTCAAACTTGCAACTAATAAAACAAACAACGTGCGTCGCACTAACCCTGAGATAACCAACTGGCTGTGCCAGTGTAAACTGGCTTTTTTAAGTCTCGCCGAGTACGCGACAAGCGGCCAGTGGTCACGCACACATGTTCCGCGTGCTTGTAGTAGTGCAACCGATTTGCGCGGTTGTATGAAGCTTTGTCTCTGTTCCGTTTGGTTACTCATGTGGTTAGGCTAGGATTAGACCACGACGCCGCGTGAGAATATGGGGAAAATAATACCTGTCATAAATATTTTAGTAGGAGGTATAGAATGAACGTAGAACTTACTTCAACAGTTAATCACTCCGATAAAAGATCAGTCACATCAGTGGGTAATGCTAATGATAATGTTACATGCTGCCTGATGCGTTCTCTAATTGTGATACTCGCTTGTAAAAGGTCCATTTTACGTAAGTATGTATTCGTTATTATACTGTATACAATAATTATTAGCGGAGCACGCACGTGGCTACGATAAAATGGGTAAACATATAAGAGAAAACATAAGCACAATTCGAACGAATATCGAATGATCGAAAGCAAACCGGCGCAGACGTTGATATTTGTGTTGTATTGTGACAATTGATATTTGTCGGCGGTGCTGCCAGTAGTAAATGGAAACAAATCTTAACCGTAACTGCACTATCATAGATAAAATAAATAATTACTGGTTTAATTTATGCGATTGTAAGAAAGCATACAAAAGATATGTTTTACATATTTCGGTTAAGAATAATTTACGAATATATTTTAGACCTGCTATTCTTTTTTCTTTTTTTTTTGGGTGGGAAATCATCAAATAACATCTAACTCCCCCTCTGGGTGGAGCAGGAGGGCATGTCAGACTTTAACTGACTAAAACTCACCCTTGTTCCCTCAGTTGCCTGTGTGCCAGGGGCCGCAGTATCTCTTTCGAACACCCCGCACCCCTGGCAGGCATCGGCCCTTGCAAGCCCCGCCTACGGTGGCCGGTTATTAGCCTGGGATTCCCGACGCCCAGGGCGTCTCCCGCTGCGACTAAGGCCGTGAGGGCGCATATACTGCCTCTCCTTCACGTGCGCCGCCTCCCTCTTCGCGAGCATTAGGAGGAGGTGATGGCTACCCATGCACTCTCGCTCCTTACCATGGCTTGGACCAGGGCCGGACGCGAGAGATTGCCGCCGCCGATCGCCTCTATGAGGACACGGTTGAGCACTGCCCAAGACGGGCAGACCTCCACCGTATGCTCCACCGTGTCCTCAGGGCGGTCTTCGCAGTGGAAACACCCGGGCATTTGCTCCCGCCTTATGCGAAACAGGAACCTCTCGAAACAGCCATGTTTGGAGAGGACCTGCGTCAGGCGGAAGGTGAGGACGCCATGCTGCCTCGCAAGCCACTCCTCAAAGAGGAGATTTACCGCCGCAATCGTGGCTTGCCCAGCACTGGGTTTGTTCTGTGCGTTCTGGACGTTTCATATCAGAGTTTACCAAACAGCTTAAACAGAGAGGAAATAACGGCAATCAAAGATAATCTTAACAAAGTAAACATTGAATTGCAAATAGCAAGCAATGAGGTAGAAAGTTTAAACATTGAAAACAGCAACTTGACCAAACAATTGTCAACATTCCAGCATAAAATAAATATGTACAAAACGGTAGGCGCTTCTGAATTAAATAGCAGTAGCAACAATTTGATTACATCGAAAACCGGCTTAGCAAGAACATCTTTTAAGGATCATCTTCTAGAAACAAACGCAGCCAGAAATAGCTCCAAACATGACGATAGCAACAATTTAAGAAACTTTTTCGAGCAGTCCTTGCCAGCAGAATACAATTTACAGAATACAATAATAAAGCACCAGCCACCTTATCGACATATTGTAGATAAAGGATACATGGAAATGGGTACAATAGTGGACGTTAGGATAGCTGGAACCCTATAAATAAAATAAAATAAAATAACCCACTATAAATAAAATAAAGGATTCTAATCATAGTAACGAAGTGTCTAATTTTAATAGTAACATTACATCATTGTACGCAAAAACGAATAACATAACAAGAAAACAACGAGTTTTGATCAAACCGGTTTTGATATAAGAAGTTTGCTTCAAGAACTACTGGAAAAGTCTTTCAATGTTACATCAATTGTAAAGCCAGGGGCCCCTATAGCAGAAGTTATAAGCACATGTGTTGCCGAGGGTAAAGATTTTACCACGTCTGGCTACATAATATTATAGTAGGGGGTTCTAACGACTCAAACCCTTTAAACTATCAGTCAATTCTGTATTGTACTCTGGGACAAGTTAAACACAACAACGTCTTAGTCGGAAAAGTATATAAAAACAAATGTCTTTGTGTTAATATGCTTAATAACTCGTTGAAACTAGTATGCAATAATTTTATGAATTCAACCTTTTTGCCACTGGACCTGGATCTTTTTAATACAAAAATGTTCCCAAAATACATAAATACAATGCAAGCAAGTAGACTAATCATTATAGAAATACTTCGTTTAAAGTATAAAAATTACTATATAAAGTATAACATTCAAATGAAAAGAGATGACCTTTAAAAGACCAGTGGCAATATACAAAAGTGTTACAATGATATTTATATACAGACAGATAATGAAAATTTATCAAAGCGTGAAACAATTACATATAGCATTGGCATTCAGACTGATAGCATAGAAAATAATGATTTTTTTCGTACCTAAATTATGTAGCAACTCTCTTTGCACGACGACTAAATCTGAAACTCCTGAGAATGATATCTTCCTTAATCTATTAACTATTTGCATCTATTTGCAGAATTTATGTGGAATACGTAATAAAAAAATCAATCAGAGCTACAAGAACTTAAAGCAATTTATATGTATGTATTACGGAACATTTCTTGACCACGGATTCGGCTTTTCTATTTAACATTAACAATTATAAGATCTTTTACTGCACGAAAAAATAAAAAAGAGGTGGTAGCCTTAATAATGACAAGTAAAGAGATCGTTTGTGAAGAGGTGCGTTTCAAAAATTATACAAAATTGAAAGCTTTGAAATATGTGGTGTTAAAGATGCAAACACCAACATCTACATCTTCTGCTGTTACAGAAATCCGGTTGATCAGAACTTTGAAACATTTTTATCTAACTTAGAACAATTACTGGAACACTTCTTAAGTAAAAAATGTATTACCTGCGGTGATTTCAACATTGACTTACTTAAAAACGACAAAAAATCTTTAAACTTTTTGACATTACTGACATCTTACAATTTTAGACCAATTATTAACGAGGTGTCGTACAGACGAAATAACGCGCAATCATATTTGGACAACTGTTTGACGAGTCTACCGGATGATTCAACGAATGAACTGTATGTTGATCATAAATGCTTAGCGGACGGCCACGCAGCGTTATTCTATGGCTTAAAAACGGAAAAAAGTTAGTCAACCGGAGACTAAGAGTTTTTAAATATAGAGACAAGCCAGTTTAGTGACAGAAATTAAAGTAGTTTTAGACAGCGTATAAAGGATATCAATTTTAAGGAAGAAGGTATAAATGGCTTTCTCAAGAAATTTGGACAAATTTTCCGCGGCAGCTTAAAAAAAGAAAAAAAAAATGAATTCAAAAAAGAATCGTAAATCATCTTGGATTCCAAAAGGAATAAAGGTATCGAGTAAAATGAAGAGATTCATTCTTCAAAACATGAATAAAGTAACTTGCTGTGATAAAATAAGGACATATACAAAAACATATATTACAATATTTAGAATAGTCTTAAAAAAAGCCAGACGCATATCGGTGAGGAAAGAACTTGAAAAAGCAAATGAGTCTTCAAAAGCTATATGGCAGGTTATAAATAGACATCGGAACACAAAACCAAAACGTGACAGTAATAAGAACATACTTCATAAAGTAAATAACAAAATCATATCAAATCCCCAGGAGATAGTTAACATTTTGTCGAATATATTTGACAAAGACAAGATAGTTGATGAGGGTACTTTGAACAAACCATACAAAGTTTTCAAGATAGCGCTAATAGAGTAGTAATGTCCTGCGAACAAGTAACTGCTTATGAAATTTAAAAAAATGGTCAATGCAATGGCTAACAAGAAATCTTCTGGTCATGATGAAATACCGATACGGATAATTAAAGATCATATTGACTTATTGGCAGAACCTCTTGCACATCTCATAAATAAGTGCATAAATATGAATACGTTCCCGGAACAACTAAAGATAGCAAGATCCTTACCAATTTATAAAAAGGGTGTAAATCAGATCCCACTATTGGCCGAGTTCTCTTTTACCGATAATTTAGAAGTTGTTTGAGAAAATGCTTATAACAAGGCTTCTAAGACATTTAAATCGCAACAACATTCTTAATTACAGACAATTCGGTTATCAGAAAAGTGTGCGAACAAATGACGCAATTAATACGTTAGTAGAGGAAGTAATTAGCGGAGTTTATGAAAAATTTTAAGTCGTAGGATTATTTCTTGACATAAGCTCTGCTTTTGACACAGTTGATCATAAGCTACTATTAGCGAAAATGGAACATTATGGAGTAAGGGGACCGGTTTTAAATCAATTTAAATCTTACTTAGAAAATCGAAATCAATATGTAGAAATCAAGAAGGAAAATTCTGAAAAATTGTACAAATCGGGACTAAAACTAATTAGACAAGGAGTTCCACAAGGTTCAATATTAGGGCCAATCTTCTTCATCTTGTTTATTAATGATCTAATTAACTATATGCTAAAACAAATTGATACAGAACTTGTTCTTTTTGCTGATGATACGAATGCTATTATTATAGCGGTGGAAGATATAAAAACTCTAAGAAGTAATATAGATAAGGCTCTGGCTCTCTTTTATTATTGGTTTACCATAAACAATCTCAATCTAAATACAAATAAAACGAATGCCATGTTATTTAGAACAACGTCGAGAAACAAGGATATAATTGACATAAATTTTAATGATAATAAAATAATATATGTAGACAGCGTGAAATTTTAGGTATTTATATTGACGAAAGCCTAAACTGGAAAAAGGAACTGACAGCCATATGAAGTTCAATTAGTTCATCTTGCTATGCCATTCGAAGCCTTCGAGATGAGATTTCCATTAAACAGATAATAAATAAAGTATATTACTCGCTTGTGGAGTCAAAGCTTAGATACAGTATTGCTCTATGGGGAGGTAGTCATGCCTACAATGCGAATACTGCTTTTATCATACAAAAAAGAGCCATAAGAACCAAGGTGTGAATTCCCCAATGGGTATCGTGTAAAGAGTACTTTAAAGAACTACAGATTTTAACAGTCCCTTGCTTATGCATTTTAGTTCTACTTACAGACCTCATTAAAAATCTATATAATTTCGAAACACTTGAGGAATGAAATAAGCGGGAAGCCACAAGACGGAAGGATTTACAAAATAAGATTCAAGTACATTCGAAAGTAGTTAGTCAAGCTGCAAGCTATCAGTCAATTCAATTGTTTAATAAACTGCCTTTAGAATTAAAGTCCATTTATAATTTAAATCTGTTCAAGAACCGGCTTAGGTAATTTCTGATAGAAAAATGCTACTATACGCTTGATGAGTTTCTAAGTGATGCATAACTAGACATTCATAATTATTAATCCTTTTTTTATTGATGTTTGACATGGTACTTGTAATTGATATTTATTTTTATTCTATTATTCTTTCTCTTGACATTTGCATCGGATTGTACCTTAAATTGAATTGGTTTTTTTTACTATACTTCAGTGGTCTTGCAAATTATTTAGAATATTGTTGAACTACGAAGATTCTTTAAAACCAGGTACTTAATCATTATATAAATTAATTTGTTTTTATTTTATCTTTAAGTTATATGTCTTCATGTAGTTTTAGTTTTTACTGTAAAACATTTCGACCTGAAAACTTATAATTATTATTATTTCTCCACTTTTGCTAGGCATAAAAAGTTATTCAAAATTCTATATTTTTTAATTTTAATAAACTGTAATACATTTACGTTTGTAATCCGTGGGCACGTTTTGTCCATCTCCTTTCATCCAAATCCGTTAAGCCAATTTTGCGTGATTGAGTAACAAACATCCAAACATATAAACATACAAACTTTCTCATTTATAATATTAGTAGGATTATTATTCTGTTTAACGTATCCACTTGCATGATAATTATGAAAGAGTTTCTGGAAATTTTTAATTTTTCCGTGAAAACGATACAGTGCTTTGAATTTTTTTTTTTCAAATTTACGTAGTTCTTTTAGTTATGGGGATTAAATCGCTCAAATCTCAAAAATATCGTATGTTTCATTAAGGCTGTAGATGAATCCTTGCTTGAAAAAAGTCGTAAGAAAAAGGTTCTTATCACTACATCACTACATAGCATAAAACAAAGGCGCTTTCTCTGTCCCTATATCCCTATGTATGCTTAAATCTTTAAAACTACGCAACGGATTTTGATGCGGGTTTACTAGATAGAGTGATTCAAGAGGAAGGTTTATATGTATAATACACCGACCTCCACGCGGGCGAAGCCGCTGGCAAAAGCTAGTTCAACCTAATTTGTAAATTTTCTCTGTAACGGTAGAATAGTCCGGCCTGAATTTTGTACCAAAAACACGTTATGACTTATTTAATCATTCATAATGTTTTTTTTTCTTAATTATTTGAAGACTTTTTTTATTTATAAACGCTGGTAGGATATTATAGTAGGATGTAGTAGGATTATGTTTATTTCATTGTGTTTACTATGGTAGCAATGAAAATAATACGCTCCCATGATTGGAGTAAACAGGAAAAGGTTTTGTATCTCTGAGTTGGTATCTACTTTCTATTGTAAAGTGACGGAATTAATGTTAACTCAGTAGCCGAAATTAGCTATGTATTTACATGTTCTTTATACTTGTTTACATGGATATTCTCTTTTAGAAACATTTGTAGGTACTTGTGCCTATTCTATATAACTTCCTATTGCTTTTACACTGGGGTTTCAGTGTCTCTTAATAACAATTAATATACTTGTTTACAGTTACAATTATTCCACGCGCGCCTCAAAGAGATGTCAGCACCTGCTGGTGTGGTCCGCAAGGACCGATGCCTGCCAGGGGTGCGGCTTGTTCGAAAGGGATACCGTGGCTCCTGGTACACAGGCAACTGAAGGAACACGGGTGGGTTTTAGTCAGTAAAAGTCTGACACGCCCTCCCGCTCCGCCCAGAGCGGGAGAAGTTATTTGATGATTTCCCACCCAAAAAAAAAAAAACCTAGTTGTTATTTCTGGGTAAGGACATAAATGTGTTTTAATGTATTTTAAAGTGGTAAAATGAAGTGCGGATCATTGGTTGTTCGACAGTAGAAGAGAACAGTTGTGAAATTAAAAGAATAAACAAGTCATAAGTATCGTTTTTCTTCATAATAAAGAGTAAAGATTTTTTTTTTTGATGTTTGTATGTTTGTTTGTTACGCTTTCACGCTAAAATGGCTGAACGGAGTTAAATGAAACTTAGCACATAGATAGACGATGACCTAAATAAGGCCATAGGATAATTTTTGTTGCGATATTTTTACGTGATCGACACTTATGCTGGTGAAACCGCAGGCTGCATTTAGTTATTATTACATTTACAGTTTTTAATATATCAGCAAATAAAGTGCTAAAATTAAGTGTCATGCTTTTCGATAATGGTTATTTGAACATTATTAAAAAAATAAATAGGTTCTAAATTAAATTCCACGAACGAATATTTCATAACTCAATTACAGTATTTTATTGAAACGGCTGAAGCCCTTTATGTATTAAGTTTCAAGGTTAGGTTAGGGAAAAAGTCGATAAACGGGTTACTTAAATCATTACATAAATTCAGGAGCATATAATATGACATTTACACCCGAGTTTCTTACTTTTTACGTTTAAACGAGACCATTTCAAACGGGCGGATGGACAATTCGTACTGTTTGTCTCATCTCGTCGCCTATCGGTTAAAAAATTTGACATCAAACATGTTTAGGTACTCTTTTTTTGTTTGGACTACTTCAGTCGGTCAAATATGTAAGAAAAAAAATGATCACACTATCGCCGGTCAAATAACACGCCAGAAAGAGTCCCGTGGAAATTGGATATATTCAGATCTATCGATCTTTCGATCTCAATTTATAAATAAGACAATGCCTGCTCAAGTTAAGTTTAAGTTTGTAACAAAATATAACATCACGCCTCAATTCCCCGAAGGTTAGGGCAGAAGTGAACCAGTACACCTGCATTTCACCAGTTATGTTTAAGTCTCATATAATAGGCGCGAGCTTATTGCCACCAACTGGGCACAAATCCAGACTCCGGGCTACTACTGGGAAATTTCAAAGAGAAAAACCCAATGACAGTTTGCCCGACCATTAGAATCGAACTCAGGACCTTATGCTTAGCATTAGCGCTTGTGACAAATAGACCAACGAGGCAGTCAAAATATGTGTGTGTGTGTTTAAAAGCTTTCTGTATTTCTACAATGAGTTTCAATAGAATTCACCTGACCATTTTGTCAGCTTATGGCAATGCAATACACTTCTGACTTTTCCATCATCGTTATCGTTGATAGAACGTAACACATAATAAACATTGCATGATTGACTGATAAATGTGTGCACTAGAACCTCAAAAGACCATTTCAGACAACAAACTACCGAGTCTTCACATGATCTGACCAAGATTATGTCTGGACTCTAAATGAGACTGCGACCTCTGAGTTGGTTTCGGCCTTTATTCCCACAGTAGTCAGATAGGAAACGCCGACCTCAACTAGTTTTTAAAATACGATTAACGTGTAAAAGTGTTTGTACAAGCCTACTTACAGAAAAAAAATCATTTATCATGTTGTCTAGGCCCTCTACTCTCCTCTAGAGTTACATCCAAAACGTAGAAGTAGGACCCTTCTTTAACGACCTATGTATCTCTATGTTTACTCAGTTTGATTGACATGTCCAGAGATGATTGTGCTTCTAATGGTATCTTTATTTTCAGTGATAGGACCCAGCAGTGGGTTTCAGTCAAAATTAGTCGTTTTATAAATATTATTTCCATAAAATAAATATCACTGACACATGCTTACACATTTATGTTGTTCAAATTAGTGTCACAGCCGTAATCATCAAATAACTTCTCCCGCTCTAGGTGGAGCAGGACGGCGCGACTTTTACTGACTAAAACTCACCCGTGTTCCCTCAGTTGCCTGTGTGCCAGGGGCCGCAGTATCTCTTTCGAACAACCCGCACCCCTGGCAGGCATCGGCCCTTGCGGGCCCCATCAGTTGGTGCTGACAACTCTTTGAGGCTCGCGTGGAACACAACGCGCCGTCGACCCGGGCTTGGTCCTTACCGGACAGCGAGCTACCCGTTATGCGCCGTCCGCAAGCCCGCGCCTACGGTGGCGGGAATCAGCCCGGGATTCCCGACGCCTAGGGCGTCTCCTGCGAAGGCTGCGGCCGTGAGGGCGCATGTACTGCCTCTCCCTCACGTGCGCCGCCTCCCTCTTTGCGAGGAAAAAAATCTCGATAGGGTTGTGTCGATTTATTGCGGAGTTCCTGTAGCCACCTTCCAGCTCCATGTTATCATAATATTGCATTGTTACGCGATATACATATGCATTCAAAATTTCAGCTCAATCGGTTAAAGATAACTGCTTCAAAATTGAGTGGCAAGAGTCCACCCGGAGAAACATACATGCATTGCCAGTAAAAAAAAAACCTTTTAAAAACAATTTTTCCAAATAAATTTTCTTTCTTTTAAGATCATAGTCAATTTGGTAACCAATTCATTTCCCTGACGGTATCGTCAGGGAAATGATCGACTTATTTATTTCTGGTAAGTGGTAAGTTTGTTAAAGTTTTAACGTCAAATATAGTCCAATATCTATCCCGACCATGAGACAGAACACTACACGTGTCTAGATTTAAAAATTGCCAGCGAATAAATAATAGGTATCGGACTGGAATCCGACCTTTTCAGAACTGTTTAATCAAAACCGACCTGAATAAACTTACTATTTTACGTCTCTTCTTTTTTAGGCGACAGGATTTATTTTAATTTATTTTATTAAAAAAAAAGAGATATTCGGAAGAAAAAATACTACTCCACGCCACGACCACGTCAAACATGTATTTTTTTGTTGTGTTTTATGATCTAAATATATTTGTAACAGAATTATTTAAAAGTTTCACAAAAAGGCCGACGGTTTCTCTTTCATAAAAACATCTCTTCTGATTTTCCAAAAAATTCAAGGTTGACGTTTGAGCTTTTTAGGATAAAAAGTGGTTGCCATCGCGTTTTATGGAAAGCTGACAAAGTTAAAATCTATCATGTGCATTAAATATTTGTTTTATTGAATTGATTGATTCATTGACTCCGGCCTGGACTGTAAATGTAGTGTTATTCTACAAACAATGAAACACTTAATATCGTGTCCAGCGTTTTCTGGTGTCTGCAAGTTAGAAGAACTATTGGATGCTAACGAAGGTGACGAATTCTGGACCCACTCTAATTAGATTGTCATCAACACTTTAAGAAGAAAATATTAATTGAATTTGGCAATCATAACCTGAATCTCCCGGCTCTAACCCAGAATAAACCAACGCTGCTTGGCAGCAGAAATACGTTTGATAACAGGACTTGCAAAACTTGGATGAGGCTGGCACTGGATCGTGGAGATTAGCACAAGAAAACAGAGGCCTATGCCCAGCAGTGGGTGAAATCGGTCTGTGGGCGATGATGTTGACAGGACTTGTCAGCATAGATCTTGCTAAAGTTCAATTTGGTAGAAAGACACCATTTTAAGCCTCTGGAACCACTCTTTATTTTTGTGTGACTGTGTAAAAAATATTTCTATAAGAATTTGGGGGAGGCTATTGCGGTTGCGGTGGGATGGGCTGACTAAAAACATATTAAAAAATTTCTTTCTTTTGTTCAGTCAGATATCATAATCAAGCGTTTTTTAATTATAGGTAGGTACTAAGGGTGTGTGTAGTTGCTTAAAACTGTTGATTTTCCATTAGCAATGCTTCGTATCAACTTTATCCAGTAATGAGCACGTAATGAGTTTTCTAATCAAACATTACAGCGACACTAATGTAGGTTCTTTCCGTTTCCTATATAGATAACCTGTACCTATATCATAGTCATCGTTACGGAGGGCCTTCCTTTCATTTGCAGTTCCGAAGAGCCTCAGCAGTGGACGTCTTTCAGATAGTAAAGAAGCTTATTTTTTCAACCTGTGTTGTCCTGATGCTGGGCACAGGTCCCCTAAAAGCTTCCTACTGTTCCCTGTGCTGATGGTGAAGCAAAAATATTTCGTTCTTACCGTATTTATGACATGCAGTGGCGTCCAACACACGAAGAACTCCATAATGATGACAAACAGCATTCGTATTACCTGAAAAAATACTTAAATTAAATATTTACTGGCAAAAAGTGGACATACTAGACATCTCCTCCTACCCCTTCAAGTCATACATGCGTAATACTTTGTAATATTATATTACGACTTCAATAACATACAAAGTGACAGGGACATCTACGCGCAACCTGTTACCGTAGATTCAGTACATGATCTGACCCTTAAAAAACATTAGCTGTTACTTACATTTTGACCGCGTAGGTATTGCACCTTTCTATGAAACAGCAGATTCTTTTTTGATACCCGATAAGAAATTTAGAATTATGTGCTTTATGGTCCTGCCACCCTGTACTTGCGTGAAAAAGTGCGACTGGTACTGGTTTACAAGAATATATCAGTTTTGTGTTTTTTTTGCAACTAACGTAACTTACGTAAGCACTTACTGGAAGGTTTAAGTATATAATACATTAGGATAATATTATTATTTCCTTTATCACATTACATACACATATAAATTACATTTTTAAATATTAGAATATAAAATATATAAAAACATTTAAAAATATAAAAAATAGTAACCCACCGGTATCGCGAACAGGATCCAAGCTACCGGTGGTCAGGGCTCCAGAGAGAGGAACCTCCTAACAATGCGAGCTGTGTCAAAATGGATGTAAGAACTTTATAGACCGTCGGTAAACACGTGATCGGCCTATAATTTTTGGGTTCCGCCGTACTACCTGATTTATGGAGCAGGTGGGTTATTCCTGTCGTTAGGAACTGGGGTAGCGAACCAGACTTCAAAGCATTCTGGTACTGAGCCGCCAAGCGAGCATGTGACCTTTGGAACCATTTGATGCAGAAGTTGTGCAGCCCGTCTGGCCCTGGGGATTTCCAGTTGGGCAACGGACGGAATGCACGAGCTTACATCTTGGGGGCAGATTGTAATAGCCCCCATTTCTGGTATTGGATCGCAGACTCGCTCGACTTCCCGAGCCCTCGAACAACACACACCCCTAGCTGGCAGGCATCGGCCCTTGCGGACCCCACCAGTTGGTGCTGATATCTCTTTGAGGCGCGCGTGGAACACAACGCACCGTTGACCCGGGACTGCATTCATGGTTAAAGTTTACGCATCGATCACCTTCGGTGTGGCTGACAGGCGCCGACCAGATACTACGCCAAAAAGAACACATGGCATCATCATCCGGTAGGCGCGTGTCAGCCGCACCTTGGTTTGGTCGCTCCCAAGCCCTATTTAACCACCTTTCATCGCTCTAGAAGGTGCGGTTCTGAGTGTATCGGTCCACTCGCCGCTTATACCTACGAATACAGTTCGCCCATGCATACACTTTCTGCTTCAGGAAGTCTATGCGCTCTGTGACACGGGACATATAATCCTGAGGGCTGGTATCAGTCCCTGAGAATGCCCGCCTCACACAGCGCATCACTCTAGGGCGAGTGTTGCCCTCCCTGAAGCAGATTAGCTTGCCGATGAGGGCGGCGCACGTGAGGGAGAGGCAGTACATGCACCCTCACGGCCGCAGCCTTCGCAGGAGACGCCCTGGGCGTCGGGAATCCCGGGCTGATTCCCGCCACCGTAGGCGCGGGCTTGCGGACGGCGCATAACGGGTAGCTCGCTGTCCGGTAAGGACCAAGCCCGGGTCGACGGCGCGTTGTGTTCCACGCGAGCCTCAAAGAGTTGTCAGCACCAACTGATGGGGCCCGCAAGGGCCGATGCCTGCCAGGGGTGCGGGTTGTTCGAAAGAGATACCACGGCCCCTGGCATACAGGCAACTGAGGGAACACGGGTGGGTTTTAGTCAGTAAAAGTCTGACACGCCGTCCCGCTCCACCCAGAGCGGGAGAAGTTATTTGATGATTTCCCACCCAAAAAAAAAAAGGCATAACGACATTATCTGTATGAGATGACGGTTCTGGCCTGCAGTGGGTCACTAACAGGCTGGTATTATTATTCTTAAAAAAAAAGGCTACGGCTACCGGTACTGGTAGCTTCGATTAGTATGCCGGTAATAGCCCGGTAATTGGAGCTCCAGAAGCAGGAATTTCCTCACGATGGGATCGTATCGAGGAGGACTGCCTTCTGAATAAGGACCTTGATCCAAACCATGGGCTTGATCAAAAAAAAAATTGATCGAGACTTTCGGCTAAAGGCCATTGGCCGTTACGACAATCGGCACAATGGCAACCGAGCTCACATATACGAGGAACAACGTGTATAGTTCAGTCATCCTCCATATAAAACAGAAGATCTTCTGACCAGACGGGTGTCGTGTGACAATTGATGACAATTGATGTCGGGACGTTGTATATATGCTAGTTACGAGATAAACTCTGCTTGCGCGATGCAGGATTTTGTGTGACATCAATGTAGTTTGCATGTGGCGGAGTAGATGCCGCGACACATGTATTATTATTTTTGAGTTAACTAAATCAAGCGCCTACGTTGGCTGTACCTTTGTAGCTTACGTAGGCGTTAGTTATTTGTACACAAAATTTCAACCACGAGCTAACACGTGGATTCTAACCTTTTAGTCAACACGTGCTGGCTCGATGTTTCTACAATCATTATTTTGAAAAAAGAGATACATTTTATTAAATCTTAATTTATTAGCCGTAGCAGGTGACGTAGTTTTGCCTACCATGGCAAGAAGTCGTGAAATTATTTATGTATTTTGAACAAGTTTATAGTATGATTGAAACATATTGACAGATCATAGTATACTTTTGTCGTAGCATGCCGCTTGCGTTAGGTGACCGAAAACGAGCACGTAGTTCAGCTAGGCATGGTGGGCTGATACTAGTGGTGCAGCGAATGTATCTTCCAGCCCTTGACATGGTAGTGGTACCAACCGTGAGCTTTCAGTCCGACGTAACCCTTCGTTCTCCTCAGATGGATTTCCCACAATAAGGGGTTAAGAAAAAAGGTTACTCTTTTAAAATCTTACCAAAAGTATTTTTATGGACTAATATGTAAATGGCGTGGCTATGCAGCCTTGTAGCAATTGCAAAACACAACCTTGCAGGCAATTTTGAAAGCCGACCAAAAATCGACCCGTGTGAAGTAAAAAAACTGTCAGAGCAATTGACTGCTACGCCACGTAATGTGAACCGAATAATACTCCGTTTTCCAGTTCAAAAGGTTAACATACATACATAGTTCGAGATATTATCTGTTGAATGTTATTTGATTTTAGATGTTGGAAGATACTGCTTCAGACGTTGTTTCTTAAATAACTCTTGGGGTCAGATTTTTTTACCATTTTTAAAATAATTTCATAATTTGAATGAGTCACTAGGTATAGTAAAAACATTACCTACTAAAACTAGAACTTACTAACTCTCACTGAAACTCGATTGTAAAAACAGCACCCTAATAGAGTAACACATTATTAATCAGAATCTGAATCGTTTTGAAGGTTATTGCTAATTCATTCTTTCATCTATACAGAAACATCTGCTTAACAATGTAAACAACGCCATGAATGTTGTGGAACTGTCAAAATGAAAGCGATTCCTACTGATAGTGTGTTACCTACGCAATTACCCCTCTGGCTCAAAAAAAAAACATTCCAGCTCCGACTCTTTTGCCTCTAATAAACTAAGGCCACAAATAGAAGAAGAAGTAAAGTGAAGTTTTTGAAGAGCTGTAGAGCACATGCAGTCCAAGGTAGCTTGATTTTAACCAAGTGATCCACGGGCGTTATAAAGGAGATAAACTACAATTGACACTTTTGGTTGTAAAGAAGCCTTGTTTTCTTTTTGGGGATAGGAAATCATCAAATAACTTCCCCCGCTCTAGGTGGAGCGGGAGAGCATATCAGACTCTTGCTGACTAATACCTACCCGAGTTCCTTCAGTTGCCTGTGTGCCAGGGGCCACGGTAACTCTTTCGGATAACCCGCACCTCTGGCAGAAGAAACCTTAGTGAGCGTGTGAAGGAAATTGGAAACCAGACGTTTGTCAGTTCGTATTAAAACACAAAATAATACCTTTCAACCCAGTGCTGCCAATCTCCGTTACAAGTAAAAGCTTTGTCGACGAGAGAGTTCGCAAAAGCATTTGAAAACTATTCATCCGTTAGACCGTTAGCATGCATTTCACTGTTGGAATGTAGGTCGTCTCTACAGATAGAGCACATTCAAAGCTACAAGATTATAATACATCACGTGTCTTTAATTAATCGAGAAAATTTCACTGTTAAGACTCGATAAAGTAATTATTGAACCTGTTAATTGAAATTGTAAGGATTTATGGGCACTAGTAGTTTGTCCCCAAATAACCATTGGAAAAAAATAAAACGTAGTGACAGTGATTTGTAACATTGTCATAGTTTAAATATTTTAATAAACGACATTCTTAATATAATTAATTGTTTACAATCACACAGGATTTCAATAAAATAAATATCTTTGCCAACTAGTAAATCGCCAAAAAAAAAAAGTTCGTTCGGTCGCCAAGCTAAACTTTGGTACGTAAAGTTAAGTAAGAATTCTACCTTATTTTCCTCTATAATCAGTTTTCTTTCAAAAGCATTAATTGTATTGAAACTCTTCTATTATTTTATGGAAGTTTTCTGTCAACAGCTTATTATGGCGACAGAGAGGTATTGCTCCCGCGGCGCCGCCATTCAGGCTCTCATTTCGAATGGAAAGTTTAGGCAATCACATTTCTATTCATCTGAGTACAAGGAAGTCCGTGATTTCAGGCCAACCAAAACCTCTATTCGTCTTCTCCCTAAGTCTCTCTGAACAGAAGTAGCTATTATTTTCTCGTAAATACATAATCGACTCAGTCATCATAATCGGCCTGTAATATTCCCACTGCTGGGACACAGGCCTCTTCTCTGTGAGAGGGAGTGGGCCGTTATCCACGCGAGCCCAGTACTCTTTGGTAAAAGTCACATGTCTTCTAATTAATTGGCTCTAAGACATGCCAGTTTCTTTACGATGTTTTCCTACACCGTTTTGAGAGCAGTGGTGATTAAATAATTTACACAAAGTAAAGCATCTGTCTTGTTCAAACCTACGACCGACAACTCGTAAGTCGCAGTAGTTACCACTGGGCAACCACTGCTCTTATTTACTTATTAAGAATCTTAGATCGCACAGCCTAAGCCGCTGGGTCAAGAAACGTGAAGTTCTGCACAAGAGTTCCTTATACCTATAACTAAGGTTAAAACTTTAGAAGGATTGTTTAAAAATCATCAACTAAGAAGATTTCCCATCTGTCTCATGGTTTTGTCTCATCATCAGCCTAGCCTTTTCCCTACTAGGTTGGGGTCGACTCCCAGTCCAACCAGATGCAGCTGAGTACCAGTATTTTTCATGAAGCGACTGCCTATCTGACCTCCACAACTCAGGTACCTACTGGATAATACGATACCTCTTGATAATAAGGATTGTTAGACTTTCGGGGTTTTTGATGACTCGTAACGACTGTCAAAGATCCACGAGACACGGAAGGGTCTTGGTATTTCAAGATGATCACTCGTCGTCGGTGAACCGCCGGGGTGTTTCTACTGCAAAGATCGCCCTGAAGACACAGTGGAGCATACGGTGGAGATCTGGCTTGGGCGGAGCACCGCCGTGACCTCGTGGAGACAATCGGCGGTGGCGAACTCTCGCGTCCGGCCCTGGTCCAGGCCATGGTACGGAGCGAGAGTGCATGGGTAGCCGTCGACTCCTTCTGCGAAGCAGTAATGCTCGCGAAGAGGGAGGCAGCGCACTTGAGGGAGAGGCAGTATATGCGCCCTCAAGGGCATAGTCACCGCAGGAGACGCCTTGGGCGTCGGAAATCCCGGCTTGCGGATAGCGAGTAATGGGTAGCTCGCTATCCGGTAAGGACTAAGCCCGGGTCGACGGTGCGTTGTGTTTCACGCGTGCCGCAAAGAGATGTCAGCACCGACTGGTGGGGTCCGCAAGAGCCGATGCCTGCCAGAGGTGCGGGTTGTTCGAAAGAGATACCGTCGTCCCTGGCACACAGGCAACTGAGGGAACACGGGTGGGTTTTAATCAGTAAAAGTCTGACACACCCTCCTGCTCTATACAGAGCGGGAGAGGTTATGTGATGATTTCCCACCCTAAAAAAAAACGCTATCCTAGCACAACTGACTCGAAACTTTTCATTCTGGGTCTAGTTAACTCTCTGGAGTTACAAGGAGGACACGAAACACATCGCACTTCAATATTGATTGAAGAGGTCTACAATGTCAATAAAAAGTTGTTCTCTCTGTACAATATTGTTCTTACAACAGCGAAAAAATGGTTTACGTTTTTAAGGTTTGTTGAGGCAGGTATATTTTTGCGACATTTTATTTTTGATACAAAATGTATTGGATAGTGTAACAGTTCCCAGTCCCTGATTCACGTCTTATTGGTTTTCAGATCGATGTCTTTTCGTCGTCCAAAAATTTGAACTTTTAGGTGCAGTTAAGTCGGACGCACGTCATCAGTGGTAACACTTACCTACAGCGTTCGTCCAACGCTCTGTCAACGGAACGTTAACTAGGAATGAGATTATGCGAACCGAACGTAACGTCCCGTTGATGCACGTGCGATGGACACGTGGCAATAGTAAATGTATGTATCGCTACTTCAGTGCCGTCATGGTCTAAAAGACAAGGTATCGCATTCTGGGAGTGAAACATGCTGACGTCACTATCCAGTTGCCAGCTATTGCAACAAAACAGAAAAAAAAAAAAAACATTTTCAGTCACCATTCTGTAATTTTTCTTATTTGAATCATTTAAATACTGTCGGTTTATTTTTCTAATCAAACGAAACAATTCAATTTAAATGGATATCTGCTAACGTTCCGTGTGGTGCCGAACGTAAAAGAATAGCGCCATCCCATTTCTTCCCGTGGGTGTCGTAGAAGGCGACTGAGGGACTTACTAGAGAATGGGAAGCAGCGTTCTCTATGCATTTTACCACCATACTGCGATGGCTAACCCGCCTGCCAAGCATGGCGATTATGGTTAAACCCCCGTCCTTTTGGGGGAGGCCTATGTCCAGCAATGGACGTCTTTCGGCTGAAATGATGATGATGATGATGATGATCTACTAACGTAATTGTTAATTAGTACCTTATTGTCGTTTTCGGATTCACACAGGATTTAGAGAAGCTGGGGAGCTTTTATTACACAGTACTGGCTACAGAGCGGTGGTGACGTAGGCTTGTGTCACGTCACGTGACCACTGTATCTCAGACTGCTATACGTGGTGAAGTATATTATTATATCGCTCGTATCTCGCTTTGACGAGTCGTTGACGTGGCAGTGTGCAAAGGGCCATATGGCTTGAACTGACATATCGTAGTCCAGAGTTTAATAGAATGAGATGCCAGCTTACACTGGTTTTGTTAACACTGACGTGAGGCTTACCAGAACTACATTGCCACATATATTTAAAGTGCTCAAAATACTCCGTTTGTAGCTTTAAAACATTATGCCTACTAATTGCTATGCACCTTTGAGTACCTAAACAATGAAAAAAATAACACAACCAACAAAAATGCGACCTACATTAAATCACCATAAAACATTTCTATAAAGCGAGCGATTATCTTTTTTATTCCTTCAACAAAGTGGTATGTTTTTCTTTATTGTTTCATTTTTGGTAATGGATGTATTTTTATTAAGCTTCTTAAATCCTGAAAGGTGCTGTTTCGTAGTAAGTGACTTCACACAATCACGCAGAGAAAACAGTACGGGTTTTGAGTACGGGTAGAAATGTATGCTTTTTTTAATGGTAAAATCATTGCAAATCACAAATGCGTATCTCGTGAGTTTTTTGTACATTGAAATGAGGTTTAAATAAAATATAGACGAAGATTGACTGACGCTCGTATATTGCAAGTACTATAGTTACAATGAAAAATGTACCCAAAAAACTGAAACACACGTACAGTCACCATAAGAGATAATTGACCAGAGCCATCGGATATAGTTGAAGTTTATTAAGAGGCGAATGGATGTATTCGAATGTTTAATTTAATAAATGAACTTTGTTGGAAATTAACTGCTTCGTTTGTTTGCTGTTACGTAAATTAAATTTTATTCAAATCATCTGTCGTTTTATTACTAAACTTCAACTATATCCGGCGACCTAGTTACTAATGTCTCTGTATATGTCACATGCAAAAATTATTGAATGTCGGTATATACTTGAATATTGTCCGTGGGTATGGTGGAACAGATGCATACAGAAACTACGTTACTACTGTAACTACTAACCTTACCGAAAACAGGAACCGCGGCGGTTTCTATGAAATGCAAATTTCCTGGGACTTCCTATTGTTATTGTTCAGGAGTTTTTAACAAAATAGATTTCTCTCGAGCTAACTATGAATAGACTGTATTGACCTGGTATCCGTTCCACCAACAATGCCGGGATAACACTAACTTTCATTTTGACAGTTCAACAAAATTCATTGCGTTATTTATGTTGTTGAACAGACTAAATCGAACATATGAAGCAATGGATTAGCAATATCCCGCTTAATGATTCAGATTGTGATTGATTGTGTTACGCAATTAGGGTGTTGGAAAAAGATAGAAAGTCCAATTTTCGGACTTACAGTCGGACAATGTATTTGGTATACACGTAGCCTAACTTTAAAAAAACCACGACTTTAAAAAAGTTTTGTGAGTAATTTGGAAGAATGCCAGCTCTAAAAGTTGTTATGTGCCTAATAAAAATGATTTTTTTCAGTGTAGTAGAAAGATGAATGTTTTAACCTGTACTAAATATTTTGTGGATTTTTTACGAAGCTATTAAGATAAGTAAATTATTTAGCAAGTTACTTACTTTCCTCTTCGCCTCTATGCTTTTATCGATGTGTGTGGATCTGACAACGTGTCTGAACTCCATGTCAACTGTGTGCATACAATATGACTGCGTGCTGGTATTGTCCACATCCAGTCGTTGCTCTGACTCGTCCTGGGAACAAAGGCATACATTCAGATAAATATTATAACAAGAAATAGGACTGGGTTAGGGTATATAGTATACAGGGTATAAAATAGTATCTAGGGTATATAGTGTCAGTGTTATCTTCAAAATAAATAGAGAATAGTGTAGTGGTCAAATAAATGCAACCAGCCGGCAATGTTAATATGAAAGTCCATATCTATCAGGGTATATAACAGAACAATCTCATCCGCATACCCTTCACAAATCCTGCACACGTCTCCCGATTTATGAAATAAAAATATGTTTTAGTTATCGCAACATGCGACGGAAGATATTTTTTTCTTTTCTAGGAACTTAGTACTTAAGTGCTGAAAGTGTTTTTTATCGTAATTAATTCAAAAACGAAAAGAATTTCTTGAAATACTTCCTCATCATCATCATCATTATCCGCCCACAGAAGTCCACTGCTGGACATAGGCCTTTCCTATTGCACGCTATTCAACGCGCCGTATTTCGTCTGATATTTACAATTACTTATCAAATTTTCATCTTTTTAGTTAGTAAGTGAATTTAAAATGCGCGGATATTCGAAATAACTTCGTTTTGTTTTATGGAGAAAATTTTATCATTTTATGTTCCACAAAATACTTGTAAAAATATCATGTAGTTACTCTGAACATATTATGCAAAATTACGATTTGCAATTTTACTTTAAGCCCGCTCTAACATTTAGATCATTTTAAATTATTTGGTTGATAAAATTGGCAACTAGTCTTCAGTGAAGGAAATCCGCAATTTGTTACAAGACAAGAACAAGAACCTTACTGTTCCAGGGGTTAAAAATGGGTGGAAGGCAAGTTTTTCTTTAAGATAACTATCCGATCTTGGAATATCTGAGGAAAAATAAATTACAATCCCTAAACTTTTTTTTAATTACTAAAACAATAACTTCAGTGTATAAATAATATTTTTGTGTTGCGAAAATGTTTGTAATATCTAGTAAAAACAACTTTCTGGGGGGCTTAAAAACTCTTTAGTTTCTATATTTTTTTGTACTTATCTATGTAAACTGCCAGTAAAACATTTTTATAAAATAAGTTTAAAAAAAACATAACCTAAGCCTACGTAATCCCCAATTATTTACAAACGACTGAAATAACCAAACTTTTTACTACAGTGATTTTCTAACTAATCACGTTCAAAATAAACCAACAATAATTATCAAGAAGTTTACCACTTATCGATTATAATAATTAACAAACTTTATAATAAGCCTTTCCCGACTCGTGAGTAAAGAGTTAATATTGAATTTCAGTTGTTTACGAGGTATATTTATACTCCTGTCAATGGTGGTAAACATTTAAAGCAAATATCATTAATTAAGATTTTGAATGCATCGGGTCTTTATGTCACAGCATAACATATAACACTTAGGTATGCAAACCTTTCTTCCAAGGGAAAAATCGTGATTCTTTATCTTAACTCTTAATTCTTTATCATAAGTCATTTGCTGGGCTTGGTATAACCTTCTATAACAAGCTTCCTTCTTCTTTGTTAGATTTACATTTTAATGCGTTTAAAGCGAAAGTAAAATCAAATCTTTGTTCGAAGGCATACTATTCTATCAACGACTACTTAAACGATAAGAATTGTTGGTCGCTGTGATTAACTCAAGACAACGTTTATGTTCTTTCACCAGAATTAGCTTAACTACTGACAGGTCATATGAATTACTTCATATCATTGTTTATTTAACTTGACTGCATAAACCATTTATTTTTTTTATTTTTTATTAATTAAATTTTCATTTATCGTTGAATGATGGTTATATGCTATTATTGTATAGAATCAAGTTCTTCCAACATAACAGACAGCTGTGCTGCTGGGGAGTTTGTTGCGCCACTTCTTCTTCCCAGCTAAAGCACTAGGAAGTGGTGAAGGGCGGGCTTTTTGGGGGGACTGTCTTATGTAATTTTGACGTTCAAAAAGTGCTGACTCTCAGCCTAGTTTGAATAAATGACTTTTGATTTTGATTTTTGACACCATTATTCAAAGAATGATTTCTTCATATCATAAAAGAACTGTAGGTATTACCAAAATCGTAAAAATTTTAGGGTGGCGAAGGGTCAGTATTATTCTTTATGTTACTGACCATCATAAAATGTTACAGCCTAATCATAAATATTATGTCATACACTAGTATTAAAGCCGTATTTTAAAATTAGGTCATTTATTGTCGGCCTACTATGCTAGATAAATCAGTTAGCAAATTATTTGACAATATCAGACAAACATAACTTGTTTTTTTTTTGTGTAAAACCCGCATAATAGACACGAAACTTCACCAAATCACATCGATTTGCGCATTCAGTGCCCCCTGACGTCCTAGAGAAGTGACAATGGGTTTGAAAGCGTTCCATATTGGCAGAAACACTTTCAACAGGTTTAAAATTAGGTTTTCAGTGGTCTTTCCGATATATATTTTTGTGTTCTTCCATCATCGTTGTTGTTGATAGAATGCTATTTTGTTTTTGCCCTCTCTGTCTACTTTTAGACCAGCGGAAGCGGGTCTAAAAGTAGAGAGAACACATTAACAGTAGGCATTCGTTTCATTTTTTATTTCAATTCCAACAACATTCATTATGACAGCACGGTTGGCGCAGTGGTTAAGCGATTGACTGCTGAGCTGCGTGTAGCGGGTTTGATTCCCACACGGAACAAATATTTGTATGACCTACAAGTAGTTGTCCGGGTCTGGTTGTTTGTGTATGTGTATTTAAATGTTTGTAAACGCACCCACAATACAGGAGTAATTCCTAGTGTGGGGCAACGCTTAAAAAAAAAATATTTACGTAGTTGAGCGGACACATTTTTCGAAATTATGAAGCAATGGTTTAGCAATATCCTTAAAAATGATTCTGATTCTGATAGAAAGTATGCTACACGTTAGGGAGCTGGATAGATCCCAGGGGCCCCATTCTAGAGTCGTGGTCGCGACCGTTAGATCAACGAGGCAGTCAAAATCATAATCTATATATCTTTAATCTGAATCAGATTGTGACTGATAGTGTGTTACGCAATTAGAGAGCCAATGTCACACAAAGCTCGGAAACGTGTTAGCGGGCGCTCGGGTCAGGTCTGTGCGATACCACCTTGCTAGCAAATCATATTTTTACAACGGCATGAAGCAATTCTCGTATCATCATCATCTACTAGCTTCTGACTGATTAACCCCTGACAATTCAAAAGTGCCTGTAATTGGTTTATTTGAAATCTTCGAGTTTGCGTTTGATCATCATTGTCAGCCTTGTTTCACTGACTGCTGAGTATAATAAGCCTTTTACCTTTTTCACCATACTTCCTTGGTCCGTGCGAGTCGCGCATATTTCATGTCAGTACGAGAAAAGGAACAAAAAATTACAAAGCTATGGAAACACATTTATTTTATTGCCATACGTGCGGTATTGTTCGAGCTCGACATTTACCTGAGCTGTTTTGTCCATCTGCGGAACGTACGTGAATATTCTACGGGGTACGCTCTACGCTAACATATAATCAAGTTACGCTACTACTAAAAGTAGTAAAAACTCATTATCATTTGCTTTGCCCTCCTCCGAGTTTATTTAGACTGCCCAGCAAGTTTTGTTGTGTCATATTTCGCTGTTAGTCGTCATATCATCAGTAGAGTCACCTCTTTTATAGCTACTGTCCACCTGTGGCATTTCCCTAGAAACCCTTACAGTCAACCATATTTTATTTCTGCGTATAAAAGACCCATTGAACAAAACGAAACGTTTACGGTCAAAAATAATAATCAACATTCCAATAATGACAACACAAAAGACTTGACAAGAACAGCACACGAACAACGGTGTTTACTGCAAGCTACCTGCCTGGATACGTATTTATTAGAGAATATTTTCACCCACTGCATCGCATCGCGGTCTTTCTGTCTGTTTTCTTTTTGCCCGGCTCCTAAAGGTCGTGGTTATATGCCTATATCCTTCTCCAAGAATTGGTACCTTACTATTGCTTTGGAATTGTTTAAAGCTTATTAGCGCATGATCTATCATCGCTTTACACCACATGTTGGTTCCATGACTGCACACAAGTTCCATGACTGCACATTAACGGATATTATAGCCAACATAACTCATTATGTACACGCATCAAACAGAAACTTCAAGTAGATAACCATAACGTTGGCTCCCAGACTCCCAGTCTATTACCAACTCAATTTCATTTGGGGGGCTGGAAATTGCTATATAATTATGATAATATTAGTTTGCAAGTGTAAGTTGCTACCCATGTTGAACTAATTCGTTTAAATGCTTGGTTTAGTACATCGTTTCTAGAAACGGTCGTATCACAACTTTCTGTTACCAAGTTGAATTATAGAATTATATATTAAACAACTTTATACAATTAAGAATTTGGTACTATCGCTATTTGTGTAGAATGTCTTGTTTACATAGTTGAATTAAAGAAGATCGTCCTTTCCTTAACTTTGACTAATTAGTACCCGGTTAGCAGATTAACAAAGAATTTTATAAACATGACCAGCTGTGTCGTGGTCTCATTGGGGACACGGCGTAACCCCAATGAGACAATGATGATGGCTGTGTTTATTTTTTGCACCTACTTTCTAAGCAAATAAACGATTAAGATTATGAGATTCCCACCGGTAAAAAAGAGAATCATTTGTACAAGCTTTTTCCTCTATTTATTCCCTTTTGGGAAGGAATTTTCAAAAATCCTTCCTTATTACTCACCCTCGTTTTATAAAGAACTTTTGCGACAAAATGTTATGCTTCTAGATACAGCAATTTATGCTGAGAGCAGGGACTGGATTTAAGAAAGAGACAATACCAACTTTTAACACACGTATAGAGCTTCAGTTATTAGCAATTCTACTTCAAAATATCCAAATAGTTGTACTAGTAGTTGGACAGATCACAATCAAAACTTGCACCTTGCATTCAGTCCCACTTGTAGTGAGTATTCTAATATTACCTGCACATTTGCGACATACGTATTGCCTGTATATTAAACTTGAAACCAAGTTTTATGTGTTTGAGACCAATTGGGTATGTTAAAATGATTGTTACGAAGTAATTTGGAGTAGCATTATGAAATAGGAGCCTTAAGTCTCAGTTTCTACTTCGCAGGAAAAGTTTTCAAAAAATTGTTCCACTAGAGTTGCATCATGACGTCGAGTCGCGCCTGTCTGCGGGTTTCGCCACAGTTTGGCCTATGCTTAGAGGCTCCCCTAAGCATAGGCCAAACTGTGGCGACACCTGCAAATAGAACTCGAAATTTGCTCACAACGATTGTGTTAAGTTAACGTTTTACAAATATTATGTTAATGTGTATAAACAGTGTGCCGGGTTCCGTGTGGTGCCGGACTTAAAGAATAGCACCATCCCACCTCTTCCCGTGGGTGTCGTAGGAGGCGACTATGGGACTTAGCGTGGCGATTATTTCAAGCCCCCCCCCCAAATTGGGGGAGGCTTATGTCCAGCAGTGGACGACTTCCGGCTGAAATGATGATGATGATGATGTGTATAAACATTTAGAACATATTGTACATTTTAATTGTTTCTTATTGTGTTTGTTACTTTTTTATCATATCGTAAGCTGTATCGGTTGCCGTCATTACGTTAACGCCGGCTGTCACTGAAAACCAGCGCTGAGACTCTGTTTCATATAGGGTCGTAGCATTATGCTGAACGATGGCCGATTTACGTGGTTGTGACGTATATTTTCCCCCAACTCGTTATTATTTACAATTGTGTTGTTTCTCTGCGTCATGTTTCCCGCAAATAAACGTGTTTTCTTTCTTTCTTTTCAAGTAACTTGTATGTATTTGTACTGGGAGTAGCAGTCGCGTGACTTCCTATTCATTAAAATAATCAACGCGCACCCGCGTCCTGCACGGAATTCCCATTAGTGTTGCCACAGCATTCCTATTTTTTATTTAAAAGCTTTCCTTTTTACGCTCTTTGTTGGGCTTCATTTAAGGTTTAATAGAAGAACGGTGGCCGCCAAATAACAGCCGGAGTAACGGCCGCCATGTAAATGGTGGCACCAGGGTTTGACCTCACTGTGTCAAAACACGCTCTCTAGAGAAGCACTCCAACTTACTTTCATAAATAACGTTTCAGTGACATCATTCGACGGTAACTGCGGATGCTATTTGCAGCAATAAGCAAATATTGCGCAATTGCAGTAACGGCAGTCTTATGAAACCGTAGCTCTATAAAAGTAACATCAAAATACAAAAACGTTTTACTTTAGGTTAGATGTATTTTCTATAAATGGCCACTCACCTTCTGTAGTTTCTTTGCGTACCATTTCTTGCAGCACATCTCAGCTGAATTGCTTTTTATGATCGGAGTTGTTGGTATCAGGTGATTGCTCTTGCAACTTGTTACTGTGGACAACGAAATAAAAACATAAGTTATCAGTGTATTATGGGGTATAAGATAAGCAAGGGAGATTCTCGGAAAACATTAAGATCCTTACAGAGTGCTGAAGAGGTATTGATATGGTTAGGACCACGTTTGTACCGACGTAAAAATATCGCGGCGACATTTTATCGCGCACTAGATTTTTAACTCTCGTATTAAATTGATCATTTAGAATTCAACAGAGTGCATCCCAGCGCGTCAAAAAAACACACTGTTCGATTTTCAACTCTCGGCGCTAACTCCAGCGCACTGCCCGTTAAAGATCCAATGCACGGCAAAAGGTCGTTCACGCGAATACACGATCGCCGTATCTGTCGCGTCACTTTTTGGTCGGAAAACTGGAAGGCACCTTCTGTCAGTGCGTTCGGGTTTGCCGAACCAAATGAATGCGATAGTTGCTCATTCACGTGGCATTTTTTTTTTGGGTGGAAAATCATCAAATAACTTCTCCCGCTCTGGGTGGAGTAGGAGGGCGTGTCAGATTACTGACTAAAACCCAGCCG
The DNA here is from genome assembly GCA_949091785.1 of Polymixis lichenea. Classification (NCBI taxonomy): domain Eukaryota; kingdom Metazoa; phylum Arthropoda; class Insecta; order Lepidoptera; family Noctuidae; genus Polymixis; species Polymixis lichenea. The sequence goes on from OX420939.1 coordinate 25,152,544, forward strand.
TGTTTCCTCATTTGCCTGTGTGCCAGGGCCTGCGGTGTCTCTTTCGAACAACCCGCACTCCTGGCAGGCATCGGCCCTTGCGGGCCCCACCAGTTGGTGTTGACATCTCTTTGAGGCGCGCGTGGAACACAACGCGCCGTCGAACCGGGCTTGGTCCTTACCAGACAGCGAGCTTCCCATTACTCGCCGTCCACAAGCCCATGTCTACGGTGGCCGGGAATCAGCCTGGGATTCCCGACGCCCAGGGCGTCTTCAGCGAAGGCCACGGCTGTGAGGGCGCATGTACTGCATCTCACGTGCGCCGCCTCCCTCTTTGCGAGCATAACTGCTTCGCTGAAGGAGGCGACTGCTAGCCATGCACTCTCGCTCTGTACCATGGCCTGGACCAGGGCTGGACGCGAGAGATCGCCGCCGCCGATCACCTCAACAAGGGCACGGCGGTGCTCCGCCCAAGCCGGGCAGACCTCCACCGTATGCTCCACCGTGTCCACAGGGCGATCTTCACAATGGAAACACCCGGGTGTTTCCTCCCGCCCTATCCGAAACAGGAACCTCCCGAAACAGCCATGTCCGGTGAGGACCTGTGTCAGGCGGAAGGTGAGGCCCCATGCCGCCTCTCAAGCCACTCCTCAAAGAGGAGACTTACCGCCGCAATCGAGGCGTGATGTAAATGTAAAGTAAAGTAAAGATTTACATAAATAATTTTGATCTGCAATAGCCTTACACTAAAACCGAGTGTTGCTTAAATCCTTTTTCCTGAACCTATAATTTACAGTCAGTTCATTTAGCCTGTTTCTAAAGTGATTTGAGGTAATTTTGTATGAAGCGACATTTATTTCAGGTAATAACAGCTTTAAAAGATGAAAAGTAGACTAAACTGTGCGGTTTTTGTAAAAGAAAACAACATAGACCAGTTTTTTGTAAAAATGTTATTACTTTTTTCTCTCTCTCTCCTCTCTCTACTCTCCTGTAAAGTTCCAAAAATGTCGCCTAGTACAAATAGCCCGTGAACCCTCGATATTAGCGTTTTAGAGTTAGAATTAAATCCAGAATATGCTGTGAGTTACCAAGCTTTGGCCTCATTTGATGATTTATTCTATTGCATCAAACGCGTCGCGAGAAGCTTGGAGATGCTGTCTGTCCATCAGAACCAGGCAAATCACACTTGTGATTGACCTAAATTACCGCCCATTCCTGAATTTAATGGTGATATACGCAGTTAGAATTTGTTTATAGATCGTTTTGAAAACTATCTATAAAAAATGCGTGTACAATGCTTAAATGCCTGCCTAAATTGATTTAAGACATAAAGCTTACGATAAAATGATTCAAATTATTCAAGACCGAACCTTCGTCAAAATGATGCCTAAAATGATACGTGATATAAAGCCTTAGATTTGCCTTGTCTAACCAATTGCCTCACAGGGTATCTGAATCTGTTCTAGAAACCGATAGCTGCTTAGGATGAATTTTTGATACTATTTTGTAAATCGATTGCTGAAAACCTTGAAAAACGTGTCTCACTTTTCAGGAATTTCAAATATGTAAGCATGTTTCCGTTATTTATAAAACGTTCTAAAATTTTACGACGTGGGCGTCTCAGTATATATTTGTAAACGAATAGGAACAGGTTATATTGAATTGATACAAAAGTTACGAACGAAAATAAATGTAGGTTGTTAAAGGATGCAGTGACTCAGAGGTGTGTTGCCTGAAGCCAGTGCGCATCTGAGGATGGTTCGCGTATAAAAGTAATTCAAATTAATTGTTCACCAAAATGACTACCAACTTGTCCATCTACTCAAATCACAACTGTCATACTTTGACAGTTCTCTTAAGTAGTTTTAACACAAATATGCCAATGATCTATGAATGATAGCCTTGATATGGTATTGATATGTTCAAATCATCACCCATCCACAGACCAACCTCGGACAGCATAGCTTAAGCTGATCGATCGACCCGTAATGCTGTTATTATGTAGTACCCGCAAAAACCAAATAAATAGATACTTCTACCTATTCATTTGGTTTTTAGCAACAAAATTTAATAAATTTGCTGTCTCATAATGGAAATAGAATGATATCGGAGGAATCTGAGTGAAATGAAGCCTACCTAATTGACCTAAGCCCAAGTTTTTGAGGTTCGTTGTTTACTTTTTGTTCAGCCATCAGATTTTTCATCATTCACTGTTCTGTCCTAAGTCAATCTTGAGTATTACCGACTCAGGTTTAGGTTTAAATACTTTATTCTCAAAAACACAAAAGAGCCACTCACATGGGAACATAGATAACATATATTATATTGTAATAAGCTTATTCCAGGTAACGGTCACTGATACAATGCAATAGTGTTTAAAAAGTTTAGTGTTTATTTTGGTTGGGTTACACCTTCAGCTGTTTTATTCTCAACTACTATGCTAGTAACATTATTAGTGAGTGGCTTCCATTATGTAACTTGACAGTTTTGATTTAAAACCACTGAAAGAGTTTACATTTTTTATGTAGGATGGTATATTATTATAAAATTTTGCCCTTCTTAAGTGATATTCATTTTAGCATAATTTGTACGAGTCCTTGGCAGGACAAGTAAGCTGGGTCGATGAAGACTGCGTTTGCTTAATTGAGATTTTTTGGTAAACGTTATGTTTGTGTGAATGGTTCCATCCATTACTTTTCTAATCAAGATACAAGTGTTATACATATAATGTTGTTTGATATTCATCAGTTTTGTTTCTTTAAAAATTTATTTCGTTGGTGCCAAGTACGGATAGCGAAATAGTGTCCTTATGATCCTGTTCTGCATTCTTTGCAGTTCCTGAAGCCTTATTTTCGTAGCGCTACCCCAGATTTCTATAAGATATAATAAATGTGATTTGACAACTGAATTGTGAATGTTTAAACGCAGTTTTTTGGGTAAACATTGATTTATATTGCGGAGTGAGCCAATAAGTGAGGATATTTTACTTCTAACACAATCAATTTGCTTGTTCTATGTTAAACAATTTTCTATTCTAAGGCCAAGTTACTTTTCGCGGGTTTTTTGCTCTAATGGAATGTTGTCTACAGCGTGTAACGGAAGGGGGTATCAACCCATTCATATTTCGACCTTTGTTCTTTGGGGAAAGTTGTTGAGTTTCATGAGCACATTCACTTCCTTCAGGGTTGATACCCCCCTTCCGTTACACGCTGTATAGTTACCGGGTCATGCAGAAGCATTTTTTTTATTTTTATCTTTAAAGATAATGTAACATGTCTTTCAGATGTTTACAGTTAGTACATTTTATTGGAACCATTCAAACAGAATTTTTAAATCGTCTTGGGCTCGTGAAATAGCGTCATGAACATTCGTTCCGGAAGAAAACAAGCATGTGTCATCTGCGTATAAAGTTAAATGACCATGTAGTCCTATTATATTATTTATGTATATCAAAAATAATAACGGTCATAATATGGATCCTTGCGGGATATGATATAAACGTGATAGGTAGACCATTACTTTCGACGTTATATATCTTGACTACTTGGGATAAATTTGATAAGTAAGTTTTGAATATTTTAAGTGCATCGCCTTTGATACCAACTTTTCTAGTTTCTCTAATAGCAGCTTGTGACTTACGGTATCAAAGACTTTTTTAAATCGATAAACACACACAAAACAATATTTTTCTTAACAATATTATCTCTGATTTTTGTCATCAGATCTATAGTGGCTGCAGTGGTATTATTTTTAGCTCTAACTCCATATTGGCGTTCCGATATAAAATTAAAAGAGTCCAAGTAATTTAACAGACGACTGTGTATAATTTCTCCAAAATTTTTGGACATTATTGGCAGCACAGAGATCGGGCGGTAGTTTCCGGGGTCAGTTTTAGGACCCGATTTATAGTTCGGTGTCACCTTTGCAATCTTTAGGATGTTTGGAAATTTCCCGTCAGTCATGAGTTTATTAAAACATTGTGTCAAACTATTTGAGATTAAATTTTGAAAACTTCTTATGACTTTCGTGCTTATTATATCCACACCGCTCCTTGAATTTGGGTCGAGATCATTTATGATTAGTTGATAACCCAATCTTCTTGGGGTGGATTCAAAACCGTTATTCTTAATACTTTATTGTCTTCTACGCACTGCTTTATCTTTGATTCTAGTTCTTCTTTAGCCTTTTCAACTTCTCCAAAGAAAAAGTCTTCACAAAGGTGTGTGAGTCTTCACAAGTGGTCTTAACAAATAGATGGAAAGACAAATGATACCACAAAGACTAAAAAAGTCTCTACATTTTCTTAAGATACGTTATAAACGTAACAATAATAAAACCGTTATTTGATTTGTATTTAAAATTAAAAACTGATAAAACGTGGGGTAGACCTGTGCACAGCTGGACAAGAAAGGTTAACAAAATCAAAAATAAATTAATAAATGCGCTTTGAACACAACATTTTACTTTACCATCTCGTCTTGCTAAGTCTCTATACAAGTGTTTAAATGCTTATAGCTATGTCCGGATTAATCAGTCTGGTAAATTGCAATTATAGCTTTAATTCTTCAATAGACTGCAAGCAGCATTGTTAGCTGTATATATTTGTTGTTCTATCCTTCATTTCCTGGGTAGTCAATAGAACGCAGCACACGTGTAACGGGAAGCATGTTTTCAATCTCACTGGCTTATTGGTTTTGAATATAGCTGCAACACTACGTGTATATCCGAATGCATACCTAAGTTTGATTAAAATTATACGTAGTTATTGAGAATATCCCATAGTAACTTTGGTATTGGACTACCTCTTTGGTAAGGCGCAAGTGTTACTGCTGAGCTCGACGCCCTGGTTTTGATTCACAGGTTGGGCAAAGTGTTATTGTATTTTTCCTGCTTGCTGTCCGAAGTCTGAATTCATGCCCGATCGTTGGCAATAGGCTCGTCCCCTATTACATAGAACTTACACAGACGTGATGAAATATGGGTGTACTATAGGAATGCTTTTGCCGAACTCTTCGGGGATTTAAAGGGTTGATGTACGTTATGACATTGGTATAAAGAAAGTAAAAACAACAATAGTCTTGGTGAAAAAAAATGTTGAGGTTTCAGGCTCGAATAAAGCCTTTATTCAAGATCTAACGCAGTGAATAGAGTTCAGGTCGTTCGTAAGACCAAAAACCTAAAATAGAAAGAGAAAGAGCTGTTTTATGACTTTATCCTATGTATCCTACGGATGCCATAATACATTCATGTCTCCAGCCAGAGCATAAAACTTATCAACTGCAAAGCTTTATAAAGCAATGTCTATTATATGGAGGTTCTTGTCCCTGGATGCCTTGGAGTGGTGATTCTATAATAGTTTGCAGGGAATGTTTTAAAATACTTAAAGAAAAACGATTTTCATAATATTGTCCTAAATTCATTTACACAATGAATAAATTATGTTAGCACTATTTAGCTGAGACAGCGCTAACATAATCAAATAATAATAACCCACTAAAAACATTACGTAGGTTACCAAGACTTACATAACGCTTTCACTGTAAAACTTATAACATCTAATGTAGAGCCAAGCCGCTCTACAAGGCCTAACTCTACAACCCTTACATGTAGGTCAAATGTATGGCTATCCCTTTCGCGGTTGTCGCTCAGATGCTCCTTTGGGTTTATGGTAAGAAATAAAGTCACTGGTATTTAACGTTGTGACATGCACTAGTTCGAATTTATAGGCTTAGGGTGAATTTTTTGATATGCGTTTCCACCTTGGGGTGTATAAACGGAATAACCGACATGCAACTCTCTTATAGGGGGTTGAAGAATTTTGCGTGGAAATGCTAGCTTACATACCAATTTCAGCTTTCTAGGACTTCGGCTAGTGCCCTAGAGGTTTTGATGTGTAAGTCAGACAGTCAGTGAGTGATGAAATCGACATATTTTAGGTATTATTAGAGTCCAAAGTATAAAAGCTAAACAAATAAAGCTTGACAAGTTTTTATCAGTCTGCCAACTACATATTATTCTGAAAATTTGAGCTCTTTAGCGTTATTTAAGCCGAACCTATGAGAGTTTGAAAAAACGACAAAACGTTTCTAAAAATGGTAGGCAGTGTTTTTGTTTTAGGCTCGTCTTTGCGAGATTATTTCTGTGTAATGTGGTCGCTCACAATGGGCTTTATTAAAATGCTAAAAGTCATCCAAAGGGCAATAGAGAGGGCAATACTCGGAGGTTCCCTACGTGATGGAATCAGGAATTAAGTGATCAGCAAGATAACCAAATTACCGACATAGCCCGAAGAATAGCCAAACTTAAGTGGGTAAGGCCGACGGGGCTGAAAGAATCTGGAGTGGTGATCGTGCACCGGAAGACGTAGAGTTGGAAGGACTCCCATGACGTAGACCATGAGTCCCTGACCTTGACTTGTCCATGACCTTGGGAAGGCCGCAGCAACCATCTAGATGTGGGGAGCACAGACCCGTTCGAAGTGGCGGAGCTTGGGGGAGACCTTTTTCTAGCAGGAGACGTCTTTCAGCCGAGATAATGATGATGATAACAATGTGTTGTACGTTGCCATATTCTCCAGCCGTATTACATACACCTTGTGTTTGTTGTACCACAGTACGTTTATTGAGGCATGTGGTTTGCAAGCTAGTCGCTAGAATACGCAGGTCCTCATAAGTTATAAGTCATAAGTCATTTATTCATTTTTTTAACATAGGTAGGTGCAGTAATGATGATATATTAAGATAATAAAGCGTGCGCTATGTTATACCAGAGGGCGTACAAATATTTGTAAGTAATAAAAAAATATAAAAGTCTCAATCCAGCCAAGTCTTAATGATGAAATAAAATACGATAAGTCTGAATTATAAAGACTGGATTATAAAGATTATAAGGACATAATTTATAACGGTTCAGAAGTTCCTTCAGACCTTTATTTTTTGTTGATTTATATCTTTTACTCGATATTTGGGTGCTTCTTCGAGTAAGACATTCTTTGGTGATTCATTTTTTTAAATTGATATCAGAATTTTAAAATATACGTAAAAGTAATATTTTTATAAAAAAGGCACCTCAGAGAGCGATATACTTACAGAGATAATCGAAGTTAAAAAAATGGCGCCCACGCTAATCACAAAATACTCCACGAAAATGAAAATTTTAATTTAACTTTCTCAAATGAGTTACTTATTGTTACTTAATATTGACAAGTAATTATTTTAATAGAAGGTAAAAAACAAATAGGTAGGTTACTAAGGCAGAAAACGTTTATTGGTAGAATCAGTCCAACATTATTTATTATTTGTTAAAGAAATTACAAAAATATAACACTAATTTAAACATTTCAAAATGTAACACTTTCTCTTATTATAATCAGTCATTTGTTAGGAACATAATCGGTATTTTTAATTATCACAATAATTTACTTCCTCAATTATATAAATTCTTAAAAAATGTTCAAATCGGAATCGCTCGAGTTTTCGTCGGTTACATTGTCTAAAGAGAAAATAATATTTCTAGTAGCTTTTGGGGTCATCAGTTCTTCGTATTCTTTGGTCAAGCCTGGAACCCAGAAACTGTCATTGTCTGACAGTTCAATATCATCCGTTGATCGTTTCACATCATAATTCATATTTGGCTTTTTGTTTCAACTCTCATTTCTGGAATAAACTCACTCCGTTCTGGTTTCAATAAGATTTTTTATTTTATTTACATTTAACTAAAGTTTTAAAAATTATTTTCATTCATAACTGGTACAAAACTCAAAGTTATTTCATTTGCATGGTCATAAATTGATCTGCGTGGTTCAAACTACCACGTAAACCACGCAAATCACTACCACAGAAATCAAAATAAGTTATTTAAGCAAATAAACTGTATTTTGATTATAAGTTACGTTACCTTATATTTGTTCGCTACAATATTTGATTAAATAAATAAATTCACAGACACCGGAGATAATTGTACCACGCAAATCAAAGTTTTGAGAAACCAAACCCACGCAACGAAGTTCTTACCATCTATTTTTTGAAAACTTGACGCACCATCACACATGCACTCTGCCCGGCTGTCAAAGCGTGACTTGTACCTTGAATTAGGATGACGCATCATCAGACCGCGAATTTAGAGATGTGTTAGTGAAATTATAATAATCCATGCAAATCAGCAATTACCTCGGGACAGTTACATTTTTTTTTAAGAAATGTAATTCTTTTAGAACTATGGTCTAATTTTCATAGCATTGTAAACTTCTTAGGACGTTTGTGTTTTTTTTTTGGTAAGCATGTAGCGTTTAAATAAAATATATAATTTACTAACTGACCAGATCGGGGCTTGGGACACTCCACGAAAATCAAAGAATGGCGATATTTTGTTTTTTATGATAATTAATTATAAAGATAATTGAATAATAATCAGTAACCCAGTTAAGAGAGGATTTAAGGTTTGCGCGAAAAAAAAATGGCTTGCTGACTTTTCGATTTCTATTATTTTTAAGTAAAGCCGCTTGAAAAACCTGGTCAAAAGAATGACCCATTTCTCTCACTTGAAGTGAAACGCCTAAATATAAAAAGTGAAGAATAAATTCATTTGTGAACCAGTTCAACGATGTTGGATTTCGGCAATGATCAGTAAATTTAATAAGCATTTGAACGTTAATTTCTTTAGAATTTTCGTGACGTATGGATTCGGAATGTAACAAAAAATTGTATTCATTCTTTAGTGCAGTTTTATTACAAGCTTGCTTTCACAAAAGCTCCACTTCCACAAAAAGATACCATATAAAAACCTACAGGCTTATATCTATTTCAATAAGTAAATAATACACGTAATTCAACGCATGGGTGTGGGAAACGGACTCAATTTCGTCAGTACGTGCCTCGGCTGAATATCGAGAATTGTGACGAATATCACAGTAATACACGGTAAATACATTACTCAATAATGTTAGTAAGCCTGTAATTCTGTACATACAGTGTTACTGAATGTGTTTGCGTTGTGAAAATGTTTGCGTATTATATGGACCACGGTGTTGAAGGATTAGGTTTGTTTGACGATGCCATTTTGTTTTTGTATAAAAATTGTGTTTTATTTATTTGCATAGTAACTGGACTAATGAAACACTGAAATCAAAGCTACAAAGTTAAAAAAAAAATGTTGCTACTATGTAGAGCCTATACTATACATAATTAGTAGTCCGGTAATATTGTTAAAGAAATCTTTACTGAAACACTTAAAATGTTTCGGGAAAACTTTGTATAACAACCAACTTCAGAAAAAACAGTCCACATTTAACTGAAATTGAAGTAACTTTTCACTTTTTCGTCTTGTTTTTTTGTAAAAAGTTTTTATTTTTCCATTTTTAGTTATGGTACCTACCCAACACCAATTCGTCTACTTACTACTTGCTATGTAAACAAAAGTGACAGGAAGTATTTGAACATCGTCATAATACACAAAGTGTACCATCGGAGCTAGCGCAAAAACCACCCAAGCGAAGTTATTATAAAATACCTCGTTACTTAGAGGACCTCACCTGAGGCATACCCCTTCCATATTTTTTTTTTTTTTTTAAATCGATCCATAACCTGTCAGTCTGCGGGAAATTGCCGGAGATATCGCGGAACAAACATACAAAAAAAGCCTAGATGAATTGAGAACCTCCTTCTTCTTGAAGTCGGTTAAAACAGGTTGCTGTCGGTTAAATTATTTATTTTGTGATTTTCTCACGATTACGGCCTTCAATGAAATACTGGTATTCAGCTGTATCCGGTTAGACTACTGAACATAGTTGGGAAAAGGCAGGCTGATGATGATACGGCCTTCAAATAAATATTTTTTTAAATCATATTCTTTTTTATTTCACAATAACTGCAGTTAACTGTCTTTCAATACCTCGAATTTCAATCACTCGGAATGGAAAAACTTTCAGTATTTATTCGCGTTGCTTAGCGTCGCGAGAGCGACTATTTAAGTTTTAAAATAAACTATGTTTCCATTCCTCTTTATTTGTTTTGCAGTTCCACAACAACGTTTTTTTATGTAAACAGCCCTTTTATCGGTATATATTCCATTCTAAATCTTTCTAAGTCTGACCTTGAAACAATCACAAACGTCTACACGTTTGAGATTGTTTGAAAATGTCAAATTTATGTATGTATAGGTACGATGTTGTTCTTGATGAAAACTTGGTACAGGCTCTTTATGCAATAATAATTAGATTTAAAATAAGTTACACTAGACGGTCTACAGCATCTAACTTGGCCACGTTTTGTAACTATGTCTTGCATAATATGGAAGTCGGTGGCCAGGTTGACGTGATCTACACGGATTTCAAAAAAGCATTCGATCGTGTGGATCACGTGATTTTGCTGGCAAAGCTACAAAAGCATGGGATCCATGGAGATTTACTGAGATGGGTTAAGTCATACTTATCAAACCGATCGCAAGCTGTGGTTATGGGTGGTTTTAAATCTGACTTCGTAAACATCCCTTCCAGTGTTCCCAAGGATCTTTATTGGGTCCTCTTTTTTACTGCGCATACCTGTGTGATATTCAATCTTGTTTCAAATCCGCAAAACATCTCATGTACGCCGATGACATAAAAATATAGATGTCTGTAAAATCCAGAACTGATTGTGAACTGATTCAGCGTGATCTTGATGCATTATTCGAATATTATCAGCATGTATGGTATGTACATACACAAATCATACTCATAATTAAAGAAAATTCTAGGTATATTTCATAACAAAACAATTTTTAAAAGTTCTTTGAACGAACATTCAAAGAACTTTTAAAAATAGTAGTAATAGTGCACAAAACGGCCTTTGACCTCCGCGCGATATGAAGTTTGAATTTTTAAATATTATGCAAATGTTCAGTAGGATTCCCAATAAAATACTGCTGTTAGATTACTTGTCTATTCAACAAGAAACAAGCAAAATATAGTGCAAAATAACATCATAATTTTATCAGAAATCATCATAACACGGGAACAAACACACTTTCAGCCATTGTCTGTTATCTCAGTCGTATATCATTAAATAACAACGTAACAAGAGAACTGTTTACAACTTATAGTATGCTTTGTTTATTCAAGAACCCGACAAACGCCACTTGAAGTACCAAAGAGTAATAAAAACTCGAGCGAACCTTTTTTATGAGCGCGGTCATAAGTATGTCGGCGTCGTACATCACCGGTTGCCTTGAATCGAGTGACGACCAATCGCGCTAATAGGTACATAGTAAGCATCAGTACCTACCTACCATATGATAAATCCCTTCTTTGAGGAGTGGCTTGAGAGGCGGCATGGTGTCCTCACCTTCCGCCTGACACAGGTCCTGAGTGGACACGGCTGTTTCGGGAGGTTCCTGTTTCGCATAAGGCGGGAGGAAACGCCCGGGTGTTTCCATTGCGAAGATGGCGCTGAGGACATGGTGGAGCATAAGGTGGAGGTCTGGTCGGCTTGGGCGGAACACCGCCGTGTTCTAGTGGAGGCGAGCGGCGGAAGCGATCTCTCGCGTCCGAGAGTACATGGTTAGCCGTCACCTCCGTCAGCGAAGCAGTGATGCTCGCAAAGAGGGAGGCGGCGCACGTGAGGGAGAGGCAGTACATGCGCCGTCGTGGCCGCAGCCTTTGCAGGAGACGGCCTGGGCGTCGGGAATCCCAGGCTGATTCCCAGCCACCGTAGGCGGGGGCTTGCGGACGGCGAGTAATGGGTAGCTCGCTGTCCGGCAAGGACCAAGCCTCGGTCGACGGTGCATTGTGTTCCACGTGCGCCTCAAAGAGATGTCAACACCAACTGGTGGGGCCCGCAAGGGCCGATGCCTGCCTGGGGTGCGAGTTGTTCGAAAGAAATACCGCGGCCCCTGGCACACAGGCAACTGAGGGAACACGGGTGGGTTTTAGTCAGTAAAAGTCTGACCAACCCTCCTGCTCCACCCAGAGCGGGAGAAGTCATTTGATGATTTCCCATCCCGAAAAAAAAAACCATATGATAAATACTAAATATGCCTAAAATAATTTTTATGCGACAATGCTTGCGGCGGCTTCACAAAGGCAGGCAATTCAAACAGAAAAATGAATCGTTTAGTCTGTTACATAGAGTTCATTATTAGTTGGAGGTGCCCTTTTCTACGAAAATATTGAACCGAATTAAGACCTTATTTTTATAAGTTTAACCGCGAAATTCGGTTGTGCATTCTTGTAAAGTCCGGTCGAACACGAGACAATAGGTTTCTAAGAATAATTTTAGTAAACTGTGGACCTAGTTTGGTGAAATGTCTATTTTTACAGTTCACTGTTAAGAAATAAAGTCTGAATTCGCTTTTCATATTTTTACACACATTACACACGCATGAATTCATTGATCGCAAGGAAGCGTCACTTCGAGTTTTCATTATTTCACAAAAAAATCAATAAATTTAATCTTTCGTGTTTTGTTTTTATTGTTATTTATTGAAAAAAATAGTCCCAATCGATTCGAGTTTGATGATTGAGTTCATGGCTTTCGGTTCCAGAACGACCTAAAATTAACCGTGTATACTTTTCATATGTGTGTAGTATTTTGGAGTACTTAGCCCAATTTGGTCACCCCAATTGGAGGTATAATACTAGAAGTATCGAAAATCTACGGAAAAAGTTCGTAAAATTCCTAAACTACAAATCGCGGAAACGTCAAGGTTCCTATGCCCGAGACTGCAAATACTATGATATGCTTCCCCTTGTTGATAGGCGTAAGATGTTGGATATGCTTTTGCTTTTTGATATCCTGCGAGGTCGCTTGGACAGCAGTGATTTGCTATCATGTATAGATTTCTGTACCCCTAAAACACGTACCAGACACACTAAATTATTCAGTATCCCTGGCTGCCGTATAAAATACGGGAGAAATGCTGTTCTGACCCGACTGCCTAGCATCTATTCTGAGGGTTTTGAAAATGCCGATATATTTCATTCATCCAAGCAATCATACCGGAAACAAGTCAAGCAGATATTGTTTAGTAAACAATTTGTGCCATAACTCACTTTAAAAAATATATATATTTATATAATTATTTTATCAATGCACGTTGCGCATTGCTACGTGGAAATTTATTCAAAATGTTAAACAAATATTTTATTTTTATTTTCATTTTTATTTTTCCGTTGTTTTTCATTTTGTTAATTAGTATAGTCATAGTATCTAGGTTAGTGCATACTTGTAACTTTCATTTAATGTGACAAATGTGTCAACAATCGCACATTACCTATTAATGATAACAATTGCATTTGCAATGTGTAAGTTTTTTCTGTTTTCTTTCGCTACTTCTACTTAATCCAGCCTTATCAATGCCGTAAAACTCGGTTATTGGCCTAAGAGACAATTGTTTTTCATAACTCATGTAAATTAATTATAAGCTGTTGAGTTTCCAAATAAATAAATAAATAGACAAGTTTATCAATATTATTTTCCTGGCTTATTAGTCGATTAACACAAATTTACTCGGACGAAGCGACACTTATAATTAATACCTACCTCTACTTATTTTCTGTATGTGAATCGGCTATGGCCTTTTGTATCTACCTTTATTCTATATAGCTGTTTTTAAGCTTCATATTAATCCTTATAAACGGCTACCTACAGTTTTTTACAAAGACGTGACTTACAGATAACGAAAGAAGATTGAAATATTTCTGTTTTATTTTTGAAGAATCCTTTTGTTGAGAAATTACTATGAAAAGGGCACCTCCAACTACTACTATGCAAGTATTTAGAAAAAGGGTTACGAGACTCAACTACAACAAACCATGTTAAAATAGCGATAAAACCTTCGGAATTTAAATGAAAATTTTTACAAGCATGACTTTGTAAATAATAGCGATGAGCCTAGCAAAACTTCGTTGTTCTACGTTATTGTACTCTAAGTCAGTATGGTTTGCCAAACCGCACTTCCTACGCATAATACAAATTAGTTAGATGTACAAATATAACCAGATAATAATTGAGATGCAGGAATTTTATCCTGAATCTTAAAGATTTCCTAGAAATTTCATATCCCCCTGCGACCAAGGAGGCTGACAGAATTGTATCTATTCTATATTGCTTTAGACGGAAATTGTTCACTTGATGGATTATCCCATACCTACAGGGAAGGCCTAATCTAATTTCTTGGTGACGAATTTCTCACAGTATATTATTCGATACCTCTTAATCGGTAAATACATTTATCCCTAATTTAAAGAGAAAGGCGAATTTATTTCCTTCTTTCTTCAGGATATTGGTTATCGGATTAAGCCAATGTATAGGGAGCTCAATTTTATACCAACGGCTGCTAATATTTACCTCTGGTGGCATTATCCTTTGCGCGTGGAACCGGAAGGATAATAAAAAACCGTAGAAAATGTTACCTTTGTACATAAATATGAAAATAAATCTCTTGCACTATTACCTAACAGGTTGCGATCGCATGCCACTTAAGCAAACTCTCATTTTCATTCACGTAGTTCGGAAAAGTTGTAAGGTGCAATTAAAAAAATGATTAAAATAGATGAAAGTGATGTCATTGCTTTTGATAGGCAAAAAAAAACGGTATAGCTATAGAGATAGGGTTAATATGTGGGCGCTCGGAATAAAACAGGAAACGTTTGTACCAAAACGAAGTGCTGCTTCTTCTAAATAAAAGTATTCTTAAAACTAAAACGGTCTTATTCATATAGATAGCTTATCGAAGGTTTAAGACATTCATTATTTAAACTGCTCGATAAATTTTGTATTCACAAATGTTCCATAAACGTTCTATACCTAATATATCGCTTATAAATCATAATGTTGCCATTTTAATGAAATTATCCAACAAATTGACCAACACATCGAATCGTCAAACGAGATTGTCTGCCTACACACCGAATAATTGTGACCATAGATGTTATTACGTACTGGCAACTAACGCGGTTACGTCGTTGTTATCACAGACATATAAACAGTAGGTTGTTATTTGGTGAGAGTTTCATCTTGAGACGAATGTCTGTTTTTTCTTAGTCCAATTTGGCCATGATTCTTTGACAAATAATTTGAAATTGTAACTGTCAACTGATTGCTTGTAAATGCGTCAAACGGTCAAAAGTTTTTTTTTGTACTCAATCAGCTGCTTTAGAGAGTCGGCCATTTTTTCCTTAAAACACTGTTAAAGTAGTGAAGTTATAGAACGTTTTAGTGCTAAAATGCGTTTAAGAATAATACTTTTTGACAACCAGACCTAAGCAAGGTTTTAGATTTTCGATAACTTTTTATGAATAAGAACGAAACTGTTTTACTTACACTTTTATACGGTTACTCTCTATGTTTTAAAAAAATTTGAAGATATATGATATCTAAGAACACGCACAGGGTCCACGTGGTGGATTACAGCCCAAACCCTCTCACGGAGAGGATGCCTGTATCCCAGCAGTGGGAAATTTAAAGGCTGATTATGCTATACATCAAACTATGAATCACCGAATTATGATGACATCATAACACATTAATTTCCCCGTCATTGAAATCGAACGACCTTGCGTATCTTTGTTCATACGACTGCGCGACGCAAAGGAGGGTTATGTGATTATCAGCCGATGTAGGTATGTAAGTTTTGAATGTAGTATCTACGGACAACGATCAAAAAATATTGTTATGCCTATCTACGCCTTTTGTGTCTCACCATTGCTCCTAACACAACATTGTGCGAACTTTTTCGATTATGACGGGTCCAGACATCGTGTAGGTGGGTCTGTAATGGAAGTATACGTACTTAATTTGCCGTGTATATTCAATGATAATGAAAGTCTTTTTTGCGGTGGTGTATGCGTAGAAATATAAATCGAAATTCATTTGCCATTCCAGTAAGAATAGGATTCACTTTCCTGCTGTATTTCTTATACCTGAATGGTTTTAGCTACAAGTTAGTACTGCCACATTCAAAGTCAGCTCTATAATTGGTTAGTTTATTAAATAGTTTGTTTCATAATTACCCAATTACTGGGACAGTAAGAAAATACAACGATTTTTTTTTAAAGTTATGTAGGTTTCGTTTTCCTTTTACTTAACATTACACCACGCCTGTATTCCGAAACAGGTAAGACAGAGGTGTACCTATGTACACGGGTGTCTAAATGTGGGTGCACTGTGCACCCAAATTTTTCCAGTTATGTTTAGGTTCCATGTAAAAGGGAGCCGAGCCTATTTGCCTTCACAAATCCAAACTCCGGGCAATTATTGAGAAATTCCAGATGGAAAAATTCAACCAAACTTTACCCGACTCAGGTACCACACCCAAGATGGCGCTAGTAACTAGACCATAGACGGATTTTCCTTTTATGTCATCACTTTCAAATCTTTATTTATTTATTGATCACGATTATACTCACATCTTTCCATATTCCAGATTCAACTAGCTTCCATATAGAGCGGACATAACAGCAAAACATATGTAAATAATGTTGCGATGTCAAATGGGAGGAATCGCGGCTGAGAGTTACAGGCTGCAGCGGGGGAGGAGTGCCGGTACTTCTCAGTAGCGCTCTGCCCTTCCGTGGCCTGGACGGGGCCACTACCATTTGATGGCGGACGCGGTAGGGCAGGGGAAGAGGACTGTCGTATAGCGTTGGCAGCTCTCCCTATCCCCTGCGGCCGAAAAGTGGTAGGCGGCGAGGCCACTGTGCTGATCCGTCGCAGGGGGACCAAGGGTGCCAGACACGGGGTCGTCTGGGGCCCGTATGCTATTTGATTCCTGGTATGGTTACGGCGTGCCATGTGTCCTGGTGCACCGGTGATAGGGGTTATTCCCCTCCAAGGAGGGTCTGGTGACGGATAGCCGTGGCGGGTTCGCGGATGGCTAGCGCTTTTCCGTGTTCCCGCCTCAAGCGGCACTGGAGGACACCATGGAGTTTTAGGGGTTACAGTCCCACATAACTGCGCTATCTCCCCGTGGTAGCGCAATAGGCATTTCTCCAAGTTAAAAAAATATGCCTGGGTCGACGGCGCGTTGTGTTCCACGCGCGCCGTCTTTGATGACAGCCACAACAGGTGGGGTCCACAAGAGCCGATGCCTGCCAGGGGTGCGGGTTGTTCGAAAGAGATACCGTCGCCCCTGGCACACAGACAACTGAGGGAACACGAGTGGATTTTATTCAGTAAAAGTCTGACACGCCCTCCTGCTCCACCCAGAGCGGGAGAAGTCATTTGATGATTTCCCACCCAAAAAAAAAGCATACTACCAAAATAAAAGCCTCCTGGTCTAGATGGCGTGATAGCTTACATATGCAATGCTGGATTATGTTCACAAATGGTAACCTAGGACCATCTACGTAAAATAAACAAACAAGTAAGTAATATTAGCAACAATAACAAGATCATGGTCAGCAAGACTACAAGTTACCACAAGTGGCACCCGTTCACGAGCATAACGCAAAGATCAGCCATTACCTCCTTCACCATATTTTAGGGAAGGAGGTAACCGGATCCCCAACGCTACCGAAAGCAGTGACATCTACTAGCTACCGAAAGCGGTGATTAGTTTGTATCTGTACTTTTTGAATTGGTATGAAGGACTCAAAAGTAACGGTTTGACCGCTGTGATCACAAGGGAGATAATTTACAATGGCTTTATCTAAATAGTCGCAGTCGCAAAAAACATTATCAATACATGTAGCAGTAGCCGTAGTTATTCGCGTTTGTTCCAACAACACATTTGAAAGATTGAATGATTTAAAGAGGCTTAACAATGTGCTACTATTTGAATGATTTTCCAAAATATGAATATTAAAGTCCCCACAAATAATTACTGATTTATTACCAGTTGCAAGTTTTTCCAAAACATCTTCCATTACTGACTCAAATATAGAGTAGTTTTGATAATTAGGAGGTCTATAAACCCACACTATACAATGCTTATCTAGCTCAACACAGGACAGTTCAGTGCTGTTCCACTGATAGTTTAACTATTTCTGTACGAGTCTTAGATTTTATACAATTTTTAATTAAATTAGTGAGCCTCCACGAAGCATGGATTTCCGGTTAAAACAACTACCCACACTATAGTTCTTATAATTTATTAACATTTCATAATCTTTCCACCAGTGTTCAGTTAAACAAATAATAACAAACATTGTTTTTTCTAAAAACAATTAAATTTCCAATTGTTTGGAAGAAAACCCTTGAATGTTTTGATGAACAATTTCAAGGAATTCTGCTTAGCCCCTTTTTTACAATTAAATAATTGAAAGCTAGACGATACCTTGTTGACGGTGTGATTAAAAACATTATTATTGGTACCTTCTGTTGTCTTACTGACTAGTTTAAATTAGTATCACTAAGCACCTAAATAAATTATTAGTATTATTACTAATGTTTGTAATTACAGTAGGACTTCGACATACTACTTACGTCTAAGTTTATAATAAAAGCTAATAGCCATGCTATTTGACGCCTAAAACTAAAAGGCAGATACGCAGTATCCCTAGTCGATTTTAATTTCTCAACAAAAGTGTTGGCGTCAAAAAATATGAGTTTGTCTCTATAGCAATTAGCTAATAAATGCATATAGTTATTTATCATTTTGCCTACTTGACGAGTGCTCAAAGTAAGATGATAAAGGAATTGCTGAATTATAACAAGTTGCCAAAGTCGGTTACAGAACTTAGCGATGGAATGTTTAAAACTCACATCAAACGTGTCCTTATCAAAAAAGCATATTATAAGATAAAAGACTACGTTGAAGACAGGGAAGTTTGGCATTAATTCCTTCTGCACATGTGGCTTCCCTGGTACCTCATTAACAGCATAACTTTGTGAGAGTCTATTAACTGCTTCCAAATTACAATGTTAATTTTTATTTTTTATACTTTCTGACATATTCTCGTCATTTTTGACATTATACATCGCTTCAAATGTCAACTATATAATAGTGATTCTCATGAAAATCATGTCACTTTGTTTAAATAGGTTGATCTTACTAATGTAGATTCTTTTACATATTGTGAATTTTACATAGTGTGTTCTCCCAAACATTGTAGGCCTTACAGACTAGATTTATAGACGATTTTCTATTCTTTATTTTCATTCCTCTAAGAACTTGGTACTTATTGACAGGCCTGCACTGTCCTCCCATACCTATTATCACTGTAATTTGAAAACATTGTAAAACCCAATTATTTTTAAAAGAGTAACCGTGGAGTTTCTTGCCGGCTCTTCTCCATAGGAAGCGACAAATTGGAACCGTGCACCTAGCTTCTGACGTTTCATAAGTGCCCTTGCAGGTTTATGTGAAATTTTGCATGCTATGTTTTATCCTAGCTAAACATGCTTGTGCCTCAATTTGTATTTAACACCATTGTATACCATGTTTTACGCAAATAAATATTCTATTTTATATTCTATTCTATTCTAAAATATTTTGATTTGATTTGATTTGATTTGCTGTGTACATTAAGACCAGATAATGTTTCAAACCAAGTGCCTATATTTGTTTATAACAATGGATTCTTAGAAAACGAATTCAATATTATTATTAAAGTTTAAACAAAAGGATTCGACTCCGGGGGAGGCGAATTTACCTGTCTCTATAAAATTTTATCTACTTGATATATACAGCAACATTTTCAAATTTAGTATTGTACCGAAACAGTGAAGTCATACCCAAAAAAAATTCAATCACAAAAGCTAGTAATTATAACGCTGATCCTAAATGAAAACCCATATCCTTAATCTCATGTTAATGTAATTTTTTTCATTTAATAATAGAGAAACGTTTAGAATGGTACGCTGAAAAAGAAAAAATATTATAACAATTTTATTTTTTTGGGTCGGCAATCATCAAATGACTTCTCCCGCTCTGGGTGGAGCCGGAGGGCGAGTCAGACTTTTACTGACTAAAATCCACCCATGTTCCCTCAGTTGCCTGTGTGCCGTGGTATCTCTTTCGAACAACCCGCACCCCTGGCAGGCATCGACCCTTGCGGACCCCACCAGTTGTTGGTGACATCTCCGACGGCGCGCGTGGAATACAACGCACCGTCGACCCGGGCTTGGTCCTTACCGGACAGCGAGCTACCCATTACTCGCCGTCCGCAAGCCCATGCCTACGGTGGCCGGGAATCAGCCAGGGATTCCCAACGCCCAGAGCGTCTCCTGCCAAGGCCATGGCTGTGAGGGCACATGTACTGCATTTCCCTCACGTGCGCCGCCTCCCTCTTTGCGAGCATAACTGCTTCGCTGAAGGAGGCGTCTGTTAGCCATGCACTCTCGCTCCGTACCATGGCCTGGACCAGGGCCGGACGAGAGAGATCGCCACCGCCGATCGCCTCCATGAGGACACGGTGGTGCTCCGCCCAAGCCGGGCAAACCTCCACTGTGTGCTCCACCGTGTCCTCAGGGCGATCTTCGCAATGGAAACACCCAGGCGTTTCCTCCCGCCCTATCTGAAATAAGAACCTCCCGAAGCAGTCGTGTCCGGTGAGGACCTGTGTCAGGCGGAAGGCGAGGACGCCATGCCGTCTCTCAAGCCACTTCTCAAAGAGGGGACTAACTGCCGCAATCGTGGCGTGCCTAGCACTGGGTTGCGACGATTGCACTTTTCACGTCTCCATGAGATACTGCCGGAGTTATGAACGCCGTGCCACATTTCCCGCGGCAGCAGAGTTATGCCCCGGCGTTTGGCCTCCTTGCGCCACTTCCAAGTGTGCTTGAGGACTTTTGCCTCTAGATCCCATGGCGGCAATCCGGCTAGGAGGCCCGCCGCCTCACCGGAGATCGTGCGGTATCCCCGGATCATCCGGATGGCCATGACCCTATGGGCCACCTTCAATCGGTGTGCTGGTTGGCGCCTCAATGTAGGCGCCCACACCTGTGCCCCATATAGGGCCATGGCCTCCCGCAGGAGGCATTTGGCCCCCCTCGATTGGGCAGGAGCTGCTTCATGGCAGCCCCGGCCCACTCCAGTCTGGAAGCCAAACGTCGGAAATGCTCCGCGAAGTTCAACCGGCTTTTGAGGACGAGTCCTAGGTACTTCATCGTCGACTCGATGCCGATGTGAAACCCTCCCATCGTTACCTGGGAACCCGTCGCTGGCGCATTCCGAAGACCATGAAACCACATGGCCTCGGACTTGTGGAAGGCCACCTCGAGTCCCAGTTGCCTGATCATATCCACGATTGTCGCAACCCCGTGTGTCGCTAATTCAGGCGCCGCCTGGTATGACCTCCCTTGCGCCAGGACCAGCGTGTCGTCAGCGTAGCAAACTACGCTGACGCCGCTAGGGAGGTCGGCACGCAGCACCCAGTCGTACCCGATATCCCACAGATGCGGCCCCAGGACCGAACCCTGTGGGACACCGTACGACATCTCTCGCCGCTTCCACTCTCCTTAGTGGCCGGGGTAGATGACGGCCCTGTCCGTCAAAGTAGGCCTCGACCACACGACAGAGGTAGGTCGGCATCTGGTGATACCGGAGTGCCTCCCTGATGCAACTCCAGGGCAGGGTGTTGAAGGCTTTGGCGATGTCTAGAAACACCGCCGAGACGACTCCACCCTGGGCCACAGCATCTCCCGTCGTGAGGGCTCGCACGCGCATGATGGCGTACACCGTGGAGCGTCCCATGCGGAAACTAAACTGGCTCTCCGCCAGATCCGGCCCCACCCGCACCAGCCGCCCGACGAGGCGGTCTGCAACTACTCCTTCAAAGAGCTTGCCCAACTCGTCGAGCAGCACGATGGGCCGGTAAGCGGACGGAGAGTCCGCGGGGCACCCCGGCTTCTTAATGAGGACCAGTTTCCCCGTCTTCCAGTGAAGTGGGAACCGGCCCTCCTCCAAGCATGCGCTTAGGGGCCCTCTTAGTCGAGGCCCGAGAGCCTCCAAAGCCAGGACCCAGGCTTTTCCAGGCAAGCCGTCGGGTCCTGGGGCGGTATTCATGGCATTCAGCCTACGTACCGCCACTCTCAACTCTACCTCTATTACCTCTGGAGCATCTTCATCGGTGTGGTCCGCGTCGGGCACCGCATGCCGCATGCCTGCGGTGCATGGTGTACCGGTGTCGCGCAACAACGCACGCCTCGCGCAGAGCTGTGAGCTCAGGCGACCACCAGTACACCTGGCGTGAAGCACGTCCTGGCTGGACCCGGGGCATTGCCACGTCGCATACCTCGGACTTGGCCTCCCGGAACCATTCTGCCTCGTCGTTGATGTCAAGGCCTGTCCGGTGTTGGCACCCAGGCCTGCACGATCAAGGCTTCCAGGAGGAGCTCCCGATCCAGCCGCTTCAGCGCCCACTGCGGACTACACAGGGCCCGTTTGACCGGCGCGCTCAAGGTCTAGGCGGAGACGTCAAACCGGATGTACCGGTGGTCGGAATACGTCTGTGGCGGACGGACTCCCGTCGCCAGCACAACACTAGCGCTAGCTACAAGCGTCCCTACGCTGAACCGGTCCAGGCGTCAGCGGGTGGTTCCACGACGCGCGGGGCACAGAGGCGAAGAACCTGCACCCAGTCGCCGAGCGGCCGCGCCAGTGCGCAACCAACCTTCCCTGCGCACACCCACGTCGCTTTACGCTCTGCTCATGCCTATGTATTCTACCATATTCAAGTGTTTAAATTCTTACCTCTCGGTCTTTCTGCCTTGCCTAAATTATTGCATTAACTTCGCATTGTATCGACAATCATTTCAAGCTTGTGTTCGCGCTTAAATCAAATAAACAAATTGTGTGAAGCTACTGCGTTTACATTGAAGACACCCCGCAGCATGGCGCCCATACGTCTCCACCCCTCCATGGCGCACCAGTCGACGACACGCGGCGACAGAGAGGGGCTGGCGAACGAAATGTCTAACACCGACTCACCCCGCATCCGCACACACGTGGCGACAGATCCCCGGTTTAGGACGACCAGGCCCACCTATAGAGCCCAGTCCTCCACCATATTGCCCCACACATCCGTCAACCGGGAACCCCAAGTTAAGTTCTTGGCATTGAAGTGCCCGAGGATGAGCACAGGGAGGAAACGGAACCCGACGACGACATCTCTCAACTCCGCAAGGGAGTTGTGGAACTCGGCGAGAGTTCGTCTCGGGGAGAAGTAAGTACACCCCTACCACTGCGATCTCCCCAAACCGTGCTGCTACGCAACCCCTTCCCCTCTGGACACCCTTAAGAGCTAGGGTAGCGGCGGCAGCCGATGAAATTAGGGTCACTGAGCCGCTCAGGTCCTCCACCCAGTAATCCCTGGGCGGGACAAAGTACGGCTCAGCGACCACGGCGATGTTAATCGACTACTGCACCATGCTCTGGAGCAACAGATCCTGAGCGGTGGCGCAGTGGTTGATGTTCGCCTGGAGGAGGCGTAATGGGGCCATCACTGGCAGTCTATTTCAGCCCCCTCTAGAGCCCCCTGAGAGGGCCCTGCCGCGGTGGCAACGGCGGCAGCGACGTCACTGTAGGACATGCCCTTTTTTCCGCTTCCGGCTGTAGCGTGATCACCACAGCTGCGGACTTCGGGGCGCGTAGCCTAGCCGCAGCACTCCGCTTCTTGGCCCGCTGCCGCCTCTTTGGCCACCCTTGCAGCCTTCCCCACCTTTCTCTTTTCCCCGGCTACTTGCCATTCGGCGTCTGCTGGGGGAGATTTGGGAGGTAGGGCCGTCCGCCCTGGCACCACAACTGGGGCCGTCGCCACCTGCGCAGCCACGCCGCCCTTGGGCTTGGTCGGCACCGGTTTCGCCGGAGTCCATCCCGGCTGCGGTGCCGATTTGGCCGCGGTAGCCATTGGCATAAGTGGCCCCCTTTGCTGTTGGCCCGAGTTTGGCCGACTCGCTGCTAGCGGGGCTGAAGGACCATTGCCTCCAGGGCAGAAAACCGACTCTGGAAGGCAGCCAGCTCCTGCCGCACCAGAGTTAGCACCCGATCTCCCTCAGGCATGGGTCCAGCCAGCACCTGCCACGCCCCCTCCTGAGACACAACCCGGGGCGGCCCCTCGGAGCCCGGCTAGGTTCGCTCGGAGCTCCGCATTCTCGTTTCGGAGAAGCTCCATGGCGGCAGTCAAGCGTGCGACCTCCGCTCGCATCTCTGACATGTCGTCCGACGGAGGTCCGGAGTATATATCCTCCGCTGCCGCCATAATTGAGGCTATGGCTGCGGGTACGGCCTTGTCTTTGGAGGATCAAATCCTCTTCAAGGCCACACCCTAGATTGCAGCAGCCACAGCCTTCTCGAGCCTGGCCGATCGCTCTGAGTTAGAGCCACCGGCGGCGTCCGGCTCACCGTCAGACGACTCCAAGAGGGCCCTGCTGCTGGTCCCCCCAGAGAGCTGCTCTCCATGGCCGATGCCTCGTCTCACTGGGCCGCCTCGACTGGGCCTGCTTGGCTCAGGTCGCCAGTCTTCTGGGTGGTCAGCCCCTTGCCCAACCGGATTCCACCCCGCCGACAGACCTTCCCGTGCTTTCGGGCCGAGGCCATCCCGCCGTCATAGGACAAGCCCTGGCCCTCCCCGGATTGGGGGCGCCTCTTGAGGAACTCTTTCGTCCTCTTTGAAGCGCCCACCACTACACGCTCCGGGCTCTTAAAAGAGCCCTTCGCGCTATATTATCACCATGTACTGTTGGTTTTAGGAGATCATAATCATGCCTCGATTCATTAGCCCGTTTGGTTACCTATATTCAAATTGGATTTTCGAGAAATATCCCTACATTCGCATGCTTTTTAGATATTTAAAACGCCTATAATAATGTTTCGATTTATGTTGCAGTTAATATTAGATAAACTTAAAATTGGATCAAAATTTTATTCTTAAACGCCCATATGGGGCGTTTTTGAGTGAAAGATATATAATGATCAAATCTGATAATAGTGATGAGTTAACAGCTAGGTGGACTAATAAAGGGCTGGCCCAAGGCGATCCTTTGTCATCAATACTGTTTAATTGAATAACTCACGAACTGTGTCAGCTTCCACTTAATGTAGTTGTTTCTCAATATGCAGACGATTTTGTGCTTTATTTTAAAAACAAAGATATTAAAATATGTAAAATGTATGTACAAAATGCGTTAGATTCCATTGTGGGGGTTTTGGATGGACTTGGTTTGGAATTATCATCGAGTAAATCTAGCTTTTGTGTGTACAGTAGGGGCAGGCGTAGAATACGTCCATCTTTAAAGGTAAATGAACATCACTTGGTTTTCTCAAAATGCGTTAAATACCTCGGTATGTGGCTGGACAAAAGTCTATGTTGGGGCAAACACATGAATAACACAGTTAGTAAATGTTTAAAATTTCTAAATCTATTTCAAGTTCTAACGGGTAGTTCATGGGGAATACACAAAAACCATAATATATGTAGGTTGTATATTTCTCTGATTCGAAGTTGAATTGACTATGGGTGTTTATGTATAATTGGAGTGCAAAATCTCATATTTCAAAGCTAGGTAAGTTACAAAATCAAGCCCTGAGAATTGTAGGTGGCTATATCAGAAGTTCCCCAATCCATGTAATGGAATCTGATTGGAGTATCCCGCCTTTATTTTTAAGAATAAAGTATTAGCGTATTAATATTGTTTAAAATTAATGTCATGGTCAAATAACATGACAGTTAGCTTGTTTATGGATCTAAATTCTCTTTGTAGTACCAAATATTGGGCAAACAAAAAGTACCCTTATTAGTTAAAAAAATTTATGATGTGAATAAAACACATGGAGATTCTTTCGACAGATATCCATAAAATGTATAACTTGGACAACAGCTATTTTGACTACAGATGTAATTAATGTTGAACTAAAATGTGTGAAGACCAAGACACCCAAATCCAATTATAATCATAATCTATTAGTGTTCGATGTTTTACCTGAATTAAATTCTATCTCTAGTAGTTGGCACAAATTTTTTACGGACGGTTCCAAGGGTACTCCGGGCCTAGGTGGTGGGGTATTTGATCAAACCTTAGGAACTACTCTCGGTTATAAAGTAAACTGTAATGTTTCAATAATGACACTGGAACTTATTGCAATTTATCAAGCGATCTTGTTTAGTCGAAATCAGAATTTTAAAAAGTCGTTATTTTTTCAGACAACAAAAGCGCACTACAGCATAATGTTCGATGTGCCTCTGGTTTTAGAGGGGCATCGATAGTATATAATATTCTTGAAAATAATATTATGTTGTTCAAGAATAATATAGAAATTAAGTTGCAATGGATTCCATCTCACATTGGACTACGTGGTAATGAGGAAGCTGACCGATTATCCTAACTAGCAGCAGTAGAGGGTACAACAATTGACTACTTACCTGATTATTGGGAATATATATCTAAACTAGCTGTCCCGGTGAACTTCGTACTGCCTCAGAATCAATAAATGTTGTTTTAAGTTATCAGCAAAATATATTGAGTCATTGCGCATGATCTTCTACCAAGTTATGACAACCTGGTATTTCGAAGGCATAAAGCGATTTCTAGCCGACAACACCTTCATAATTAATTATATTCGTTGAGCTCCAACTAAGTTATGACGACCTGATACTTCGAAGGCATAAATCATTTTCTAGCTGACACACCCTATGTTATGTGAGCTTTCCTACCTAGTTTTGGTAACTTACTTCGAAGACATAAAGCTTTTTGTAGCTGTCACACCTTTTTTTCATATTTTTTTAATAACTACATGGGCCTGCTCTTGACCTCGATCACGCATGATGGGGAGCGTTTGATGAGGAGTCTATGATGAATTAAGCATGCCCAAACGATAGGCTTCACTCTTGTTTCGAAGGAAGACGCGTTAAATATGAAAGGGAACACAGACGCAGGCAGAGTTCCACGCTTTGGCTTCGGCATAATAAATGTGGAGGAGAAGCGCTTAGTAAGACTGGTCGGGATATCAACCGAGTACGGATGGTACCCTGCAGTGCGTTTGGTATTCCGGTAGTAAAAGGGCGATGGTGGGATCTGTGCTTCTGACTCAATGGTTGAGTCGAAGTTGAGAACGGACGCCAACTATTATACAATATATACCTGTGTTATGTGTGCTCCTACCAAGTTATGATTACCTGGTACTTCGAAGGCATGAAGCGTTTTTTAGCTGATACAGGTGAACTCCTACTAAGTTATGACAACCTGGTACTTCGAAGGAATAAAGCGTTCTTCTAGCTTTTACACATTCCATATTAGCTGCGTTTTGTTATACCACGTTTTATGTCACGTTCCACGGGAACGGGATAAAAAGTTCTATGTCCGTCTCCTGGTTCAAAGCTACCTTCCCACCAATTTTCAGCCAAATCGGTTGAGCCGTACTTGAGTTATAAATAGTGTAACTAACACGACTTTCTTTTATATATAGATTTAAAGTAATTTGTTATATTTCTCCTGGAAACAACACTTTGTTAACATCCGTCAGCTAAAAAGAATTTGTTATAGAACTATACAAGGCGAGGTTGGTTTGATGTTGATCAATTTGATAGGAGTTACGTTAAATTAATACTAAGAATTCGCTCTGGGCATCCAGTAGCGAAGTTTGCATATCTTATGAAAAAGCTGATTCGCCGAATTGCAGAGTTTGTAATCAGATTGAGGACGTGCCACATTTGCTGATAGATTGTGTCCGGACAAGCGCGAAAGGAATTCATTTTTGAGGGAATTTGACTTGAACAAACTAAACATAGGATTAATTCAATCAATTTTGTCTCAACCAACGTCAGAAGGTGCCAAAAAGTTAAGTCGGTTAATAACAGTCTTTCATCTGTGCTACTAAAAGTTTTGTTAATTTTTTTTTTGTAGTTTAGATGTATTAAGTATATACATATCTGCAGGGTGTAACAGAAACCCTATTGCTATCCTTAAGCACTAAAGATAACAGCTGGTATAGAATCACTATGCATCGTTTGAGCACAAAATAAAATACTCTAAGAATTGATACCAATTTTTCGGTTTCATGTTTCTTAAATTCAAATCATAACAAACGTGTCACCGTACTACGTAGGTCAATAACTTTCCACGTTACTTGCCAATATCACGATAAATCTCTTCCGACTGATGTGTTTGTTTCAATTTGTTCTGGTATCAATGTATTAAAAATTCTTATAACTTCCGAACATGTAGAGATAGGATTAAAAAACCCTTCCAATATCGCTTGATATCATCCAAAGAAGCCGTGCCCTTAGTATGTATATACCCTTTCCGTTACACGTTGTATATGAGTTCTTTTCAATTTTAGTGTAAATTTTATGTAATGTTAAAAGGCTCGATGGGATTGGCGTATCTGTTTATATAAAAACCCCTAAACAAATAAAGAGAAAAAAAAAAAATTATACTCTTTCAAATCCATCTAATATGACGGAGTTATGACCGAACACACAAAAAATAATATAAATATCGGAATTGATAACCTCCTCATTTTTGAAGTCGGTTAAAAAGGTTAAAATTCAGCAGACGTATTCTCTAGTATTTGAGTTCTGTGAACACTTAAGCACCTAATCAATAAATTGCTTAGCAAAGTATTTGATTGGTGATTGCTTCGTCTGCATATTCAAGACATAATATGCGCGTAATCAGAATTAAGATTGAATGCAGAGATGCGAGCGAAGACTTATTTCTATTAACACGTTATTTATTAGCGATATCTGAGATTGTATGGTGGCAAGGAATAAGATAAATTATAACTCTGCCTCCTAGTTTGTTAGTGAGTTCTACAATATGGTAGATAGTGGAAAGTTTCTTGCTGAAAAAGGATGTGGTAACACAGAAAATTTAATGCATCATCTAGGTCGGATCTTTTACACAATTCAAATAAAATCGTCGTTTCTGTATGAGGGCCTAAACAAGTGGCAATCGCTTTCAAATAACGAGGTCGACTATCAATCCGCCTAGTCTTTTCCCAACTATCGGGGTCGGCAGTTGGGCGGCGACTGCCTGTCTAACCTCCATAACCTAGTAACTGGGTAAAACGATACCCCTTATAGAGTTTCAGGCTTCTGACGATACGTAACGACAGTCAAAGATCCATGAATCGTCGGGTCGAAAGTCGGGTTACGTAGTCCAAGCCCGGCGAGCATAGCTTAACCTGATGGATCGACCCGAGGTCGAAAATACCCAAAATAATAAAACGTCTACTCACAATGTCTCTGCCACTTGAAGTTATGTTGGATCTCGTGCCGCATACCCCTCCATAACTTGGTAACTATCAAGGAGTATGCAAACGACATTATAAAGATGGGTATCAGCAGTAGTCCAGCATCAATGCCCAGGTTGAAGGCCCGTTCTAACTCCAGGCTGGTCCATACTTCTCTGCATTTGTAGGCTGCAAAAGAAAAATGGGTATAAGTTTCTGGTATTAAAATCAAAATTCATAGTTGCAATAGAAAAAGATCACTGTTTTTAAGTGGATATTGAAAGATTTGTACCTATTAGGTGACAGTGCCAAGCAAATGTCAGCGTATGACTTTGGAAGTAAGCACACCAACAAAGAGTCATCGAAATTACTTCAGTAAGCTTGACCAATGTGTTTTTTGGGAATGGTAGCTCGATTTGTTTTGGATTAGGTATGTAAAGTATACGGGTATCACAAAGGGCACAAATAAATATGTTAAGTAAATCATTGTGCTGGAGCTAGAGAATCACAGTTAGGATTTGATAAGTGCATGAATTCGAATGAATAAATTGCAATAGAAGTGTAGTGAATAATTTTATCAAATAAACATATTACATTTTAATAGAACATTGAAGCTGGCCTTTTTTGAGCCAACTGTATTCGCATAGATGTCGTGAAAGTTGTTTCCACTTCCACAAAAAACTATAAGCTGTTAATTCCATTATCAAATAGACCTTCATAGGTCACTGGGTCAGTAAGCAAAGATAAAAGCTGTCAACTTTAGTTGGATATCTCTTCGACCTGCTGTTAGAGCTAGAGTCATGTATTGAGATAGAAAATTACATTTGGCATAAGACAAACTTTTTTTTAGTAGTTTTGACGGTGTCTGTTTTTTCTCGAAAGAATCCTTGAAAACGTGAATCCTAGAAAAGAAAAAAGTTACTTTTAAAATTCTCTAGTAATATGGTATAATTATGTAATAATGAAGATTATGTCATCATCTGCCTAGCCTTTTCCCAACTATGTTGGGGTCGGCTTCCAGTCTAACGGGTTGCAGCTGAATACCAGTATTTCACACTAGCTTTTGCCCGCGGCTTCTTAAAAAATGTTTTCTCACGCTGCTTATTTTATGCGGCGCGCGAATTGATATGTGATTGCTGGAGGATAACAAATCCTACAATCTAACAACACTAACGGAATAGATAATGGTACGGAAAGTTACCAACTTGAATGCCAAATTTGAAGGCAACTGTAAAACGGAAATTTAAATCCTATAAAAAAAGATTTACATTTAAGGTAAAGAGTTACCTAAATAATTCAAATTGCGCTTTTCTTACATTTTTATTCAAAGGGGGTGTTTTTTTTGTGGGTGGGAAATCTTCAAATAAGTTCTCCCGCTCTGGGTGAAGCAGGAGGGCGTGTCAGACTTTTACTGAATAAAACCCACCCGTGTTCCCTCAATTGCCTGTGTGCCAGGGGCCGCGGTATCTCTTTCGAACAACCCACACCCCTGGCAGGCATTGGCTCTTGCGGATCCCACTGCTTCTGACTTTTTGGTGCTGACATCTCTTTGAGGCTCGCGTGGAACTCAACGCACCGACGACCCGGCCTTGGTCCTTACCGGACAGCGAGCTACTCATTACTCGCCGTTCACGCCTATGCAAAAGGAGGTAACGGCTACCCATGCACTCTCGCTCCGTACCATGGCCTGGACCAAGGCCGGACGCGAAAGATCGCCACCGCCGATCGCCTCCATGAGGACTCGGCATTCATAGGAGGTTTTTTTTGAGGGTGGGAAATCGGTGGGGAATTGGTGGAGCAAGAGGGCGTGTCAGACTTTCTCTGACTAAAACCCACCCGTGTTCCCTCAGTTGGCTATGTGCTAGGGGCGACGGTATCTCTTTCGAACAACCCGCACCGTTCGTAGGGGATTAGGAACATTTTTTTAATTTTATTAATATTTAAATTACCTCTTTATATACTACAATAGAGGTTCTGCCCTTAGGTACTAACACAATCAGGCTGCTAGATGAGCTCACTCTCGAGCAGGCCACGTAAAACTGGCCGTGCGAAAAGTAGTCCCGTCTAAGATCAATTCGCACTCTTTTCAGTGACTGACCCTGAGACTTACTAATCGTTATTGTGAAACCTACCTTTTTTTTTATTTTTTTAGGTGGGAAATCATCAAATAACTTCTCCCGCTCTGGGTGGAGCGGGAGGGCTTGTCAGACTTTTACTGACTAAAACCCACCCATGTTCCCTCAGTTGCCTGTATGCCAGGGGCTGCGGTATCTCTTTCGAACAACCCGCACCCCTGGCAGGAATCGGCCCTTGCGGGCCCCATCAGTTGCTGCTGACATCTCTTTGAGGCGCGCGTGGAACACAACGCGCCGTCGACCCGGGCTTGGTCCTTACCGGACAGCGAGCTACCCATTACTCGCCGTCCGCAAGCCCGTGCCTACAGTGGCCGAGAATCAGCCTGGGATTCCCGACGCCCAGGGCATCTCCTGCGAAGCCCATGGCTGTGAGGGCGCATGTACTGCATCTCCTTCACGTGCGCAGCCTCCCTCTTTGCGAGCATGACTGCTTCGCTGGAGGAGGCGACTGCTAGCCATGCACTCTCGCTCCGTACCATGGCCTGGACCAGGGTCGGACGCGAGAAATCGCCGCCACCGATCACCTCCACGAGGACACGGCGGTGCTCCGCCCAAGCCGGGCAGACCTCCACCGTATGCCCCACCGTGTCTTCTGGGCGATCTTCGCAATGGAAACACCCAGGCGTTACCTCCCGCCCTATCCAAAACAGGAACCTCCCGAAACAACCATGTCCGGTGAGGACCTGTGTCAGGCAGAAGGTGAGGACGTCATGCCGCCTCATACATACCTTAAGGGGGAACTGCAGCCTTTTAAACTCGAATGGGGACTTCGACGGTATTAGTGGTATCCGTCGTGTATAGGTACACCGATTCACCTCAAGCACAGCCAGAAATAATAATGGCCTCTACCACGTTTTTATGTAAAGGTTTCCTGTACAAATTTTCTTCCCCTATTTTACCCTTTTTTGAAAAAAAAAAGCTGATACATGTAATTATAAATTACCAACCAAAAGGCTAAATACAAATTTTCATGGTTTGAACTATAAAACTATCTACTGGTTTCTTATTTATACTTTCACGTCCCCCTATTTTACGCCCTCAGGGGCTGATTTCCCAAAAACACTGAAACACATGGTTTTTAATTTTTAATCACAATGATAAACATCAATTTTCATGGCTTAAACTATAAAAATGACGATATTCCATACAATCTTTCATCCCTTATTCCTTCCTTTATTTCCTATAAGGGTTGAATTTCAAAAAATCCTTCCTTATGTCTTGTCTACATTATAAAGGAAACCTCTGTGCGAAATTTCAGCTTTCTAGGTCCAAGGATTTGAGCTAGGCGTTGATGAGTCATTCAGGACTTTTCTTTTTATTTATATAGATTAATACATGGAGCGAATGCCTATCTGGCCTCCACAACCCATTACTGGGTAACACGATACCCTTTGGTAAGACTGGTTGTCAGACTTTCGGGCTTCTGACGACCCGTAACGACTGTCAAAGATCCACAAATGACAGTCGGGACCAACGGCTTAACGTGCTTTCCGAGGCATGGAGGGTCTTGGTATGTAAAGATGGTCACCCATCCACGGACGAACCACGGCAAGCGTAGCTTAACCTGCTCGATCGACCCGTGCAGCTATAGTTCCTTAGCCACAAGCCCCTCTTATTATGAATATTATAAAGTTTCTTTAAATCTGAGACATTGTAAGTGTGTGTTAGCTGTCTACAAAAACACAATACAGAAATTATATGTTTCTTTAATACACATGATTGTTACAGAGAGATCCGAATACAAAGTACTTTTATGAGTTTATTTATTTCTCTTCATTTTAAAAAACAAAGTCTTTTCACACGGACGGTATCGCACAGCGAGTTTTTTCAGCCGCGAACAATGTGAACAGTGTAAGAGAACCTCATCTAAAAATAAAAATGTAACAGCAGTGTGCTTGCCAAGTTCCAGAAAAAAATGGGCAGTCGTGCGCAGTGCCTGTGAATCATATCTACACCATTTCAGCCTGTATTTTACCGAACGCGGCAGAAAAATACCGAATCAAAGTACTAAAAAAACTTGCAAAGCGAGAACTTAAATTGCAGATGCGATGTTTTTGGTGTACAATTGTGGCCAGCAAAATATTGTTTTTTTTTTAGGTGTCAATAATTTTATTCGTTAACGGGGGGTTATCCGAAATTGCCTGTTTCAGATTCAAGATTAAATTATCAAATTCGTTTATTTAGGCCCTGAAAAAAATATAAGTCATAGATAGATCATAGATGATCATAGATCATCATATGTCATAGAAACGGTATTGACACGCTACTTAAATTAAAATTAGGTAAAATAATATTATGTGCTTTGCCGTATTCAAAAAAATTGAATTATGAAAAAAATGATTACATTTTTAGCCTAAATAATTTAATGCATACTTTGACATGTCGTCATAGTGACCGTTTATTGTATTTTGATAATAACAATTTTATTAGAGATTTTGTGCTAGTTCGGGAACATATGTTTCTTCCCAAGAAAAGTCGACATGTATTAGCTACTTTGTTAGATTACAATATATACACGCAATTATTGATAATTTAACTGAGACTAGGTTAAGTGACGGAACAGTATTATCTAGTTCTTCTAATAATACTGTAATTAATTCTTTGAACTTTTAGACACGACAACAGAGAAGCATAATAAGAATGTACTGTACTGTATCACCAAAATATAAATCGCTTCCCTGGCAAAATCCTAGACGTGGAAATGTTAATAGATAAATATCATATGGTTATCCTATGTTTTTGTGAAATTTTGTTAAAACCAGATAGGATGTTGTTTAATGTAAATAATTTTTCAGTTGCCAGTGCGTATAACAGGTCTTCGATAGGGGGTGGTACTTTGATATTATGCAATAGTTGTTTTACATATAAGGAGAGAAAGGATATCACTGCTTGCTCTGTTGATCGCTAATGTGAGGTAGCATGTGCGGAGGTTGAGGGCCATACTTTCTTATCTGTTTATAGATCACCAGCCTCAAACTTGTCATCATTTTTTATCATAATGAAAGAAATATTAGGTAAACTTTTTAAAGATGATAAATTAGTCTTCGTGTGTGGTGACCTAAATATTGATCTATTAGTTAACTCACCAGAAAAAATTAAGCTTATCTCATTGTTTAAATCATTCAATTTAAAATGTATATTTAATGAGGCGACTAGAATAACAGCAACCACCGCTTCATGCATAGACAATGTATTTACTAATTGCAAAATAAAGGACTCGTCCTTGATTAGTGGCGTTAGGTCAGACCGTACTGGTCAGCTTGTATCGTTTGATTTAGATAAAAAGCTACACCTAGATAAAACCATTGAATTGAGACCTCTGACTAAAAATAAATTGGAAACGTTTAAAAATAATGTCCTTAGCAATCTCTCAACAGCACGTTTTGATTCACAAGACCCTAATATAAACTATAGCACATTTTTTTCTACAGTATGCCAAGAAGGCATAAATAGGTATAAAGCATGTCCTGTAAAAAAAGTTACAATCACTCCTAAACCAAAATTTAGCGAATGGGCCACAGCTGGCATTACAAAAAGCAGAGATGTGTTATATAATTTGTACCAAGAAAAATCACTGACTTCTGATCAGGCCCTTCATAATTATGTAAGAAACTATTCTAAGATATTCAAAAGAGTCTGCGCTCAAGCTAAATCTAAATTAATAAGTAACAAAATTAATATTTCTAAAAATAAAATAAAGGCCGTGTGGCAGGTAATTAACAAAGAAACTGGAAACACACAACAGCGAGATCAGAATGAGTTACGTCTAAAAATTGAAAATGAAACCATTTCAGATAAGTTAAAAGTTGCAGAGACTCTAGAAAATATCTTTACCAACATCCCAATAGAGGTTACGAAATCTCTCCCCTCATCATCTGTATTAGCTGAATCTCTTCATAAAGAAAACATCAGTAAGGACATTCCAAATTTTGAATTCAAACCCATTTCTATTGCCACAATTAAAACAGCATTTAAAAGTCTCAATTTAAAAAACACTGAAGACTTACTTACTTGACGAGACTTACTTGCCATCTTTCACAATAAATCTCCGTTATTATTATTGTAATAAATGAATGAACTAAATAAGTGTTTTTATTTCAGACAACTAAAAAATTTGTGACGTTGATATTAAAGATGAATTAGTGAGAAGACCACTCAAACGTGGTTACTACCAATATTTAGTAAATTCCAGGATCGATACTACAAAATCGGCTAATGTACTTCTAAATATTGGTAGTACTCGCGTTTAAATATGAGACTTATTTCCTCAATCCATAAAGCCACTATAAGAAAAGGAAACTAAAAATCAGTTTCCCAAAAATAAATCAATTAATTTGATTAATTTTCGTACAGTGAGTGCCAATGTAATTTTGATCCTAATCAAATGAATTCATGTCAGAACTTTATTTTGCAATTACATGAATTGTCAATGTGACAAGTTCAATACTCAATACTCAATACTCAAATTTTATTTGCATTCCACAATGTGTACTTAGGTGGTAAATTAAAAATAGTGATCATTATGGACCCTGTCGGGCACAGCAAAAAATAGTAGGAGAGAGGAAGCTTTAAATAAGTAGCTAAACTTACATCTAAACTAAATCCAATAATACTACAATTTGGGGTTCTGTATACCTACAAGCTATATGCTGTAGAAGCACCGTAATTTTACTGAGAAAATCATGAGCTCTTAATTTTGAATTTACATGTTAAATGATTTAAATTATAATTTTTATTTTATTTTGTTAATTCTAATATTGTTAGTTTAAGTTATTTGTCGAAATGCTATTGAGGGCAATGTAACTTACATGTAGTTTTTTTTATATTGTTGCATGTCATTTATAAAAATTCAATTGTAATTATTTTATAGTTTATACTGTAATTATATAATTTTATGTTTATAATTTATCGCTTAAAAATTCGTTTATACTATAATAGCATTTTTTTATTAAAAATTGCTTTAGTTTTTTTATAAATACGTTTATGTTATCTTCTTTTTTTATTATTTCAGGTATCTTGTTATAGATTTTTATGGACATTACATAGGGGCTTGTAGAATGTATTTTTAGCCGAGAATGTGGAATATTTAATCTCGATTTGTGGCGGAGTGTGTAACGTGATTGTATGTCCTCACGCTTTGTATAAAATTCCTGATACTTACGAACAAGTTGAAACTCAGATTACAAAAAAAGGAACAGATACTTACACAAGATTTCACAACTTGCCCAATAGCCCACATAACAATATTGTCTCAGCAAATAAGAATATAAAAAGCCTTTTGCATATCCTGCTCATATGCAAGTTTAACTTTGTTTATATCCACCAAGGGAATGCACACAGTAGCGCTGAGAGTTTAAGAAAATATGAGCGGCCGCTTTGCACTTCAAAATATACATTTTCAACGGTAAAATTTCATACGGTAAATTTAAACATGCAAAATCTGGAAACTTAAAGTGGATGCGAATGAATAGTGGTATTTTAAGTTTAATAAACTTTGAGTTTATTAAACTGAAAAAACAGTGCCAAAAATTGTATGAGCTTGTACCCCAGAATGTACACATATAAAATCGATGTCATTTAATAGTACTAATCTCCTATAAACAAAATCTAGCAGTACCTAGACTGCTGAGCAATATGTACCTTTATACAACATACAATACCATTTATAGAACAAAAAATATATAGCTTTTATAAAGTTGATTTTTACTTTACTGCTAAGGTACTCCATGTAATACTAAGACGAGAGATTTTGATTATTGTGACAATTGACATTTGTTGGCGGCGTTGCCAGTAATACATGGAAAAAATCCTATACGTAACTGCAATAACATAGATAAAGTAAATCATAGATGGTTCAATTTCCATAACTTAAGGAAAACGTACAAAAATTATGTTTCATATATTTAGATTACGAATAATTTTCGAGTATATTTTAGGCTATGAGCATTGTTTTTTTCTTGTAATGCGTAAAGTCACAATTTTTTTACTTGTTCTGATCTTTGTTTATTTTATATGGCCACATTAAAAGGTATTTTAGAGCAAAATCAAACAAAAACTTTTAATTACTCGTAAGATTATATCTTCTCTCCTGATATAAGGCTTAAAAAGTTATTCAAAATTCTTTATTATTTAATTCAAATTAACTGCAATAAATTTATGTTTATACTCCGTGGGGCACGTTACGTCCATCTCCATTGTCGGCAAAGTATACTTACGGAAGAATAAGTTTGGTGCTCTTTAAAACTAGCCAAAGCTTGATACCTTTATAAATCCTACTAATCCTACTATTATAATTATATCCTACTAGGTATATTATTACATAATTATAATATCATAAATGCGGAAGTTTGTATGCTTAGTTGTTTGGATATTTAGATGTTTGGATGTTGGTAA
Source organism: Polymixis lichenea (assembly GCA_949091785.1). Lineage (NCBI taxonomy): Eukaryota > Metazoa > Arthropoda > Insecta > Lepidoptera > Noctuidae > Polymixis > Polymixis lichenea. The sequence goes on from OX420939.1 coordinate 25,190,136, forward strand.
CTCAATCACTCAACAACGGCTGGATAACCTGGATTAACATATAGGATAGTTTTTATCCCGGTAATACGTTCCCGTGACATCATTTTTGACCTCCACGTGGGTGAAGCTGCTTGCAAAAGCTAGTTATAGATTCAATTAATAATCACACTTTAATTTAGTATACCTTATTATAGTGCCGTTGGAAACTTAATCATCATAGCGGCTAGGAAACGCGGTAGTTATTTATGTCCTACATTCGTTCTTCCTAATATTCTGTAATAATATGAAGCTGACAGGATCTCAGTTGGAGTTCCTCCCCCTGTTTTTAGAATCAAAGCCAATTTAACAAGTCGAGATATCAATATTGCGTCTCGATGATGTAAGTGAAGCAGTGAGTTTTTAATGTAAATCGACACCCGAATTTCGTATCATGATTTATTCATGAATTCTATCGTAAGTTAAGCGTCAATAAAATCGAACGATATTGTCTGTGATATTCGCATTTTCACAATTTATGTTTCATTTTGTATGTTATCGAAATGAAACCCACTATGAAAATAGAAAGTGTTATGTTTTCTGATTTGTTGCTGAGGTACCTGCTTTTGTAAGCTTTTGTTAACGTTTTGGTGGAAAAAAATGGTAAAAAACATACAGGGACAATTTAAATTGAAAACCCACAAACATGGTGGATCATCATCATCATCATATCAGCCGAAAGACGTCCACTGCTGGACATAGGCCTCCCCGAAAAGGGGGGATTTGCCATAATCGCTACGCTTGGCAAGCTGGTTCGCGATCGCAATATGGTGGTAAAATGCATAGAGAAAGCTGCTGCCCATTCTCTAGTAAGTCCCTTAGTCGCTTTCTACGACACCCAGGAAGAAATGGGATGGTGCTATTCTTTTACGTCCGGCACCATACGGAACATGGTGGATATCGAACTCTAAACATGATGGATCGAATCGATTATAATCGAACGATCGATCGTCGATTTGATTAGATTTGCGGTATTGTCATTTCGTTTCATCTTTATGGTGAGAAAACAAATGAATTAATAGGGTTTTTTTAGTGTGGGAAATCATCAAATAACTTCTCCCGCTCTGGGTGGACAAGGAGGGCGTGTCAGACTTTTACTGACTAAAACCCACCCGTCTTCCCTCAGTTGCCTGTGCGCCAGGGTCACGGTATCTCTTTCAAACAACCCGTACCCCTGGCAGGCATCAGCCCTTGCGGACCCCACCAGTTGGTGCTGACATCTCTTTGAGGCGTGCGTGGAACACAACGCGCCGTCGACCCGGGCTTGGTCCTTACCGGACAGCGAGCTACCCATTACTCGCCGTTCGCAAGCCCACGCCTACGGTGGCCGGGAAATCGGCCTGGGATTCCAGACGCCCAGGGCGTCTCCTGCGGCGGCTTGGGCCGTGACGGCGCATATACTGCCTCTCCCTCACATGTGCTCCTCCCTCTTCGCGAACATCACTGCTTCGCAGAAGGAGGTGACGGCTACTCATGCGAATGCATGGGTAGCCATCACCTACGTACCATGGCCTGGACCAGGACGCAAGAGGTCGCCGCCGTCGATCGCCTCCACGAGAACACGGTGGTGCTCCGCTCAAGCAGGGCAGACCTCCTCCATATGCTCCAACGTGTACTCAGGGCGATCTACGCAGTGGATTAATTTACAGGGTTGGTTGAGTTTTTTGTATATCAATGGGTTGGTTTGCAAAAGTCCTATCTCTTATCCCATTGTCGCACATTGCTTATCGTTCGCGTGTGAGCAAGACACCAAGAAAGAGCTTTCGCACCATGCAACCAGGGAAAACCAAGATGTTGATTATCAATGTTGAGAATCTGTCATGGGCGCATCCCCTGTGCTTATCTTATCAAAGAAAACAAGTCAAAGTAGTGAAAATTGCAAACACACTGCGCTCCTAGAAAACTTCGCATCAAGCAAAGTATTGAGCAACCCTCTCCCTTGTACAAATTGTCGTGTAACAACTAATTTTTCTTCAAACAGTAATTGTAGGTACGTCACCTTTGTTTTTGCAAATCAACACGACAAAAATTAGAAATCGCTTGCTTCGCGTAAAAACATGACAGAAACAGATTTTCTGAACTCATACTTCAAATAACTACACTACCTGCGGACAATGACCCCAAAAAATAAATTTCTTAACATGTTTTTTTTTTGACATGTTTAGATATCGATACACACCTCGTCATTAGCGTTTCGATAGCTAACTTAATATGACTGTATATTCCAACTAACTAGTATTAACCTTGAAGATATGTATGCTCAATTTCTGGATGATGGCCCAGTCCTTCTCACAGAAAAGAGACCTGTGTCCCAGTAGTGGGATCAGCAACGGTGACTATGCTGCTGTTTGCTTTTAAATAACTGTTTATCACTTTACCACTTTTGACAATGATTCACGTTGAATGACGAATGAGAAAGACTGGTTGTTTGGGGACGATTTTTACATTCTTAAGAAAGTTTAAATTGACTGGGAATCGTTTACAAAAGTGGTAAGCGATTATGAGGTCTATTATAAATGCTTCAATTTTTGTGGTTTCTTTTACGTCGTTTCTACTAAAGCTATAAGTAAATGCCTTAGGCTAAGATCTGTAGACATCACTAAGCATTTGCTTCGGCTTTGACATGTTCTTGTCATTACCGTGCACATCCTTGTTTGACAGTTAATATGTCCATAATGTCAATAACAGAAACAACGCTTATAGTCCTTTCACAGATCTGTTATTTTACCTCTCACAGAAGCAACCCAACAGCAACCGTATTGTAACAAGAATTAAGAACACTGTGATTTTGGGAGACTTGTTAGTGGCGATATCCCAGAAGCAAAACTAAAGGTAAATTAGGTGAGAACAGACTGTAGTCATAGTACCTACGTACGGATCTCTTTAGAAATTCAAAGGTTCTGATAAATGTTTAACTTACACAAACACTACACATTCTTCTAATACGCTTTTACTTCTAACCGACATTACTAGTAGTATAAAAACCATTTTTTTTAAAGTCTAGAATAATAATAAATGATAATAAAATATTAAAAATGTTTATTTGCACCTTCAAAATTAACGAAAAGAAACAGGTTTACAATAATATAGGCCGAAAGGTCATTATTGTACATGTTACTACTAATACCTAAGCTAAGATAACTTAATATCTTGTGATATAGGCATCAGCGCCCACCCTCCTTTCCATTCACATTATATTAAATATACACTAGAGCCAGAATACTTAATATCATACTCATAGTTTTATAATTTCAATTCCCGTTTTACATTTTGACAAGAAAAAGGAGCATTCTAGGTACAAAATAAGCCAGGTAAGTGAAAAGGTTTTTTTTTAAATACTTTGAAAGACTAAAAAATTCAATTTTTAAAAAATTACCATGCTAGAGAAAAAAAAAGTAATTGAGGTAAGTACATCACACTAATAAGGCATTAGTTAAGAGCAAGAAAATAATTTAGGTAAGATTGTGTGTTGTGTGGCGTGTGTGATGGAGTGTGGGCGTGTTTGTGTGTGTGTGTGTGTGCATGGGAACAAAAAGTTTGCGAATCGTTAGTACCTCACTAACCCTGTACAGCTCCGTGGTAGAAAAATACCAGGGCGTAAAGTAACTAACCTTAAGCAAAGCTCTTTGAGCGCGTTTAACAATTAAATTATGCGTTTTGGCAGCACCGACCCAGATAGTGATGCAATAAGTTATAACCGCTTGGCACAAAGAATAGTAAATAATTTTCATTAAGTTAGTATTGGCTGAGTGTCTCATTTTTTTTAATACATAGATAAGTTTTCTAATTTTGTTTGAAAGATTAATTATTATATGATTCCACAAGTTCAAATTTTTGTCAAATATAAGATCTAAATATTTTATAGATTCAACGAAAGATAAAGACGGACACGAGCAATTTACAGTTTCAGTATGACAAGTGTGAGCGATTAAGTGATGAGTTAGTTGGAGCGATTTACCGGAGTTACGAATTGAGAAAGGGATGAATTTAGTTTTAACAGTATTTAGTGAGAGATGATTTATGGCAAGCCATTCAGTGACCATGTCAAATCAGTTGCGCGTGAGGCGGTGTTTTGTACGCACGTGCTTATTGCAAAACATTTCGGCTAGTGTACTGATCACGTTCGGTGCGGGTGTACCCGCTAATAGTGAAAATGGAGGGAGGTAGTACGGATGAAGCAGCGTTGACCGATAAAAGCGACACTGAAATTATAAACGAGTGTGAGCGAGAGGTGTTGATGATGACGGGTACAGTGGAAGTGGGCCAACAAATTGATGCAAGACTAACGGAGAAAAGATCGAGGGAAAAGAGTGAAGATAGTAGTGAAGAAGGTTTTATAACTGTTAGCAGGAGAAGACCAAAGAAACTTTTTCGTAGTAAATCAAACTTGAATGAAACTTGAGTACACACATATTCGAATTAAATAAACGTTATAAACTTAATAATGATGCGGTTGCAGAGAATGATGCCGTTTCGAATAATTCGTTTGAAATATGTTGGACTTCATTACAAGTTTTACCGAAACAGATGGCCAAGTGGTTAAGAAGCGGGAATATACAAAATATCATTAGAATTCAATGTAAAAGCCCTTATAGGGTATTCGTGCAGTTTGATGACAGACACATTCAGTACCTCATGTGAAATTGTGTCTGTCAGAAGACTAAAACGGATGAATGAAGAAGGTAAATGGATTGATAGCGAGACCGTGAGGTTAGGTTTCAAAACTCAGATTGTACCAGAGTATGTTTATGCATATGGATGTAGATTTAGGGTTGAGAAATATGTTTTTCCTGTAACCCAGTGTTCAGGATGTTGGAAGTTTGGACATCATAAAAAGTTTTGTCCAATTAATAAGAATCTTTGTCCAAAATGTGGAAAGGAACACATTAATTGTGAGACAGAAACATTTAGATGATTAAATTGCAAAGGCCCACATATGGCCATTAATAAAACATGTCCATTTTTTTATAAAAGAGAAGTGGATTCGTATTCTAATGAGTTCAGGAAATACTACTTACAAAAATGCATTGAAAATGTATATTCAAGAAAAAAGGGATAATACCAAGCAGGTTTCACTTGAATTCGAAAATGAGTCCTCGAAAAAGGAACATAGACTGATAAATACGGATGTGAGTAGTGTCAGAAATATTAATTTCAATGAAAAGTTGACTGGTGAACAAGCAGGAAACTATATAGAACAGGTTATGGTTGATGAACCGGTTATTTTAGAAGAAAGACAAGAAGAGCATGTACCAGCAGCAAGTAAAAAAGCGGAAAAGGCCGAAAAAAAGGATCATACAATTCTTATAACAAGAATAACAAAAATTTGCATGATAATATATATATATATATATATATATATAATCGTTTAACGTTCGTTTATCGTTTCGTCGTTTTTAATAATAACATGTCGGTATCTACAGAAAGTTTAGAAGTTACTCAAAATCAAGAAGAGGAAAAAAAGTGCGAAAGAGAGAAAATTGGAAATTGTGTTTTCTGATGAGAAGATTCTAATGGAAAAAATGGTGTTGATGTTGAAAGTTATATGTTAGGAAATTAAATTGTTTTTACTTGGTAGTTTTATGGACAGAGAAGTTTTACATAGGTATTTATTTAAGTCTATTGGATAGTACACAAAAACAGATGTCGCTAAATATATGTCAGTGGAACTCACAAAGTTTAAGGCCCAAATTAGGTAGTCTAGAAGCATTTTTAAATCGGGAAAAAATTCACATTGCTATTTTGAGTGAAACATGGCTTGATCCAAGTGTTAACTTTAATTTGAGTGGGTACAATATATTTAGACAGGATAGACCGAATTCTTATGGTTGCTATTATAATCCATATGTCATTGCATTTCCAAATAAGTCCTATTCATCTATCAAACCCAGGCATAGAAATTATACACATCAACATTTTAAATTGTACAAGTTTAAAAATATAATTTCAATTTACTGCCCTTCTTCTGTAGTCACGCGTGCTGTGGATACTTTGATTGCAGGAGATTTTAATGGACACCATACTAATTGGTCGTAAAAAATAGATCAAAGAGGAACTCAGCTGCTAGAATCGTCATTGGAAAATGTCTGGATTTCTTTAAATAATGGCGATGCTACTAGAGTAAAATTGGCAAACAGATTAGTTAGGAGGACTTCACCTGATATTACTTTCGCATCATCTGATATATCGATAAATTGTGATTGGAAAGTATTCAATGAAAACTTGGGGAGTGATCAAATTATTATTAAAATAACACTTAACTGTTTCGAATCAAGAGACTATATAAAGAAACGCAATTATAAAAAAGCAGACTGGAAAGCGTACAGAGAAAATCTTCGACAGCCATTTTCCGATATTGATAATTTTGAAGATATTCAAGTCTTATATGACTATTTTGAGGATCATATTAATCGGTTGGCCAGTAAGAATATACCTGAGACCAAGATTTGTACCAATCCGGCAGCTAATTTTAAACCTAAGGAGTAATGGAACCCATCATCGTCCAGAGCAGTAGCTAAAAGAAGGCTAGCTTTGAGTGACCCCGACGTAATCCTACACCTAATAATCTCAATACTTTAGAGGATAGAACCGTAGAAGCACACACGTTGGTAAATAAAGCTAGATCAAATAATTGGAAAACATTTTGCAGCAGTATAAATGAGACTACTTCGGTGGCTGAAATGTAGCGAAAGATGCGTTGGTTCAAAGGCTATAAACAATCAAAATCATTACTAAACAAACAGATTTGTTATGATCCTTAGCGCCAGACTCAGTAATAAACAAAGGACCATCTTTCACATCTCGTAATAGTTTATTGGAATCACTATTAGGTATACAAGAAATGAAACATTGTTTAAAAAAAAAGATACTGCTCCGGGCAAGGATGGGATAACTTACTCCATGATTTACAATCTGCCTTCGGTAGGCAAAGTGTATTTACTCAATATTTATAATACGATTTTTACATCTGGGTATATTCCACATCAATGGAGGGAAAAAGCGTTGTCCCCATTCCATAAACTGCCACCAGTGCTGATTTAGAACCAAAACTTAGGCCGATTTCTCTAATATCACGCATTTGTAAGATATTTCACACAGTGTTAGTAAAGAGATTGGAGTGGTATACAGAGATAAATAAGTGTTTATCTGCTAGTACGTCTGACTTTAGGAGGGGGCAATCCTGCTTGGATTGTCTTGCGAGACTTGTCAGTGATATTTAAATAGGACTTTCGAATAACGTTCCTACTGTAGCTTGCTTTCTGGACATAGATAATGCATACAGCAATGCTTTAGTTGAGAGTGTCGTGGCTACGTTAGATAAATTGAATGTTGGTTCTAATATTTGTAAATATATTTGGGATTTTTTTAGTGCAAGATGTTTAATGATGAAAATATATTCTGGGGAGACAGTTATAAGTAGATGGACAAATAGGGGTTTGCCTCAGGGGAACCCACTTTCCCCATTACTTTTCAATTTAATCACGTATAAAATTTGTCGTGAGATAGAAGACGTCTCTATATTGCAATATGCCGATGATTTTGTAATGTATTTGAAGCACAGAGACATACATTTTTGTGAAATCACTTTACAGTTGGCACTTGACGATATGATAGGTAAGCTGGATGAAGTAGGTTTAGAACTTTCCCCTAATAAATCTAAAATGTGTATTTTTACCAGACGTCGTAATAGGAACAAAGTAAATCTTAAAATCAATGAACATACAGTTAGTACAGTTGATAATCTTAAATATTTGGGTATATGGCTTGATTGATCCTTATTGTGGGGTAAACATGTTAATGAAGTAGGTAGCTGAAAAAGTCTTGAAATTTTTAAAGTCTTAGCGGGTTCTAAATGGGGAATGCATCCAAAGTATTTACGTACATTATACATAACGGTAATCAGAAGTAGATTGGATTATGGATGTTTTTTGTTCGGGAATAGTGCCAATGTTCATTTACATAAATTAGATAAAATACAGAATCAGGATGCGAGAATAATCGGAGGATTTATCAAAAGCAGTCCCATTCATGTAATGGAAAGCGAGCTGTGCTTACCTCCTTTGCATATTAGATGTTTATTTCTTTCATATAAATACTGCCTGAAAAGTATGTCCTTTTGCGACTTCTTGCAGAACTAAATGATCTTGTGTAGGTGAGATATTGCCAAAAAAAAGAAACCTTTATTTGTATCGGTACTCGATAAATGTGAATCTTTTCGTGTACATTCTTCTGATCCCTTTGAGATGTTTTCATTAGATGTTTGGGTAACCAGTATTAAAATAGATGAAATTATTAAATGTAATTTAGAAAGTGTAACAGGTCCTAAGAAATCTTTAAATTTTGCTTCTCTTAAAATCGTTAAAGAAATTCACGATAAATACCTGAATTATAATAAATATTTCACTGACGGTTCGAAGTGTAAGGATGGTTTGGGAGCAGCATTTTATGACGTTGATAGAAACAATTCAGCTATGTACAAAGTAAACACTAATGTGACTATTATGACGATGGAACTCATTGCAATTTATGAAGTCATTAACTCTGCTTATAACTCTGGAGATAGTTACTTTGTGATTTTCACAGACAGTAAGAGAAGTTTGCAGCATTTAGCTCGTTATGCCTCTGGTTTCAGAGGTATTTCGATAGCTTACTCCATATTAAGTAAGATTATAGATCTTACGAACAATGGCATAGTGCTAAGATTGCAATGGGTACTATCTCATGTAGGTTTGAGAGGTAATGAAGAGGCTGATAGACTAGCATAATTAGCGGTTACTCAAGGTCAAGAATATTGTATAGTACCTAATTATTTAGAACAATTATGTAATTGCAAAATAATTTGTTATGATATGTTTAGGGAGTATTTTGATAAACGAAGTAAGGAAAAGGGTATCTAGTATAAATTTATACAGTATCAGCCTCCTCGAATACCGTGGTTTGCTATCAAGAAACTGAGTAGGTACCATATTGTTCTGCTTCATAGACTACGCTCTGGTCACTATCGATCCCGCAAGTTTGGTTACTTGATGAAGAAAGTGGATTCTCCCAATTGTGAAACATGTGGAACGGTTGAAGATGTTCACCATCTACTTATGGAGTGTACTAAGACAAAGAAGGAAAGAGAGACACTGTTGAGCAGAATAAAAGTAAACGAATATGATATTGGTCCATATGTAAAAGTTTTAGCGCAACCTTCACCCGAGATAGCAAACCTACTTACTGATTTGTTTAGAAATTAATAATAAAAACTGTATTTGTGGGTGTAGCTTAGAACAAGTTTAAGTTATGATGAGGCTGATATACCATTGTGGATAAAAGCCTCCTTTAAAAATTCTATTAAAAAAAAAGACCATGTCAAATCCATGTTGGGCCTTTTGGTAAACTTCATCCCAAGTGTCACCATGGAATTTTAGGGTCGTATCGCTGGCATAGGAAATAATTTTACAGTTTTCGATATTAAGTTGTCTAAGCTCATTAACATAAATTATGAATAACGTTGGGCCAAGAATACTACCCTGTGGCACTCCATGGGTAACAGGCAGACTATCACTCATATGATTTGAAATTTTCACCCTTTGTGTTCTTCCGGATAAATAATCTTGAAGCAATTTCAGTTGCTTTCGTCGAATACCGAGTTGTTGTAACTTGTTAACCGGTCACGCCCCTAAAACGTCATTACGTCATAACTAGGGTGGGAATAGAAACCGTGTCAAAACCTTTTGCCAGATCAAGAAAAATTGTGAGATATTTCTTTTTGTTATCTATAGTTCGAACGATGTCAACAGTAAATATGTTTAATGCATCTTCTGTGGACTTGCCGGATCGGAAACCAAACTGATGATTTGAAAGCAGCTTATATTTTTCTAGATATTTTATTAGTCTAGTATTAATTATTCTTTCTGAAACTTTTGAAAGAGATGTAAAAATAGAAATAGGTCGATAGTTAGTGACACGGTTTCCATCTCCACCCTTGAAGATGGGTCGTACTATAGACCGTTTAAGTGAGTCTGGAAATATGCCCAGTTTTAAGCACACATTAAAGATATAAGTAACCGGAGGCACTATTTTATTTTTTATCTTTTTAAGTACATCAGATGAGACTCCACCATCACCTGCAGCACAGTTACACTTCAGGTCAATGATCGGTTTTCAATTTCTGTTTCATCAGTGTCAAGAAGAACAAGGGAATTGCTAAATAAAGACGACGTGTGAGAATGTTGCCGAACTTTGGACGTGGCACTGTGAAGTGGAGTTGGAGGAGTGGTTTTATTAGCTAAGTTTTCCCCTATAGTAGCAAAGAATTTATTTGTGGCATTGACAGATTCATGTGGTGTTGGCTCTATTAAAAGCAGATCTAATGAGTTATCTTTTTGTACATTTCTATTTGTTATATTATTTATAGCATTCAATATATTTTTACTATTATTACCCGCTTCTCTAAGTAGATTTTTTTATATTCACGCTTTAATTTCTTAACAAGGTTATTATAGAAATTTCTGTATCTTTTGTATGTGATTTCAAGCACTACATTATCCGGATTATGTTTTATTTTTTTTTGCATCCGATTCCTGTTTCGAGTACACCTGATGAGTCCAGTTGTCATCCAAGGTTTCAGAATCCTGTTTCTATTCGTTACATTTAGTACTTTTGTGTTTATCTGCATGATATAGGTAATTTTAGATATAGATACGAGTATGTCCATAGCCTTATTCGGGTTAACCGTGTTAAAAATTGATGTGAAATCAAGGTGATCACGTGCCAACTTGCATTGCATTGCTTCATAGTCGAGTTTTATTCTTTGTTTTTTTATTGGTTTATTTACGTTTTTAACTTTAGCACAGCACAGAATAGGTGCATGATCAGTAACAAGGGATTCAATTATAAACGTACTTACTTGTATATTCGATTTCAAAATTACATGATCCAGAGAACTATTAGCACGTGTAGGTTTATTGAATGCTGGAAAAAAGCCATTTATAGATAGAAGATCAAGGTAACCAGTCAAAAATCGATCAGAGCTATTTACAGCAAAATTTATGTTAATGTCGCCTACAATTATTATATTCTTGTAAGCTGATAGACCATCTATAATTTTTTGTAAGGATATTAAAAAAATATTTATATTTTTGAAACAGATAGGATGGTATAGTGCTATAACAGCCACATCATAATTAGTTTTAATAAGTATGCAGTTTGCCTCTCGTATGACGGGTTCTTCGAAAGAGGCTTTTATATTATTTTTTATGTATACTACAACCCCATCATTTTGGTTATAGTGCGAGGATGTGGAAAAACTTAAATATCCATCGAGGACAGGAAGATTCCGAATGCACGACATCCAACACTCCGAAAGAACTATAATGTCACTTTCAAATTGAAATCTCTGAAGGAGGATATTCAAACTATCAAAGTTAGCATTAAGACTACGAATATTTTGTGATAATATTTTTAAGTAGCAATTCGGTGGTTTCAGAATAGGTGCACAACACTCAGGTTTACAAGATACGGTATCGGATATCGAATAGTTGTAAATTTTCTTTATTAAACCTTTAACGAATTTTAAAATTATATTTCTCAAAGGAAACAACGTAAGGGCTCACAAGACCATCTAGTGATGGGATGGGAGGGGTTTTACTTAGCAAGTATTCAGATAGTACCAATACTTCCGGTATGATATTTATATATATATGGTATTATAATTTATAAATGCCATTTGTTAGCCAGCGTAATTTCGCCAGTTAGTCCGTAAGAGATAACTTATGATATTATGTATGTGTATATTGTGAAACCTGTCTATGTTTAGCTTAGACAATCGTAGTCAAGCTCGTAAAGTTGCTAAATACTGTTTATTTACTGAAATTATTTTGTCACGTGTGTTTAATATTTGAATGTATTGAGTGTGTGTGTGTTGATTTATTGTGTACAATTGGCAGTGTAGAAAGGTGTGTGATTTGTATGTATTGTTTATTGTGTTATTAAAAATACTGTAGTAAATATTAAGTTTACAGTGCAAAAGGACCAAGAATTATTAATACAATCAACATGTTGTTTTTATAACAAAAAAACATGCAGCAATCTATCGTAACCGGAAGATAGATTTGTCCAGGCTTACAGCTTAGTCATTCTATGTTTAGTTGTAGCTTGCAGAAGTCCCTTTCGGAGTCGATTCGTATTGCGGGTATACCCTCCTTTTTCCTCAGAAAAATATTGCCGTACAGTAGTTATATTCAAGTGTTTTTGCCTTTTCTCGAACAAGATAGAATAAATGCCTCTTCTTAGCTGTTAAGTTTTCAGACATATTGATTGGATTTGATGATCCATCTGACAGTATGTCTTTTGAGGATAATTTGTTTTTTTTCCGTTGTTCTTGTTATAGTTTTTGTAGGCTTTTAGGAGACTGTCTTTAGCTATATCTGTGGTCAGGTCAACTACCACTGTTCCACTACGCTTTTCAGATTATGACTTCAGGCGATAAATATCCCAAATATCTGATTTTTGTAAGTGGACATTCAGCACGCTACTGGTATTAATCAGAGTCTCGGAAAGAGTAACTTTGGTTACAGTTTTGCTCAGAGGTAAGTTTTTTGTCTCCAAGTTGGATGACTTATGAAAATTTTCTAAGCTTTCTATTTTTTCCTCCAATATCTGTAAATAAGCTAATTTTTCTCGGTTTCCTTTCTCCAGCTGACCCAATTTTGGTAGTAATTCATCATATTTTGCTGATAAGAATTTGGTAGTTTTTTCTATCTCAGCGTTTTGGCTCTTAAAATCATTTACTGTACTCAACAATGTATTATATTTTGTATCCTGACTTTCCGTAAAATTCATTATCATTATTTAAAAAACAAAAACAATTAAAAAAAAAAAAATATCATTATTCATTACCATCACCGTTATCAAATTTATTGAACTGTCAAAGCTATTGCTACTGGTAGTGTGTTACCCAATTGCCTCGGCAATTGGGTAACTACCAATACCGCGAGGGTATTGTGCCAAATTATTTATTTATTTCTTTGAAGTACGTATCACGCAGACGCATCGCGCCTATGTGGTGTTACCCTTGTCGCCTTTCTAGTAGCTAATCACTTCTTTGTGGAATTGCCTGAGGGAAGTAAATTCAATACAAAAATACCGCCACAAGGTTGCGCCTTATTTCCTGAAGTTAATAATGATTGGGAAAAGCGTTTTATCGTTAGAAGGACTTTCATCATCACTTCCGTTCTCGACTTAAAAGGATAGGTTTCCAGGATTCGTCATACCTCGCGCTCGTATGATTCAGACAGCTGCTTCTTTGTTTAAGTGTTTTTAAATTCAAAAGTTAGTAAAATATGCATTAATTTTTGTGTGCTATATACGAACGTGTAGCCAAAGACCTGTTCTATTAATCTGTGCAGATTAACTTGAGTGACAACCAGTGAATAAAGAGAAATCTCGAAATAATTAAGTTTGGACGAAGGAAAAAAAACGTGCCTTACACATAATGTTGGTGAGCCGTGTCATTGACAAACAATGCAGGCATTAATTAACTAGAGAACTAAGTTAAGGGGATTACATTGGTCAAATCCCAAAAATACCGTATGTTTAAAGAAGTTTGTTGATGAATCCTTTTGTGCGTTTTCCATGAAAAAAATGTATGTTATACTTAAGGTCATTACAATTAAATTGTATTGTTTAAAATTTTAATAAACTTTCCCAAATTTCAGGAAAAAATCGTAGTAAATAGATCCTTTTTGAACCTAAATTGTAATTTGTCTCTATAACGGCTGAATAGTTTGGTACGAATTTTATACCAAAAAATACGTAATGACGTAATTAACAATTTGTATTACATGTATTTTCGCATTTCTTTTAAAATGTTAAAATATTAATTAAAAACCCAAAAATTCGCGTGAACCATACTCGGGACGCGATACGTCAGTGTCTCGATGACTCTTGTGACGGGTGGACTATACGTGCGTTATTTTTTTTAAATTAATTCCTACACTCCACGTTTTGAATGTTTTCTGAATTAAATCCTATTGTAAATAGTACAAATATAGATATTTTGTAAAATAAGAATATAAATTAAGATTGTAAATATATATAAAGTAGTTTGTAGTTTAGTTTTGTGTTTTAAACTCAACATAGAATAAGCTTGAGTATTATGCCTAAATATAAAAATAAATGTAAAGTGAAGCGTGGCCGAGCTCTCCAAAACTATCGGTAAGTACCTACCCTCTTAGTGTTGGTACAATATTATTTTTATGGTGTTTATTTATTTGATCGTTTTGCAACTTGAAAACTTCGTTTGATGGAGTATGGAGACCTAGGTGACTGATGATATCTCCTACCTGATGGTGGACTCCGAAGGTGGGTGTAAGATCTCATTGACGTAACTACGTAGAACCGTCGTGTTTGGACTCATTTGAAAGAGCTCAAGGAGACCTTGGTGACTGATGATGTCACCTACCTGGTGGTGGACTCCGAAAGTGGGTATAGGATCTCAATGACGGCACTACGTAGATCCGTCATGTTTGGACTCATTTGAAAGAGCTCATGGAGACCTTGGTGACTGATGATGTCACCTACCTGGTGGTGGACTCCAAAGGTGGTTATAGGATCTCATTGATTGAAGGCACTACGTAGAACCGTCGTGTTTGGACTCATTTAAAAGGGCACATGGAGACTAAGACGACTGTGAAAATGTCAGACTTGGTTTTAAGAAAAAATACCTTGTTAAAATACTTTTTTTTATAGTGTGTGGCTTATTACCAGACTGTAATAGAAAAAACAGTACCTTATCTTACTTAAGCTATTATTTTTCAGGCTGTTAAGAAACCAGCAAAATTCTCAATTACAAGATCAGGAACTTCAACCGTTAACAGAAACATACGACCTGCCTAGTATGGCAGTTGACGAGGAGGCAGTGCAAGTTATGCCGGTAACTTATTTTGCTTGTTTACACTGCGGCATCTATTAATATATGTATAGATATATTATTTTTCAGAGATACGATGTTTTATTACGATTTCGTTTTTTCTTTAACCCATGACTCTGTTAATTTTAAATATATACAGTGTAAATTCTTTATAACATCGTTCTATATAACAGAAAACTTAATATAACGCATAATTTTATTATTTTTGGTCGGTTTACCTTAAAACTCATACATTGTTGCACTCTTTACAACGCAACAACCATTCTCTATTATGAAAAAGTACGTTCATATTTAGGCTTCAGTAAACATTTATTATCAGTATTGATCTTTGTTATCAGTTAACAAAAGGCTCCGAATTTGTCTTTGAGGTGCCGAAATTTCTAAAAAAGGCACCTGAGGTCGTAAATAGCCGTCTTGCTTTTGTTTTTGTTTATTGCCTAGAACATGTGTGCCGCCCTCAGATAATGTAATTAGGAGCCTATTGATACAAATATTTAAAAAAAAGTATTGTTATGTGAAATCTTGTTATTTTTCTTTCATCAACTCCACAACGAAAAAAATGCTCGGTCCCTTGAGTTTCGTTATAAAGAATTTACACTTTATATACCGGCTGACTTTTTTTACTGTCTTGATTAAAGTGGGTATACCTTTGGTGAATAGAGTAGAAAGCCTATGGCATATTTAATTTTTAATTTACAATAAAGAAATCAATCTATTACTATATACTACATATTTGATGTAAATATAAGAACAAAAACGGAAACATGTGATTTGAACTATTGATATTTTTTGTATCGATTTATTTATTTTTTACTAATTGCGCGGAATTTATCAATGAATTCGTAGCGCGATTCTATCCTTTGAAGCCTGCCACACTTGCCGCCGGTCTCTTTGATATCCTTTCGCAGGCGCACGAGTTGCTCATGTATACTCGCTCGCCCGCGTCCCGCGCTCTCTCTCTCTAGTACAACTTTTATTCATGCGCGATCTCAGCCTACGCCGCTGTTTGCTATCTTCTCCTGTTTTGGCTAATAATATTTTTACGCACGGGCCGTAGGATGTAATAAGAATAATTTTCATGTTTTTTTTTTTAAGATAATCGAAACTTTTACAATCTCAATGGTACTAACTAAATATAACCAAAACAATTTTCAGATGGTAAAAATGTCATCCGGTATAATTATATTCTTTTTGACCCCATATCGGCTGTACAACATACGACTAAGTAGTTTCTTTGCTTTTGAACAAAAAAAAACATACTTACGAAAAATGTTTTTGGAATGCTTCTGTTTTAGGCATAGTTTTGTTTCTGTTTCAAGATCATAAAATGGGTGCCAAGCCATTCCTTTATCACTTTATTAGTACTTCGGCTCCAGAACCTCTTCAAAATCATCTTGTATATTTTAAAAATGTTTGTTTTAGCTTGAACAAGATGAAGAAGATTTACCAGATTTGGTTATTGAAGAAAGACAATCAAAAGCAGAAACAAAAAATATATCTGGAAGACGAGTCATTGACATAGGTTACTTTTTTCCAAAATTCAAGAAATAGGTGGTCATGGTGCTTTAAACTGTGGTATACAAAGTTTGAAACTCATAGGAGAGAAACGTGTAGGACTTTCATCTAACTTTACAGTAGAATGTTTGATGTGTAAAGAGAAGTTTTCTCTTTGTAATGTAACTGGCGACTTAGATATTAATACAGCAGCGGTCGCGGCTGCAGTTTCAGTCGGTATAGGGTATTCTCAGTTAGAGGAACTGTTATCAGCATTTGACTTGCCCGTGATGACTGAACCTGTATATCAGAAACGGCACGACATTGTTTCCAACACCTGAGATAAAGCACTTAGCCAATCCATGAATGAAGCTGCTGAAGAAGAAAAAAGAATTGCTTTAGAAAAAGGCTGCATTAGCAAAGATGGGATACCTATTATAGACGTGGTTGTAGACGGATGCTGGAGTAAAAGGTCTTACAAAAGAAACTACTCAGCTCTGTCAGGAGCTGCTGCCATAATTGGAAGACACAAAAAAAAAATTTTGTTTCTTGGAATTAAAAATAAATACTGTAGCATATGTGCACAGGACCATAATAAAAATCAAACTGCAAGGTCTCACCAGTGCTTTAAAAATTTTACTGGATCATCAACTGCCATGGAGTCAACAATAATTGTGGAAGGCTTTAAAGCATCTGTCGAAATGTATGGTCTGATTTATGGCCGCTTCATTTCTGATGGGGACTCTAGCACGTATGCGAAAATTTTGGAAGCAAGACCTTATCCTCAATTTACTGTTGAAAAGGTAGAATGTAGAAACCATCTTCTAAGAAACTTATGCAACAAAATTGAAAACCTGACCACTGATACGAAATATCCTATAAGTCTTAGAAAATTAATAACAAAAAAACGCATCATGAGCATTAGGTCAGCTATACGAAAATGCAGCAAAAAATACCACGACTCATTAGAAAATTTGGATTTCAGCACTCAGAAACTTTTTGAAGATATTCAGACTGTACATTTACATGCCTTTGGAAATCATACCAAATGTAAAAGCCATTTCTGTAACAGTTCCCAGAATGTTGAAATCTTGCCGCAAGCGTTTTTCACAAGTTCTGTATGGCAGAAAATATGTTTTTTTATTAATACTATTGCAGGACATTCCAGAAGTCTTGTTCATGATGTTGACAGTAACATCGTGGAAAGTTTTCATAGCGTGGTGGCCAAATTTGTGGGTGGCAAAAGAGTGAATTACTCTTGCCGGCGTGGATACCAAACTCGATGTTCAGCATCTGCAGTTACCTTTAACATTAAAAGGAAACCTGTTTCCATATTATTTAAAACAATCGTTGGGCGAAGTCCTAAGGGTAAAATGGGCACCTTGGATAACAAGTATTGCAGAAAGAGAAATTTAGTTAAACGTATGCATTATAAAAAACGACAGACACATGGCACCGTAAATAAGGATTACGGAGAACAAAGTATAAAGCCCGATGTGAGCGATTCGATGTTAGAACAAATGAAGGAGAACTTTCTATCCAATTTAGACAAAAGTGAGGAAGAAAGAAGAAAAATTGAAAGACAAACAATTTTGCAGAGTGAGTCAAGCGAATGGCTCGAACTCCGGCGCTCCTTGTTGACGGCGTCAAACTTTGGAAGAGTAGTTAAAATGAGGCGTGATACTAGTTGTGCCAGCATAGTCAAACAACTGCTGTACAAAATAAACATAGATGCTGCGCCTGTACAGCATGGAAGAGAACATGAAAGAAAAGCGCTAGATCAGTTGGCTAGGCAAGAAAATGTTGAAATCAGACCATGCGGACTTTTTATAGATCCTGAAATCCCATATTTAGGAGCTACACCAGATGGGCTTATTGGAGAAGAGGCGATAGTAGAAGTGAAATGTCCAATCTCAGCGCACAAGATAGGACTAGACGAAGCCATATCTCAAAAAAAAGTAAATTTTTGGGTAAAAGATAATTCGGGCAATTTGCAGATAATAAAAATCACAATTGGTATTACCAAGTTCAAGGACAATTGCATGTGACTCGGAAAGCAAAATGTTTATTTGGAGTATGGTTCAATGAATCAAAGCCTCTAAAAACAGAGTCAATTCTTAGAGACGATAATTTATTTTTTAATAATATGAAAATAAAATTATGTAAATTTTATTTAAATTGTATTTTGCCGGAACTTTTAGATCCACGGCATAGTCGAAATATGGACATTAGAAATCCGCCATATGTTTTAGAAGCAATAAAGAACAAGAAAGATCGGAAAAGGGTGCAACAAAAACCAGAAGACGAATATAATAATATGTGTGTACTTCAAGGAAGCCTACATGCACCATCAACACCAACACCAATGCCAATAAATGACCAACCGACCTGTTCACGGTACTTGGACTTCAATAACTTTTAACGGGAAATTAGGGTTTAAGATTTTGTGAGCAAAAATTAAAAAAGATCGAAACATATTTTTATTTTTATTTATACCAGTCATCATCAAACACCCAACTTTATTACTTAATAATGGAAAATACATGGTCAAATCAAATTAGCTGGCAATACCAATCACGAATGTGAAGTTTTGTCAGCAAATTTAATCTGATCTTGTAAACCTATAAGGTGTAAATCTGCGATCTGATGATGATATTTATGATAACGATTACAGACCTTCAGAATGTATCATGTGATAGCACCCGCGCTCAATCAGATAAATGTTGAAAGTTAGGTCATCCTAACTATTTCCGTTGCTAAAAACCTATAAGCACTTACCTGGTCATCATCAGGCTTTCAGAATGTGTCATGTAGCAGCACCCGTGCTCATTCAGATAAATGTGGAAAACTAGGTCATCCTAACTATTTCTATTGCTGAGAACCAATAAGCACTGACCTGGTCATCATCAGACCTTCAGAATGTATCATGTAGCAGCACCCGTGCTCAATCAGATAAATGTTGAAAGTTAGGTCATCCTAACTATTTCCGTTGCTAAAAACCTATAAGCACTTACCTGGTCATCATCAGGCTTTCAGAATGTGTCATGTAGCAGCACCCGTGCTCATTCAGATAAATGTTGAAAGCTAGTCATGATAACTATTTCTATTGCTGAGAACCAATAAGCACTGACCTGGTCATCATCAGACCTTCAGAATGTATCATGTAGCAGCACCCGTGCTCATTCAGATAAATGTTGAAAGCTAGGTCATCCTAACTATTTCTGTTATTGAGAACCAATAAGCACTTACCTGGTCATCATCAGACCTCCAGAATGTATCATGTAGCAGCACCCGTGCTCATTCAGATAAATGTGGAAAGCTAGGTCATCCTAACTATTTCTATTGCTGAGAACCAATAAGCACTGACCTGGTCATCATCAGACCTTCAGAATGTATCATGTAGCAGCACCCGTGCTCATTCAGATAAATGTTGAAAGCTAGGTCATCCTAACTATTTCTGTTATTGAGAACCAATAATCACTGACCTGGTCATCATCAGACCTTCAGAATGTATCATGTAGCAGCACCCGTGCTCAATCAGATGAATTTTGAAAGTTAGGTCATCCTAACTATTTCCATTACTGAGAACCGATAAGCACTTATCTGGTCATCATCAGGCCTTCAGAATGTGTCATGTAGCAGCACCCGTGCTCAATCAGATGAATTTTGAAAGCTAGGTCATCCTAACTGTTTCCGTTACTGAGAACCGATAGACACTTACCTGGTCATCATCAGACCTTCAGAATGTATCATGTAATAGTAACCGTACTCAATAAAACAACTGATGAAAGCTAGCATCAATTATAATTTCAAATAAATTTAAATTATAATGAAAGGAATTAAATTTATTAGAGCTCTCAGAGAACGAATAAAATAGGCAAAAACAATGATAACTCTGCGACACATCTGTGTTCTTGCTTAATCTTCAGTTCGTTTTATTGCAGTATGTTCATTTGCCGGTAGAAGGCGCATACTCGTACAGACATCAAATCATCGAGGTCATCGAGCAATGTAATACCCTTAACAACAAAGTTTCTTTAGCTCACTTGGTCTAGCAGTATTGCACCGCGGCTACCGTGCAGAGTTTTGCACATTCAAATCCAACAACATTTGGACTTTTTGTTACTTTTGTTTTCTTTTTTGTTCTTTTTGCATATCTTTATTGGATAATCTTGCAAGCTAAAGTAATATAAGGGATAATAATAATATATTGTTTTTATTTGATATATATACCGCCCTGAAATATGATGAGAAGATCTCCCCCGAATAAGCCAACAAAAATGCTTTAAGATTCTGAGCCAGAAACAAGCTCTGTTTCAACACCGCCCCAGAATCTCTCTAACATCACACAGAGGTTCAAACGCAAGCATCAACATGATGATTACTTAAATGACTTCTTAGGGGAAATTCGATGAATGATAATGAATTTTACGGAAAGTCAGGATACAAAATATAATACATTGTTGAGTACAGTAAATGATTTTAAGAGCCAAAACGCTGAGATAGAAAAAACTACCAAATTGTTACCAGCAAAATATGATAAATTACTACCAAAATTAGGTCAGCTGGAGAAAGAAAACCGAGAAAAATTAGCTTATATATACAGATATTGGAGGAGAAAATAGAAAGCTTAGAAACTTTTCATAAGTCATCCAACTTGGAGACAAAAAACTTACCTCTGAGCAAAACTGTAACCAAAGTTACTCTTTCCGAGACTCTGATTAATACCAGTAGGGTGCTGAATGTCCACTTACAAAAATCAGACATTTGGGATATTTATCGCATGAAGCCATAATCTGAAAAGAGTAGTGGAACAGTGGTAGTTGACCTGACCACAGATATAGCTAAAGACAGTCTCCTAAAAGCCTACAAAAACTATAACAAGAACAACGGAAAAAAAACAAATTATCCTCAAAAGACATACTGTCAGATGGATCATCAAATCCAATCAATATGTCTGAAAACTTAACAGCTAAGAAGAGGCGTTTATTCTATCTCGCTCGAGAAAAGGCAAAAACACTTGAATATAACTACTGTACGGCAAGTTTTTTCTGAGGAAAAAGGAGGGTATACCCGCAATACGAATCGCCTCCGAAAGGGACTTCTGCAAGCTACAACTATACATAGCCTGACTAAGCTCTAAGGCTGGACAAATCTACCTTCCTGTTACGATAGATTACTGCATGGAACTAGAAGGAACAGTGGGGTTGTAGTCAGTAAGAGTCTGACATAACCCTCCGTTCTTCCTAACCGGAGGATTTCCCCACGGAAATAAAAAATGATGGTAAAGCCATTAGGTACGAAGTCGTCTAACGTAACAAAATCACGTGCAGTCACGACGAAACTCAAGAAGTCACGGTGTTTCTTAATTATTACTTTAATTATTGTCAAAATTTGGAAAATGTATGTATATAGGTACTAATAGTACTTACTAATGCTAGTATTTAAGATGTGTACGTAATTGCTAACAAATTGCATTTTATGGTCTGTAAATAAAAATGTTTTTTTTTTGAAGTCGTGCATTTTACCTACGAACAATGCACTTGCAACAATGCTGCTATACCAGAAAATGACTATAATATTTTCTCTCCTCTGTATTTTTCAGAAAATTGTATTTCTGATTGCGAGTGAAATAATTTAATTTTATCAATTCTGTCTTCTGAAACATTTACTAGGTACTAATCACTTTGTCCCAAGTGTTAGATCCAAATATCGGTCACTATAATACACAGCTACAACAAAGGCCATACCCGACCCTACTTAGGCGTATTGTTTTATCTAAGTAGAACAATGTCTGAGATTTGTGTTAAAGGGGTGCCATTTTGGTGTCATATACACATTAGATACAATAACGTTCCCTTTATCATTATAATTATCATCTAAGTTTTTTTTTCTTTCCTTTTCAGACCTTCGAAATCGAATTAGATAATGAGATTTATATTATTGTGTATAAGTACCAAACGTCACTTTTCCTCAATGTTTCCACATTGTGGCGGCATCTGCAACGCCACATGGGAACTACGCATTGATGACCACACAGATCACACAAACAGTTTACCACGCGACTGGTATATATACGGCGTCCCGACATTACCGTCGGGCAGTAGCCCACCAGACACAAAACCCGTCTGGTCGGAGGATCCTCTCTCTTCTCTCTGACCAAGATTATGTCTGGACTTTAAAAGAGACTGTGACCTCTGAGTTTGTTTCGGCCCTTCTTCTCAGAGTAGTCAGATAGAAAACGCCGACCTCATCTAGTTTAAAAAAAATGATTGACGAGTAAAAGTGTTTGTACAAACCTACTTCCAGAAATAAAATCATTTATCATTTATCTTCCATAAAATATGAGTGAACTTTAAGCCCTGTACCTCATACATCTATAATATGTTAAAAATACTGTACCTGCAAAAGCGATGGCCACCTCTTATGAAAATGATGACACTGGGATTTGACGTCAAAAAACGCTCTCTAGGGAAACTGACACACCAACTCACTTTCATAAATAACGCTTCATTGACGTCATTCGACGGTAAATTGCGGTTGGTATGTGACGGCCACCACACTCTGAGGACAGGTTTTCGCGCTACGTTATAAATGAGTAAAACAAAAATCTTGTTGCATTGCGTAATTGCCACGCCACGTAGAAGACAAAAAAAAGCGAAAGACCCATGGACCAACCATATGGTGCAGTTTCTCTATACTTTTAAGGTCTATTAGATGGTTACCTATCATAAGTTCGAAAAATATTTGACCGAATTTCATTTCACTTAAAACTTTTCAACTTTTATAGTTTCGTTTTTTATTACTTCATCGAAGTCACATCTGCCACTGTATCAGTTGGCCTATTATCAATTAAATTTTTTTCGTTACTCCGACGTTTCATTTGGTCGAAAAACTTTTTACCGAAGTTACAAGTAGCCGAAATAACATTTGTTCGAAGTACTTATTATGTTTTCGAACATTCATTATACCACTGTTTTGTTTAATTAATTATTTAAATGTAATGGCACTTAATAAAATAATTGATAATGAACAAAAGTGGGTTTAAGTGGTCCCAGTAAGACGCATGCAAAAAAGAATGTTTGCTTCAAGCATGCAGAATGCAAGCAGGCTTATAGCGTGCAAACAGGCATGCAGCGTGCAAGCAGGCACGCAACATGCAAACAAGCATGCAGCTTGCAAACAAGCATGCAACATGCAGCAAGCACTGTTTCTGTCACGGCTCCGGGGCTGCGGGGTTTGGGTGCCACACGCGAGCTTATCATCGCAGATGGTTTTAACGCTCACCACCTGCTTCTCAGCTCGCGGGCCGCCCCACCCCTTTGCGTTCACGCGGGTTTAAATTACACTCTAGGGGTAGGGCAGACAAGACTGTGTGAAATCGGTTTTGCAGCAAAATCAAAATCAAAAGTCATTTATTCAAATTAGGTTGAGAAGCAGCACTTTTCGAATGTCAAAATTACATAAGACAGTCCCCCAAAACGCCCGCCCTTGACCACTTCCTAGTACTTTAGCTGGGAAGAAGAAGTGGCTACAAACTCCCGAGTAGCACAGCTGTCTGTTTAGTTAGATAGACTTGATTCTATACATAGTTAGGCAAAGTAATCAACATTATGAGATACGGAAATTAAATGATTTGTCAGCTAGCTATGCCAACAAATAAAATGAAAACTTGACTCAAGCACAAAAAATAAAAAAGTAAACAAAGCATACTACAAAAATAAAAGCCTCCTGGTGTAAATGGTGTGATAGCTTACATACGCAATGCTTGATTATGTTCACAAATGATAACCGAGGACCATCGACGTAAAATAAATAAACAGGTAGGTAATATTAGCAACAATAACAAAATCATGGTCAGCAAGACGACCAGTCACCACACACAGCGATTCGTTTCTCATTAATGATGATAATTTTACCGTACAAAGTGCATTTGTAAGAAAAACTGCTATTCGCGGTGGTTCTTTAGTCCTTGTTTCAAACAAGTTGAAATGTAAACAACGTTTAGATTTAGTTAACCTTTCTATTGAACGTACTATTGAGTTGTCTTGTGTTGAACTCGAGCGATACGTCATTATTTGCGTTTATCGACCACCCTCTGGGGATTTCATTCGTTTCGAATCGGGAATGGAGGATTTACTCAATAAGTTAAAATCAAGTAATAAAAGTATAATTTTGTGTGGAGATTTTAATTTTAATATTTGAGATGTTACTCCAATAAGTATTAGACTTCTTAATCTGTTTAGATCTTTTAGTTTACCTAACTTGTTTTTAGAAACTACTAGGATCACGGCTTCTACGTCGACTTGTCTTGATAATATATTTAGTGATTGTGATGCCAAAAATAAATTAGTATTAACTGACTTCACATCTGACCATTGTGGATTATTGGCTAGCTTTCCTTTACCATTACATAAAAAACCACACAAAGTAAAATTCAGGCAATATACTGCTAGTCGTTGCAACAAATTTAAAAATAACATAGCATATAGAATTGCACCATCTATAGCAGAACACGAGAATCCTAATAAAATCTTTGGATCCCTTTTTGATGTTATGCAAAAAGAATACCAATCTACTTTCAAGACCAAAACCATTAACATTAATGGCACCTCCGTTGGCTTCAACCAATGGGCCACTCCAGGTATTTATAAAAGTAGATCGAGACTATACGAGTTATATGGTGAGAAAAAATACAGGTTTGATAGTCCTTTTCTAGAGTATGTCCAAAATTATTCAAAATTATTTAAAAAAATCTGTGTTTTTGCTAAATCAAAATTTTTAAGCGATACAATAATAAATTCCAATAATAAAGTAAAAACCACTTGGTAAATTATTAATAATGAAACGGGTAAGTCGATTAAACAGGAAGAACAACTAGAGATTATGGTCAACAACAAATTAGTTACTGGAGCTGCTGACGTAGCTGAGGCATTTAATGAGTTTTTTGCCAACATACCTTTAACTACGACTCGCAACTTAAATTCGTCCTCGTCTAAAGCGGAAAACCTTCTGCATAGTAGTGTGCCCAAATGTAGTCGCTTATTTAGTTTCGAACATGTAACGCCTCGTGATGTAGTTAGTATTTTTAACACACTTAAGTCTAAAAACACTGGTGACTACTGGGGAATCTCTATTAAACTTTTAAGTAATATAATCGATATCGTAGCTCCCTATCTAGCTATTACTTTTAATAAATGTGTTGACTTAGGAACTTTTCCCGACCTCATGAAGAGTAGTAAAGTCATACCATTATTTAAATCAGGTAATAAAAATAACGTTGGAAATTTTAGGCCTATTTCTATCTTACCGGCATTTAGTAAAATATTTGAAAAGTTAATACTCAAGCAGTTGCTAAGACATTTTAATTTAAATTGCCTCCTTCATGATGAACAATATGGCTTTACAAAAGGTCGTTCAACTACAGACGCGGGTGTTGCTCTGCTGAAACACATATTTAACGCATGGGAGAACTCACAAAATGCTATTGGAGTTTTCTGTGATCTTTCCAAAGCATTTGATTGCGTGTACCATGACACGCTATTGCGTAAACTACGTCATTCCGAAGTTCAAAATGAAGCTCTCAACGTAATAAATTCTTATTTAAATAATAGGCACCAATGTGTAGATATTAATGGTGTGAAATCATCCGGGCTACCAGTTCAGTTAGGTGTACCTCAAGGCTCAATACTGGGTCCATTCTTATTCTTAGTGTACATTCATGATTTACCATTCTATTTAAAGGGTATCTGTGACGTTGTACTGTTTGCTGATGATACCTCTCTTATCTTTAAAGTAGACAGGAGTAGACAAGATTTTGACGACGTAAACAGTGCACTCTCAAGGGTTACGCATTGGTTTACCACGAATAATCTAGTTCTCAATGCCAAGAAAACTAAATGTATAAAGTTCGCTTTACCGAATGTAAGAAATCTGGGACCCAACATCGTCTTAGATAATGAGGTGCTTGCAACTGTAGAATCGGCCGTTTTTCTTAGCATAACAGTAGATGCCAAACTTCAGTGGGGATCACATATATCAAGCCTAGCGGGAAGGCTCAGTTCGGCCGCTTACGCCGTCAGAAAAGTAAGACAATACACTGACGTTGGTACAGCTCGGTTAGTCTATTTTAGTTATTTTCATAGCGTTATGTCCTACGGCATTCTGCTGTGGGGTAAAGCGGCTGACATTCAAAATATTTTTGTTCTTCAGAAACGAGCTGTTCGTGCAATTTACCAAGTAGGTGCTAGAGTTTCTCTGAGAGATTTTTTTAAAGATATTGGTATTCTCACGGTGGCATCACAATTCATCTTCGCTAACATTTTATATATTAGGCAAAATATACACTTATACACTAAAAACAGTGATATTCATAGTATTAATAAGTACTAGAAATAAGGACAAACTACGTGCTTTTTCACCGGCTTCCTAAAGTTCATAACTCATTTGCTGGGCTTGGTATAACCTTCTATAACAAGCTTCCTTCTTCTTTGCTAGATTTACATTTTAATGCGTTTAAAGCGAAAGTAAAATCAAATCTTTGTTCGAAGGCATACTATTCTATCAACGACTAGTTAAACGATAAGAATTGTTGGTCGCTGTGATTATCTCAAGACAACGTTTATGTTCTTTCACCAGAATTAGCTTAACTACTGACAGGTCATATGAATTACTTCATATCATTGTTTATTTAACTTGACTGCATAAACCATTTATTTTTTATTTTTTGTATTAATTAAATTTTCATTTATCGTTGAATGATGGTTATATGCTATTATTGTATAGAATCAAGTTCTTCCAACATAACAGACAGCTGTGCTGCTGGGGAGTTTGTTGCGCCACTTCTTCTTCCCAGCTAAAGCACTAGGAAGTGGTGAAGGGCGGGCTTTTTGGGGGGACTGTCTTATGTAATTTTGACGTTCAAAAAGTGCTGACTCTCAGCCTAGTTTGAATAAATGACTTTTGATTTTGATTTTGATTAAATTTTGTAGCACAACATATTGACTTTTTGACACTATTTTAATTTAATATTGAAAATGCTACCAAGTAACCGGCTATATATTTGTGACCAAATAATATCCTGTTAAATGTTGTAAAAACATGGTAAATAAACCATTTGGCAAATGAAAAAAGTTCAAAAGAGGCAAAACCTATTTTGTAAATTGGCGAAATATAGTTCGGTAAAATAATACCTAAGACATATGATAATCCAATGATCTAAAAATATGTCAAATGATGCATATAGCAAAAAAGACGTCGGTCGGAAGTTTTCGGTAAAATGAAATTCGAACAAAAAAAATCGGAAAAGTGATCGGTTCCCCTATTAGATACATTAAATTTCTTAAATACACATGAGACTGGGAAAATATCAGACATTAAACTTAGTTCTTTAATTTTATTACTAAATTAAGACATTCAATTATTAACAATAATTGAATATCTTAATGAATGGCTATCACCATTTTACTTCAGTTGTAGGCAAAGCCCAATAAAACAAGCTATTTTTAATCAAATCAAATCAAATCAAAATGTTTTATTTCACATAAACCTACAAGGGCACTTATGAAACGTCAGAAGCTAGGTGCACGGTTCCAATTTGATTTGAAATAATTGGGTGTTACAGTGTTTTCAAATTACAGTGATAATAGGTATGGAAGGACAGTGCAGGCCTGTCAATAAGTACCAGGTACTTAGAGGAATTAAAATAAAGAATAGAACATCGTCTATAAATCTAGTCTGTAAGGCCTACAACGTTCTCCCATTCACAATATGTAAAAGAATCTATATTAATAAGATCAACCTATTTAAACCAAGTGACATGATTTCCATGAGAATCATTAATAAATAGTTGATATAGAAGTGATAATAATGTCAAAAAATTACGAGAATATGTAAGAAAGTTAAAAAAATAAAATTAACATTATAATTTGGGAGCAATTAATAGACTCTCACACAGTTATGCTGTTAATGAGGTACCAGGGAAGCCACATGTGCAGAAGGAATTAATGCCAAACTTCCTTGTCTTTTATCTTATAATATCCTTTTTTGATAAGGACACGTTTGATGTGATTTTTAAACTTTCCATCGCTAAGTTCTGTAACCGACATTGGCAACTTGTTATAGAAGCGGATACTGTTTATTAAAAAATCACAATTTCATCTTTACTACGTGTATTTAGATTATGGAAGTCGTATCTTTTTTTGAAAAGACCTGAGTTTTTGCGAACATACAAGAAATTTTCTAAGATATAAAGAGAAGGCAGAGTTAGTATATCAATTTCGTCAAATTTGTTTCTAAGAGACTCGCGAGGTCCCATTTTATAGATTGCGCGGATTGCCCTCTTTTGTAAAATGAAAACTGAATCTACGTCAGCTGACGATCCCCACAGCAGAACGCCATAAGACATAATACTGTGAAAATAAGCACAGTATACTAACTTAGCTGTGGCTACATCAGTCAACTGCCTAATTTTTCTAACTGCGTAAGCAGCTGAGCTTAATCTACTTGAGAGAACTCTAATGTGGGTAATGTGTAATTATTCTTTAAATAAAGTAGTTACCTGTATAAAAACCAATACAAATGACCTATAATACATTACCTATTTACTGTACCTATTCATAATAATAAGATGCAAAGTAGTTTGAATTAACTTAAAATGATCTTATATAGTTCAGACACCATGGTACAAGTAGCATTACGCCCAGCTAACGATGTCGCTAATTCAGTAAAGATTATTAAACCTTGAACTTCCTTACACGTGTTGATTCGACAAGTCGAAACCTGCTCCCCGAGAAGGCCATAGTTTCGCGTCCCGGAATGGTGAATTAGCTGGGAACAGATAAATACACATGCTACTTGCGCCATAGGAGAAAAGTGATATAAGGACCGAATATTCGGTGTTTAATTAGTTTTACAGTTTTACCTTAACTTAACTAAGCATAAGTGTTGTTTGTGAAGTAGTAGCTCCGCTGTTCAGTACTAGTCGTGATATATCCTATACTTAGCTAGCCAGTCTTCCAGTATTTTAGCATAGGTTTTTATTGTGACCTATTGTTGTATTACCTGTGTACTTGTTTTATTTACTGTGTTGTGTAATTTTCTATTGTTGTTTTCTGTGATTGTGTGTGCCCAATGTAACTCATTATTTCAACGTCTGACTGGTTTACTTTTACTTCTTCGTCACGGAAACACCGTTACCCCCGCCTACAACACCTCACGCTATAATATATATTGAGAATATATATGTATTTATATGTATATATATATATATTATAAGTATTTATTATAGTAGATATGTATGCTTGTATGTGTATTATTAGTTTATAACCTATTTATGAACCAATCTTATTTATTATTCATTATGATATACTTTGTAGTCGTTGTTCCTCTCAACCTAAGCACCTGCCATCTAATCTCTTCACCACCCTTGGTTGACTGGTAGAGAATGCCTAAGGCATTAAGTCCGCCTTTGTACCTTTTTATGTGCGAGAAGTTTAAATAAATAAATATGTGGGTCATGTGATATTTTTGTTTTGTTTTTACTCTCCCTCTCTCTCTCTTTGTTAGTTTTAATGATAATCTGGCAGTTTGGGTACTTTTTGCGGCCTACCCAGATGTCCTTTCTTTGGTATTGTTCGTCGAATCGTTATGCTCCGTATGTTCTAAGTTGACCTGCATGATTACTGACAAATGCGTGCACTCACAGGACAGATCCTCTCAATCTGTGTGGTTCTTTCCTCAAAAGACCATATCAGACACCAATCTACATAGTCCACAAATGATCTCCCCACGATTATTTTCGTATTTTTTTGTATACATAGACATTGACATTATTAATTTTGTTTAAACAATGACATGAATATTTACTTTGTAAAGTTTAAATTGCTTTAATTATTGTTAATGTGATGACTGTGTGGGTGATTTTTTTTTCTTCATTTAGTCATGATCTGGCAGTTTGAGTAATTTATGCGGCCTACCCAATTGTCTTTTCTTTGGTATTGTTCGTCAAATCTCTGAGCTCCTCAAGTTCTGCGTTGAGCTGCATGATTACTGATAAATGCGTGCACTGATTGGACAGGTCCACTCAGACACCAAACCAACCCAACCAACCCATCCAAGCAACCAACCAACCAATCCATGTGGTCTTCACATGATCTGACCAAGATTATATCTGGACTTTAAAAGAGACTGTGGTCTCTGAGTTTGTCTTTGTTGCCTTTCTTCTCAGAGTAGTCAGACAGGAATTGCCGAACTCATCTAGTTTTAAAAATATGATTGACATCTAAAAGTGTTTGTACAAACCTAGGTATTTACAGAAATAAAATCATTTATCATTTACACTCGAATTTAATGTATACAACTTTCCAATAAAAAATACTCAGAATAGAAAATATAAAAGCAAAATGTACATTCTTGGAATTACCTACAACGCGTGACTGCCTAGAAATCTCAGTTTTAGTTGGTAGTCCACATGTGTATAGAATGTTATATGGAGCGAATGAATGATAGAGCTATTTTTTTGAGGTCGTACGCATGGATGGCAAAGTCACGCAGCACAATTTTGTTTGTTGGCACGCTTATCCCGAATAGTATCCAGATTTAACTTCGCGCTTTTTTGAACCGGATTATAGGTTCAAGATTTTGTATTCGCAATGCGTGTAATTTAAAAGATTCCCATGAATCCCAAATTTGATAGTTATTCGTATTGCGAGGTAGGCCTTACCAATATATCCTGGGGTTTTCAGAAGGAACTTTTCTATGGTCTTAGACACAGATCTTTGACCTGATTTGAGGTCTAGGCTTTAATCATTAAGATTTTGGTTAGTGATTTCATTTTTGGTTAGTGATTTCATTTTTATAGCTATGATTGCAGAATCGCTACTTATTTTTGTATGGCATCTTGGAGGTCCACGTAGGGATTGTCTACAGGATCCCATATGGCTAAAAGGACGTGTGCCCAATAAGAATTCCCATCGGAAAATATAAAAAACTACCATAAATACTTACATCTCTTGTTAAACCTCTTTACGGGATGAATTTAAATTGTTGCTGTGTGCACATTCTCGTTAACTAAGAAACTCTTGTTTGCACGAGAGTTCCATGCTTACAGACTCAGTGGCTCAGGCAGTGCGTTGTCTGTCAGTGAATAAATGAATGTTATTCTCTTTGTGGTTTCATTTGTGACTATAAGAGACTTTACAACAATAGGTATTCAAAGCTCATACCGTATTAAAATAATAGTCTGTTAGCCAGTTTGTTAGTAGAAAGGACAGCTCGGACACCGTCCAATGAAGGGTATATACATACCATCACGCCTGAATTCCTTGAAGAGTAAAGCAGAGGTATACCTATAGTATACCAAAATCTTAAAGACCTTTGTAATAAGCGATAAGCCAATTGCCATCGACCGGGCACAATTCGAGACTCTGGGTTGCTAGTAAGAAATTCCAGATAGATAACCCAATAACACTTTCCCTGCTTTTGGATACACGCACTTAAATAAAGCTACATGTGGAGAACCTTAGCAAGGAAAACTTAGACTCCAAATCGCGTGATCATAATAATAATTAATCTACCATATTATGAAGGAAGGGACGGTTGACGTGTGTCGGGCATGTCACCATCAGGGTGAGTTCGTCAGACATATTATCTCTGGTTGTTCTCGGCCGGCTAACGGCGAGTACTTGCACAGGCATAACTAAGTAGCCAGGATTATTCACCAGCAACTTGCTTTGCAATATAAACTTGTGGATTCTGAGGTACCGTATTACAAGTATGTGCCCAACCCTGTTCTTGAAAATGACCATGTCACGTTGAACTGGGACCAGTCTTTCATTACTGGCAGGACTATTGTAGCCAATAAGCCTGATATAGTGGTGATAGATCGGTTAGCGCGCCGCATAATGATAGTCGATGTTACCATTTGGCATGACAGGAACCTTGTGAAAGCTGAGAAAGAAAAGCAAATTAAATATCTCGACTTAACATACGAGGTTGCTGACATGTGGAATGTGAACTCGGCCATCATTGTGTCGATTGTCGTATCAGCCAACGGACTGATAGCCGAAAGCCTCGAACAACATCTCTGGAGGCTCTCGTTAGGCAGTTGGATCAGAGGCCTGATTCAGAAAGCAGTACTCCTCGATACGGCTCGCATCGTGAGGAGGTTCCTGTCTCTGGAGCCCTAACCACCGGTAGCTTGGACCCTGCTCCCGATATCGGGGAAACACTATTTTATATATTTTGAAAGGTTTTTTTTAATGTATGTTTTATAAAAATATTCAAAAATGTAATAGAATAAGATCTAAAATGAATAAACGAATAAAAATCTACAGTTATTTAAACAAAGATGAAGTAATACCAAATCAAAATGACTGACGTACGAAATAATAGATTTCATTATTAGGGCGAATTAATTTTTAATTGAATAATTTTCGTTCGCCTATTTTGTTTGACTTCAGGCCTTTAAGGCGATTTGGTCCATTCCAGTTTTAGGCTTAGTTTTAGTCTTCACGTGATGTACGCCACGTATTTCACGAAAGGTACAGGAAGCCGCTCATCAGTGCTAACAAAGCCAGTATAATATGGCCCCAAATTGTCACGTTATAGGTTGTCTGTCATGAAAATGTAAAGGTAAAACGTAGCCAGAAGCTATTTAAACTGTTGGGCACGCCACGATTGCGGCGGTAAGTTCCCTCTTTGAGGAGTGGATTGAGAGGCACCATGGCGTCTTCACTTTACACCTGACACAAGACTAGACACGGTGGCTCAGGAGGTTCCTGTTTCGGATAAGACGGGAAGAAACGCCCGGGTATTTCCACTGCGTAAATCACCCTGAGGACACGGTGAAGCATACGGTGGAAATGTGCCCGGCTTGGGCAGAGCTCCACCGTATCCTTGTGGAGGCGATCGGAGGCAGCGATCTCTCGCATCCGGCCTTGGTCCAGGCCATGGTACGGAGCGAGAGTGCATGGGTAACCGTCACCTTCTTCTGCGAAGCAGTAATGCTGGCGAAGGGGG
This sequence comes from Polymixis lichenea, assembly GCA_949091785.1. NCBI lineage: Eukaryota > Metazoa > Arthropoda > Insecta > Lepidoptera > Noctuidae > Polymixis > Polymixis lichenea. Next base: position 25,223,581 of record OX420939.1, read on the forward strand.
AGATGGCGCACATGAGGGAAAGCAGGATATTCGCCCTCACAGCACTGGTAACCGCAGGAGACGCCCTGGGTGTCAGGATTCCCAGGCTGATTCCCGGCTACAGTAGGCGTGGGCTTGCGTATGGCGAGTAATGGGTAGCTCGCTGTCCGGTCAGGACCAAGCCCGGGTCGACGGCGCGTTGTGTTCCACGCGCGCCTCAAAGAGATGTCAGCATCAACTGATGGGGTTCGCAAGGGCCGATGCCTGCCAGTGGTGCGGATTGTTCGAAAGAAACACCGTCTCCCCTGGCACACAGGCAACTGAGGGAATACGGGTGGATTTTAGTCAGTAAAAGTCTGACACGCCCTCCTGCTCCAACCAGAACGGGAAAAGTTATTTGATGATTTCCCACCCTCACAAAAAAAAAAGCTGTTGAACTATTCTAGCGTTTTCTCGCTACTTAACTAAACATGATCTATTATTTTAATAGTTACTGGTTGCCGGTAAAAAAAGCAGCATTGTCACTCCATGCAGCAGAAACAGACTCGAATAGCCTGGAGGTACGGCAGCGGCTGGCCCTATGCCGAGTAGTAAGGATGGCTTGAAGTTATGCCCGCGGCGCCGTGTATGGCTGGGTGGCCTGCAGTGGGAGTCACCCCCACCCTGGAGAGGATCTACAGCTCTGAAGTCAACTCCCGACTTTAAATAATAAATACAATACCATAGTGATGGTCGAATCCAACTTGTACTGTTTTTAAACTAAAAGTTTCGAAGATTTCCAAATGAATTAATCCACTCTTAAACCGATTAAAACTAAAACAGATTATACGATGCAACAACGAGCCTTGGCTTCATTACTGAAACATTATAAAAGTTTTTTTAATGATTGGTCTGAAATTTCACACTGTTTACCTTGGCCACCGCTTTTAGCGATGTTTTGATATGTGTGTAATTAATTGTAGTAGGTAGAAAATGTATATAATTCTCTACTTACTAAAATAGATTTATAAACATACCAAAAACTAAATAACTTTATGCAACACCAGCTCTTTCCATGACACGTAAATCAATCAATCAATCAACTCAGCCTACCGCATTCCACTGTTGGCCCCTCCCAGGCTGCGCCACAACACTCTATCCTCCGACTTCCGGTCTGTCCCAGCTACCTTTTTAAGGTCGTCAAGCTGGGGGGCGTTCCACACTACGTTTGCCGATACGCGGTCTCCACTCCAGGACTCGTCTGCTCCACCGTTCATCGGTTTGATAAATATGGCCAGCCCACTGCCTCTTCAGCTTGCTCACTCTACAAGCTATGTCAGTAACACCGGTTTTTTTCCGGATAATTTCATTCCTGATTTGATCCTTCAGGACTCACTGGTTGAAGAACTTAGTCTTCAAGCCAATGCTTGAAGACTAAGTATACGGTATAGACGGAATAGGCGACGAAAAGACTTGACGTAGTTTCCCAAACGCTGCCCAACCCAACCGGATCCTCCTGTCGGCTTCTTTCTCAAAATTGTGTCTACCAAACTGGATGACTTGCCCGCTCTAGGTAGACATACTCCTTCACAACTTCGAGAAGAGACCCTTCGACGTTTTTTTTTTTTTTTTTTTTTTTTTTTTCTCTTTAACCTTAAATATCTTTTTTATTAAATCTTTTATTACTCCCAGAAATGCACGAATATTACAATGAACAAGAAACAAATAAACAAAATGGCTTAAGCTAAGTGATTCACAGTAAAAAAAGACCCTGACCTGTAAACTAGGTAAAAACCTGTATCTTAGAAGTCCCTTCAAATTATACATGGATATAATAAGCTTATAATTTACCTAGATAGGACACGATGATATACAAAGTAAAATATTAAGAAACAAACATAAAAGATACAATGCAAAGTTAGGCTGGTGTATAGGGAAATATAATAAAAAGCAGGAACATTATAAAAGAAAGAAAAATAAAACTGATTTTGATTAAATTGGAGAAGTGTGTGTTTGTTATTTAGTGAGTGAGAGTATTTGTGAGTAAGTGTAGTGTGTGAGTAGGTGTTTGTAAAAGTGTGTTTTGAGCGAGATGTATGTATATTAAGTTCGACTTAGGGATGTATTTAATTTTGAGCTTCCTCCAAATCCTATATGTTGAGGTTGGAATAGTTTCCAATCAAAAGATCCTCAGTCATACGGTAGGTAAGTTTTTGGAGATATTGTTGTAACTCAGATTTACACTGGTATTTAGTTTTAGGGAAATTTTTTAATAATTTATTTAACTGGTTGTAAAGTTTCGTACTGTTGACGTTATAATGCCTTTTAGCGAAGGAAGTCTTACACGACTCTAACGGGAAAACTGTGTGTTTGACCCTACCTTTTGGCTCTGATAACGGACGAGTTGAGTGCTTACGAAGCATGGACTGGAGGATATACAGTTGCCTGACTGATAGCACTTTGGATTCTGCATATAACTGTGCTGTAGAGTATCTCAACGGCCGAGATAGTAGGACTTTCAGTACGGCTCTCTGAGCTCGTTCTAGTCGTACGAAATTATTTTCACTGGCTCCACCCCAGGCTGGAATACAGTACACTAAAATGGATTGGCACAACGCGTAATATACGACTTTAAGGGTGTCTGTATCGGCAGAATTGCGTAATTTTTTAAAGACGTATATGAGTTTGCGAGTTCTACTCGCCAGTGAGTGCAGGTGTTTATGCCAATTCAGATGTTGATCGATGTGTACACCTAAATACTTAACAGTAGGTGTCTTGGTAATTTCAGAGCAGTCACAAGAGGTGGAAGACGAACATGTGTGCATTTTAAGAGATAAAGATGTTGGCGGACTTAAATTTGATCTGATGGCGAAAGGCATGCAGAGCGTTTTACATCCCATGTTGCCTTCATATTATTTTTCGCTTTGGAGAATTCTTCTTTATCATACGCGCGTTTGAGTTTTCTTAACAAAGTGTTGCAGTAGTTGCGATAACGAGTATATGTAATACGCAAACTTTCATTATCGCTACATGTTTTTAATTTTCTGTGCATGCAGTCGCGGTGTTGGATACACCGTAGTAAGCCAGGTGTAATCCAAGGCTTAAGAGTTCTATTTTTCCTGGGGACTTTAAGTTCGTATGTATTTTTCTTTATGATGGTAGACAGACCACATATCAACTCCTCCGCGGCTATGTTTGCATCTTGCATCTGTAGGATAGGAGTCCAGTCATTTCCATTAATAGCCTCTATAACTGAATTTCTATTTATCTTACATTTGGTACGAGGCAAGTTACTATATCTATTGTTGGTTTGCAGAAATAGTAGAAGAGGTTCATGGTCGGTAATAGACGATTCAATGACAAATGCTGTGGCGGAAAGGTTAGTTTTTAAGAGGATATGATCCAAACAACTAGAAACACGCGTGGGATATAGATGTGCGGCGAGAAGTCCATGCGCAGCAGCACAGGATAGATACTCGTCGGAGTTAGTATCATTGTTACTGTCACTGATGTCGATATTAATATCACCGATCAGGACAACAGACTGTGTGGGAAGCGTGAGCACTTTGTCTAGACTATCGATGAAATTGTTTATGTTTCTATAAGAGGGAGAACGATATACAGCAACTATTGAGACGGTCTCCATAGTACAGATAAGGCAGTTGGCATCAGCGAAAACGGGTTCTTTTATTTCATGCTTTATAAAAGATTTAATGTAAATTGCGCATCCGTCGTTTTGGTTATAAGTGTTTTTGGTATAATAGGAGGTATAACCGTCTAGAGTAGGTAAGTGAGATATTTTGCTTAACCAACATTCAGATAGTACAATGACATCACAATGAAAACCTAGGAGTTTCATTAACACGGCTATTTCGTCAAAGTTTTTATTAATGCTCCGAATGTTAAGATGTAGTATTTTCAGTCCCTTTTTTGGATCTGTAATATACCGCGCACACATTTCAGGTATACATTTATACGACTTGGCAACACTCAGTGAGTCTAATTCGTGATCTATATTACTATTTTGATTAGCCATTTGTTATATAAAGTATCCAAAACCAACGCAAAATGTGGCACACAAAAAGAAGCGGCAATGAAAAATTCAAAGTCAGGCAAATGAATGAGTATGATATGAGAGCTATAAAAATACGGCAGAGAAATAGGCGTGGGCAGAACCTACAATTAATATAAACTAAAATTGTATATACTACATGGCGCTCCTGTGCAAAGAAAAGGAAAAACTTACGTGAGTGTGAGATGCTGAACTTAAACTAAGAAATACACTAAAGAAGTCGAATGAAATGATTATTCTTATGATTATAAAGAGTCATTGTTGCACTTCCAATTCACGCAGTGTCTGCTCCGATTTTATGAGAATCTGTTTATCGCCTTCAGTTTTCCGTAGAAATACATTCTCGTTATTGGTCCAGCAGAACTGATATTGTTTCAGCTTAGCAAATTGCCTTGCGACAAAGAACAGCTTCCTAGAGCTTGGGGGGAGATACTCCGCAACATAATATTGGGTTTCGGTTCCCATCGATACCTATGTTATGAGTACTCAAACGATCTTCCTTATTAAGTTTCCTATTGAAATCACGAACTGCAGAGAGCATCTGAGTTTTTTTCTGGACACTGGTAAATTCAGTTACGATCGGCCTAGTTGAACCCTTTTTCCCAGGGAGCCTGTATATGTCCCGTATTTGCATGGTGTCAATAGGTACATTCACTGCTGCTCCCACTTTAGTAACGATGACGGCCAGTTCCGTAATAGATTCTTTTTCTTTCAACGACGGCACATTTCGAATCTCGATAGTGGATGAACGCGTTGACAGCTGGAGATCTTGTAGTTTAATTTCTAACATTTGAATACTGTGTCTATAAGCTTGCTTTTCACCTTGTAATGTCTCAATTTGTTTCATCATGTCGTCATATTGTGAGCTGATAAAACCGACTGTCTTCTCAATCTCCATATTTGATTTCTGGATAGCGTTATTTTGAGATTTTAATTCTGCTATTTCGGATACAAGCCGCGTCATAGATAGGCTCTGGTCATCCAGAAATTTCTTGAGATGAGCTTCCTGATCGTTTTTCCACTTCGTAAGCATTTGGAGAATCTCGTGTTTAAACTCCAGCAGCTCGTTGGTAGGTGATAACTCCGCTCGAGGACGTTTGTGACGTGTAGAAGTATTTACATTTTCAAATGGGCTGCTGGAAAGTGATTGCGGTATGTCCGAATCCGAGGATACTTGCACTAACTTATTGTTATCTGCGGGCGTCGCCGGTGGGGACCTCGGCAAGCGGGGCATCACGCAGCGCAAGCCAACGCCAAACGTATATTTTACTCGGTAATAGTACGAGTCTTCTTGAGTAAAGGAGCTGCGTGTACGTCACGAGATCACGGTCAGTGCGGTCACTAGCGCGTAAGCGGGACAGCAATTATGACCACTATCTCTGTCCAGCACGGGGGCGTGGTCAGCTAGGCAAGCACGGCGCGGCGCAGTTCGGAAGTAAGAATGAATAAAAATAAATTACTAATTTGTCGGTAAACTATACCCTAAGACTTGGCCCTAACGGCTTAAAGTTGCGATTGCACTATTTACAACTATTTATAAGAACTGATAACACGTCCACTCTCGGCAAAGGTCACGGGCGAAGGGGACTGGAATGTGGATTGGACTCGGCTAGACGTGAGAATTGCGCATGACTTTCGTCTTGTCCAAATTCATGCAGAAGCCAACCCGCCGAGAGGCTCCGTATAGGCTGTGCAGCATCTGGTTTAACTGTTCCAGTGTCTCTGCCATTATGACGATGTCATCGGCAAACCGAAGGTGTGAGATGTATTCGCCGTTAATATTGATACCCTGTCCAGTCCAGTCCAACGTCTTAAAGATGTCCTCCAACGCTTTGGTGAACAGTTTCGGGGATATAACATCCCCCTGTCGCACCCCTCTGAGCAGTTAGATGGGACTTGTTTCCTTATCCTGGATCTAGACAATCATCGTAGCAGCGTCATACAAACATCTCAACACCTCGATATAGCGCCAGTCAATTCGACATCGTTGCAGAGAGGCCAGAACTGCCCATATTTCGATGGAGTCGAAGTCGTTTTCGTATTCCATAAATGCGATACACAGCGGTCGGTTGTACTCTTCAGTCTTCTGTACAATTCGCCAGACAGTATGGATGTCGTTTACGGTACTGAAGCCTTTTCGAAAACCGGCTTATTCTGGTGACTGGAACTCGTCAAGTCTTCTGGCGAGACGATTCGTGACGACCCTCGAACACAGCTTGTAGACATGGCTCAGAAATGAGATGGATTTATAGTTTTTCGGCAAGGTTTTGTCACCTTGACACGTAAGTAACTAAGCTAATATAAGTGACGTGAACAGACGTATCGTAGAGATAATATCACAATATTCCATTGAAACTACATACTACTGACATGCGATCAACGGTACGCCGCCTTGCGTTTTGTAATAAGTACGCCGCGTACTGGTATCGCACGACATTTTGATAACAATCGGAACTAAGCCTTTAAACCATTCAGGTTATTTTGGGTAGCTCATAGGAATATGCTACTTAGTCATTTCCAGTGATTGGATGATGCAGGCTATAATTTATTTATTAAATATTTGGTAGAGAAATTAACATGAATTTGTCTTTTAATTCGCTTAACATTTTTGTTGAATAAAATAAAATTGCAGTATTTTTTTAATAAATTATTCAGTTACCTAGTAATTAGTTCAAGGTTCTAAGTTCTAAGTAGGTGTAAGGATTACCTTTTCTTCAATGTACTTATTTGTTACGCAAAATAACGTAATATGCAGACAATTTAAGTTGGTATTCAGTTTGCTTAACAATTATTTTTTCTGACTTTACATTTGGTATACTCCAAGTAACAAATTGCAATAGTCTAGTCAAGGTACATGTTGCATCAAAATATATTCCTAAAATAAATAGTCTAGATTTACGAGACTGGCGAAGCTGGCCACTTTAGGTCCAGCTTCCATAAATTTTCAAACCCGACTTATGAGCACTTTATCGTTCGTACACAACCGCTACAATCCCCAGAATATAAATTATAATCATAACCGTACTTAAACTAAACCTTATTTGACTATGTCTTATCCTATTTGTCTTCCTGACGTATTTTACGCCAACTCTTACTGGGGTATACTGAAGGAGAAATACTGGAAATGGATGAATAGACTGACTCTCCAGTCAGTCTATCCATCTACCAGCTGAATCCAGCTGCTGTACTAAGCGTATCCCTAATATTTGCTCACCAATGTTCTACCCCCCCTGTACTACAGTGTAGTAATTGTTCACGTATCAAATCAGCGAAAGCTATACGTTATTTAGGTTACTATTGATAGTAGATTTTCACTCATAACGTCGCACAAAAAGTGTGTGAATTTACGTATATTTTTAGACAACTCAGGCACGTGCCGGATATTGAAATATTGATCATGGTTTACCATGCCTTGATACAAACTTTTGTTAACTATTGTTAATTTATTGGACCTGGAGCGAGCTAAAAGACTGATCCTAAAGGTTACCTTTTTTAAACCTAGACTCTTTTCTACCCGGAAATTATATCAGGAAACTGGAGTATTAACTGTTAGACAGTTGTACTATTAAGTATCCTTCGGCAACATTAAGATTCATCAGCGTTTACTCAAGGATTGATAAATACAAGAAGGCACTATGCTGTTTGCAAAACCTATGAAACAAGAACTAGATTTGCACAAAAAATTTATAACTTTTTCGGCACTAGATTATACAATCACATTAATAGAGAGAAGGTGATGAAAGATAATACACAAGTGTGTAAAAGAAAAGTAGCTGCATGGCTCTTAGGATTGGACTATCAACAAACTGAAGAACTCCTGGAAATAAAGAAATAAAAATAAAGACTAAAATTAAACTATTATTTTGTTTTTGTAGTATTTATAACATCTGACATTTCATACAAGATATTAACTTTCACAGACACCACACGCCACACATTTAAAATCAAAAAATCAAAATCAAAAGTCATTTATTCAAACTAGACTGAGAGTCAGCACTTTTTGAACGGTAAAATTACTCATGACAGTCCCCCAAAACGCCCGCCCTTCACTTCCTAGTGCTTTAGCTGGAGAGGAAGAAGTGGCACAAACATTTCAATTCACCGCATACACATCCCACATAATCATCACACAACACACATACACTGTCACAATATACAATTCACAGACTCTTTCACTCTTCTGCTATATTTTACTATACTGAATTTGTTGATTACGAAAATGCCATCATCTATTTAGTTTCTTATACATGCAATACCAATACCAAATTGCAAAATGTGTTTTTGAACTTAATATTGTTATGTTCCATCTCTGTATTAAAGTTTCTTCTTTCTTTTAGTTTCTTCTTTCTTTTAGTTTCTTCTTTCTTTGTCCCGTGTGGTGCCGAACGTAAAAAGAATAGCACCATCGAATTGCTTCCCGTTGGTGTCGTAGAAGGCAACTAAGGGACTTACCAATAAGCACGCCAAAGTCCCCCTCTTTGAGGAGTGGCTTGAGAGGCAGCATGGCGTCCTCACCTTCCGCCTGACGCAGGTCCTCACCGGACATGGCTCTTTCGGGAGGTTCCTGTTTCAGATAGGGCGGGAGGAAACGCCCGGGTGTTTCCATTGCGAAGATCGCCCTGAGGACACGGTGGAGCATACGGTGGAGGTCTGCGCCCGGCTTGGGCGGAGCACCGCCATGTCCTCGTGGAGGTGATCGGCAGCGACGATCTCTTGCGTCTGACCCTGGTCCAGGCCATGGTACGGAGCGAGAGTGCATGGCTAGCAGTCGCCTCCTTCAGCGAAGCAGTTATGCTCGCAGAGAGGGAGGCGGCGCACGTAAGCGAGATGCAGTACACGCGCCCTCACATCCTTAGCCTTCGCAGGAGATGCCCTGGGCGTCGGGAATCCCAGGCTAATTCCCGGCCACCGTAGGCGTGGGCTTGCGGATGGCGAGTGATGGGTAGCTCATTATCCGGTAAGGACCAAGCCCGTGTCGACGGCGCGTTGTGTTGCACGCGCGCCTCAAAGAGATGTCAGCAGCAACTGATGGGGCCCGCAAGGGCCGATGCCTGCCAGGGGTGCGGGTTGTTCGAAAGAGATACCGCGGCCGCTGGCATACAGGCAACTGAGGGAACACGGGTGGGTTTTAGTCAGTAAAAGTCTGACACGCCCTTCCGCTCCGCCCAGAGCGGGAGAAGTTATTTGATGACTTCCCACCCAAAAAAAAATGGACTTACCAAAAAATGGGCAGCAGCGTTCTCTATGCATTTTACCACCATACTGCGATCGCCAACCCACCTACCAAGCGTGGCGATTATGGCAAAACCCCCCCAAAAATGGAGTCTGGGGGAGGCTTATGTCCAGCAGTGGATGTCTTTCGGCTGAAATGATTTCTTTTAGTTTCTTCTTTCTAAAATATAGGCTTTGGCTTAATTTAGGCACCAGTCTCCCTAAAACATTTATGCCCATGTTAAATCGCTAAAACTAATTAACAATTTCCTAAGTCCAAGTTCCTCTTAAATGTATGTATTAAGATTTTACTCATTTTTATTTTGGAAGAGAAAATAAATTACATATTTTATTTCTCCAGTCGCAACTGATAAAATCAAATCAGTTGGTTGATTGTTTTGTCAAAGATCTGTCAGTCTTCTGTCAAAAATACCGTCAATCACTTTTTGTATTAGATTGTATTCTGATCAAATCTATGTTTTTTTATTATTTTCTTATATCCAAACCTTGTCCTGACAATAAGAAACACATAAAAAAAAGAATCATTCAATTTGGTGCAGTCGTTCGGAAGTTATGCGCGTAAACACATTTCGGCGATTCATTTTTATATGTACACGGTGAAATTTAAATGGTTGTTTTCCCGCAGAGAAATGGTTTTGTCTTGGTAATACATTTGTTTTATAAACAAATAAAATATTAGAAACAAAAAATGGCTGATTAACCATTGTGAAAAACAAAACTCGAAAGCGACCACGAACCAATAGTTCCGATACGTACGCTTGGTGCAAGTCGGGCGCCGCCGCCGCCGAGCGGCCGCGCGGCCGTGGTTTCCAAACAGCTAATAACTTATTCTTGATAATAATAAGCTTTACCCAAAAAATTTTGTTTGGTTGTTCAAATTTTCCATTAATACTTTTACGGGCTTAGAACCGTCATAAATACTTTTTTAGCTGCAATTTACTGAACAAGATATTAAATAAAAACAAGTTTATCATAATTTTTAGAATTAGATACCTAAAAAAGTATTTGAGGCGTATTTCAAAAATTTTAATCAACTTATTTACAATCATTTTAATGAATTTAACTACTTTCAAATGTTCACAATTTACAAAAGTACGAGTAGGTACTTACACATCCCGGTTACGGAGTAACTGTTCGAAGTGCAAGCCACTGCGTTAAATGCACAATCGAGCACGTTTTAATTGATTGTCTTTCAATTTTAATAAGGCATCTCTGTCACTTCTTACGATATTGAAAGCGTCCACTATCGCAGTTGTTAACGCGTCGCGAGTTTCGTGTTCCTCACGATACACCAGGTGCTTGAGCTCAGACCACAAGTAAAGTCTAATGGAGCTAGGTCCGGGCTTCTTGCTGGCCAAGGCACTGGCCCGCCGCGTCCGACTCAGCGCTGTGAAAACACGGAGTCCAGGTGCTCTCGCACGGCGCGGTGATAGTGAGCCGGGCACCGCTCCGCCCCATAGCGACGTACTACAAATTGCAATAATTGTAATGACGATCCATTGCACAGATAACGCGTGCTGCGCGTACGACATTTGCGGGAAAACTAAGTGCGCCGCCGCCGGCCCGCCCAATAGGAAGATTGCGCGCTGCTTGGTTTGTAATTGTTGTTAGTTTGTAGTTTATGCCGTATCACTACACGCGAGAGCTTATTTTGCTTTGAATATTTATAAAGTGGTCTTTTCTTTGTCGGCTTCGCGGCTGTGTTTTGTGTTGTTGCGTGCAAACTAGTTTATGCCGTTTCATAACGTGCGAGAGTTTATTTTGCTTTGAACATTTATGCATCACTGATCCCTTTGTCGGCGCGGCGGCGCATGCGTTTCGAGTAATACCTACAAGTTACCTCCAATGTTACTATTGATTCTCACGTTTTCGAGTTGATAAATATTTTTTTTATTATTATAAAACAAAAATATCTTTATTTTTTCATTTTTACTCTATGGTTCGAAGGGACTCCTTATGGCAAGTTGTTCTGCCGCGGGAAAACAACCATTAAAATTTCACCGTGTATATATAGGTAGATTTATCCATCCATCTTCATGCATGCATGTGTGATTTTACTTCGAAAGCAACGTTTCCGATGGGCTTATTTTTATTACTAAAGGATGATGTTTGTAGAAACGTTCTTTTTTACATGCGAGTACCACGCACCTGACCTTTCTGAAGCGCATCACAAATAAGGTCGCTATGTATGTATATTATGTCCTTCTGCCTTCCCCTCTTAGCATTTTCACTCACATCTGCCGTACATGCGTTTGATATTCGAATATTACGATAACTTGACATTGAATACGTTTTGATAGCCGCCCTTCATTCATCCTCTCACCAAACCATCTTTTCTAGTTGGCACTAGTTTCATCTTATAAGAACACTAGCGGCTGGTCCCGGCTTCGCACGGGTGGACATTTTTTTTTACATTTTATAAAGATAATTTAACTTATAAGTATGCTAATTAAACCGTACATGATTCAATTTGTCCAAATGTTCAAAATAAAAACAAAGACTTCCAGACAGAAGCGGGCTGTGGCTGCTTTAAAGCGGCTCCTGCCCAATCTAGGGGGTCCAAACGCCTCCTGCCGGAGGCTCTACGCGGGGTCGTGCGGTTCATGGCCCTTTATGGGGCACCCGTGTGCCGCCTTCTTTGAGACGCCGACCAGCTCGCCGGCTGGACGCGTCCCATAGGGTCATGGCCATCATAGGGCATTGGCTATGGGACAGAGCTCGGGCAGGATCGCATGGCGACATGGAGAGTGTGATTGTCGCAACCCAGTTCTGGGCATGGCACGATTGCGAGGCGCCACGGCGTCTTCACCTTCCGCCTGACGCAGGTCCTCACCGGACACGGCTGTTTCGGGAGGTTCCTGTTTCGTATAAGGCGGAAGGAAATGCCCGGGTGTTTCCACTGCGAAGATCGCCGTGAGGCCACGGTGGAGCATACGATGGAGGTCTGCCCGGCTTGAGCGGGGAACCGCCGTGTCCTCGTGGAGACGATCGGCGGCGGCAATCGCTCGCGTCCGGCCCTGGTCCAGGCCATGGTTCGGAGCGAGAGTGCATGGGTACCCGTCGCATCCTTCTGCTAAACAGTAATGCTTGCAAAGAGGGAGGCGGCGCACGTGAGGGAGAGGCAGTATATGCGCCCTCACGGCCCTAGCCTCCACAGGAGACGCCCTGGGCGTCGGGAATCCCGGGCTGATTCCCGGCCACCGTAGGCGCGGGCTTGAGGATGGCGAGTAATGGGTAGCTCGCTGTCCGGTAAGGGCCAAGCCCGGGTCGACGGCGCGTTTTGTTTCACGCGCGCTTCAAAGAGATGTCCGCAGCAACTGATGGGGCCCGCAAGGGGCCATGCCTTCCAGAGGTGCGGGTTGTTCGAAAGAAATACCATGGCCCCCAGCACACAGGCAACTGAGAAAACAGGGGTGGGTTTTAGTCAGTAACTTCACAGTAACTTTTGAATGGAATGTCAGATTTCAATAATTCAAAAAGTTATCAACAGGTATTGAAACATTCTTGAATACGAGATAATTTATTTGGTTAAGAATTAGTACAAAGGTATGGATAACATGGTCTGGTTTTGATCATCATTTCTATCAACTTTTAAAATGTAAAAAAGTAGTTATAGTGACGTAACTACAATAGTTGGACATAATTATGGTTCTGCAAAGTTTTTTGTAGATATTGATATGTTCTATAATATTGTGGAACATTTTTTTGTTCTATCATCAATACTTTCCGCAGCGCAATGCAAGAAATGAAAGACATTTTATGGCTAATTTTTTTACACCTTGGGTTGGTTTAGTAGGGATTTCTAAGGTACTCTAATTTTTTCTAGTAATAAATATAGCCTATACTCAGTGATAATGTAGCTTTCTAACGGCAAAATAATTTTTGAAATCGGTCCAGTAGTTTTTATGTTTATTCGTTACATACAAAAATACAAAAATACAAATCTTTCCTTTTTATAATATTAGTGTAGATAAAAAGAAAATAGCTCAACTTTCTTGTTAAAAGCATTTAAAACAATTTTGTGAAAAAACCTGATTCCCATTGGAGAAATTTGATTGCTCTTCCTAATTAGAAGACATTGAAGAGGGTCTTAATTCTGCCTCAATGGCATAAGCTATTGGAAAATAGCTTTTAGTAAAATATTAGGAATCAAAAGCTCTAAAGGGAAATTAAATAAATAATCCTCTCAGTAGCAAAGGCGGATTATGTTTCAAAATAATATTTTAATTTCGCATCAGCGAAATGTTGGTTTCCGAATATCAATATTGTTGTTGTTATGTAATCCTCTTAATGTCCACACTAAGTGTACCTACTGATTCATTTTCTCTGCCTAGCCTTTTTCGAACTATGAAGTCGGCTTCAGTCTAACCGGATGCAGCTGAATACCAGTATATTATATTGAGCAACTATCTATCTGACCTAATAATAATTGAATATTATGTAAGTAATGATAGTAATGCTTAGCTACCCAAGTAAAACAGATGTGCTGAATAAAGATTGAGTGAGAGCTATCATGAAGAGCATAAGCTGAATACTAAGCTGAATAACGTCTGAGTACCGTGTATTCAGCTGTTATTCAAGCAAAAAGGGCCCCAATTTTAAATGCTTAATGCTGAATAACATCTGAGCAACATCTGAGTAGGAGCTTAATACCGTTGCAATTAGTTTAATAACTTTTGAATAACAGCTCACGTTGTTATTATTAAGCTATTACAACTAAGCTATTCAGTTTAGTCGAATTGGATATTGTATTCAGAATTTACTAAGCATTTAAATTATTGTTCACAATTTTGCAAACAATATTCATACAAATTGTGAAAAGAATTCAATCGGATTAAATATTTTAATGTCGATGTCAAATTTAAATGTTGATTTGGTGAACTTATGCAATCGGTAATGAGTAAATTTTAATCTACAAGTTAGAGATCTGCTATATTTTAATTGTTAATGCGCAAGTAATTTTGTCGTGAATAGTATGATTTTTTTTTCATTACATATGACGCGTCGCGTGAATAATCAAGAAAACAGATAGAAAATAGTATTTTCATACATACATACATACTAGGGTCTGACAAATGTACTTTTTACGAAATAACTAGTACTAACAATTTTAATCCAACAAAGTAACATGAATCGAGTTGAAAATGTTGTAGTTGTAAGATTAAGCATTTTGGTGATCTCGTAAATTCCTTTTAAGAATAAATTGCAAAGATTTTTAATGGCGATCGATTGTTTTACTTTATAATGCTGAATAAAACTGCACACGTGTCTTGTTACTAAGCTATAACTAGAAAAAGAGTAGTCTCATTGCACTAACTTCTGAATAACAAGTATAATAGTTAATCACATTTCTACATTACTCAGATTTTTAGGGTTCTCTAATCGAACGAACAAAAACCTTGTATAAAGTAGAATTTTCCTGCCCGACTTTCACTATATTGATTACATTTAAAATCATAGCGTCTTTATTTGAACTTCTTTCGTGAAAAAAAAATCTAATTTCAGTTTAAAAAAATAGCAGATTTCGTGTGTGCGGTGTGCCCTAGGGGCCCTAGTTTATTCTCATACATGTTTTTTTTATTTATTTTATGTACAGACGCCAGTACATCAAGCCACCCGAAACTGTCAAATTTCCCAATCAACCTTGAACACAACGTGCCGTCGACCCGGGCTTGGTCCTACCGGACAGCGAGCTACCCATAACTCGCCATCCGCAAGCCCGCACCTACGGTGCGGTGGCCGGGAATCAGCCTGGGATTCCCGACGTCCAGGGCATCTCCTGCGGCGGCTAGGGCCGTGAAGGCGCATATACTGCTTCTCCCTGACGTGCGCCGCCTCCCTCTTCGCGAGCATTACTGCTTCGCAGAAGGAGGTGACAGCTGCACATGCACTCTCACTCCGTAGCATGGCCTGGATCAGGGCCGGACGCGAGTGATCACCGCCGCCGATCACCTCCACGAGGACACGGCGGTGCTCCACCCAAGCCGGGCAGACCTCCACCGTTTGCTTTACCGTTTCTTTAGGGCGATCTACGCAATCCACTCCTCAAAGAGGGAAATTACCGCCACAATCATGGCGTGCCCAATCACTCAAATCAAATCAAAATCTAAAGCCATTTATTCAAATTAGGCTGAGAATCAGCACTTTTCGAATGTCAGAATTACATAAGACAGTCCAAAAGTCTCAAAGGTTGACTGGTAGAAAATGCATGTTATTAATTCCGGCTCTGTACATTTTTGTGCGTGAAGTATTAAATAAATAATAATATAATCTAATGAGTTTGGTTACTATTGGAAGTCGATGGCCAAAACCCAATAAAAATAAAAATAATCTTTACGTGAAAGACAGTTTTCCAACGCCAAAATATAAATAAGTTTCGTATAATTGAAAAATTGCCTAATTCAGTCAGTCAGTTCAACCTCTAGTAGAGAGGCCTCTCAAACAATTTTGCGTTGACTGAACACCTTTTGAACACACTTTGATAAGGTTTTTTATGGACGACTATTTCACGTACAAAAATTAAAGTCACTTTGAATAAAACAAATGTTATAACGGTTGGTTTACCGAAGCCCGTTACATTCAAGCAAATTCCTTATTTTCTTTGAACTGTTTAAAGAGCTTTTTGATAGGATTTTACCCAGATTAGCGCTCAAAAAAGTGATGATTACATGTGAAAGCCTTTGAGACCTATTTTATATCTTCTTTTAGGGTTAAAGAATCGTTTTCTTTTAGGATGATTCATTTGTTTGTTTACTTGAATCAAAACAGCAAATTGAAATATTAGGCAGTATTTTTTCAGCAATAACCAGCTCCGCTTTCTTTTTTATAGAGAATGAAAAATTCAAGTGGGCCTGGTAGGTGAGGTACCTACCATAAATATTAATGCTAGAAATTTTTAAAGCTCAAAAACCTTTTTCAATAATTAAATACCAGAACCGGAAACAAACTAACTCAAATGCGAACAACAAACATCTGTATTTTTAATGATACCACCAATCTACCTCCAATTTTTACTCAATGGCATTGAATAAAAATTAGTAGCATCAATAATGAAGGTACTTCCTTCCGGGGCCCACGTCAACTTTCCACCCTTTAGGCACCAGTGTCACTAGACTAATATCAACGATTTTCTCGCTAAAAAACAGTACAAAAGATTGTTGATACTGTGTAAGTAAAAGATACATTTAAAATAATTATTGTAACTACCCCTTTTTACGGAAATCGCGGACGGAGGAGTATGAAATTTGGCAAGTTTATATTATTATGGAAAAGGAGTGCAGAAAGCGAATATTTTTATAGAGCATTTCTATTGAAATGAATTATAGTCGAATTTCGACCACTAGGCGACCACTAATATGCATGAATAGTTGATAGTTGCCTGTTGACACCGCCGGCGAATACTCGTTTATCGCAGCGACAAGAGCATCAAAGAAAGTACGTGGTCAGCAGCCCTCGCTTCGCGGGCAGAACACTCGCTGAGAGATTGACACTTTGAACATATACGCATACCAGCGAGTAGTCACTCGCGCCGTCTCGCACACGCTGCTCGCTGCTCGCCCACTCGTTTTTAGTTGTTCGGTTCTCGCTAACTGCGGTTGGTGGGACAGGTGGCTCATACCTGTATTATATATTCTTGAGAATATAATAATCATTGCAAAACGAAATTCCAAAGGAGTGTTGTGAGCAATACTTACTAGACTTTGTCAGTGTATTGGCAATGACTTATTAAAGATTCTTTCAGCTAATATTAAAACACATATTACGTTATCGCTGAGACCTACTTCTGGGACACAGACTTCTCTTCCATCTCCTAACATAATTCTATTTTAATAAAATTAATAATTAAGAAGATACCTTCCAAGTAAATTTAAATCTAACATGATTATTATTATGTGAAGGTTATTATTTATTGGTCATCAGGCAGACACCGTTAATGAGGTAGTTTATTTTGTTATATAAAGAAGTTAATTTCAGAGATTCGATTTAATCCTACTATTATAAATGTGAAATTTTGTATGTTTGGATGTTTGTTACTCAATCACGCAACAACAGCTGAACGGATTTGGATGAAATTTAGCACACAGATATTTCAAACCTAGATTTAACACAAAGGATATTTTTATCCCGGTAGTACATTCTTGTGGGATAATTTTCGACCTCCACTAGGCCGAAACCGCTGGCAAAAAACTAGTCATAACATAATTTTGGATCTCAGATAGTGTCGATGGTGCCGAGGTGTAAATTTTAAGTTAAAAACCGTCTTGGGTTTGTCGGTCATTGAGTGTGTTTTGAATTGGACATTACATAAGTGCACTAGAGACCTCGGGTTCGATTCAAGATTGGCATAACCTACCTACTTTACTAATGCACTTTTTGTCTTAAGTTTTACTCCATACTGTAAAAACACGATTGTGTTATAGGCACGTCAAATTTCGAATTTTGTTCCAAAATGTATAAAGGTACTGTTCTGTGCTAGCTGTAAGTATACTTATAGAAACTGTAAAACCTTTTTCTTTGTATTCAGAAAACAAATCCAATAAAATAAGCAATACAACTGAATACTGATATTCAGTTCGATGAACTCTGCTCAGCAACGTCTTTGGATATATTTTCCGCGCGTAAACCTCTAAACGTCTTTCTTATTTACCAACATGCGATGGTTTGAGCAGTGGTGGCCCAGTGGTAATGGCCTCGACTAACGAGTTATAAGTCGTACGCGTGAACACAGTCAGGTGCTTCACTGTTTGTAATTTAATTAATCACCACTGCTCTCAAAACGGTGAAAGAAAACACCGTGAGGAAACCACCATATCCCATAGGCCCACTCACACGCGATGAAAGTAGGCTTCGTCTCAGCAGTGGAAACATTATAGGCTGATTATTATTATGGTTACAATATTCTTCTCACGCGGTAAGACACGTAGAGCGAGAAAACCGTAAAAAGTAATGGCTTGAATATTACTGTGAAGACGCGTAATACTTATACAGGAAAGTATTTTATTACAAGCTTATGCTTTATGAAGTATGAATGTATTCAATAAGTAAGTACACAATGTAGAGTAAACTCTACTAGTGATTGGACGTTACGAGTTATTGGAGAGTTCAGTGATTACATGTCAATAATAAGGATAATATTAAACTTAGACACCATCTATGGTGCCTTTTCTGTTCTTTAGTTAGTTTAGAGTATGTCATGCTCACATAAATGTCTCACTGATGGTGGCGCGTGTGTTGGATCATTCGGTTCCCTACAAAATGGTTGAGCTGGAAGGTGATGATCCACGCGTCAAGTTCATGAACGGGCGCTGTCGATTGAGACTGGTTATCTCCTAACTTCCAGGGCTTAATTTATCTTGTATTTAGAATTGCTTATAATTATTTTTTTACATTGTTCTCACATACAGAAGCAACAAGAATAATGTTCCCAAGATTTTGTAATATTTCAACTTGATTTTAAAAGAGTATCCGTGGAGTTTCTTGCCCGTTCTTGTCCATAGAGATCTACGTTTTAGAATGGGCAACTAGCTTCAACTTTCCAACTGATCGACTTTTTGACAATTCAAAAGTGCCTGTAAATGGTTTAATTGAAATAAATGCTTTGAGTTTGAGTTTGAGTTAATGACAATCCTTAGTGATCCACAATTGTTTTGATAGATGACAGTAATAATTTGAAAATATTTAGTTGCATTCGACGTTGGCGCGATACGGTGCATTTGGCAGAAAAATAAGAAATTCGTAAGATAACCGACGTCGTTCGTAAGGCATAGTGTTGGGAGAACAAATCTTTGGTGTTTATCTGATTGATGATAGGTGATAAGGACAGTATTATCTATTATAATTCATACGTTTTAAACAACTCGGGTTTTATTTTTTGGTTATTTTTGCATGTCCAATGACTATAGTTATAAATCTCCCAAAATTTAGTTATTGGACACGTGTCCAATAACTGAGTTTTTGTTTCTTTACGTTTTTAGCAATATTGTACTCTAATATTATGAAGTTAAAACATATTGCATCATATTATTAGTTTTAGGAAGTTTAGACGATTCTTACTAGTATTTAGACAGGGTGTCCAATGACTTTTAATAAAGTGTCCAATAATTCGTTGTTGCAGTTTTGAGTAATTTTATGGTGAAATAAAAAATCTAGGATATTATTATCTGATATCATAAGGACATATCAGATAATAATATCCAAAATATTGTTTCTATAGAACCATATTTAAATACTCCTGAACAAGTCGACCACGAACCGACATCTTATGAAGCTAGACTAGATGATTTACAGTTTCTTAATGAGGATATCTGTTTCGGTACGACACAACACGTAACAACTCCAGTAAAACAAGTATTCAGGACTTCACTTAATTCATTACAAGCATATGAAACACATTCAATTCAAAATACTACTGAATGTATCGACCATGAACTGACATCTTATCAACCTAGACCAGATGATTTACAGTCGACTTCACACAATGCATCATAAGCATTTGCTTTGTGTGAAGTCGACTGTAAATCTGTAAGTCTGCGTTATCATTTGATAACGCAGATAATGTCAAAACAAATTCTACCTTTAAAGGTATGTCAAATAGTCTTTTTGGAAGATTTTTGACAATACCCAAAACTCCAGAAAGGAAAAGTAAAAAATAGTTAAAATGCCATTTGCGATTACCTAAGCTAAGTACAGAGCGATCGGGCCGGGGCTGCTTTTAAGCGGCTCCTGTCCAATCTAGGGGGGCCAAACGCCTCCTGCCGGAGGCTCTACGCGGGGGTCGTACGGGCCATGGCCCTATACGGGGCGCCGGTGTGGGCGCCTACATTGAGGCGCCACCCAGCACGCCTGAAGGCGCGCGGAGGCCAAACGCCGGGGCGTAACTCCGCTGCCGCGGGAAATCGCGGCACGGCGGACAGAGCTCCGGCAGGATCTCATGGCGACGTGGAAAGTGCGATTGTCGCAACCCAGTGCTGGGCACGCCACGATTGCGGCGGTAAGTCCCCTCTTTGAGGAGTGGCTTGACAGGCGGCATGGCGTCCTAACCTTCCGCCTGACACAGGACCTCACCGGACATGGCTGTTTCGGGAGGTTCCTGTTTCGGATAGGGCGGGAGGAAACGCCCAGGTGTTTCCATTGCGAAGATCGCCCAGAGGACACGGTGGAGCATACGGTGGAGGTCTGCCCGGCTTGGGCAGAGCACCACCGTGTCCTCGTGGAGGTGATCGGCGGCGGCGATCTCTCGCATCCAACCCTGGTCCAGGCCATGGTACGGAGCCAGAGGGCATGGCTGGCAGTCGCCTCCTTGAGCGAAGCAGTTATGCTCGCAAAGAGGGAGGCGGCGCACGTGAGGGAGATGCAGTACATGCGCCCTCACAGCCGTGGCCTTCGCAGGAGACGCCCTGGGCGTCGGGAATCCCAGGCTGATTCCCGGCCACCGTAGGCACGGGCTTGCGGACGGCGAGTAATGGGTAGCTCGCTGTCCGGTAAGGACCAAGCCCGGGTCGACGGCGCGTTGTGTTCCACGCGCGCCTCAAAGAGATGTCAGCAGCAACAGATGGGGCCCGCAAGGGCCGGTGCCTGCCAGGGGTGCAAGTTGTTCGAAAGAGATACCGCCGCCCCTGGCACACAGGCAACTGAGGGAACACGGGTGGGTTTTAGTCAGTAAAAGTCTGACACACCCTCCCGCTCCGCCCAGAGCGGGAGAAGTTATTTGATGATTTCCCACGCAAAAAAAAAAAAAAAAGTACAGAGCGATGTTCCAAGAACAGAAATAACAGAGGGAAATGTAAATAATAACAAAAGAGAAAAGAAAGAAAATTAGAGAAGAGAATAAAATAAAGAAGGCAAATGCGAAAAACAAAACTGCAAATTAAGAGACACCACAAACCACAAATGCATGTAAAATGTGCATGAAGTCAACAAAGACGACTAATCGAGTAATATGTGTCATGTGTTCATCAATATTTCATATTATACAATTGTAGCAAAATAATTACTAATTAAATGTAACATGTTTATGTTTTTTTTTGTTTTTCTGAGATATTTATAATAATGTTGCGATAAACATAATTGAAAATTACTTATTTATCCTTTTATTAACGTAGCGATGACATTGGTGGCTAATAAAACTTGTTTTTTAATACTTAAAGCAGAGTCCAAATATCTGTCCATTGACTGGTATTGTGTGTCCAATATTAGAATTTCTGACCAATAACTGTATATTTTGGTACTTTTTTATTTTATTTTTTATTGCCTATAAATCAATACACTAGATTTCAAACAAAGATAACTATGATAGAATAACACATTTACTACTAAAATTTTAGTACCATACTTATTTTGCTGCAAAACTAAGCCCACAAATTAATGAATACTATTTAAAGTCACATAATTGTCCAATCACTAGTAGTTTACCCTACGTATTTCTTGCGAGAAAAATAATGACTTGGTTAACAAAATGATTTGCCCTAAAAGCCTCTTTTATCACACATCTAGCGTCTCTAGCACGTTTTTCCTATGTTGCTAGTAGGTACCCCATCTCCTGAAAGAATACTTTTGGCCTTAGGTATTAACGCTTTTAATCTTTCTTACGTTTCCCGAAGCCACATGATCGCCAATGAAGCAAATAAACGAATGGAGAAATTTGAAAAGAACATAAAACAAATATTGCCTCGTGGCGCAATCTAGAAAACACGTGTAAGTATGTACTTAGGTACAATGTAATAGGTTTTTTGGGTTTGTTTTTCCAACTTACTTATATAATTTTTGAACAAACTTTCTGCTACCTGTTTAGAAGCAAGCACCGTTTGTAAGGACTTTCATCATTTCAGCCGAAAGACGTCCACTACTGGACATAGGCATCCCCCAAGCTCCGCTACTTCGACCGGTTCTGTGCTTCCCGCAACCAGCGGACTCCTGCGGCCCTCACAAGGTCATCGGTCCACCTTGTAGGAAGCCTTCCAACTTTACGTCTTCCGGTACGCGGTCGCCACTCCAGAACTTTTCAGCTCCATCGGCCATCTGTTCTGCGAGCAATGCACCCTGCCCACTGCCACTTAAGTTTGGCTATTCTTCGGGCTATGTCGGTTACCTTGGTTCTCCTTCGGATCTCTTCATTCTTGATTCGAACACGTAGGGAAACTCCAAGCATTGCCCTTTCCATTGCCCTTTGAGTGACTTTAAGCCTTCCTATGAGGCCCATTGTGAGCAACCACGTTTCGGTTCTATATGTCATCACTGGCAACATGCACTGGTCAAAGACTTTCGTCTTCAGACACTACGGTATGTAGGACGAGAAGATATTGCGTAGCTTCCCGAACGCTGCCCACCCGAGTCAGATTCGACGATTGACCTCTTTCTCGAAGTTGGACCTACCTAACCGGACAGTTTGTCCTAGGTAAACGTACTCGTTCACAACTTCGAGTGCAGTGCCCCCAACCGTTATGAGAGTGGGTCTTACAGGAGCATTGGACATGAACTTTGTCTTGTCCATGTTCATTTTAAGATCCACTCTTTCCGAAGCTCTACTGAGGCATAAAGCCTTTACCGCTTTGTTTTTATAAGTAGGTAAGTTACATTTCTCTTTCATAAAAATATACATGGAAATTCCAAGTTGGGAAGTAATTTGATTATTAAAAACAATGGGGGTGGTGTGTAGTTACTTGAAAGAGGTTTGAAGTGGACTTATTAGAATTAATATTTATTTAGAAGCTTACAGACTAATAAAAAACCAATAATTATAATCATTTGCAGGCAGGAAAATTTGCTAACTTACAAGCTTCCACATATATTCAAAAAAGTGGGAATATCTGGATTCACTTCAGGAAAAGTGGGTCTAAAACACCAATCATAGCCGTTAATCTTCCATTTCTAATAATATCTCAGCGGCTATAATTTTATTTATAGGCAAGTTCCATAACCGTCACGCGAATCTTATGTTATTCATAATTACACAAGACAAGCATGCCAAACTTCTGACTTTGCACGGCTCCCATTAAATCCTAAAATACTGTATTTCTTGTGTAGGTACAGAATAATAACCTCCAAACATAATTTCAGTCAGAGCGGCCAACCTCAATAGAGACTAGCTACCTTAGCAAAAAAAAAACAAACAATGCTTTACTTACTTTTGTTATTTTTCTTTTTTGCCTACCAGCTATAATTTATAGTGCACAAGTGTGTACGCAAACACAGGTGCACTTTCTACTTTCACTCTCATAGTCCAATGAGACGGCTTTCCGTCACGACTAAAATAAGGAGCACAAACAACGAGTTTATGCTGCTGGTTACATCATTTGCAAACATCGCAGGGCGTTTAATAAAAAAAAAAAGGTTCCGACGAATTGAGAACCTCCTCCTTTTTGAAGTCGGTTAATAAAAAAGCTCCAATTTATTAATACTTTAAGCACATAAATGTGTTGGGCACGCCACGATTGCGGCGGTAAGTCCCCTCTTTGAGGAGTGTTTTGAGAGGCGGCATGGCGTCCTCACCTTCCGCCTGACACAGGTCCTCACCGGACATGGCTGTTTCGGGAGGTTCCTGTTTCGGATAGGGCGGGAGGAAACGCCCGGGTGTTCGTGATCGCCCTGAGGACACGGTGGAGCATACGGTGGAGGTCTGCCCGGCTTGGGTGGAGCACCGCCGTGTCCTCGTGGAGGTGATCGGCGGCGGCGATCTCTCGCATCCAACCCTGGTCCAGGCCATGGTACGGAGCGAGAGTGCATGGCTAGCAGCCGCCTCCTTCAGCGAAGCAGTTATGCTCGCAAAGAGGGAAATGGCGCACGTAAGGGAGATGCAGTACATGCGCCCTCACACCCGTGGCCTTCGCAGGAGACGCCCTGGGCGTCGGAAATCCCAGGCTGATTCCCGGTCACCGTAGGCACGGGCTTGCGGACGGCGAGTAATGGGTAGCTCGCTGTCCGGTAAGGACCAAGCCCGGGTCGACGGCGCGTTGTGTTCCACGCGCGCCCCAAAGAGATGTCAGCAGCAACAGATAGGGCCCGCAAGGGCCGATGCCTGCGAGGGGTGCGGGTTGTTTGAAAGAGATACCGCGGCCCCTGGCACACAGGCAACTGAGGGAACACGGGTGGGTTTTAGTCAGTCAAAGTCTGACACGCCCTCCCGCTCCGCCCAGAGCGGGAGAAGTTATTTGGTGATTTCCCACCCAACAAAAAAAAAAACAGCACATAAATGTGTCAGAGGCGAACTTAATGCCATGCACCCATACATTTGTCTCAGATTATTTTAAACTTGGAACACCTACACGCTTTCATAATTATTTTCTGACCAAACCTAACCGAAACTTTGTGGATAGAGCTTTTGAAGTCTTGACCTACGGCAAAACGGCATTATAGCACAACTCAACATTGCGTGTAACTTCATAAATATTGTTAGGTAAGTGGTAAGTTAGTTATCCTTTAAAGCAAAAAGGTTAGGTAGGTAATTCAATGTACTACACATAATTCCACTATGCCTCAAGTTCGTAAATTAGATTTTGTGGGAATAGCAAACATACCCTTACTAGAATACGCTTAACGAAGTCTAGAGTTACTTGTTCTTCCTATTATTAGGGTATTTTTTTGTACCAACTAGATGATCCAGTACAAAAACAAAATAACATACCTGGGGATTTTCTAGTTCCTAAGATATTGAAGGTCAAAGTTCCCACGTTTTTTAACGTTTTTTTCTAGAAAAACAAGCTTTTATTGTTACAACTTAACTTTAAACACCCTCACGATCCCCGTGCAATAAACACAATGTTATGCGTGGGTCAAGCGTTGCATTGCACCCATAACCCAAGTTGGGCGCAGTAACTTGTATATTTAGTATTTTTAGGACTGACCTTCATAATACTCTGAAAACTTAACATCAGAATTGCACTTAAAATCACTGTTTTCACTTGAGTTAGGGTCATTTTCCCGTCTAGCCGGGGATCGCGGAAGTCACACTAGTTCCCGTGATCCCCGGTGCAAGTGAGAGACGGAACACCGGGGTGGTTTTAGTCAGTAAGAGTCTGACAGACCCCTCCGCCCTCCCCGGGGCGGAGGACATCCATGAGGATTTCCCCCCGTAATCAAAAAAAAAAAAAAAGGGTCATTTTCCCGTATATTACTCGTTTAACATTTTTTTGCTTCGGACGCCATTGTTGTTGTTATAACACACAGACCCACAAAATGTAAAATGGTCAAAACTTTGACTTGCTGCAATGATAAATGGAAAATGTGTATGAAATTCTGCTTGCTGCTTCATTCAGTAATTATGGCAAATTGCTAAACGTCGATCAGCTGTATTCCGAAACCGCTAGCGGTTATTTTAAACAGCGGAATCGACAATCCATCTGCGACATAAATCTATGTAGTTCATATATATAGTCAACATTCATGAAAGAAAAAAACAAAAACATTGAGCTGACTTCATTATGGCAACGTCAACAACCCGATTCAACGAGACCCGTGACTTAAGTATACACAAGTGTTGGGCGGTAAACATTGCGATTGCAAACGGTTGCGATTCTATACATAAGTCGTATAATCTCTTCAACCATTCGTCCAAATTTATTTATTTATTTATTTATTCCCCAAACACATACAACTGTCATCACAGGCTCACCTAATACAATAGTGTAGTTATAGTAATAAAAGCTTATAAATGTAGACACAATTATTATATTTAAAAACAATCAAGAGCAATTTTAAAAAATGCGGCCCGTGTGAATTCACTCAGAGTACAACTGAAGCAGTCAATCTGTTGTGACATCATATTGAGTGTGCGCAGGGCGCGCGTCAGCGGCGCGTGCAGCAGGAGGTTGGTGCGAGCGGGCGGCACCCATACAGGGGCGGCCGCCTCCGGCGCCCCACGTACCCATCAGGTACACATAAACCAACCGTCCGTAACACGCCTGGGTTGTGTATTTTACCACGCATTATCTTAAATAAGTAGGTGGCGAGAGCTACTTCTCTTCGTACTTCCAGTTTATCATAGCCTACCTACCATGCCCAGCACAAACAGAGTAGGATACAACAGTGGATACCCTGGATATACACCATACTGCTTTAAGTACAGGAATCTCACAAATTTGTTCTGGATACGTTCTAGCATCAGTTTGTACTTGGCTTCATGTGGCGACCAGACGACAGCATTGCATTCCAAATGACTTTTTACAAACGCTTCGTACAACGATCTCAGAGCACTGATGTTCGTGAACTGGTTTCGTAGCCGTAAGACCAACCCTAAATTGCGGTATGCTTTTTTACAAACATTAGTGGTGTGCTTACGGAATTTTAAATCAGTTGTAAAGCGCACGCTCAAGTCCTTAACCTCTGAGATACATTGCAGTCGGATTCCATCCATGCAATATTGATAATGACTTGGGTCGCGCGCACGGGTAAATGATAACACTGAACATTTGGCTACATTGAAATACAACCTATTCCTACGACTCCACTCTAGTACCCTATTAATATCCTGCTGCAATACGTCATGATCAGTGTCCTGTTTTATTTTAAGAACTAATTTCAAGTCGTCAGCGAATAACAATGGTAGGGATTTATTGACTACTCTCGGCAGGTCATTAACTGTTAAAATGAAGAGAAAAGGCCCTAAATTAGTGCCCTGACTCACTCCTGATCTCGTGAAATAGGGCTCAGAGAGCTGCCCGCTGCAGTCGACGTACTGACAACGATCTCGTAAATAGCAGGCGAAAAACGACAAAGTGTGAGGTGTACAGCCTACACCAGCTAATTTAGCCAAAAGGACGTCATTATCCACTGTGTCAAAAGCCTTCCTGAAATCGAAGTAGGCAACATCTACCTGTTGACCCTTATCCACCGTTGGTACTATTTGTGTCATAAGATCCAGCAAGTTCCCCGTTGTCCCCCGCCCAGGACGGAAACCGTGCTGCGCGTCGGACAACAGAGCGCTTATCTGTGGATACAGGCTACCGTGAATGGTGGACTCAAACACTTTAGCTGGAGTGCATAATACTGCTACAGGTCTATAATCGCAGGGTGCTGAACCTCTATTACCTTTAGGCACGGGTACAACCCGGGTAAGTTTCCAGCGCTCAGGAAAAGTTGCGGACTTGATACAGAGGTTGAACAAGTGTAGCAACGGCTTAACTAACACCGCACGGCAATCCCTAAAAATGTACACCGGAATACCATCCGGCCCAGCTGAGCGCTTAGGCGACAAGCGTGCGAGTGCGCGCTGTACGTCAGAGTGGCCCACGCTAGCTAGGTGCACCCGCGCGCAAATAAATTATATGCAGTAAAAGGGTTTTGTTACAAACACTTGAGACGATAAATTTACTTATTTTGATAAGAATTCATAATTGTTAAAAAAATATGACCTAACTGTTTAAATTATTTTTTACCCGACGAAAAATCGGAGGAGGTTCTCAAGTCGACGCGTTTTAATATATTTTTTTGATGTATGACCACGCATAACTTTTTACAGAGTAGTCCGATTTGATAATTCTTTTTTTATTAGAAAGGGTATACCCTGAATTTGGTCCCATATAAATTTGAAAAAACAAATCCAACCCTAAGGGTAGGAAAATAGGGTTGATTCATTGCTCACTCACAGATTTAAATGCTGAGTTGTGTATTAGAAAAAATTATAAAAATTAAGCATTTAGTAATTAGTTGATTCTAGCCACAAAAAAATTATAAAATAAAAACGTTGTAACAAAAAAATTTAACCGCTGAAGAAACAGAAAAGCAAAAAATAATAAACCTGTTTTTTTAACCTTAATACCTAAATTCTTAAACTAATGTAAGTATACCTAAGTAATTTTGAGTCGGCGACAAGCAAATTAATTACGTAAAGCGTGATGCGCTAGACACGTCACGATTGCGGCGGTAAGTCCCTTCTTTAAGGAGTGGTTTGAGACATGGCATGGCGTCCTCACCTTCCGCCTGACGCAGGTCCGCACTGGACACGTTTGTTTCGGGAGGTTCCTGTTTTGGATAAGGCGGGAGGAAACGCCCGGGTATTTCCACTACGAAGATCGCCCTGAGCATACGGCGGAGGTTTACCCGGCTTGGGCGGAACACCGCCGTGGCCTCGTGGAGTCGATTGGCGACGGCGATCTCTTGCGTCCGGCCCTGGTCCAGGCCATGGTACGGAGCGAGAGTGCATGGGTAGCCGTCACCTCCTCCTGCTAAGAAGTAATGCTCGCAAAGAGGGAGGCCGCGCACGTGAGGGAGAGGCAGTATATGGCCCTCACGACCTCAACCAAAAAAAAAAAGAAGCGTGATGCGCCCGCCGCGCATCACGCTCCTTCGCCGGTAAATGCCGAGCGTTCACGAAGTTAATTTCAGCGAGACAGTAACCCGAATGGGCACGCACATGAGGGCACACGTTGTTACGAGTGATCGTGCCTCTCGTGCGTCTCTCTGAATGTTAATGTTTATCGCTGGAGATTTCACGTTACATTGTTAATTTGATTCGGTTATTTCTTTAAATTTAAGGTAATTTAGTGAACTTTGTTCATTGATTGTTTGGCGGTGACTCAAAATTACTTAGGTATACTTACATTAGTTTAAGAACTTCGTTATTAAGGTTAAATAAAAAAGTTTTATTACTTTTTGTTTTTCAGTTTTTTCGGCGATTTTTTTTTTTGTAAAAAAAAGAATAATATAAAATACTACTTTTTGTGACTTAAATAATTAAAGTTAGACATATGCTGTCACTGACTTTTTTGTAGGCATTATTAAGCTCTACAACTTTTCTTTAGAACTCAATCTTATATCTCTCATCGTTAAAGCAGCGTTCGTAAAAAACGTTTTCGTTCGACCGTTTTTTCTCCGACTTACTTTGCAAATCCGACTTCCACGAAAAAGTCTTTTAATTTTTGGGTTAGTATATATTTATGACACTCACAAATAATGTGGCTTTCTATTGGTAAAAGTATTTTCAAAATCGATTCAGTAGATTCAGAGATAACCCCTACAACCTCACAAACTCAAAAACATAACCAAGAGGTATCTTTATAGTATTAGTATAGATTAAGTAGTATTGAATTATCGTCGTCGGATTTTCAATTTTAACATAATGCCTGTAATTAAGGCTTGTAACCACGCCAAAAACCTTGGGCATTTGGGCGGAGCTATCGACCCCTCTCCGTGCCACTCCGCTACCCGCATGCAACAGAAAAGGAAAGGCGCAACTCCCGCCGCCACCGCGCGTCACTTTGCCTAGTCTTGTCACAGAGTATCGAAATCACAGAAGGTCAAGTCACCGTGGAAGTTAAATTAATTTTTATGTATACCGCATATAAAGTGGTTCAATTTTGTTTTTATTTATTATCTATTGATATGAATATTTTTTTCGGCCTATGGTTACGAATAAAATAGTAAAACGCTTTCGAAGCCACGGGTAGATACTGTAGCGACCCTGGCGATGCGATTGCTGAATTGCATTTTTGATATTGTCCAGGAGCGCCCGCGCCGAGCTCGCTAGTCGCTTACATACCATCGCCCTGCCAAGTCCTAATTTACTGTATTAATTATAACCGAGTTATTGTGAACCTTTATTAAATATGTATCAAATTCAGTATAAACTAAATTCGCATATCATTTACCTGGACCCTAATAATAACACGCACAACAATACTATACCTTTAGTATAAATCAACCTGACTTGAAACATGATTTAATGGACTTGATGTATCTTTTTAACAAAATTTTTAGAATCGGTAGGTAGGTAAGGCAGGTAGGGTAGGTAGGTAGTATAATGATCACTAGTGCTTGTCATATTATCTGTTATATTTTATAAACAAATAGATTATAACTAAAATTCACTAAAATGTAACTTTCTTCCACTTAGTATTTTTATTTTTTATTCTCACTTATTTCTCCGTATTCACCATATACATTTACTATTGGAAATTTCTATACCCAGACAAAATCTTGTTCTGTTTTCTGTGCTTCCTTCTTCCTTCTCGTTTCCTTCATTTTAAACACGCTCACATCTATGAATCTAAATATCGTAACGGAATTTTTGAACGTGATTTTCACCTCCTTCAAAACGTCGGATTGGTTTGAAACTTTGCATACTTATCAAGAACCGATGACAATTCAATAATTTCATAAATTTGTCCCATAAATCTGGATAAAAAATGTAAAAAAATATTAATTGATTATAAAAATACCTCAAAAACACCCGACGCTTTTCTAAAATTATTTTTCAGTTTAGTTTTTAAAGCGTGTTTCTTATTTCTCTTCAATCTCCTTTTCTTTTCTTAGTTACAATTCCTTCTCTTTGGCGTTTTCTTTTTCTCTTGTTTATCGTCTTTTTGTAATTCATTTTCTTTTTTATTTTGGTTTACTTAGTTTTTTTGTTTCGGATAATTTATTTTTATTTGCGCCAAAGCTTCTTTTATATAAATAGTCTCTAATTTTCATTTTTCTCGGATATCTAGGATCAATAAGTTCCGGTAATATACAATCCATTTATATCCTAGTTCATTTATTTTCCATTACGTCTTTCCAGAACTTGTAACCTTTTTCTATTATATCTATTTTCATGGGAATATTTAATATTTTTATCCCACATGTTAGATATGTTTTCATAGCATTTGGCTCTGATGCAACGAATAGCGAATTTTTTTGTTGATTTATCTCACTAAAACATTCCTAAAAAAATATTTATGATTAAATAAATATTATTGACCCACTTTAGCCTGAGTTGATAGTAATGAAAAATGATAATTATAATAAAAACATGTCTGCTATTTTTTGTCTAATTTTATCTAGACTGTGCCACCCGTGAACAGTTTGATTTCATAGATTCATTGCTATCACCCGAGGTAAAAGTCGAGTAAAAAGAATTCGACATTCGACCTGCGGTTTATGGTCGCTGTACCAACTGAGCTATTCGTGATCCTCGTGATACTCGTGTTATCAAAAGTATCTAACAAATTTAACCGTTCTGTACTGGGGTAGAAATTACTACCGTCAGAAACGGATCAGTTTTATACTAAAATCTGAATGCATTTCACGTTTGTTAGCAAAATCGACGATAACCGCTATTCTTACGAAAAAAGTAAAAAAAAATCACA
This sequence comes from Polymixis lichenea, assembly GCA_949091785.1. Taxonomy (NCBI): domain Eukaryota; kingdom Metazoa; phylum Arthropoda; class Insecta; order Lepidoptera; family Noctuidae; genus Polymixis; species Polymixis lichenea. Next base: position 25,254,901 of record OX420939.1, read on the forward strand.
ATACACAGTAATACATAATATGTATTGAATACCTATTCGTTATGTTTGTGTTTTATTATTTAACCTTTTACCGATACAATATTGCCTGTGAAGTTTATTTCTTATAATATATCTATTAATTATTTATTATAAATAAATAAAAAATATTCTATTATTATTTAAATAAATTTATTATTGAAAATATTTATGCCAGTAATCAATAAATCAACAAATTTCTAGCAAGTATCTAACCTATGATCACAATTAACACCTACTTCAGGAGCATTTTCAGTGTTGGAAATATTTTCGTCTGTAGTTATAGCTAAACAAGATCACAACACAACAACAACATGATAAAACATGTCAGAAATAATCGTAACGAATCAGAATAATAGACTTTACTTAGGTACCGAAAAGTAAAATTTATAATAATGTCAAATAATGACGACAATATGTCAGAAAGTGTAAAAATAAAATTAATAAAATTAACATTGTAATTTGGAAGCAGTTAATAGACGCTCACACAGTTATGCTGCTAATGAGTTACCAGGGAAGCCACATGTACAGAAGGAATAAATGCCAAACTTCCTTGTCTTCAACGTAGTCTTTTATCTTATTATATGCTTTTTTGGTAAGGACACGTTTGATGTGAGTTTTAAACTGTCTATCGCTAAGTTCTGTAACCGACTTTGGCAAATTGTTATAGAAGCGGATACTGTTTAATAGAAATGACTTGCTAGTTTAAGTTAATCTAAGTTTTGGAATCACAATTTCATCATTACTACGTGTATTTAGGTTATGGAAGTCGCATCTTTTTTTGAAAAGACCTAAATTTTTGCGAACATACAAGATATTTTCTAGGATATAAAGAGAAGGCAGAGTTAGTATGTCAACTTCGTTGAATTTGTTTCTAAGAGACTCGCGCATTTTATAGATTGCGCGGATTGCCCTTTTTTGTAAAATGAAAACTGAATCTACGTCAGCTGCCGATCCCCACAGCAGAACGCCATAAGACATAATACTGTCAAAATAAGCAAAGTATACTAACCTAGCTGTGGCGACATCAGTCAACTGCCTTATTTTTCTTACTGCGTGAGCAGCTGAGCTTAATCTACTTGAAAGAGCTCTAATGTTGGCACCCCATTGCAATTTTGAATCTAAAGTATTTCCTAGAAATATAGTTTCCGAAATAGCATCTAGTTTCTTCCCATCAAGTTTTAAATTAAGCCCTACTTTGGGTACATTTGGCAGTGAGAACTTAAGACATTTAGTTTTGTTCGCATTGAGTAAAAGATTATTAGCCGCAAACCATTTCGAGAGAACAGCTAGACTATCGTTGACATGTAAGACATCCGTATCTTTCTATCTATTCTAAAAATAAGAGAAGTGTCATCAGCGAATAAAATTATATCCGAGAAGTTAGCCATCAGGTAAGGAAGGTCATTAATATAAACTAGAAATAAAAAAGGGCCAAGAATTGAACCTTGAGGCACGCCCATCTTAACTAGAGACCCCGAGGACGTTGCCCCGTTAACATTTACTTTTTGCTGGCTGTTTGATAAATAGGAAAGTACAAGATTAGCAGCTCGTCCACGAACTCCGTAGTGGTGTAATTTACAGATGAGTGTAGTGTGGTCAACGCAGTCAAACGCTTTTGAGAGGTCACAGAAAATGCCAATTGCATCCTGGGACTTCTCCCAGGATTCCAAAATGTGACTGATGAGCTGTACTCCCGCGTCAGTCGTTGACCTACCTTTCGTGAAACCAAACTGTCGACTATGTAAAATCCCATTTGAGTTAAAATGTGACAACATCACTGGTCTAGCATGATTTTTTCATAAATTTTGCTCAATGCTGAAAGCACAGATATGTCTATAATTAGAGGGATCACTCTTACCACCCGATTTGAAAATTGGTACTACTTTACTATGTTTCATTAAGTCAGGAAACGTACCGGTGTCTAAACATTGATTAAATATCCACCGCGGCAGGGCCCTCTCAAGGGACTCCAGAGGAGGCTGAAATGGAATGCCAATAACGGCTCCATTACGCCTCCTCCAGGCGAACATCAACCACTGCGCCACTGCTCAGGATCTGTTGCTCCAGAGCATGGCGCAGTGGTCGATTAACATCGCCGTGGTCGCCGAGCCGTACTTTGTCCCGCCCAGGGATCACTGGGTGGAGGACCTGAGCGGCTCAGTGACCCTAATTTCGTCGGCCGCCGCCGGTACCCCGGCTCTCGAGGGTGTCCAGAGGGGAAGGGCTAGCGTAGCAGCACGGTTCGGGGAGATTGCAGTGGTAGGGGTGTACTTCTCCCCGAGCCGAACTCTCGCCGAGTTCCACAACTCCCTTGTGGAGTTGAGAGACGTCGTCGTCGGGTTCGGTTCCCTCCCCGTGCTCGTCCTCGGGGACTTCAATGCCAAGAACTTGGCTTGGGGTTCCCGGTTGACGGATGTGCGGGGTAGGATGGTGGAGGACTGGGCTCTAGAAGTGGGCCTGGTCGTCCTAAACCGGGGTTCTGTCGCCACGTGTGTGCGGATGCGGGGTGAGTCGGTGGTAGACATTTCGTTCGCTAGCCCCGCTCTGTCGCCGCGTGTCGTCGACTGGCGCGTCATGGAGGGGGTGGAGACGTATTCCGACCACCGGTATATCCGGTTTGACGTCTCCGCCCAGGCCTCGAGCGCGCCGGTACAACAGGCCCCGTGTGGTCCGCGGTGGGTGCTGAAGCGGCTGGACCGGGAGCTCCTCCTGGAAGCCTCGATCGTGCAGGCCTGGGTGTCACCACTGGACAGGCCTGCCGACATCAACGACGAGGCGGAGTGGTTCCGGGAGGCCATGTCGGAGGTCTGCGACGTGGCAATGCGCCGGGTCCAGCCAGGACGTGCTTCACGCCAGGTGTACTGGTGGTCGCTGGAGCTCACAGCTCTGCGCCAGGCGTGCTCCGTATCCGCCCTCCGGATACGGAAGCCATTCAGGCGGAGCTGTACGAGGGGTACAGAGTGGCCAAGACCGCCCTCCGAGCGGAGACCCTGTGGGCCAGGTCACTGGCCCGCGAGGTGTCGCTGGAGACTCTGAACAGAGACCCGTGGGGACGCCCCTACAAAACGGTGCGGGAGAAAATCCGCCCGTGGGCTCCCCCGCTGACCCAGAGTCTCCGGCCTCAGCTCGTGCAGGACGTGGTGAGCGCTCTGTTTCCCTCGCGAGGGGAGCATGCTCATGCTCATGCGGTGCCCAACGCGGACCACACCGACGGCGACGACGATGTTCCAGAGGTGACCGAGGTAGAATTGAGAGTGGCGGTACGTAGGCTGAATGCCAAGAATACCGCCCCAGGACCCGACGGCTTGCCTGGAAAAGCCTGGGTCCTGGCCTTGGAGGCTCTCGGGCCTCGACTAAGAGGGCTCCTAAGCGCATGCTTGGAGGAGGGCCAGTTCCCGCGTCACTGGAAGACGGGGAAACTGGTCCTCATCAAGAAGCAGGGGCGCCCCGCGGATTCTCCGTCCGCTTACCGGCCCATCGTGCTGCTCGACGAGGTGGGCAAGCTCTTTGAAAGAGTAATTGCAGACCACCTCGTCGGGCGGCTGGTGCGGGTGGGGTGGCGGAGAGCCAGTTCGGTTTCCGCAGGGGACGCTCCACGGTGGACGCCATCATGCGCGTGCGAGCCCTCACGACGGGGGATGCTGTGGCCCGGGGTGGGGTCGTCTTGGCGGTGTCTCTGGACATCGCCAATGCCTTCAACACCGCACTCCGGTATCACCGGATGCCGACCTACCTCTGTCGTGTGGTCGAGGCCTACTTGACGGACAGGGCCGTCATCTACCCCGGTCACCAAGGAGAATGGAACCGGCGAGAGATGTCGTGCGTTGTCCCACAGAGATCGGTCCTGGGGCCGCATCTGTGGCACATCGGATACGACTGGGTGCTGCGCGCCGACCTTCTTAGCGGCGTCAGCGTAGTTTGCTACGCTGACGACACGCTGGTCTTGGCGCAAGGGAGGTCGTACCAGGCGGCGGCCGACTTAGGGACACACAGGGTTGCGATAATCGTAGATAGGATCCGGCAACTGGGACTCGAGGTGGCCTTTTACAAGTCCAAGGCCATGTGGTTTCATGATCCTCGGAATGCGCCACTGACGGGTTCCCAGATAACGGTGGGAGGGGTTCACATCGGCGTCGAGTCGACGATGAAGTACCTAGGACTCGTCCTCGACAGCCGGTGGAACTTCGCGGAGCACTTCCGACGTTTGGCTCCCAGACTGGAGCGGGCCGGGGCTGCCTTGAAGCGGCTCCTGCCCAATCTAGGGGGGCCAAACGCCTCCTGCCGGAGGCTCTACGCGGGGGTCGTGCGGGCCATGGCCCTATACGGGGCGCCGGTGTGGGCGCCTACATTGAGGCGCCAACCAGCACGCCCGTTGAAGGCGGCCCATAGGGTCATGGCCATCCGGATGATCCGGGGATACCGCACGATCTCCGGTGAGGCGGCGGGCCTCCTTGCCGGATTACCGCCATGGGATCTGGAGGTAAACGTCCTTGCGCTCACTTGGGAGTGCCGCGAGGAGGCCAAACGCCGGGGCGTAACTCCGCTGCCGCGGGAAATCGCGGCACGGTGGACAGAGCTCTGGCAGGATCTCATGGCGACGTGGAAAGTGCGATTGTCGCAACCCAGTGCTGGGCACGCCGCGATTGCGGCGGTAAGTCCCCTCTTTGAGGAGTGGCTTGAGAGGCGGCATGGCGTCCTCACCTTCCGCCTGACACAGGTCCTCACCGGACATGGCTGTTTTGGGAGGTTCCTGTTTCGGATAGGGCGGGAGGAAACGCCCGGGTGCTTCCATTGCGAAGACCGCCCAGAGGACACGGTGGAGCATACGGTGGAGGTCTGCCCGGCTTGGGCGGAGCACCGCCATGTCCTCGTGGAGGTGATCGGCGGAGGCGATCTCTCGCGTCCGACCCTGGTCCAGGCCATGGTACGGAGCGAGAGGGCATGGCTGGCAGTCGCCTCCTTCAGCGAAGCAGTTATGCTCGCAAAGAGGGAGGCGGCGCACGTGAGGGAGATGCAGTACATGCGCCCTCACAGCCGTGGCCTTCGCAGGAGACGCCCTGGGCGTCGGGAATCCCAGGCTGATTCCCGGCCACCTTAGGCGCGGGCTTGCGGACGGCGAGTTATGGGTAGCTCGCTGTCCGGTAAGGACCAAGCCCGGGTCGACGGCGCGTTGTGTTCCACGCGCGCCTCAAAGAGATGTCATCAGCAACTGATGGGGCCCGCAAGGGCCGATGCCTCCCAGGGGTGCAGGTTGTTCGAAAGAAATACCGCCGCCCCTGGCACACAGGCAACTGAGGGAACACGGGTGGGTTTTAGTCAGTAAAAGTCTGACACGCCCTCCCGCTCCGCCCAGAGCGGGAGAAGTTATTTGATGATTTCCCAACCAAAAAAAAAAAAAAACCATTGATTAAATATGCCTGTTAGGACAGGGGCAATTGTGTCAATGATATTTCAAGAACCTTAACTGAAATGCCCCATGAGTCTTCAGTGTTTTTTTATGTTAAGCTTTTAAATGCTGTTTTAATTGTGGCAATAGAAATGGGTTTGAATTCAAAACTGACAAATATATATTTGTCGTGGAAAACGATATCGTTTAATTAAATAGTTGCTAATTTGATTATTGTAGTACCAAGGTAGTGATAAACACCGTGACGTCAGTTGTTATTGCAATGGCGGCACGTGGACAGAGTCGTGTTGGAGAGTGGGGTTGGTACGAAGTTCACTTTGAATTCGGACACCAATCGGGTCACTCATCCAAAACGAAACTGTCGGTTTATCCAGTTAATTTTGTGAATTGTAAAGTATTCATTAAAAGTGATTATTAAAGTGATATTCAATTATTATTCTCTATTTACTTACGCAATGAACCCTGTACCACCTAATCAAGATGATGACGACGCTATCGCTCAGCCATCGCTGGCGCCGTCATCAGAAGTGGGATCTGAATCTCACTGGCGCACAATGTTCGAGATGCAGCAAAGGAATATGATGCAGTTGATCGAAGCTATTAGAACACCCGTATCATCACCGAAGATCTCTCTGCCGGAAATCAACCCAGAGCAACCAGATTCTGATCCACGTGCCTGGTGTGCTACAGTTGATATTTGCCTTGATGAACGTCCCCTGGAGGGAGGATCACTCATCATAGCTCTCAGTAAAGCACTTAAGGGCAGCGCCTCAGCGTGGCTATCGCAAATTTCACATGTGGGTATGACGTGGAAGCATTTTCGTGACCTGTTCCTAGCGCGTTATGATTCTACAGAAACACTTGCGGCAACGCTAATCAGTGTGAATAATGGCAAGCCGAAAGATGGTGAATGTCTCGCAGCATATGCAAGCCGTTTGCTGACGTCACTGTTGACTAGGTGGAAGAATTTAAATCAAGAAGAAATCGCTACGTCATATGTTTTGGCCCATATTGCTCAGTTTGATTCGCGTCTGCATCGCCTAGCATATACCAGTGAAATTACAACACGCAACAAATTACTGCAAGAAGTGAAGGCAACTGCAAGTCTGAAACGAAAGTTTGATCGAAGCAACGGAACTGGCGGACAATTGGATGGACCGGATGTGAAACGTTTAAAACCGCATTCTGTTACAGTATTTAAGTGTCACAACTGCGGTAAACCGGGGCATAAGGCGGCTTACTGTCGCTCCTCAAAACCTGCTGTGTCCACCGACAGTAAGAAGCAGCTGACATCGACACTTACGCCTGGCTCCAGTAAACAAGTTATTTGTTTCCGTTGCGGTGAGAACGGGCATATAGCATCTAACTGTCAACGTAGCAACGCAGGCGCGGTTGGCGGGCCTTCGGTGGGCCGTGCGGGCTCTAGCAGCGGAGGCGGCGTGGTAGCCGAGCGACGCATCGATATTTGCGAAGTAACTGGTGTTTGTGGACAACTACAACAATCTGGTGAGTCGTTCTATTTTCATTTCGATTCTGGTGCCGAATGCTCTCTTGTTAAGCAATCTGTCAGTCGTAACTTCATAGGTGAACGTGCATTTGCAATTGTTCGTATACAGGGTATAGGTTTTGCTAGTTTAGACTGTACTGAACAAATTCTTTGTGACATATTTATTGGCAGTAATCGTTTACGCATTTTATTTCATGTGTTGCCCGATTATTGTTTGAAATATGATGTGATGATTGGTCGAGAAATTTTAAAACAAGGTTTTACTGATAACATGTCTGATTCGTCTTTAATAATTTCAAAACAAAAGTCCGTTGCTGCCTGTAGTTACGAACCCAAATCCGTGTATAATCTTAACGATATTGACACGGATATGCAAAATAGAGAACTTCTGTTGTCCTTGCTCAATGAATTTTCTCATGCTTTTATTGATAGTTTACCTCGTACTCGTGTCACATCTGGTGAGCTTAAAATTAGGCTCCAAGACCCGAATCGAACTGTTTATCGTAGGCCCTATAGGCTTAGTCCTGACGAGAGGCAGGTAGTCCGTTCTAAGGTTAAGGAGCTAATGGAAGCTAGCATCATTCGCCCTAGTCAGTCCCCATTCGCGAGTCCTATCCTACTTGTTAAGAAGCGTGATGGCTCTGACCGTATGGTGGTAGACTATCGCGAATTGAACTCTAATACTGTGCCTGATAGGTTTCCTTTGCCTCTCATAGCAGATCAAGTGGCCAGGTTGTCAGGAGCGAGCTATTACACATGTTTAGACTGCGCTAGTGGATTTAACCAAATACCTATTCGAGATCCCGATAGTATTGAGCGTACTGCCTTCATTACGCCCGATGGGCAATTCGAATATCTTGCAATGCCTTTTGGACTACGTAACGCGCCTAGTGTATTCCAAAGAGCAGTGTCTAATGCCTTGGGAGACCTGATTTTCTCATACGTGATCTTGTACCTGGATGATATTTTAATCCCGGCGGTATCTATGGACCAGGGCCTGTTTAGGTTGCAGGAGGTGTTGGAAGCACTGACTAAAGCCGGATTTTCTTTGAACATTTCAAAGTGTTCCTTCCTGAAGCGCCATGTTGAATTCCTAGGCTATGATATCACTGCTGGAGAACTAAGACCGAACCCTAGGAAAATAGAAGCTCTGACTAAACTACCACCCCCTGAGAACATTCATCAACTAAGACAGTTCATTGGCCTTGCCTCATACTTTCGCAAGTTTATTAAAAGCTTCTCTCAAGTTATGACCCCATTATTTTTGGTAACCACTGCTAAGCATTTCACTTGGAAATCAGAACACGAGCAGATAAGACAGCAGATAACTTCAATCTTGACGACTACACCAGTGTTGACTATTTTTAATCCTGACCTTCCAATTGAGCTACATACCGACGCAAGTGCCGACGGGTATGGTGCTATTTTATTCCAAAAAATAGACGCTGAACTTTTTGTTGTTGAGTACTTTAGTAAACGAACCACGAAAGCAGAGTCTAAGTACCACTCCTACGAGTTGGAGACTCTAGCTGTGGTAAACGCTGTAAAGCATTTCAGACACTACTTGCAGGGTAGGTATTTTGAGGTCATGACCGACTGCAATTCGTTAAAAGCTTCACGAAACAAAATCGATATTACACCACGTGTGCATCGTTGGTGGGCTTTTCTTCAAGCTTTTGATTTTCAAATCAATTATCGTGAGGGTCGTCGTATGGCTCATGTTGACTTCCTTTCACGTAATGCTGTACCATCCCCTTCAAATTCTACTAGTTTTCCAAAGGTCGAACAAAAGCGTGTTGATCTCTCAACCTTGTCAGAAAACTGGTTATTGGCAGAACAGCTGCGTGATCAGGAAATTTAATCATTGGTAACTAAATTTAAGGAAGGTGGATTCCCACCCGATATTGCTAAGACTTATGAAATGCGCTCAGGTGTTTTGTATCGCAAGGTGCAGAGGAACCATCGTACCCGTTGTATTCCGATTGTTCCCCGAGCTTTTCGTTGGTCAGTTATTAACAACATACACGAATCACTTATGCACCTAGGGTGGGAGAAGACGCTTGAAAGGGTATACGAACATTATTGGTTCGAGCATATGGCTAAGTATGTTCGTAAGTTTGTCGATGTGTGTGGATGTATAACGTGCAAAGTGTCAAAATCGCATTCAGGTCGTGTGCAGGCCGAGCTTCATCCGATCCCCAAGATTAGTATTCCATGGCACACGGTACATGTTGATATAACTGGCAAGCTTAGTGGCAAAAGTGATTCTAAAGAATATGTCATAGTTTTAATTGATGCTTTTACTAAGTTTGTTCTCATGTACCATACTCTCCGTATCGATTCAGCTAGCGCTATTAAAGCCCTTAAATCTAGTGTGTCGCTATTCGGAGCTCCGACTCGAGTTATTGCGGACCAAGGTCGATGCTTTGCCAGCAAAGACTTTAAAGATTTTTGTGAGTCTCATAGTATTTCCTTACACTTGATCGCTACGGGATCAAGTCGTGCCAATGGCCAAGTAGAAAGGGTGATGAGCACATTAAAAGGTATGCTCACTTCCGTGGAAACATCTGATAGGTCTTGGCAAGAAGCCTTAGAAGATGTACAACTTGCTTTAAATTGTTCTGTTCACCGTGTAATAGGAGTGAGCCCACTTGAGCTTTTGATAGGGCGCGTAGCCAGGCCATTAAACCTTTTACCTTTTAATGATACAGAACCGGAAATAGACATTAGCAAGACAAGAGAGCAAGCGGCAATTAATATAGAAGTGAGTGCTAGTTACGAGAAATCTAGATTTGATAAAGATAAAGCTAAATTAGTAAAATTTAATATTGGTGACTTAGTTTTGATTCAAAATGAGGAAAGAAATCAGATGAAATTAGACCCAAAATATAAGGGACCGTTTAAAATAGTTGAATTGTTTGATGGTGATCGTTATCTGTTAAAATCTTTAAATGGTAATAGGACCTATAAGTACGCTCACGATCGCATACGTAAGATTCCTCTAAGTGATGTACCTGCTGAGTTAGATTTGTCTGAAGTTGAAGATGGTGAGAACGGTACCTCTTCCAGTAAATAGAGCACATACCATGGCTATTTGGTCACACTGCAAGCACTAGTCTGTAGTCGTAACTGCAACTCATTCGTGAGTTGTTCAGGGCGCGATGGGCAGCTAGTGGTGTGGGAAGGACCCGGGTCTCAAGGGAGACTATTGTTGTGTTGGTCATGTATTGGCCCGGGAGTTGCAGACTCAAAAGATGTTGGTCGTGTCACGTGAAATGATGACGATATGGGTGGCAATGGAAAAGTTGTCACTAGCTGCTGGGGCAGCCGGGCCATGAGCGTTGTATGTGTTATTGAGCGTTTGCGTTAGCTAAAGTTTGATTATTTTTGAGGCTTAGAGGAACCTTTTGTCTTAGAATTGTTAAAATGATTTAGAAGTTTAGTTATTTTTGGTTGTTAAGTATGGTTCTTCACTGTCACGGTCAGGTTGGCCGAGATCGCAATGATACCTCAAATTTGGCTACTTTGTTTCAGGTGTACACGAGGACGTGTAACTCGTCAGGCTGGCCGTGTCGTGGAAAACGATATCGTTTAATTAAATAGTTGCTAATTTGATTATTGTAGTACCAAGGTAGTGATAAACACCGTGACGTCAGTTGTTATTGCAATGGCGGCACGTGGACAGAGTCGTGTTGGAGAGTGGGGTTGGTACGAAGTTCACTTTGAATTCGGACACCAATCGGGTCACTCATCCAAAACGAAACTGTCGGTTTATCCAGTTAATTTTGTGAATTGTAAAGTATTCATTAAAAGTGATTATTAAAGTGATATTCAATTATTATTCTCTATTTACTTACGCAATGAACCCTGTACCACCTAATCAAGATGATGACGACGCTATCGCTCAGCCATCGCTGGCGCCGTCATATTTATTTATTTATTTATTTATACTTTATTATACACCATATAACGAATGACAGAAGACATAAGGTCGACTTTTGCAGTACTTGCTCATTTCTTGTTTAATAAAAATATTTAGGTTCCTACCTAATTTTACAAATGAGTCGATTGGTATCAAAATTAGTCAAATCCATTTATTTTACATACATTTTGACCAATTTTGATACCAATCGACTCAAATATTAATGGTACCTATTTCAAATATCAGCAAAATTAGTTTCCAATTGTAACGCTCGCGTTATAAAATAATTTTAAATCCTTTTGTGTCGCGTACAAAAACATGATAATCATATTTTGCATGATGGGTGTGTGGTGCCGGACTAAAAGAATAGCACCAACCCATTTCTTCCCGTGGGTGTCGTAGGCGGCGACTAAGGGAACTACTGGAGAATGGGCAGCAGCGTTATGGGCAGCTCTTTCTTTACATTTGTAAAACAGTACTGCGATCGCCAACCCGCCTGCCAAGCGTAGTGATTATGGAAAACCCCCCCCAACCTGACAAGCACCAAAAATAAATGGCCCCTAGTGGACTGGTCGAAGTGGCGGAGCTTGGGGTAGGCTTATTTAGAATTTTTTACATTGTTCTCACATACAGAAGCAACAAGAATAATGTGCCCAATATTTTGTAATTTCCAACTTGATTTAAAAGAGCGTCCGTGGAGTTTCTTGCCCGTTCTACTCCAAAGAGATCTACGTTTTGGAATGGGCAGCTAGCTTCAACTTTCCAACTGATAACTTTTTGACAATTCAAAAGTGGCTGTAAATGGTTTAATTGAAATAAATGCTTTGAGTTTGAGTTTGAATTTATATCGAGCAGTGGACGTCTGTCGGCTGAAATGATGATGATGCTGAAAATCATATTTTTTTCCAAAATAGACCCATTTCCTAAAACAACACAACGCGTATAAAAAAAATCCTTCTAAAATAAAAATGTAATTGAGTTTGTGATCCTAAGGACCAATACTAAATTCTTTCTCGTCTTTTTCCTTTTAACTCTCAATTCAAGTCACGTGCGTATGTGAATATATGTAGAAAGAACGGGTGAACCCTATCGATGCCGAATCACAGGACTATGGAATTCAGGGGATAAGTAAGTTCTTGCCTACGTGTAGTGATTTTTTTTTTCGAAACTGTTTTCGCTGGTTTTGCAGATATTATGTAGTTAGAACTAATATTTCTCAGTAGCAGACCAAATTTTGTATTTATGCCCGGTTGCTTGCATTGGGCTCACCCCCCCATCATATTTGACTTAAACATTACTAGCTTAATGTGGGTGTCAAATAGATTGGTACACCTCTGCCGAAACCTTCGGGGAAACAAGCGTGTTGTTATATTAGTAGGTAGGTAGGTAGGTAAGTAAGTATTGTGTAACTGTAACTCAGATTAGGTTAAGCAAGGGAAATGCGGCTATTTCTTTTATACTATACTACCCTTTTGATTGATTATATTAGTCCGCCAATATGTCAGTCTTCGTATATAAACGTAATTTGGGGATATTAGTTCCTTCCTGAGGGGGCTGGTTGTTCCCTGGAACAACTTACCTTAATTGACCTTTAATCGTAACTATGACAATGAATATATAAAAGTTTCATCTACATATTTATCAAACTCCGTAAAAATGAATAGATATAGTTATAGAGATAGATACGTAAATTGAAACAGCCAGAACAATTTCATAACCACAAACAGAAAGACGAGAACTTGCGTATTAAAACTAAACCTCAAAAAGGTCCGCAATAATTTACGTCCGGGTTAGACGGAAACCCTCGTCCATTATAAGGTAACATGACATAATGTCATGTTAATTTGAAATAGTACGGTACATCGTTCTTGTTTCAATAGTAAAAATAATCTTAAAATGCTATAAAGAAAAACAGAAAGTTATTTATTTGGCAAGTCATGCTCATGTAAGTGTTTTACTAATTAGTGGCGCGGGTTATTCCCAAAGTACTTCAAAAAGAGTTCCCAAACTACTCCATGAAAATTATAACATTTTTAATTAGGTTTCATTCTACTTCGTGATAATATTAAAATGTTCTCAAAATACCCCAGCCCATTTTAATCAAAAAGCTAATTTACATACAGCTGACATATAGTTAAGCTCAAAAGCTTTGCAAATATGTTTTAAGTATAAAGAAATATTTAAATAAAAGACTTTATAATAATAGAGTTCAACAATCATTTTGAGTCTTATAATTTTTTTAAATACAACGATTAAAAATATTCAAAAATCAACTAATAAAATTAACAAAGTGGAGCTCTGGATTCAGAAGTCAAAAAAACATGAAAACTAATAATAACATTTTTTAATGATATCTGGCAATTAAGACTAACATAAAATATTTAAAAAATTCGACCAATAATCATTTGAAATTTTACATAATATGGTAAAAAATACTTATGAATCTAAAAGATACAGTTTTTCTTTAATAAACACATATTTTGAATCCTAATAAAAGTTATCAAATTAAGTTACTACTTAAGATAAAATTATGGTAATGTGAGAGTGTCCTCGGAATTTCTTGCCCGTTCTTATCCATAGAGATCTACGTTTTGGAATGGGCTATTCAACTTAACTTAACTTCAACTTTCCCACTAACTGATTGAATTTTTGAAAGTTCTAAAGTGCCTGTTATTGGTTTGATTGAAATACTGGAACCGATAGGTTCTACGCCGGACTTATATGTCGTTTTGTAATGATTAAAAAACTGATGAGCTCCCGTGAAGTATTTACGCTGTTTTGGTAGTATTGATAGACTAAATTTATAGTAATATACTTAACATGCTCAGACATGAACTGGTACGTGAGTGTCTTTATGGCAGCGGGTCAAATCAACGTGGACACCACGCTGATTTGTTGACTGACTCTTTGAAACTGAATACTGACCAAGAACTTAAATAACGCTAGCAAAGACAAATGCTACAGCTGTGTTTGGTCCTGAAATTGTGAAATCTTTACCAAAGGCACCACCATGATTGCAGACATCTACAAAACAACTTATAAGAAAGACAGCTATTTAAACTGATACGCGAGAAAAAATGCGTTGGCCGAAGAACGAACAAAGAAGAAGACAAAAAAAAATGAAGATATTGCAAAGACGGGAAAAGGGAAAAACAACGATAACATTAACAGTTAAGGTAAAGGGAAAGGGAAAGAAAAGTCTCAAGGAAAAGCTCTAGATTGATACTATACATATTTTTTTTGTGATTCATATCCAAATTCTCGTCCAAGAGAACAGTGGATAGAATGTACCATGTGTAAAAAATGGGCTCATATCAAATGTTTAGATAAAGGTGATGAAGTCACATAATATGATTGTGTGTCCCAACTGTGAGTCAGATGAAGAAATGAGTGATGAATAAGATTGCTGATAAATAAGAACGGAGACTGCCAAAGTTAATTACGCCTGATTAAAGTAAGACCGATGACTAATCTTAATTATAATTTAAATAGATAAAAAGAAGCTTATCTAGAGGTTACCAGTTATGTTTCGTAATTTTTTTAAGTTTAGTAATGTATCTGATAAAACGTATAAGATCTCAATTATAATTAAATTGAAAAAAAAAAGTTTATCTAGACCACTATTGTTATGTAGGCATGATTTTTTGTTTTTAGGATTCCAGAGCCAAATGGCAAAAAACGGAACCCTTATGGATTCGTCATGTCTGTCTGTCTGTCTGTCTGTCCGTCCGTATGTCACAGCCACTTTTTTCCGAAACTATAAGAACTATGCTGTTGAAACTTGGTAAGTAGATGTATTCTGTGAACCGCATTAAGATTTTCACACAAAAATAGAAATAAGAACAATAAATTTTGGGGGTGCCCCATACTTAGAACTGAAACTAAAAAAAAAAATCATCAAACCCATACTTGTGGGGTATCTATGGATAAGTCTTCAAAAATGATATCGAGGTTTCTAATATAATTTTTTTCTAAACTGTACAGTTTGCGCGAGAGACACTTCCAAAGTCGTGAAATGTGTATCCCCCCTGTAACTTCTAAAACAAGAGAATGATAAAACTAAAAAAAATATTTGATGTACCTTACCATGTAAACTTCCACCGAAAATTAGTTTGAACGAGATCTAGTAAGTAGTTTTTTTTAATACGTCATAAATCGTAAACCGAAATTTACCTTTCATTTAATCAACTCAAATATAAAAATTTAAAAAAAATAATAATTTCATAAACATAAACCTTATGCATAAACCGTGAACCATTATTTTCTAATTATAAATCTGTAATAGGTGCCTAAGTAAATAATAATTATAATTCGCGCGTTACTTGCTGCTACGGAACCCTTCATGGGCGAGTCCGACTCGCACTTGGCCGCTTTTTTAAGTTTAATTGTGCATAGAATAAACATTACATACAAACATTTATAGAAATTGTTGTTTTATTTAAGAAAACTTATGGTATTCGAACAATATATTGTCATAATCGAAGCGGAACAATTTGCCTGGAAGGTGGAACAATTCGCCCCAAAGCGGGGCTGAATGTTCCGCTTCGAAGTTTGACAAAAATTTGCTTCTGTAAAAAACTATTGAGATATTAGTAGAAGTTCCTTTAATATTACAAAAAAACGATAAACATCCATTCAATATTTGCACAGGTTGATAATAAAACCCTTCAGTTTTATAATAAAACTTCATGTTATTTGAAAATCCGAACTTCCAGCCCAGTTCACCCCTATTTGCATGACAATTGCCCTAATAAAGTAGCCGGGCCTTGCAGCTGTGGTTCCATAGATCTCGTAGATAGCCAAACATTTATCTAGGACGTACCATTAATAGCCGACTTAATTGAAAGGAGCACATTGACTAGTGTGGAATAAACTGAGATACCTATTACATATATAAGCTATGGTAGGACGTATAAGACTCTCCTTGATCTTTACGCACTTAAACCACGTTTATCAAAAGCGATTGTACTGCATAACATTAAGAAGAAATACATGCAGTGCTTGAGGCCTGTGTACACAAGCAGTTTACGCGGTTTGTTCACCGGAATAACCTTGTTAGCTCTTTTCAGTCTGGATTCAGGCCTGGGCATAGTACATCCTCCGTTGTCTTTAAAGTAACTGGTAATTAGAGAAGCCATGGAGGATACCAAGGTTACCGTTCCGGTATTAATTGATTTCTCTAATGCCTTTAACGCCGTCAGCCACGATATTCTTCTTTCTATCTTCTCTCATCTTATGGTTTCGGCCGAGGCTCTGGAATGGTTCTCTTCTTATCTTCGGGGACGTCAACAATCCGTTCGCGTTGATGAGAGTTCGTCGAGATGGCGTGATCTGGATGCTGGTGTCCCACAAGGCGGTATTCTCTCTCCATTATTATTCTCCATCTTCATAAATTTTATAACTCATTGTCTTCGGTGTTCGTATCATCTTTATGCTGATGATCTTCAACTGTATGCAGTTGAGCGGGTAGAAAGTATATCAGACGCAGATGTAACCCGAGACTTGGATACAATCAAAAAGTGGTCTGATAGTTTTGGGGTGTCAGCAAACTCCTCAAAGTGTCAGGCCATTGTAGTCGTAAAAGTGTGTAGGTAATTGTAAAAATAAAGTTTTGGATTAATTATAGTTAAATAGTTATCATACACATTCAAGTAAGTATAATAATAACAATCATCATCATCATTTCAGCCGACAGACGTCCACTGTTGAACAAAGGCCTCCACCAAGCTCCTCCACTGCGACCGGTTTGTGCTTCCGCATCAAATAACAACAATACCTTACAATAATATCATAGCATTCACAATTTAAAAAAAAATACTTTTAGGAACAACCTGTATCAATTCAAAACATTCCCCGGACACTTTTATTTTCAGGACGGACGGTCAAAATCAAAATCAAAATCAGAAGTCATTTATTGAAACTAGGCTGAGAGTCAGTACTTTTTGAACGTCAAAATTACAAAAGACAGTCCCACAAAACGCCCGCCCTTCACCACTTTCTAGTGCTTTAGCTGGGAAGAAGTAACGCAACAAACTCCCCAGCAGCACAGCTGTCTGTAAGAACTTGATTTGAACACCTGAAGCTCCGCTGTTGCAGTTACATATAAGGACGTTCGGCTTATCGCCGAAAGTTGAAAACCCGACGGCGCACTTCCAATCAAGCATTCATTTAGGGGACGATTAGTGTAAGCGAAAAATAGCTTTAAACAATATTCACATGGTGCTTATAAACGTCAGATTTTACAGAAAGAGTTATTATTTATTTCTCTGAAAATTGGATATAATTAAAGGCTTGAAACTGAGAAAGACAAACTATTAAAAATAAATACATCGTCAAGTCAACACGCTCATCAAAAGCCTTTGACTTATATTCAATGTGGCTTTAGAACTTTTTCAAATAAATTCGGATTCAGGATGAAGGGATCAAACATAAATATGAAAAGGTCTGGTTCTTTGATGGCACTAAGTAAAAGTGGTGCTAATTATAAATTAGGCCCGTAGGAGAATACCGGCTTTTGCCACGATCGCTTGCTTAGGTCTTTTGAAAATTTTCAAATCGAATTAATGTTAAAATGAACGGAGTAAGGTTATTGTTTTTTTTTGGGTGGGATATCATCAAATAACTTCTCCCGCTCTGGGCGGAGCGGGAGGGCGTGTCAGACTTTTACTGACTAAAACCCACCCGTGTTCTCTCAGTTGCCTGTGTGCCAGGAGCCGCGGTATCTCTTTCGAACAACCCGCACCCCTGGCAGGAATCGGCCCTTGCGGGCCCCATCAGTTGGTGCTGACATCTGTTTGAGGCGCGCGTGGAACACAATGCGCCGTCGACCCGGGCTTGGTCCTTACCGGACAGCGAGCTACCCATTACTCGCCGTCCGCAAGCCCGCGCCTACGGTGGCCGGGAATCAGCCTGGGATTCCCGATGCCCAGAGCGTCTCCTGCGAAGGCTGCGGCCGTGAGGGCGCATGTACTGCCTCTTCTTCACGTGCGCCGCCTCCCTCTTTGCGAACATCACTGCTTCGCTGAAGAAGGTGACGGCTAACCGTGCACTCTCGCTCCGTACCATGGCCTGGACCAGGGCCGGACGCGATAGATCGCCGCCGCCGATCGCCTCCACGAGGACACGGCGGTGCTCCCGCCCAAGCCGGGCAGGCCAACACCGTATGCTCCACCGTGTCCTGAGTAAGGTTATGGTTAGGTGTTTAAATTATGCATCAGTCCCATGATACTTGGCGTCGGCGCAACACGTTTTCTACTTCCATTCTCCCCTCTCAACCGTCGCGCTATCATTCACACCGATTTTAAAATTATTACTATTAATCATTTTAATTCAGAATATATTTGCATTACATACATTGTTAGTAAATAATACTTAAACTATGTAAATCATCTGCCTAGCCTTTTCCCAACTATGTTGGGGTCGGCTTCCAGTCTAATCGGATGCAGTTGAATAACAGTAGTTACATGGAGCAACTGCCTATGTAACCTTCACAATCCGATAGCCCTTGGTAAGACTGGTTGACAGACTTTTGTGCTTCTGGCGACCCGTAACGACTGTCAAAAATCCACAAATGACAGTCAGGACCAACCGCTTAACATGCTTTCCAAGACACGGAGGGGTTTTGTTATGTAAGGCTGGTCACCCATCCACGGACCATCCACGGCAAGCGTAGCTTAATCTGATCGATCGACCCGTGCAGCTAATATTACTTAGCCACAAGGCCCTTTTATAACTATGTAAGTAAGATAATGAATCATGGAAACAATTGCGCTATTTAACATTATAAACGGCACCTCCTCCAGAGCCGTGAACGGTATTCCAGTGACTCACAACCGGGCACTAAACCCTTCCCAATACGGTATTCAGAAGGCTGGTGTTTCCTCGCACTAGACGCATCAGGGAGGCCACTCTTCTACGCACTGTCGCTGTAAAGCAATCCGTGTGACCTTAACAAACATTCCTGATGCACTGCAAAAACGAGGCAACCCCATTAACATCCTGAAGCCATTATTACAAAGGGGCCCTGTGCAGTAATGGGTGGTAGTAGTAGGCCATTGAAAGATCTACGTGTATACCGGATCTACAGGCTGAGGTGCAAAATGTCTGGCAGTATGCCTTAAAAAGAGCAATTTTAAACTCTTTTGAGCGACGTGCGCTAGCGTATTGCATCTCACTGCCAATGCCCTACGTTCCCGCTCAATATCCAAATCATCTGTGAATGACCAAGTGCCCCAGTTACTTGAATTTGGTGACCTTAAGGCTGCCCTCTCGAAAAAAGCTTGAAAAAAGCATGCAGATAAAGCCACTTTTCATCGGCATTTAAAGAGAAATTACATCTGAAAAAATAGTTAGTCAGTTACATGATATGATACGTAATTTGGTTTAGAAATAATTTTTCTATCCATGTCACATAATAAGAAAAAAATCACCAAATCACCTCCAAATCCTTGGATTGAAACCATTTTACTCCTTCATTTTTAAACAAAAAAGTAAAAAAAATATCTACTGCTTTGCAATACAAAGGATAATGATTTGGTTTTGTTACTTTTTTTAAATATGTATTATTTTAATTATGCTATATTAAAAATGCGTCCGATTAAAGATTGCATCTACATCAACCCCACACAAATTCAGTGCGGGGCGCATCGTGTTGCTAGGTGGACCTATGTCGCGTTGCGAGAGGTCAGCATTACGAAATAAAATCGTAAAATATTACTGCAAAAAAGTGGAGTAGGGTTTTTTATCCTTTTATGTAAGTTGTGTTTTATAGTTATATGAATTGTACATCTTTATTCGTGTTTAAAATTAGTTTTTAAAACATGGGCAATAAACAGAAACGAATGAAAAAGGTTTAAAATAATATTATAAACAAATTATAATAATACATATTTCACTATACACTATAGCTTTAGTTACCTTTTAGTTACCTTTCATAAAAGTAAATAGGTTCTGATTATAAAATTTCTATATTCAAACAAAGTCGTAAGTATAACGCTTGTGTGTCATAAAGTAGCGAATGGTCACAGAAGGTCCACATCCACGCAATGACTTTCAGCCTTTATACAACACTTGTAATATCGAGTATTTATTAGTGATTCTCATGGAAATCATATATATCACTTGGTTTAAATAGGTTGATTTTACTTATGTAGATTGTTTTACATATTGTGAATGAGAGAACGTTGTAGGCCTACAGTTTCTATTCTTTATTTTCATTCCTCTAAGTACCTGGTACTTATTGACAGGCCTGCACTGTCCTCCCATACCTATTATCACTGTAATTTGAAAACATTATAAAAGCCAATTATTTTTAAAAGAGTAACCGTGGAGTTCTTGCCGGCTCTTCTCCATAAGAAGCGACAAATTGGAACCGTGCACCTAGCTTCTGACGTTTCATAAGTGCCCTTGCAGGTTTATGTGAAATAAAATATTTTCATTTTTCGTCAGCCTGCACGGCTGGCAGTAACTAGTAACATTCATACAGTCAAGCTTTAGAATTCAAATTCAAATTCAAATTCAAATAATTTATTTTCTCTTCACAAACAAGGGTATAAAAGCTTAAAAACTAAGTGACACTAGCTTGTGAGAGACTGGTGTCTGCACTAGGAATACCTGTATAGCAGATCACCAGGGTCCCACCACACGGTATATAAATATTATTAGCTATTTATTAACTGTGAAGGAATAGGGCATAACCATAACATAAACATCAGTTAAAAAATAGTAATTAAAAAAAAAAACAATAAACACAACAGTGATAAAAATGAACTCACAGATTAAAAACAAAAAGATTAGTAAGTGGAAAAAAAGGGTGAGATGAATGCGTTCGGAAACTAGCGGGACGGACTATTTTGGATGACTTAGTAATTCCTCAGTTGCATTATAATCTAGATTATGGAGCCATTCAACTAGAGCACTTTTACAAGCCTTTGTTGTAAGATGATAGATTTTTGTAATACGATTTATTTTATTATATAAGTGGGAACCTAAGAAGGTATAGAACCGTTGAGAGAAGCACGTTCTGAGACCTTTAGTAGTGCTACATATGGAGTAATTTCTGCGTTTTCCTGATATAGAGAGGGGGTCAAATGTCAAGGAGGAGTGTTTCTTGAGAACGGTATATAAAACAAAGGGTTGTCTTACTGATAACACTTTGAAGTGTTTGTAAAGATCTACGGTAGGAAACAGATATGGGAGAAAACAGGCCACCTGTATTACCACCCGTTGGGCTCTTTCCAATTTTAAAATGATAGATTTTGGAGCACCACCCCATGATGTTATGCAGTATGTCAGAAGAGACTGACACATTGCATAATACACCCATCTAATAACCTCCGCGTCCGCTACGTGACGTAGGTTTTTAAAAAGAAAGATTAATTTACGTATTCTCGACGTGAGGCTGTCTATATGTGGTTGGAAGGTTAAATTGTTATCGATAATAATTCCAAGGTACTTAATCGAGGTAGTCTTTTGAAGAACGGTACAGGAGCATGTGTCAGAATGTGTGCCAATGCAAGAGTGCGCTTTAATGTGGAAATGGGATAGTACTTCATTGCGTCTGTTAGTGAGGGAGAAAGCTAAATACTTGGTTTTATCAATGTTAAGGGTGAGAACATTATTATTTAGCCAAGCCAGGACCGTATCAAAACCTTTTTGTGCATAATGGTAGACATCAGCCCATGAGTCCGCTGTGAATAGTAGTGCCGTGTCATCGGCAAAAGATATGATTTTACCATGGGGTAGTTGTAGGTTACAGAGATCATTTATGTAGGCAAGGAAGAGGGTGGGCCCAATCACACTCCCCTGAGGCACACCAAAAGTAACAGGTAGATCATCGCTAACATAGTTTCCTATTTTAACCCTCTGGAACCGATCAGATAAGTAGTCATGGAAGAGTTTTAATGGTAGTCCCCTGATTCCCATCATTTCCAGCTTGTTCAGTAGGTTGGGTACAGAGACTGTGTCAAATGCTTTGGCCAGGTCCAGGAATATGACAAGTGCCTTTTTTTTACTATCAAGACCGTTGACAAGATGATCTGTCAGTTCATGAACGGCGTCGGCACAAGATTTTCCAGCCTTGAAACCAAATTGGCCCTGTGAAATAAGGTTATTGCGTTCAAGGTAGCCGGTAAGTCTGCCGTTCATGAGGCGTTCTAATAGTTTGGAAATAGTAGGTAGAATGGAGATCGGTCGGTAGTTGTTGACACAGCCTCTGTCCCCTGCCTTGTGGATAGGATGTACAAGTGATTTTTTTAAAGGCAACGGGAATGTGCCGGTGTAAAGTGATAGATTAAATAGCTGGGTAAGTGGGGGAACTAAGTAGTTCTTGTAATGCTTAAGGAAGCGAGCAGAAATGGGGTCAACACTTTCAGAGCAGGTGTTTTTGAGGTGACAAATGAGGGAATCTACCTCCTTTTCATCTGTGGGGAGAAAAGCCATTGAGTGTGGATGAGGGACTGAAAAACTAGCAGGGGTAGGTACGTGATGATTTAGTATTTTCTCCGCAAGGGATTTACCTATATTGGAAAAGAAGTAGTTTACCTCATTGACTGACTTTTGGGGGTTTTCAACTTGTATGAGTTCCTGGGCGTATGACTTAGGTTTAAATGTGTCAGTAATTTTTCTGATGACCTTCCAAAGCTTTTTGCTATTGTGCTTCGCGCTTCTAATCTCCTCTTTCTCGTATTCCTGTCTAATTTTTTTCAATAGGTCATTACAAAAATTACGGTATCTTTTGTACGTAATCAGTAATGACTCATCATTCGGATACTTTTTCAACTTCTTATGAAGGTTATCTCTATTTATTGAGCATCTCAAAAGTCCTGGAGTGATCCATGGCTTGATAATACGGCGACGGTTACTAACAGGGACAACCTTAGTATGAAGAGAAATGATATCAGTTAAAGTATCTATCAGATAAGTAGCTGCTAAATTGGCGTCGCTCATGGCGTACACAGGGGAAAAGTCCAATGCCTTCATAGCTTCATCTAAGTCACAATAGTCAATTAATTTTTTGAATTTCTTTGGGTGCATATGCTGAGTTGTTAAATTTAGAAAAAGGGAGGTACTGTCATGGTCAGTCACTGAGGAATGTGTTACAAAACAAAGGGCGTTTCTTTTCGTTTTTAGGATAACATGGTCAAGGCAGGTACGTCCATGTGTGGGAAAGTTGTGGGCTGGTAGTAGGCCGTGAGACGCCATCAAATTAAGATAACTATGAGATCGAGAGTCAGAATTAAGTTCTGTAATATCAATATTGATGTCACCAACCAACACGATATTTTTAGTAGATGAGTGTTTTAACAGGAGTTCGTTTAAGGAGTTCAAAAACCCAGAGATATTTTTCTGAGCAGGAGGACGGTAAATAGCTATTATAACTGTGTCAATATTTATTTTTACTAAAAGACAGTTTGCATCAAGCAGTAAAGGTTCTTCTACAGTTAATTTCATACTACAATTGCGATAAATGACCACACCTTCATTTTGGGTAGAGTTGGTAGAGGTAGAGTGTACCATATAGTTGTTAAGAGAAGGAATGGCCTGGGTGCAAGGCAGCCAACATTCTGTCAGGATAATGAGATCCCAATTTATATTACTCCTACTAAGTAAAGTTTGGAATGAGGGGAGGTTGCGCCTAATGCTTCTAATGTTTTGGTGGATAAATGAGAGATATTGTATTGGATTAGGAATGTGGGTAGAGATTTCTTCAACCTCACATAGGTGAGATTGTGCAACCGAAACCGCATCCAAAATGGAGGTTACTTCGTCTAGATTATCGAAAACAAATAACGGTTTTCAGGTAGATTGCTCTGAATGTGAGAGAAGAATAATATAATATAATATATAATGATAGAAGATAAGGAGGGGCACTCTATGAATTCCAAAGTGTCTCGATGGAATAATACAACGTCATTGGAAGGAACAGAATTAGGGGGTCGGAAGAAGTAAATAGATTTAAAAATTGATCTGGTCATTATGGAAGTTGACAACTTAGAGCATAACAAATCTAGGAAAAACATTGCGTGTACGTGTATATGGAAAAGGAGAATATTGTTTACAAAAATTAACAGCTTGAATTTGAGAGGAGTAATTACAAACAAAAAGATATCAGATGACATTGACGCGCTTTTTAAAGAAGCGCGACAGCTTCAAGGCACTTAATATGCTTTGCCGGCATTTTTTCTTCTTTGCGGACCAGGATACGCCCATCACGAATCCAAACAAATTTGTACGCCTTTTCTTTGGCGGCCTTCCGAACAGCTGCATAAATTTCCTTATTAGAGGGAGATAGATGCTCCGATACAAATACTGGACATTTTTCTCCCCCATATCCAAGATGATGAGAGTTCAGCTTGTTATCGCTGTGCGCTTTGTTGAACTTCGCGACTGAGGCCAAGAGTCCGTCACGAGTGCTTGTATTCCTAAGCCGGACAATAATTGATCTAGGTCGATTATTTGAAGCATCCATTTTCCTTACTCGGTTTGCAGAAAGGATATCCTGTTCTTGGATGTTATTAGATACAGCGCTCGACAGTTGCACGACTGTTTTAATTAGGTTTTCATTATTATTTTCAGGAACACCGTTAATCTCAAAATTCTCCTGCCGGGTAAATTGCTCTAAAGCATTTAGTCTAGACGATAATTCCTGAACAGATTTCCGCAAGTTATCATTTTCCTTTTCCAAACCCCTAACTTTATCTTTGTTGACGGTAAACTCAGCGCTAATACGGTCGAACTCGTCACTCATAAACTGAACTGATTTAGCCAGTCCGGGCAGTGAAGATAGGTGTTCGTTAATTTTGGAAAGTTCGGTGGTAACGCAGTTTTTGATGGTAGTAGCTATCTCGTCAGTTTAGGCTTTGTGTATCTCGACACGGATGGTTTCAATAACTTCCGCAGTAAAGGAGGTCTCAGAGCGGATAAGTTGCTCATTAGGTTGCTGTTCTTGGGGTGAGTCGGTAGGACGCGGACGTTTGACTCTTGAAGAAATAATTTTCTCCGAATCTTGGTCCCGAGATAGCGGGCTTTCAACCCCATCTGACTCCGACTCGACAACAGCGAGTTTTGGGGTACTCAGGTTCGGTGGAGTGCGTACGACCTTAGGCATATTTAAAACAAACGAAAATAAAAACAGTAAGAAAGAAAAGTTAAATTAAACAAAAAAATATTAAATTGCTTGCAGTGACTTGGATTCGAACCGGCTCTGTCTTAAGCACGACCCTTTACAGCGAGTGCTTAGACCTCGAGACCAACTACACATTAACTACTGATGTTGAAAAGCTAATGTGTTTTGTACAGTACTGGGCGCCTGCCGATACGTGTACTTAGCTAATGAGTCCAAAGATCACTTGTTTCGTTTATCACCAACACAAATTGCAAAAATTTAGAACTCCTTTAGTAGTTAAGAAAACTGATTTTAGGAGTTATACAATTAGATATTCGTCATAGATTTAATACACATTGTTCACTGAGTTACGTACATTGATTTACACGGAATAAAGTAAGTTCATAATCACTCTTTACTAGTATTTATAATTAAAAATGCAGAGAACAACAAAAGTACGTGGGTTCGTTCAACTACCGTCGGTGGATATGAATGAATGAAGAATGAGCTTTCTTTTGTGCCTATCGAAGTAAATCAACCAACAACCATGAGTGTGTTCATGATGACAAACTAGGTAGGCAGGTACTCCTATTCCCAATTATATAGGTATTACTACTTTCAGATTTATTTATTAGACCTACAATAATATGAATAGTACATTTATGTACCTATATAATAAAGACAGAGAGAAAATATCACAAGGCATCAAAAAAATCGTCCGCGACGCTGTTAATGGGTGGGCATGCCACAATTGCGGAGGTAAGTCCCCTCTATGAGGAGTGCATTGAGAGGTGCCACGGCGTCTTCACCTTCCGCTTGACGCAGTTCTTATGAGACACGGTTGTTTCGGGAGGTTCCTGTTTCGGATAAGGTGGGAGGAAATGCCCGGTTGTTACCACTGTATACATCGCCTGGACGACACGGTGGAGCATACGGTAGAATTCTGCCCGGCTTAAGCAGAGCACCGCTATATCCTCGTGGAGGTGATTGGCAGCGGCGATCTCTCGCGGCCAGCTCTGGTCCAGGCTATGGTACGGAGCGAGAGTGCATGGGTAGCCGTCACCTCCTTCTGCGAAGCAGTAGAGCTCGCGAAGAGGGAGGCGGCGCACTTGAGAGAGAAACAATCTATGCGCTCTCACGGCCCTAGTCGCCGCAGGAGACGCCCGGAGCGTCGGGAATCCCAGGCTGATTCTCGACCACCATAGGTACGGGCTTGCGGACGGCGAGTAATGGGCAGCTCGCCATCCGGTAAGGACCAAACCCGAGACGACGGCGCGTCATGTTTTTTTTTGTTTAACGTGGATAAATGCCTACTGCACTGCCACGAGGAGATGGCGCAGTTATCTGGGACTGTAACCCACTAAAACTCCACGGTGTCTTCCAGTGCCGCTTGAGGCGGGAACACGGAAACGCGCAAGCCATTCGTGAACCCGCCACGGCTGTCCGTCACCGGACCCTCCTCGGAGGAGAATAACCCCTATCACCGGCGCACCAGAACACATGACACGCCGTGATAACCCCAGGGACCAAATAGAATAAGGGCACCAGACGACCCCGCGTATGACACCCTTGGTACCCTGCGACGTGTCAGCACAGAAGCCCCGCCGCCTACCACTTTTCGGGCGCAGGGGCTAGGGAGAGCGGCCAACGCTATAATACCGACACTAATCCTCCCCTGCGGCCCCACCGCGTTCGCCATCAAACGGTGGCAGCCCCGTCCAAGCCACGGAAAGGAAAAGTGCTGCTCAGAAACACCGGCACTCCTTCTCCGCCGCAGCCTGTAACCGTCAGCCACGATGCCTCCCATTCGGCATCGCGGCCCGCCTCAGTTGCGATGCACCTCACCGCAACCTACTTTTTGACCGCTACGTCGTGGGCTTGGGGGCAAAAGCCTTGACAAGCGGCCCCACCTTGGGGTTCCTCTTCGCTTCACCGTGAGAGGGTGACCACGGCTACTGAGCCCCCCCACAACGACAATGCCGAAACCCACTGGGGGGGTCCGACGAACTGTTCAATTACTCTTTGTATTGTTGATGTATACACACAGGCGTGTAATAGATACTTGCAATATTATTATAACTGCATTTTTTCTAATATAGCCACAATTCTAACTCTAACACAAGACTTTATAATGATTATTCTAAGAAATTGGCGTTGATAGGTGTAGATTTTGAGGGGTCGATAACGTGCCTGGGCTGAATGAGCCCAGCGCGACAGACGAGAGGTTAGGTGCATTTACATTACATTACAATGACTAACTAATGGTATTACAGCGATCGTGAATGTCTGATTTTATAGAACATGTGTAACATCTTGTAAGGCTTAAAGGATTCAAACCCAATGAAGCTATAACCCAATTATAACGATGACACTTTATCTGGCTTAGCTTTATAATTCTGGGAACCGATTAAACGGCTAACCTATTGAAACCCTTTCGCAGAAACCTTTCTGCCTGGTTAATATTTCCATATCGACGATATCGATATTCTCATGAAGTTCGTATGAACACACTGAAACTTGTGTAATTAGCGTGGTTCAGTTAAGACCAACGTAATCTCAATTAAATGACAGCACAAATGTTTCAAAGTATATAAAATCGATGTCAAATTGCTTTTGTTTTGTAAGACATAATAAGGGCCATAAAA
Organism: Polymixis lichenea; assembly: GCA_949091785.1. Classification (NCBI taxonomy): domain Eukaryota; kingdom Metazoa; phylum Arthropoda; class Insecta; order Lepidoptera; family Noctuidae; genus Polymixis; species Polymixis lichenea. The sequence goes on from OX420939.1 coordinate 25,282,504, forward strand.
GGTTATGATTATTATTTATGTAAATCGACCTCAAATTGCCTAAGTTTTATAGGACAGACTAAAGTGACATAGGTAAAAAACCATTTGAGGCTGTCTATTGAATATTTCAGCTTGAAAAGAAAACCATACTACTATAAGGGTACATTATACTCTCAAATTCATTGTGATTAGGTACTTAGCATATTGTTATAGGTAATACATCTTTAAAAGCTGAAAGCATCCAACCAATATGAGTCATCTTTGAGATGTTTTTGAAGACGAACTACCTACTTACTTACCAAAATGGGTTTTCGAGATCTTTTATAAATCGAACGACAATGCGAGCCACATAAATTAGACCATTTTATGTCCTCGTTTTCAGTTTCAAATTGCCTTTCCGCATAACAAATACCTTACCGACATAAGCTCTGTATTAAACGACATTTTGTAAGTCGCTTCATATTCGTTGAATAAAGTCGTGAAATTAAGGAGCTAAACTTATTGCAAAGCTAGAAGTGCGACGTACATTCTAATGTACGGCGCCCTTCTAACTTTATTATAATAATATTCATCTGTCCAGAAAGAATAAACATGTTTCATTTGTGTTTTACATTTACAACGCCAACAGTCAGTTTATCAGTACTTTAAGATAATCAGTATATTATCAGTTTGATCGTCTGTTAAATTCTTAATTCAGAGAGATACCGAATTATTTATTGTTAATTTATTTATAGGGTATATTTCAAGAATCTTATTAAGTTTGTAATATAAATATGGGCCCAAAAAGGAATAAAATCTACGAGTAAGGCCGATTTTGAGTGTACCTCACGCTTGCAGGTAAACCTTTCCACCTTGGTGCGGGTTGTTAGAAAGAGATACCGCGGCCCCTAGCACACAGGCAACTGACGGAACACGGGTGGATTTTAGTCAGTAAAAGTCTGACACGCCCTCCTGCTCCACCCAGAGCGCAGGAGAAGTCATTTGATGATTCCCACCCAAAAAAAAAAACTTTCCACCTTGTTAACAGGTTTGGATTGTACTCCAAGATAGCATGTTATTTAGAAAGGGTACAATTTAAATGCTCACCAAAATATTTTTTAGACCCTAAGACTAAGTATCAAGTAAAATATGTATGTTGTATTTATATTCTTTTTGCCTACCAAAATGGATAAATGCTCACCAAACCTTGTTTCCCTGAAATAGTAACATTAATACCCAAAATGACAGTTATAAATAACTGTGTACGAGCACACTCGACCATTTATGCTGACGCCCGCGATCACATGTACTAACGTTACATAATATTACATGCGAACTACTGTTTTATTACTAGAGTTCAATAAAGCTGCTTGGTGAATACACACGTCGGTGTTTTCTTCCGAATTTCACATAGAATTCCCGGCACACATCACACCTCTGCAGTAGGACTCCACATCTTTATGGTCCTTCGAGCCGGCCTTTGACTGGTCTCTGGCTAGTCGTTTCTCCAATTGTCGGAATTGTGCCATTGCCTGCGACCTTGAAGAACCTAACTGTGTCTCGAATCCCTCTTTCATGGGTATTCTAACCTCATATCTACCGTCAGACTTTCTTCTGGTTGTCGTTGCATATAATGTTTCGCAATATTGTTCGTCTGACGTCAGCGTTGTAGACTGTTCAGTTATTTCTTCTGTTTCCCAGAAACGTGTAATATCTTCTAGGTTGTTAAGCACTGCATGGCATTGAAATGTTGTGGTGTTGCCCAATAGAACCCATCCTACTTTAGTCTGTTGAGCTATTGGCGCATGTATAGGTCCTCGTAGAATCCCATCCATGATTATTTGTGCGTAAACTCCAGCGTCCAGTAAAATGTCTACTGGCCTGGAAATGTTGTAGTTAGGATCCGCGAGGCTGATGTTTTCTAAATGTGGCCGCTGTTGGCGCTCAAACGTGTAATTGGGTAAATTGTTCAGCATTCTTGTCATGACACGCGCCTCAATGGTGAAGTTGTAGTTTTGTTGTATGGACTCGCAAGTAAGTAGTACGGTCCCATGGCTTTTGTTGTTCGTGATTCCAACACCTGAGACGATTGCATCTTGTTTACGCCTGTGAAGTCCCAATCGCTGAGCAGCTGATTCCGTAATCAAATTGATTTGGGAACCTTGGTCAAGTAGAGCCCTAAGTTTTGTAGGCGTTCCATCTACCGCCCTAACATATAGTTCTACTGTGGCAAGTAGAACTTCGTTCACATTCCCAGCTACGTGATGTGATTTATGTTGCGCTACCGTGGGAACGCTTTTAGGTGTCAAGTTATTAGCAGGAACTGTATTCTGAGCCCTTTGTTGTATAGCATCATGTAACGTCGTATGATGCTTGTTATTGCACACCTTACATGTTTTCGCGGAATTGCATTGTTTTTCATTATGGCAGTACATACAATTCTCACAGACTTTCAATTCTGCAATAGTATTTATTTTATCTTCGGGTGCCATACTTTGGAATGTTTTACAAGAAACCAATATGTGATCCGACTTGCTTATCGGACATTTTCTTTCAGATCGAGCATGATAAACCTTTGCCCTGTTGTTGAACTTCTTGGGACTACGTTCTGGGAACTACGTATTTGTTCGAAATTTCCTTGACCTTACTGTTGTCCTTGTCCTTGGTCGCTTGCCTCGTGGAACCAGTCTTGTTATCTTCTCTGTTGACTGGCTCGAGAGCTGTAAATTTGCTCTCCAAAAATGTCATAAGCTCGTCGAACGATGGCAGATTTCGTGGAGCTTTTCGGCTCTCCATGTACGAACTGTAGGTTTCTGCATCCATTTTTTCTGTGATTATGTGTACCAATAACGGATCCCATGTAGTAGTATCGACTCCGAGATTGTGTATGGCGTGAATGGTTTCCAAGGTCGTGTCGTGGAGGCTTTTTAATTCTTGTGCAGAATGTTTGTGCGCAGTCGGCTGGCTTAAGAATACTTGTATTTGCTTCGTAAACAGCAGCTGCATGTTGTTGTACCTTCGTGTGAGTATATCCCAGCGTGCGTCATAGTTTTCGGCTGAGACGTTGAGATGCTGCACTAGTCGCTCTGCCTCACCTTTCAGTTTGCCCTTGAGGTGCTGCATTTTTTGAGTCTTGCTCAGCATGGGATTGTTGTGGATGGCTTCTGCGTAGAGGTCCATAAAAGTTTGCCAATGAGCGGAGTTGCCATTAAATGCCGGTATCTCCAATTTCGGCATAGTTTGTTGTTGGTGAGATGAATGGCTAAATTTTTGGTTAAGTTGTCTCTTCATGCCTTCGTAAATATTTTCATGCTCAGCGTACTCTTGTTCATAATCCACTTTTGTGCCGATCAGTAGATTATCTATTTGCCAGTGTAGATCGTCAATAGTTTTCCAGCGCGCCTGTATCATCTGCAGTTTGTCTTGTAGTTCCCATTTTTCTGAGATATTGTTTATGTTGCTACCTCGAACGACTCGTGAAAAGGCTCGAAAGTTCGTTCGTTGCTGATTAATCAGCTCATCAGTTTTGGACAACATACCTTTCTCTTCCGTGCGGTCAATGTGTTGTTGGTCACCTTGATCCTGACTACTTGTACCTTGTTTCGCCAGGATTTCGGTCTGTGTAATGTCCATCAGCAGAGCCCATGTAGCTGTGTAGAGCTCTTTCACGGAATGGTAAGCATCAGACTGGATGTAGTCATGTTTGTTATCACAAAGCACTATAAGTTTTGTGTGATTGTTGTCGAACTCGTTCCACAATTCTTCAAGAGACACTAGCCGTGTTTTTGCGTATTCGGCTGTTTTTCGAATTGCAGAATCTTTTCATGTTTGTTGAAATCTTCTGTATAGCTTCAGCAATGATTTCTTGACGCTGTAGTAGCCCTTCCATTGTGGTAGATGTGTAGAAGAAACTAGTTGTCTGTTGAAATCACTGTCACTGATAGAAGAGTATGTAGTAGACTTGTGTGTCCACTGGTTCTGTTGGTTCCGCGTGAGTAGGTGCCCGTCACCAATTGTGCGCTTTCTCAACCTGACTGGTGAGACCCGCTTGTGGGAGGCCAGCCGAGCCGATTCGCTATTGATGAAGACACCTTCTCTCACACTTCACTTAAAGTCTCGAAGGACCATAAAGATCCATGACACTTGCTGCGCGCACAAGGTCGACAGAGCAACCTCGCCGGCAAGCTGTTAGTTTTAGAAATAAGCTTGGGACTTTATATTTTTTATTTACATTGTTTCATTTACTGTTTACTTTATTATTTCTTTAACTGTATTTACATTATTTTACATAAGATCTGCTATTTTCATTTGTTTGTTTTTTTTTTGTGTTTTGGGAGCATGTACGAGCACACTCGACCATTTAAACTGGATGCAGGTGAATGCAGTATTTTATATTTATAAAGTGACTGCCTATCTGGCCTTGACAACCCAGTAGCTGGGGAATACTAGTTAAAGTTGGTAAGACTGGTTGTCAGACTTTCGGGCTACTGACGACCCGTTACGACTTTCATTGATCCACCAATGTCAGCTGGGACTAACGCCGCATTACCCGCATTAAGAATCGCGTAATTATGAAGTAACAAAATTATGCCTTGAAGCTGCTCCTGCCAAATCTAGGGGGGCCAAACGCCTTCTACCGGAGGCTCTACGCGGGGATTGTGCGGTCCATGGCCATATACGGGGCACCGGTGTGGGCGCCTACATTGAGTTGCCTACCAGCACGCCGGTTGAAGGCGTGCCATAGGGTAATGGCCATGGGTAGCCGTAACTTGCTGCTGCGAAGCAGCTGCTCGCGAAGAGGGAGGCAGGGCACGTGAGGGAGAGGCAGTATAATATTTTTTTTATTTTATTCAAAGGTCAGTCGATAGTCAGCAATTTTTGAACGTCATAACGTCAGTCACATAAAATAAACAATGATATGTTACAGTAACTCATATGGCTTGTCAGTAGTTAAGCTAATTCTGGTGAAAGAACACAAACGGTGTCTCGAGTTAATCACAGCAACCAACAATTCTTATCGTTTAAGTAGTCGTTGATATAATAGTATGCCTTAGAACAAAGACATGATTTTACTTTAGGTTTTTTTTTTTTTTTTTTTTTTTAAACGTATTAAAATATAAATCTAGCAAAGAAGAGGAAAGCTTGTTATAAAAGGTTATACCAACCCAACAAATGAGTTATGAACTTTATGAAGCCAGTGAAAGGGGTGCTCCCTTCCACCGGCGCAGTTGGACGTAGTTTGTCCTTATTTCTAGTATTAATATTATGAATAACACTGTTTTTAGTGTATAAGTGTATATTTTGCATAATATATAAGATTTTAGCTAAGATAAATTGCGATGCAACCGTGAGATTACCAATATCTTTAAAAAAATATCTCAGAGAAACTCTAGCACCTAGTTGATAAATTGCACGAACAGCTCGTTTTTGAAGAACAAAAATATTTTGAATAACAGCGGCTTTGCCCCACAGCAGAATGCCGTAGGATATAATACTACGAAAATAACTAAAATAGACTAACCGAGCTATATCAACATCAGTGTATTGTCTTACTTTCCTGACGACGTAGGAGGCGGCCGAACTAAGCCTCCCCGCTAGGCTTGATATATGTGATCCCCAATGAAGTTTGGCATCTACTGTTATGCCCAGAAAAACTGCCGAGTCTACAGTTGCAAGCACCTCATTATCTAAGACGATGTTGGGTCCCAGATTTCTTACATTCGGTAAACCGAACTTTATACATTTAGTTTTCTTGGCATTGAGAACTAGATTATTTGGGGTAAACCAATGCGTAACCCTTGAGAGTGCACTATTTACGTCGTCAAAATCTTGTCTATTCCTGTCTACTTCAAAGCTAAGAGAGGTATCATCAGCAAACAATACAACTTCACAGATACCCTTTATATAGAATGATAAATCATTAATATACACTAAGAATAAGCATGGACCCAGTACTGAGCCTTGAGGTACACCTAATTGGACTGGTAGCCCGGAAGATTTCACACCATTAATAACATAACATAACACATTGGTACCTATTAATTAAAAAAAGAATTTATTAAGTTGAGATCTTCAGTTTGGACACCGTAATAACGTAGTTTACGCAATAGCGTGTCATGGTGCACGTAATCAAATGCTTTGGAAAGATCACTGAAAACCCTTATAGCTTTTTGTGAGTTCTCCCATGCGTTAAATATGTACTTCAGCAGTGCAACATCCGCGTCTGTAGTCGAACGACATTTTGTAAAGCCATATTGTTCATCATGAAGGAGGCTATTTAAATTATAATGTCTTAACAACTGCTTGAGTATTAACTTTTCTCTTTCGAACATCCCACACCCCTGGCCGACACCGGCACTTGCGGGCCCCACCAGTTGGTGCAGACATCTCTTGAAGCGGGCGTGGCACAACGCGCCGTCGACCCGAGCTTGGTCCTTACCGGACAGCGAGCTACCCATTACTCGCCGTCCGCAAGCCCGTGCCTACGGTGGCTGGGAATCAGCCTGGGATTCCCGACGCCCAGGGCGTCTCCTGCGAAGGCCACGGCTGTGAGGGCGCATGTATTGCATCTCCCTCACGTGCGCCGCCTCCCTCTTTGCGAGCATAACTGCTTCGCTGAAGGAGGCGACTGCTAGCCATGCCCTCTCGCTCCGTACCATGGCCTGGACCAGGGTCGGACGCGAGAGATCGCCGCCGCCGATCACCTCCACGAGGACACGGCGATGCTCCGCCCAAGCCGGGCAGACCTCCACCGTATGCTCCACCGTGTCCTCAGGGCGATCTTCGCAATGGAAACACCCGGGCGTTTCCTCCCGCCCTATCCGAAACAGGAACCTCCCGAAACAACCGTGTCCGGTGAGGACCTGTGTCAGGCGGAAGGTGAGGACGCCATGCCGCCTCTCAAACCACTCCTCAAAGAGGGGACTTACCGCCGCGATCGTGGCGTGCCCAACCGTCTTACGTTTATGTTGCACATTAGTACTAGGTACTTACGTTCCTACGTTAAAACAAAGTTTCATGCTACCAATTCCTACATAGAATGACAATCTTTAACTGAACGAATTTCTGTCGATACAGAAGTAGTCGTCAATTGTTTGTTCCAAATATATGAATACAATCCTGTGATGCGGGCTAACACTGATACAACCCCTTCAAATTTTGATAGTGTGGAGAAAACGCTGACTTTACTATTTCTACGTAAAGTCAGGGAAATTAATTGTTTATCAAATTGACTCCCAACTTAAGTTGTGAGGATTATCGAGTCTCTCATGAAATGATTATAACACAGCAAATTTATGTAATTTGACAATTTTCTTAACAACTAAGTACCCTGATCGTACACACAGCTCCATTTAGTGGTTACACCTCCAAAAGATATGTGCGTTCAAATCCGTGTTAGGCCCATATTACTTTTTTTAGTTTGCATAGACATTTCGTTATAATTACTGTATTGTTTAAGTGGAAATGGTTAACATTTACGACAAGTCGTTCATCGTATAATTAAAACTGGAGGTTACAAGACCGCTTGCCGAGCATAAGATTGGAGGATCGAATGTTGGGCACAAAATTTGTTTTTTGTCATGCAATAATTTTTTGAACATTAAGTATTTTCTATTTTGTGTTAGTAACAACTATAAAGAATTAAAAAATTGAGAAAAAATTAAAACTCTCATAATCATTTCATAATATTTATTACTGCTGTTATTTAACAAAACTTTGACCTTATTTTACTACAAAGATTTTACAATTTTATTTGATAATTTATAGATCATTTATTATAAATATTTTGCCAACTGACACAAACGGGTCCCTAGACAGGTGACATCCTTATAATGTACTCTGTGATCCTTATAACGCAAACGATAAAATAGGAAGCGCTAGAAATATTTTACATTGATATAAAGTAACTAAATGACGTGATCTGTCATGTCGTCTCATGTCGTTTTAAGTGAAGGTAAAAATTTAGTATGGCAGGATGGGGGGAGTGGGAGTGGAGGGAAGGGGATGGGGCATGCCCCCCCTCCTCCCTGGTACCACTCCCATGAAAAGGTAACTCACCGTTTCCGAGAAAAATGATTTTTGCAACCTAACTTCAAAACAATTAAAAGTTGCTTAAAAGCAGCGGGGCTCCATGGTCTAAAAAAAAAACCACGAAGGGGGTAGCGGGGTCTGTGTTCGCTCGCTTCGGTCGCTCACTAGACCCCGCCATCCCCTTCTAACCTAACCTGTCCGAGTCGGGGTGTCCCAAGTCCCGAGCTCGCTTCGCTCGCTCTTTCATCCTAAGTTCTCCTAGTAGCTAGTCGGAGCCCCGCGAAGCGGGGCTCAATGGTTTAAAAACCCCGAGTCGGGGTGCCCCAAGTGCTCGCTCTTGTTTCGCTCTCTAGTGGGAGGATTTTTAGGATGATAAATAAAAACTTTTTTTTTACGTTCCGTTTTATCGTTTTTGCACAATATTTACACCACAAACAATATATTGTGTCAGTCAGATTTGGTTGTCAATCACTCATTTTAACGTTCCGTTTTCGCTTTTAGCTGATTTGAGGTTTGAAACTTATTTTGTAATTTTCTCGAAAAATGTGCATTACCTTTTAATAAGGGTGGTAGTGTTATAATCGGGGACATAAGCCCTACCAGTTTTCACCATTTTTACCCCCCAACTCCTACCAAAAGATACTAGATCCAACCCGGAATTATAATTTGTATGAGACTTGCAGGAAAAATCTAATTATCTCTTAAACGGCAAGGCAAAGCGTAATATCCTTATAGGTGGTAATAGTACTAATTCTTTATGATTTTTGTCATACTCCAGATAACGGTTAATGCTGCTGATTTTTCTTTAATCATCAATATATTTTTAATTATTTTTACTTATGAAACGGTTCCTTTTAGTGTCTAAGTTGAGGAACACAGGCTTTTAACAATACTTAACATAAAATAGCATAACTCCTATATCCCCGAAGGAGTAGGCAGAAGTTTATAGTACACCCACACTTAGACAACTATGTTTGAGCTAGATATTTATCAACAGAAAATAACTTTTAAAACTGCCGGTATTAGTATGACGACGTTCGATGATGCGATGGTTCGAATCCAAGTCGAAACAATAAACTCTTTTTGAAGTATTCTGTAGACTATTCGTAACAAATGCAATGTTGTAGTTGTGTAATGTTTTAAAACTTGAGGGGTTAGCACATATTGACGCTGTGTGTACTATAGTTTTCAAAAATCACTTACCACTTCCCCTCATTGGCTGAAGATCAGACACGATCAGAATCGGCGAGTTGAGAATGATGGACAAAATCCACACCATTGCTATCATTTTGTAAGCGTGGCATTGTGTCTGCCATTTTCTCGACTTCAGAGGGCGGCAGATCGCGAAGTATCTCTCCAGAGATATCGCGACCAGGGTCCACACGTCCACTGAGACGGAGACCGCTGTGGGAGAAAAAGAAATGTTGTTTAAAGGGTACAATTTAAATGCTCACCAAAATAATTATTAGTTAAGTAAAATGACAGTTCTAAATAGCTTTAGTGTAATCAAATTATCCAACCTGAATCAATATGTTGTGCTACAAAATTTTGTGAGAAACGAATCGCTGCTAAACCGACCTCTTCTTGTCTAGCCTACCTCTAGAGTGTAATTTAAGCCCGCGTAGGCGCGGAGGGGTGGGGCGGCCTGCGAGCTGAGGAGCAGGTAGTTTGAAGGCCCGCCGCGGCTGAGGTTGGCAAGCAAGCCGAAGCTGCGGTGGTGAGCGTTAAAGCCATCTGCGACGATAAGCTCGCGTGGGGCCGCCCAAACCCCGTAGCGCCGAAGCCATGACAGATACAATGCTTATTGCATGTTGCATTGCTGCTTGCATGTTACATGCCTGCTTGCATGTTAATATTCAAAAACATTATACGATCGATCGTTAGCTTTTTTGCCCCAGTAAATCTGACTAAATTGAAAGTCGTGAAATAAAATATTGGTAACATCTATTTAGCGATAATATAAAATATTTGGTCTAAAATTAACTTTAAAGGCGTTTATAAATCTTTATGGCATAGAACAAAAAGGAAAACAGGTAGGTACATTTCTACAATACTTTATGAAACACAATTTGGTGAGCATTTATCCATTCTGGCAGGTATTTCGAACTTTTTGGTAGTAAAATAGGTACTTTTGCTGGTTGGCGTTTAAACACAAGCCTTATTTTATGGAACATCTATATAATATATACAAGGTGTAATAGAATTAACGCAAATTCTGTGAGTAGTTTGTTCCTAATTGACTACTGAATCGATTTCAGTAACTTTTAAAATGGGTACTTTTTCAAAATGTTTTTATATATACGTATAATTTTTGGTCATTGTAATATGCTTTAACTTTTTTTTTTTGGATGGAATCATCAAATAACTTCTCCCGCTCTGGGTGGAGCAGGAGGGCGTGTCAGACTTTTACTGAATAAAACCCACCCGTGTTCCCTCAGTTGCCTGTGTGCCAGGGGCCGCGGTATCTCTTTCGAACAACCCGCACACCTGGCAGGCATCGGCCCTTGCGGGCCCCACCAGTAGGTGCTGACATCTCTTTGAGGTGCGCGTGGATCACAACGCGCCATCGACCCGGGCTTGGTCCTTACCGGATAGCGAGCTACTCACTACTCGTCGTTCGCAAGTCCGCGCCTACGGTGGCCGGTAATCAGCCTGGGATTCTCGACGCCCAGGGCGACTCCTGCGAAGGCTACGCTGTGAGGGCGCAAGTACTGCCTCTCCCTCACGTGCGCGTAAGGACGCCATGCCGCCTCTTAAGCCACTCCTCGAAGAGGGGACTTACCGCCGCAATCGTGGCGTGCTCAATATGCTTTTAACTCAATATTCTAATTGGTGTGTACGAGGTCTTGCGATAATTCTGTATAATTATATTTTACACACTTTAGTTATAAAATAAAGTCACTCAACGTGACTTTATGTGTTTCAAAGTACCCAACAGATTTTGATGCGAGTTGCGCTATATCATTAACGTTTACCTTACATACCAAAGCAGGCAGAATATGGGCATGAACGTGGAGTTGCGGACACCAACTCATTAAAAAAAAAAACAACAAAAATAGTTTTTTTTTTCCTTTATAAAATATCACAATATATGATACTTTATTCACATTACAATCCAGCCTATTAGCTAATAAGTAATTTTAATATAATTATAACTGCTAAGTAACTATAAAACTATAAAGTCGTCCAATAACGTCTTTCTTATTCACTGTAAGTTAATGGGAAAACACTTGATTCACGAGTTCTTTATTAAAGTCAGCACTTGCACTACAGTTTAAGTTCACTTACGCTGCATTAAACTAACTCAAAAGGTTTGACCCTTTTGAGTCTTTACACTAATTCAGATTTGTCAAGGAGTTGGATCGCTTCGACATTCACGTGATGATGAAGTCTGTGTTTATGAGCTTCTGCATATTTTTGTATAACTATGTTTACGACATCCATCTTGAGGTCCCGGTGGAGGTCGCTGTTTTAATTTACCAGGTCGCGCTTACTATATCCCTTAGTACTTTGTTATGAAAACGTTTACACAAATAGTTAATAAAGAAATCTCAATATCTTGTCAAGTCGTAGAAACCGTACATATCAGGGGTGGGTCGTTAGTATTTAAATTATTTTGTGTGGAAACTCTGGCCCTAATTAATTTGCGGAGCATAAATCATTCCTGAGCTCCATTATTCCGGAAAAATTCAAGGTAATTGTGACCCACAGATAATCTACCGTAATCGCAGTTAAATACAGTACTTAATTCAAACGATTGTAGAGCTTCTAATTAAAGGATTAACAAGCACGTGTCCTGGCGTTAATGAGGTCTGTTCATTACTAAAACAATATTTGAAATGTAAAGTACTAGCTGGCTGTGTAACACCGGTGATACGGCAGCTTGAGGATGTGATGAAGTCACGCTGAACTAGCTGCTCGTACGCTGCGCTACTGTCTATTTTCGTGGTCAGCATTATAGAGGAATGAGGAACAGAGAATTTACTCATCATCCATCGAAAAGGGAGGAGCCTGCGACTAGACGGGTGTTGTGCCTGGTAGGATACTACTTAACTGAGTAGAGACGTTGTATACTTACAGGGTAAAATTCAATAAGTTATGATGCAATAGATTGAATAAAATGCAATAGATTGAATCGATATCGAAAATATAAAATAATTAACAAAATTTCGTCATCCTTCCAATTTTGTTTAAAACTATAAATGACACTAACTTGAAGGCAATCAAACGACTGTAATGTTATGTTTTTTGGAAATTCGTAAGAAATATCTATGTTAAATGAAAACTTACAAAACCAGATGATCGAATGATGAAAAAAAATGTTTGGTTTTTGTTTAGTCCATTAGTTTTCGCTTGACCCTTTTTACCATAGTTGCACGGTACTCTACGGTAATCGCATGAACTGCTTGCGCGATGCAGGATTTTATGTGAAGTCAGTATGATGCATAGTTTGCATGTGACGATGTAAATGCCTTTACAAAGCAACCAAATCGCAAAGTGTATGATGAGAATGAAATATCTGTGAAAGGGAATCATTCGACGTCGGTCATACCTTTTAGCGAATTCCAATCAAAGAGAATCTATTTGGTAGAACTATGTGGTATGGTATATATATGATGAATATTACTATGCAAACGTTTAGATTCTGCTTATGTCTATTTGAGGATACACATCCTAAATTGCCTATTTATGGTTTAATCACAATAAATAATTCAGGATTTCTATGTCTCAAAAAATGTTTAAATTGATACAAAATTTAATATACAGCAGTGACTAATATGCCAAATGTATTGAGCTATCCTTAAATACTTCCATATTACGCAAATGAGTTTTATCAGAGACCAAGTTTCTTGCGATGCTTATTATATAGGTAAGTATTTTCTTATTTGTGCATAATGCCACGGTCCTACGGTTGTTAACTGACGGGCCGCGCTACGCTGGTCCAGGCCAATAGCCCGTTGGAACCGTTGCAAGTCGCAACACTCGCAACCGATGAGGCTTGCGGCGTGTTGCGTTAACTTTGTTTTTACACCATGGCATTTTAATTCTCTTCAACGGCAGCCCACATCATGTCTCCAATGACAACTAATCATTTATTTAAAAAAAATATAGATTTAAGTGAACATAATATGAATAATACAAAATTGAAAATATCATTCACTGTGATGCATGCCGTAGATTGAAACACCCTGTTATGGAGATGGAATGACTGGTGGAATGTAATAGTGATAGAATCTAATAAATATCTTCTACCGTTTGATACATAAACATTATTAACAGGCTGTTTCGTAATTCTAAAGCATTATTTATTGTTCTTTACACCTATTATCTTAAATAATGTCAACAATTTTTTTATCGCGCCTAAAGGTATTATAAGTCGGATACATTGAGTGGACTACCATAGTAAACGCGGTGTTGTAAAATGAAATCTACATAAATGAGAACTTATTCTTAGTTAATAAATAAAAATATCAAAATTATATCCTAACCTAACTGAAACTAACGGGTTGTTCGAAAGAGATACCGCCGCCCCTGGCACACAGGCAACTGAGGGAACACGGGTGGGTTTTAGTCAGTAAAAGTCTGACACGCCCTCCCGCTCCACCCAGAGCGGGAGAAGTTATTTGATGATTTCCCACCCAAAAAAAAAAAAAAAAAAAAAAAAAAACCTAACTGAAACTAACAAACAAAAAATATTATCTTCGTTTATTAGCATCGTGGAGCCTGAGGCACAATGTGCAGAGTAATAATTTCTTGTGGCAGACCGAAAGTTGAAGCAACTATAAAAGTTTTGCCGTCTAAACAGTGTTTATATACAACATGTCACAGAATTTATGCACACGACCAAACATCCCAATTAGAATATTATTATGTTATAAGCATAATACATACACTGAATTTTTATTAATATAAAACCTTGTTTTTTTCAGTAAATTAGTTATAACGATTGAGGGATAAAATTGTGGTCACATTACAAATCTACGCACGCACACAGTCACACACATATACGGTTCTAGCGTAGTAGGTACTTCGACCATGTTGGTTTGTTTTGACTGTAGAGCTGTAATCTACGTAGGTTTAATTATTTTTGAGATAAAAATTACTTATTCAAAAATGGCAGAAATCGATTCAGTAAACGATTCTGAACAACTCCTTTTGTAATGTGCATTAATACAGTTACACATTGTATATTATTGTTGCGTTCATATTATTGCATACCAGCATGCCACTTGTTAATTAATACTTGCATAGTGTGAATGGGACTTCATGTAGGCACTTGCACTTATAATACAATAAAGTAATAGAAATAAAAAGTCTGTTCTGCCATGTAAGTTAACTTCTACAAAACATTTAACCATACCATTTCACTTTTTTTTTCTTTTTACCAAATTTTTGAAACTAGGTCTAAAGATAGGTCTCTATTTTTATATTTATTGTATTCGTACAATATGCACGAATACATGCACACACGCAAGCATGTGCGTGTGTGTGTGCGCTGTTAACATATTTGTAGTGTAATATCCTTTTTTTTCTGAGGGACGCGTCTCATGGATGTACTTAACTGTAGGTGGGTATATAATTATGTACATAATTCTTTCTCCTAGTAGGTACATTTGTAACTACTTTACTACACCTAGAATTTCTAACTAAACGAAGGTAGATAATTTTGAGCTGCTGAAGTCAATCGGTTAAAATAGAATCTTGATATCGTGGAAACTTGTAAGTCGAGGAGAATGTTTTCCTCGTAAAAAGGAGAAACCTGTTTCTGGGCCCAACCGTTACACGAATCAGATATGTACCAAAAAATTCGTCTATTTTTCTTAATTAACCCATTTAAATCTTAGCCTCATTAGCAATGGCCAAGTGTAGAAAAATTGTTGATTTCTGTTTTGTTAGCTCTAATCGACCTTTGTAAATTATTGTATCACTTATTTCAATAAACGTCACTAACTTCACAAACGCTCCCATTTTATCAATAGAGCGTACCCTAAAAATAAGATCGATTTAGCGGAAATCGATACTGGGTAAAATAATTAATAATACTCCATTGTTTTAGTGTAAATGTTCTTTAGGTATTAAAATTAATGTTAAATAAAAAAATCAGGAATCTAATTGATTTTTAACGTAAGCATCATTAAGAAATCATTAAAAGAAATAAATAATCGATAAAATCGATTACACTACGGATTACACTAGTAAACGGTAAATGTCAATGTCGGTCAATTGTCATGATTGTAATGTCATGTCATACACTTTGTATTTTTGTGCAAGTGAATGATTTTTCCTTTAATTTTTAGGATTTATTATTTCATTAGACCTCTGCTCGAATACTGGACGCCGTAATTGATTGCCTTTTAACTAACCCTCGCTTGAACATTGGACACTGGAACCTGCCACTTTTGCTGGACAACCGGATCTGTATATTGATTGCTCTTTGACGACTGGTTAATAACGATATCATGACCATGAGTGTGTATTAATTTCGGAATAGCAACGGACCACTGCAATACAATAGGAAAGCGAAGATTGGAAAATGAAATGATTCTTATAACGGTAAAGCAATGGGTCGCAAGCCAAACGGTTAGTTTCCGATATTACTATAACGCAACATTTTTGTACTATGTAATTATTTAATATAATCAAACTAAATAGTGTTATTGCTTATGTTCAGTTGTCTGTTTGTAGTTGTATTTTATAAAATAATACCAGAATATGACACAAATTCATATTCAAAGACATTTGACATTACCAATCCGTACTGAACCTGCATGGTTAATTATGGCCTATTCTCTCTCTCTCTCAGAGAGGAGGCCTGTATCCCTGCAGTGGGAATGTAATAGGGCCACTATGCTATGCTAGTGCTAGACCTAATAGTCAAATCATTAGGACTGGTACAGTGCAAGAATACATGAAGTTACAAGAGAATGAATCCTACCACGCACCGTTAGTATATTAGTTTTATTCATGGTTTATTAATAAAAATGTCATTTGGTATGTATATACATTTAAGTGAATCAGAAAGCCAGTGTGATAATGGTCAAGCTCCTACTTCAAGATTTCTCATTCACAGAATTTCTTTAGATCAGTCTTTTTCAAAACAGGCGATGCTATAACACATCATACATCTCTGGTGTAAATGCAACCTTTAATGCAGATAAATTATTTTCAGGGGCTTGCTTCAAGTGTTGATTATCACTCTTGTTGGTGCGAGCAAATAGAGCATCGCTGCATATTCATTCGGGCCCGTTAACATCTGGTGCATCTTCATCAGCTGTCAATGAGCCAAATAGTCAGGACATTCCTCATTTCAGAAGAACCTTCAACAAGGCAAGAAACATATTCTGCATCTAGGGCTCCTACTGTTGAAACCAAAAGTAGATGTTTTGTGAAAGGATGTCGGAGACATGAAAGAAACTGAATAACAATCACAATGAGAATACAGTTACTAATAATTCCTTTGTGATATTCATTTAACATGCACATCATGGGAATTTCTCAATGATATCAGTGATAATATTATGAACACATTTATTGCAAATCAAATTCAAGATATGTTTTCATTAAAAATAGTCTGATTGTATTTTTTTGGATTTTGAAAATGTACTACATTTATGTGGAAAATAGATAAAGTAACTATGAGATTAGAAACATAAATCGATGTGGGGTACAGCTCCAAGTAATAGATGTAGGAAGAAATAACGTTAGCGAATTTTCTGAATTACCTACCATACAGCGAGCTTATTCTTGTATCCTTGGACACATACCAAGTTAAGCAGGCCTGTTCTTACTATGAGAAGCACATAAGAGTAAAGCTGTCGACATCAGACTCAACCTGGATGTGAAGAGGGAGAATAAAATCCAGACATATTAGTAAAAGTATGTAAATGTGTATTTCGTTTATATAAGTCGACAGTTTTCTAAGTGGAAGGGATGCTATGTAGTCAGTTGCCTCCTGCACAATTGCTGGATACTGTATTGTTATATTATGATAATCCTAATGAAGCAGGTGATTAATAAAACCATTTATCACAATGTTGTTTTTTATTTTAATATGTATTGCAATTTGGGATTAAGTACTGTAATCTGAGAATGCGTCAAATCTCCTATTAATAGATATAATAATAACAAATGCCAGCCATTCGTGATCTAAGTCGGCCATGTCTAATAAACATAGTTTTCAGCTGAGTTTTTCAGTTAGATCAATCGGATAAATCTGAAGTCACCCCTGAGCGCTTTTATGTAGGTATCTACCTAAATATGATATGCTGAAGACAGCAGCACAGTGTATGTGCGTTCCACATTTACGTAGGAAATAAAACCGCAAAAATATATTTTTAACTACAACAAACATAACCTACAATGTACCTAACCATCGTCTGATTTTACCAATTTAGCCATTGCTGGGAGACGTGTAAATTGGGTGCGTGAATCCTTCCTAGATGTTCTAATTTATGGCCAAATTCCAGCCCTGTAACGCCAGGCCCAAGTTTCTATGGAGTTTGGGTTTCTCCTTTAATTCTCAGTTCACTCATTTTGTTTCACCACTAACTATAGTTTCTGATTCATATTGAAGAAATGTTAAAGACGGCCGAACTACTTATTTTATAGGTACTAAAATAGGTACGTAGGTAGGTCCTTAAAATTTAAGCGCCCCTTTTTCGACGACAGACAAAAGACGTAAATCCAGTGTGCAAAAAAATCCTGTCGCGATTTTATTACGTCTGTGGGAACGTGGGCTAACCATAACATTCTGGACGACCAGCCACTTCATGACACTTGATTTCAATTTTGTTGACTCAGTCTATTATTTAAACTAGGCTGAGAACTTTCCGAACGTCAAAATTATACGAGACAGTCCCCCAAAACGGTAAAAAGCCCGCCCTTAACCACTTCCTAGTCTTTCTTCCCACTCTTTAGTCGGGATGAAAAAGTGACGCAACAAACTCCACTTAACTTCTCTACTGAACATCCGCCGATTTCATCTCATAAGTACCTACCTACCTACCTAAATACAGTTCGGTTTAAAGAAATTTATTTCTCAAAAGAACATACATTACACTTAAATATGAGAAACTTAACAAAATATCTTCAGTAAACATAGTTGGTCGTTCGATCTATCGAGTTCACACAGTGGTTACTGATTTATTGTTGGTTTGCTAAATCCAACTTTAATCTCTTTTTAAAAATGTTCAATGATTTAGAACCTCTGATCTCTTTTGGTAATTTATTATAAAGCTGCGCTCCCTCAAACTCAATAGTTCTTCTTCCGTACAAGGTCCTAACTGAAGGCAGTTCTATACTATCCCTGTTCCTAGTGTTGTAGTGGCTAGTTTTGTGCTTGAAAGTAATTTCTGAGTGTATTTTGTTTGTTACAATTTTCTTTATTAGTATGCATGTGTGATAAGTATAAAGTTTTTAAATAGTTTAATTTTAGCGTAAATTTCTTTCGTTGGTGTTGAGTTATTGTAATTAAATAGAACTTTGATTACTTTGTTTTGTGTTACTTGTAGGTCATGAAGATGTGTAATTGCGGCCTGTCCCCAAACTTGAATTAAATAGTCTAGATTCGGTTTGACTAGTGTATTATAGATTGTGTAGCGTAATTGAAATGGCACACATTTAGCAATATTGCGTAGAGCTCCAGTTAACGGAATCAATTTGATTCTAAAGTAATCAACGTGTGACTTAAATGTCAGTCTACTGTCTAAGATCAGGCCCAAGTATTTTTCATGGTTCGATCTTAAAAGCTGTTGGCCATCTACTGTAAGAGGAGGGAAATCCGGAATCTTTTTGTTCTTAAGAGAAAATATTATGTATGCAGTTTTCTTAACATTGATAGTCAGTAAGTTCTGTTTAAGCCCCGTATTTAGGATATGAAAGTCTTGCTGTGCTTCAGTAATTAGGGAAATCAACTATTGATCAAATAGACACACCACGCCAATCTGCTTTGCTAAACCATTTCATACAACTGTCAAATATTTACAGTTTTAATTTTAATTTACGGACGATAATAATTTGCCTCAAATGTTCCCACCACTGAGACACAGGCTGTCCCACAGTAACAGGGAGTGGGCCGTAATCCAACACGCGGGCCTAGTGCGGGTTGGTACATGTCAAAAGTCTTCGATTTTTTAGTTCTAATGCTAGAACAGGACGATTCCCTCACGATGTTTTTCTTCACCGTTTCGAAAGCAGTAGTAACGAAATCATTTACACAAAGTAATGCACCAGATTGGGTTCAAATCCATGACTTACTACTACCTACTCATAAGTCGGAGCCGTTCCCACTGGGCCACTACTGCTGTCGTCAATTTGCTTTATATTAATTTTTCTGACTACATACCCATATAAAAAAGAAACAATTGAACAACTCACCCTGTAGGAACGGAATGAGTTTGCACAGTAGTGCTCCGAACAGGAACCGCCTGTAGATCTGCCCGACCAGCGTGAATGGAAGGCAGAATACACCCAGCAAGAAATCCGATATCGCCTGAAACAAAAATAATTTATTAATCATAGTAACTGGAACATATCCGCGTTTCGCGTTTGAAGGCCTCTTGATAATATTTTATGGGATACAATACAGCCATTTAAAAGCCACTCGAATGGGATGCGGCTTATTCCCAAAGTACTCCATGAAATATGTAATATTTTTATTATGGTTTCATTCGGCTACATGATGTTATTAAAATGTTCCCAAAGTACTCCACCGCAAATCATTTGAAATTTTACATAACATGGTAAAAAATACTTATAAATCTAAAAGTTAGTTTTTATTTTATAAACATAAATTTTGAATCTTAAATAAAAGTTATCAAATTAAGTTACTACTTAAGATAAAACTAAGGTAGTGTAATTACAAATATGTGGAATCAGACTTAAAACTATTTGAGACATATACAATCAAATTTTAAATAATTTGCTAATCTGTTGTAATGATGGTTTGAGTATAACTAACGTTGCCACTATTGCACTATCTCGCTCATACACAATAGGGTATTTTATTCTATATGAGAAAAAAATTATTGAGATAGCTTAGGCAAAAAGCAGTCGGAAAATGTTATTTTTAGTTTATGAAATAACAAAATAAATGTTAAAATTTAATTCAAAGATTTTAGTGTTTTTTACCTGTTTTTGATCACCATGAAATAGTAGCCGCCATGTTATTATGTCACACCGCTGTATAAACTAATCAACTGAAACACTTTGTACTTAATTTTTTCGTAACCAAAGTTATTTTTAAACGGTTTTATTTAGCTCACCCCGTTTGTTTTATTTATTATTCTTGGGTCAAATTTAGTCATTCAAATTTCACCCTCTTCCTGTCAACCGATTAATCTGAAATTTTGTATACACTTTGGATTTTGGTGACAATACAATTATGTTTATTCATTATCATTATAAATTCAAGATGGCCGCCGCTACAAAATGGCGGATAATTTATGTTTTATTAATCCCATCAATATGGGTATCAAATGAAAGGGCTCAACAAGCAGAATACAATATACTATAAAAAATTGAAATCCAAGATGGCAGCCGCTACAAAATGGCGGATAACGTAGGTTTTATCAATCCCATCAATATGGGTATCAAATGAAAGTGCTGAACCAGTATAATACAATGTACTTTATAAAATTAAAATCCAAGATGGCGGCCTCTACAAAATGGCGGATAACTTAGGTTTTATCAATCCCATCAACATGGGTATCAAATGAAAGGTCTCAACAAGTAGAATACAATTTACTATGCAAAATTGAAATCTAAGATGGCCGCCGCTACCAATTGGCTGATAACAATTTTTTATCAATCCCACCAATATGGGTATCAAATAAAAGGGCTTGACAAGAAGAATACAGTGCACTATACAACCTCAATATTTAAGATGGGCGCAGCCACCAAATGGCGTATAATAATAAGATTTAAATTTAGAAATTGAATCTGTAATTTTGGTATCTGATTAATCCAGCCTGAATCCACCACCCAAGTCAAGATTTTGTATCGTGTTGAGGACTGTGTGGCGTTAGGGTGGCTAAAAATGATACGTCGTTAGCGGTACACCACCCAAGTTAAGGTGAAAAATTAAAACGCGCCGAGAACTGTATGGCATTAGGGTGGATAAAAATGATATGTCGTTAGCGTTTTCCCCTCAAGACTCAGGCGCATCTTGTTGTACATAGCCTTGCCCTATACTTAGGTGCGAAACTGTTTGAAGAAGGTCAAGCCTACGTGGCTCTTAGTAGAGTAAGATCTTTGCAGGGACTACGTATAGAGGAGTTGGACTGCAATAAACTAACGGGCAAGAAACCTTGCAATAATGAAGCACTAAATGAATTAAACAGAATGCGAAATAAAAACTAAAAACTAGAAAATAAAAAAATAGGTAAAAAAACTTTTTCAGTTAAACGGTTTTATGTTAAACATACATTGCAATGTTTAAGATAAATGTACTAAAAACCAAAAAATAATAAAATAGATACAGTCGTGGGAATTATAAACATATGCATAGACTAGACTAAAATAAAACCGTGGGGCACGTCAATTGTCTACAATCGTTGATTAAAATGTTTGTTTTGTAATGTTACACTATAATTAGGCAGTTGTTCAACCGACAACGATGGACGTGTGATAAGTAGGGCTAGAATGTGGAAACAAGCTAGCAAGCTCGATTATAAGCGAGTTTTAGGGTTTCATAGTGGTGAGCGAGTAGTACTTTTATCATATGTTTTGTCGATTAAAGACAAACTACGAGCAGTGAAACGATTCCTCGCCAGCCAGCAGTGTGAATGTCCAACGATAAACTAGTTGAAACATCTCTTTTATTTACATGGAGTGTATAACTATTGGAATTTCCATGAGCAAGAAAATAGTAAGTAATTTTCTCACCGTCTGCGGGCCAACTGCCTATTTTAACGACGAATTAAACGATTCTTCTATCGCACATGAAGTCGATAATTTGTAGACAATTGACGTGCCCCACGGTTTTATTTTAGTCTAGTCTATGCATATGTTTATAATTCCCACGACTGTATCTATTTTATTATTTTTTGGTTTTTAGTACATTTATCTTAAACATTGCAATGTATGTTTAACATAAAACCGTTTAACTGAAAAAGTTTTTTTACCTATTTTTTTATTTATTGAAATAATAACTAACATTCAGGAACAGCAAAAATAAAGTAGAATAATAACAATTTTTTTAAATTGTAATCAATCATCTTATAAAATATCAGCGCATTTCATTACACAGCAAACTGACGTCACACCCACAGACCAATATGGCCTCCACTGCGTCCAGCGTTCTCGTCAAATTACGCGCGAAATATGAAAACGTAAAATTAAAACGGATTTTTATGACACTAATCGATTAAATAAAAAAAATGTGTTTTTTATGGTTTATTAGCATTTTAGAATCGAATTAAGACACTTCAAAAATGGGTGTAATACCCTATCGTAAGCTCTAGGCGTGCAAACGAAGTTGAATGTTAAAAGTGTCGAGTTTATCCGATAGATGGCGCATAAAAACAATCATGATTCTAAAATAGATTTTAATCTCACAACGCTGCTGCCCATTCTCTAGTAAGTCCCTTAGTCACCTTTTACGACACTTACGGGAAGAAATGGGATGGTGCTATTCTTTTACGTCACCACACGGAACTAAAAATGTGGAACGCTTCACGATTTTGCTTGTCCTCCTTGCGCAGGGGCCATGCTAATCTTCTCTGTATCGTTCCAATTTTAGTATATGTACCTACTGCCGAAGCAAGTACTATGTAAAGTATGCAAATATTATTACTGTATAATATATTCTGTTGTTCCTGAGAGAAAAGAGTTCGCAGAATCTTATGAAAATTGTTGTACCCAATATTGGAGTTATTGGAGACTTTTTTGGAATCAGCTTGTCGAGGGATCTTTCATATTTTCTTTTTGCTAGTTTTATATTGTTAGAGTACCTTTACTCCATATATATTGATAACATTTGGTAATTGTAATGTTCTAGAACAAAGTCACGTGACCAAAAAAGCTTGCTTGGATGACTTCTGCCGGATTATATTGGCTCTGTATCGTTTTCTTACTAAATAATTATACGTGATGCAAAACATCTGTTTTATTGTACTTAAAAATTCTAATATAGCTGTGTTTGATGATAATTTCCTCTATTGTTATAATATTTAAGTAATTGAAAATTGCTTCTTTATGTTAAAAAAAAAAAAATCACGAAGTTCTGTGTTTGTCCGACATGAACTACTAACATAGTGACGACAATAAAAAAAAAATTGTAACACTCGGACGTGGATAGTGGAGGCTTCGTATATGGTTCCGTTGGCACCCTTTGGTGCGCTAACAAAAAAATAAGCAGACGGAATATTCATAAAGGAGAATAGTAAAAAAACCCAGAGCAAACAGATACAGGATGTAGCTCAGAATTTAATTGATATTTAGTGATATCATTCTGTAAATATTTCACTATTAGATTCGATGTCTAAATGTGTGATATTGTGCTATTTGTTTTTCACCAGGGGTGATTTTTTTAATTTAAGATTTCTTCGTTTTGGATATATCCGACGATATACATACATATACTCACACCACACCCATAATCCCTAAGGAGTAAGCAGAGTCTGCAGATTGTCAAAATCAACTTTCCACAGTGAACTTTTCGTCGCTTTTCTGCGAGACTCAGCGTGATAAGTGGCGAACTCTGTCGCCGCCGTTTGAATGTTAAATCTCATATAACTCTCGTAGTCAACTTTTACGACATGTCAAGTAAAAGGCGTTGACCACCACTACATGGCTTAAATAAATAAATACAGGATGAAATTGAATTCATGAGCATCCTCTTAAAGGGTCATTGTAGAGTTCATGTTGGGCCGCCGTCGGGAGTGGTCACGCTTGCCCGCGCGCGGTGGATGTTGGTTTGCTTGCCTGACTTCGAAATCAAACCGAGTTTTTGCGTGTGCCTCCGTCTGTGTCACAGTTTGTAATATTGGGTAGAAATGTGCGTTTCAGCTTTCGGTGTAGATGAGATGCTGGAGGGCGAGTGGCCCCTGACGGCTGACCCGGTAAGATCGTTCCTAATATTTCAGGGATTGGCTGAAGCTGCGTACGACCTGCCTTGTTTTGCCGCGCGCCCAACCAACGTTATCTCAGGTAATCGTTGTGGGCCAGTTTGCTAACACTGGCTAATGGGGCGGGATAAACCAATTTACGCTATTATTCTAGCACGAAACACGGTATCGTAATGAAATACTTTATTGTTGTGGGCCACAATTACCGGAATTTGAGTCGGCCAGCGAGCCCACGTGTGCTGAAGTGTACAAAAAATGTACTCTTAACTCTTAAGTTCGCATCACACGGTTCTGTTCTACAGATAAAAAAAAGGTCAGGTGAACCCCTTAATTTGCACGTGTCTGAGTTGCCATACAAACAAAAGTGTTTACAATGGATTGTGTTTAAATTGTGACCATATCAAAAGGTGGGATTTGTGTGGGCAGTGCGATAGCCCGTCAAATAAATAATTTAATGGGCTTAACATTTGAGCAGGAAATGTTCGTCAAGACCTCGCCGTATATGTCTTGGAACATTGACATGATTATAGAATCCGCCTAGCACTTCTAAATAATACCTACACAGTAGGCTGCATCAGTTGGGTATCCCAGTTGTATTAAAATTAACTTAGATACAACTTTGCAATTCAAACATTTACATCCTTAAGGGGAACCTAGTCGTGGGCTCGAACTCACTGATGGACCTGGTTAAAATGCACGCTGTCTCATCAGGCATCGTGTCCGACAGAGGTAGTAACAGTGATGAGCAGTTAGACGCTAGTCTGCACGCTCAACATTCTTGAGTGAGATGCAGGACCATTTATACTACAACATGTGGGTTAAAAATCAAGAATAGTCCTTCGGAAGATCGGGTTTTATGAAAAAACCACTGCATAAATCAATGACCAATATAGTTTATTGTACTTTTCGATATTTGAGCTTTGTCGGTACTGACTTGGTTTTTCAGATTTTACACTTCTTTTGTTACTTAAACACGCCCAAAGTTAGGTTAAATTAGCAAGAAAAACTAATCTTTGTTGGCTCCTAACTTTTCAATGGCTTTTTATTTTAGTATTCTGTTTCCGTACAGACAATATTAATAATGAGACAAAATTATACCATGTTTAATTTTTTTACGTACATTGTCGAATAGTGGAGTAAAACACTCCCGAAGTTTGTATGGGAAAAATGTGGACTAGGTTCACCTTAAGAATAATACAAAAAGTGTTCATGTGCCCCGGCCGAAATTCAAACCATCGAATCATTGGTAATCCTTTGATTACCGCGAGCCCTTACCAACTATGCCAGCTATGTAGTTAACAGTACGTTGGAATTATCAATCTACTTTTATTAAAATTCTGTCTTATGAACTCGCAGCTAATGCAAAGTATGTTTATAATTGATGGTAGTTATGCAAACATTTTACTAATCTATTATAGGTTACCGTCTGATGAGTCTAGTTTGGTTTCGCCTTTCGCATACTACCCGTACGTGTTGGTGTTCAAAACAATTTTAAATAAAATGATAGATAGTTTCTTGAGAACAAAGATTGTGGTTCTTTACGAACAAAATGCAAGCATTAAAGGGATTGCCAGACAGCTGGGCATAGCGGTAAATTTAATATTATCCAATAAAAATAAATTGAATAGTTCGTGAACTTTGTTACTCGATCGACTAACTTAAAATGTATTTTCTACACAGAGAAAAACGGTGCGCTTGTGGGTGCGACGTTAATTGGGTACTGGTGATGTTAAGTCAAAACATTTTGGACAGAGATGTGTGATGATATTGACCTTGAAATCGCCGTTCGCAACCACTCGCTTAAGTGCTCAAACACACGGCATCTCAATTGCCACAGTGCGGAGGCACTTGCACGTAGCAAGCCATCACAATCAAATTCAAATTCAAATTCAAATAATTTATTTTGTCTTCGCAAACAAGGGTATAAAAGCTTAAAAACTAAGTGACACTAGTTTGTGAAAGACTGGTGTCTGCACTAGGAATACCTGTAAAGCAGATCGCCAGGGTCCCACCACACGGTATATAAACATTATTAGCTATTTATTAACTGTGAAGGAATAGGGCATAACATAAACATCAGTTTAAAATAGTTATTAAAAAAACAACAATGATAACAATGAACTCACAGATTAAAAACAATAAAACAAAAAGATAAGTAAGTGGAAAAAAGGGTGATATGAATGCGTTCGGAAACTAGCGGGACGGACTATTATGGATAACTTAGTAATTCTTCAGTTGCATTATAACTAGATTATGGAGCCATTCAACTAGAGCACTTTTACAAGCCTTTGTTGTAAGATAATAATAATAATAATAATAATAAGTTGTTTATTTCTCCTCACAATGACAAACTTATTCTAGGTTTCACATATTCAGTATTTGTTTTCTTAGCAATGTGAGGAGCTGGTGTCTGAGTTAGGCGAAATGCCTGTATTACAAATCACCAGGTCCCCACCCCACGGAAGAACAGAAAGTTTTACTTAACAAAATATGATATTATAATACAGTGTTATAAGTAAATAAGGAGATTTAAGACTAAAAACATGTAATAACAATTTGGGGGTAGAAGCTAAAAAGAAACTATCAACAAAAAGTTAATCAAGGCGCCTGTGTCGTGTGTATAATGCTAATGTGTAGTGTTGAGTGTCAGGTGTAGTATGCCGATGTGTAAGTGAGAGGGTTTTGGTACAAGTTATAAACTTATATCGTACTAATTTAATTTGAATGAAGTAGACTTTCTGTAAAATTATAATCCAATTTTTTTAACCAGTCCGAAACCACAGACTTACATTTGGTCTTTGGCAAGGGATATAGCGTTAAGGCTCGGTTTACCTTATTGTATAGATTTGAACCCTGGTAGCAGAAAAAACGATGTGCAAACTTAGTTTTGAATGACGATGAATAACAGACTATATGTTTGCGACGTTTGTTTCTGATTCTTTCTGGTTCAAAAGTTGTTAGGGCATGTTGTTTCATAACCGTTCTCAAGATGAATAGCTGTCTCACAGTAAGTACCTCCCATTTCGAGTAGAGATCAGTAGTTGGGTGATAAAAAGGTAGGAACAAACTAACCTTTAGGAGTGCTCTTTGTGCTCTCTCAACTTTTAAGAATTGAGTTTTATATGCGCTACCCCATGTGGTGATACAGTATTCAAGCTGAGACTGACAGAGAGCATAGTAGACCGACTTTATAACAGATTTAGGTGCAGTGTTTCTTAAGGCTTTAAATATTACTATAAGTCTACGCACTCTCGCTGAAAGAAGATCAACATGTTCATGAAATTTAAGATTTCTGTCAATAATGACTCCTAAGTACTTTGTTGATTCAGTGTTTTTTAGGTTAGGACACTTACAATATGTGTCATTTGCATTTGGGCACGAATGGGAGACAATACTCAAAGAGTGATCCGGTTTGTCATTAGGTTGAATGGAAAACGTGATGAAGGTCGTTTTTTCTGCATTTAATGTAAGTAAATTCTTATTTAACCAACCAGTCACAGTGTTCATGCCTATCTGAGCTTTGGCAAAAACTTCATACCAGGAGCTCCCACTGAAAAGTAAGGCCGTATCATCGGCAAACGCAACAGTTTTCGAATCCGGAAACATTAACTGACATATATCATTTATATAAACTAGAAACAGTGTCGGTCCAAGAATACTGCCCTGTGGAACTCCAAAAGTCACCGGGACCTCATCACTAGTTATGTTACCGATTTTAACACACTGTGTTCTATCGGTTAAGTAGTCTTTAAAAAGTTTTAATTGTAGATCCCGGATACCCAGGCTTTCGAGTTTTGTTAACAGAATAGGGACAGAGACTGTGTCAAAGGCCTTTGCTAAATCTAAAAATATTCCAATCGTTTTCCTCTTTGAATCTATGTTGTTAACTATATAATTTGTCAGTTCTGACACAGCGTCAGCAGTGGATCTCTTGGCTCTGAAACCAAATTGTGCTTGTGAGAGGAGATTTTTACTTTCCAAGTAGTTAACAAGTCTTTTGTTAATGATGCGCTCTAAAATTTTTGATACGGTAGGGAGAATTGAAATTGGCCTATAATTATTGACACAGTCTCTGTCACCACTCTTATGTATCGGGTGAACTCTTGACTTCTTA
Source organism: Polymixis lichenea (assembly GCA_949091785.1). NCBI lineage: Eukaryota > Metazoa > Arthropoda > Insecta > Lepidoptera > Noctuidae > Polymixis > Polymixis lichenea. The sequence continues at coordinate 25,310,674 of OX420939.1, forward strand.
TAGATCTTCGGAAATATGCCGGTTGTGAGCGACAAATTACATACGTATGTTATAGGTATTGTTAGAATATCCATATTAGATTTCAGGATGTCACTAGATATCAAATCAAGGCCCACCGAGCAATCACTCTTTAACCCGGTTATTAAAGACCTAACCTCATCTTCATCCGTAGGGAGCAGACAAAAAGAATGGCTACACGAGTTAATAAAGGTGTTGGGTCCCGTTTGTAGATTATTGTTAATGATTTTTTCTGCTAGCGTTTTACCAACATTTGCGAAGTATTGATTAACATTGTTTGCTGAGTTTTGGGGGTCATTGGTGCTTATAAGCTCAGTCGGGCTGTCTTTGGGTTTAGTTGAGTATGTAATTTCTTTAACTACTTTCCAAATTTTTTTACTATTTTTCCCTGCGTTTTGGAATTGTAGCTTCTCATATTCTCTTTTAAGTTTTTTTAATAAAGACGAACAAAAATTACGGTATCGTTTGTATGTAGTTTTATGTATCTCATTGTCTGGGTGTTTCTTTACTTTTTTATATAGATTATCGCGGTTTCTAATGCACTTTAGAATGCCTGGGGTTACCCACGGTTTTAGAATTTTTTTCTTGTTTGATATTTTGACTTCTTTAGTGTTGTTTTTGATAGCCCTATATAGAATACTGTGGAAGAAATCAGCAGCCTCATTGGCGTTTTTAACTGTGTATAGTGGACTAAAGTCAACACTTTTGAGTTCCGCATTTAGAGAGTTGTGATCTAAGTAATTTATAATTTTGGCAGGTTTTTGTTTGGGAAGACTAGCTATGTACAAAGCAACACTACTATGATCTGTAATTGTTGTGTGGAGTATAAGACAGCGAGCCATTAGCTTTGTTTTTAGAAACGTGTGATCCAAACATGTTTTATTGTGCGTAGGAGATGTGTATGCTGGCATCATACCGTGGAATGCCATCATATCAAGATAAGCAGAAAGATTGCTGTCAGCACTATGCTCGGCAATGTTAATATTGATGTCCCCCAATAATATGAGATTTTGCATCAGCGAATATTTTAATAGTACCTGATTGAGAGATTGTAAAAAGTTATCAATATTTCTGTACCCGGGTGGCCTATAAATGGCTAAGGCTACTGTGTCTTTATTTAGAGTAATAGCAAGACAGTTTGCGTCCTCAATTACAGGTTCTTCAACTGAGATAAACAAACCGTTCTTGTAGTACACAACAACTCCTTCATTCTGCGTAAGGTTGTTAGTGGTGGCAAAACTGTCATATCCATCCAAGGAGGGTAAGAACACAGTTGATGGCAACCAGCATTCCGTCAAAACAATGCAATCCCAATCCACCGCAGTTCTGGCTATTATCGGTAATAAGCCGGGTAGGTTACATTTAACACTCCGAATATTTTGTTGAAACATTTTAAGACATTTTTTGGAGTTTGGTAACATACTCGAGCAGTCCTCCGCATCACAGATCACAATATCAGCAACATTAAAAGAGTCTATTTCACTTTGTAATTGTGTTAACTCGTTGAATTTCTCCCAAGTAACAATATAGCAGGATCATAGTTGTGGGTTAATTTGTCCATAGTATTAAGTGCTGATATATTTTCATGTGAAATTATATTATTACATATGAATTCCAATCTTGTTGAATGGTTAGGAAAAGTTTTAAAAATGGTATTAAGTACGACATAATATTTTAGAAGTTGTGTGACGCTTTGGAAGCGTGGATGTGTTATGTGAGTATATTTTGGTAGAATATAGTGTAAAGTAGAATTAATTGGTTGTAATGTGACAGTTATTTTTTTATTGTTATGTATGCAGTGTAAGTGAAAAGTGTTGTGGTAGGCGCTTGTTAAATAAGTTATGTAAAAAGTAGTGCATGCAGTTGGAATGAATACAAGCCGTTCAGAGAGTAAGACTAGTCAAATATTTTTTTCTATGCTTAGAAGATCTTCTTCACAATAAACACGTAGACGGGGTTGGCCTTCCTTTTTCAGAAACACCTTGCCAAACGAAGTCCAGCAGTGCTCGTAATTATGTTTTTTGGCAAATAGTCTGGTTATGTAGTGTAGACGTCTGATAGAAGCAGTCAGAGATTCAGCCACGTATATTGGCTTTGCTGGTCCAACCATATCTAGATCTGTAGTACTCAAACGTTTTTCACGATTTGCCTTATTATATGACCCCGTAGCCTTTATAAACTGTTCTCTCTTTATGGTTGATGTGAAGTCTACGATTATAGGGCCTATGGGTTTGTCGTTCAGCTTTAGACGCGATACATCTCGAATATCGGAGTCCGGGATTGGAACATTAATAACATTTCCAATCTTTTTAGCTATCTCAACTAGCTGTTCTTTGTTCTCAGGTACAGTGACTGGGACATTTCTTAACTCGATCATGGTAGACCGTGCGTTTTTTTCAAAATGTTCAATTTTTGCATCCAAAGTCTTTATATGGCTCTTTAATGAACAGTTTTCCTGTTGAAGAGTTTTCAAGTCACTAAGAACGTCATCGTATTTCTCGGACAGTAAAATCATTGCTTTATTTATTTCAGCGTTTTGGTTTGTTAGTTCCTTCAGAGATAGTTCCAAGGTAGAAAATTTTGCGTCTTGGTGCTTTTTTATTTCGTCCATTTTGGTCAATAAGTCGGACAGTGAGATATCTACTGAGCTTGACGGATCATTTAACCGGCGTTTGGTTCGCTTCGTAATGTTCGAATCTATTTGTTGCTGACTTTCAGGTGTATAGAGCGCAGGATCCGAACCAAAATGGGTGGGAGAGATAAGTTTAGAATTACTTTTCGGGGGGGTACGTCGAACATTCATTGTATTTAATTCTAGCTTTTGGTGGTATTTTTAATGTACGTCAGTACAATTACAGTTATGTTACTACGATATTATTACACCTTAAACTACAGACAAATATTTACCCGCCAATCGCTGTCGCTTATGAACTGCGGCAAGCATCAACGCGCATGTACTGGTGAGTTGCCGCTGTGTGCCTTAAGCCGCGTACGCAGCGAAGGATACAAGTTGCGTCGACTGTCGCTGTCCTGCTCGTGCCGCGTCACTGCTCAATTGCAAACTCCGTCAGCGTACTGCGCGCCTAGTACTTATGTTAATATTTAACTGTTTATTTTCGGGATAAATTTGTATTTTTTGACAAAGTGGACACGTCTAAACTCATTCGAGATCCGCGGGGAAGATGATAGATCTTTGTAATACGATTTATTTTATTACATACTAGCTTTTGCCAGCGGCTTCGCCCGCGTGGAGGTCGGTGTATTATACATATAAACCTTCCTCTTGAATCACTCCATCTATTAAAAAACCCTCATCAAAATCCGTTGCGTAGTTTTAAAGATTAAAGCATACATAGGGATATAGGGACAGAGAAAGCGACTTTGTTTTATACTATGTAGTGAAGTGGGAACCTAAGAAGGTTTAGAATCTTTGAGAGAAATACGTTCTTAGACCTTTAGTAGTGCTACATACGGAGTAATTTCTGCGTTTTCCTGATATAGAGAGGGGGTCAAATGTCAAGGAGGAGTGTTTCTTGAGAACGGTGTATAAAACAAAGAGTTGTCTTACTGATAACACTTTGAAGTGTTTGTAAAGATCTACGGTAAGAAACAGATATGTGAGAAAACAGGCCACCTATATTACCACCCGTTGGGCTCTTTCCAATTTTAAAATGTTAGATTTTGGAGCACCACCCCATGATGTTATGCAGTATGTCAGAAGAGACTGACACATGTCGTGTATAGCGATGCGCGCTCGGAAACGGACACGTTTGCGCTACACAGCACGAATATTTTATTAATATTTAATTCGCGTTTTGCGCAGCGCTAACTGCTGCCAGATTTTGTACGCAATGGCAACGAAGCAGCTCATTGCTAACGAACTTTTGGCATTCGTCAAGCATGCCATCGACTACATGGACGAGGTCAGCATCTTGCAGATCTGCAAGTCCTCCTTCAAAGAGGAAGATGTGTGCAGTGCCAAGTTGCTGCTGTTTCAATTACTCGACCAAGTCGGACAGATGCCATCTCGCCGGAGGGATGGTGGCCAGAAGAGTTTGCAGGACATCATCGACCTGCTGAAGAAGACCGATCCGGATGACGTGCCAGATTTTGTGGCGAAGGAGCTGCACAAGCTGCCTCCTGTCACTTTCGACCACGTCGACGTTACCAGGCTGCTGAAGGACATCACGTCTTTGAAGGTGAGCCTGGCAGAGATGAAGTCCAAGTTGGAGTCATCGGATGTCACCATTGGTGAATTGCGAGCCGAAGTAGCGTTGTTGCGCAACGCTATTCCGACAAGTGGGTCACCGGAGGGCTCCAATATGAACACACGTCGCGGGGCACAAAATGCTTCCGTCTGCAGTTTTCAGTCGGCGAGTGAATCTACGCCACCGGCTGTCAACAATGCAAGCGTTGCATCGTGTTCCGCTGATCGCGTCGTACCTGCCGGGGAAGCGACGCGCGTAATAGGTACATCGACCCCCAAGCGTGCCTATTCTGCAACGGTCGCCAAAACGAAACCTGCTGTGTCGCAAGCTAAACGACAAGCAGAAATACTAAATGGGGGAAAGCAGAGTCGTTCAGCATCGAAAGCGACGAAAACTGTTGTGATGGACCACGAACAGCAGGTTCCACCGAAGAACTCATGCGATGAGGATGGCTTCATCAAGGTGGAGAGAAAGAAGAGGAAGCCTAGTTATCGTAACCAATGTGGGACGGCGCTGGCAGGTACTAACATGCTGCTACGTCCTGCAGTACCGATGACGCTGCTATACGTGTCCCGATTGCACCACTCTACGAAGACTGAGGACATCGTAGAGTAGAGAGTTTGAGATAGATGGCGCTGACCGTCATGTAAACATTGTGCTCTGTTGCTATTTTCTCTTAAAAATATAAAACCCAGTTAATTATTCCTGATTTTCTTATTAATGTACTTCTAAATGTGCGAACAACTAGTGTGAGTGTTATCTGAACTTAACTGCTGCATATGACAAAGTTAAAAGTGTTTCAAACTGGACTGTGATTGAAGCAAAACTACAGCTGTGTTGTGTTTTTAGTACATCAGAACCATTACGAACTATAAACGAATGACTGTGATAAAATTGTGTTTAAGTGAATAAATAATAATAAAAAGTAAATTCAAAACAACTGTGGAAAAAAAAATACAATCATAGTGTCCAAAGGTCAAGCAAATTCAAATTCATAACGAACTTTCTTAACTCAACCCGATAAGGAATAATAATTTCAATGTTGTTATTCTAAAGTAGAATAGCTGTGTAAATAGCGCGCCGACTGCTGCGCTATAAACTGCGGGTTCGCGTCCGGCTATGCGCAAGTACTTTTTGTGTTTTGATTTTGTTTGTTTATTTTTTTTATTTTTTTTATCTTTACTGACTATTATTTTGCGCATTTGGCTACTTTTTATGGTTGGACTTTTGTTGTACTTTGGACCAAGATATTAAAAGTGCGCGGCAAATCTCCGATTAGTAGCTAGAGCAGTAGTAGATTAGAGCAGTTATGATGGCATCAGAGTGTGCTGGTTGTAAACAAGTTTTAGAAGATAGCCTATTCCTAACTTGTAGTAATTGTAAGTGTTCGTATGATTTGAAGTGCGCTAATGTTCTTCAAAACCAATTCATACATATGACTGCCAAGCAAAAGTTCAGCTGGGTATGTCACGAATGTCGCTGTAAAAGACCAAAAGCAATAAATTCGGCCACACAAGCGAGCCCAATGTTGCCCCAGCACTCAGTTGCAGATGTTGATGACTCAGCTAATATTACAGTAAGGCGGAATAAAGCTACGTTACCTGCTACTCTGTCAAGCACTCATTGCCCAAGTGCACCCGGCTCAGCGCTAAATGTATGTACTCTTGAAACTGTTCTGATGGAGCTGCGAGCGTTCCGCGAAGAAAGTGTGACAAGGTACCATACTCAAGAAACCTCTATTAATAAGGTCGCTGAAGATATCAAAGAAATAAGATGTTCCATAAACAATCTTCATAGTAAATATGACACCCTTCGGACAGACGTTGACAACCTGATGGTGACCTCAGATGTCATTTCTAGCACACAAACCACACTGCAGTTGCAGTGTGATGGAAATTCGAAGCGCATAGCTGACTTAGAGATAAAAGATTTTGGCTGTGAAATTATGATCCAGAGGCAACGTATTGATGTCATTGAGAAACAAAAGATTGGCAATGGAGCATCTTCACACGTGCACATGAATTTGTTACATAATAACAATCACCGCTTATCCTTGGATGTACCAGATCCCATGGCGTCGTCTCTGCAGATGCCGAACCCTCTCTCACCACCATCATCTGCCTACAGTACAGTGTCACGGCCATTGATAAGCAGCGAGCCTCCCCCCACAAACACGTACAGCACAAGAATATTTACGACGGGTAAAACTCAATCGCGGCCTCGCCGGTCTGTCATACGTGCGACTGGTGCTGCCGATACTGATTTAAAAACCCTGGAGCCTGTCAAGTACATTCATGCTTGGAATTTCCATCCAGACGTATCTGTTGAGAGCATTCGCTCTTACCTACGCAAAAAACACCCAAACATCGTGACCTTCCCGATAAAAAAACCTGATCCTGATCACCCCCGACATAACTGTTTCATATTGGGAGTCCCAATACACCTATTTGACTACTATATGTCACCCAACAATTGGCCAACTAATACATCAATCCAAGAATGGTTCACCTACCGGAATGCGAAGAAGAAGACCGAACCCAATGAATCCAGTGAATCATTTTTTCGTGAGGAAAACTAAAAAGTTGGATATGATTTTCTATCAGAATGTGCGGGGACTAAAGTCAAGGCGCTCAGAAACGAAAAATTTACTCCACACCTTTCCAAATAATTTGTTAGCCCTAACAGAAACTGGGCTTGATGATAGCGTGTTTGACTCTGAGGTCTCCCCGCAAGAATACGCCGTGCTGCGGTGTGATCGTGTGGGGCGTGGCGGCGGCGGCGTGCAGCTGGCCGCGCGCGCGCCCTACACTCTCACACGTTTGGACTGTAAGTCTGAACAGTGCGACGAAATTATATGTGCAATTGTTACCAAAGGTCGATTACGCTTTGCTTGCTGCGTTGTTTACTTAGCACCTAATGTACCTGACGCTAGATATTATTCTATATTTAATTGTTTAAGAAGGATTATGTGTGACATCAATAAACTGCCTCTGGTTGTATTAGGGGATTTTAACCTTTATTCCGCTAATGTAGCCACACGTGATGATTTTGATCTGTTTCTTTCTGAGTGTGATTTAATACAGAAAAACATTATTTTAAATGATCTTGGCAGAATGCTGGATTTGATTTTAGTTAAATCATGTGTGGCGGGAGTCTCAGTTTCAGCATGTTCCGGCATTGTCCCGTCTGAAATACATCACAAGTCGTTAGATATCTCTATCAATATTAACACGCCGTACGCTAGCTTGAGTATAAATAATACCTACTATCCTAATGACTCGGCCCCCAGTGTAACTTTAGAGCGTAACTTCCGCAAGGCGGATTTTTTAGTGTTATACTCTGAACTGGCTGGTATAGACTGGGAGCCCGTGTATTCATGCGATGATGTTAACGTTGCTGTCGACACCTTTTATGACCTCATTAACAATGTTATTTGTCAAACTGTTCCTCTAAAAAAGTGGAAAAAATTGCGACAGAATTACCCCAAATGGTTTACGTCTGTTTCTATTGAACTAAACAACCTTAAAAACCATTATCACAAGCTCTACAAACTGAATAATAATAACCAACTGCATTATGCATTCTTTACCTACTATAGGCGCTTATTGAGGAAAAGTATGGCTGTAGATTTTGCTACTTATACAAATTGTATTCAGTCAAAAATAAAATGTGACCCTAAAGCCTTCTGGGCCTATGTGAAAGTAACAGACAAAATAATGAGCAGGCTACCTTTGGTGACATGTCGCCAACGCAAGTGGCTGACGCGTTCTCAAAATATTTTAGAAGTGTTTTTCTATCAAACTTGCCGTCATTAGATCCCCAGCACGCTATCGCTACTGCGAATGCGTCTCCTAATAATTTGTCCCATCTTGTTAAAATTGATTACGTTCACGAATCTGAAGTTCGTAGCACTATGGCCCAACTACCTCCAAAATCTACCCAAGGACCAGATGGAATACCACAGTACTTGGTTAAGGACGGTTGTGAAATTTTCAAATTGCCCTTACAATTTATCTTCAACCTGTCTATTAAACACGAACATATATCCAACGGAGTGGAAAATATCTAAAGTACTTCCGGTCTATAAAAACGGCTCAAAGAGTGATTTTAAAAACTATAGGCCAATTGCTGTTTTATCTATTTTCGGTAAAGTATTCGAATCGGTGCTCTATAAAAAAATATTTGTTAAACTGCAACGGTGGTTCGCGGAAGAGCAGCACGGATTCCTTCCGAATCGCTCAACCACGTCCAATCTACTTAACATTACCACACTCTTAGCCAAAAATATTAATGACAGAAAGCAGATCGATGTAGCCTATTTTGACTTCCAGAAGGCTTTTGACCGTGTTGACAACGACATACTTCTTGGTAAACTGGCATTGGCAGGTTTCTCTGTAAAGTCACTAAAATTCTTCGCAAACTATCTGCGCGACCGCAAGCAATTTGTAACATACAAAAATGCCAAATCGGAGCGCTACTTGGTCACTTCGGGCATAGGGCAGGGCACTAACCTCGGGCCCCTTTTTTTTCTCATAGTAGTTAACGATCTTCCCACATATGTAAAACACTCCACAGTCTTAATGTATGCCGATGATGTCAAAGTTGCTCTTCCAGTAACTAACCCTAGCGATACGGCCACACTTCAACTCGACATCGACAACATTCACACTTGGAGCACTATAAACAATCTCGACCTAAACATTAGTAAGTGCACTGTCATGACCTACACAAAAGCCACACTACCTATACACAACATCTACACAATGAACAATGAACCCCTGAAACGCGCTTTAACCGTACGTGATCTGGGTACACACTTTGATCCACACTTAACATTTAACCAGCACATAATACAGACCTACAACAAATCTCGGAAAAACTTAGGTTTTGTCTTGCGTCAGGCAAAAATTTTTACTAATCGTCAAGCAATAACCATACTGTACAACTCCTTCACCCGCAGCTTGCTAGAGACTAACAATGCAATCTGGAACCCCCACGAAAAATTGTACACACTGCTTATCGAAAAGGTTCAGAAGTGTTTTGTCCGCTACCTGTACTTAAAACTTTATGGTTATTACCCGTACATGTACCCAACACCATTTGTGCTAGGAATGGTGGGGTACCAAAGTTTAGAAGTTAGGAGAAATCTTGATCTGGTCAAGTATTTCATCCGCTTAATTCGTGGTACCCACTACAATTCCTCGTTGCTACAGTGCATCCCCTTTAGTATCCCACCATCAATTAGACACACGCTTCGCCCTCGCCAACGTCCCCTTTTCTCAATACCGCAAACCAGTACCATAACCCTTAAGACCAGTCCATTGTACCAAGCCCTCAGCCATATTAACAACATTTTGTTATATGACAAATCCTTAGATATTTTCGCAAGTTCTGAACTGAGATTTCTGAACACGGCTACTCGATACCTGGAGTCTATTGCCACTCCCAGTACAATCTCGAAGTAAATTAATAAAAATTGTATCTTGTTATTCATAATTTTGTATCCCGATTTTATCTTGCTATTAATAATTTTGTATCCCAATTTCATCTTGATACTTATTATTTTTAATGTTATTTTTATTTTTATACTACGTTTATCCCAGTTCTGTCTAATTTTATTCAATTGTATCTAATGTTATCTAATTGTACATAATGTTATCTACGTATACCTTATTTTAACTAATTTTGTTCTATCGTTTAATTACTTTTATAATTTGTCTAATTTTATATGTAACCTTGTTCTATGTTTCTAAGATTGTATGTGTAATAACTTGTATTGACCGATAACTTGTATGTGTGGTGCAAACTGTTAATGTAAGTTGGTTATAAATAAATAAATAAATAAAATAAAAAGTACATAAGGGTGAAGACCAATTGGACCTTGAGGGTGGAGAAGTTGGAAGCGCGTCATAACACCAACTTCAAGTCGTTTGTGGTGCGCGTTCCGACTCACCATTTGATGACCTTCCTCAAGGAAGAGTTTTGGCCGAAAGGTGTGCTGTATCGGCGTTTCCGCGGCCAGCGACAACTCGCAGCGTAACACGACGCCGCCGTCATTTCGTGTGCAGTAGTTTTAAAATTTCTTTAAAAAATATGTATTAGTTTATAGTTACTGTTTTTATACTTGTAATATATGTATTGTGTTTTATGGGCCTTAGTTGCCTGAAATAAATAAATAAATAAAAAAATTGCACAGTACACCCACCTAATAAGCTCCGCGTCAGCTACGTGACGTAGAATTAAAAAAAAAGATTAATTTACGAATTTTCGACGTGAGGCTGTCTTTATGTGGTTGGAAGCTTAAATTGTTATCGATAATAATTCCAAGGTACTTTATCGAGGTAGTCTTTTGAAGAACCGTACAGGAGCATGTGTTAGAATGTGTGTCTATGCAAGAGTGCGCTTTAATGTGGAAATGGGATAGTACTTCATTGCGTCTGTTAGTAAGGGAGAAAGCTAAATACTTGGTTTTATCAACGTTAAGGGTGAGAACATTATTACTTAGCCAAGCCAGGACCGTATCAAAACCTTTTTGTGCATAATGGTAGACATCAGCCCAGGAGTCCGCTGTGAATAGTAGTGCCGTGTCGTCGGCAAAAGATATGATTTTTACCATGGGGTAGTTGTAGGTTACAGAGATCATTTATGTATGCAAGGAAGAGGGTGGGCCCCATCACACTTCCCTGAGGCACATCAAAAGTAACAGGTAGATCATCGCTAACATAGTTTCCTATTTTAACCCTCTGGAACCGATCAGACAAGTAGTCACGGAAGAGTTTTAATGGTAGTCCCCTGATTCCCATCACTTCCAGCTTGTTCAATAGGCCAAATTGACCCTGTTAAATAAGGTTATTACGTTCAAGGTAGCCAAGCAAGTAGTAAGTCTGCCGTTCATGAGGCGTTCTAATAGTTTGGAAATAGTAGGTAGAATGGAGATCGGTCGGTAGTTGTTGACACAGCCTCTGTTCCCAGCCTTGTGGATAGGATGTACAAGTGATTTTTTTAAGGCAACGGAAATGTGCCGGTGTTAAATGCTAGATTAAATAGCTGGGTAAGTGGGGAACTAAGTAGTTCTTGTAATACTTAAGAAACCGAGCAGAAATGGGGTCAACACTTTCAGAGCAGGTGTTTTTGAGGTTACAGATGTGGGAATCTACCTCCTTTTCATCTGTGGGGAGAAAAGCCATTGAGTGTGGATGAGGGACTGAAAAACTAGCAGGTACCTACCGTACGTGATGATTTAGTATTTTCTCCGCAAGAGATTTACCTATATTGGAAAAGAAGTAGCTTACCTCATTGACTGACTTTTGGGGGTTTTCAACTTGTATGAGTTCCTGGGCGTGCGACTTAGGTTTAAGTGTTTCGGTAATTTTTCTGATGACCTTCCAAAGCTTTTTGCTATTGTGCTTCGCGCTTCTAATCTCCTCTTTCTCATATACCTGTCTATTTTTTTTCAATACGTCATTACAAAAATTACGGTATCTTTTGTACGTAATCTGTAATGACTCATCATTCGGATACTTTTTCAACTTCTTATGAAGGTTATCTCTATTTATTAAGCATCTCAAAAGTCCTGGAGTGACCCATGGCTTGGTAATACGGCGACGGTTACTGACAGGGAAAACCTTAGTATGAAGAGAAATTATATCAGTTAAAGTATCTATCAGATAAGTAGCTGCTAAATTGGCGTCGCTCATGGCGTACACAGGGGAAAAGTCCAATGCCTTTATAGCTTCATCAAGCTACAATAGTCAATTAATTTTGAGAATTTCTTTGGGTGCATATGCTGAGTTGTTAAATTTAGAAAAAGGGAGGTACTGTCATGGTCAGTTACTGAGGAATGTGTTACAAAACAAAGGGCGTTTCTTTTAGTTTTTAGGATAACATGGTCAAGACAGGTACGTCCATGTGTGGGAAAGTTGTGGGCTGGTAGTAGGCCGTGAGACGCCATCAAATTAGGATAACTATGAGATCGAGAGTCAGAATTAAGTTCTGTAATATCAATGTGGATGTCACCAACCAACATGATATTTTTAGTAGATGAGTGTTTTAACAGGAGTTCGTTTAAGAAGTTCAAAAACCCAGGGATGTTTTTCTGAGCATGAGGACGGTAAATTGCTATTATAACTGTGTCAATATTTTATTTTTACTAAAAGACAGTTTGCAGGCGCCGCTTTACAAAAGATGCCTAAACCTGAAGTCGCCGCCTGGACTTGGGGTCATTTTTAAATGTGTTTAATCTCAAATAATGGTTTATTTAACTGTACCCACAGCATAGTGTACAAATAATGCTAAAAAAATTGAGCAAAAATTGTAAAAAAAAATCTAGATTTTGTGATGGTACTGTATCGAGAATCACTAGCCTTATCACCTGTCTTCGTTTTCGGAAGCATTTCCCTAACACCCTGTAGATAGTTTATTGATAATCTGCAGTCTCTGCCTATCCCAATGGGATTATGGGCATGAGTATGTGTATGTATATCGTCGGATATACCCAAAGCGAAGAAATCTTAAAGAAAAAAAAATCACCCCTGTTGAAAAACGAATAGCACAATATCACATATTTAGCCATCGAATCTAATAGTGAAATATTTACAGAATGATATCACTAAATATCAATAAAATTCTGAGCTACACCCTGTATCTGTTCGCTCTGGGTTTTTTTTTTTCATACTTTATGACCATTCTCCTTTATTCTTCCATTTTAAGTATAGTTTTTTTTTATGCATAGTTGGTCACTACTCTCTTGAGAAATCAAGTGAATTAGGTACATCAGAAACTGTGCAATAATTAAAATTGATTCAATAAATGGGCAGTAAAAGTTCATGGACAATAATTTTATATGAATCATAAACTCTATAATGTCTGTGCGTGTAAGTCGAAGCCTACCTTTATAAATAAGTGTTATTATGTGACCTTGTAACAACGTGACAGATTTTAAGTATCCATTATCGGTCAGCTGTTTAAGCAGCTAGGTAGTTCACAAAACATTTACTTGGACCTTACATAGTTCATTGCATAATCGCCCTTACCTACCTTGCCATGCCTACCACCCTAAGGTTGAATTTTGCTTTCACTTTATAAAACTACAAGGTATGTTTGCTAAGTGACAGTGAGATAGCTTCGACCTTATCGAAGTTTTATTTATAATGCACAATTTAACCTACCGAATGAGTAACGCCGAAATCAATTGTCAGCGAAGAGTCCTGTCGGCGAAGTGTCCAGTCGGCGAAGAGTCCCGTCGAAATAAAGTCTTGTCGGTGTTCAGTCTGTCGGCGTCTCAGACCAATAAAGAGGTATAGACGGAACATTGCGCTCACAAAAGTGAGGAACGTAATATGAAGACGATTCGGCCATATGAAGACGGCCGCTCTCGGCAGTCTGCCGCGAGTGAGTGAGAGCGCGTGACGTACTTTTTGTTAAATAATAATTACGAAATTATGCCATCCTGTGTCATAAACTGCTGCAAAAACAACTCATGCTTTCAAAAAAAGTCTTCTAAGATTACTTTTCATAAGTAAGTCATTGATTTTCTGCATAATTTAAACAAAATCGCAAAAATATTTGACATAATTTGTCGGAACACGAATTCTAGACCACATGAGTAACCAAACGGAACAAAGGCAAAGCTTCTTAAGACCGTGCAAAGTTGTTACCTATTTTGGTAGGGTTGTCACAATAGGTGTAGAAAAAATAAATAAAACATTTGTTAAATAGTTTTATTGCTCAGTATGACAGCATACTTTACAAATTCCTTACTCTAATATATTTATATTTTTAAATCATTTATTGTTTCTTTTAATGATGTGGTAAATTCTGTATCTAACACAAAGTTATTTCTCCCCGGTCCCGGTTGTCATTCGTAGATCTTTGACAGTAATTACAGGACGCCAGAAAGTCTAACCATTAGTCTATCCCAGAGTATCGTTTTGCCCAATAACTGGGTTGTGTAGGTCTGAAAGGCAGTTGCTCCATGTACAGTACACGGGTATTCAGCCGCATCCGGTTAGACTGGAAGCCGACCCCAAGCTAGTTGGGAAAAGGCTAGGCAGATGATGATACCTATTTTTTTAATATTTATTTAATTTAAAGACAGACCGACTGCTAGCGAGAAATAAGAACGATGTGGTATTAAAGTGAATCTTGTCGACATTTTTTCCATGTAAACTTCGGGACTCTATTACTCCACTGTTCGATATGTACATAATAAATTAAACATGGTATGTCTCATTATTAATATTGTCTGTACGGAAAGATAATACTAAAATAAAAAGCCAGTAATAAGTTAGGAGCCAATAAAGATTCGTTTTTCTTGCTAATTTAACCTAACTTTAGGCGTGATTTTTAGCCAGGTCCACCAGTGAGTTGAACACCGCGATAGATTCCCCTTAATTATAATTTTTCATTAAAAATGCTTTTTAAATGCGTATTCAAACTTTCGTGATAATGCTACAATAGTTGTTGAGGAGTTCCCTCGTGAGGAGACTATCCTGTATGCAGCAGTAGTTTATGGTGAAAATCATGTTTATCAAACAAAATTAAATTTAAATACAAAGTATCGAGTCCATGCTACTAACCGTTAAAGAGTTCCCTCAGTTCATGATAAAAATCGTGTTAAACTATCAAAATTAAACTAACATACTAAATTTCGTGACCGTGCTACTACCCGTTGAAGACTTCCCTAGTGAGGTGACAATCCTGGCTGCAGCATCAGGTTATATCTATTCTATTATTACATTGTTACTGAAGTTACGGTACACAAAATTTCAGCTCAATCAATCATCGGAAAGTGGTTCAAATCGTACTTGAAATATTTGAACTTAACACATATACCTACTACATACCAACCCACCCACATACCTACAAATGTTTAGTAAAATCCTGTAATAACAATAAAAAGGTAAAAACACCTTGTAGTACCTCTTCATATTGAAAAACGGATCATACAATAAAATAAAGGCTATTCAACACCCGCTAATGAGACACAATTGATTTTCTATTGTATCATTCCACATGTGGCACGCGCCGTGCTGGACCGGTACTTACTTGAAAAAGTAATAACCAAAAATTTATTTATTCATACACACAGTACAATATACAACCATTTTTAATAATAAAATACCACGTTTTTACATTAACAGGTGTAGGCTGGACGATGACTTTTGACGTTAAGTAGCCGTCAAGTCCCGCGCCGATATCTGACAGCTCACAAAAAAGGTCAAGTTTGTATAATATTCAAACTTGCAACTAGTAAAACAAATAACGTGCATCGCACTAACCCTGAGATTGTCAACTGGCGGTGCCAGCGTAAACCAGTTTTTTCCAGTCTCGCCGAGTACGCGACAAGCGGCCAGTGGTCACGCACACATGCCCCGCGTGCTTGTAGTAGTGCAACCGATTCGCGCGGTTATATGAAGCTTTATCTCTGTTCCGTTCGGTTACTCATGTGTTCTAGACGCAATTGTGTCAGTATTGCAAGTTAAGAACATTATCTTTTCCCAAAATTTAGTGTTGTTTGTTCTTTACATTTTGAAGAAATTGATATATAATATACAACACCAAAGGTGGTTACCATCGAATTAAGAAAAACGCTGTGAAGTTGTGACTCAAAACGCCAGACATTTAAAAAACTGATATAACATAAGAGGCAATAGTTATGTATATAATGTATAAGGGGTTAAAAATTAATTTTACAAACTTTAAGAGGTGCTTTAGACCACCGAACTGAATAACTTTACTATGTGTTTTTTTGGCGATTTCAAAGTTGGTCCAACTTTAAAATCACCAAAAAGAACAGTCGTTCCATACTAAAGTTTACTACTGTTCTACTGTATGGGACAACTTTTTTTTTCACTATTTTATATTGGTATCATAGTAAAAGTTATTCAGTTCGATGGTCAAAAGCATCTCTTAAAGTTTGTCAAAGATTTTTTATTGTTTAAAAAAATACTGTTCTGTGTGTAATTACTAAATACTGGTATTCAGCTGCATCCGGTTAGACTGGAAGCCGACTCCAACGTAGTTGGGAAAAGGCTAGGCAGATGATGATGTTCTGTGTGTAATTTTTTTAGAGGAAAGTACCAAATCCACGTGGTCGAAGTCGCAGGGAAAGTGCTAGTTCTGATGTACGTTTTGTGTGTTTTGTTAAATAAATAATTTTATTATTCTTCCTATGAAAATAAATTACATTTTATTAAACTATAAATTACGTTTCATTTCATACAACCAAGATAAATAAAACAATACTACCCAAAACTTTTCACCAAAGTATATCTCTCACACTTGGGAGTCTCAGCACAATTACGCTTGCAACATTTTTCTCTAGCACACATGCGCAAATCTACGATATCTTACACCGAGTTAGGCACGCAAAGCCGAAAGTAGTCCTCACTTATTTTGTCGCGAATGTTTACGACGGCTCCGTCTATACTTCTTTATTGGTCTGAGGTCGGCGTAGTGTCTGTCGGCATTTAGTCGTACACTGCTATCAACCATTGTCTTTGATTATTGCTCCAATTATCATGAACCAATCACCATGACGTTTTGCATACCCGTTGTCAGGTGCAGCTCATCGTAATATATTATGAATTATTGATATTGTAAAAACTGGTAGAAAAACATCTGTTACTCAAGATTTTTGCACATTTATATTGCATACTTTATCAGTCTATAGCTCATAAACCCCAATGATTTCGGCATTGCCCTTTCGGTGGGGTAAATCGTGCATTATTATAAAACTACTGGTATCCATTTAATCCCGATCGACTCTGGGTTTTTGGTCGATACATTATGGACCATGTTCTTTCATCCAAATCCATTCAGCAGTTCTAGCGTGTAATCATTGAACATAGATTTTTTTAAATTTCTATTATACCGAACCATAACTGGTAAATGGTTTAATTTCCGTAAGTAAGTTTGTACAAACACTTTTAAACGTCAATAATATTTTATTTTTTAAACTAGATGAGGTCGGCGTTTCCTATCTAAGAACTTTTCTAAGAGTAGTTCCTATGACACTCGGTAATAGTGAAGCTTTCTATCAGCCAAAGATTTTTTATATCGGATCGGTAAGCAGTTTTGAAGATTACCTCCTACATCTAAACTAACAAACTGTACCTCTTCATATTATGAGTGTGAATAACTCTTCATCTATTGATTGCGAACCACTCTGCCTTAAAACATTTTTTTTTGTATTTTAACTAACTTCAAAAAAGGAAGTTCTCAATTCGGATATTTCTTTTTTTATATTTGTTTTCTCAGAACTCTGTCATTTAACCAAAACCAAAAGAATTTTTCAAACCGATTTGAAAAATTCTTATTTTGTTTGAAACCTACTTATAGAGTCCCATATGTGGTCAAATTCTGATTAGTGGTTTTTGAGTTAGCTTCAATACGTATTTGTTCCACTTAGTGTATGTTGATGATATAATAACTTCCCGGTACTTAGCGAATATGGTTTGATTAATTTGTGTAGGGTAGGTACACAAAAAAATAAACAATTGGTTTATTTAAATAAAACACCACACGAAAAACGAAAATACAAACCACCAAATACAAAACACCAAATTCCGAAATTAAAGTATTTTTTCAGTTTTTTGGACGTCGTTTGTTTTTTTTTATTAATAAACTTTTTTGTGCGTTGTATTTGTACGACGATAAATCATCATTTTATAATTTTTTGATATCTCGATGGTTAAATTGCTTGGAACAACTGAAAGCGACGCAATAGAAGTTTTATTGTTACTAGTGGGTGCCCAGTGGTCGAAATTGGACCATAATTCAATTAAAACTGAATGTATTTCCAATGCTATATTATAGACTAGCTTTTGCCAGCGGCTTCGCCCGCGTGGAGGTCGAAAACTATTCCACAGCAACGTCCTACCGGGATAAAAAGTGTGTTTTGTTAATCCAGGTTATAACATATCTGTGTGCCAAATTTCATCCAAATTCGTCCAGCAGTTTTTGCGTGATTGAGTAACAAACATGCCAACTGCTGTGGTCTCCTATAAGTGAAGGAAACGCTGATGTGTGACACAACTCCTCATACTAAGTTATGTCAGCGTGGTACTTCGAAGGCATAAAGCGTTTTATAGCTGACATAACTATGTTAGGTGGGCTCCTACCAAATTATGACAACCTGGTACTTCGTGCAGAATACTAATTTATAAAAGATCTACTTATTTATGTAAACATTTCTTATTTTTTTCTATATTTTAAAATATTATCCCCGGGAACGTACTACCGGGAAAAAAAGTAATCTAGGTTATAATCTATCTGTATGCGAAATTTCGTCCAAATCCGTTCGGTAGTTATTGCGTGAAAGAGCAACAAACATCCATACATACATCCATACATCCATACACACAAACTTTCGTGTTTATAATATTATTAAGGATAGCTTTCTGCACTCCTTCTCCATATAAACTTCAACTGTGCCCAATTTCATACTCCTCCGTCTGCGTATTTTTTGTAAAAAAGGGTACCGTTTTTGCGTAACGTATTAATTTATTGATTACGTGAACGGGCGTTTAGTGTCCTGCAGTATTTATTGCATTTATTTCCCCTTAAAATGGTTTTATTTTGTTACGGGTTCATTCAAATCCCAATAAAAATAAGCTCGACCCTTAAAATGGCTTTCACTTAAATAAAATGGCTTTAATTATTTTACCATACCGTTATTTTGAATTCATTGAAGTATTAAACAAATTGATTTTATTCGAGTTTAATTCAAGCGAAGCGAAAACAATTTAACCACTTACTGTGCCTAAAAAAATTATTGAATTTTATATACCATACTGAATTCGGGTGTCTTTGTTTTTAACCCCCGACGCAAAAACGACGGGGTGTTATAAGTTTGACGTGTCTGTGTGTGTGTGTGTGTGTGTGTGAGGGTGTGTGTGTGTGTGTGTCTGTGGCATCGTAGCTCCCGAACGGATGAACCGAATTCGATTTTGTTTTATTTGTTAGAAAAGTAGTTAGTCATGGACTAGCCATTATTCAGTTTCGTTTAAACTAGTTTGCAAATTGCGAGGTGCTTGTGTTGAACATATGTGCGAGGCAAATAAGGCAGTTTCAAGTCCAAATTCAAAGTCCAAAGTCCAATAACCGAGCCCTGTGTAATTCCTGCGTTTCGTAGAGTCTCGTTCTCTTACTTGAAATATTCTGTTTGTAATGTAGGATTCTAGTACACCATAGAATGTATAAAGGAATAAGGTTTTTATTTTCAATTTGTAAGATGACTTTCTTTACACTTTAGAATTAATGATGAAGCCGGGGATGATGAGTAAAACCGCCCGTGTTGAGTGTGGTAATATCACTAAATTTATTTTACTTGCTAGTTACAGTAAACGACTGCGCGTATTGAAACGCTGAGGTCGCTAACCTACATAATTATAACAAGTAATATGATGAATGTGCGGGTTCACCGTACATACTGCCAACTCTAAAGAGAGACAGGACAAGATGTGAATCTTAATTGATGGAATTTAACTAAAGGACATAACTGATGGGTTACGTATAAATGATATAATATTTAGATGAGAAGTGATACAAGATGATTTCATTTCATTTGCTTATATTCCTAAATTGTTCCATTTTAATCAAGTTCGTACTTTTGTTCGAAGTTTACTTTCACTGACCGAGAGTTGTCCATTGGAGAGGTCCCCTTATCGACACTTATCGCGTGACTAATTTCACTAAATTCACTAATCACTGCACGAGTTTCACTAACGCACTCAGATCCCCGTCCTGCAGGGCCGATTCGCGCCTCCGCCCCCGGGGTAGGCACATCCCGTGGTGTAGGCACGGCCACTTGAACGTGCTGCTGCTCATCCAGTGCCACATGATACTTCTTTCTAACCACGAAGTATAAGCATATGCCACCAAGAATGATAACCATGGCCAAAGTGACATACCCTATAGAGTATTGATGAATGTCGTGGACAGTTAGCTCCGTAAAAGATTGTTCCTTAATATTGTTGATTTGGTCTTTCAACTGATTGCAAATATGAGTGTGGTTCTCCGGAACGTCTAATTCTTTGGGCAAGGTTGTGTTGATGAGCGAATTCAAAATAGATACCTCTGGGACATTGACTTTTGCTTGCATATTCATATGATGTAAGAAATTGTTGTGTGCGTGAATACTGTACGCATCCGATTTCAATGTGCATCCCTGACCGAACGATTCCACTGTTTCGTATTACAGTCGTCTTTTTTCCTGTCATACAAAAAATGCGGAGCTCGTAAGTTTCACAACAGGTGTAAAACCAAGAGTTCACGTTATGTAACTTGACCCAATAGTCGTGGCACGTGGAAACTTCTTGTTTACAAGTGCCCTTAATATCACTTACTGCATGTATATCACACAATGATTGTTTTATTTTCAGGTTGTAGATAGGTTTATCAATAGAGCATAGCAACTTGTTGTTGTTTATGACGTGGACGCATCCTTGTAGATCACTATCTGACAGGAGAAGTGCAGTATCCTTCTGTATGTTGTAGGCAAGGTATGGCGAGCTAGGGATGATTCTGAAATGATTCACCCCTCTCTTCTGGGGAATCGGAATGATTTTATCCAATTCAAAGACATCGTTAGTCACTAGCGGTATTTTTATCTCTATAATGAGATAACCTTTGTATAAGGTAGCTGACGCCTTCATGATTTTATACATGTCTGACAAATCCGATGACTCTATAGGGGTCATTAAGTTTCCCTGTAGTTGTCCGGAGATTATGTCGACTTGACGTGCCAGCTGTTCAGGAGTCAACAGGTAGGGGTCGATACGACCGTGGCTGATGTCTGTCACGGTGTCGATTAGGGTATGCTGAATACGCATTAGATTTGACAATATGATACTCGCTGCTAAGGCGGATGATGTTATGTATAGACCATCCGTGTTGTCCAGACGTACCCTATTTAGCTCATCAGTGACGTTTTGAAGATGACGTTTTATGAAATTGAACTGTTTGTTCATAGTTTCTTCGCTACGTCGTAGAATGTTGTATTCTGATTCCAAGACCAAAGTTTGATTCTTGAGTAAATTCCGAAGATGATTCTCGTTGTTAGTTACCTTTTCTATATCCTTTTTATACTGCTGTGCGAAGTTCTCGTCTAGCACTCCGAATAATGTGTTTGCCAAGTAACCCACTCCGTTGATTAACCCACGTCTGTGCCTTCTTGAGTGTGGATTCTCAAGAAGCGCTTGGTAATGCTCGATTTCCTTTACTTCGTGTTCTAGTTGTACGATGACACTGTCGTATTGTGAACCCATGCGATCAGCTGTTTGCTTCAAGTGCGATATGTAACCCTTTACCTCGGATACTCCGCGATAGAACGTGGACATATTATAAAATACAATGAGTTTCCAATCGCCTTTGATAACTTGCAGGTCGGACACCTTGTCAAAGTAAAGTCCTTGATCCGTAGTAATTGGGGTTATATTGTATGACGTCAGTTTTTTTGTAAACTGGGTGATATGAACAAAAGCATTAATAATGTCGTCATGAAAAATGTATTTATCGTTGCCTGCCTGCGTGGTCGCGGGGGGCGTTTCTTACTTTCAACTTGAACTGGTGGCGATGAGGAAGTAGTCTGGCTCACATCCTGTTTCAAGGGTCTCGATGGGGTTTCATCCTCGTTTACAGGCAAGTATACCAGCTTGTTCACTGGGCGCTGGATGGTGTTGCTGCGTGTATTGAGTGTAACAACTCGGACGTGTCCATCCTTCCCAGGGTGCAGAAGCTGTACTCGACCCATAGCCCATTTACCCGGAGGCGTGTTTTCTTCACGAATGAGGACGACATCGTTGATTTCCAGATTACCTTTTGCAGTTCGCCACTTAGTTCTAGTTTGCAATTGTTGCAGATACTCCGACGACCACTTCTTCCAGATACTCTTCGTTATAGCTTGGACGAGTTGCCAACGAGTCTGTAATGTCGTAGACTCTGGATCCGTGTGAGGCCTTGATAAGATAGGTGCTCCTATCAGGAAATGTCCAGGAGTTAAGCAGTCATCGTCTGAGTTCTCTGTTAATTGACATAGTGGTCTAGAATTAAGGCACGCCTCTATTTGACAAAGCAAAGTAGAAAACTCTTCGTAGGTAAGGCGTTGATCTCCTATAACTCTTTTCAAGTGGTACTTTAGACTCTTCACTGCCGCTTCCCAAAGTCCGCCTGCATTGGGCCATGCCGGTGCATTAAAATGCCACTGAATGTTCATCTCGCTGATGTTGTTAAAGAAGTCAGGATTCAGGCACTGGATGATCTCCTTGTACTCTTTCTTCATGAGTCGATCAGCACCCACAAAGTTTCTACCGTTGTCACTATACATGTGACCGGGAGATCCACGACGAGAGCAGAATCGACGAAAAGCACCTAGAAAGGCAGCCGTACTCAAGTCTGAAACTAATTCCAGGTCGGCTGCTTTCGTTGATAAGCACACAAAGACAGCCACGTATGCTTTCACCGTTTTTATCCCGCGGCCTTTATTGGCTTTCATTTCCACATGTCCTGTAAAATCGACTCCCGTATGTGTAAATGGTCTTGACGGGGTGACTCTAGCTCGGGGTAAGTCTGCCATAATTTGCTGATTAACTTCGTTGCTAAGCCGTCGACACTTCACACACAGTCTTAGCTGTCGTTTCACAGTCCTGATACCGCTGACAACCCAGTATTTATCCCTGATATAGGATAGTGTTTAACGGGGTCCACCGTGCAAAGTTGTAAGGTGAGCCTGGTTGATAACCAGGTCAGTAAGTCGGCTGTGGCTTGGTAGTATGATAGGGTGTTTCGCCGAAATGTTTATTCTGGCGTGTTGTAGCCGACCACCAACTCTCAATAGACCGTTTTGGTCCACAAATGGATGTAAACTGCAAATCTTGCTTTTACAGCTTACTTGTTGTTTACGTTGAATATCTTGCAATTCTTCATAGAATTCTAAAGCTTGCACTTCTTTTATAATTAAATAATATGCGTTATTTATTTCTGATGACGCTAAAAAATAATCATGTGTTGAAATATGATTGTCACGAGTTCGCATGATGAAACGTGATACCCAGCATATAATTCGTACAATTCGTGTCAGTGAACTATGGTTTTGCAGTAATTCGCTTATAAATGTTAAGTTATTTTTTACTAAAGTTGTGTTCACACTAGCGAGTGTCTTTGTTTCGATGGTGGGGGCGTGGTATGTTATCTTAATTGCATCTTTTTTATCCAAACCTTTTAGCCATTCTGGCCCTTCCCACCACAACGAATGATGTAACAATTGACGAGCTGTTACTCCGCGTGTTGCGCAATCTGCTGCATTTTCTTCCGAGCCGACGTGATTCCAGAATTCTGCTGGTATGACTTTGGTTATCTGTTTCACCCTGTTAGCTACAAAGGGTTTCCATCTAGATACATTCCCATGCAGCCAGCCTAGGACTATCATGGAATCTGTCCATGCGTGAAGAGACATTCCTTTGTTTTCCAAGGAATCGGTAACCTTTTTCACCAGTTGTGATAAAAGTAGCGCTCCACAGAGTTCCAGTCGCGGTAATGTTGTTTTCTTCGCAACTGGTGCTAACTTCGTTTTTGCCGCGATGATTCTTGATGTGTATTCGCCCTTATGATTGTTTGTTACCAAGTAAATAACGCAAGCGTAAGCTTTGTCTGACGAATCGCAGAATGCGTGTAATTGACATTTTGCTTCCATGCTGCCTAAATAACGCGGAATGCAGAATTTGTCGATGCAGTTGATGTCTTGTTTTAATTTTTGCCAATTATCTTGCATAACCTTAGGTAGTTCTTGATCCCAATTTGTTTCTAAGGACCATGTTTCTTGAAATAATAGCTTCGCTCTGATTGTTAGTGGTGATAACCAACCAAGGGGATCAAATAATTTTGAGACGTCTGACAATAATTGCCGTTTGGTAGTGGCTGCGCTAGTCTCTGGAATCGCATGGCCTTGGAACATGAAGGTATCTGAGGATGGAGTCCATTGTAAGCCTAGAGTCTTTCTGGATTCAAGACATTTAAATTCGTAGGGGCTGTTTAATTGATCCGTTGCTAACTCTTGGAGGAGTTCCGGTTTATTGCTTGACCATTTTCGCAAATTCATCCCAGCACCCTGTAGCATCTTGATAAGCTGACGTTGTAACTCTTTTGCTTGATCCACGGAGCTGTGCCCACTTAACAAGTCGTCCATGTAAAAGGAGGTCTGTACGGCGGAAGCTGCCAGCGGGAACTTTTCAGCGTCATCCGTCGCTAGCTGTTTGAGCGTTCGCATGGCCAAATATGGGGCCGCTTTGGTTCCGTATGTTATAGTGGTTAAGTGATACTGACTCAATTGATCCTCCATTGAATCTCTCCAAATGATTGATTGTAAGGGCTGATCTTGCTCTCTTACAAGAATCTGACGAAACATTTTTTCAATGTCCGCAGTGATTACCACTTTATGTTGTCTCCATTTGATTATAAGTGCGAGTAAATCTTGTTGTAAGTTGGGCCCACTGTACATAACGTCGTTCAAGCTGTTACCCGACGTCGACTTGGAGGAAGCATTGAATACTACTCTCAATTTTGTGGTAGTAGAATCGAGTTTCCATACACCGTGGTGTGGGAGATAGTACACCTGATCAATTGTGTTTCTAATTTGGCGCATGTGACCCAATTCTTGGTACTCACTTATAAATTGTTTGTATTGATTTGAGTATGATTTATTTTTGGACATTTTTGCTTCCAATTGCTTGAATTGCGCAATCGCCTTGAACTTTGTGGATCCGAGTTGTTGCTCAAAACTTGGCATCATGGGTATCCCAACTTCATATTTACCATTCTCCAATCGTCGCGCGGTGGTTTTGTAAAAATCTTCACAAAATTGATCGCTAAGAGTCAAGTTTGATGATGAGTCGTGAATGTCTTCTAATTCCCAAAACTTGGCTATTTCTTCTATGTTATTGATTACAACATGGCAATTGAACCTTTTCACATTCCCTGATAAAATCCAACCCATCTTGGTTTGTTGAGCTATGGGGGCCTGCGCAGGACCCTTTATAAGTCCACTCAGTATGATCTCCGAGTATACACTGGCATCTAAAAGCAGATCGATAGGTCTTGACACATTATACTCCGGATCGGCTAACTGAAGATGTTGCAAGTGCGGCCATGACTGTTTGCTAAATGAGGAGTTAGGTAAATTATTTATGACCTTTGATACAACCAAAGCCTGAGTTTTTAAGATGTAATCTCCATAATTAGACTTGCAGTCTAGCGTCACAATACCCTTGCTTTGCTTAGAGGCCGGGCCCACCCCTGAGATAGAGGCATGATATTGCCGGCGTTGTAAACCTAGCATTTGTGTAGCATTTTCAGATATTAATGAAATTTGAGATCCTTGATCTAAAAGAGCTCGTAAAGTGACATATGTGCCGTTACTTGCTGAAACAGTTAATGATAAGGTAGTCAATAGGATTTCTTCGTTGTCAGCTGCCACATGGTTGACGTTATGCTGTGCTGGCAAGTTTGACTGCACTGTGGACGTATGGGAGCTCGTGACAGCTCCGGCTTGTGGATGTGTTTCACGAGTTTCATGAAGGAGAGTATTGTGGTCCGCGTTACACCTTTTACAGCGCTTTGAGTTGATTCAATCAGTGTCGGGATGATGGTAAAGGCAATTTCTGCAGTATTGGCACTTCGTTACCAAGGCTAATCGTTCGCTCGGGGTCATTTTCAAGAATTTCCTACAGGTAAATATAAAGTGTCGCTTATCGCAAACAGGACAGTTTGGACCTTGAGTAGCGGCCACTTGATATTGATTTCTGTGTTGATTTCCGTAACTCACAGGTTTGCTACCCTGTTGTACTGATCCCCGCTTAAAGGGTTGCTTCGATGCGTTTGATTCCTTTTTCTATGTATGGGTTCCAGGGCTGTAAACTTGTTTTCAAGGAATGCCATAAATTCAGTCAGAGCTGGTAGCTCCCTGGGTGATTCGCGAGCCTCCTTGTAATCCCTGTAAGTCTCCTGGTCCAGCTTCTTACTGAGAAGATGCACTAGCAACGGATCCCATGTATTAGTATTCACCCCAAGGTTGTGTACTGCATGAATACATTCTGTGGTGGTGTCATATAGCCGCTGTAGGTCATATGCCGTCTGTTTGTGAATAACAGGCTGATTCAGGAATATCTCTATTTGATTCGTAAAGAGAACCTGAGTATTGTTGTATCTATGCGTTAAAATTTCCCAGGCTGTATCGTAATTATCCGCAGAAATATGTAGATGCTGAATAAGGCGCTCGGCCTCTCCCTTGACCTTTCCTTTCAAGTGTTGCATTTTCTGAGCCTTGGTGATTGAGCTGTTATCGTGGATGGCTTCAGTGAACAAGTCAGAGAATGTTGGCCACTGCGTGTATTTTCCTGTAAAAATAGGAATTTCTATTTTTGGGGTCGCGTTCTGAACATGTGCCATGGATGATATCTTCTTGTTCAACGAACGTTTGATGTCTTTGTAGATGGATTCATACTTACAAAATTCATCTTCGTATGATAGATCTCCGCCTTGAAGTATGTGGTCGATTCGCAGATGTAATGAATCAATGCTATTCCACTTGGTCTGAATATCCCTAAGCTCGTCTTCAAGTTCCCACCTTTCAGATATTACGTCCACGTTAATACTCTTTACTAACCTGTTGAATGCTCTAAAGTTTGTTCTCTGTAAAGCCAATAGTTCCATGGCTTCAGTGTTCGACTGTGTTCCGTTTTCTCCTGATCCAAATGAAGATAGAATGTTTCGGATATACTGATAAAGGTCCTTACCCTGTTGATAATAATTAGACTCAAAATATTTGGGTTCCTTGTCTGGATACTCGGAAAGTTTGACGTGATTTTGGTCGAACTCACCCCAGAGGTTATCCAACGTCTCAATTCTCCGTTGTATATAATCCGTAGTCTTTCTCGACAATGGATCCTTACCGAAGTTGATTTTTATTTTATTTATATTTTCCAATATCTCCACTTGACGAGAGCTTAAAGCAGCCATAGTGATAAAATTAAGGAACAATCTTACTTGGAAACCGATGAATTGAACCACCTTTCCAACCGCGATGCGCTCCGATGCTGTGCTCAGCAGAGGTGTGATGATGTGACTCCTTGATCTCGACCGACGTCTTCGAGAGAGCCACTTAGTGTTCACTGAATTGACTGTGTGTCTAGCGCACTGTCGCGAAGTACTCAACGGGTACAGCCACTGAGGGGTTCCGATACCGAACAACCCACGCTCCTTGTACTAGATACCCGATGGACTGATTATTCGCGTGATCCCAGCTAATCCGGCTCGAAGGACCAAAAAAAATGTAAGATGACTTTCTTTACACTTTAGAATTAATGATGAAGCCGGGGATGATGAGTAAAACCGCCCGTGTTGAGTGTTGTAATATCACTAAATTTATTTTACTTGCTAGTTACAGTAAACGACTGCGCGTATTGAAACGCTGAGGTTGCTAACCTACATAATTATAACAAGTAATATGATGAATGTGCGGGTTCACCGTACACAATTGAATGAATCCCTTTGTGCCAGACTCTGTCGAAGTCTTGTTTATCGAGAAAGGCAGCCAAGCAGTACTTACCCTTTTTCTCAAAAGATCACCTGATTAGTAGTTAGTGAATTAGTCGGGAGTGTTCTTAGACAGGTTTCATCAAAATCGGTTCAGCCGTTTGAAAATTATCAGCTCTTTTCTGGTCGGTGAAGGGATTTGACCATCTTCCACGGGTCTGATCAAGTCAAAATTTGGTATTCTATTACTTCAATGATTCTAGACGAACAAAGTAACCTTGAACTGATGCTCGAGCAACACCTGGAATTTCCAGGATACCCAAGTTACTCACCAACAAACAGCAGAAGTATCGTGTTTGGGCTCATTGAAAAGGTCTCAATGAATAGGCTGTGGATAAATGGTGATAAGGACGAGGAATAAGGATAGATTATTAACAAACTTCACTGTGGGAAACTAACGCAACGCTGCGCAGATTTAAGCGAGACATTAAGTTTAAAAAGCAGGAAATAAAAGTTAAATTTAAGATTTAAAAAACCCCCGACCCAAAAAAAAAACTCTAAAAAGCAAAAAAAATTTTTTTTGGTCTTTTAAGTTGTAGGTAATATTTTGATCAACGTATTGTCAAGTCGGGGGACGGTCAAAGAAAACGCCAAACAGAGGTGGCCTAGCAGTTTCATTAGCCGTCCCCCCGCTTGACAATACGTTGATCAAAATATTACCTACAACTTAAAAGACCAAAAAAATTTTTTTTTACTTTTTAGAGTTTTTTTTTGGGTCCGGGGTTTTTTAACCTCCGACGCAAAAACGACGTGGTGTTATAAGTTAGACGTGTCTGTGTGTGTGTGTGTGACTGTGGCATCGTAGCTCCCGAACGGATGAACCGATTTTGATTTTGGTTTCTTTGTTTAAAAGGTGAATTGGTCGGGAGTGTTCTTAGACATGTCAAAATCGGTTCAGCCAAATGAAGATTATCAGCTCTTTTCGATGAAGGGATTTGAGCATCTTCCACAGGTCTGATAAAGTCGAAATTTGGTATTCTGTTACTTCAATGATATTACACTAACAAAGTGACCTTGAACTGATGCTGGAACAACACCTGGAATTTCCAGGATACCCAAGTTATTCACCATCAAACAGCACAAGTATCGTGTTTGGACTTATTGAAAAGGTCTCAATGAATAGGCTATGGATATGTGGTGATCAGGACGAGGAATGAGAATAAATTAGTAACAAACTTCACTGTGGGAAACTAACGCAACGCTGCGCAGATTTAAGTAAGACATTAAGTTTAAACAGGTGGAAATAAACATTCAATTTAAAAAAAAATAAAAACCCCTGACGTGACAATGCCTTGATCAAAATTTTACCTACAACTTAAAAGGCCAATAAATATATATTTTTTTTACATTTTAGAGTTTTTGTTTGGGTCGGGGGTTTTAAAAAATTTTATTTGTTTTTTTCAATTTAAAAAAGAATGTACCTTAAAATAGAAGAAAATACATTTTTCGAGGCTAAACGAATAATGAGTATGATATAATAAAATGAACACCTTTAATTGATATAACATAACATCACGCCTATATTTCCCAAAGAGGTAGACAGAGGCGTACCTACCTGTAGTAAATCCACATTTCACCACATTATGTTCAAGTCCCATGCAACAGGGGGCCAGCCTATTGCCATCAACCAGGCACAAATCCAGACTCTGGGCTGCTACTTACAAGTTCCATATGAAAACACCTAATAACACTTTCATCAACCTGGTAATCGAACCCACGATGAGGTCCTGGGTTATGTTCCTCAGCAGTAATAATATTGTAGGTAGGTACCTACAGTAAAAAATTGTGCCGCAAAAATATTTACTAGATAATTTTATATCATTATTTGATTTATTTTTATTTTTTATTAGCATTTTGCTAAACAAGAAAGAATCTTAAAAACACTGATGCAGTTTTCTTTAATGCAAATAAATACTCTCGTAGTTTAGAATTTATGATAAATTGGATCTACGTGATGGAATGAGCTTTTTTCCCAAGCTTTCAAACTTGAAGGTGAGACCGGTGATTTAAAAACAAAAGGTAAACGAACTAATTACGTGTAATGACAAAACATCTGTTCTGAAGTCAAATATATATTTCTATTTTACACTGAGTGATTTTAGAGTATGCTACTGAACTCGAAACGGCTCATTTACGATATTGAACCGTTAATTAACTTACATAAATCAGAGACAGCTGATAATAGATTGTCTTAGGCTTTTTATTCTATAATTTAATGTCTACGATAGGCGCACCTTTGGCAGTCAACCCCACTACCAACTTGAGGATAATTAATAGGAATTTTAAGATACTAATCTGACATTTCAGGTCTTATGTGTTTGCTTTTTATGTACAGGAGATGGACATGAGTTTGACATTACACCTGTCAAATTAGTATCCGGGTTTAAAAAGAGTTCAGCATGAACTATTACTGCCTTATTACAAAATAAGGTTTTTCTTTTGATATGCTTTAAACCATCGATCTACTTTTTGAAATTCGAACGGAACGATGATAAAAATACAGTTCTTTTTACAAACCTGACAACTTAATCCGATGCTTAATTGTCAGGTAAGTTGTCGGAATAAAGTACGAAATAAAAAAATGGCTGTATGGTGTAAACCTGGTTCTGACGACTGATTGTGATTTGTAATAAGACGGTTCATACAAGGGAAGACAAGCGCAATCGCAGTTTTTGTTTTTTTTTTGCGTGGGAAATCATCAAATGACTTCTCCCGCTCTGGGTGGAGCAGGTCGGACTTTTACTGACTAAAACCCACCCGTTTTCCCTCAGTTGCCTGTGTGCCAGGAGCCGCGCTATCTCTTTCGAACACCCGCACCCCTGGCAAGCATCGGCCCTTTCGAGCCCCATCAGTTGTTGCTGACATCTCTTTGAGGCGCGCGTGGAACACAACGCGCCGTCGACCCTGGCTTGATCCTTACCGGACAGTGAGCTACCCATTGCTTGCCGTCCGCAAGCCCGCGCTTACGGTGGCTGGGAATCAGCCTGGGATTCCCGACGCCCAGGGCGTCTCCTGCGAAGGCTGCGGCCGTGAGGGCGCATGTACTGCCTCTCCCTCACGACGCCTCCCTCTTTGCGAGCATCACTGCTTCG
Source organism: Polymixis lichenea (assembly GCA_949091785.1). NCBI lineage: Eukaryota > Metazoa > Arthropoda > Insecta > Lepidoptera > Noctuidae > Polymixis > Polymixis lichenea. The sequence continues at coordinate 25,341,581 of OX420939.1, forward strand.
CTGAAGGAAGCGACGGCTACCCATGCACTCTCGCTCTGTACCATGGCCTGGACCAGGGCTGGATGCGAGAGGTCGCCGCCGATCGCCTCCGAGGACACGGCGGTGCTCCGCCCAAGCCGGGTAGAACTCCACCGTATCCTCAGGGCGATCTTCGCAATGGAAACACCCGGGCGTTTCCTCCCGCCTTATCCGAAATAGGAACCTCCCGAAACAACCGTGTCCGGTGAGGACCTGCGTCAGGCGGAGGGTGGACGAGAAGACGCCGTGCAACCTCTCCACTCCTCAAAGGACCTTACCGCTGCAATCTGCTCCACGTCATCGCTGTTTTTGTTAACATAACAAATTTGTGATCTTACACACACCCGTGCATGTAAATTTGCATAATATATACAAATAGACAGATAAATAATGCTCTTGAAGTGAACCCTATGGACCAGCGATGGCGAACCTCTTAATTGAACCCTATGGACCAGGGATGGGAAACTTCTTAAGTGAACCCTATGGACCAGGGATGGTGAACCTCTTAAGTGAACCCTATGGACCAGGGATGGTGAACTTCTTAAGTGAACCCTATGGACCAGGGATGGTGAACCTCTTAAGTGAACCCTATGGACCAGGGATGGTGAACCTTTTAAGTGAACCCTATGGACCAGGGATGGTGAACCTCTTAAGTGAACCCTATGGACCAGGGATGGTGACCCTCTTAAGTGAACCCTATGGACCAGGGATGGGGAACTTCTTAAGTGAACCCTATGGACCAGGGATGGTGAACCTCTTAAGTGAACCCTATGGACCAGGGATGGGGAACTTCTTAAGTGAACCCTATGGACCAGGGATGGTGAACCTCTTAAGTGAACCCTATGGACCAGGGATGGTGAACCTCTTAAGTGAACCCTATGGACCAGGGATGGTGAACCTCTTAAGTGAACCCTATGGACCAGGGATGGTGAACCTCTTAAGTGAACCCTATGGACCAGGGATGGTGAACCTCTTAAGTGAACCCTATGGACCAGGGATGATGAACCTCTTAAGTGATCCCTATGGACCAGGGATGGGGAACTTCTTAAGTGAACCCTATGGACCAGAGATGGTGAACCTCTTAAGTGAACCCTATGGACCAGGGATGGTGAACCTCTTAAGTGAACCCTATGGACCAGGGATGGTGAACCTCTTAAGTGAACCCTATGGACCAGGGATGGTGAACCTCTTAAGTGAACCCTATGGACCAGGGATGATGAACCTCTTAAGTGATCCCTATGGACCAGGGATGGGGAACTTCTTAAGTGAACCCTATGGACCAGAGATGGTGAACCTCTTAAGTGAACCCTATGGACCAGGGATGGTGAACCTCTTAAGTGAACCCTATGGACCAGGGATGGCGAACCTCTTAACCTCTACGAGCCATTTTTTCCAAAAAAATATTTTATATCGCATTGACGTGACAAAAAACAATCTTGACTTATAAAAGGAAATACTTTTACAATCATTGGTAGTCTTTATTTCCAAGCAGAAATAGACTTGTACTATTATACAGTAATGAACATTACACCATCTTATTTAAATGAAAGAACAAATTAGTGCAACTACTGATATCTGGTAGTAGGTTCATATATTTCTTTTAGCAGAATGCAAACTTTACTGGAATTATGTGACATAGGTACGGTTTCGGAAAGCAACGACACAGGCTCAAGAAAATGAGCTTATCATACTCCTATCATTTTGTGACGTAGGCTGCCGTGCCCAAATTATTTTTGTTGCGTGCCACCAAAGGCACCCATAAAACGGAAATCCTAATAAAAGGAAAATAAAGGAAATCGAAATAAGGAACCACATGCAGCTGTGGTAACAAGTTTTATTAGAAACCTTAAGTATGTACCCACGCGTAGGAACTTAATGTTCCTACTTACAATATAGGAAATGTTATACAACCATATCTATTAGGAATTCTAACAAGATTGGTTCTAATACCTGAATAGTATAGAACGTACGAGGATCTTACTGATGTTATAAATGTGCAAGTTTGTACGTTTGCTACTCATCGTCATCACCAGGCAAAACAGCTGAACAGATTTGGATACATTTCGCACAGAGGAAGATCCTCGGTTAGGATATAGGATACTTGTTGTCAACCTTCACGCGGGTATAGCCGCGGGAAAATAGTAGTTATAATAAAAATGGCCACTTGAAACCGAAATAGTTTATTCAAGAGACGCACTTAAGTCCGGACTTTTAACACTGCACTACGAATTGAAATAGCAACTGAAAAACAAAAATTTTTGGAGGTGACTGAATTGCATTCGATTTAATTGAATGCGTGGTGACAAAAGCTGGGAAGATTCAAGACGGCTATTGATACGAATAACGTCGCGCATGGGTTTTAAAATGAACATGGACAAGACAAATGTCATGTCAAATTTCCATGTAACACCCACTCTCATCTGGCGCAGGTCCTCATCGGCCACGGTTGTTTCTGGAGGTTCCTGTTACGGATAAGGCGGGAGGAAACGCCCGGTTGTTTCCACCGCGTAGATCGCCCTAAGGACACGGTGGAGCATACGGTGGAGGTCTGCCAGGTTTGGGCGGAGCACCGCCGTGTCCTCGTGGAGGCGATCAGCGGCGGCGATCTCTCGCATCCGGCCCTGCTCCAGGCCACGGTTCGGAGTGAGAGTGCTTGGGTAGCCGTCACCTCTTTCTACGAAATAGTAATGCTCGTGAAGAAGGAGGCGGCGCACGCGAGGGAGAGGCAGTATATGCGCCCTCACGGCCCTATTCGCTGCAGGAGACTGCAGTGAATACGTCTAGGTAGACTTGAGCGTCGGGAATCTCAAGTTGATTCCCAGCCACCGTAAGCGCGGGCTTGCGGATGGGTAGCTCGCTGTCCGGTAAGGACCAAGCCCGGGTCGACGGTGCGCTGTGTTCCACACACGCCTCAAACAGATGTTAGCATGCCTACCAGGGGTGCAGGTTGTTCGAAAAAGATACCGTTGCCCCTGGCACATAGGCAACTAAAAGTACACGGGTGGGCTTTAGTCAGTAAAAGTCTAATCCAGTCCACCGTCCACTAAGTCCGCTCCACCCAGAGCGAAGTGGAGAAGTTATTTGAAAAAAAAAGCACCCACTCTCATTTCGATCGGAGACGCTACACTCGAAGTTGTGGACGTTTATCTAAGACAATTAGTACAGTTAGTTAGGTTCAACTTCGAGAAAGAGGTCAATCGTCGAATCCGACTCGGTTGGGCAGCGTCAGGGAGGCTACGCAATATCTTCTTGTCCCAAATACCGCAGTGTCTCAAGACGAAAGTCTTTGACCATTGCGTGTTATCAGTGATGACCTATAATTAATTACCAAACGTTGTTGCTCATAATGGGCCTTATTTGAAGGCTAAAAGTCACCCAAAGGGCAATGGAGAGGGCTATGCTTGGAGTATTCCCACGTGATCGAATCAGGAACCGGTTGAAATGGCGGAACTTGGGGAGGCCTATGTCTAGCAGTGGACGTCTTACGGCTGAAATGTTGATTATGACGTCACACGGTGGAAACAATTGATGTTCAGTAGATATTCGTTGATTATTTCACATTTTCGCATTTTTTGTTCAGTAGTAACGGCCGCGACTTACGAGTTGTAGATTCCGTAGTAGTGGTAGGGCCAAAGGTTCGGCCCCAGACAGGCGCTTACTCTGTGTAAATTATTTTTTCACCGCTGCTCTCGAAACGGGGAAAGAAAACACCGTGAGAAAACCGGCATGTCCTAGAACCAACAATTCGAAGTCGTGACAACTACCAACCCGCACTGGGCCCGCCTGGTGGACTACCCAGCAGCGGGTAATAAGTATTTACTCTGTCTGCCCATCGGTCAGTTACCTCGACGCAATTTAGCACATTGGTAGACTAGGTAGTTTTCTAATAGCCATACGAGTGAAGCCTAGCATGCGCTAGTTTGTAATAAACTTATTTATTTTGGCGTATTCATTTTATAGATACAAATGGATGTGCCATTTGCAGATGAGTGTACATCATGTATCTAAATGTACCTGTTGTACATTAAATCATTATAAGTTGAATATACCACTCACTGACTGAAAAAACGCGAAATTTCAGCCCCATAATTATGACGCCTACAAATTGGCAGATAAGTTTTTACAGTGCAGGCATCTAAGAAACTGTGTTATAAAAATCAAATGTCAAATGGGTGTTAAAGTTTGTATAACCGTGCGTCCTCAACGAAAGCAATTAATTACCCCACGAATATGCGATCGTTCACAAGTAGGCGATTTACTTGCGCAAGTTAAGACGGACATAAGTTTAGAATTCTACAAGTTGTTTTGAAGTGCAGTTGGCACGTGTAAAAAAACTTGTAAAAGTTTTATAAGTGAGAACTAAGAAAACTTGTGTGGGTTGATCAAAGCCTCAGTAAGATTTTCTTCATTTTTCCAAGAGAACGGAAAATCCTAGTTTAATAATAAGCTTTGTAGATGCTAAGAAATATTGTTGTTTAAACAGGATCATGAATTATGAAACATGGTTATAGTGAAGTTTTACTTATTATTATTGTAATTATATTTAAAACTTCAGTATAAAAGGCCTGGAAATGGATTTCCATCGAATTACCAAAGAAAATTTTTAATGCAGTTAATGATTAATAATAAATTATTTTATTTCTGTAAGAGCCGAGTTCACCAACTACAACATAACCATTGATTACGTAACCGTCCTGTTAGCATTAAACATATGTTTAAACAACCCGCGTTTTTTTCGAGTTCACTATTCAATTCTACCCATCGGTTAAATAACCAAACGTTTTTTAATAAGTGAGTCGAAAATGACCGATAGTTCGAGTGGTTTAACATTATTTTTTGAAAGACGTTACGACCAATGCCGAAAAAAATGGGGTTGGAAGCATCTCGCTGACAAATTTAATGCTTTCGGTACTCACTGCAAACGTACCTGGCTATTCAAATTTCTTTTCAACTAAATTAAGTAATTCCAGAGCAATCACTACATTTGTATGTACAAAATCTTGCTTTCTCGTCATATTCCTCGAAATTGTTGTGGCTTGTTTGGAATATACGGGGAGTGCGCAAAATTATATAATTATTATCTTCAAAATCATCTAACACATTATCCTCTTCAAAGAATATGTAACTCAAAGCGTCTAGCGTTTTTATTTTGTGACTAAAAGTGATTCACAATGCAAAACTTCAACTCAAAAAGTATAAACCAACGGTTAAACTGAGTTGGCCACCTCGTTTAAGTTAACCATCTGATTACAGTACTTAACCAATGGTTAGTGCGTGGTGAACAGCAAAATATTGTTAATCAGTCGGTTATACGCACGCATACACGTGCCAGCTGTTTTAAATTTAACCATGTGTGGGTGAACTAGAGTCTAAGTCGGTTTAAACCGCATTTACATGTTAATCATGTTTTTAAAACTAGATGAGGTCGACGTTTCCTATCTCCTACACTGAAAAGAAAGGCCCAGAGGTCACAGTACAGACAATCTCGGTCAGATTATGTCGGTCCTTTTAGTTAGATACATTTGAAACTAAAACTTTCAAAATATCAATTGTTTTCTAAAAACATCCACAAATTGTATTAAAGAGAAATGGGTAATATCCATTAGGTAGCACGAGGACTAAAACAAGGTGACTTCACTGATAGTGACTGTATGTGGACTGTATGGCAAGAATGAAGAAGTTTCCATTTTTATGGATTAATTAAGAAAATTTAAGTAAACTATACCAAAAACGTGAAAGAATCATTAAAATATCTCTAGAAATAAAAATTATGGGATTTTGAAGTTGCGCTTGCAAGAATGATTTCGTTACACGCGAAGCTCCATCGCGTGAGGTCATCTGACCGCAGACGCATAGACTACGCAGCGCATTTTTCATTTCATTTCATTTTATTTCATAAACAAAAATACATTTATGTCGAAATATAGGAATACAGCATGAACTTAATATTACTATCGTGATTACACTCAACCAAAAAAAAACACTACAACGAGAATACATAAATATTAAATTTTCTTGATTACATGTCAAAAATATTATATATGAAATTAATGCAATACATTCTAAAATTAATCATTTACCTATAATTACTTTTTTATCCTTACAAAATTCGTCCATACTATAATAACACTTCTGAATCAATAATGTCTTAATGTCTGTTTATCTCTAAATACATTTAAATTCGGAATATACTTTAATGCTGGTGGTAATTTATTAAATATATTAATAGACTGCACACTTGATGAGTGTTTTAGAACAATAAGCTTTGCTTGGAGGATAGAAGGCAGATCTTTTCTCCGAGTTTTAACTCTATATTCTCTCACAGTGTCGGTCTCCAGCTTGTTAAGATTTTTATGTAAATCAGTTAGGAGAATTAAAATGTAAAGGCAAGATACTGTTAAAATACTTAGCTTGATAAAATGTTCCTTACACGATTCAGTTTGGTCTAAACGAAGCATAGTTCTCAATCCTCTTTTTGCATAACGAAGGCAGCATTCACGTTATATTAGTAACTGTTTCCCCAAAACATTACGCCTAAGTTTAGATTCAACCAGGGTAAAGTAAACTGTACGAAGTTGAGCAAGTGATAAAACGCCCCTAAGTTATCTGATAGCATAACATGCACTACTTATTACATTCGTAACTGAATTTAGTTCTGCCTTCCAGTTGAGGAGAAAATCAATTTTTACTCCTAAAAACTTTAGATTTTCTACTGTATCAAATTTATTTTCCAAAGATAATACGATGATAGGAGCATTATTTCTGACTGTAGAAAAAAGCATATATTTGGTCCTTTTTACATTCATTTTCAAATTATTTATAGAAAACCAGTTTTCACAGGCAGCTTGAAACCTATTTAAGTTGTATTCTAAGGTCATTATATCATCAGCAGTTATAACAGCACTGATATTGTCAGCAAACATAACTAATTTAACATCCGGTAAAATACTTTTTACAAATGCAGTTAAATCACTTACAAAAACTATAAAGAAAATCGGACCTAACACTGAGCTTTGAGAAACGCTAGAGGCGTTTCTCAAAGCTCAGTGTTAGGTTGGTAAATCATTGATTTGTGAATTTGTTCCACACCTTCTTCAACTGTTTTAACTTCAACATATTGTTTTCTGTTTGTTAGGTAAGAAATTAAAAGTTGTAAAATATTTTCTCTTATGCCGTAATGCTCCAACTCATCCAGTAGAATGCAATGTTCTACGATATCAAATGCAGAACTTAAGTCTAGGAATACGCCTGCGACCTTAGTTTAATATTCAGGTTATTCACAAGATAATTAACTAAGAATCTATTGCATCCAATGTTCCTATACTTTTTTAATATCCAAACTAATTAAGATTTATAATTTTTTGATTATTTAAATGACTAACAAGTCTGGATTTGATCACCTTTTCAAACAGTTTTGATACAACCGGTAGTAACGAAATGGGCCTGTAATTGCCTCGATCTGTACTACATCCTTTCTTATAAAGTAGCAGAACTCTGGGTATCTTAAATTTATTCGGAAAAACATCTTGATTTATACATTGATTTATTATTTCGGTTATAGGATGTGCTAATATATCTATTTTATTTTTAATTATACTAAGCGGTAATTCATCGTGTCCAAGTGACTTTTTACTCTCCATATGTTTTACCATTTTGAAAATTTCCCACGGTGTAACGGGATCAAAAATCATATAATTCTGAACTCTAGTTGTATATTCCATATATTTGAGGCGGCCATCTTCAATGCCCCACATATGAAACTTAAAATCAACAAATGTGGAAAACACAAAAAGTAAAGTGGCGCCATCTACAATGCCATATGCGAACTACTCAAGGCTTGACGTCACACCGCAACTACATCAGCTACATTGCGCAAACAGAGTTTACCGCGCGGTCTACATATATACAAGATCCCGACGTGAATCATCGGGCAGTTGCCCACCAGACAACACTCGTCTGGTCGGAGGATCCTCCTTTACCAATAGATTATGAGTGAACTTTACACCCTGTTCCTCATACCTCTATATACTATTTAACCATTTCCCGATTAAAAGTATTGATGCCTTTACTGTTTTCAATTTTTTCTGCAAAAATGTTAGCAATGTCTTTACCCTAAAGACATTGCTAACATGAACTATTTTATAATTATTTTTTAAGTATTATATTAATACTACCAAAATTGTTGTTTATATTTTTTCGAGTGTTATTGACAATTTTCCAAATTTCTTTGCTGGAGTTGGTTGAAATGAAATGAAATGTATAATTATGTAAGTAGATCTTAAAAGACACTTACACGTCAATATTTTGTTGGTCAATATTTTAAAAACTAGATGGCGCTGGCATTTCCTAGCTGACTGTTCCCTGAGAAGAAAAACCGAATCAAACTTCTGAGTTTGATTCGGTCTTGTGACCTCTGGGTCATGGTCTCTTTTAAAGTCCAAACATTATATTATTTGAATTTTATGTGAGTCTAACAATGCAGGGCAATGTCTGGAAGGGGCTTTTGAAGAAAGAGCCATTGCAGCTTTGAGCTGACCTGTCCCAACAGACGGAATGTATGTGTCAGTCACCGTGTAGCTCAACCCTATTTTAGGGAGCTCAAGGACCCGTCACAAGACGTTACCAGATTTGCAGGATAATTGCGTAGGCCATGTACAAAATACTCAAAACCACCAGACGAGTTATAAAGTCATGTGTCCAATCTAGCCTACATAGTACTCACATTCACAGTTAGTTTTTTCTTTAAATGTCATCAAAAATAATGTAATGTCACGTAGATCAATACTTAAATTTATATTTAAGTATTGATCTACGTGACATTATTTTACACCGATTTTTTTTATAGAATACTGTTGACATTTTATAATTAATTCTGTTAACACTTAGCTTATATTATAGTTTGTTGCTTGAGGGTACATTGGAGCAACTTAACTAATCCCAAGCCTTTTTGTCACCCAAGTAGTCTTTAACTTTATAGAAACCTTTTTGACAGAGTTTCTGTTTAATAAATGATTTAAATTTATTGAAGCTTAGTTCTTTACTAATTTGATTTGTGATCTCTTTTTTTTCCATATCTTATTACTTTTTGATCAATCTTAAGATACTGAGCACGATATTCTAGTATTGATGAGTCACAGTCAGCTTTATTTATGAAATTTAGTACCCTCTTCATTTTACTAGCTATCCTAATGCCTTTAGTTAGCCACTTTGTTCGACCATTTCTATACGTATATATATATATATATTTTTAAGTAAATGAGTGTAAGTTTTCAAGTTTTCTAATAAATGTGTTAATACCTAAGTTCCAATCATGCTCCAATTTTTTTTTCCTGAATGTTTTATTATTTTTTCATTATATAATCTTCTGTTTATGTATCTAAAATGAACACATTCTTTTGAAGAAGTAATCTTTAGATGTGCTGAACAGAAAAGGCGTGCCTATCTGCTAAACCATTGTGGCCAATATCCACAGAGATTATATTTTTGTCATAGGTGTTGGTTAATATATTATCTATGCATGATTCAGAGTTATTATTATTACGCACAAATGTAACTGAGTCAACTAAATACCTAAAATTGTAACATGTTAAAAGTGATTTAAATGTATTTATTTTATTGTCATCTTTAATTAAATTAACATTAAAGTCCCCACAAATAAAACATATTTCATCAAAAAAATATTGTAATAATTGTTCTAATCTGTCTATAAAATCATCAAAGTTTTTATTATCCGGTGTTCTATAGCAACAAATTATGTATGAGTTGGTCTCTTTGTCTTTAATCCCAAATATTTCAAAACTATTTGTTTTATAAAGTCGTTTACAAATATCTAAGTCCTCAACTTGTCTATTTTCATGAGTTAACACTGAGGTTCCTCCCCTAGTTTTATTTAACCTCGTGTTGTAAGAGCTTAAAATATAATTCGAAAAATTAAACTGTGATACCATTATTTCATTTAAGAAATGTTCAGTTATACATATAAAGCTAATGTTTTTTTTGTAATTCATTTATGTAGATTTCCAAGTCATCTTTCATTCGCCGTGTACGTACAAATGTATATTGTGTAGTTACTTGCGCCGTTCGAGTCGTATTTTGTGTACTACACGATGGCTGAAGTTAAAAAAAACGCAAACAAATATTGTATTGTCCCTATATGTCAAAGCTCGACTGTTACAAATCCCAGTGAATTATTTTTCGTGTACCAAATAATATAATAACAAGGAAATAGTGAAATAAAAAACTACACACTCATAAATAAAAAAAGAAACAAACTACTGTACGTAAACAAACACAAAAGAAGCAAGAGCCCTGGGGTGACTTCAAAACGGATACTTGAATGATTCGTGGTTTTTGTGCAGCAGCTGGCAAGCCGGCCGAACACCGAGCTGGGCCTGCGCCCCACTCGCCAAAACTGTGGCCCGAGGCAGGGGTAAGCCCTCCGCCACCTCCGTCACTACCGTAGCCGCCGCCACTGCTGCCGCCGCTGCCGCCTCTACCATCGTCATCGCCGCCGTCACCACCGCGGTAGGGCCCTCTCAGGGGGCTCCGGAGGGGGCTGAAATGGAATGCCAATAACGGCTCCATTACGCCTCCTCCAGGCGAACATCAACCACTGCGCCACCGTTCAGGATTTATTGCTCCAGAGGATGTCGCAGTGGTCGATTAACATCGCCGTGGTCGCTGAGCCATACTTTGTCCCACCCAGGGATTATCCAGGGTGGACAACCTGAGCGTCTCACTGACCCAAATTTCGTCGTCCGCCGGCGGTACCCCGGCTCTCGTTGGTGTCCAGAGGGGAAGGGGTTGCGTAGCAGTACGGTTCGGGGAGATTGCAGTGGTAGGGGTGTACTTCTCCCCGAGCCGAACTCTCGCCGAGTTCCACAACTCCCTTGCGGAGTTGAGAGACGTCGTCGTCGGCTTCCGTTCCCTCCCCGTGCTCGTCCTCGGGGACTTCAATGCCAAGAACTTGGCTTGGGGTTCCCGGTTCATGGATGTGCGGGGTAGGATGGTGGAGGACTGGGCTCTAGAGGTGGGCCTGGTCATCCTAAACCGGGGTTCTATCGCCACGTGTGTGCGAATGCGCGGTGAGTCGGCGGTGAACATTTCATTCGCCAGCCCCGCTCTGGCGCCGCGTGTCGTCGACTGGCGCGTCATGGAGGGGTGGAGACGTATTCCAACCACCGGTACATCCGGTTTGACGTCTCCGCCCAGGCCTCGAGCGCGCTGGTCCAACAGGCCCCGTGTGGTCCGCGGTGGGCGCTGAAGTGGCTGGACCGGGTGCTCCTCCTGGAAGCCTCGATCGTGCAGGCCTGGGTGTCACCACCGGACAGGCCTGCCGATATCAACGACGAGGCGGAGTGGTTTCGGGAGGCCATGTCCGAGGTATGCGACGTGGCAATGCCCCGGGTCCAGCCAGGACACACTTCACGACAGGTGTACTGGTGGTCGCCGGAGCTCACAGCTCTACGCGAGGCGTGCGTTGCTGCACGGCGCCGGTACACCAGGCACCGCAGGCTCCGTATCCGCCCTCCGGAAGCGGAAGCCATTCAGGCGGAGCTGTACGAGGGGTACAGAGCGACGAAGACCGCCCTCCGAGCGGAGATCCTGCAGGCCAGGTTACTGGCCCGCGAGGAGTCGCTGGAGACTCTGAACAGAGACCCATGGGGACGCTTCTACAAAACGGTGCGGGATAAAATCCGCCCGTGGGCTCCCCCGCTGACGCAGAGTCTCCGGCCGCAGCTCGTGCAGGACGTGGTGACCGCTCTGTTCCCCTTGCGAGGGAGCATGCTCCCCCGCTCATGGCTCAGCCTCCTGCGGTGCCCGACGCGGACCACACCGACGAAAATGCTCCAGATGTGACCAAGGTAGAGTTGAGAGGGGCGGTACGTAGGCTGAATGCCAAGAATACCACCCCAGAACCCGACGACTTGCCTGGAAAAGCCTGGGTCCTGGCCTTGGAGGCTCTCTCTCTCAAATGGTTGAGCTGAATGGTGCTGATCCACACGTCATGTTCGTGAACGGGCGCCGCCAGTGGGAACTGGTCATCTCCTGGCTCCCACGGCTTATTTTAATTTCTGAATTGTTATTTTAATTTTGTTTTAATTACGGACGCTTTAATGTGCACGTCTTTTTACATCGTTCTCACATTGAAAATTTCAACATAATGATGTAACCAACTTTTTGTAACAACACCATGATTTTAAAAGAGTGTCCATGGAGTTTCTTGCCCGTTCTTCTCCATAGGTACCTACGCTTTGGAATGGGCAACTAGCTTCATTTTTCTAACTCGCCGACCTTGACAATTCAAAAGTGCCTGTAATTGGTTTATTTGAAATAAATGCTTTGACTTTGAGTTTGGGTTTTGAGTTTCTCGGGCCTCGACTAAGAGGGCTCCTAAGCGCATGCTTGGAGGAGGGCCGGTTTCCACTTCACTGGAAGACGGGGAAACTGGTCCTCATCAAGTAGCCGGGGCGCCCCGCGGACTCTCCGTCCGCTTACCGGCCCATCGTGCTGGTCGACGAGGTGGGCAAGCTATTTGAAAGAGTCATTGCAGACCGCCTCGTCGGGTGGCTGGTGCGGGTGGGGCCGGATCTGGCGGAGAGCCAGTTTGGTTTCCGCAGGGGGCGCTCCACGGTGGACGCCATCATGTGCGTGCGAGCGCTCACGACGGGGGATGCTGTGGCCCTGGGTGGAGTCATCTTGGCGGTGTCTCTTGACATCGCCAATGCCTTCAACACCCTGCCCTGGAGTTGCATCAGGGAAGCACTCCGGTATCACCGGATGCCGACCTACCTCTGTCGTGTGGTCGAGGCCTACTTTGACGGACAGGGCCTCATCTACCCCGTCGCCAAGGAGAGTGGAACCGGCGAGAGATGTCGTGCGGTGTCCCACGGGGTTCAGTCCTGGAGCCGCATCTGTGGGACATCGGGTACGACTGTATGCTGCGCGCTGACCTCCCTAGCGGCGTCAGCGTAGTTGGCTACGCTGACGATACGCTGGTCCTGGCACAGGGGAGGTCGTACCAGGCGGCGGCTGACTTAGCGGCACACGGGGTTTCGACAATCGTGGATAGGATCCGGCAACTGGGACTCGAGGTGGCCTTGCACAAGTCCGAGGCCATGTGGTTTCATGGTCCTCTGAATGCGCCACCGACAGGTTCCCGGATAACGGTGAGAGGGGTTCGCATCGGTGTCGAGTTGACGATGAAGTACCTTGGACTCGTCCTCGACAGTCGGTGGAACTTCGCGGAGCATTTCCGACGTTTGGCTCCCAGACTGGAGCGGGCCGGGGCTACCTTAAAGCGGCTCCTGCCCAATCTATGGGGCCAAACGCTTCCTGCCAGAGGCTCTACGTGGGGGTCGTGCGGGCCATGGCCCTATACGAGGCACCGGTGTGGGCGCCTACATTGAGGCGCCGACCAGCACGCCAGTGGAAGGTGGCCCATAGGGTCATGGCCATCCGGATGATCCCGAGATACCGCACGATCTTCGGTGAGGCGGCTGGCCTCCTTGCCGCATTGCCGCCATGGGATCTGGAGGCAAAAGTCCTCGCGCACACTTGTGCGTGGCGCGAGGAGGCCAAACGCCGTGGCGTAACTCCGCTGCCGCAGGAAATCGCGGCACGGTGGACAGAGCTCATGGCGACGTGGAAAGTGCGATTGTCGCAACCCAGTCTAAGTTGTTTATTGATGGATAAAAAAAAAATCAGTGATTGATTATTTTTGATCTATAGTTTATTACTATTACGTTAAATAATATATTACAACATCACGAAACTTTCCATTATAATAGAGATCACACAAAATGGTGAACTACATTTAAATCGGCGAGAATAATGGAATATAATTGGATGCTATCGCTCAATAGCGCGTATTTTATTAAAAAACTTCTTGTTATACAATTGTTTTTTCGTTTAGACACAAGAATTTAACATAACTATTTATAAAAGGTATTAAATTAAATGACTAATTACCTAACAATACAAATAAACACATGAACAAAAAGACACTAGGCGTTGAAACAATTATCCGCATCGCTGTCATCCGGATTAGGTACTTTTTTCATTTTTGTACCAGGTTTTGCCATCAATTTCGCTCGCGTCGATGTCGGAAATTATCCCACGGGAATTTACTTTCGGCCAAATCCGCTCAGCCGTTTTTGTGTGATTTGAGTAAGAAACATCTAAACATACAAGCTTTCACATTTAAAATATTACTAGGATTTATATCCTTCTTGTTCTTATTATAACTATCGTTGTATGAGTGTAAAACATTGCAGACTAATTTTATTATTCATGTCTTAAAGTCATAGAAAACACCTCACTGGTGCGGCGCGTGCAGGGGAGCCCCAACAGCATGCTGGCCGCGCTTGCGGAAAGACTCGATTGTGCTATGGTGACTCACTGTTCGAAGCGACACGTAGCACGCGTAGATTGAAATATGCAAATTTAATGTCATTCTTATTTTTAATTTTAATGTATCAATTTTAATTGTAATTGTATATAATTTTTGATTAAAGTTAAAATATGACCGTGTGTGCTTATCCTATTATTATGAGTGTATTTTACTTGAAATAAATGATTTATTATTATTTCCTTTATTTCATTCGAATATTTAAAAATATAACTTAAATGTAAAGTTATATTTTTAAATATTAGAATATAAAACAAAATATCTACAAACATTTAAAATATAAAAATAGTAGTCCACCGATAACGGGAACAGGGTCCAAGCTACCGGTGATCAGGGCTGCTGAGAGAGGAACCTCCCTACGATACGTGCCGTGTCCAGTAGTACTGCTTTCTAGATCAAGCCCGTGATCCAGCTGCCTAACGAGAGCCTCCTGAGGTATTGGTCGAGGCTCTTGGCTATAATGCCATTGGCCGTCATGACTATCGGAACAATGACTGCTGTATCCACATCCTACATCTCGACAACCTCGCGTGCCAGGTCAAGATATTTAATTTGCTTATCTTTTCAGCTTTTACGAGGTTCTCGTCATGTAGGACTGCTAATCAATAATCATTGTGCGACACTCTAATCGATCTATCACCACTATGTCCGGGTTATTGGCAACAATAGTCCTATCGGTGATGATAGATCGATCCCAATACAACGTGATAGTGCCATTTTCGAGAACTGGGTCGGGCACATACCTATAGTGCGGTACTTCCGAGTCCACAAGATTGTATTTTAGAGCAAGTTGCTGGTGGATAATCCTGGCTACAAGGTTATGCCTATGCAAGTAGTCTTCGTTAGCCAGACGAGAACAGCCAGAAATAATGTGTCGGATTGATTCCTCCGGACGGTGACATGGACAGATGTCAACCATGCCATACTTCTCAACATATTTCCGGTAGTTGTTCGTTATTATAACTTAGTCCATAATCGCAAAGACAAAACCCTTGGTTTCCTCAAAGAGATCACTGAATCGTAACCAGGATACGGACGCTAAGAGGTCTACATCAGGTCCATGTAGGACCCGGTAAATGTGCCCGTGAAGCTCTTTGCTCTGCCATACCTCCCTGCGGTCATTAGTATGTAATACTTTAGGTTTGCGCCAGTTCTCGCTAGCCAAGGAGAGCGGTGTGAGGCCCTTGTCCACTGAGACCACATCTCGGTGTATCCCCTCGTCGACTTCTAGGAAATATTCCCTGAGACTGCATATTTCGCGATTGTGGAGGATCTTAGCGTTTAAGAAGCCTCGACCTCCATAATTTCGCGAGATTTACAGTCTCATCACCGATGACCGTAGATGATGCATCCTATTTGCGGTCAGGAGTGTGCGGACGCTTCTATCCAGGGCGACAACTTCCATCTGAGTCCATTTGAGTATGCTGAAACAGTAATCAAAACCGGCATGACCCAACCGTTGAAGGGCGCGCCTTCAACGGTTGGGTTACCTTGTTTCCGATTGATAACAGACTATTTAATACTTTATTCAGGCGGCAAAAGAAGGGCTCCCTCAACGATTGTTTCATGTCAGCAATATTGATGCCCAACGCTTCCGGCATCTGCCGCGGGAAATTGCGGCACGGCGAACAGGGCTCCGGCAGGATCTCATGGCGACGTGGAAAGTGCGATTGTCGCAACCCAGTGCTGGGCACGCCACGATTGCGGCGGTTAGTCCCCTCTTTGAGGAGTGGCTTGAGAGGCGGCGTGGCGACCTCACCTTCCGCCTGATACAGGTCCTCACCGGACATGGCTGTTTCGGGAGGTTCCTGTTTCGGATAGGGCGGGAGGAAACGCCTAGGTGTTTCCATTGCGAAGATCGCCCAGAGGACACGGTGGAGCATACGGTGGAGGTCTGCCCGGCTTGGGCACAGCACCGCCGTGTTCTCGTGGAGGTGATCGGCAGCGGCGATCTCTCGCGTCCGACCCTGGTCCAGGCCATGGTACGGAGCGAGAGTGCATGACTAGCAGTCGCCTCCTTCAGCGAAGCAGTTATGCTCGCAAAGAGGGAGGCGGCGCACGTGAGGGAGATGCAGTACATGCGCCCTCACAGCCGTGGCCTTCGCAGGAGACGCCCTGGGCGTCGGGAATCCCAGGCTGATTCCCGGCCACCGTAGGCACGGGCTTGCGGACGGCGAGTAATGGGTAACTCGCTGTCCGGTAAGGACCAAGCCCGGGTCGACGGCGCGTTGTGTTGCACGCGCGCCTCAAAGAGATGTCAGCAGCAAGTGATGGGGCCCGCAAGGGCCGATGCCTGCCAGGGGTGCGGGTTGTTCGAAAGAGATACCACGGCTCCTGGCGCACAGGCAAGTGAGGGAACACGGGTGGGTTTTAGTCAGTAAAAGTCTGACACACCCTCCCGCTCCACCCAGAGCGGGAGAAGTTATTTGATGATTTCCCACCTAAAAAAAAAATGCTTCCGGCTTTTAGGTATATGGAATCCGAGAGTTGGGTTCCCACGGATTCCACAATCTCCCCTTGCTTTACATGCATAACCGCACATTTTTCCACAGTAAATTCCATCCTGATGGTGCTACTGAAGGTTTCAGTTACTTTCAGTAGCTCCATCAGTTGTAAATTGTTTGGGGACCAAGAGTACACAGACATAAAGTACACAGATTCAGGTGATACTTCACTTAGACGCTCAATTAGCCTGGTACAAAATAAATGATCAATGACCCCTATGCTAGGAAAACCTGTGGTACAGGGGTCATCCATCCATCCATTATGGATGTTTTAATAGTTACATTCAAATTAGTAATTTGCACTTTACAAAATAATAAAATAAAAATAAACTAGACTAATACAATTAATTTTAAGGATGAAAAACGGGGAAAGAGTAAAAGGAGTTTAGATTAATTAGAAAAGTGAGTATCTATTTGAGCGCCGGGTGTGACTTAGTCTGAGTGTAGTTATTTTTGTATGGGTGTAGAGTGAATGTATGAGTGTAGGTGTGTAAGGGTGAGTGTAGGTGTGTATGTGCGAGTGCCTGCCTGATTTGTTTTGTTAAGTTATGGTTTTAGTAAAAATGTCTCGCTGGTGGTTGCGTGCCTGTTTGATCATAAAGTTCCCTTCAAAATGGTCGTGCACGGTTGCCGTCAATTGTGACTGGTCACCTCTTAGCTACCACGGCTTATTTAAATTTTAGAACTGTTTTTTTTTTGTGTGAATCTTTTTATTACGGACGCTTTAATGTGCACGTCTTTCTACATCGTTCTACATGTATAGTTTCAACATGAATAACTAATATTTTGTAACAATATTTTATTTTAAAGAGTGTCCGTGGAGTTTCTTGCCCATTCTTCTCAATAAGAAACATTGGGATGGGCAACTAGCTTCATCATTCTCACTGAAAAAAGGTTTGTTTGAAATAAATGCTTTGAGTGTGAGTTTGAGTTTATTGGTGCGGTTCTTCAGAAAGGTCAGGTGTATAGTGTAGTACTCACACCTGACGTGCGCAAGTGGCTTTTTGTAGTTTCTGCCTACCCCCATGGAAAGACGGCATGAGTTTATGTATGTTTCTGATAGCATAGTCTTCGCTCACTAGGGTATTTCAAAAGATATGCATATTATGTTCGTATCCTAACAATAACTTCTCAAAATAACAAAAAAACATCCGTTGTCATTACATACCCGACAGGATTGCTGCTTTAATATATCTCCGTCTTATCCTTAGGGGAAAAGAGGCGTGGTGTTAGGCTGTTTTAATGAAAAAACAAAACCGTAGAACCATCCAAGGCGGAGTGATATTTTGTTTGTTGCAAAGAACAATTAAAATGAAAATCGAAAGTAAAATCTGTCCTTATATCTGATATATCCTTTTATAATTATAATACCTATCTGTAACTGTTCTTTAGTAACGCAAAAGTCAAGCAAATAAGGAAAGAGCACTGGTCACCACATTTTTTACTGCTAGATGGCAATTAGACCATACAGTTCAGATTTCCCTACCTTAATAAAAAAATGAGCTACGAAGGCATTATTTTATGATATTGGTACTGAAACCCCAATAAAATAAAGTTGTGTCTCTTGGCTGTTTTCCAAATCTATTTATAATGGGACAGAGAAAGTGAGGTTTAATATAGTTTATGATAAACATTCAATTTGTGACAAAAATCAAAAGTCATTTATTCAAACTAGGCTGAAAGTCAGCACTTTTTGAACGTCAAAATTACATAAGACAGTCCCCCCAAAAAGCCCGCCCTTCAACACTTCCTAGTGCTTTAGCTGGGACAGTAAACTGAAGAAAACATAATTAGGTAGGTATATTTGCACTTAGATTTGTTGAAGGTGCAAAACCTGCGGGCCTAAAAACGCCACATTAAGCGATTCCTCTAAAAGCTATTCACTTCGTGAATTCCCCTATGATTATGCTATTTGACATTTTACTTTAATAAAGCAATTCATCATTTGGTGACCATTTTACGAATGGTTCCGTAGCAGCAAGGAACGCGCGAATTATAATTATTATTTACTTAGGCACCTATTACAGATTTATTATTAGAAAATAATGGTTCACGATTTATGCATAAGGTTTATGTTTACGAAATTAAATGTTTTTTAATTTTATTTTTATATTTGAGTTGATTGAATGAAAGGTAAATTGCGGTTTACGATTTATGACGTATTAAAAAAAACTACTTACTAGACCTCGTTCAAACCAATTTTCGGTGGAAGTTTACATGGTAATGTACATCACAATTTTTTTTAGTTTTGTCATTCTTTTGTTTTAGAAGTTACAGGGGGGGACACACACATTTTACCACTTTGGAAGTGTCTCTCGCGCAAACTATTCAGTTTAGAAAAAAAAGATATTAGTGTTCGCGACGATGCGTCACTACATAGTATTATAGTTTGTTTTTGACATTAACGTAGATTCATAGTAATAAGAGTGATAGTTAAACCAATAAACAGTAGTGACTAAGCGGCTAGTATAAGATAACCGTAAGTACCACCCCTGCAACCCTCATTTGAGTGGGCTATATAGCTGTGACTTATAGTTTTAGTTGCGTCCAGGTAACCTAGTACCGAGACCTAGCCCTGGACGTAACTTTCAATAATGTAAACCTAATATAAAGCCCACTTAATTGAGTTTGTATGTCGTGTTACTTTAGTTAAGTAATCCTTAAGATTTGTGTTTTTTGCTAACCCTCTTTCAGGGCGCGTCACGCCCTGAAAGCCATAGTTGTACAGTTTTAAATATCAGATTGTTTTAGGTCTACAGACCAGCCTGAGATCTATAATTGGATTTGAAATCCGTTCAGTAGTTTTCGAGGAAATCAACTTATAACATAAATGTATTAATATTTTTCAGTTTTTTTCGGGTTTCCTCGAAATATTCTTTCAGTATGGAAAGATATAGTTGATGTGGATATCTCAGGAGACGGAGAATTTCATGGGAAATGCAACGATATGTAACATGCCTTATATATTTTAATGAATTGAGATGTTATATGCATAATTCCGTCATAGATGTAATGAAATATAGAACAAATAAAACTTAAAAACAGGAAGCAATTTGCGGCTCTCGTTACGGTAAAGATTCATAGTACCTGAGTAAATGTGTAATTTCTGGTAATTCGTAGTCATCGCCAAGATTTTTATTTAATTCTTAAATTAATTAATAGATAGATATAGTTCAAGTAGTGTTCTGAAATTGCTTCCTGCCGTAATGGAAAAACTTGTGTTATTAATCAGGTAAGGCAACACCCTTTACGGAGTCAAAAAACACCCTCTTCCTAGACGAAAGTCTGGAAACGATTTCTTTGAGAATGAGTCTTAAACGTTGGTACATATGGTAACGTCATGAAGCCTAGAAGATAGTAGCCGTCCTGAAGATATCTGGAATCTATAGGTGCAGGACGTCAGCGCCGCGCGGACCGGGAGCCCTACAGACACACTGGGATAGGCATACACCCTCCCCACACACCCCTCGCGTCCAAGCGATCACGCCCGTCCGGCACAATTAGAAACCTCAATATCCTTTTTGAAGACCTATCCATATATACCACACACGTATGGGTTTGATGAAATTTTTTTTTTAGTTTCGTTTCTAAGTATGGGGAACCCCCAAAATTTATTGTTTTTTTCTATTTTTGTGTAAAAATCTTAATGCGGTTCACAGAATACATCTACTTACCAAGTTTCAACAGCGTAGTTCTTATAGTTTCGGAAAAAACTGACTGTGACATACGGACGGACGGTCAGACAGACATGACGAATCCATAAGGGTTCCGTTTTTTGCCATTTGGCTACGGAACCCTAAAAAAGCCGCCGTTTCATAAAACAACAAAGTACAAAATAAAAAATAGTTTATTGTGACAAATAGAAAATTACAATACATTTAAACGTGTTTGGAGCAACAAATGCCTGTATTATAAGGCTCTGCTCTTTCACATCATTATCGTACACTTGTATTAACTTGAGCTAATATAGCGTACCTTAAGGGAAAATATGCAATGTAAGTACATTTTTCTGTATTTAGGCTATAAAAAATAAATAAAAAAAGTATATAAGTAAAGTTGCAATTTAAATTAAAAACAGTAAAAGTAAAGCTTATAAAACTTATTCCCAGTTAGTGCATGTGATGTAGTGTATAGTGTGGTGTAGTAAGTAGTGTGGTGTTGTGTGGTAAGTGGTGAGGCGCGCGATGTGGTGTGATGTGTGGCATGGTGCGTGGTGTGGTGTGAGGTGTGCGGTGTGTGGTATGGCGTGGTGTGGTGTGATGTGGTGTGATGTGCTATGTTGTGTGTGTGAAGAGGTGTGTGGTGTGACATGGTATGTGATATTTTAGTTATGGTGTATACGTATTATGTCATATATTTCGGCTACTCAACGTGTTCCAGGAGTGCCTCGGTTTCCTCATAGTTAAGTGGTTTTATCCAGTCTGTTAGACTTTTTTTACACTCGTGGTAATTTTATTGTATACATAGACATGTTTGTTAATTTTGTTATAGAGGTAAGTAGAGCGTTTATTGAATTGCTTGCATGCAAATCTAGTTTTAGTTTGGGGAACTTGGACAACTAAATATTTTCTTCTCTTAGATTTTATGTTATCATTATATGGTAGGGCTTTATGTTTTTTTAGTATGGTTTGGGTTACATACAGTTTCCTTTCCTTTCTTTCCAATCACTTATTTGGTGTAAGCTTGTAGTGAAGAATCTTTCATTTTTAAAATACATTATTTTTATTAACGCACGCTGCGCTCGTTCTATGTTTATAAATTTCGTTTTTGCTGCCCCGCCCCAAATTGGGATACAATATAATAGAACAGACTGGGCTAGTGCAACATATATTTCATTAAGGAGATTTCTAGGACGGTTCTTACAGCTCTGTATTGTAGTTGGCACAATATGTCTGAGTGTTTTAAAGATCCATTTGAGTTTCCTTGTTCTTCCAGAAGTTCGCTCAAGTTGAGGGTACCAGGATAGTGCTTGATCTACAACAACTCCAAGATATTTAGTTTCAGCTACCTTCTCTATGCATGGGCAGTTGCAGCTTACACAAATTCACGACCTGATTTTTCGATTTATCCGTTTATACTTCCGTTTCACACCGCCCTCACCCTAGTAACAGCAATCACTTTGGGCTTTGGTCACAATATATTATTATTGTACTTAAAAGGCTTCAAGTCATATCGAAAAAGGGGAACGTTAATGGAGTTACCTCAATATCTGTAGCCGTAGCTTAGCGAATATGAGTGTTTCTTATAACCCGTTTAACTAAGCTTCATGTATGTTAGAAACGGCAAGAGTGAATAGAGGTTTTTTGTATCAGAGAGTGTACAACAGTAACCGTTTTGACTTTCAACGTGTATTCAGAAGGATGCGCTAAGATAGCCAGCTAATTTCGTTAAAACCATCAATACAACCCTCCAAGTTCAGTTAAGTGGTTGTATTAACGATTTTAATTATTGTTATTCTGTAAATACATGTGTTAAGAGGGGGCGTAGTAAGCCAAAAAAAATCAAGTTTCATCCGCGCCTCGTTGCCTGCCCCTCTCTTCATACACGAGGAAAACAAAACACAATCCCTTCCCGCCAGCAGAAAATTTTCGCCCGGCATTTAAACCAAGAAAAAAAAATCACCCTCGCTACTCAGTTTACCCAGTACTCGAGTTTCATAAGAGGGGCAAGGAAGCCCTCTTATGAAACTCGACGAAAACAAAACACATGCAAACATCCAACACATGCCTTCGCGCCGCGCCGTGTTCACGCTAGTAGCATCTTTTCGCCAGCGTATATCTATCTGATATTTTAACCTTCTGTCGTATATGTACCCCAAGTAGCTCTGAATTTAAAACTTGATGGCAAGAAACTAGATGCTATTTTGGAAACTGTATTTCTAGGAATTACTTTAGATGATAGTCAGATAAAAATATTTTAAATACAAGATTCAAGATTCCAAGATTCTTTATTTTTGGAAACATGAGTACACATACAGCGCCTGCAAGTTATTAAATTACATTATAGTTTGGCCTTAGTGGCGTACAAATATTTAATTTCGTCATCATAATTATGTAACAATGAATCAAGTACTTAGTCAATTACAATTATGATCATAGCAATAATATGTTGCTGTATGTACGGATTATATCAAAGATGTATTGATAAAAATGTATTGATCAAGAAAAACATATTACATTTTCAATTATGTTGGTAATTATAATTTAAATTACCTACATCAAAACGAAAGGTGTGTACAAATAAATACTAAAAAAGGACACTTAGGCGTCGAAGTATTCGTCAGCATCGCTATCATCAGGAAACGTGCCCAGAAGACTGGCAGCATTGCCATGTTGAATGGCAATGCTAATTCTTTGGGCAAAGAACGACCCAGCCCTCTGGCCACGTGAAGCGTCCACCAGCCGGCGAGAAATTTCCTTAAAGAGGAGACGTGTACCCGGGCCCCATGCCCCGAGCCTTTCGACCCCAAACGGCTCAAAACAGTAGTTATCCATAAGGTTACAGTATTTACGCCGCTCGAGGGTCTCAGCAACCGCAGCAGCGGCGCCAGCACAGCCCGCCGTGCTAGGAACATGAGATGGCGCAAGGGTGTCGACACAGGTTGCGTCCCACACCAGAGGACTACCCATCTTCCAAGGCAATAACGCCATGCCGTCTGGTCTCTTCCCATCGTCACGTACCAAGCCGTTTGGTTCTAATACCGCTAGTACGCCGGCAGCGACAAATGCTCGAGAAATAATATCGTTGATGCTGGCATGGCGTGCTATGCGACCTGCGCTCCTGCAGCAGGACAGACCATGGTGCCCGAGACCGTCGCCAGCTTCACCGCAGTGACACCGATGAGGAGCAACACAAGGTGCGCCCAAGCGGAGACACATAGCGAGCCGAAACGATGAGTCATTCATCATAGTACCTATGGTGGATGACGGGAGCGCCTGAAGCCACAAGCCTGATTCCCATTCACCATAGCTAGCAGACGGGCACGCTCAACAGCATTAGATGACGTATTTACCAGGGTATTCCGTATAATACTGCAGAGCGGTACGTCCCACTGTCTCTGGGAGGACGGGTTCTCAGGTAAAACCGTATTGGGACAAGCCTTTTTCCAATCGTTCAACGCATCGGTCAAACACGATACTTTAAAACCGACCAATGAGAAAGATAAAATATTCCTGGATTTATCCGTACTGTGGACCGAGGAGAGGAAGGCCGGTAAACTTACTTGAATTTTGCAGAAAGATTCGATTAGAAAGATCTTTTAAGTAGTTTAAGCTCAGCTGCTTACGCAGTAAGAAAAATAAGGCAGTTCACTGATGTAGCCACAGCTAAACTTATTTATGTTACTTTGCTTATTTTCACAGTATTGTCTTATGGCGTTCTGCTGTAGGGATCGGCAGCTGACGAAGATTCAGTTTTCATTCTACAAAAGAGCAATCTATAAAATGGGGCCCCGCGAGTCTCTTAGAAATAAATTCAACGAAATTGATATACTAATTCTGCGTTCTCTTTATATCCTAGAAAATATCTTGTATGTTCGCAAAAACTTAGGTCTTTTCAAAAAAAGATGCGACTTCCATAATCTAAATACACGTAGTAAAGATGAAATTGTGATTTCAAAATTTACATTAAGTAAAACTAGCAAGTCATTTCTAACAAACAGTATCCGATTCTATAACAAGTTGCCAAAGTTGGTTACAGAACTTAGCGACGGAAAGTTTAAAAACTCACATCAAACGTGTCCTTATCAAAAAAGCATATTATAAGATAAAAGACTACGTTGAAGACAAGGAAATTTAGCATTAATTCCTTCTGCACATGTGGTTTCCCTGGTACCTCATTAACAACATAACTATGTGAGAGTCTATTATCTGCTCCCAAATTACAATGTTATTTTTATTATTTTTAATTTTAAAATTTCTGACATATTTTCGTCATTATTTGACATTATTATCACTTCTAATATCGACTATTTATTAGTGATTCTCATGGAAATCATGTCACTTGGTTTAAATAGGTTGATTTTACTTATGTAGATTATTTTACATAATTATTGTGAATGAAAGAACGTTGCAGGCCTTACAGACTTACAATTTTCTATTATTTATTTTCATTCCTATAAGTACCCGATACTTATTGACAGGCCTGCACTGTCCTCCCATACCTATTGTCACTGTAATTCGAAAACATTGTAAAAGCCAATTATTTTTAAAAGAGTAACCGCGGAGTTTCTTGCCGGCTCTTCTCCATAGGAAGCGACAAATTGGAACCGTGCACCTAGTTTCTCACGTTTCATTAGTGCGTTTGCAGGTTTATGTGAAATTAAATATTTTGCTTTGATTTGATTTTTGATATGCAAAATTATCAGATGAAACGACTATGAGCAATGACATTATTGACCGTTGTGTACAATGTTGTTTTTGTAGCTAATTATTACGTCTATCATTTATTTCGGTTATTGAAGGTCCGTTTGGACTACAAATATATCTAAAGCTTAACGAATTTTTTACATCGTCCTGTTTTTATCAATCGTTTGCAGTTGACAGAGACAGAACGTTGATATGGCTCAAAACTTGAGACAGCATATTGATTTGTCTAAACAAACTTTGTTCCAATACAGAGGACTGACGAGATAAGAGTTAATCACATTCGACGAATTGTTATATACATATTTGGTGAAGGGGGTTGCCCCTCTGTAAAATAAATATATTATATTTCAAAGAAAATCTTCATTAGGTATAATCATATGTTGCCTTTGTATATGTCGTGTCGGCGGCGTGTTGTGTTCCACGCGCGCCTCAAAGAGATGTCAGCAGCAACTGATAGGGCCCGCAAGGGCCGATGCCTACCAGGAGTGCGGGTTATTCGAAAGAGATACCGCGGCCCCTGGCACACAGGCAAAAACAATACCGTAGATTTGCTCAATCCATGAAATGGCCATATCGTAAATTTGCTCACTTCATGAAATGATAACAAAACATGATAAAAATCTTTTTTGACATAAATTATACAAACATTTTTATGAATTCCCTAGCTCCTGCGCTAGTGTACACTATATTAGAAGAGCTAGTGTTTTCCTCTAATTGCAATGTTACATGTTATTTATGGCATCCAAAGATTAAAAAGCAAATCAAAAGTAATAGAAATAATAAATGCCAGAATGACAGGTACATGAGCACTTTGAGAACCGCCCGTTGAGGACGTTCGGCAGCAACAAGAAAGGATTTCCACGCACCACCCCAAGCACATATACAATACCTAATTAAATATTCACACAGCGCCCTGTAAGTTAGAACTCTTTTTAGTTAGGCCACTTTTCGTAGATCTTTAAATATATATATATCAGTTTTCTGATCCTTCCCACCAACGACGCAATATGAACGTTCCAACTAAGCTTCTCGGCTAGTGTAACTCCTAAATATTTTATATTAGTGGCGCGAGATAGTGCTGCGCAGTTACAGTTTTGGTGGTCGTTTTTTTGGTTAAATGGAAAGGTGTGTATCTTAAGCCTAAAGTCAGAATCGGCACTCCCTATTACGGATTTGGTAAAATAGACATATTTTGTATTGCTGGAATTGAGGGACAGAAGACTGCTTTCGAGTCAGGTGGTCACCCTCGCCATACCAGTTTCAGCCAATTGGAATTCTCTTTTCCAGGTTATGTTTTATTTATTTATTATTTATACATTTTAAATAAATAAATAATAAATAAATAAACAGGTTCATCCGCAAACATAAAAACCGCACAAATCGTTTATGTATAAAAGAAATAATGTGGGTCTTAGAGTGCTGCCTTGTGGTACACCGTATTTGCACATGTCATCATTACTTACATGTTTTTCAACACGTACTCGCTGTGATCTACCAGACAAGTAGTTCCTGAACCATTCCAGAGGTAATCCTCTTGATGCCCACGTTGTCTAGACTCGTAAGTAAGATAGGAATGGAAACTGTATCAAAGGCCTTCTGGAAATCCAGAAAGACTCCTATATATTTGTCTCCCTTGTCCAGGTAAGTTGTTAAAGCCGTAGTAAGGGCAACAACCGCATCCTCAGTCGATTTCCCTACTCTAAAACCATATTGGTTGCTGTTAAGCAGTCTGTTTTTTTCAAGGTACCTGATGACTTTCTTGCTAACTATTTCTTTAAATATTTTGAACAAGAGAGAAATAGGTCTGTAGTTGGACGGGCTATCCCTGTCCCCAGCCTTGTATATTGGACTAACAAAACTCTCTCTCTCAAAAGTCTCTTAAACAGATCAGGGAAGACACCTGTTTCGAGACTCAAATTACAAAGATATGCGATAGGCATCGCCAAGGACAGCAAATAAATATTATTCTATTCTATTCTGTGCTAAGGACTTTGACTTTGAGCATTTTGACAGTCATGCAAAGTCCTCTGACTTTGCATGACCTCTGTGAAATAACTAGCACACAAAAATGTGAAAATAGCAAATATTTATATTTCTCTTATTTAGTCATGGCTCAATTGATTGTTTAATAAAAGTAATAATTTATTACACTGTAAGAAAATACGATTTAATTTATTAATTCATGTAGGTAGGATCAATATGGTGACGTCACGGACGTCGAGTTTGTCAGTACTCCTAGCTGTTTAAAGTGGTTTAAATAAAACAACTCATTTAATAAGAAAAATTGTAATACAGAAATTGTCTCCATACAATAACTCTAAACAAGAAACTTTATCTAGTGTGCAAGTGCAGTGTATCAAAAGTAACAAAAACTACCCTTTGCATTAAAAATAATAAAATAATTTAGTGAAAATACTTAAGACGAGGTGAGCCGAGCGCGGTAGGCATTTAACGCTTACCTCAGCCCCCGAAACGAGTAGCGAGACGTAATTAGTTATGATGCGCGTCTAAAACAGTTAGAAAGAAAAATAATAAATATAAGTCCACGTTTACACGGACGTAATAATATCGCGGCGGGATTTTTCACGCGCTGGATTTTCAACTCTCGGTAGTGCGCCGAAGGTTGAGAATCCAACACAGTGCAACTCAGCGCATTGAAAATCTAACAGTGTGGTTTACTAGTTCGATTTTCACCTCTCGGTACGTACTGTAGTCGGTACATAGTTTTGTATGTAGGTATAGGTACATAAATAAGAAAATAAATAAAAAAAAGCAACCAAAAAACTACGACGATCACCCTAATTGGATTATTACTTCTAGTTTTTATGTAACTTGAACATAACTGGCGAATTGTGAGTGTACTAATACACCACTGCCCAACCCCTTTGAAAGAATACAGGAGTTATGTTATGAAAAATCTCATTTCCTAACTTATTATATCAAAAAAAAATACTTACTAGAATAGTAAAACAAAATAAACTTTTACTAATCGTAATCAGTTCAAGTTGATCGACTGTATTGCTCTATTCGGTGACATAGTTAGTTCTGCTGCCGGCCGCCAGCCACGCCTGGCGCGCGCGTCGCTCGCGCATCGTAACTAATTACGTCTCGCTACTCGTTTCGGGGGCTGAGGTAAGCTTTAAATGCCTACTGCGCTGGGCTCACCTAGCCTTAATGACCATACCAAAAGAGAACTGACTATACACAAATCTAATTCAATCGCCCCAGATAATAAAGTTTTGGAAAAAAGTTCACTGCACCTCCTAGGTTCTCCAATTCCAGAAGACAGTTTTTCACCTTTCACTGACGACAAAATTAAATATTATAATTATAGACTTCCTAAAATTAATTTACATTCGGCATTCACCCTTATCAGATACTGTTGTTTCGGTCCAAATTTCATGTATTTTCTCCGAAAAAAATATTCAAAGCACTGTAACATCCACTTTAAATATGGGATTGGACGACCACTCGTGGCTGTAAGCCACACTACCCATCCGTTTTGGTGGGCTCGGCGTCCGCAAAACTAATGTAAGCTTACTGTCCTCGGTCCACAGCACCAAAAAGCTAATCACAAAAATCTTAGCCCCTTTTCAGACTGAGTCTGAAGTGCCGTGTTTGACCGATGCCATGAACGCCTGGAAGGTAGCTTGTCCGAATACGGTTCAGTCCGTGAACCCATCTTCCTAGAGACAGTGGGATGAGCCGCTCTGCAGGTTGGTATGGAATAATCTCATTATTACGTCCACCAATACTGCTGAGCGCGCCCGCCTGCTGGCTGTGGGAGGATGGGAGTCGGGCCTATGACTTCAGGCGCTACCATCACCTAGCATAGGTACTATGCTGGGTAAGTCTACCTTCCGGCTCGCTACAAGTCTGCGTCTGGGTGCTCCTTGCGTGGCTCCGCATCGCTGTCAGTGCGGTGAAGCAGTTGATCGCCTCGGACACCATGGCCTTGCCTGCAGCAAGAGCGCTGGTCGGCTGGCACGGCACGGCAGCATTAATGACATCATCTGTCGGGCTCTTGTCACCACCGGGGTGCCAGCTGTCTTAGAACCAAATGGCCTGGCACGGGATGATGGCAAGAGGTCAGATGGAATGACCATATTGCCCTGGAAGTTGGGTAGGCCTTTGGTGTGGGATGCTACCTGTGTTGACACCATCGCGCCATCCCAGCTTCTGAGCACGGTGGGTTGCGCTGGTGCGGCTGCTGCAGGTGCAGAAAACCTCAAACGACGCAAATATAACAACCTTATTGGGAGCTATGTATTTTAGCCGTTTGGGGTTGAAACACTACGGCCGTGAGGTCCGAGTGCTCATCAAGTATATCGGGACATCGCCAAGCGGTTGGTTGACTCTTTACGTGACCAAAGGACTGGCCTATTCTTAGGTCAAAGAATCAGCATTGCCATGCAACGTGGCAACGCTGCCAGCCTTTTGGGCACTTTTCCCACTGACAGCGATGCGGACGAATTCTTTGATGACCAGTGAGCTCTCCCCTTTTTTACTTTATATTCTTATACATACTGTCTAATTATTTATGTGAAGACTGAACTTGTACCCTATACCTAATAAATAAATCACGTTTCCACTTTTATTAGAAAGAACAATGAAAAGGTACTAAACTTGCATAAACCCCGGTACTGCTATACATTTTCTTTAGATGTTAAGGATGTCATTGCCTCATACAATAAATTAATATCAAATAGATATGTTTCAACATATCAAAGTCAAAGTCAAAGCATTTATTTCAAATAGGCACTTAAAAGGCACTTTTGAACGTCAACATTTACATTAAAATAGAATTGATTCTAGTCGCCCCTTCCAAAATGTAGTTTCGTATGGAGAAGAATGGGCAAGAAACTCCACCGTTACTCTTTTAAAAATGATTTAACTACAATATTTAACATACATTCATTGTATAATTATGTGTGAAAACGACGCATCCAGAACAAAATTACTGTACCCAAATTGGTAAAAAGAATGAGATTGAAGCAATTACAAATAAATTAATTTTATGATAGATACATGGTGCCCACACATTTACAAACATTGTAAAAGTAAATAATATACAATTTCCTAGAATATTAATAAGTATGTAATCTGTCAGTGTGTGAGTTAAAGTAATCACTGAGTGTAATCAATGTCATAGATATAATTAATTACATAGTTCAATTAGCAACCAGTTTGATTTTGTCTAGACTCTAGATTGTCCTATGGAGCAGGACCAGCATGTTTCCAAGCATTCTTATCTTGGATATAATCCTCTAATTTGTAATATGCTTTTTTACAAAGTGTACTTTTCATATGAGTTTTAAATTTCCTTTCATTTAATTGCAATATATCACAAGGTATTTTGTTATAACATTTAACACAGTACCCCATAAAAGATGTATGTACTTTAGCTAATATGGAAAATGGTTGATCTAATTTGTCTTTGTTTCTAGTATTAAAATTATGTCTATCACTTATTTTATTAAAAAGATGTAGATTTTTTCTTACATACATGATATTTTCATAAATAAATTGGCAAGGTACCGTCATAATATTAATCCTTTTAAATAGGTCCCTGAGAGATTCGCGGCGACGTAGATTATAAATGGCTCTGACAGCTCTCTTTTGCAAAATAAAGATGGATTCAATGTCAGCAGCCCGACCCCACAGTAAAATGCCATACGACATAATGCTGTGGAAGTAGCTAAAATAGACCAAACGCGCGGTTTCTACATCTGTTAACTGTCTGATCTTCCTAACAGCATAAGCGGCAAAGCTTAGCCGCCCCGCAAGAGATGTTATATGAGGTCCCCATTGTAATTTCTCGTCTAGCGTGATTCCTAGGAACACCGTTTGATTAACAAATTCCAGTTTTTCTCCATTCAATATGATGTCACATTCGCTACTTCTAACATTTGGTAATTGAAATTTAATGCACTTGGTTTTTGTGCCATTTAGTACCAAATTATTTACCGTAAACCAATCTTGGACCTGAAGAATACAGTTATTCACGTCGTCTAGATTTTGTGACCGTCGGGCTATTTTAAATATCAATGATGTGTCATCTGCAAATAACACCATCTTCGGTTGGTTTAAAAGTAAATAGGGTAAATCATTAATGTAAACTAAAAAGAGGAATGGACCCAATATTGAACCTTGAGGAACACCCATTGCCATTTCAGACCCTAATGAGTTTATGCCGTTTACTTGAACTTTAACTTTTCTGTCTTTCAGGTATGATCTTAGTAAATCAAAGAAGTAAGTAAGAGAAAAATATTCAACAAGATTACCAAAAACACAATGCAATAAAAAATTAAAACGGATGGGCCTAAGTGAGATATTAGACTGGAGCTTACGGTACTAAAAGATTTGGAGTGCTGAATATCCTCACAAGGCGTGCCGTGTCCACCGTTTTTTAAGGTTAAAGATTCCATATTAAACCCATACACTAAAATAATGAAGGAACCCAACAGACCGCGCTTTCGTAGCACCCGATGCGCTACGGCGTAGCATACTACATAGGCCCTGAGCTACGCGCTAATTTTGCGTCGTTGATTTTCAGGAGTTTTATAATTTCAGACGAAAGTGAACATAAACGACAGTAAAACAACCACTGATGTAATTTTCGATTCTTCTCATAATAGATGTCGGACTTTTCCGGGAATCATTAAATTAACCAAATAAGCATTGGAAGCGATTCTGGCCTAGCAATTTTACACTTTCTTTTTTTTTGGGTGGGAAATCATCAAATAACTTCTCCCGCTCTGGGCGGAGCGGGAGGGCGTGTCAGACTTTTACTGACTAAAACCCACCCGTGCTCCCTCAGTTGCCTGTGTGCCAGGGGCGGCGGTATCTCTTTCGAACAACCCGCACCCCTGGCAGGCATCGGCCCTTGCGGGCCCCTTCAGTTGCTGATGACATCTCTTTGAGGCGCGCGTAGAACACAACGCGCCCGCGCCTACGGTGGCTGGGAATCAGCCTGGGATTCCCGACGCCCAGGGCGTCTCCTGCGAAGGCCACGGCTGTGAGGGCGCTCTGATCCAATTTCTAAAAGAAAAGCAATTTTACACTTAGGCGTTTATTTTAGAAATTGGATCAGAGAAGAAATTTTCTGAGAAACAATACGGGGGTCTATTATTTTACTAAAAGCAGTTTGTTTTCAAAACAAAAGAACAATTAGCGTCAACAGTAAAGGGAGTATAGGAGACTTCTTCGTTGAAAATATGGCTAAGCACACATTTAATTTCACAGTATTTTTGGCCGTCCATTTATCATTATTTAAATCATTAAACAATTTCAAAGAGAGAAATGCTGCTTTACTCGCAAATACTCGTATTTACGCATTTTCGATTATTTCGGAAACCTGACCCCACGTCCTATTAGAAAGCAATCGTCGCGCAAATACGCGATCGCTTTTATATATCTCTCTTTGTCCAGTGAACTGAAGCGCCTGGTCGCGCTGCCAGACAGCCTTCCGGTTACGGTTCCACGACGATCGCTTTCTATTAAATTTGTAATTACCACACCCACACACAAAAAACAACGGACCAGTCCAACTCCACAACTACACACACACACACAATCACTCCTCACTATTATCTTTTAAGTCCATTCAATAAATATGTTTGTGATCATCAGTATTGTTACGTAATCACTACATAGTATAAAACAAAGTCGCTTTCTCTGTCCCTATATCCCTATGTATGCTTAAATCTTTAAAACTACGCAACGGATTTTGATGCGGGTCCACGTGGGTGAAGCCGCTGGCAAAAGCTAGTTATGTTATATTTTGTAAAATGTGTCATTCCTTCAAAAGTACACTGTCCTTTAAGGTACAAGATTCTTCTAGTTTGAAGGGCAGGGGTCTTACTTATCTGTATTAGCCATACCTCTCTTACTAAACAATCTTTGATGTTATCTAGGCTAAGTCTTTTTTTAATAAACGATTACTTACTTACTTTCTTGCTATTAAGATGCTACCTACGGCAGTAAAAGTATTATAATTAATGTCCAACTTTTGAAACAGCATCTCGTGCTTAATTAATTTTTCTACCAGCTTCTCACGATTTTTACGAGTTGACAAAAGTGGAAATGTTATTATTATAATGCTTTTTTTTTAAACGAATTTTAATCTTTCAGAATATTCCTTAAGTGATGGTATAACCTGCATAAAATCCGTTACGTAGTTTTGAAGAACAACGCGGTCACACAAACAGACACGACCCGCGACGTTCATTTATAGTATGTACAAGTATAGATCATCATCTGCCTAGCCTTTTCCCAGCTATGTTGGGGTCGGCTTTCTGGATGCATCTGAATACCAGTATTTTACATGGAGCAACTGTCTATCTGACCTCCACAACCTAGTTGCTTGGTAAGACTGGCTGTCAGACTTTCGGGTTGACTACCCGTAATGACTGCCATAGATCTATTTCTACATTTATACACATAGATCGTCCAAGTGACGAACCTAAACTCTTTTAGGATCACATGTGTGTGTCCTCCCGACTGTCACAGCCAATTGGCTCCAAATCTAATGGACTGATTAAGTTGTTAAGTAGGACATTTATGAATTTCTAAACTTAAATTGCAACAGGCAGGGCACATTGCTTGTACAATAGATGGCCGAGTTGCTTGGCATAGGTCTATGCCCAGCAGTCAAGTGAGCGTCTTTCGGCTGAAATGAAGATGATGATGAATTTAAGACCCAAACACGGACGTGTCATCATCATCATCTACCTAGCTTGTTCCCATTTATGTTGGGGTCGGCTTCCAGCCCAACCGGATGCAGCAATACGTGTAACGTAAACAATTGAATTTAGTATGGGGCGTTCACTTTTGGGAGGCTAAATAAGAACATTTAAAAAACGTTTGGTACCGTGTGACGACAAATCAAATGAAAGCGGTTATTTTGTGAGTCTCAAATATTTTTTAAATCAATTTTAAAATAAATCGTCTAAAAGTTATTTAATTTAACATGGGTTTTTTTTTTGGGTGGGAAATCATCAAATAATTTTTCCCGCTCTGGGTGAAGCAGGAGGGCTTGTCAGACTTTTACTGACTAAAACTCACCAGTGTTCTCTGAGTTGCCTGTGTGCCAGGGGCCGCGGTATCTCTTTCGAGCAACCCGCACCCTGGCAGGCATCGGCCCTTGCGGGCCCATCAGTTCGTGCTGACATCTCTTTGAGGCAATTTAACATGGTAAATCGCACAATACTGTGCGCACAAACTTACATTTGCAGTTGGAATGCATGAGAGAACTCAACTCAACCACAATGTTAAGATTCTCCTTGGGATATTTTATGTGGTAATAGTATCGGAACTACTCATATTAACGCCTACAGCTCTGAGCTAAATACTGTTTGGAACAGGAGTAACATAACCTAAGGGTGGGTCTATCTGACTACAAGGCGACCGCGATGGAGGACCGACGACGGCCGAATGTAAATACGGGCGCGCACTCGCTCGCACGCCGCTTGCTACCACCAGGTGCGACGGTGGCAGTGAATATTTTGGCAACCGACGGCTTATCTGTCGTCCATCACGGCGTCACCAGAAGCTGTCA
Source organism: Polymixis lichenea (assembly GCA_949091785.1). Taxonomy (NCBI): domain Eukaryota; kingdom Metazoa; phylum Arthropoda; class Insecta; order Lepidoptera; family Noctuidae; genus Polymixis; species Polymixis lichenea. The sequence continues at coordinate 25,376,438 of OX420939.1, forward strand.
GTAGCGTCTGACGCTTCAAAAACATCGTAGCCTTACATCACATCACAACAGGAAGTTCTCTGAAATAACACAACGGGGGTGAAATTAGAACGTTCCGTCGTCACTCTGCGGGCTATTCCTCTTTTTACACTAATAAACAATATTAATATACACTCAGCAAATGAGCGATAAGCATACATAATATTTTATAGGCAGTTACAACAACAACAATAAATATCATGTCCCTATGTTCGTTTATGTTTCACAGAACTCACGGGAATTTAATCAACCGTGCCTATACCATTCATTTTGGTTTAATTATAAGCCCTTAATGCTTTATTAAACCCTGAAGCTCAATGAGAAAGTAATTACAAAGTATATGTTGATAATGTTTAACCATAACATTAGGGATTCTGAGGGAGCGACGTGTAATACCCACAGAAATATTTATCAATCATCATCATCATCATCATCATATCAGCCAAAAAACGTCCACTGCTGGACATAAGCCTCCCCCAAAAGGGGGGATTTGCCATAATCGCCACGCTTGGCAGGCAGGTTGGCGATCGCAGTATGGTGGTAAAATGCATAGAGAACGCTGCTGCCCATTCTCTAGTAAGTCCCTTAGTCGCCTTCTACGACATCCACGGGAAGAAATGGGATGGTGCTATTCTTTTACGTCTGGCACCACACGGAACATTTATCAATGTAATACCTAAATGCATACAGAGCGTCGGTACAAAAACCTCAATTTTTCTCTTAATGTTGTAGGTTCTGCTCATACTTAAATAGTTCATTGCAAGTCTGGGTAGGGTGATCGAGGGTGGAGTCAGGATCATCCTCTCTCAGAGCACTTTCTCTATTTAAGATTGTGCATTCTAATACCCAGTGCCTGTACTATGATGTTGAAATAAATAAATGTTTATGATTATAATGAATAAGTAACATTGAGCAAAAATTATTGCTGGGAAATTACTTCTATTTTTGGTGTGAAAAATAGCTGTTTATGCAACGGCCATAACGCATGCAAAACATTGGTGTACAGGTGGATGCAACTGTACAGCAGTTGTAGGGGTGTTTAGTGTCAAGTTATAACATATCAAACAAGAGAAATAAAAATAAAAACCTGCCAAGTGTCAGACTCGCAGAGGTACGGAACACTAAAAATTAAAGAGATGCCAGGTAGTCCAAAAAAAAACACATTGACGAGGCAGCCTAAGTGACTCTAGGCTCCGTTAAGCGACTTTTTACATAATTTATTATTGCAACGAAGTTCCTTATCGCGGTTTGCGGTAGGAGTTAATTCGTAGAAACCATCACGTAAGCATAAAGTGTTATGTATGCCCCCCTTCATGCAACTTTCTGTCTCTCTCTCTGTCTTTTTAAATTATTGCCTCGATGCACCAAATTGTATGCACCTAACTCAGACTTTAAATAAAAAGCAAGATTCAAGATTCTTTATTTGTGGAAACATGAGTACACATACAGAGCATGCAAGTTATTAAATTACATTATAGTTTAGATCAGTCATGTTTGGAATTAGTGGCATCCAAATATTTAAATTTCGTCATCATAATTACGTAACAATTAGGCAAGTAGTTAGTCAATTAAAATTATGATCATAGCAATGCAAAATAATATGTTGCTGTATGTACGGATTATGTCAAAGATGTATTGATAATACTGGTTACTACACAGTATTAGATGTTGTCATAAAGAAATTCTAGACGATTATTTGATTATTTGATTAGATTCTGACGTATACTGAATTTTCATAATGGAAAGTACAGCAAGATTTTAAAAGCCGAGCGTATGTCGATGGTTCCGTTCATTGGAGAATTATTGGGCATTCGGTCCCTCTCATGCTTCCCTGAAGCCTGTCCCGCGTACCTTCGGTACAGGGGGGCTACTCCCTAAGTACGAAGTCCGTCGTTTTGGTCGAAGTTACGGGCGTTTCTAACTCCGTATCACGTACGGACAGAAGATTAGTTTGGAGCCCGAACTAAGAATTAATGACAACCCGATTTCACAGCGGCCCCTACTTCCGATATGGTTTTGGCCGTCCAAAAAGTTAGTTAATTGGCTGTAGGATTCAGTAAGTCGTTTCGAACTACTATCGGACAGCCCGTATCTTCGATGACGGAGTTAGAGAGTAGGCCCCCTGACACCTGATACGAAGATAGCCGGCGCCCGAAAATCGAGAGCGTTTCCTTGCAAATATTGCGTAAGAAGCTTCGTTACTGACGGGCGTCCACCGACTGCACTCGTTTTTAGGGTTCCGTACCTCAAAAGGTAAAAATAGGAACCCTTATAAGGTCACTCTCTTGTCCGTCTATCCGTGTGTCACCACCGTTTTTTTCAGGAACGGGTGAACCTAGCAAGTTGAAATTTATACCAGATACTGAAATTTATAGTCCCTAATAGGTGTATAAAAATCAAAGTCCTGAGTCAACACGATAAAAAAATATGGGCAAATTTAGATTTTCGTGAAAACTAAAATTTACCTTAATTTTCATCTTTGAAATTTTTCGGAATTTTCCCTTTACTTGTGCTATAAGATCTAGGTACGGAACCCTCAACGCACGAGTTTGACTCGCACTTGACCGGTTTTTTTAAATTTATTTGTAGGAAACCCATATTACGCCAGTCATGTTTAGTTCCCACGTAATATTGAACGAACCCATTGCCACCGGCCGGCAACCGGCAACAGACTCCGACCTGCTATTGAGAATTTCGCAATGCAAAAACTCAACGCAAAAAGTTTGCCTGACCCGGGGAATATACCCAGGATACCAAGCTCGACAGTAAACCTAACTGTTATTTTTATTTTAACTCATTACACATTATGCCGGCCGGTTCGGAAGTTGTCAATAATTGAACAGTGAACATAATATATCACGTTATGCAAAGTTAACGACAGTGGGATGATCATAATTATGTAATGATAGCTACATAAGCATTGTTCACGGGTACTGTTGCATAAGACTTATTAGAAACCATACACCAACAATAAGGTTTAATTAGCATTCAACTGCCCTCAAAATCAAAATCAAATCAAAATCAAAATCATTTATTTGCATAAATAAGGTACAGAAAGTTCTTAAGATATTACTCGATCACTTATTATGCCATTAATGTCGGCGTGCAAATTTACATGCTTAAATACTATTTTACGAAATGAATTAATAAAGTAGAATAATGCATGCGATTAGTAAAATAAAATTCAATTCAATTAAATTCGGATACAATTATTGAATTCGGACACAATTATGATTAAATACCACGATTCACACCTTACATTAAATACACACAATTCACAACAATACACACAAATACAGACAAAAAAAAAAAACACACACAATTCACAACTTATAATCCAAAAACTCAAGTACACTATAAAAGCATTTATCAATAAGCATGTTTGTTAAATTACGCTTAAATTTAAAAAATGGAAGTTTATGTTGCTTGGTATTTTGTTAAACAATTTGATGCACATGATATAACTATTGTTGGACGTGAGGGTGAGATTTGTTTTGGGTTGATACAACTTGTTAGTATTATGAGATCGAGGGGCATAATAGCTTGTCGCCTGCTGAAAAAGATTCTTGTGTTTGAATACAAATAAACATGATTCCAAGATATAAATGCACGGTAATGTTAGTATTTTATTTTTTCTAAAGTAAGGGCGACAAGACTCTATTTGTTTCAGTCCAAATATAGCCCTTAAACATTTTTTTTGCATTACAAATGCTTGATCAATTTCCACACAGCGACCCCAAAGAACGATACCATACCGCAAAATGGAGGATATATAGCCGTGGTACGCAGTAATTGCGGCGTTTCGAGATATCTCGCAGCTAATACGCCTCAGAGGATAGACAAAACTATTAATTCTACCGCAAACGTCATCTACATGTCGTTTCCAGGAGCAAAATTTATCTAAAGATATCCCAAGAAATTTTACAGAATCAATTTCTCTCAGGGCTACCCCTTTATATGCTACATGTAGGTCTAAAGGTTTTGATCGGTATGTATGAAATTGCATAAAATTAGTTTTACTAATATTGACCCTTAAATTGCTAGCTTCTAGCCATTCTATAGACGCTTGGAGAGCTGTGTTTATTTCCTGCTCGTAGGTATTTTTATCATTGCCCTTCAATATAATAGTAGTATCGTCCGCAAATAGTACACACTTATGTTTAAATATATTTGGAAAGTCGTTCACGTAGAGCAAAAACAGCGGTGGACCTAAGATACTGCCTTGTGGCACGCCATAACTATTTAACATAAACGAAGACTGAACTGACTGTCGCGTTTTGGTTGTAGAATTGTAACCTGAGATTTCCAATGCCTGTACTCGATCAGATAGATACTACCAGTTCAGTTTGTTTGGTAGTGCAGTGCGATAATTGCGTAACACAAGTTGCTTGTGGCTAAGTGCGAGTAATAACAGCCGCACGGAACGGTCGATCAGGTCACGGAATCATGAAATAACTTCTCCCGCTCTGGGTGGAGCAGGAGGGCGTGTCAGACTTTTACTGACTAAAACCCACCCGTGTTACCTCAGTTGCCTGTGTGCCAGGGGCCGCGGTATCTCTTTCAAACAACCCGCACCCCTGGCAGGCATCGGCCCTTGCGGGCCCCATCTGTTGCTGCTGACATCTCTTTGAGGCGCGCGTGGAACACAACGCGCCGTCGACCTGGGCTTGATCCTTACCGGACAGCGAGCTACCCATTACTAGCCGTCCGTAAGCCCGTGCCAACGGTGGCCGGGAATCAGCCTGGGATTCCCGACGCCCAGGGCATCTCCTGCGAAGGCCACGGCCGTGAGGGCGCATGTACTGCATCTCTCTCACGTGCGCCGTCTCCCTCTTCGCGAGCATCACTGCTTCACTGAAGGAAGCGACTGCTAGCCATACACTCTCGCTCCGTACCATGGTCTGGTCCAGGGCCAGACGCGAGAGATCACCGCCGCCGATCGCCTCCATGAGGACACGGCGGTGCTCCGCCCAAGCCAGGCAGACCTCCACCGTATGCTCCGCCGTGTCCTCAGGGCGATCTTCGCAGTGGAAACGCCCGGGCGTTTCCTGCCGCCTTATTCGAAACAAGAACCTCCCGAAACAACCGTGCCCGGTGAAGACCTGTGTCAGGCGGAAGGTGAGGACGCCATGCCGCCTCTCAAGCCACTCCTCAAAGAGAGGACTTACCGCCGCAATCGTGGCGTGCAAAATCGTGGCGTGCCCAATCAGGTGCTGACATCTCTTTGAGGCGCGCGTGGAACACAACGTGCCGTCGACCCTGGCTTGGTCCTTACCGGACAGTGAACTTCCCATTACTCGCCATCCGCAAGCCCGTACCTACGGTGGCCATAGACCATAATCTTACTAAACTACGATTACAAATTGTTTGCGAACTAGGGATTATCGTAAAATGCCTGCATATTAAACGTGCATTGACGTTATAACAAAATGCCAAACTTTAAAATTTATTTTAAGAATTTATGTGACTAACTGTAATGAAGTACATGTATTTTATAGGTAATTATGTAGATGGAGCAGTTTGAGAATTGATAACGTAGCAGAGTACCGAGAATAATTCCAGATACCTATGGAGCAGAATGGGAACAAAATTATAAGTATTATTGAATAATAATCATTCTTTGGAGTAACTTGGGAAATAATGTATGAGATTCTTATCTTTTTAGAACAAAAGAATTGACTACTTTGGGAAATGGATAAACTCTAAAAAAGACTGTTTTTTTTTTAATTCTGACACCTATTCGGAAGCTACATTATCAGCAAGTGACATGGGCTGTATTTTTTTAAATTAAATCCCTCTGCGGAATGCATCCCCCGTAGTAGTAAGCAGTCCTCCCCCAAGCTCCGAAACTTCCCGCATCCAGCGGCTTCCTGCGGCCTTCACAAGGACACGGTTAACGTTTTGGGAAGCCTTCCAACTCGACATCTATCGGTACACGGTCGCCACTCCAGAACCTTTCGGTCCCATCAGCCATCCATTCTGCGAGCAATGTGGCTTCCCCTTTGTCGCTTAAGATTGGCAATTCTTCGGGCATGTCGGTCACCTTGGTTGTTTTGCAGATCTCTTCATTTCTGAATAATCTCCCAAGAAAGGGCATTGGAAAGCGTCATGCTTGGAGAAGCGTGACGCTTTCCAATGCCCTTTGGGTGACTTTTAGCCTACGATTAAGCTCTATTGTGAGCGACCACGTTTCAGTGCCACATTCTAACTATTATACATAGTTAACTTACAATAACCGTTTGTTACTTAAATTAGTCAAAAAAGGGGGTCGGTTTGGCACTAAACGATACGATCCTTAGGAGCCGAGCAAAAACAATAAAAGCCAGGAAGAACGCGAAGCAATTACGAAGGAATATTGTTGGCAGGAAATGTGACTGTTATTTTAGTATATTGTGGTTACTTATGATTTTCACGCTAACGAAGTCCCGGGCAGAAGCTATATATCTATAAAATAGAACAAGCCTTTATTTTAAAATAACAATACCAATATTGTCTTTTTATTTTTCGAATAGTGCTAAGTAGCAATTAATTATTAATATGTCAGTTACACAATTTCTTCTTTTTTACGAAAATGATTTTCATAAACATAGCATTGCAAGCAGTTATTGCTTCAGCATTAATTACCATGAGGACACGGTGGAGCATACGGTGGAGGTCTGCCCGGCTTGGGCGGAGCACCACCGTGTCCTCGTGGAGGTGATCGGCGGCGGCGATCTCTCGCGTCCGATCCTGGTCCAGGCCATGGTACGGAGCGAGAGTGCATGGCTAGCAGTCGCCTCCTTCAGCGAAGCAGTTATGCTCGCAAAGAGGGAGGCGGCGCACGTAAGGGAGATGTAGTACATGCGCCCTCACAGCCGTGGCCTTCGCAGGAGACGCCCTGGGCGTCGGGAATCCCAGGCTGATTCCCGGCCACCGTAGGCACGGGTTTGCGGACGGCGAGTAATGGGTAGCTCGCTGTCCGGTAAGGACCAAGCCCGGGTCGACGGCACGTTGTGTTCCACGCGCGCCTCCACGAGATGTCAGCAGCAACTGATGGGGCCCGCAAGGGCCGATGCCTGCCAGGGGTGCGGGTTGTTCGGAAGAGATACCGCGGCCCCTGGCACACAGGCAACTGAGGGAACACGGGTGGGTTTTAGTCAGTAAAAGTCTGACACGCCCTCCCGCTCCGCCCAGAGCGGGAGAAGTTATTTGATGATTTACCACCCAAAAAAATAAAAAAAATAAACATTAATTACCATCATAGATAGAAGATATTTTATTTCTGCTGTTGCTAATAATAAACAAGTTATAATAAAATCCTCTGAACAGTCACCGATATTGCTCGATCCAGCACATCTGTCACCACCTTTGCGGTACACTCACGTGACACTGCAACGCGGATTCAACGCGTTGGACTAAATTGACTATAGTTTACGAATAATCATAACCAATATAATAAATGCGTTATTAAGATTTTTTTAATTGTTACGCTTTCACGTCTTCTCGTCGATGCTTGAAGACTAAGGTCTTCAAACAGTGCGTCCTGCCCGTGATGACCTACGGTGCCGAAACGTGGATACTGACAGTTGGGCTGGTCCACAAATTTAAGGTCGCTCAGCGTGCTATAGAGCGGGCTATGCTCGGAATTTCTTTGAAGGATAGAAATTATCCGTAAAAGAACCGGAGTTATCGATAAAGCTTGTAGACTGAGCGAGCTGAAGTGGCAGTGGGCTGGCCATGATTGTCGAAGGACCCATGGACGGTGGAGCAGACGAGTCTTGGAGTGGAGACCGCCTATCCATTAACCTATCCGCAAACGTAGTGTGGGACGCCCCCCAGCTAGATGGACGACCTTAAAAAGGTGGGTGGGACAGACTGGATACGGAAAGCGGAGGATAGAGTCTTATGGCGTACCCTGGGAGAGGTCTATGTCCAGAAGTGGACTGCGATAGTCTGTGTTGATGACGCTTTCCGGTTAAAACAGCTAAACGGATTATATTGAAATTTGGTTAGTATATATAATACTTTTATCTTGAGATCCAGATGTACTACAAATAGAAAAATAAATAATATTTATTTGCATAAAACATGGTAAATGAAGTTTTTTTTATATACATTAGAAAGCAAACATGCTTATTTGTATCATGTTTAGTTTTAAGTATGCAAATGTAATATACAGATAAATGTAAAAATAAGAAATAAACAGCTTTTATCATATTTAGCCCGTCTTGGTAAGTCATTTAATATAAACCTGTGAGGATCTCAATGGTTTCGAGGATACGTCATCTGCCTGTTTAAATAAGTCTTGCACACAACATGCATACTTCATAGATAAAGAGAGCGATAATAAAGCAAGTTCTTTTAAATATTGGCCTGCAAGATTCAGCAATTTGAAGCACATATTATATTGCAGAAAATATCGTGTAACATTTCAACTTACCATCGTCGGTATATTCGATAATTAATTACTTAGTACCTGGTTCTTTTTAATAATGTATTTTATTTAAATATGCCAGTGCAGCTACCCTAAATTTCGCTACTCTACATTTATGATGATTAAGAGGCCGTATACGAAATCTAGTTGATTTACGTGATTTTAAAGTCGCAGTTTTACAATTCCAATACTGTATGTCTACAAGTTTTAGTTTCTGGTCCCTACCGCACTTCTGGACCACACAGCACTATAGAGATAATGTCTGAATGCTTTTAATATTCTGAGTTGTGTTACAACTAAGTATAAAACTTGATACTAAAAACAAAATATAAAGATAAGCTCACTTTGCAGTGCAAAATTTGCACAGCATGGAACTGCACAATCGATAATAACATTACCTAACAGAAATATTGTTGCATTGCAAATTACACTACGTGTTTAATATTGTGTTGATCTTTACCACTTACCAAGTTCAGAAGATAAACATTCGTAATAGTCCTCATTCGTCTGTTGCTAGCAAGCGTTGCTATAACCAGACAGTTCCCAGATATAGACAGCATAAATATCAATATGTACGGCGGCAATATGAACCGCCATTCATACGCATTGCTAGCAACCTTGGCTGCAACGACGCTTGTGTTGCGGACTGCAACGAACGTTGAGATGGTGGAAGTTTCCCTCATACGGAGAAGAGAGGAATTGAGTATTGTGCTTATTCCCTCCATCTTGAGTACCTGGAAAAAAACATACATATTAGAAAAAAACCAGCAGCTAAGCTTTTGCATCACATAGGAAATAAGGCAATTTCCTTTGTATGCGTAGTATTCTTGAAATATTCGAGGTTTTGCGGTGCAGTTTTCTTATAGTTAAATGTTCGTTCAAATTTGCTGCTGCGGTAAACTTGTGTGCGGGTAACTTGACGATATACTGAATGGTTTTGTGCTTTGTAAGAAACGTCTTTAGCAAGATAATTGTATGCTGTTATTGACGATACTGTGCTTTAGAGGGTGGCAGTGAAATTGACGCTCAAACTGTAACCATGAATTCAGTACATTTTAGACCCCGAGAGTAGACATTTATCGTCGGTAATCAAAAACAAAATCAAATCTTTCATTTAAAAACGTGCAATACCTTCGCGGTCAAAATGTATGGAACAGCCATTCTTGGAAGTCGGTCTTACGCGCGCGAATTGTTCACACGCGTGCTGTGTCTCCTTGTGTTGTCGCGCGCTGCCATAGTGTTATTGCCTACCTCACAAAGATACTTTTTAGTGATGGAAGGGGTGGATGGGAGGGTCTGGATTTATGCTTTCACGGTTGCACAACGACAGGCTTCGCTTTGCTTCGCTTTGCTTTGCTTGGTAGTATAGATGCAGGTCTACCCTGCCGCCTCCTTCAGAAGCAGCAGGGTGGCGGGGTCTTGAGGGGGAGCGCTGCAGTCGTGTAGATCCTCAAGGCAAGTCTGGTGGATGTACCTTCCCGAGGTTGCCACCCCGTTTCTTGGTCTAATTCCTTAAGAAATAGACGTAACAAAAACCACCAGGCGCCAGTGCATTCCCTTCCAATTAACTCCCCACTCCATCCCACCTACATCCCTATTCCTTCCATTCCCACTCCTCGTACTTCCGCTCCTAACCGCGACCCCGTCGTGACTGGGCGGTGGCGGGCTCGACCGTCACTACAAACAGCTGACGGCGAGTAGGAGCATTTAGTCACCTGCGCTAGGACCTGCGCAGTTGAGCGCCGTGAGCGGGGATGAAGGAGTCCTGGGGGGTTGAGCCGAGCGGCTCTGGTTGTAATGTGCCCGCGAGGCAACACGCCCCCTTTGGTCTGGATTTCAAGCGAAACGGTGGCCCTACCCAATAGCCGGGGGTAGGGAAACGGCCATAGTGTCCCGTCAGAGGGCCACAGGCGAGGTGCGTGAGGTCCGCTGAGGTTGTCCTCGGACGACTGAAGCGGTAGGTAAAGGTCATGCTGACGGCGCAAGTGAAGGTTGTTCAGCTCGTTGGGGGCCAACCTGATCGAGCGCCCGATGTCGCACTGTAAACCAGCCTTGCGCACCTATATCTCTCTGGTAGTCCTAACGTTCGAGCTAATTTCATAGTGAGACGTTCCCAGGTGCGGGCTCCATGGTGGGTGGGAGCCAGAGAGACGAATCGAACAGAACTTTTAACATGGATGCCTCAAGGCTAGTTAAAACCCACACCAACGGAGTGGAGGCGAAAGCCGTCGAAACTCCCAAGGGAAGTGCTCGCACTTCTCTCGCCCCTGGTCACCCTGCGGCTAACGCCGCAGGAACCAGTGCGGGCGCTGGTCCGGCTGTGGCGAGAACCACAGCCAAGACCAAACAGAAGTCCCAGAATAAACAGAGGGCGTCGGCGCTGACTGGGACCAGTACCGACCCCTCTAAAACCCAGGCGGGAACGACGGCGGCGACTAATGCCACTGCCGGTCCGACCCACGCCACACGAACTCCGGTGCCGGGTAACACCAGCACTGTGAAGCACCCTCCCACTCCTGCGGCACCTCCAACCTCCTCTCACCAGGCGGCTGGAAGGGGCCTAACGGAAACGGCCAGCCTCACCGAGGACGCGTTCTCACGCGTATGGCAGGTCGTGGGAAAACGAGGTAAGGGCAAGGGCAAACGCACTCAACAAGCCCTTCGCCCTTACACAGACCCCTCAGGCTCATCTGTTGCACAGAGCGGGCGGCCGACAAGGAAGGAGAGACGTCAGGCTCGTCAGGCTCACAGGAGGCCAGGAAAGGGGTCTAATAACCCGCAGCACCCTGCCGCTGGTCCGGTCAAACCAACCAGCGGCCAGCTGAACTTCTCCACTGGGAAGCGGTCGCAAACTGAGGCAGGCCCGAGTCGAGCTGCGCCCAGTCGGCGGCCACCCACTGTCCCGGAGAGACCGGCTGCGACAACACAGCGACCCGATTCGAAGGATCAGGCCGCGGCCAAGCGAGTTCTCAACGAGACCTCAACACCTCGAGGAGATCATAAGCGGCCGCGTCTTGACCAATCCAAGCGGGTCGCTATACGGAGTTACGCCCAAGCTGCCAGCGATACCCTTAACGTCGCAATTACTTGCGACCGCACGGGGATCCTCAGCAAAGACGTTTCGGACCGGGTGCTCACTGCGATTCAGAAGCAGATCATCCTGGAGGCCCGGTCCCCTAAACCAGACACCCCAGGGCCGAAATTCAACGCCAAGCCGGTGTTTGCCGGGGGTGCCCTTAAACTGTGGTGCGATAACGACCACACTCTAGCCTGGCTGAGAGAAGCTGTCCCCGCACTGTCCCTCCTCACTGGCACCTCGCTAGTTGTGAAGTGCCAGTCGGAGATTGAGAGACGAGCACGGTGCGGGATCGTGATACCAGACGAGCAGGGGGTCTTCGAAGAGCCGACCGATATCGGGCGCGCTCTGAGCTACCAAAACCCATCGGTCGACATCAAAAGGTGGGTACTCCTGCACGTCAATAAGCAGGCCGCGGCGTGGTTCGTCGTGGTGGGTGTCCCTGCGGACCAGATTCCGGCCCTAATGAGGGCCGAGCGCCGGCTCTCAATAGGAGTGGGGTCGGTGTACATTCGATTCCAGGGCCAGAACGGCAGGTACACCGATGCCCCGCACGGATGGGACCCGTCTACGGAAACCTTCTCCGACGCCACGGCGCAGCGGCCAGAGACACCAGTGGGGGAGTCCACTCCTCCACCAAACAACCCGGAAGCACCCGTGGACGAACCTGCTGTAGCAGAGTCGGCCGCCCCTGCTGCCGCCACCGCGGGGGCCGCTCCTTCCCTGGGCGAGGAGCTGGACGACATAACCCTGTCGCCAGCTTCCTGCCGAGGGGAGGACGGCTTCGGCGAGGGCGACCTGTTTGCCGGGTTAACACTGGGGGAAGACGACGAGGGGACGACCAGCGATGGCGTGCCTTTCGTCAAACTGTAAAGTCCTCCAGGCGAACCTCCACCACAGTCAGACCGCGACGGCTCAGCTCCGCAAGTGGCTGGAGGTTCAACACACGGCCATTGCCTTGATCCAGGAGCCGTGGATTAGGGCCGGCCACATACAGGGACTTTCCAATCTTGGAGGTAAGCTACTGGTCACCACTGATCACGATCAGCCCAGGTCGTGCATCTATGTAACAGGTAACCTCAAAACACAGCTCTTAACGGAATTCTGTTGCAGAGATGTCTCTGCAGCTAAGCTGCAAATACGTGTCGATGCCGTGGAGTCGGTGATCGTCTTTGCCTCGGCCTACATGCCTGAGGCGGAGGCGCCGCCCCCGCATGACCTCGCCCGTCTCGTGAGCTATTGCGAGAGTCATGGGTTTGAGGTCGTCGTAGGGGCCGACGCCAATGCTCATCACCAACTGTGGGGCATGGACACACAGAACGAAAGGGGTAAGGCCTTGGTTGACTATTTATTCTCGACTAACCTATCCCTACTAAACACCGGTGCCGAACCGACATTTGTAACAAGGCGAAGCCGCACAATCATAGATCTTACCCTGGCAACGCAGGGCGCGGCGGAAATCACCACGGGGTGGCAGGTCTCCAAGGAGGCTTCCTGCTCTGATCACAGGTGGATTCGCTTCGACATACAGGTCTGCGCTCAGCCGGTAACACCACGTCGCAACCCGCGCAACACGGATCGCGGCACCTATACACGCAGCCTGGAACTTAAGCTTGCAACACCAACCGGTCCGCCGCCTTTTGCGGACACAACACTGATTGAGGCACAAGTAAGCCAGATAACCAATTCAATAATAGACAGCTATCATACTGCCTGCCCTGAAACCACCCCGCGCAGCACACCGGGTAAACAACCTTGGTGGGGCGCTGACCTGGAGCGCAAGCGCGGGAAGGTAAGGAAAGCACTAAATAGAGCCATGAACACATGTGCGGACGTGGACTGGGATAGCTACTATGCAGCCAAATCCCGCTACAAAAAATGCATCAGATACAGGAGTACCACGGGCTGGCGTAAATTCTGCGGCGGCATCGAATCCTGCCAGCAAGCCAACAGGGTAAGGAAGGTTCTAGCGCAGCGGCATACGTCAGGGCCCACTACCCTCCGCAAACCTGATAACACACTCACGACGTCGCCTGAAGAAGTAAATCGCGTCCTAATTGAAACTCACTTCCCTGGATGTGTCTTCGAGCAGGTAATTGACTGGCAAGACGTTATTCAAACACCATCAGAAAACGATTGGCGGTACGCACACAGGGTGATCACACTGGAGAAACTCCAATGGGCCATCCGAAGCTTCCATCCCTTCAAGGCAGCTGGCCCCGATGGAGTGTTCCCCGCCTTATTGCAATGGGGGGGAACCCCGGTCGCAATTAGACTAGTGCCTCTAATGAGAGCGTGCTTGGCCTTTAGATACGTTCCCAAGGGATGGAGGGAAGTGAAAGTTATTTTTATTCCAAAGCCAGGTAAAAGTGACTATACTAACGCCAAATCCCACCGACCAATCAGCCTAACCTCCTTTCTATTGAAAACGCTGGAAAGGCTATGCGATAGGGAGCTGCGAGATGGCGCACTTAAAAACATACCACTTCACGGTAACCAACACGCATACAGCTCAGGTAAGTCGACGGAATCTGCTCTTCATCAAGTGGTCAGCCAGATAGAAGAAGCGATGCACCAAAAAGGCACCTGCCTGGGCACTTTCATAGACATCGAAGGAGCCTTCGACAAAACCAACTTCTCCAGCATCGGTAGCGCCCTCTCCAGGCATGGGGTGGAACAGGTACTAACGGACTGGATTACTAACATGCTTAGCAAACGAATGGTTCGCCTTGAGGATGAACAGCAGCTGGCCATGATAGCCAGAGGCTGCCCCCAGGGAGGGGTGCTGTCCCCCCTTCTATGGAATCTGGTGATAAATGACCTTATCACCAAACTCAACGCCAGCCATTACTTCACAATAGGCTATGCGGACGACCTTGCAATCCTTGTTTCGGGGAAGGTAACGGGAACGATCTGTAACCTCACTCAGCAAGCACTACGTATCGTAGAGAGATGGTGCAGGGAATTTGAACTATCAGTGAACCCCACCAAAACTGAACTAGTCATGTTCACCCTAAAACGAGCATTAGGCCCTTTTCGCCTACCGAAACTGTTCAATACAGAACTTCAGTTGGCCAACGAAGTCAAGTATCTCGGAGTCACTTTGGACAATAAGCTAAACTGGAGCAGTCACCTAGACAACAAGCTGAACAGGGCCTGCATCACCTTCTGGCAGTGCAGGAGAATGATAGGTAAGAAGTGGGGACTATCACCCAAAATCATACTATGGCTGTACACCGCAGTGATCCGCCCCATGATCACCTACGGGGCCGTGGTCTGGTGGCCCCGCACCAAGCTAACTACAGCCGCCAACAAACTACAGCGCATGCAAAGACTAGCCTGCGTCGCGACCACGGGCTGCATGAGGACTACTCCGACTGCAGCGATCGAGGCCATGCTGGGGTTGCCGCCGCTCCACCTGTTCATACAACAGGAAGCAACGATGGCGGCGGCGCGTCTAAAGGCTATAAATCTCTGGAGTAAAAGAGACACACAACACACCGCGCTACTTAAGGAACTCAATAGCGAGTTACCCATTACGAGGGCAATAAATGACCGGGTGCCCAAACAATTTATCTTTGATAAAAAATATAGAATCCAGCTGCATGAGGATCGACGATGCGAAGGCTTGCGCCCCGCAGAGCTGCGTATCTTCACGGACGGATCAAAAACAGGTAGTGGCACAGGGGCTGGAGTCTTCTCGGAGGACCTCAACATCCACATAGCCACACCACTGGGAGTCCATAACACAGTGTTCCAGGCCGAATGCATGGGCATCTCCCTGGCAGCGTCTGCCATCATGGCCAGGGTAGTTAAGGACCACTCGATCCGCATACTCTCGGACAGCATGGCTGTTCTGCAAGCGCTGAACAGTCACACAGTTGACTCTGGGCTGATATACGAGTGCCACCAGCGCCTTAACGAGGTAGGTAGCCTCAACAACATTACCATTCAGTGGATCAAAGGACACAGCAATTCGCTAGGCAACGATGCAGCCGATGAACTTGCCAGGAGGGGGTCGAGCATGGCACCAGTGGGACCAGAACCCATTGTGCCACTCCCCTTCGGGTATCTACGCACTCTGGTAAGGAAACGTACCAGGGATCAACACCACAAAATATGGTTGGACCTAAGTGAGTGCAGGCAGGCTAAGGAAGCACTTCCTGCGTTCGATGCTCGCGTCACGAAACAGGTTCTCCGTTTAACTAAACGACAGTTGCGTACAGTTACAGCAGCCGTAACTGGTCACGGATCATTTAACAAACACCTCTTTGTCTTAGGAGTAACAGACAGTCCGCTGTGCAGAGCCTGCATGGAGGACGACGAGACAGCGGCTCATGTGCTGTTGAACTGCCCGGTGGTCGCTAATTACAGGGCAAAATACTTCGGTAACCCAGGTACCCTACGTGAGATTGTCAGCAACACCAAGGCGTTGCTGGCCTTTCTCGAGGAGCTGGGGTGGATCGAATAACCCATTCTCCCACCCATACGCAAAATACGCGCCTTGACGTGGAGTTGCGGAAAACAGCCCGTTTTACCTATTACCTATTACCTATTAGTGATGGAAAAGCCTGTTATCGATGAAACGATACATCAATTCGATCGCTCGCCATGGAGCGATCTGTAACACGTTCAAATTCTGTGGGCAAACGCCCACTGGAAGGACCGGTTGATACCAGTGAGTGGAAAATACCCAAGTTTGGTCTACCTGCTACTATTACGAAAAAAACTGATCCCGTCAAAACCTCAAACTGGTTCAGTGTTCTTCGCACCAATCAACCCCAAAAATCGAACGTCTTTGCCGCTCGTCTCAAGGAAGCTTCTACTCCAAAGAGGAAATCAGGTCATATGCCACCTATTATCCTATAAGTAAAATCTGAGTGGACTCATGATGTGCGTGTGTGTGTGTGATGAACTGATTTTGATTTTTTTTTTGTTTGAAAGGTGAATTAGTCGGGAGTGTTATTAGACACGTTTCATCAAAATTGGTTCAGCCGTTTGAAGAATATCTGCTCTTTTCTGGTTGATGAAATGATTTGAGCATCTTCCACGGGTCTGGTCAAGTCAAAATTTGGTGTTCTATTACTTCAATGATATTAGACGAACAAAGTAACCTTGAAGTAATGCTGGAGCAACACCTGGAATTTCCAGGATACACAAGTAACTCATCAACAAAAATCAGAAGTATCGTGTTTGGGCTCATTGAAAAGGTATCAATGAAAAGGTTATGGATAAACGGTGGTCAGGACGAGGAATGAGAATAAATTAATAAAAAACTTCACTGTGGGAAACAAACGCAACGCTGCGCAGATTTAAGCGAGACGTTAAGTTTAAAAAGTAAGAAATAAAAATTTAATTTAAAATTTTAAAAACCCCAGTCCCAAACAAAAACTCTAAAAAGTAAAAAAAAAAAATTATTGGCGTTTAAGTTGTAGGTAGTATTTTGATAAAGGCATTGTCAAGTCGGGGGACGGCTAATGAAAATGCTAGGCCTCCTCTGTTTGGCGTTTTCAATGACCGTCCCCCGACTTGACAATGCCTTGATCAAAATATGTCAGCGCTGCCGCTTTTCTAGACTGTCAAACGACGTCTTATACAAATGTCAATTTCAAGAACGAACACCGAGGACTAGAGAGGCAGCCATCTTGCGAAAAAAACGCTTGGCTTTTGATTGCGGTGAAGGCGCATGCAACCACGTTCTCGGTGGACGTTATATTTTCGTATATGTTCGATTCAATTATTGAGAATCATAAGTGAAGTAATTGTAACAGGTGTTATTTTATTGAAATACTGTCTTCCTACACTTCAAATATTTTTTTTTTACTTTTTAGAGTTTTTGTTTGGGTCGGGGGTTTTTTAAATTTTGATTAATAGGTAATAGTAGACGCGTATAGCAAATGGGTGGAATGTTACGATATGTCCACAATTTATAATTCAAAGGCGGTTTGAAGTAAATTAAGTGATTTCATGTCGCGGTTTGGGTTTCCACACACGTTGGCGAGTGACAATGGAACATCTTTTACGTCGTTGGAATTTAGGGATTTTTGTAAACTTAACGGAATCGAGCATGTCTATCACCTGTCTAGTAATGGGCAAGCTGAGAGTTTCGTGAAAATGGTAAAAAAACGGGCTAAAGGCTATAATTATGGACGGTTGTATTAAAAAATCTATACAAGGAAAAATTGCAAATTTTTTATTCGATTACAGGAACTCTAAAAATAGCACCACTGACAAAACACCCGCGGAGATAGCATTCGGGCGAGCGCTGCGCTCGCGCCTTGATCTGTTGAATTCGACCGCGCTGTCACCATCGTCCACAGACCTAACTCAAGCTGTCGCACGCAATAAATCTTTACAAGCTAAAACCTACCGTGGAAAACACAGAACAGACTTCAAAGAAAACGAGAAAGTATGGATAACTAAATACACAAATAATAAAAAGTTCAGTTGGATACAGGGAATAATAAGAAGAAAAAAAGGCAACATAATGTACGTGGTATAAGTCCCACAGTTGGGATGCGAAGTCACGAGGCACATCGACCAAATAAGGTCAAGACTACAATCATCAATAAACGACGACCAGGACTGGGACCCAGACGTGTTACCCGACTTAGCGTCGCATGTCGCCAATCAACCAGACCTCGACACGCAGCCAAGAGAGGGAGGAGGGTCGATTACGGATTCCGAACAAGCAACTCCGGCGACTCCGCCGCATGTCACGGTTACACACAGGTGACGGAAAATAAGCCCGACCTTCTCGACACCAACGGCAGGCCCGTACGTCACTGATGGTGATGATGATGATGATGATGATGATGATGATGATGATGATGCTGATGATGATGATGATGATGATGATGATGATGAACAAACTGAACGACCGTAGATATAGTGTAGATATAGAATTATTCGAATAAGAGTATTGTTTAGCTGATGGGGGAGGGATGTTATGTATGTGTGTGTACGACAGGGCTACGTAGGCGACCGGGCTGCGCCCCGCCCCTCCCCCCGCGAGTACCTTCGTACAGTAAACCAGTTTGCAAATGACTAGCGAGTTTGATTGACAACTGTCACCGTCTTTCCGCATAATAACCTCCATACTTAACAGTTACTAAAATCTTGCAGATTTTAGTAACTGTTAAGTCAAAAAAATTAGCCCACAAATAATGTTCCAAAACGCTTTAAACAAAATTGTTGCTCAAGTCAGTATTCAGGCACCCTAAAGCATTAAACAAGTATCTGAAGGAGTCTCATAAATCCTTTAATGAAACTTCATGACATAATTTCTGATTTTGCCAATAATATTGCGCTCGACCAAGTTCAGACAAACTTCGTTCATTAATATAATATTGCTGAGAAGTATGTTATACTTTATCTTATATGCTGTCGAATTAAATAATATATTTTGCAAAGTTTGAAGTGCAAAATATTTTTGCAAATCTTTTAATTTTCTGAATTAATAACAGTTTTTAAAAGCACACCGAATAAAAAGCTTTTAAATAAAGGTACAATAGTACAATAGCCTTTACCCGTGACTTCGCAATTGTGGATGTGGGAACTTATCCGACGGGAACATAATAACAGTACATATCCTATGTCCTAAACAAGTAATGCCAAATGTCGTTGAAATGTATTCGGTCGATAAGGCGTATTTTAGCAGACAGACAGACAGATCGAAAAAAGTATTAAATGTGTACGTACATAGAATCGTAACGATAATATCGGTACCTGCAGCCTACGCTACGTTTGAAAATATTTTATAATTTAAAATATTACCCAACGTTTTGAGAATAAAAGGGTTATAGATACTACTTTGCATATTGCAGTTTCTCAGAAATAAAACGAACAATTTGTTCGAAAAAATAGACGTTCAAAGTTATTTAAAGAAAACGCAAAAATAGTCCCAGATTTTCATTTGAAAAAATACAATTAATTTGTAACATATACGAGCAAATAAAGCTCTTTCACACGAAATAATGCGAAGATCTAACAGACTTATAGCAGGTTTCCAGTAAATCTTTTTAATTTGAGAAAATATTTCAATCGTACACATGGCTATACAACAAGCTATACATTTCCAGTATAAGCTGATCTCGCATTGTATAGGATTTCCATACAGTGTGAGATCAGCGTAAATTGCAAATGTATAGCTTGATGCGTAGCCATGTGTACAAACCAAAAAAAAAGTTAACAGAACTTTATTTAAGGCCGTCCTAAAACAATCAGTCAATTTTTCCCAACTATACTGGGGACGTATAGCAGACTAGCTACATGCAGCTGAATACCAGAATTGTATATGGAGCGGCTACTTATTTGAACTCTACAACACAGTTACTGGGAAACACGAAAGCCCTTCGATTTTCACAAACATATGAATAATAGATATGCCCGTACTAAATGCTAAAAGGCACTATTTCTAATGTCGTAGTTGTTAATGACCGTTATGGAAAAAAAACTGACATCACGGCGTTATTCCGCAAAGGGATAAGCAGAGCTGCAGTTATAAGTACCTACCTACCTACCAATTTAGGTACAACTACATTTGGTAAATTACTTTTTATGTCCCAAAACAAAGAAACCAGTTGTAGTGAAAACCAATTACGTACCTATTATTAATCGTTCTAAGTTAAACCATAACTGTAGAAATGTACCAACTTTTCTAGTAGGTAATTAATTTGGGATACAGTTGAGTAAAGTAGAAGAAAATCTTTCTGAGCTAACCTGAAGTTATTAGTCCAAAATCACTTACATGTAGTTAACATGTGCTAATTAATTGTTGTTTCTAGTTCCTAAATGTCCCCCCACTGCTTATGGAGCGTGTGTTAGATGATTCTATTACCTCAAAATGTTTGAGCTGGATGACAATTTGATGTATTGTACTTTATTATGTATCGAACTGATCCTCATACAATGGTATGACCCGATGATCCAGAATAAATGATTTGAATTCATTTTAAGGACTGAATTTTAATGCAGGAGAAATAAAGAACATTTATTAACATGTTACACCTTCTATATTTCTAATCTTCAATATGTAACACGCTTTTATTTATATCATTGAGATTAAATATTTTTTTACTCTTTAGTTTATTTTATTAACAAGAAATAATAAAAACTTGTTAAAAAAAAAATCTTTTAATTTTATTGTTAACTTTAGTATTTAGTAGCTGTGCCCGCGACTTCGTTCGCGTGTATGTCGGAAAACAATAATGTGTCTCTTAGATGGTGTAGGTACCAGTACTCCATTAAAAAGGAAGAATCTTCCGATCTAGCCTGATAGGAACCAACCACAGCTTTCGAATGCATGCCAGGGGTGTGGGTCCTGTCAGGGGTGCGGGTTGTTCGAAAGAGATACCGCAGCCCCTGGCACACAGGCAACTGAGGGAACACGGGTGGGTTTTAGTCAGTAAAAGTCTGACACGCCCTCCCGCTCCACCCAGAGTGAGAGAAGTTATTTGATGATTTCTCACCCAAAAAAAAAGCTTTCTAATGCAGTCACTGCGTCTTCAAGGTTTATTATGTTAATGCGACGAAGTCTCACTCAGATTTGCAAATATATACGTTACGTATATATTTGCAAATATATACGCTCGCATATTTTGCAATCAGTATGGCAAAATATGCGAGCGAACAACACTGATTTTAGCACACGACGTAACGACATGCTCGCTGCGAATGTTACATTACGCCCCGTAACGTCGGTCATTACCCACCTTATGAGAGCTGTTGAAAAAAATATTCAAAACCAGGCAAAAAACTATTAAATTGACAATATTTTATTATTGTGATTTCTATTAATTCTATGTATCCTTTGTTGGAGGTACCAAAGAGATATACAAATATATTTTGTAAACTTGTTTTAATTAAGAAAATGCTTCTCTGTAAGTGATGTAGCTTGAAAGAGCACCAACATACCTACAGTTGCCCGTGTGAAAAGCAACCTATTTACTGAGATCCACCAGTAGTTACGGCCGCAATTTTGGATTTTATTTTCCTAATTTTCGCCACCGGACCTCCCTCGAACTCCTTTACCTCAAAAACTAACATCACGAAAATGAGCACATAATTTACAACTCTATTTACTCCCAAAACTTCCAATGAATTATACCCTACTTTAGAATGAATACTGCTTATATGTACGAGTATGTGTCCATAATTGGCTTCCATCTGCTTCGTCAAAATTATGTTCGAAGCAGTTTAAAAAAGCAGACATATACCTACTTCGGAAACACTGGTCAAACAATTATTAAAAAAAAGAGACAGCGTAAAGGTGAGTATGATTATAGATACCTTATATCCAAATGGTAACATCCCTACCACAGGTTTCTAGTTTCTGCCTAGCGTCAACCCGCATTGCCAGACCTACGGATTTCCGGGTTTATCCATAGATCTACGGATTTTGGACCTCGCCTCTCGGATATACGTATTTTGGACAAAAATCTATAAAACAGGCATGATCAAGTTGTTGTCTTCGTATGTTTGCTATTCAAACCTAGTTGGCGCTACGGACGGTCGAGATTAAAGATTTTCTATGAAGATGTTCCTCACAGCCGCTCTAATTTTTCTATATTATGCTAGACGGCGCCACTGAGACTTTTATCACAATTTTTTTTTTAATGAGATATCTTCCCCTCTATTTGTATTGATTTTGTAAAGTTGTCATTTTTAAGACTACACCACATCAATTATTATTATCACCACCTTTTATTTGAAATTCTTTTAGCTTTTTTGTTTCGTGGGGATCAACCACCAATGGAAAGCGATTTTAATAATCATTATCATTACTTTTTGAAATAACACACCTTTTTGAGTTACCTTTATGAGAATGACGTGTTATTATTAACATAATTTATTAAGGTTATTATCACATAATGTATTTGTTAGTACCATTTCGCGCCAATAGATGTCGTTACGTGTTTGTTTCAACATGCGTAATTAAATTCATCTAGAACACTTTAAATTGATCATAACTTTTGATTTAGCGAAGCGATTGCGATGAAACGGAAACTAAAATATACTCCGAGTTATACAGAATATTTGAATATGAAAGTTAACCATATTGGTTTAGTTCTTTTGACACCTCTACAAATTACACATCTATTCGTATAAGGCGGGCTGCCAGGGGTGCGGGTTGTTTGAAAGAGATACCGTGGCCCCTGGCACACAGGCAACTGAGGGAAAACGGGTGGGGTTTAGTCATTAATTATTATAATTAGAGAAGTAATTTGATAATTAAAAAAGAAACAGACAAACAGACAAAAATTACAAAAATGATAGATATGGCATCTGTTGTTTATCCCTTAACACCCCAACAATTGTTTTGATGTCTAATTATTAAGGTCCGCATATTCCACCAATCAGTATTTAAAACATAATTCTCTAAATAGTCTGTCACCTTTTTTATTATTTTTTTGGGTGGGACTTCATCAAATAACGTCTTCACTGTGTCTTCAGGGTGATCTTCGCAGTGGAAACACCCGGGCGTTTCCTCCCTCCTTATCCGAAACAAGAACCTCCCGAAACAACCGTGTCCGGCGTGCTCACCTTCCGCCTGACGCAGGACCTCACCTGAGTCAGGCGGAAGGTGAGGACGCCGTGGTGCCTCTCAAGCCACTCCTTAAAGAGGGGACTTACCGCTGCAATCATGGCGTGCCCAGCACTGGGTTGCGACAGTCGCTCTCTCCATATCACCATGAGATCCCGCTGGAGCTCAGTCCGCTGTGCCGCGATTTCTCGCGGAAGCAGAGTTACGCCCCGGGCGTTTGTCTCTGTTACAAACGATTGGTAGGAATGCAACAATATTTCAAATAAATACTATAACTTCACGCCTTGTTACCCCAAAGGGTAAGACAGCGGGGGGCCACCTCTGCCTAATATAGTAGGGTACATTTCGTTATGTTTAAGTCCCAAGTAGTAGGAGGCTAGTTTTTTCCCATCAATCAGCCATAAATCTAGACACCGCGCTGCTACTGAGTAATTCCTGGCGGAAAAACCTAATAACGCTTTACCTGACCTCGGAATCGAACCTAGGATTTCATGCTAGACAATATACGAAAACCTAACCACTTATTTTTAAACACGTGCAGACAGCATAACTATCGAATCGAATCTCTTAATTAATGTTTCATACAATTCCTGTAAATTTATTTCCGTAAAAATTCGCTCACACATATATATGGCTCTTATACACAATGATTAAAGCTAAAAATACCATCATCATTTGCCTAGCCTTATCCCAACTATGTTGAGATCTGCTTCCGGTATAACCAGTATTTTACATGGAGTGATTGCGTATCTGACCTCCACAACCCAGTTACGGGGTGATAAGATACTCCTTCGTAAGATTGGTTGACTCCTGGGACCAACGGCTCATACTTTGCGAGACATCCATGGACCAAACGCGGCAAGCTGAGTTTAACCTGATAAACCGACCCGTGCGGCTGTTATTGCTTTGCCACAAGCTCCAACTTTTAGCTTTTTAAAGGAAAAAATACAATGAGACGAAATATTTAATGTTGTTTTTAGTCAAAATAAACAATATACTCAGTACAGATAATTATATAGGTATCTAAATTTTACATCCTATAAACAGTCAACCCAAAGTACCTAGAGATAATTATGTACCTACATTTAACACTCTGAAAGCCGAAAAGTTTACCAACAGTAATGTGTTAAATGTCTATCTAATGAAACCCTCACGGTCATAAAACAAATAAACTTAAACTAAGGTACAGTTAGCGACGTAAGCCCATGATCATTTCGAATTTTTATCATTTAATATTGAAGAACCTAATTATTATTATGAACATAATAATGCTAGTCGTTTGAGTATTTTCTACTCTAAAAAATCTATAAAATACGTTTAACATATTGCGTCTGCTAAATATAATAAAAAGCATCGACGGCAGTAATCAGATAACATTTTAAAAATACAACTACAAAACGATCAAAACATATTATATTGACTGACGACACATTTCAACACGTTATTGTACAATTAATCAGTGGTGAAATTTCATTAGGTCATGCTCTTGAGAAACTACGTAAATTTAAACTATTAAATAACTTCTTGTCAATATTTAAAAATATATATTCGTTATTTTTTAATCCTTTGATTCTTTATGTATATTATTTAATTATGAAAAATGCCTTTGACTGTATTATGACTTGACTTTGCCGCATTAAAATTGTACCTTTTATGGTATAATTTTAATGCGGCAAAATTGTATTTCTCGGAGGGACAGTACTTTCCAGGGACTACCATTTTAATTCGGCTGCATTATATTTCTCGGCGAGATGACGAATAAAAAATATACCCGTGGTACCTTCCAGGGACCAGTACCATATGGCACTGCTTAGCACCGAGAGTTGAAGTTGAAAATCGAATAGTAAAACACACAGTTTGATTTTTGACGCACGTTGGATTCTCAATGCTCGGGTCAATTCCAAGAGCAGAAAATCCAGTACGCGAAAAAATCCTACCTCGTTTTGGTTACGTCCGTGTGTACGGGACGGTTGTTTACCAAGTTTTGTCGCTGGCCGTACCGAACCCACTTTTTCGCTTAGTACTCATAAAAACATATCGTCTGGAATAAGACCTATTTACAAGTTTAATAAGGGTTCGTTTATAGCTTTCTCGACTGTGTAAAGCTAAGTAGTTTTATTTTCCAGATTTGTTCGAAAACCCTTGTTTGCTTAGTTTCAGTCGGAACATTCGGAATTTATTTCCAATAATGGTGACAGAAAAACTTTTAATAGGAATAGGCGCACAAATTTTGCAACATCTAAGCTTAAATGATATTCACCTGTCAATTATATTATGTGGTAGCGTGGTAAGGTCGTGGGTTGAAACCCCAAGCAGGGACTTTACTTTGTGTAAATTATTTTATTCTCACTGCTCTCAAAACGGTAAAGGAACACATCTTGAGGAAACCGGTATGTCCTAGAAACAAAAATTCGAAGACATGTGACATCCGTCAACCCGCACTGGGCCCGCGTGGTGAATTATGGCCCACTCCCTCTCACAGTAAGGCACGTGTCCCATCAGTGGGAACACTACAGGTTGATGTTCTAGGTAGAATACATGCTTTACTGGACTACAATAACTAATCCAGCTCATACACAATATCTAGAATGTACCGTGGTTATTCACTGTACCTACCTATTATGTGCATGAACAGAGTAGAAAACTCTTTATTATGTACATTTGTGAATATAAAATGTTGACGGATAAAGGACAGGTAGGAAAGCCAAAGAAAAGATGAAAAGGAGAGTGAATGATAGCGTGACGATTGACAGGGGAGTATGGAAGAAGAAACCATATTGCGCCGATCCCAAGTAATATGGGACAAGGGCAGGAAGATGATCGTCGCCATGCCAACAGCCTGGCTGAGATGTGCTACATCAAAAATAAAGAACCCACACATTTGTTACTTACTTCACTTTCATGATAGAAGTCTTGAATCAGTTTTTTTTTAAATATTAAATTAAAACAATTTTACTGAAATGAGAAAACTGGATTTTAATTCACCATGATACAGTCCACAAACGAAGTTCGAGGCGTGGTTGATTCGGTAGTACATTGTTCGCAAGCTTGTAATATCGTTATCAAATCCTGCGTCGATAGTTAATTTACTGCTCGCATGAATTGTGCTGTCTAGGATTACGGCTTCGATGCCTGCCGTGTGTAAATTAAGCGCGCAAGTCTGTATTCCAGACAACATATGGCTAGCCGATTCGGAGTTTGTAGACTACAAAAATATTGGTATTTAAATTGGCGCAGATAGGTTTTGGGATCTGTTAGAAGACGGTAACATTCGTTGGTCTAGTGGTCCGGTTCTACAGAATACCAAACTAGGCTAGATTATTTCCGGACCTATCGTTAATTATACGCGCAAAAATGCGCCAAATCATCGCAATATTATTAATTCCCTAGATTCGCAGCTTAGATTGTTCTGAGAGATTGAGAAACCATCCAAGGTCAGAGACGCACAAACTGAGGAAGAACGTGCATGCGAAGATCACTTTGTTCGCGCTACAAATTGCAATAGCGAGGGGAGATTCTGCGTGCACATTCTACTCCATCAGTCACCTGATACCTTGGGCGATTCTTATACACAAGCAGAACGTCGTTTTCTTTCGCTAGGAAAACGTCTGCAGCGTTCGCCAGAATATGAAATTCTATAATCCAATTTTAAGCATGAGTATCTGAGTTTAGGCCACATGACACAGGTAGATTCCTATGAATCCCCGTGTTATTTCATGCCGCATCATGACGTGTGCCGCGAGCTCAGCACCACCACCAAGTTGCGCTTGATGTTTGACGCAAGTGCACCATCGACCTCTGGTAAGTCACTGAATGATTTGCAGCTAGTTGCTCCTAGTATACAGGGCCATCTAATTGCCATTCTTCTCCACTTTCGGCAGCACAAGTACGTTGTGTGCGCCGACGTGGAGAAGATGTACTGGCAATGCCTAGCAGATGAGGGCCAGCGTAACTTGCTAATGATTCTGTGGCGGGACCATCCCTCAAAGCCGTAAGGTATAATTATACTAAACACCGTTACGTATAGAACCGCCTCCGCACCTTTTTTAAGTGTTAAGTGCCTAAAACAATTAGCCTCTGAATATCCTGATCCCCTGATGGTGCACGAGCTATAAAAGAGGATTTTGATGTCGACGACTATATTACGGGCTTCGATAATAAAATTAAATTATTAGATCTATGCAACAAAATTCAGAAAAAGCTGCAGTCAGGTTGTTTTCCACTTAGGAAGTGATTATTTAATTTTAGACACGAAAACGACCGTCAGTCATCTAGTCAGTTTAAATCTTTAAGTTTAGATGAAAATGTAAGTTCTAAAACCTTAGGAATAGGCTGGCATAACGCAAGTGACAACTTATATTTTAGTCATTGTGTTAATATGGAAAATAATAAGCCTATTACGAAGAGGTCTATTTTTATATATGATCAAACGTTTCGCAAATTTTTGATCCTCGGCTTGTTAAGTCCTGTCATAATTGTTGTCAAAGTCTTTTTACAACAATTATGGCTATTAAAAATAGGTTGGGATGATAACGTTCCTGATAACACGACGCACGTGTGGAATCGGTTTGTTATCTCATTGCAAGCGCTAAACATTGTTCGCATACCTCGCCACGCTAATTTTTTTTTTGTATATGGCACCTCACAGTTGACCTTGAGAGGCCGCGACTGCTGAACCGGACTTTCCTGTGGTTGCCTTTAAGCAAACATAAAGCTTTCAGCCAGGGGCGTAAAACTATTACTTAAACTAAGCGACTGCACGCTGTGGGGTACGGGCCTCGGCTCAGACACAAATCTACATGATCTTCATATGATTTGACAAAGATTATGCCTAGACTAAGAGACTGACTTCTGCGTTTGTTTCGGCCTTTCTATTCAGAGTACTCAGATAGGAAACTCCGATCTCATATAGTTTTTAAAATATGATTGACGTGTAAAGTATTTGAACAATCCTAATTACAGAAATAAAATCATTTATCAGTAGATGGCCGTCGAACCGACAGACCCATTACACAACAGAAAAACATTAAATCTAGCGACTAACTAACGGAAAATGGAAAAGCTAATATACATAAGCCCACGCTGTCCATAAAACCTAGGCAAAGCCGCGTCGCCTAAATTTTCACTCATATTTAGTTCGTTTCGTAATCCCGTGCGTCATCCTAGTTGCAACAATTTTAATTAAAGCCTTTTTTTGTTAATTTGGTGGTAATTTCTTCCTAAATGACACATATTATACTTTTAAAGAACCTTAAATGACGTCAGTGCAAACGAGGGGACTTCTTGATTTACGATACTTGAGCACACGGACATGGCTGTTTCAGGAGGTTCCTGTTTCGGATAGGGCGGGAGGAAACGCCCGGGTGTTTCCATTGCAAAGATCGCCCAGAGGACACGGTGGAGCATACGCTGGAGGTCTGCCCGGTTTGGGCGGAGCACCGCCGTGTCCTCGTGGAGGTGATCGGCGGCGGCGATCTCTCGCGTCTGACCCTGGTCCAGGCCATGGTACGGAGCGAGAGTGCATGGCTAGCAGTCGCCTCCTTCAGCGAAGCAGTTATGCTCGCAAATAGGGAGGCGGCGCACGTGAGGGAGATGCAGTACATGCGCCCTCACAGCCGTGGCCTTCGCAGGAAACGCCCCGGGCGTCGGGAATCCCAGGCTGATTCCCGGCCACCGTAGGCACGGGCTTGCGGATGGCGAGTAATGGGTAGCTCGCTGTCCGGTAAGGACCAAGCCCCGGTCGACGGCGCGTTGTGTTCCACGCGCGCCTCAAAGAGATGTCATCAGCAACTGATGGGGCCCGCAAGGGCCGATGCCTGCCAGGGGTGCGGGTTGTTCGAAAGAGATACCGCGGCCCCTGGCACACAGGCAACTGAGGGAACACGGGTGGGTTTTAGTCAGTAAAAGTCTGACACGCCCTCCCGCTCCGCCCAGAGCGGGAGAAGTTATTTGATGATTTCCCACCCAAAAAAAACCCACTACTAACATTGCTAACTAACTTGCTGTCATCTTTCATCACTGTATAACGCGTCTAAAAATACCCTTAACGAAGCCGAGCGCCATTTGTTTTCCCCGTCATTGTGGTTTTTTATTTTGGTACTGGAGCATACCTGGAAACCTAGCTACATAAATTTTGTTGGTCCAAGTTCCAACTTGATTTTCACTTTTTTTCACGTGCTGAGTTTCATATGCCTTAACCATAAATACCCCTAAAAGTTCTGTACTGTACTGTATTCACCCATAAGCACCATCTTTCACACCAAAAATAAAAGTAGTTTTCCAGTAATAATTAATGCTTATTGTTTCTTAGTTTGAAACACAAAATGCGTAGCAGCTATGTGAGGGGTCTTTTTACACTCTATATTTTCGTATATATAGCTCATGCCAATACCAGAAATAAGTGCAAACAGACTTTATTAAACAAGTTTGTCATATTCGTGATGGATGTCTAAAACTTTTCCAATTAGTCTACATTACAGCGTGATACATTACATTGCCACCAGTGTTCTTCTTTATTTCATCTAAGATGATCAGATAATGATTCGGACGAGTTTTTGCTTTTTTTATATACTTGTACATATTATTATTTTAAGACTTAGCTTTTAAATTATGTAAATGTTTTAATTAATTACTATCATTAAATGATATCAAAAGAATGTACATTTTAAACGACAAAGTAATCTTAGATGATCTTTCTTACAACGAATGTTTTTTCGTGTAAAAGCGGGCCTAGACAAGTGGCAATCGCTTTCAACGTTTCGTATTTCTACAACAACTTTCTAGTGC
The DNA here is from genome assembly GCA_949091785.1 of Polymixis lichenea. NCBI lineage: Eukaryota > Metazoa > Arthropoda > Insecta > Lepidoptera > Noctuidae > Polymixis > Polymixis lichenea. The sequence goes on from OX420939.1 coordinate 25,406,276, forward strand.
TCGACTTCGACATTTTTGACTTTCTATCATCCTTATCGCTGATGGAAGATCTCTCTCTCTTTCTAGATTCTGTGAACTTGAAAGTATGAAATCAAACAGATCTTGAGTTATCAATATTCGTTCTAGTTTTTGTATGAGACTTTATGACCTTAGTTTGTCAATGAATAAATTTTAGATCGATAAAAGAACGAATAATCAGAAGGATAATTAAACACTGAAAGAAAACGACCCACTGACCCACAGTATAAAATATGAACACAGTTTTTCTTTGATTGTGTCACTTGTTTATACGTTGAGCTCTTTTGTAAATCTAATAAAGTGAGTGCCTGGGGCAGTTATGTGACAGAGTATTTTTAGTATATTTCAGTTTATTGCTTTGCTTTACAGATAGTGTTGTTTTTTAGTTTTATTTTGAAGTTATTGTTTAAAAATTTTGACGGGTTATGCCTTCAGGTACGAATTAATTTAAAGTAGTGCCTTTGTAGAGTATTGTCCTTTGAATATGATTTTTATATATTTTATTCCGCGTGCTAATGAGTACCAAAATATATATTATGCTCTTTATACTATTTTAAATTGCTTAAACGTAACTTTCAATTAAGTTTATAAACTTGCATCTTTTTGTAGTAAAGAAAATATATATTTTTTGTTTACAAGCCAACAGTGTTTCAACAAATTCGTTTAATGTTTAAAAAGTATAAAAAGGTACGCAAATTCAGAATTTTATGAAGCTCTATGATTTCCTAAAAAAAGGGTTTCCTGAATTTTTAAGGCCAGGTTTAACTTCGATCAGGTATTATCTTCCTAAATTTTTTTCGTTTGTTTTGTGGAGCAGTTTCCGATAAAAAATTGAAACACTTTTAAGTTGATCTCATGATAGTTTGAAGTAAAGTAGAAGAAAAACGCAAAAACTTACTTTTTAAACTAAATCCGAAGTTAAGCAACTCGTAAAAAGTTTAAATGTTTTCAAGTCCATAATTTCACTACACTAACATTTTTACACTTAAAACTAACACACACATAGTTTAATTAGCACTAAACTTAGTTTGCACTCAACACCACTTGAGACTAATTTTTCACTACTTTAGGAAAAACTTGTTAAGTTTCGTGAACTTTTGTGGATGAGGGGCAGGTGGCTGCGCCGAATGCTTATAATAGACTGAAGTCTTGAATGAAAGCAGTGAAAATGGTTCTACGCATGCGCCGGGCAATTAACTGTTTTGATTTTTGGTCGGCTTGCGTTGACAGTAGGCTGCGTTATTTGATATTTAGTGGCGATTCAGGTTTACGCTGTTATTATTGTTTGAAAATAATTTAATGTTTTATTTCATTTTCGATAGGTTGCCTATTTGTATTACAATTTAGTCAATACTTTAAGTGTATTGACCCAATACAGTACTCAATTTATCTTCTTTAAAATTGTTTTGTATATTGTGCTTTTATCATACGAGTTGTGTTCGTCGCGCGTATAATTTAATAAGTTTGTACATAATTTAGTTTCGGCGCTTAATTTAGATACCGCAAAAAAAAATTAGATACTAAGTTAGTTTTTTAGTTGTATAATTATATTACAGAGTTGATACTTAAGGTCGATCCATCCAACTAATTGACAATTTTTTTAACAGAAATGGACGTTCTAAGGACATGCTTTACTTTTGAAAAGTATTTATCGTCTAAATTTGTACGTAGACATTTCGTTTCATGAAGTGTTATTCCTATAATTTTTGCAGACGTATTCACAGTAAGTTGCTGGTTAGCTGTAAGTACTTTGAATGATTGATTTAGGATTGTTATGTTTTCAATAATGATACCTATATACGACTCGAGTAGGTGCTTTTCTTAATTGCCGAAAAGTAATCATGTATGTGTGTGTGTGTACGGGTAGATAGGTAATATAATTAGTGAATGTAAGTGGGATAATTATAGGTGGCTCAAAGGGAGCGAGCCCACAATTCGTTAATTGAGGAGTATTTGCATACAGAGGTTATCTTATAATCACTTTACTTTGATTCAGATAAAGTAACAAAAATTATAGACTTCAACTGACTAAAAACTTATTAATTATTTATTTATCAATAAATAAGTAGTAAGTATAACTTATCGTAAGGCATAGCTCAAAAAATAAAGGGGTTCGTTATAGAGAGCTAAACACATTATTGAAACTCAAACATATTTAATTTCTTTCCCACATTATTTGTAAAACACACAGATATCACCAAAATAATAAATCCTGTACTTACTCGTTAAGATTTAAATGACACCAATTTGTTACACTGAAGTACCACTAGGTATACACTGAACATGAAGACCGGCTGTTAGTTCTCTCCCGTAGAGAATGATGGTACCTATCTAAATGTCATAATTAACGAATAATTGATTGAGTGACATTCGAGCATTAGTCGATTCATTGGTAGGTTTACCAGATAGATGTTAACATTATTGAAATGCCAAAGAACTCGTTTAATTAATCTTACGGGAACTGATTTACTGATTTCTATGCTGAGCTACAAAACCAATGGATTTTGGAGAAAACAAGAGAGGTTATTTTCACTAAAATGCTTTCTTAGTAAAAATTAACGCTCTTGTAATAAAATCGAGACAATTTTATGTCTCGAATGTTTGCAAAGTAACATTCAAGTATGAAAATCTTTACTTCTCTACGTTTTATCATGCGTGTAATGGTGCGCATGTTTCACGAATCTCAGCCCATGTAATGGCCTCCACACTCTTCAGAAATCTCATGAGTTATGATTACCTTAGCCATGTCATCCGAAACCCCGTCGTCGGACACCACTACCTACGCCGGTCACGGTCAACATAGTCGTTAACAACCCTATCCACAACCGTCCTTGACCTTCGCTACTCCGTCTTTTGTCTGATGTTGCCTTTATATCATTGTTTGGAAGCACGCACAGTGATTTACAACGTCAGTATAGCATTCTGTATTGTTGTGTTGAGTTTTGTTGCTGGTACTTTTTGAAGACAAGTGGATGACATCAAAAATTATATTTTAAAGAGATAAAATAATTTGTTTGTTTATGGAACGTAATCTTTATATGTAAGTACTAATTCGATTACCAAAAAAACATGTAGGGTGGTGGCACCCCCGGCAGGAACACAATTTTTTACGCTTTTTCTTCAATGTCGAATGTAGGTAATTCGATAATTGGAGATTTAGATTGTCGAAAAAAAAAATTCATTTGGACCTCACTTTCGGCTTCAGCACCCTCGATAACCATGAACACTTATGGGACTCTACTCTCTGTCTCTTTCTCTAATATTTAATAGAAAAGTTGCATGGAGGGGGTATGCAGATTTTTTGTTACGTGATGATTTCTACAAGTTTACTTCTACCGTAACCTGCGTTATAGAAGTTCGTTCCAAAAACCTTATAGTTGACTTCACGTGGACGGGAGCTGCAGGCTTCTGCATGGCTTCTGCTTCTTCTAAATATAAACAGTAATAATTTCACTATTTTCATAAATCTTCCGATGTAGATGGAAGAAAAAAAGGGGTGATTGGTCAGAAAAGGCGTTGATATAGGGTATGCTTTTAAAACGAAATGAGGTAAATGTTTAATGGGTTCTTAACTATTTCAAAATCAGTAGGTACCTCTATTAGTGCTTAATCTCTTCAACTTAGTTTACCACCTTGGTTACAAAAGGGTGCTCACTAGATTCAAATAATCCAACACTTACCTGTGAACTTGTAGTTGCTTTGCTTGCAGAACTAAGTACATACACTTAATCCATATGCGTCATATTACAAACATTAAGTCCGTGGTAGCTTCAAATGGGCACGCCACCATTGTGTCGGTAGGTAAGTCCCCTCTTTGAGGAGTGGCTTGAGAGGCGGCATAGCGTCCTCACCTTCCGCCTGACGCAGGTCCTCACTGGACACGGTTGTTTCGGGAGGTTCCTATTTCGGATAAGGTGGAAAGAAACGCCCGGGTGTTTCCATTGCAAAGATCGCCCTGAGGACACGATGGAACATACGGTGGAGGTTTGCCCGGCTTGGGCGAAGCACCGCCGTGTCCTCGTGGAAGCGATCGGCGGCGGCGATCTCTCGCGTCCGGCCCTGGTCCAGGCCATGGTACGGAGCGAGAGTGCATGGGTAGCCGTCGCTTCTTTCAGCGAAGCAGTGATGCTCGCAAAGAGGGAGGCGGTGCACGTGAGGGAGAGGCAGTACATGTGCCTTCACAGCCGTAGCCTTCGCAGGAGATGCCCTGTGCGTCGGGAATCCCAGGTTGATTCCCGGCCACTGTAGGCGCGACTTTGCGGACGGCGAGTAATGGGTAGCTCGCTGTCCGGTAAGGACCAAGCCCGGGTCGTCGACGCGTTGTGTTCCACGCGCACCTCAAAAAGTTGTCAGCAACAACTGATGGGGCCCGCAAGGTTCGATGCCTGCCAGGGGAGCAGGTAGTTTGAAAGACATACCGCGGCCCCTGGCACACAGGCAACTGAGGGAACACTGGTGGGTTTTAGTCAGTAAAACTCTGACACGCTCTTCTGCTCCACCCAGAGCGGGAGAAGTCATTTGATGATTTCCCATCCAAAAAAAAAATGGTCACTTCAAAAGGAAGTACGAGCTTACTCGTGTGAGCTTTGATGCAAGTGGAAACGCTTAGTAGAAATTTCGCGAAATTGCCAATAAATACATAAACCTACACGTGTACAGTCACGAGCATTAATGTGTATACATAGCCATATTCAAAAACGATTTTCTCTTATATAACTTTTCCAACTTTGAGATAACCTAGGTATTTCAATAAAGTGTGGATTCCAAAATACTTTTTTCACAATAACATAAAATTACAATCGGTACAATATGAGAAAATCACTTTTAAATGTTGGGTAGTGTAGAGTACACTAAATATTAGTGTTCGTGACTGTTACTTAACTTACTTTTCCAACGAACAACTTTAATCTTAAGACGATAATGACGATTATAATGTTGATCTCTCGCTGTGAAGCGAATAGGATTATCGAACTTTAAAAAAAAATGTTCATTTGTATAGTTTATCGCTCATAAAAATTTCACATGAGGTAAATTTCAAAATCCAGTTAAAAAATCTACGACAATGACTGTTTTATAGGTATTGTATCTGTGTTTCTAGCTAGTTTTAAATTAGTTTAAATTGTAATCTGTGGAGAACGTAGTGGGTAGCATAATTGTTTAAAATGTCATGTTTAAGTTATTTTACGTTTATCTCTTATTGTGCTACTGTTTGTTTTTCCTTAAATAAATAAATAATGTGGGTCCTAGAGTGCTGCGTTGTGGTACACCGCATTTGCATATGTCATCATTACTTACACGTTTTTTTAACACGTACTCGCTGTGATCTACCAGACAAGTAGTCCCTGAACCATTCTAGAGGTAATCCTCTGATGCCCACGTTTTCTAGCCTCGGTAAGTAAGATAGGAATGGAAACTGTATCATCTGGCCTTCTGGAAATCCAGAAGGACTGTTTCTCTCGTCCAGGTAAGTTGTTAAAGCCGTGGCGAGGGCAATAGCCGTAGCCTCAGTCGATTTCCCTACTCTAAAACCATATTGGTTGCTGATAAGCAGTCTGTTTTTTTCAAGGTACCTGATGACCCTCTTGTTATACTATTTTCTCCAATATTTTTGACAAGATAGAAATAGTTCTGTAGTTGGGCGGGCTATCCTTGTCCCCAGCCTTGTACATTGGACAAACAACAGCCCTCTTGAACAGATCAGGGAAGATACCTGTTTCGGACTCAAATTACAAAGATGTGCGATAGGCATCGCCAAGGACAAAACATTCCACGTGAGGATGTCTGTAGATATTTTATCCCACCCTGGTGCGCTATGCGTCCTGAGTCCCGAAATAACTCCTCTCACTTCGTAAGGGTCTGTTAAAGTGAATGAAATTGAGTCCCACAGGGAGTTTGGCACAATCGCTTGTCGCTTGTCGTCATGTTCGGATCTGCCTGTCTGTTTTAAAATGTCGCTTGCCAGAATACCTCCTATTGATGTAAAGTATGAGTTAACGGTATTAAGGGACTGAGCCGGTGTGTTATTGATGCAAAGAAGCTCCTCTGAAGCTACTTTATTTTGTTTCATTTATTTAGTTATTTTCCAAGTGTTCTTGAAGTTACCATAACAGCAAGTTAATTTATGCACTCGGGCTCCATTACTTGAGTATATAGATACATTTTCCCTACAAAACACAGAAAAACATTGTTGAAGATTGTCGTGTCTACCTATCCCTAACAAATAAAAGGGTAATAAATAGACTAGACAATTAAATTTAATATGAGGTTTACAAACGATAAATTATTAAAAAAAAGGTACCTGTGCACTCTATTTAATGATAAGGAGGTCAATGTAGATTTCAAGGTATAATGTCCTGGGATGCGGCGACGAATAGATTTCCAGTGATGTTGTGACCGTCAGTCAGTTCGCTTGCGAGGTCCCTCAGTTGCTTTTCGGCGTCTAGGGATGTGGTGGTATGTAGGCGTTTAGTGTTCAGGGATGCGGTGACGAATAGATTTCCAGTGATGTTGTGACCGTCAGTCAGTTCGCTTGCGAGGTCCCTCAGTTGCTTTCATCACCCTTCAGCTCTGTCTGCCCCTTTTCTTAATTTGATGGCATTTTTCTGTCACCGCCTCTCCTCCTTTTTCTTTTTTTTCTTTCATTCCCAATTTCTTCCCCTTTTTCCTTTTCAGCCATAGATTCTCTCATATGCCAGTCTAGTCGGCCAAGACGTATAAAATCTCCTTCATATAATCCGAGAGTGCGTTTAAGAATTTTATAATAATAATTTAGAATTTCCTTATTTAGTAGACAACGTAGTTATATAGAAAAACCAAATTTAGGCTATCCAAAACGATATAAAATTATTTTTAGTAAGTACAATCTTAATGCAACCTTCCTTGAATAGACTGCATAGATAATTAAAAGAATAAGTAGACATCAGTTTGACATGTTTGACTTAAATGTCATAACAAGAATATTATTATGTAAAAATATGGAAAATCCTAATGTAAAATCAAGTAATTCTATATAGACGAATCGTTTAAGACCGATTCGCAGAGTGCTAACACAGAAAACAAAGAGAGAAATATAATAATGTAAGAAAGTCATAAAGGATAATAAAACAATGATGATGTGGATGAATGAATACGAAGCGTAAGTACAGTATCAGTACTTAATAAACAGATACTATAAGATATACTAACTAATACCTTCATCCTGTTAGTAAAAGAACACCGTTCAGAGAATTAAAACCTAATTACGATAAGAGGATTATAGTGGAGGATAGCGGTAAAAGATTAATGTATCGGAAAGTGATGAAACTTGACACAGCTGTTATCGGTTGCTACCCTTGTTCAAAAGTGGGTGTGTTGGTGTCCGTTTTGAGGGTGTGGACGAGGGTATGTTCGTATGATTTGTAAAAAAAATAATGTATTTAAAACGCTTCAAAGAACGTTTCTTATAATTTTATCTAACAAATGATTGACTTATCATCATCAGCCTAGCCTTTTCCCAAGTATGTCGGGGTCAATTTCCAGTCGAACCGGATACAGCTGAATAAGTACCAGCATTTTCCATGGAGCAACTGCTTATCTGACTTCCACAACCCATGTGCGGGGTAATACAATACCCTTTGATTAGACTGGTTGTCAGACTTTCGGGCTTCTGGCGACCCGTAACAACTATCAAAGATCTACGAATAACAGCCGGCGCTATTAATTTAACGTGCTTTCCGAGGACCATCCGCCCTTCCATGGACCAACCGCAGCAAACAAATTATTTAAAATTATATTGTGGTGATATTGTTTCACCGAAACAAAGCATACCGCAACAATATTACAGCACAGTCATTTGGTGTCAAATATATTCTTTGTTATAGTTAAATAACATTGTACATCTATACTACTAATAATAAAGCTGAAGAGTTTGTTTGTTTGTTTGCTTGAACGCGCTAATCTCAAGAACTGCTGGTCCGATTTGAAAATTTTTTTCAGTGTTAGGCAGCCCATTTATCGAGGAAGGCTATATGCTATATATATATTATCATGCTAACATCCTTAGGAGCCGAACAAAGAGAAAAAAATCACGAAGACGAAGTACTCGCACGGGCAGGTGCGGCGAGCGACGGGGTGGGTCGGCGAGCAAGAATTCTGACGCGAACGAGGTCGCGGGCAGAAGCTAGTATCTTATATAACATTTCTAAACGACACTGTCATAGCTAAAGCTAAAACTATGCTCGTTAAAGTTAAGTACCGTATTCCCCAAGCCTTTTGGAAAAACACTAGACGATTTTCTTTACCTGAAAAACCAGACATGTTATTTAATGATTAGAATCATAATACTCTAAGGTACTTTCTTACATACTCTATCTTTATTTTATTCTTTCAAAATGAAAGTACTCTGAATTTCATTGAGAGGTACACCGGCAAAATAATATATCAAGATGGCTACTTTTTTTAACTACGACGAAATGAAGGACGCCACAACGCCTCCAACGGCGATATTATTGGCAATAAGCACAATCCTATGCTCAGGATATTAATTTAATTCTACTCGTGTAGAGAGAAAAGAAAAGCTCCGAATATAGTCCCTCTGAAACTTCAAACGACAAAGAATCTCGCACCGCACCTTTGAAGTTACCGACTCACCGCGGATAGGACGCACCGCAGCAGATGTGTCTATGCTACCACGGACGATACCCTTCCCATAGTGAAACCGCCTCCGTGCGCGATATCACGCACCATGGGAAGCTAGCTTAACAGTGAGAAGAAGTATTTTCTTCTTTGACAAGTGATTCACGAAACTATAGAAGAAAACTGCCACTGTCGTCGATGTTGTGACATCGCGTTCGAAATTAAAACCGCCGCGGTACTGTCACTTGCAGTTATTGTCAACTGCATCACCACTGCCGTCAACGGCCTGCCGTTTCCTTTGGAAGTGCAGAAAATAAAGCAAAAGTATCAAACATAATACAATTAAAACAACCCCATAACAGTGCAGCGTTGCAAATTAACAAGCTTCATAAAACTCCTATAGTCGAGTTACATATAAAATCCCGGCAATACCCTTTATTTCGTTGCTATCGTAAAGTATATCATTCGTGCACTTCGTACTCATTTCCTTATGATTCCTAGCAATATTATGTGCCTTAATGAAATTTCTTTGGTGCTTTGCATGCGTCAAGGTTTATGTTAATCATCGACCCAGTCTCTTTTTAAACCGTTTTACATCGTTAGAGACCCATATTTTATCGTTTCTTTATATGCATAATAAATTGAATTACGTGCAATGTTTTTTTAAAGCTTTCATTTAACTTCACTTGTACCTTTATGTATGTCCTGGAATTTTGAATTCAATTTATTTTTTAATATAAAGAAAACATTAGTTTTTAACTATTAGTGTTTTGTTGTATCTCAGATGGTTTTAAAAGGAACATGAAAAAGTTAACAACTGATCATCTAATCCAATAGGTACACAGTGCCTGCGCGAATGTTAATGGTGCGAAGCTGTTGCTAGATGTGCAGGATGCCCAGCTTCCCAAATTCGCAATGCAGAAAGGGGGTTTTTGCATTTTTGCTCGATGAAATGTAACTAGCAAAATGAGTATGAACTTGAGCGTAATGTTGTTGTTATTCTTAGCCAAAATTAATCTACTTTTTTATTTTCGTCATCAAATTAGCTTTTGGTCCTTTCTTACGCATAGTTCCTAAGAAAACTAGGTCATTATTTTGTAAGCATTGTTATTAGTTTTGGCCTCATTTCTAGAAAATAAATTGAAAATAAGGATCAGCGTAAACTGGAAATGTATAACTTGATGTGTAGCTGTGGGTACCTATGTAGTAAGCAATCTTTTGGGTACCGTAGTGATACTGTTTACTTAGCGTTAATTCTTACAGTTACTATGAGAGAAAGTTAACTACTTGTTTACATGTTACGCCTTCAGAAATAAAATGAAAATGAACAAATGTGAGTTAAGTAAGTGAAACGACGTTTATTATATTATATTACCAATTACGAGTATAACATGCTTGTGACAGATAAATTGATTCAAATTCTATGACATTTTTAATGTAGGTACCTAGAGAGTTCATCATGTTCATCATAATGTCAGCCGAAAGACGTCCAACGTGCTGGACTAAGCGCTCCCTCAAATTCCGCCACTTAGACCGGTTCTGTACTTCCCGCAACCGGCGGATTCCTTCGGCCTTCAGGTCATCGGTCCACTTTGTTAAACCTTCGAACTCTACATCGGCCATCTGTTCTGCGAGCAATAGGTAGTTTCTATAGAGAAATTGTGAAAAAGGCAAGCAAAACAATTATAAAACGCTTGGTTGATAAAAGTTAGAGCTCAGCCTATCCATTATCAACAGAAAACTTAAAGACAATAACCACCAAGCTAGTTTGTGACCAGAGACAAAGGAATAAATCAGATTTCTATACATTTCACCTCCAGCCGAGCTTGTTTTTGAATTTGCGTTAAGGCAAATTCTCTGTCGCGAGAAAGTTCGTGACTGTGGTCATTTGTGGAGTTTCGACGAATCATTAATAATACAATACGACTCATTAAATTTATTTCTATAGAGGGAATGCAGATTAGATATTTTTGTGGTTTCTACCTGATTTTTTCTGTATCGGAGTTAATTGCGTAATTTTATTGAAATCGCGGAAAAACATCAAAGTTTTAACGTTTTAAAAACTTTTGCTTTGTAAGTGGCGGTTCTTCTTTTCGAGTCGATTTGATACACCATTCGTATAGTTAACTAAATTAATCACCATTATCATTTCAGCCGAAAAACGTCCACTCCTGGACATAGGCGTTCCCCAATTACCGTATCCTTTACCGCTACTGTGAAATTAAGATCTAAGATCAGTCTGCAATTGATAGGCGTTACAATTGGCTTTCTATAAATAGGAACATGGTTATGATAAGGTTTTAAATAGTTTTCTGAAAAGGAGTGCACAGGAACGTGAACTCTGTATTGTTTTTCTACGAGCCTCATATGTTCTGTAACGTGACCAAAAGATTTAAGTTTTTCTTGTCCGTACTTCAATTATTTTGTACTCTTAATTAAAATTGTATCAATTTTTTTTTTGTTCTGTTGACTTTTGAGTAGAAGATAATAAAAAATACGACAGACACGTACGCGGTTTTCTTTACATATCTCAAGGATCGGCATATGCTAATGTGTTGCAGTGCACTGTGAGGGGTTAATGTAAAAACACCGCCAATTAATTTATTGTAAAGTGGTGAGTGCAAATAAATAAATAATACTATCGGACAGCGGACAGCTCTCGAGACTTAAAGATATTGTACGAAGTGACCTGAAGTGTTTCAATTCTTGCATAATTATACAAACCCGGTATCTAGCAATATTACAAACAAACTATTTAATTAGGTAATCAACATAATATCCATAGACTTGAAAGAGAACCTTTTTTATTTTGCTCAAAAAAACCAATTTAGAAATTAGTCGATGGTGCTCCAAAAATCATTTTTCCATTTCGTTTCGTTAAAAACGCAGTACTTTTACGGTAACTGTCAAATGATGTACTTTAAGAACTTAATGACTATACTGATACAAAAATCATTTGAGGAAAATCATTTTAAGTATTTACAATCACTACAAATTTTATTAATGTGTGGAAATCATGACAGAACCATATCTGCTGTCCGGCCCGTTCCAAGTTTAAACGTTTTGCTCAAAATAAAAGCAAATGAAGTCATTAAAACAGAATGAGTTAACCAAATGCCCGCGACGTTGTCAGTCTTCATCTCGGCAAGACGCGAGATAATAATTTTCGTTAAATATGCTGCCAGTCATATAAAAATACTTATATTCTTACAATATGAGTAATATTCCAAATTATTACATATAAATTAAGGGTTATTTCTCTGTGTATATTACTTTCAGTTAGGTTTCCTGGCATAATTAGGGTCTTTCTTCTCAATGTCAGTATAACGAACAAATTATACCCACCCTGGGTATAATTTGTTCGTTTTGGGCCACCGAGATTGAACTTGAGTGGAAAAAATGTACTAAAATCGGTATTTACATGGAGTGACCTCCAGAACCCAGTTACTGGGTAACGCGGTATCCTTGGTAAGATTGAAAGAAAGAAAGAAAGAAAAAGTATTTATTAGACTCGCACAGGATTATCACAAACTTAACTACACAATATGCTTAACAAAACAAATTAAAATTTAAAATAAAGTAAAATAAAAAAATAAACAAAAACAAAGTCCTGTACGAGGCCAAAAGGCCCCTATCTCAGCATGATGCTGCGACAGTTAAAAAAGTGTCACAGCGCTGGTATTCTGATAGGGCCCACTGCGATATCACGGACAGAGAAATAAAATAGTATGTAAAAATAAGATAATTATGTGTAAAATACTTAAAAAGAATGTAGGTACGTAAACAATCATTTTTGTAATCCGCGTGTCTGCACCCCACGTAACATCTTTTACTTGTCTATGCGTTTAGTGTCTGTGATACTGTGGCATCGCTGTCGCTGTGACAAGTAATGAGACGCAGGCGCCGACTTACAGCAAGAGCAGAGTTTATTATTATGGGCAAAAACTATACTATATTGTAGTTTGTGTGCAAAAGAAAATAGAAAGTAAATCGAATTTATATTATTACGGCCGTCTTGTAATTCAGACAATTTACGGCAATTAGAGAAATAAAGCTAACTATAGTTTTGAGAGATGTAAGAATTCCGATTTACAAAAATGACAAACAACAAAATAAATAAAAGTTAAATTTAAAATTTTAAAAACCCCCTACCCAAAAACAAAAACTCTAAAAAATAAAAAAATAAATATTTATTGGTCTTTTAAGTTGTAGGTAATATTTTGATCAACGTATTGTCAAGTCGGGGGACGGTCAAAAAAAACGCCAAACAGAGGTGACCTAGAATTTGCATTAGCTTGAGTCGACAGAAACAGTTGCGCACGGCTTCCAAGATGTGGGTTTAGAAGTGCAGCTGCCCATCAAATACTAGCCCAAGATTACGAGCCTTCAGAACCCTCTCCACATCACAACCATCAATCCTGAGGCCCAAGTTGCAAGCAAGCAATTTGTTCAGGAAATCCCTAGATCCCATAACAACATACTTGGACTTACTTGGGTTCAGGACCAAGGAGTTTCTTCTGGACCAACTAGAGATCCTCTCCAAATCCTCATTGATTTTTTTACAGTTTCAGCAGTATCCTGGGAGCGAAAGGAGAGGTACAACTGCAGATCATCAGCGTACAGGTGGGACTTTGTGTTGACTAGACAGTTGATGATGTCAGCACTGTAAAGAATGAAGAGAAGTGGGCCTAGGATCGATCCCTGCGGTACGCCCCTGTCCACCCGCCTTGGACTAGAAGATGGAGAACTGAAGACTGGTTGTCAGAATTAGGCTTCTGGCCACCCGATACGCCTGTCAAAGATCCACGAATAACAGCGGGAACCAACGGCTTAACATGCTTTCCGAGGCAGACCATAATGATGGTCAACCATCCACGAACCGTAGCTTAACCGACCCGTGCAGCTATCGTATAGCCACGAGCCCCTAACTATAACGTGCAATTATAACTAAGTAATTATATAATTCCACATTCATAGTAAATTAACACATTATAGCGTGTCACATGGCCCCACAGCGCTTAGAAAATTTAGCTTGATAACTAGATAACCGACTAACTAAAAAGCGAGCAGTATCTGAACTGAGTTGCAGATAATTGCTTTGGGATAGTCGTTTAAGTTTATTCTGAAGCAATTAAATAGGTGCCTTAGTATTCCGGTCGTGGGAAAACTGGGGAGTTTGTTAGAGCAAACTCTTCGTAATTTGACTGGGATCTGCGAAACAGTCATTTCGCAGAAGGAGGCTGCGGAGAGGAAGCGGGAGATTGCGTCCGCTAACCCGATCCGCAGCAGACGCACCGGGCGTCGGCGGAGGTTGGACATCGCCCTCTTCCAGCCCCCCTAAATGGGTCCAGGGGCAACGGATCTGGGGAAATCCGTCACCCCCTACTTCTAAGGACCCGAGATGGCGGCGCGTAGTGTTCCACGCGCACCTCTCTATGACGCAAGAGGGGAGTTTAACACCTCACTCCCCCCTATCGCGAGGTGGTCCGCAGAGGCCGGCGGGCACTAGCCGGGGATCAAAAGCAGTTTCCATTATATGCGAGTATAAACACGGCAAAGTTAGAATTTTTAACGATTTAAAATAGGGAACACAGCTATCAGTTGACCTAAGGCCGCACATTGACCTGATGTATCGCCTCTGCAGTCTAAATACCAGCTCCCTATCAGTCGACTGCCCCCAGAAAATGATGCCATACCGCAAAACAGAGGCAACCAGTCCGTGGTACTTCGTCGAAAGAGCCTGACTGTTAACTTTCTTTGAGAGTTGAAAAAGAGCATATGCAGATTTGCTGAGTTTCTTACATAATTCTCCAACATGAGGTTTCCATGTAAGTTGGCTATCAATAATGATGCCTAAGAACTTAGCCTGATTAGCTTCTTCAATATCACAACCCTTGTAGGACATGCTAATGTTTGGGTTTTCACGACGTTGATAAAAATGCATGACGTTTGTTTTGCTCAAGTTTATAACCAAATTATTATTTTCTTACCAATCTATAATGTCACCTAAGCAAGTATTAATGTCATTCTCATAATTATTTGCATTAGTACATTTTATTACAGCGGTACTGTCATCCGCAAAAAGAACCATTTTGTTGGTTGTTGCTTTCGGGAGATCATTTATATATATCAAAAAAGTGGCGGACCCAATACACTACCTTGTGGGACGCCATATTTTACATGTCTTGGTTTTGACACATATATGGTTTCCAATTTAGTTTTAGGAAATATCCTAGATATTTCCGTGCATTGAAGCCTATTACTCAGATATGATTTTATTAGCTTTAGGATGTTCCCTCTTATACCATAACTGTTTAATTTCTGCAACAGAATGTTATGGTCAACATAGTCAAAAGCTTTGGTCATGTCGGTGTAAATTGCACAGACTGGATTTCTTTTATCGACCGACGAAATTATGTTAGCTAGCAAGTCAAATAGAGCCATATTAATCGAAGTGTTTTTACGGAATCCCTTTTGTTATGTGCAAAATAATTTATACTTTTCGAAATAGGCATATAAAGAGTTTGAACAGGTTTTCAAGGTCGGAAGGCGAGAGCACCCAATGAAACACACAAACTATTTCAAATAGGTACAATTTAATCCACAAGGAATCGCTCTTTACAAAAAAAAAAGAAAACATATATAGTTTGCTCAGTAACGAAACCATAGCTCGCCTTTTAATCGAACATCGCCATCTATCGAGCTTATAGGTAAACTTTTGCACATATGAAACATTAGACATACCGCCCACCAAGGACATATTGCAGAATGTCCTTCTCTTAATACTAACCGCCCACCGTGCAGCATGTCTAGAAATATGGAGTGCAAAGGTACAAAATTTTAAATAAAAATAACATGTTTAAAAGTATAAAGAACAGGGAAAAAAAAACAAAAACAACAATTCTTATAACTAGATGTATCCTAATAAGAACATGAATATTCTTAAGTTATACCAGACAGCAAGTTTAAGTTGCTACAGGAAGAATAGCCAATTTGTTAATAGGTCTCTTTATCAGGGAATTTTTAGTTCTAACAGTAACGACTCGAGTGATTCCGTCAGGGCCAGGATGTTTTAACTCGATCTTTCCCAGCAACCACTTACCAGGAGGTGAATCATCCTCCTTTATCAAAACTATGCCACCTATGGCTGGTTCTGGATTTTGGTGAGCCCACTTATGGCGTTGTAAAAATTGATTTAAGTAATCTTGTGACCACCGCCGCCAATAGTCTTGCAACATTCTTTGGGTAAGTTGCCACCGCCTGAGGCTAGAAATGTTAGCCTTTTCGAAATTCGAATCAGGTACTAGGACGAGTGGTTCCCCAACCAGAAAATGGCCTGGAGTTAACACCGATAACTCATTTTGATCCACACAGGAAAGTGGTCTTGAGTTGAGGCACGCCTCAATTTGTGCCAACACCGTCGATAGTTCCTCGAACGTTAATGTCGAGTTCCCTATAACCCTTCTGAGATGATATTTAGTGGACTTCACTCCTGCCTCCCATAGACCGCCGAAGTTTGGAGCATGAGGAGGAATAAAGTTCCACTTAGTACCATTATTTGCCAAGCACTCAACCAATTCAGGAATGAAATTTGATTTTTCTTCGTTAAACAATTCCTTCAGCTCTCGTGCTGCGCCAACAAAGTTTGTGCCGTTGTCACTGTGTAGTTCTACACAATGTCCACGCCTCGCCACAAATCTCTTAAAAGCGGCCAAGAACCCTTTGGACGTCATGTCACTGACTGTACGCCCGCGTAGACAGACAGATGAAGAGCGCGATGTACCCCTTGTACGACTTATTACCACGTCCTTTAGATACTCTGACGCTTATCGGGCCAGCGTAATCGACCCCCCACTGTACAAAAACACTTTATTTGGTGTAACACGTGGAGATGGTAGCTGTCCCATTAGTTGGCTTCTGACTTTATTTGTATACCTAATGCAAGTAACGCATTTTCTAAAATGGGCCTTTACTAAAGATTTAATCCCTACAACCCAATACCGAGAACACAAGTAAGCGATCATAGCTTGAGGGCCTCCATGCATCGTATTTTGACGCGCCTCATTAATGAGAAGCTTTGTGAGGAAGGAACCTTTAAGCATAAGTATTGGATGTTTGCGATCATAACTCAACTGCGACATTTGCAATCTACCTCCCACCCTAATTACTCCCTTTGCGTCCAAAAACAAGTTTAACGCCTTGTACTTTCTTCCCTTTTTACCTAGCGATCCCATCGTCCTAAGTTCTTGTATTTCTTCTTGTAACTCTTCTTCTTGACTTTTTCTAATGCATATTTCCAACGCCTCCTCAAGTTCTGTCGTAGACAACTGTTTCTTTCTTTCCTTGTTAGCACAATTGATTTTTAAGTGCAAGAACTTTCTACAGTAGGCTACTACCCTGATCATCCTTGAAAGCGATGAAAATCTGTTCCAAAGGGAAATTTCAAGGATACCCGAATGGACCTTCACTTCCTCCAATTTAGTAATCAAGTGTTTAGGTTTTTTATATTCTATCACTGATTGCCTTAAGAACTCTGGTCCATTGAACCATATCGCAGTGGTACTGAGTTCCCCTGGAGCCACGCCGCGAGAGGCACAATCCGCTGGATTCTGTTTGGATGGAACGTATGACCAATATTGTGTATCCAATGTGTTTAAGATTTCTGTTGTACGATTGGCTACAAAAGTTTTCCAACGGCTTGGATGACTATTAAGCCATGCAAGAACAACTTCAGAATCCGTCCAAGCGTGCACGTCTAAAACATTTACATCGAGAGTTTTAGCAACGTCCAGCATTAATTTAGCTAAAAGAACGGCGCCGCATAGTTCTAACCTAGGTATGGACACCTGTTTGATGGGAGACACCTTAGTTTTTGAGGTAACTAATGCAACCTTTATGTTACCATCTGCATCTATAACTCTGACGTATACCACTGCAGCGTAGGCCATTTTTGAGGCATCCGAAAAACCGTGCAGCTCTGTTTTTACATTGTTGGATTTAGTGTAAAGCCAACGTGGGATTCTAATCTTCGCTAAAGAATTTAAGTCCTTACGGTAAGTAATCCATTCTTTTAATAAACTACTGGGCACTTCTTCGTCCCACCCTATACCTGCTAACCATAGCTTTTGTATCAAAGTTTTAGCTACGATGATACTAGGTGATAACCAACCTAACGGGTCGAAAAGCCTAGAAATATCCGATATAATTTTCCTTTTACTTACAGGTTCCGTCGGGAGAGGCAGTTCTACAGAGTACTGGAAAACATCAGCACGAGGATTCCAGGTAAGTCCGAGTATTTTTGTAATATCATCTATTTTTATTTTTACTTCCTCAGCCTTATCTCTTTTGCTTTCTCTTATCTTATGTAATAATTCTTCGCTGTTACTTATCCATTTTTGCAATTGAAATCCCCCTTTAGCAAGAATATTTTTTATTTCTGCATGAATTTTATATCCTACCTCTACACTTTCTGCCCCTGTCATTAAATCATCCATATAGAAATCCTTACGAATGATTTTTGCTGCTACAGGATGATCCTTCCCTTCATCATAAGCAACCTGATGTAATGAACGCACTGCAAGAAATGGTGCCGATGAAGTACCAAATGTAACCGTCACTAATTCAAATTCTTCAATTTCTTTTTCTGGACTATCCCTCCAAAGAACCCTCTGAAACATTGTATCCTTTCTATTGACCAGAACTTGTCTATACATTTTAATTATATCAGCACCTACACAAATTGGATGTGTTCTCCAACGCATAACCGTATGTCGTAATTCTGCTTGCAATGTCGGGCCAATCATCAAGTCATCGTTTAACGATACCCCAGTTATTCCCTTGCAGGATGCGTCATATACCACGCGCACCTTAGTTGTCTGCTTATCTTCCCGGATTATTGCATTATGAGGTAAGTACGACCCTTTATTTTTATTTTCTGGAGCTACCTTTACCATATGGTTAAGTTCTATATACTCTTGCATCACCGCAGTGTAATCCGCCTTTAATTTGTCATTCTTTGAAAGTTTAAATTCTAAACTCTTTAACCTTTTTTCAGCTATGAACCTAGATTCACCATCCTTACAACCTTGGTGACCATCCCGGAACGGCAACCTTACAATGTAACGTCCGGTTTCGTCTCGCTTTGTGGTATTTTTAAAAATATTTTCACATTCTGCTTCCTCTTTATTAAGGATTTTTTCAGTTCCTGATGGCTCCGCTTCTAGCTCCCAGAATTTACGTAAGAAGTCATCAGCCTGAACATTGGAATGCATGACAGTGATACAAGGATATGAATTGATGTTGGACGAATCTTCTGTACCGACAACACCCGAAAGGATCCATCCAAATTCTGTTTTTTGTGCTACGAGCGACCTACTGTTACTCTTTTTTATTCCATCTTGAATAATTTGGCTGAATATCTCAGCACCTAATAAGATGTCAATTTTATTAGGCCTGTGATACTCAGGATCTGCCAAATCGTCTTCACTTAACTTTACCCATTCTACCCTGGTTGCTGTTACAACTGGGAGAAGGGATGTGATGGACTTCAAAACGTATGCATTTACTTGGACGCTGTAATTTTGATTCACTCGCGATTGTATATCAACAACTACGGAAGAATTAGACATAACGGTTTTATTACCGCCTACACCCGTTACAAGGTGTTTTGTTAAAGTTTTCTTTAACCCTAAATATTGAGCCATTGACTCAGTTATAAAAGATCCTTGTGACCCTTGATCTACTAATGCGCGAACCACACGATATGTTCCATCCTTTGACTTGGCATTTACTAAAGCCGTAGGTATTAAAACGGTATCCTTACAATTTCCTGTCGAAAGGCATGAAATTATTGGCTTAGTAGATCCCTCCGCGTGAACCACGGCCTTTTGTGTTTCCTCCTTTGAGGTACTATTCCTAGTAGCAGCTGACGCTGCTTCCTTCTGAACATCGCCCGTGTCCTCACCAACAGACCCAGAACCACCGTTAGGGTGGAGTAAAGTATGGTGGCGTCTTTTACATAAATGGCATTTGACGGTGTTTCTACAAAATCTGGCAGAGTGGTTACTACCCAAACAAATGAAACATAGCCCATTTTTCTGTGCGAAATCACGTCGAGTGTCGTTATTTTCTTTAGCAAAACCTTTACAAGCAGTTACCTTATGAGCGGCAGAACAAAAAGGGTAAGATAACTCCGCTTTTACTTTCCCTGCAACATGGAATGATTGCGAACTCTTTTGAGCATGAGGTTTATTTTCTAAATTTTCTAGACCCCGAAAGCGGCCAGTTAAATAATCAGTAAATTGAGTAAAGGTAGGCAAATTATCCGTTGCATCCAAAGCTACCTTTAATTCCCAGGCTTTCCTGGTGTCTTTATCTAATTTGGCACTAACAATGTGTATTATTAGAATGTCCCAAGAAGTAACATCTATCCCTAAATTCTTCATGGAACCCAAACAATCAGAGGTGGTACTAATTAATCTTTTTATTTCAGTGGCTGATTCTGCTGTTAAACTCTTTTGATTGAACAAACTCTTTAAAATTCCATTGGCTAAAAATCTTTTATTGTTGTACATTGTCTCTAATTTTGCCCAACTAGCCGTATAATTATCCGATGTTACATTAATGTTTCTTAATAGGTGCTCCGCGTCTCCGGATAAGTACCCTTTAAGGTAATATAATTTTTGGGCATCGTCTAGGGTTTTATTATTGTGTATTAACCCTACAAATAAATCCCTAAACGTCTGCCACTCACTATAATTTCCAGAGAACACAGGTATCTTAACTTCAGGTAACTTAAAGTTCCTAAATCCTGTACTACAGCTAGCTCCTGGAATAACATTAGACATACCACTAGACATTTTCATATTGATTAATATTTCCTTTAGCTCGCTTTTAAACTGTGTATAAAACTCTTCAACCTCGTCATATAAGCCATGCTTATGATAATTTGAACTAAATAAATCAGACTTTTTTACCTGACTAATTATTTTTACATGTGTTTCGTAGAATAATTGCCATTGCTGCTCTAAGTTTTCAATCCTAGTTTCTATATAACAAACAGTAAGACGCTCTTTAGGACATTTTTTGAAGTTTGATTTAGACTTGAGCATTTTAGCTTGAATGTCTTCCTGAATGTCGTTAAGAGACTCCATTTTTTATTAAAGAATAACACAAGTAGGATAAGTCACAAATATAAAATACACAATATTTCGCAATACATGGAACGCTATGAATAAACTTATTGTCCAGTAAAACACCACACAAAAAATCCCAAGTTTCTTTGAAGCGTTTCGATATTTTTCTAAGTCCCAGAGAAGGTATAAAATTTTACAACTGTTATGAACTTGTATTTCTGAGTAAAATCGGGCATAGGTTCCCCGTCTGAATCACTTTTTGCTTAAAATTAGTACAAGTCCAAACTAATATTACTCAATGTTAAGTTAATTATCCAGTGAATTTAATATTCACTTTTCAATGCACTTTCTTGAATTATTAAAGTTAAATTCTTCTTATTAATAAGGTTGAAAATGTACTCACGATTTCTTCACTACACACCTCACTGACACTATACTCGACGTTTCACTCACGCAGCACTTGTGGCTGGTCTGGTAGCCGCTCCGCGAACTCTTCTGCCTGGCTCCTCCACGCAACGTCGCTCCTCCGGCACTCAACCGGATCCTCTGCTTCGATGACGTCACCGCTGACGCCTCGCTGTAGGGATGCTCTGGACAGCAATCCACTGCCCAGTAACTGACGTTGCGGGGTGATAATCACCACCACCACCGATGACTACCAAAAACACCTTCACGCCAATCCGGCTCCGAAGGACCATGAACAGGTTTTCAAGGTCGGAAGGCGAGAACACCCAATGAAACACACAAACTATTTCAAATAGGTACAATTTAATCCACAAGGAATCGCTCTTTACAAAAAAAAAAGAAAACATATATAGTTTGCTCGGTAACGAAACCATAGCTCGCCTTTTAATCGAACATCGCCATCTATCGAGCTTATAGGTAAACTTTTGCACATATGAAACATTAGACAGAGTTATAATTCACTTTCTCGAAAATTTTGGAAATAATTGGTATTTCTGCAATAGGTATATAATTCTTTTAATTTGTTTTATCATCTTTTTATACAGGGGTTTTATTGTTACTTTTTTAAGCTTGTTCGGGAAAATGCCATCAACTATGCACAAATTAATTATATGAACTAATGGAAGTGCAACTAGTTCTTTGGTAAACTTCAATACTTTTGTGGAAACTCCATCGTATCCAACAGTATTTGTGTTTTTAAGGCTACAAATTATTTGTATTATATAGTCATTTGTTACAGGTTGCATGAATAGTGAATTTAAAGTTTGATTGTTTATATTTGTATTATTTAATGTGATGTCAGCTTTAACCGCTCCCCGCTCCGCTCGCGTGCTTTGTCGCTGCGTCTTTCGCCAGTTCATCTGCCCTTTCGTTACCCGCAAGGCCCACATGTGCCTTAATCCAGAACAAAGACACAGTTTTGTTCTGGGTTTTAATGGCGCTTAAGTTCTTGTGAGTGTCTTCTGCCAAGAGATGCGTTGTGCTCACGTTAACTATGGTCTCAAGAGCTGATCTGGAGTCACTGTAGATTCCATAGCTGCCTTCGCTTCTTCGTTTTATTACCTCAATGGCTTTGCATACTGCAAGGAGTTCCGCCTGGTATACCGTGCAGTACGGTGCGAGCTTAAATTTGAGGGACTTTACCTACGCTGCACTATCCCATAAGGTCAGCGCTGCTCCACCTTTCCCTCAATTCGGCTGCCATCAGTGAAGATCCGAATAGCCTGGTTGTTTTGGCTATCCACTTGCTCCTGGTCTACCAAGCTCACAAACTCCATCGCAATATGTTTTCCTGGGTGAGGTGTACACGAGAACTCAGCTCTCCGCTCGACTTCTCTGTTTGCCAGCTCCGGCTGAGGTGCCCCTCTCTTCGCCTCGTACAGGGCGGCTGCCTCTTGTATACGGAGGTCAAGTGGCAATATTCCAGCCAGTACCAGCGCTGAGTGAAGAGACGTCGTGCAATACACTCCACACAGTTTTTGAGCAAATCCTCTCTGAACTGCATTTAAGTGGCGTTGGACTCCTAACTTTTTAGTTGCAGAGGACCATGCACCAGCCGCATACATAATTATGGGCTCCACTGTGGCGGTGTATATTATTCGGATGATTTCCGGGTGGAGACCCCAACTGACCCTGGCAGCCCTCGACAGCTGATTGCAGACTCCAAGTGCCTTTTTACAGACGTTAGCCGTAAGACTATTGAAGGTCAGCTTGGAGTCCACAGTGAGTCCCAGAATTTTAATTTCCGAAGACATTTCAATGTCGATCCCTCTCATGGTCAGATGTGGCGTGTCGTATTTAAGTTAACGGGTAAGCACCATAGCGCAGGTTTTGTGCGGTGCAAACCTGAGCTTATTCACAACACCCCACACCCGAACATGTTCGAGAGCGGCATGGGCTCGTCTCTGGATGTCTAAGGCAGTCTCCCCGAAAAGATGAGCACCACGTCGTCTGCAAACGCCTGACAATAATCGCCTCTCTGTGTGAGACTCTCCAGCAACGGGTTTAAGACGAGATTCCATAGAAGAGGGCCGCTTATGGGTCCCTGGACACATTCTTTTTGAGTGCCTTTCGTGTACTCATGGCTAGCATACCTTACCCGGACCTTACGGTCGCTTAGGTAGCTGGCTACCATTCTCCTGAGGTTCGCTGGGCACTTCTCTTCCACCAGCCTGACCTTTATGGCTGGCCACCACGCACTGTCGAAGGCTCCCTCTATGTCCAGTGAGACCATCGTGATGTGCTTCCTCTCTTGGAGTTTGCCTCTCACGTGGGCTATCAGGTCATAGAGGGCGTCTTCCGTGCTTCGCTGTGGCATGAAGCCATACTGGCGGGGACTTATCCGGGGCACCAGGTACCAAGCCAGCCTTCTTACCATCATCTTCTCCAGTATTTTGCCCATCACTGGTAATAGTCCAATTGGTCTGTAGGATTTGGGACTGGTATAGTTGTCCTTCCCTGGCTTCCTGAGTACCACCAAGGTGGCCTCTTTCCACGTTGTGGGGAAGTGCGTGAGTTGCCAACACTTATTAAGTATTGCCAAGTGCAGTTCCATGTCCTGGAATATTACTCGCTGGCAGATGTCGGCTGTGAAACCATCTACTCCGGGTGCCTTCTTCGGGTTGAAGCTCTCCATCGCGAACCTGAGCTCCTCCACCGTAAACGCACGGTCATGGGTCTCATTATGGCTCCAGTCGTTTATTCGATTGGCGAGAGCTCTGATCCGCAGATGGTCTGGGCTATCCCCCTCTTGTGTATCCTCCGGGTAGAATGTGTCTGCCAGTATTCTTGCGGATTCTTCCTGCCCTGCTTCCTTCCATTCCATACCAGCGGCAGATCTTCTTGCCTTCTAGTTGTGTTCTTGATAACTCTATAAATTCCCTCCCAGACCCCTTCTTTGTTTTTTTTTTTTTAAAAAAACGTTGCCGCACACTAGGAATTAATTACTCCTGTACTGTGGGTGCATTTACAAACATTCAAATTCACATACACAAACAGCCAGACCCGGAACAACTACTTGTAGGTCATACAAATATTTGTTCCGTGTGGGAATCGAACCCGCTACACGCAGCACAGCAGTCTTTTGTTTCTGACAAAATTCCTTCCAACTCTCTGTACTGCGTTTTTTAACTTCTAATTCGTACTTCTATTTCTCTTCCAGATACAGCGCAACCACACCTTCTCTACGAGACGCAGCAGCAAATCGGATTCTTCTCTTCCTGGTAGTGACATCGTGCTTCATTGTTTCAAGCTCTTTAGACCACCATGGCAAGGTAAGTGTTTCATTTTCTTTTTTGGTTGGTATTGATTCGTTACATGCTTGAGTTATTATTAGTGTATATTTTTCAATTAAACTATCCAAATGTTCCCTGTTATCCATCTCGTCTATCTGTAATTTGTTAATTCTGTTTTCTATTATTAATTGGTCCATTTTTTTCATAAAATAGCTCCCAATTAGCTCTTTTTGTGTTGTATTTTCTAGTGATTCTTTTAACATTAATACCTTTTCCTTTTTGTAGTTTAATATTTATTACTATGCCATTATGGTCCGAGCTCGTTAACTCTTCGACTACCGTCCATTCTTCTACCAGGTCAAGCAAGTCCTCTGTGCACAGAGTAACGTCGACGTAGCTTGTAATTTTACGTCCTCCTCTGATGGTGTCAAAAGTGGGTTTATTCCCGAAATTCAGTACGTGTAGATAGAGCTCTCCGATCATCCCTGCCAGTTCATCACCTCTATCATCGATGAGACTGCTTCCCCACCACGTACTCTTGGCGTTAGCGTCACCTCCAATGATGGCTTTTTTGGGCTTTAAAGCGTTCATCACAGCTGTTAAGTGATCCAGGTATGGCCCAATAGGTTGGTCGGGCTCAAAGTAGTACGAGATGGCTAGCATCTCCCACGCACTCGTTCGCAGTTTCACCACCACGATATTGTTGGTGGTAAATTTTGGGCACTGTATTAGATCGACGTCACGGTTGAACACAACTATTGCCGCCTTAACAGGGCCTCCGCTATCCGCGTTTTGGAAGATTCGAGCCCCCCCATACGACTTCATTGCCCTTATACTGCCCACATACGGCTCTTGAACCAGTGCGAATGCTATTTTGCGCTTTATAGCCTCGAGCATGAGCTCATTTGTCGCCAGTTGTTTCCGTTGGAGGTTAGCTTGCGCTGCCATATAGACTTGGGTATCTGCTGTCTGTGCGGCTCCGGAGACCACTTTAGCAATAGGCTATTGCAGCTCGTGCCAATGCATCCCACTTCCTGCGCACTGGGCATTCCTGGCTATAGACCGTGTGGCCTACTTCATCATGCTTTTCTTTGACGCAGTTCTTGCACGTCGGTCTATCTCCCATTTCCAACCTGGTGCACTCGGCCTTGAGATGTGGCCCACCGCAATAATTGCACAGATCCGCAGACTCCGTACACAATTTCCGGCCATGCCCATATGCCAAGCACCTTGTGCATTGTATGAGGGGCGTTTGTTCCTGAACTCTGACACACTGCAGGTCGATGAAGACTCTGCCAGCCATAGTAAGACTCTGCCACAATTTTGGTGTCACCTGTAGGATGACATGGTTCTCTAGAGAGTTCCGAGCCCTCCTCCGGTATTTCACGGTGGCAGAGGCCTCGTCGGCCGTAAAGTCTTGCAGCAGGCGGGCGTTCTGGACCTTCAAAGCAGTTAAAATATCCTCGTCGCTGTTGTAGGATAAGAGGTCTTTTATTATAACAAGTGGGTTTCTATTTTTGGCCTCTTCCACTTGTAGCGTATTGTCATGCTTGAGTTGGGCTGTTGTTTTTGCCATTTCTTCCTTGCTACTAAACCTCAAGATAACCCTCTTGTCCTTTACTTTTCGGACCCTTTCGATCTGCAAGCTACTCTTCTTCGCGTCCAGAACATGTTGAACCTTTCCTGTAACATCTGCACTGGTGTCCATTGTGACATCGGACGACACAATGACAGAGTGCTTCGGTCTTTGACCCTAGGTGTTTTTGGAAGCAGTCAGGGTCTCTGCGTAAGTTGGGGCCCTCTCCCTAATCTCGGAAATCATTTTTCCCATTTCCAGGGTGGTCTTTTCGAGCGCTCGAATCTCCGTCAGTACTTCTCTGTCATTGTGTCGTTCTCTGTCACATGACTTCTGTGCTTCCCTTTGTTCCTGCATCGCCATCTGCAGTTGTTTTATCATTTGGTTGCCCTCCTTCACTATCTGAGTTTGCTCTTCTAGTGTGGAGCGCAACCAATTGATGTGTTCCAGGTCCTCCGCTTTTTCTTTGCCCTTCTGGCTTACAGTTCCCTCTTGTTGACCCTGACCCTCTCTTCCCTTGTCTGCCTCCTTTACCAACTGATACAGTCGTCCTATTGCCACTGTAACCCCCGTTTTTATTTCCGCCTTAAGGTTACGCGAGTTGTTGAGGTGGAACTTTGCCTTATTCAGACATGCTCTTGCCTCCGCCGTGATGTTAGGGTAACCGGCCTCAGACCTCTTTAGCGGCTTCGCGGTATCCGAAGGTGCTCGACGTGTCTCCAAAAGGCTGATACTTTCCTGAGAGATCCCTGGTGACTTTGGGTTGACAGGGGATTTGTTTTGCGGTTCAGCTTTCCCAGCCTCCCATTCCCCGATACTGCGCCTCACGCTGGGAAGTGACGGTCCAGCCTTCTCAGACGATCGCGGCGAGACACTTACGCCTGGCGAACTCGCGGTCTTCTTGGCCGGTGTGCGGAACATGTTATTGGTCAAGGTGAAGGTCGAGTTCATAAAAAGACCAGTCAGAGGACACTGGTAATACTTCTGCGTCCCT
Source organism: Polymixis lichenea (assembly GCA_949091785.1). Lineage (NCBI taxonomy): Eukaryota > Metazoa > Arthropoda > Insecta > Lepidoptera > Noctuidae > Polymixis > Polymixis lichenea. The sequence continues at coordinate 25,433,309 of OX420939.1, forward strand.
GTAAAAGGGGGATACGCAGAATCAATAATAAACTGTTAAAATGTAAACGATGTCCTAAAGACAAACGATCGTCAGGTCAATAAAACTCCTAAAAATACAGTAGAAGCCGTTAAAGGCATGCAAGATGGCGTTAAAACACAAAAATAGACACAAATAAAGTCTACAGACTTTAATCTATAACGCAAAATTAAAAACAAATTTAACCCTTTTTGCCACAACCGGAATCGTCCACCTGGCCACTAGTAACAGGGTGGGTGGACGGGCAAATTTTTTTAGCGTTTTCGTAAATTTTATCAGTCAGATAGTCTCAGGTCTTAACTAGGAAAGACTTAGCTGAAAACAGCGTCAAAATGCGTCACCTGGTTAGGTTAGGTTTTTTTTTTTTGTTATGGCAGGTGTCCCACACCTGCCATAACAAAAAAAAAAAAATCCTCATGGATGACCAAATTGCCTCACGAGTGACACAGTTTGGGCAGTGCCGGACTCTTACTGGCTAAAACCCACTCCTGCCTTTCCAGTTACCTCTGACAATATCAGAGTCGTTGTGTTCATGGGGTTTCTTATTACACTCTTATTTATTTTTGTTTTTTTTCCCGCATCATCAAGATCACAACCTCGACAGACAATACATTTACAATACATACTTATTTCTCTAGACTTAATAATACAACATAAATTTATGCAACTTTCTTAACATATTTTTTTTTTCTTCTTTTTTGGTATTCTAATACTAGATAGATATATATATTCTAATACTCTAATACTAGGACTACTCTAATTCTATATATTCTAATACTAGGTAGATATCCTCCAGGTGGTACGAGGACTAAAACACGGTAACTTGATCGATAGTGGACTGTATTATACGAATGTATTTTAGGGATGACAAACGGTCAACTATATTTGAACCGGCGAGAAAAAGGAGTTTATACGGAGTTGATACGACAGAGGGGCTTTCCTTTAAACTGCCTATACTAAGTATCATTTTCAAGCTCTGTACCAAAAATCAATTAAATAGCAGCAGTAGTTTAGTCGCAAATGATTTTTGAAGATTTTGCCCCGTTTGAACACGATGTATCTTTCCTAACAGCTGATTATGTCTAAACGCATAGGTCATGCACCTTAAAACGATAAATCTGAGTATAAACTACGATGCGTTGTTGCCGCTGTGACACAAGGTCAAGGCAAGTCACAAGTACAACCAAATATTTTCGCCAAAAGATGGCAATGCAAACAAGGAAGCAGTAAATACACACACTTGCACTTTCTTTACGAGAGTGACAATCATAGCAAAACATCCCGCGCGTAAAAGAAATAGAAATAGGTCACTGTGTTGCTACTGCATCTTAGATCTTTGCGATCGGTTAGTGGGGTATCTAAAAGCTTTCAGTACGCCGGCGCTACCCTTTGAGAACGTACTTATGTGACGTAACACGGAAGGTCTTGCGCCGCTTTTGTTTTGTCGAACTCGCGCGCTGACAATTTTGTTTTGTTAGTGTAATAGGACACTAAATAAGTTTAAGACAGACGTATTTCTTTTTTTTATTGTGACAGGAAACGTAACTTGGGATTGTTATTATTTAGTGTTACCTAGTGTTTTTTTTGTGCTTCACTGCTTTTATTGTGATACGACACGTAATTAAACTTTGGTTGTGTGTGTGTGCGTGTAATTAAAGTATTCAACAATGCCTCGTGTAACTTACACGGCGTCAGAATACACAGACATGATTTTAATTTACGGCAAATGCCGTGGAAACTCAGCTTTAGTTCTGCGAACATACCGAGAGAGGTATGTTGATAGCCGCAATTTCCCTAAAAACGCCCGCACCATACAATTGGCAGTACAAAGAATACGGGACAATAAAAGTAGGTATAGTGCCGCAACATTAAGGGTGAAGTGTATGCCTCAGAGGTAAATACAATTGTTGAACTAAAAAATAGGATTATTAAGCATTTCACAAATTAAAGTGCTTAGCGACAGACAGTGATTTAATTAGAAAAATAAATAGCAATATTCTCCGTCGGTATGATTTGTGCATTAATGTGAATGGAGGACACATCGAGAATTTAAAAATTTAGTGTTATTGTTGTGATTGTTGTTGAGCGCGTATTTCAAAACCTTACCTAACATAAAAGCCGCCGCCCGCGCCACCGCCGCGCGCCGGCCGGGCGGCCGCCCGCTTTGACACGAGAGAACACACGCGCCGCGCTCCGGCGCGCGTGCGACGTTGCCGCTTTGTTACCTAAGTATCTAAGGTCAGCTAAATTTATTTACAAAGGGTGGTTGCGTTTTACTCTGATTTTTAAGCTATTTAGTTTGTTTGAAAAAAAAATATTCTCATTTTTGGTGCTTTTTATTTTTGTACCGTATCGAATTAATACTAAACACGTATAGTATACGTCGTGTAATTTAATGCCCCTCTGTCATATCAACTCTGTATAATAACTATGTCGTGTATGCTGTCGCTCGGACGATGATGCAGTGCCGAGCCGTCCGGTGCGCGCCCGCTGCTCGAGGGCCCCCTCTGCGACCGCAGCTTCCCCGCGGTCGCCCGGCGCGGCGTGATATTCTCGACATGATCCCGGCGTTGAAGACTTGTCTTCAAAGATTAAGCTGGAAGAGGACAGATGGTGTTGTAAGCACGTCGGACTATTCCCCTCTTGGTCTGTACGTCTGCGACTCTGCTTATTCCGTCCCTCCCAGGTATGAGACGTATGATACGACCCAGTGGCCACATCAGTGGTGGTGACTGCTGCTCTTTGAGTACCACCATGGCTCCCTCTTCAAGCATCCCATCGGAGTCCGTCCACTTGGTTCTCTGTTGGAGGTAAAAAATATACTCGTTAGAGAATCTATTCCAGAACTGTTGCTTGAGATGCTCAATATGCTGGAAACGTTTTAGGCTTACTGTGCGATATCTCTGACTTAGATTTTAAATTCTTAGCCTCTTCAAGCGTTTCCAGAAGGTTGCAGCGGTTAGAAATAAATTTGGTGAACATGTCTAAGGATGGATACTCGGTCAGAGTATTCCTATGTTCTTCCCACTGTCTACTAGTAACTGGGTCTAACTTCGACGCTATTAAATGTATAACCATTTCACCCCAATGCTGTACGTGCAGCCCTAGCGTTGCCAGTGACCGTAGGTTTTTGCTGGTTACATCTACAATCAGGCGTAAACCCTGACTACTCTCCCTCTGGAGTGGCTCCACACTAAACAAAGCCTGAATGTGATTATTTATTAATAATTGCTTGTTATCGTACCTCTCACACAATAATTGCCATGCGTTGTCGTAGTTGTCCCCTCTGAAATCCAAACTTTTAATAACCAGTGCTGCGCTGCCATTAAGTGACGAACGTAGGTAGTGAAATTTATTAATGTTATCTATACTTTTCTCCTCATGAATCAACGAAATATAAATATCTTTAAATTCCAACCAATCCTTATAACCGCCGCTAAAGTGAGGTAAATTTATTTTAGGCAGTCTAACATTATTATGTCTAGAAACCACTGAAAGTTGCTCATTGGAACTTACCTTAGACGCCAATTGAGCGCGATGCTGTGACAGAAGCGCACGAGCAGATGCTAGCTGCCTGTAGTAGTTGAGCTCGAATTGCTCACGTTCAGAAAATTGCTCGTCGGGCTTGGCTGACAAGTACTCCAATTGACCCTGAAACTGATCATAGGTGGCATATAAGGTAACCATTTTTTCAACTCTTATCTCTAACTCGAAAAGCTGTTCCTCACTAAGCTGTTCGCAAGACTTAGTGGTAGTTACAAAAGTTGTGAATTGAGTAAGCTGTGATTTAACTGAGGCACGCTTTTTTGTAAGCTCTTTCATCTTCATTTCTTCTGCCATGGCTCAATAGCAAGGTAGCCGTAAGCGCTGAAGGAAAAAGGAAAAAGGTATAAGAAAGACGTATTCAAGAAAAAACGCTAAAGCACTGAAAGATATGTTATGCGCCTTTAAAACAACAAAGAGCAAACAGCCGATCGATGAAACGTTGCTATTCAAAACTAGTAGGCGGTTAGGAAAAAATGTTTGAATTCAAATGTCAAACGGTGAAGAGAAAAAAAAATAAAAAAAAAATAATGAGGGTACATAAGGCACTATATTAAAAATGTTATTACTAGATTAATAAGCACTTATTACTAATTATTATTGGGTGAGTATCTACTTAGACGGGACAAAACTACTTGAATGAGTTGATACTGAACAAAAATGACAAGGACAATACGAACCGAAAGTTTATGATTAATTCTACCGGATTAAGAAGCCAATAGCTGATCTTGTGCGATTAGGTAGTAATCACTAAAACGAATATGTTGCTACTGATGTATGATTCACTGCTCTAATGCACTATCTAATACTCTAGTGGAATGAAAATTAGTAAACGAATAATGTACAAATGTTAGTAAGAATATGGAAAGATCTCACAAAATCCTTTGACTGCGAGTCCAAACTGAACGTCTTCTTGCTTGAAATGGATGGCAATGTTCTCGGGCACTGCTTGGGCTGCTACGTTGCGATGACCCAGCTACGATGACCACTGAAGAACTGCTTGCTCCAACAAATACGCCTCTTCACAAAGGCGCCGAAGATGATGACCGAAGACTGGAACCAAATTCACACGAAGGGCGAAAAGTCGTCTTGATCTTGAAGTCCTTTCTTCTAACAGCCGTTTTCAAATTTTGAAAAAAGAAACCGCTTGTCACTCTAAATAACTGGTCATTTACTCGTCGAAGGACCATGAAGAGAAATGGTAGATATCCTCCAGGTGGTACGAGGACTAAAACACGGTAACTTGATCAATAGTGGACTGTATTATACGAATGTATTTTAGGGATGACAAACGGTCAACTATATTTGAACCGGCGAGAAAAAGGAGTTTATATAATAACTATGTCGTGTATGCTGTCGCTCGGACGATGATGCAGTGCCGAGCCGTCCGGTGCGCGCCCGCTGCTCGAAGGCCCCCTCTGCGACCGCAGCTTCCCCGCAGTCGCCCGGCGCGGCGTGATATTCTCGACGCTACTACTACTATTTTGTTTTCCTTATGTTTTAGGTACTTAAATTATATAGACTATTATATATGTAAGTATCCTAGGTTGCTTATGCTATCTTATTTCTATTATTTACTATATTAGCTATTCTAACACAATTCTCTAAAAATTTATCTCTATTTCTACCGCTTATTATACTGGGTAAAATATCTTCTGTTAGTTTCTGTCCGAGGTCTAGCTCGGCCTCATACCGCGCTTTCCCTGTAATGGGGCACTCCAATAGGACATGCAGCACAGTTTCGTCCTTGCCCGGCTCACAGATGCACGATGCGTTCTCCTTACACTTGAATCGTTTCAGGTATGCGGAGAACCCACCGTGCCCTGTAAGGATTTGTGTGGTGAAGCTTGTGGGCTTTATTTTCCGCACTACTTTATACGCCGCAATTGCGTCGGGGAAGAATATTATTGTGCCGGAGGCTGTTTCCCCGGACTTATATCTCCTGTTCCACTCCTCAAGCGACCCCATACGGATCTGCCGCTTGATAAATGAAACAGGGCACAGGTCGTAGTCCGGCTTCTTCTTCAACCCCAGGGTGGCTTGCTTTGCGAGTTTGTCAGCTCGCTCGTTTCCCTCCAATCCTGCGTGAGCTTTTATCCAGAACAAGGACACCCTCTTGTTCTGTAGCTCACAGCGGCGAAGGGTGTCTCTTGTTTCCACTGCCAGGGGATGGGGGGAACTCGCACTGACCACCGACTTGAGAGCCACCATGGAGTCGCTGAAGATGCCGAACGTGTCTTCCCTTCGCTTGAGCGCTTCGCTAGCAACTCTTAGTAGGGCCAATAGCTCCGCCTGATAGACGGTGCAGAAAGACGGCAAGGCAAGTTTGAGGGCCTTTATTTCAGTGGCGCTATTCCACAAAGACAGCGCTGCCCCGACCCTGCCCTCAATCTTGCTGTCGTCTGTGAAGATACGCGCGGTGAAATCGCTGTGGTTCTGGTATTGTTCCTCGTCTATCAGGCTGCCGAGTTGCAGTGTGGTCTGCTCCGCGGGGTGCGGGGATTTCAACGCTGAAGCCATTCGCTCAATCTCTCTGTCTCCTAGTACTGACTGGGGCACTCCCTTCTTGGCCTCCCACCAATGTCGGACGGGAATGGCCATGTGTTCTGGCCATTCCCGTAGCCCCCCATCTGGGGGGCATGCGGGGCCTGCCATTTAGGCGGGCATGCACCGGGAGGGTTGTGGAAGTTAAGGCTGAGCCGGTTTCCCATGGCCCTCCCATCACGGCGATGCGGGAACACCGCTGAGTTTTTAGTGGGTAGACTGTCATTCTGATAGGAGTCCCACATACCCCGTCTCGTCCCCCGCGAGCGGGTATGCGTAAAGCATTTTCTCAGCCTAATAAAAAAAAAAAAAAAAAGTTTAGGTTGTGGTGCGTGCAGAAAACTTCCTCGTGTGCCTGATTGAGTGGGCGTAGGATGTTTCACCACATGTTTGTCTGTTTCAAATAGACAGACATGTGGAGAAACATGGGCGGCGCCCGTTGTGCACTCAACCTGCCATCGGGCTAGCAGCGGGGGATCTGATTCTCCCGACTGCAACCGTCGAAATCGTAATCCGTAACGAGATCATGGTCATGTTTTATGACTCGGAACGGGACGAGGATCTTGGCTTGATCGCCCGGATCGCGAGGAAGATAACCTCTATAAAAAAATCCTCTAATACCAAGTTTTGGTGTGCGGCGAGGGTATGAATGGCTGAGGAGTAGTGTCATCTGCAGCTTTTTAGTTGTAGGTGGCGCATCAGTCTCAAGCACACCCCCATCCAGAGATTAGTGGACCCCCTGGTTGGGTTACAAATGTACACTTACCTAGGGACAGGGGGTTACCCTAGGTGGACGTTTTATATCCCCCACACTCGTGGGACTTACACCTATATTCTAAGTCGTCACCTCGAAAGCTCCTCGACTCACAACTCATTCGAGGAGACCTCAAGGCGTGCCTCGAAAGATCCTCAAAATCGGTATTCATAGACGTAAGACTGAGGAAATTATGAGGTGCCTCCAATGAGTGTGAGTCGAGGTGATACGTCACAAAAACGTCATTGTTTGGAGAAATATTCCGTTTATAATGTTGGCTATACTTATTTTTAAGTTTAGCCAATGTTATAAACGGACTGATTTTGTGCAAATCTCAGACGTAAGACTGAGGAAATTATGAGGTGCCTCGAATGAGTGTGAGTCGAGGTGATACGTCACAAAAACGTCATTGTTTGGAGAAATATTCCGTGTATAATATTGGCTAAACTTATTTTTAAGTTTAGCCAATGATATAAACGGACTGATTTTGTGCAAATCTCCGCAAGCAATCTGAAAATACATTACCAATTTAAGTATGTAAGTAGGATAGCTAAAATACTAAATTTGAACTGTTAACTTGTTTGCGCAAAAAATGTTAACAGCAACTTACTTCAAAGTTTCCTGTTGCAATAAAATACTAATACTTGGATTATGGGCGGAATTGGCAATCCACGTCTGTTACCACCAATATCTTGAAACAAAAGTGGTAACAAAAAGCTCACCACAACATCTTTATAAAGCGAAATCTAATTTTAAATTCATTTTCATCATAAAACTCAATTGGATTTCCTGCATCTCGTAAATAGCGTCGCGATACGTAATTATATGGATTATCGTACACAATAGTCAATAAACTCTTCAGAAGACATTACGAAAATGTGATAAAATACACTTTGTTTTGGTTAAAAGCTTCCTCAAGGTAGATGCCGACGTACCTTATATTTGACAGTTGGTTCCTCAACTCAAACTCACCTCGACTGAGGAAATTGTCTAAGATGAGGAGTAAAATTGCAACTATGAATGTCAAACTACCTAAGTGAGGTTGAGTCGAGTCGAGGAAATCATGAGGTTTTGACTTAGAATATGGGTGTTAAACATAGACTCGAAAAAAAATTTAATGAAGAGAAGGTACCGATCGTTGTGATCGAACGAATGGGTGTGGGTGCGGTGTCGGATTCCGATACCGCATCCGAAAATATGAACGTCGCTAGCGTTGTGAGCGTAGGCTCGGAGCGCTCGCGGGCTCCAGATGGGATTTGTCCTTCCAAAGGGAGGAGGAAGTGGTCGCCACGCTCTCGTAGCGAGGAGAACCTGCCGGCCGCTAAGGTGCCAACGGGCAGGAGCAGGCGAGGTCGTGCAGTGGCGAACAGATCTTCCGCTCGTTTGCCGGAGCGGGATCGTTCCGTGCCGTTATCCCGGCCCGATACGCCTGCTCCGGTGGGGCACGCGGAAAGCGTCGAGAGCGTAGGCAGCGACTCCGCGCCCACGTTCTCAGACGTCGGCGAGGGACTGATGCTGTCTTCGAATAAGGCGGAGGCAAATGCTGCCAAGCGGGCGCAGCGCAAAGCCAGAGCGGCTGACGACGTCGAAGAGTTGGCCCGTCAGCTGCGGGAGCGGCGCTCAGCCCGGATGGCTGCCGGGGGGAGCCCATCGGCGGTGGCGCTTAGTCGCCAAGTTCTGGACGGCGTGGGCGTCGTCCTTCAGGTTGCTACTAAATCGGGCAACCTGAAGGGCACGTTCACGCGCGCACTGAAGGAGGCAGTAGACGGGATTAGGGAGGCAGTTGAGGTCCTCCAGACTTGGTCGAGCACGGAGGAGATGGCGAAGCTATGGGAGGAGAACCGCCGTCTCCAATCCGAGTTGGAGGACCTTAAGCGGCAGTTTACCACCCAGAAGGCAGGTCCCGCAGCTACCAGATCGCCGGTACCGCCATCGCCTCCATCGTCGACCCCATCATCGGCCCCTGCACTTGCGGATGCGGAGGTCGAAAAGATCGCTCGCATCTGTATGATGCAGTGCGGGCAAATGGTGGGAGCTCGGCTGGCAGCTATCGAGGCGAGGCTGCTCCCGGCTGAAATTCTGCGGCCACCACTTGCTGCAGACAAGCGGAAGCTGGCTGAACCCGTTAAATCGGGGCCGACAGCCGTGGCTACTGAACCGAGCGGGTCTGGGAAGGGGGCCAGCAAGCCCAAGAATGCCAAGCCTGCGGCCACTTCACGGAAGGCTGCTCCCCTGGCGTCCACGCCTGGGCTAGCTTCCCGGTCGGCCGGTCCCTTGGCGACCGCTTCTGGGCCCTCCACGGAGGCCTGGACGACGGTCGTTAAGAGGGGCCGTAAGAAGAAGAAGGTAGCGCCACCTCCACCCGCTGCGGCACCGGCTCCTTCTACGAGGAGGACTCAGAGACCACCTAGAGCGAGAGCCCCACGCTCTGCGGCTGTAGTGATAACATTGCAGCCCGGAGCCGTCGAAAGGGGCGTCTCATATAAGGTGGTCCTGATGGAGGCCAAAGCCAAAGTCGCGTTCCCCGACCTTGGCATACCGTCCGGCCTAGGATTTAGGGCGGCGATTACGGGGGCGCGGCTGCTGGAGGTGCCGGGTGCCTCTAGTGGAGAGAAGGCGGACATCCTGGCCGCCAAGCTGAGGGAGGTCCTCAACCCAGATGACGTTCGAGTGTCCAGGCCTCAGAAGGCCTATGAAGACCGCTGAGCTGCGCGTCGCCGGCCTGTACGACTCGACAACCCCAGCTGAGGTTGTGGCAGCCATCGCCAAAGTCGGAAGATGTTCGCCTGATGATGTGCTGGTGGGCGAGATCTGCATCGACGCTTCTGGGCTCGGAGTCGCTTGGGTGCGGTGCCCGGTGACGGCGGGCAATAAAGTCGCCGACGGTGGACGACTCTTGGTTGGGTGGGTTGCGGCAAGGGTCAAGCTGCTGCAACCCAGGGTGCTGCGGTGCTACCAGTGCCTGGACATTGGGTATGTCTGGGCGAGGTGCACCGCTGCAATAGACCGCAGCGAGCAATGTTTTCGCTGCGGTCAACCCGGCCACAAGTCCGCCCAATGCTCCGCAGTGCCAAACTGCAGCCTCTGTACAGCTGCAGGGAGGCCCGCGGGGCACAAGGCAGGTGAACGAGCCTGTGGCGCACCCGCCCAGAGGAAGAGAAGGTTTGCCAAAGCTGCCGGGGGCTCTTTACCCCCCCCCCCGCAGCCTAGGTGCTCTCAGGCTGACTCCCGGCCTACGGATGGTGTGACGGAGGGAATGGACTGTTCTTAATGGTGCCTTACCATTTCCTCCAGGGCAACATCAACCACGCTGCCAGAGCTCAGGATCTATTGATCCAGAGCATGGCAGAGTGGTCGATTGACGTGGCTGTGGTCGCCGAGCCGTATTTTGTCCCCCCCAGGGATAACTGGGTGGGTGACCTAGACGGCTCGGTGGCCATAATTGGCGGGGCTCTCGTCAACCCGTCCCGAGGACACGGCTGAGTGGCCGGCCTCGTGGACGGAATTGGCACTGTTGGGGCGTATTTCTCGCCCAACAAGAGCCTCGCCGACTTCGAGAACTTCCTTGTCGAGTTGGGGGCCGTCGTAGGCCGACTCCACCCTCGCCCCGTGCTGTTACTAGGGGATCTCAACGCCAAGTCTTCGGCGTGGGGATCCCCGGTGACCGATGCTCGGGGTGAGGCGCTGGAGGAGTGGGCGGTCACGACTGGCCTGGTCGTCCTAAACCGGGGCTCGGTACACAAGTGCGTGCGGCAGCGGGGCGGTTCGATCGTAGACGTATCGTTCGCTAGCCCTGCTGTCGCGAGCCATATCCGCGACTGGCGTGTCGCCGTGGAGGTGGAGACATTGTCGGATCACAGATACATCCGCTTCAACACCCTGCCCTGGAGCTGCATTCGGGAGGCACTGCAGTATCATCGGGTGCCTTCCTACCTCCGCCGCATCGTTGGGGCTTATTTGGCGGAAAGGTGTGTCACCTACACGGGACGTGATTGCGGAAACCAGCGCCGCATGTCGTGCGGTGTTCCACAGGGTTCGGCCGTGGGACCGCTCCTGTGGAACATCGGGTACGACTGGGTGCTGAGGGGCGAGCTCCAGCCGAGCGTGGACTTGACGTGTTATGCGGATGACACGCTGGTCACGGCCCGGGGGAGCTCGTACAGGGAGCCAGCGTTGCTGGCGACGGCTGCGGTGTCACAGGTGGTGACCCGCATACGGCGCCTAGGCCTGGAGGTGGCCCTCAACAAGTCGGAGGCCATGGTCTTTCAGGGCCCCCGGCGTGCGCCGCCGCTGGGATCACACATCGTGGTTGGGGGGTCCCGAATTGCTGTCGAGCCAACCATGAAGTATCTTGGATTGGTGCTCGACAGCCGGTGGGATTTCGGCCCCCACTTCCAGTGGCTGGTGCCCAAGTTGATGGGCGTGGCTGGGGTGCTATCAACGCTGCTTCCCAATCTGGGGGGCACGAGCGCCGCCTGTAGGCGGCTCTACGTGGGGATCGTGCGATCGATGGCCCTGTATGGGGCCCCGATCTGGGCGGCTGACCTGACGGCCGGCAGCATCGCTGTCCTGCGAAGGCCGCAGCGAGCGATGGCCGTCAGAGTCATAAGGGGGTATCGCACGATCTCCTACGAGGCAGCATGTGTACTGGCCGGATCCCCGTCCTGGGACCTCGAGGCGAAGGTACTCGCGTCACTGTATCGGTGGCGCGAGGACTCGAGGGCGCGGGGCGAATGGCTGACGCAGCGACATTTGGAGTTGCGTCGGTCACAGCTTCGCGCAGCCCTGGTGGCGGAATGGCGGGAAAGGCTTTCACGCCCTACCGCCAGCCCCGCTACCATCGGGGCGGTCCGGCCAGTACTCGAGCGCTGGCTCGGGAGGAGGCACGGCTCCCTGTCGTTTCGGGTGACACAGGTGCTCTCGGGGCATGGTTGCTTCGGGAAGTACCTGTGTCGCATAAACAGGGAACCGGACGCTCGGTGTCACCACTGCGTCGACTGTCGGGAGGACACGGCGTGGCACACGGTGGCAGAGTGTGCCGCTTGGGAGGAGCCGCGCCGTGCCCTCATCTCAGGAGTCGGCAGTGACCTGTCGCTGCCAGCCGTTGTAGACTCGATGGTCGGCAGCGAGGAGTCCTGGGACGCGGTGGTATCCTTCTGCGAAACAGTCATGTCGCAGAAGGAGGCTGCGGAGAGGGAGCGGGAGATTGCTTCCGCTAACCCGATCCGCAGCAGACGCACCGGGCGTCGGCGGAGGGTGGATAACGCCCTCTTCCAGCCCCCCTAAATGGGTCCAGGGGCGACAGATCCGGGGAAATCTGTCGCCCTCTACTTGTTAGGACCCGAGATGGCGGCGCGTAGTGTTCCACGCGCGCCTCTCTATGACGTAAGGGGGGAGTTTAACACCTCACTCGCCCCCTATCGCGAGGTGGCCCGCAGAGGCGGGCCGGCACTAGCCGGGGATCGCGGAAGTCACACTAGTTCCCGTGATCCCCGGTGCAAGTGAGAGACGGAACACCGGGGTGGTTTTAGTCAGTAAGAGTCTGACAGACCCCTACGCCCTCCCCGGGGCGGAGGACATCCATGAGGATTTCCCCCCGTGATCAAAAAAAAAAAGGTTAGGTTAGGTGGGGTGCTAGGACGGGGTGCTTGGACAGGAAACCTCCTCGTGTGCCCGTGGGCTGGAGTTTCCCTTGGATGCGTCCGGGGGAAAGGCCAGTCTGCGGGACGGTGCACTCTGGGGTACGGGCAATTTCCCCCCATTAGGTACGTGTGCCTAAGGGGTGTCGTTGTCCGTATGCCAATATCCTGTCGGAGACGCGCTCCAGCGCGTGAGCGGGGGAGCCTTGTGCTCCTGGGTCGTTCGACCTGGACCGCCCGGCGGTCGCCTACTCACCCCTCTGCTTACAGAGGGTGAGTTGAGTGGGCGTGGGACGTGTCTCCACTTCTGACAGGTGGAGGCTAGCAGGCAACGGTTGCGGGGGCACCCTAGCCTGCATTGCACAGGCCTCCACCAGTGTCGGACGGGAATGGCCATGTGTTCTGGCCATTCCCGGACCCCCGTCTGGGGGGCATGCGGGGCCTGCCATTTAGGCGGGCATGCGCCGGGAGGGTTGTGGAAGTAAAGGCTGAGCCGGTTTCCCATGGCCCTCCCATCACGGCGATGCGGGAACACCGCTGAGTTTTTAGTGGGTAGACTGTCATTCTGACAGGAGTCCCACATACCCCGTCTCGTCCCCCGCGAGCGGGTATGCGTAAAGCATTTTCTCAGTCTAATAAAAAAAAAAAAAAAAAAAAAAAAAAGGTGGGGTGCTAGGACAGGAAACCCCCTCGTGTGCCCGTGGGCTGGAGTTTCCCTTGGATGCGTCCGGGGGAAAGGCCACTCTGCAGGACGGTGCACCCTGGGGTGTGGGCAATTTCCCCCCATTAGGTACGTGTGCCTAAGGGGTGTCGTTGTCCGTATGCCAATATCCTGTCGGAGGTGCGCTCCGGCGCGTGGGCGGGGGAGCCTTTTGCTCCGGGGTCGGTTGACTTAGACCGCCTGACGGTCGCTTACTCACCCCTCTGCTTACAGAGGGTGAGTTGAGTGGGCGTGGGACGTTTCTCCACATTTCTGTCTGTTTCATACAGACAGAAATGTGGAGAAACATGGGCGGCGCTCGTTGTGCACTCACCCTGCCAACGGGCTAGCAACGGGGGATCTGATTCTCCCGACTGCAACCGTCGAAATCGTAATCCGTAACGAGATCATGGTCATGTTTTATGACTCGGAACGGGACGAGGATCTTGGCTTGATCGCCCGGATCGCGAGGAAGATAACCTCTATAAAAAATTCCTCTAATACCAAGTTTTGGTGTGCGGCGAGGGTATGAATGGCTGAGGAGTAGTGTCATCTGAAGCTTCTTAGTTGTAGGTGGCGCATCAGTCACAAGCGCACCCCCAGCCAGGGATTAGTGGACCCCCTGGTTGGGTCACAAATTTACACTTACCTAGGGACAGGGGGTGAACCTAGGTGGACCGTTTATATCCCCCATACTCGTGGGAATCTTATGGATTATAAAAACAAAAATTTTGAGAAGTTGCCGATCGTGTTGGTCGAGCGGATGAGCAAGGGTGCAATGTCGGACTCCGACACCGCATCCGAGAGGAGGGCGAGCGTGGCGAGCGTTGGCTCGGAGCGCTTGCGGGCTGAGGAAGGGATGACTGGGCATCTCTCCAAGGGAAGGAGGAAGCGTTCGCCACGCTCCCGCAGCGAGGAGAACCTGCCAGCCGCTAAGGTGGCAACGGGCAGGAGTAGGCGAGGTCGCGCAGTTGCAGGCGGACCTTCGCGTCTCCCTGTGGGAAGTGTTACGCCTGCTCCGGTCGAACACGCGGAGAGCGTGGAGAGCGTGGCCTCTGGGGCCGACGATCCGGCCGAAAGTAAGGCGAAGAAGGGATCGAAGTATTTTAAAGCTTCGACCCACGATGTGGGATTGGTGGACGCCGAACGCCAGCTAAACCTGGCGAAAAGGGTGCAACTCCAGCAAGACCTGGAAGAGAGGGTCGCTGCCAAGGAGCACCAGGTGCAAACCGCCCGGTCGAGGGCTGGCTATGGTGCATCCAGTGTACTGTATGCCGACCACTCCCTGGCGGAACTGGAGCGCATGGCACAGGAGGACAAGGAGGAGGTTTTCAAGGTCGCCGCAAAGTCCTCCAACTTGAAGGGGACCTTTCGAAAAGCCCTCAAATGCCGGGCCGCCAGCTTGCACGGCATTGTCCTGGAGCTGGTGAAGCGGACGGCCACGGACGAGACGCGGCAGCTGCAGGCGAAGGTGGATCGCCTGCAGGCAGAGGTCAGCCAGCTACATCAGAAGCTGGCTGAGGTCACGGCCCGGCCTGCCCAACCTGGCCCAGGTCCGGTGGTAGGAGGCTCCTCCTCCTCCACAGCCAACCTTGAGGAAGTAATCCGGAAGGTTGTCATGGAGGAGAGGGCCTTCACTAGAGCCTGCTTTGCAGGCATCGAGGACCGGCTCTTGCCGGAAAAGCGGCTCCGCCCACCGCTAGCGGCGGATAAGAGTCCACCACCGATGGAATCGGAACCTGCGCCTCTAGCAGGACCGGCATCGGGTGCGCAGCCCCAGGCCCCGAAGCCCTCCAAGGGCAAAGGCAAGGGTAAGAGGACCAAGAAGGCTCCTCAAATGCGCACCACAAGCGCGGAGGGAGCATCTGGGTCGTCTGCCACTGCAGCAGCCCCCCAGAACTCGCAGGAGGAAGACGCCCTTCTTCCCTCCACCACCCCGTCCAACCAGCCGTGGACGGAAGTGGTCAAGAGAGGAAAAGGGAAGGGAGGGAAGAAGGGGGAAAAGTCAGCCCCCAAGCCTACTGCGACTGCTTCTGCAGCCAAAAGGGCTCCAGCCAGCGGGAGGAAGCTAGTTCCTCCCAAAACCGCAGCCGTCGTGGTGACCATCACCCCGGAGGCCGTGGAGCGGGGTGAGACGTACGAGTCCATTCTACGACGGGCTCGTACCAATGCTGATCCCTCCCGGCTGGGGATCAGCAAAGTCGCGTGCCGCCGAACCCTAACCGGGGCTCGAATTTTCGAGTTCTCGGGGGAACAGCGCGGCACAAATGCGGACCTCTTTGCAACAAGAGGCCATCGCGGATGTGGCGACGGTCGTCAGACCGGTTAAGACCGCAGCCTTGGAGGTGGCTGATCTGGAGGATTCGGTCACCAAGGAGGATGTGGTGGCGGCCGTCGCGGCGGCTGGAGGCTGTGACGCTGGCGCGGTGAAAGGTGGCGCCATCAGGCTCGACCGCCGCGGTATGGGCATCATCCGCGTCGAGTGCCCAGTAGCCGCGGCTGGGGCCGTCCTTGCTGCGACCAAGGGACGACTGCTCGTGGGGCTCAGCTCGGCTGTGGTCAAGGCACTTGAAGACCAGCCAATGCGCTGCTTCAAGTGCTTCGCGTTTGGCCACACCCGGGTCACGTGTCCCTCCAAATTCGACTGGGGAGACACGTGCTACCAATGCGGGAAAGAGGGACACAAGAGTGTCACCTGCCGCGCCACCACACCATACTGCACGGCGTGTGCCGCCAGTGGCCGCCCCGCGGACCACAGGATGACGGGCAGGAGCTGTAAGCCCCCCGTGCGGAAGGGCATAGTGCCGGCGCAGGTTCGCCCTGTTGCCACCACCGCCGCCGTCGTCGCCGCTGCAGCTCCAGCGGCGGTAGCTGAGGAGGATGGTGCGATGTCCGAATAATGGGTTACGACTATCGCATCATCCAGGTGAACACCAACCACTGCAGAGCGGCCCAGGACCTAGTAGTGCAGGTCATGGCCGAATGGTTGGTGAACGTAGCGGTGGTCGCCGAGCCCTACTCGATCCCCGGCAGCTGGCTGGGTGACGAGGAAGACTCGGTGGCACTCGCGGCGCGGTCGTCCACAGACTCACCTCTCCTCTCGCTATTAGAGAGGGGACCGGGATACGTGGCCGCCGCGTAGGGAGACTTAGCCCTTGTGGGCGTATATTTCTCCCCAAACCGCCCTCTTCAGGACTTCGAGAACTATCTCGGAGTCCTGGCCGCCGTGGTCGGCAGGGCGGCGCCGCGTCAGGTCTCCGTACTGGGAGACCTGAATGCCAAGTCGGTGACCTGGGGCAACCCGGCCACCGACGCACGCGGGCGGGCGGTTGAGATGTGGGCAGCCTCCTCCGGACTCTCCCTCTTGAACAGAGGAAGCGTCCAGACATGCGTGCGGCGTGAGGGTGGCTCAATAGTGGACGTCACCTTCGCCACCCCTGCGTTAGCAGCGCGCGTGTTGAACTGGCGGGTGGACCTGGTGGAGACTATGTCGGACCACCGCTACGTGCGGTTCGACATCTCCACCAGTGGTCCCGGAGAGAGGCGGCCCCTCTCGGGGCGGTCACCGTTCCCGCGGTGGGCTCTAACCCGCCTGGACAGGGAGGCAGCGGGGGAGGCGGCGTTCATCCAGGACTGGCTTTCGCCGCCAACCGCCGGCCTGGATGTGGACACCGTAGCGGGGCAGCTGAGGGAGTCTCTGACCGAGGTATGCAACTCTAGCATGCCTCGGTCTCGCCGACCACACCCCAAACGTGCCATGTACTGGTGGTCGGTGGAGCTGGCGGGGCTTCGAGCAGCGTGTGTGGAGGCTAAGAGGGCCTATACGCGTAGCCGGCGGCGGCGTCGACGGGATTTGTCCGACGAGGACCACCTCTATGAGGTATACATGGAGGCAAAAATGGTCCTCAGTCGGGCCATCGCCGCCGCCAGGGACTCGGCGAGAGCCGAGCTGCTGGAGGGTCTTGACAACGACCCCTACGGGAGACCATACCAGGCTGCGCGCAACAAATTGCGCCCCTTTGGTCCCCCGGTTGCCGAGACCCTGGAGCCCTCATTCATGGACGGGGTGGTTCAGTCCCTGTTCCCGTGCAGGGGCAACTTCACCCCGCCAGTGATGGTCCCACCACAAGGGATAGCTCTGCCAGACGAGGAAGAGGTGGAGGCCCCTCCTGTCACGGAGTCAGAACTTGGCGCGGCGATTTTCCATATCCGCGCCAAGAAGACAGCTCCAGGCCCCGACGGTGTTGTTGCAAGAGTGGTGGCGATCGCTGCCACTCAAATGGCGGAGAGGTTTCGGGACCTCTTCAGCGCATGCCTTGCGTCTGGGAGGTTTCCGAAACCGTGGAAGGAGGGGCAGTTGTGCCTCCTTCGCAAGGAGGGCCGCCCAGCAGACACCCCCTCGGCATACCGGCCCATCGTTCTGCTCGATGAGGTCGGCAAAATGTTCGAGGGGATAATCGCTGCTCGCCTAAAGGGCCATCTGCGGGATGTCGGGCCGGACTTGTCGGATGCTCAGTTCGGTTTTCGGGCTGAGCGTTCCACAGTGGACGCGCTGGCCTGCCTTAAGGGCCAGGTGAAGGAAGCGATGGAGGCGGGGGACGGAGTGTTGGCTGTGTCATTCGACATAGCCAATGCCTTCAACTCCGTTCCCCACTCCACCATCCTAGAGGCGCTCCGATTCCACGTAGTGCCTCGATACCTGCGCAGTCTGCTGGCCAGCTACCTGGAGGATCGGGCGATCCTCCTGGTAAATAGGACTGGCCAAGTCCGGCGGTACGCCGTTGAAGCCGGTGTTCCACAGGGGTCAGTCGTAGGACCTCTCCTGTGGAACATCGGCTATGATTGGCTCCTACGGGGAACTCTCCTCCGAGGCACGAGTGTCATTTGCTACGCGGATGACACTCTCCTCACCGCCCGGGGGGGGAGTTTCAGGGAGGCGGCCAGCCTGGCTTCGGCGGGCGGATCCTTGGTCGCGGGGAGGATCCGCCGCCTAGGTTTAACGGTGGCGCTGCACAAGACCGAGGCCGTGTTCTTCCACGGACCACGGCAGCGCCCCCCACCTGACGCCCACATCTTCGTGGAGGGCGTTAGGATTGAGGTTAAGGCCCAGATGAAATATCTGGGCCTTGTCATTGACAGCAGGTGACGCTTCAGTCCGCATTTCAGCGGGCTGTCGTCGCGCCTGCTAAAGGCCGCAAGCGCGCTATCGTGGCTGCTTCCCAACTTGGGGGGGCGCAGCGCATGATGCCGGCAACTTTATGCCGGCATCTTGAGGAGTATGGCCCTCTATTTGGCCCCCATCTGGGAGGACTCCCTCCACAGGAGGGAGAACGCCGCTGCCTTGCGGGCACCCCAAAGGGCCATAGCCCAGCGGGTGGCGCGGGCCTACCGAACGGTGGGCTTTGCGGCAGCATGTGCTCTGGCCAGCACCCCTCCTTGGGAATTCGAGGCGTGGGTGCTCGCCAGAGTATATGAATGGACGGCGGGGCGGAGGGCGAGAGGAGAACGCCCAGTCCCGGAAGAGCGGGAGGCCGTCCGGCGGGAGGCGAGGGACGCCATCGTCGTCCATTGGATGGGGGACCTCGCCACCGCAGTCTTCGGCCGCCGAACCCTCGACGCGATTGGGCCCGTCCTGCCAGACTGGCTCGAGCGGTCGCATGGGTTCCTCTCCTTCCGTCTCGTGCAGGTGCTATCCGGACACGGCTGTGGCCCGGCGGAGGACACGGCGCAGCACACCCTCGAGGTGTGCCCGTCGTGGTCTGAGCCGCGCCTCAGTCTCATTGCGGTGATCGGACCGGACCTCTCACTCCCCGGTTCTTCTCACGGGATTCTTTGTCGTTCTTTAATGTTTTTCATTGTTTCAGTCCTGTCCTAGGAAGGGGAGAGATGCTGGAAGCAGATGCTTCATATTATCTTAATAATCTTAACTGGCTTTATTTTTGTACTTGTTGTATTTTAAAAGCTAACATTTAACATGGCTATAACTATTCGACTTAAGTGTCTATATTATTTTTATTATTATTTTTTTTATTTTTTTTTTCTGTTTTTTAATATTCATGTTATATTAAAATTATACCTATTTCTAAAGTTAACACTAAGTTTATGCTATGGCTATCCTAATATATACACAATATATCATATAGACATAATTTTTATAATCTAAGTTTATTTCTATTCTATCGTTTATTCCTAATAATTTTATGTTCTTTCCGGTATGTACGTTCTGTCAAACCTGGCAGTCTCGCAGCGGCTATTTTAAGTTTAGTATAAACTTTAACTGTATCCTGCTTTCGATTTAGGTACTTCCAGGTTTTGAACTGTGCTATCAATGCTTTATATTTATATTTTCCCTTCTTTTTCAGGTGCTGCTCGGCGACCTGCGCACTCCGGACTGGTGCAATACTTTGATTGCGGCTTTGGTTGATGTTGATCTCAGTCTTCGCGTCAACTAGCTCGTCGGACCACAACGGTAAGTTAGATTTGTCACTTATAATGGT
Source organism: Polymixis lichenea (assembly GCA_949091785.1). Classification (NCBI taxonomy): domain Eukaryota; kingdom Metazoa; phylum Arthropoda; class Insecta; order Lepidoptera; family Noctuidae; genus Polymixis; species Polymixis lichenea. Next base: position 25,453,004 of record OX420939.1, read on the forward strand.
TGAGTTATAGGTATTTATTAATTTGGTTTTACTGCTTAGACTTATTAAAAGACTTATATTATTAAGTTTTTCAAAATGTTGTGAATTTAATCTCGAATCAGCTATTAATTGGGCCAATTTCTTATGAAATTGGCTCCAATTTGCTTTTCTTATTTTACAATTTACTGAAGCTCTATTATTGTTTATTATTTTAATTTTCTGCATATTTAATTTACAAATAATACCGTTGTGCCACTTATTTCTGGGCAAAGCTGGCTGCACCTTAGCAGTACGCCACCGACAGGCGTGCCAATGCGTCCCATTTGACGCGAATAGGGCACACGCTGTCGAAGGCATTGTGGTCCGTGCGATCCAGCTTTGCCGACAGACAATTGTGGCACTTTGGTGCCTCATCTGCTAGCCGTGACGGACAGTCTGCACGCATGTGTGGCTCGCCACAGTGGATGCAGAGGTCGGCGGGTTCCGTGCATAGTTTGCGACCGTGGCCGAAGTGCAAACAGCGAGTGCACTGCACCAGTGGCGACTGATCTTGCACTCGCACTCGCTGTAGGTCGATGTGCACGCGACCCGCCGTGGTCAGCCTCTGCCACACGGTCGGGGACACCTGCAGGATGACGTGGACCATGTGGGGGTTCCTCGTCTTACGACGGTACTTTACCCCCAACCTCACGTCACCTGCAGGAATATCCCCGATCAAGTGGGTGTTCTGCCGCTGCAGGGCTTGCGTGAGCTCCACATCTGAGTGGCAGGAGAGGACGTCCTTGATAATTATTAGCGGGTCCTTGTTCTTAACTTCTTCCGCCACCAGATTGCCTGCTCTCCGGATCCGTTCGGTCACCCTCGTCATCTCCTCTCGGGTCCCAAAACCGACCACCACCTTCTGGTCCCGCGCCTTGCGCAGCCGCTCCACCCTTATGCCTTCATTGCGGGCATCAACCGCCATCCGGAGCTTCTCCAGGACCTCTTCACTCGTGTCCATATCATTCACAGATGATACGACTACTGAGTGAAGAGGCCCTTGGACATTTTGCTTCGAGCTGGCGGCGATTTCGGCGAAAGACGGGCCTTGGCCTGCGACGAAGCGCGGGGCCGCCTGAAGCTGTTCCGACAGCGCTAGGGTGTATTGTTGGCACTCCTGCAGCACCTGTTTGTGCTGCTGGAGGCCTTCCACCAGGCTCTTCATGAGCTCTGTCGATTGTTCTGAGGTCGGCTTAGTATCTGTTTGGGTTTCAGGTTTATCCACCACCTCAGTTCCCCTTCCTTTTTCACCTTCTGCCTCTTTTACCAGTTGGTATAGCCTTTCCACAGCTTTCGTGATTTCATCTTTAATCTCTTTTTTGAGGTTTCTAGAGCTTAGCAGTTGGATCTTTGCTTTCGAGAGACACGCCTTCGCTTCCGTGGTCCTATTTATGTACCGCACGGGTCGAACTTCCCGCAGCGAGCTCTCTTCATTCCCCTCAGGCTGTTTCGTTCCTTCCGGCTTGCTCTGGTGTGCGAGCGTTGCCTTGGATTTTATCCTCGGGGGAGTAGTTACTGGGGCCTTCTTCGGTGGCGATGGAGTTTTCAGAAGCTGGGCAGACGTTGGTCTATCAGCCTCCCATTCCCCAATACTGCGCCTCACGCTAGGAAGCGAAGATCCTACGCCATCATTTGGGCGCGTCACGTCTCTGGTACTCGTAGAAGTCGCATCCTTCTTGGCCGGTGTGCGGAACATTGCCGTGGCTTTAGTGAACGTGAGGTTCATGCAAGACTAGTCAGAGGTACTGGCGAAGCTTCTGTGTCCCTGTAAAGGGGGGCTGTACAAAAAGCAACAAAATAAACGAATATATCAAATAAATAATGTCTTCCTACGGTCGAGCGACCGTCAGGTCTGTAACTCCTAAAAGATAACAAAATAAATAGTCAAAAGATAAATAAAAATGTCAACTCTTTGCCAAAAACCAAAATCGTCCCCCTGGCCACTAGTAACAGGGTGGGTTGGGCGGGCAAAATTTTTTCGCGTTTTCGTCAATTTTCTCAGTCAGATAGTCTCAGGTAGCCTAACTAGGAACGAATTAGCTGAAAACAGCGTCAAAATGCGTCACCTGGATGCGAAGATATTGACCAATGTATGGAAACTTGGTTCGGTTAGGTAGATTTTTGGTACCTACTAGTCACGTAGAACAATGAAAATTCTAATTATTAAGGTGGCTATATATGCTAGGCACACGGGCGAGGTGTCAAAAGACGCGTCTCCGCGCGAACTAGCTAACTATGGCGTTACTGAAAGTTGTGCTGAACAAAAATTTTGAATTTCAGCCGAAAAACGTGAATTTTCACTGAAAATTTGAACAAAACCGGGAATATTAACTACCCTACACGTCTCGGACTCGCGGAACGCGCACCGGATTGCAGGTAAGGCAGGTAAGTATCTATTGAAACTAATTTAAACGGGATTGGCTGAAAGAATTTTGAAATATAATTGAATTATGTATCCAGTACATACAGTTTGTAAGAATTTTCAAAGTCTATGGAGCGAAAGAAAATTTTTTCGCGTTTTCGTCAATTTTCTCAGTCAGATAGTCTCAGGTAGCCTAACTAGGAACGAATTAGCTGAAAACAGCGTCAAAATGCGTCACCTGGATGCGAAGATATTGACCAATGTATGGAAACTTGGTTCGGTTAGGTAGATTTTTGGTACCTACTAGTCACGTAGAACAATGAAAATTCTAATTATTAAGGTGGCTATATATGCTAGGCACACGGGCGAGGTGTCAAAAGACGCGTCTCCGCGCGAACTAGCTAACTATGGCGTTACTGAAAGTTGTGCTGAACAAAAATTTTGAATTTCAGCCGAAAAACGTGAATTTTCACTGAAAATTTGAACAAAACCGGGAATATTAACTACCCTACACGTCTCGGACTCGCGGAACGCGCACCGGATTGCAGGTAAGGCAGGTAAGTATCTATTGAAACTAATTTAAACGGGATTGGCTGAAAGAATTTTGAAATATAATTGAATTATGTATCCAGTACATACAGTTTGTAAGAATTTTCAAAGTCTATGGAGCGAAAGAAAATTTTTTCGCGTTTTCGTCAATTTTCTCAGTCAGATAGTCTCAGGTAGCCTAACTAGGAACGAATTAGCTGAAAACAGCGTCAAAATGCGTCACCTGGATGCGAAGATATTGACCAATGTATGGAAACTTGGTTCGGTTAGGTAGATTTTTGGTACCTACTAGTCACGTAGAACAATGAAAATTCTAATTATTAAGGTGGCTATATATGCTAGGCACACGGGCGAGGTGTCAAAAGACGCGTCTCCGCGCGAACTAGCTAACTATGGCGTTACTGAAAGTTGTGCTGAACAAAAATTTTGAATTTCAGCCGAAAAACGTGAATTTTCACTGAAAATTTGAACAAAACCGGGAATATTAACTACCCTACACGTCTCGGACTCGCGGAACGCGCACCGGATTGCAGGTAAGGCAGGTAAGTATCTATTGAAACTAATTTAAACGGGATTGGCTGAAAGAATTTTGAAATATAATTGAATTATGTATCCAGTACATACAGTTTGTAAGAATTTTCAAAGTCTATGGAGCGAAAGAAAATTTTTTCGCGTTTTCGTCAATTTTCTCAGTCAGATAGTCTCAGGTAGCCTAACTAGGAACGAATTAGCTGAAAACAGCGTCAAAATGCGTCACCTGGATGCGAAGATATTGACCAATGTATGGAAACTTGGTTCGGTTAGGTAGATTTTTGGTACCTACTAGTCACGTAGAACAATGAAAATTCTAATTATTAAGGTGGCTATATATGCTAGGCACACGGGCGAGGTGTCAAAAGACGCGTCTCCGCGCGAACTAGCTAACTATGGCGTTACTGAAAGTTGTGCTGAACAAAAATTTTGAATTTCAGCCGAAAAACGTGAATTTTCACTGAAAATTTGAACAAAACCGGGAATATTAACTACCCTACACGTCTCGGACTCGCGGAACGCGCACCGGATTGCAGGTAAGGCAGGTAAGTATCTATTGAAACTAATTTAAACGGGATTGGCTGAAAGAATTTTGAAATATAATTGAATTATGTATCCAGTACATACAGTTTGTAAGAATTTTCAAAGTCTATGGAGCGAAAGAAAATTTTTTCGCGTTTTCGTCAATTTTCTCAGTCAGATAGTCTCAGGTAGCCTAACTAGGAACGAATTAGCTGAAAACAGCGTCAAAATGCGTCACCTGGATGCGAAGATATTGACCAATGTATGGAAACTTGGTTCGGTTAGGTAGATTTTTGGTACCTACTAGTCACGTAGAACAATGAAAATTCTAATTATTAAGGTGGCTATATATGCTAGGCACACGGGCGAGGTGTCAAAAGACGCGTCTCCGCGCGAACTAGCTAACTATGGCGTTACTGAAAGTTGTGCTGAACAAAAATTTTGAATTTCAGCCGAAAAACGTGAATTTTCACTGAAAATTTGAACAAAACCGGGAATATTAACTACCCTACACGTCTCGGACTCGCGGAACGCGCACCGGATTGCAGGTAAGGCAGGTAAGTATCTATTGAAACTAATTTAAACGGGATTGGCTGAAAGAATTTTGAAATATAATTGAATTATGTATCCAGTACATACAGTTTGTAAGAATTTTCAAAGTCTATGGAGCGAAAGAAAATTTTTTCGCGTTTTCGTCAATTTTCTCAGTCAGATAGTCTCAGGTAGCCTAACTAGGAACGAATTAGCTGAAAACAGCGTCAAAATGCGTCACCTGGATGCGAAGATATTGACCAATGTATGGAAACTTGGTTCGGTTAGGTAGATTTTTGGTACCTACTAGTCACGTAGAACAATGAAAATTCTAATTATTAAGGTGGCTATATATGCTAGGCACACGGGCGAGGTGTCAAAAGACGCGTCTCCGCGCGAACTAGCTAACTATGGCGTTACTGAAAGTTGTGCTGAACAAAAATTTTGAATTTCAGCCGAAAAACGTGAATTTTCACTGAAAATTTGAACAAAACCGGGAATATTAACTACCCTACACGTCTCGGACTCGCGGAACGCGCACCGGATTGCAGGTAAGGCAGGTAAGTATCTATTGAAACTAATTTAAACGGGATTGGCTGAAAGAATTTTGAAATATAATTGAATTATGTATCCAGTACATACAGTTTGTAAGAATTTTCAAAGTCTATGGAGCGAAAGAAAATTTTTTCGCGTTTTCGTCAATTTTCTCAGTCAGATAGTCTCAGGTAGCCTAACTAGGAACGAATTAGCTGAAAACAGCGTCAAAATGCGTCACCTGGATGCGAAGATATTGACCAATGTATGGAAACTTGGTTCGGTTAGGTAGATTTTTGGTACCTACTAGTCACGTAGAACAATGAAAATTCTAATTATTAAGGTGGCTATATATGCTAGGCACACGGGCGAGGTGTCAAAAGACGCGTCTCCGCGCGAACTAGCTAACTATGGCGTTACTGAAAGTTGTGCTGAACAAAAATTTTGAATTTCAGCCGAAAAACGTGAATTTTCACTGAAAATTTGAACAAAACCGGGAATATTAACTACCCTACACGTCTCGGACTCGCGGAACGCGCACCGGATTGCAGGTAAGGCAGGTAAGTATCTATTGAAACTAATTTAAACGGGATTGGCTGAAAGAATTTTGAAATATAATTGAATTATGTATCCAGTACATACAGTTTGTAAGAATTTTCAAAGTCTATGGAGCGAAAGAAAATTTTTTCGCGTTTTCGTCAATTTTCTCAGTCAGATAGTCTCAGGTAGCCTAACTAGGAACGAATTAGCTGAAAACAGCGTCAAAATGCGTCACCTGGATGCGAAGATATTGACCAATGTATGGAAACTTGGTTCGGTTAGGTAGATTTTTGGTACCTACTAGTCACGTAGAACAATGAAAATTCTAATTATTAAGGTGGCTATATATGCTAGGCACACGGGCGAGGTGTCAAAAGACGCGTCTCCGCGCGAACTAGCTAACTATGGCGTTACTGAAAGTTGTGCTGAACAAAAATTTTGAATTTCAGCCGAAAAACGTGAATTTTCACTGAAAATTTGAACAAAACCGGGAATATTAACTACCCTACACGTCTCGGACTCGCGGAACGCGCACCGGATTGCAGGTAAGGCAGGTAAGTATCTATTGAAACTAATTTAAACGGGATTGGCTGAAAGAATTTTGAAATATAATTGAATTATGTATCCAGTACATACAGTTTGTAAGAATTTTCAAAGTCTATGGAGCGAAAGAAAATTTTTTCGCGTTTTCGTCAATTTTCTCAGTCAGATAGTCTCAGGTAGCCTAACTAGGAACGAATTAGCTGAAAACAGCGTCAAAATGCGTCACCTGGATGCGAAGATATTGACCAATGTATGGAAACTTGGTTCGGTTAGGTAGATTTTTGGTACCTACTAGTCACGTAGAACAATGAAAATTCTAATTATTAAGGTGGCTATATATGCTAGGCACACGGGCGAGGTGTCAAAAGACGCGTCTCCGCGCGAACTAGCTAACTATGGCGTTACTGAAAGTTGTGCTGAACAAAAATTTTGAATTTCAGCCGAAAAACGTGAATTTTCACTGAAAATTTGAACAAAACCGGGAATATTAACTACCCTACACGTCTCGGACTCGCGGAACGCGCACCGGATTGCAGGTAAGGCAGGTAAGTATCTATTGAAACTAATTTAAACGGGATTGGCTGAAAGAATTTTGAAATATAATTGAATTATGTATCCAGTACATACAGTTTGTAAGAATTTTCAAAGTCTATGGAGCGAAAGAAAATTTTTTCGCGTTTTCGTCAATTTTCTCAGTCAGATAGTCTCAGGTAGCCTAACTAGGAACGAATTAGCTGAAAACAGCGTCAAAATGCGTCACCTGGATGCGAAGATATTGACCAATGTATGGAAACTTGGTTCGGTTAGGTAGATTTTTGGTACCTACTAGTCACGTAGAACAATGAAAATTCTAATTATTAAGGTGGCTATATATGCTAGGCACACGGGCGAGGTGTCAAAAGACGCGTCTCCGCGCGAACTAGCTAACTATGGCGTTACTGAAAGTTGTGCTGAACAAAAATTTTGAATTTCAGCCGAAAAACGTGAATTTTCACTGAAAATTTGAACAAAACCGGGAATATTAACTACCCTACACGTCTCGGACTCGCGGAACGCGCACCGGATTGCAGGTAAGGCAGGTAAGTATCTATTGAAACTAATTTAAACGGGATTGGCTGAAAGAATTTTGAAATATAATTGAATTATGTATCCAGTACATACAGTTTGTAAGAATTTTCAAAGTCTATGGAGCGAAAGAAAATTTTTTCGCGTTTTCGTCAATTTTCTCAGTCAGATAGTCTCAGGTAGCCTAACTAGGAACGAATTAGCTGAAAACAGCGTCAAAATGCGTCACCTGGATGCGAAGATATTGACCAATGTATGGAAACTTGGTTCGGTTAGGTAGATTTTTGGTACCTACTAGTCACGTAGAACAATGAAAATTCTAATTATTAAGGTGGCTATATATGCTAGGCACACGGGCGAGGTGTCAAAAGACGCGTCTCCGCGCGAACTAGCTAACTATGGCGTTACTGAAAGTTGTGCTGAACAAAAATTTTGAATTTCAGCCGAAAAACGTGAATTTTCACTGAAAATTTGAACAAAACCGGGAATATTAACTACCCTACACGTCTCGGACTCGCGGAACGCGCACCGGATTGCAGGTAAGGCAGGTAAGTATCTATTGAAACTAATTTAAACGGGATTGGCTGAAAGAATTTTGAAATATAATTGAATTATGTATCCAGTACATACAGTTTGTAAGAATTTTCAAAGTCTATGGAGCGAAAGAAAATTTTTTCGCGTTTTCGTCAATTTTCTCAGTCAGATAGTCTCAGGTAGCCTAACTAGGAACGAATTAGCTGAAAACAGCGTCAAAATGCGTCACCTGGATGCGAAGATATTGACCAATGTATGGAAACTTGGTTCGGTTAGGTAGATTTTTGGTACCTACTAGTCACGTAGAACAATGAAAATTCTAATTATTAAGGTGGCTATATATGCTAGGCACACGGGCGAGGTGTCAAAAGACGCGTCTCCGCGCGAACTAGCTAACTATGGCGTTACTGAAAGTTGTGCTGAACAAAAATTTTGAATTTCAGCCGAAAAACGTGAATTTTCACTGAAAATTTGAACAAAACCGGGAATATTAACTACCCTACACGTCTCGGACTCGCGGAACGCGCACCGGATTGCAGGTAAGGCAGGTAAGTATCTATTGAAACTAATTTAAACGGGATTGGCTGAAAGAATTTTGAAATATAATTGAATTATGTATCCAGTACATACAGTTTGTAAGAATTTTCAAAGTCTATGGAGCGAAAGAAAATTTTTTCGCGTTTTCGTCAATTTTCTCAGTCAGATAGTCTCAGGTAGCCTAACTAGGAACGAATTAGCTGAAAACAGCGTCAAAATGCGTCACCTGGATGCGAAGATATTGACCAATGTATGGAAACTTGGTTCGGTTAGGTAGATTTTTGGTACCTACTAGTCACGTAGAACAATGAAAATTCTAATTATTAAGGTGGCTATATATGCTAGGCACACGGGCGAGGTGTCAAAAGACGCGTCTCCGCGCGAACTAGCTAACTATGGCGTTACTGAAAGTTGTGCTGAACAAAAATTTTGAATTTCAGCCGAAAAACGTGAATTTTCACTGAAAATTTGAACAAAACCGGGAATATTAACTACCCTACACGTCTCGGACTCGCGGAACGCGCACCGGATTGCAGGTAAGGCAGGTAAGTATCTATTGAAACTAATTTAAACGGGATTGGCTGAAAGAATTTTGAAATATAATTGAATTATGTATCCAGTACATACAGTTTGTAAGAATTTTCAAAGTCTATGGAGCGAAAGAAAATTTTTTCGCGTTTTCGTCAATTTTCTCAGTCAGATAGTCTCAGGTAGCCTAACTAGGAACGAATTAGCTGAAAACAGCGTCAAAATGCGTCACCTGGATGCGAAGATATTGACCAATGTATGGAAACTTGGTTCGGTTAGGTAGATTTTTGGTACCTACTAGTCACGTAGAACAATGAAAATTCTAATTATTAAGGTGGCTATATATGCTAGGCACACGGGCGAGGTGTCAAAAGACGCGTCTCCGCGCGAACTAGCTAACTATGGCGTTACTGAAAGTTGTGCTGAACAAAAATTTTGAATTTCAGCCGAAAAACGTGAATTTTCACTGAAAATTTGAACAAAACCGGGAATATTAACTACCCTACACGTCTCGGACTCGCGGAACGCGCACCGGATTGCAGGTAAGGCAGGTAAGTATCTATTGAAACTAATTTAAACGGGATTGGCTGAAAGAATTTTGAAATATAATTGAATTATGTATCCAGTACATACAGTTTGTAAGAATTTTCAAAGTCTATGGAGCGAAAGAAAATTTTTTCGCGTTTTCGTCAATTTTCTCAGTCAGATAGTCTCAGGTAGCCTAACTAGGAACGAATTAGCTGAAAACAGCGTCAAAATGCGTCACCTGGATGCGAAGATATTGACCAATGTATGGAAACTTGGTTCGGTTAGGTAGATTTTTGGTACCTACTAGTCACGTAGAACAATGAAAATTCTAATTATTAAGGTGGCTATATATGCTAGGCACACGGGCGAGGTGTCAAAAGACGCGTCTCCGCGCGAACTAGCTAACTATGGCGTTACTGAAAGTTGTGCTGAACAAAAATTTTGAATTTCAGCCGAAAAACGTGAATTTTCACTGAAAATTTGAACAAAACCGGGAATATTAACTACCCTACACGTCTCGGACTCGCGGAACGCGCACCGGATTGCAGGTAAGGCAGGTAAGTATCTATTGAAACTAATTTAAACGGGATTGGCTGAAAGAATTTTGAAATATAATTGAATTATGTATCCAGTACATACAGTTTGTAAGAATTTTCAAAGTCTATGGAGCGAAAGAAAATTTTTTCGCGTTTTCGTCAATTTTCTCAGTCAGATAGTCTCAGGTAGCCTAACTAGGAACGAATTAGCTGAAAACAGCGTCAAAATGCGTCACCTGGATGCGAAGATATTGACCAATGTATGGAAACTTGGTTCGGTTAGGTAGATTTTTGGTACCTACTAGTCACGTAGAACAATGAAAATTCTAATTATTAAGGTGGCTATATATGCTAGGCACACGGGCGAGGTGTCAAAAGACGCGTCTCCGCGCGAACTAGCTAACTATGGCGTTACTGAAAGTTGTGCTGAACAAAAATTTTGAATTTCAGCCGAAAAACGTGAATTTTCACTGAAAATTTGAACAAAACCGGGAATATTAACTACCCTACACGTCTCGGACTCGCGGAACGCGCACCGGATTGCAGGTAAGGCAGGTAAGTATCTATTGAAACTAATTTAAACGGGATTGGCTGAAAGAATTTTGAAATATAATTGAATTATGTATCCAGTACATACAGTTTGTAAGAATTTTCAAAGTCTATGGAGCGAAAGAAAATTTTTTCGCGTTTTCGTCAATTTTCTCAGTCAGATAGTCTCAGGTAGCCTAACTAGGAACGAATTAGCTGAAAACAGCGTCAAAATGCGTCACCTGGATGCGAAGATATTGACCAATGTATGGAAACTTGGTTCGGTTAGGTAGATTTTTGGTACCTACTAGTCACGTAGAACAATGAAAATTCTAATTATTAAGGTGGCTATATATGCTAGGCACACGGGCGAGGTGTCAAAAGACGCGTCTCCGCGCGAACTAGCTAACTATGGCGTTACTGAAAGTTGTGCTGAACAAAAATTTTGAATTTCAGCCGAAAAACGTGAATTTTCACTGAAAATTTGAACAAAACCGGGAATATTAACTACCCTACACGTCTCGGACTCGCGGAACGCGCACCGGATTGCAGGTAAGGCAGGTAAGTATCTATTGAAACTAATTTAAACGGGATTGGCTGAAAGAATTTTGAAATATAATTGAATTATGTATCCAGTACATACAGTTTGTAAGAATTTTCAAAGTCTATGGAGCGAAAGAAAATTTTTTCGCGTTTTCGTCAATTTTCTCAGTCAGATAGTCTCAGGTAGCCTAACTAGGAACGAATTAGCTGAAAACAGCGTCAAAATGCGTCACCTGGATGCGAAGATATTGACCAATGTATGGAAACTTGGTTCGGTTAGGTAGATTTTTGGTACCTACTAGTCACGTAGAACAATGAAAATTCTAATTATTAAGGTGGCTATATATGCTAGGCACACGGGCGAGGTGTCAAAAGACGCGTCTCCGCGCGAACTAGCTAACTATGGCGTTACTGAAAGTTGTGCTGAACAAAAATTTTGAATTTCAGCCGAAAAACGTGAATTTTCACTGAAAATTTGAACAAAACCGGGAATATTAACTACCCTACACGTCTCGGACTCGCGGAACGCGCACCGGATTGCAGGTAAGGCAGGTAAGTATCTATTGAAACTAATTTAAACGGGATTGGCTGAAAGAATTTTGAAATATAATTGAATTATGTATCCAGTACATACAGTTTGTAAGAATTTTCAAAGTCTATGGAGCGAAAGAAAATTTTTTCGCGTTTTCGTCAATTTTCTCAGTCAGATAGTCTCAGGTAGCCTAACTAGGAACGAATTAGCTGAAAACAGCGTCAAAATGCGTCACCTGGATGCGAAGATATTGACCAATGTATGGAAACTTGGTTCGGTTTTTTTTTTTTTTTTTTTTGGGTGGGAAATCATCAAATAACTTCTCCCGCTCTGGGTGGAGCGGGAGGGCGTGTCAGACTTTTACTGACTAAAACCCACCCGTGTTCCCTCAGTTGCCTGTGTGCCAGGGGCGGCGGTATCTCTTTCGAACAACCCGCACCCCCGGCAGGCATCGGCCCTTGCGGGCCCCTCTGTTGCTGCTGACATCTCTTTGAGGCGCGCGTGGAACACAACGCGCCGTCGACCCAGGCTTGGTCCTTACCGGACAGCGAGCTACCCATTACTCGCCGTCCGCAAGCCCGTGCCTACGGTGGCCGGGAATCAGCCTGGGATTCCCGACGCCCAGGGCGTCTCCTGCGAAGGCCACGGCTGTGAGGGCGCATGTACTGCATCTCCCTCACGTGCGCCGCCTCCCTCTTTGCGAGCATAACTGCTTCGCTGAAGGAGGCGACTGCCAGCCATGCCCTCTCGCTCCGTACCATGGCCTGGACCAGGGTCGGACGCGAGAGATCGCCGCCGCCGATCACCTCCACGAGGACACGGCGTTGCTCCGCCCAAGCTGGGCAGACCTCCACCGTATGCTCCACCGTGTCCTCTGGGCGATCTTCGCAATGGAAACACCCGGGCGTTTCCTCCCGCCCTATCCGAAACAGGAACCTCCCGAAACAGCCATGTCCGGTGAGGACCTGTGTCAGGCGGAAGGTGAGGACGCCATGCCGCCTCTCAAGCCACTCCTCAAAGAGGGGACTTACCGCCGCAATCGCGGCGTGCCCAGCACTGGGTTGCGACAATCGCACTCTCCACGTCGCCATGAGATCCTGCCGGAGCTCTGTCCGCCGTGCCGCGATTTCCCGCGGCAGCGGAGTTACGCCCCGGCGTTTGGCCTCCTCGCGCCACTCCCAAGTGAGCGCGAGGACGTTTGCCTCCAGATCCCATGGCGGTAATCCGGCAAGGAGGCCCGCCGCCTCACCGGAGATCGTGCGGTATCCCCGGATCATCCGGATGGCCATGACCCTATGGGCCGCCTTCAACCGGCGTGCTGGTTGGCGCCTCAATGTAGGCGCCCACACCGGCGCCCCGTATAGGGCCATGGCCCGCACGACCCCCGCGTAGAGCCTCCGGCAGGAGGCGTTTGGCCCCCCTAGATTGGGCAGGAGCCGCTTCAAGGCAGCCCCGGCCCGCTCCAGTCTGGGAGCCAAACGTCGGAAGTGCAACTTGGTTCGGTTAGGTAGATTTTTTGGTACCTACTAGTCACGTAGAACAATGAAAATTCTAATTATTAAGGTGGCTATATATGCTAGGCACACGGGCGAGGTGTCAAAAGACGCGTCTCCGCGCGAACTAGCTAACTATGGCGTTACTGAAAGTTGTGCTGAACAAAAATTTTGAATTTCAGCCGAAAAACGTGAATTTTCACTGAAAATTTGAACAAAACCGGGAATATTAACTACCCTACACGTCTCGGACTCGCGGAACGCGCACCGGATTGCAGGTAAGGCAGGTAAGTATCTATTGAAACTAATTTAAACGGGATTGGCTGAAAGAATTTTGAAATATAATTGAATTATGTATCCAGTACATACAGTTTGTAAGAATTTTCAAAGTCTATGGAGCGAAAGAAAATTTTTTCGCGTTTTCGTCAATTTTCTCAGTCAGATAGTCTCAGGTAGCCTAACTAGGAACGAATTAGCTGAAAACAGCGTCAAAATGCGTCACCTGGATGCGAAGATATTGACCAATGTATGGAAACTTGGTTCGGTTAGGTAGATTTTTGGTACCTACTAGTCACGTAGAACAATGAAAATTCTAATTATTAAGGTGGCTATATATGCTAGGCACACGGGCGAGGTGTCAAAAGACGCGTCTCCGCGCGAACTAGCTAACTATGGCGTTACTGAAAGTTGTGCTGAACAAAAATTTTGAATTTCAGCCGAAAAACGTGAATTTTCACTGAAAATTTGAACAAAACCGGGAATATTAACTACCCTACACGTCTCGGACTCGCGGAACGCGCACCGGATTGCAGGTAAGGCAGGTAAGTATCTATTGAAACTAATTTAAACGGGATTGGCTGAAAGAATTTTGAAATATAATTGAATTATGTATCCAGTACATACAGTTTGTAAGAATTTTCAAAGTCTATGGAGCGAAAGAAAATTTTTTCGCGTTTTCGTCAATTTTCTCAGTCAGATAGTCTCAGGTAGCCTAACTAGGAACGAATTAGCTGAAAACAGCGTCAAAATGCGTCACCTGGATGCGAAGATATTGACCAATGTATGAAAACTTGGTTCGGTCAGGTAGATTTTTGGTACCTACTAGTTACGTAGAACAATGAAAATTCTAAGTATTAAGGTGGCTATGTATGCTAGGCACACGGGCGAGGTGTCAAAAGACGCGTCTCCGCGCGAACTAGCTAACTATGGCGTTACTGAAAGTTGTGCTGAACAAAAATTTAGAATTTCAGCCGAAAAACGTGAATTTTCACTGAAAATTTGAACAAAACTAGGAATATTAACTACCCTACACGTCTCGGACTCGCGGAACGCGCACCGGATTGCAGGTAAGGCAGGTAAGTATCTATTGAAACTAATTTAAACAGGATTGGCTGAAAGAATTTTGAAATATAATTGAATTATGTATCCAGTACATACAGTTTGTAAGAATTTTCAAAGTCTATGGAGCGAAAGAAAATTTTTTGGCGTTTTCGTCAATTTTCTCAGTCAGAGAGTCTCAGGTAGCCTAACTAGGAACGAATTAGCTGAAAACAGCGTCAAAATGCGTCACCTGGATGCGAAGATATTGACCGGTTAGGTTAGGTTTTTTTTTTTTTTTTTTTTTTTTTTTGTTTTGGCAGGAGTGGGAAATCCTCATGGACGCCCAGACTGCCTCACTAGTGACGCAGTCTGGGCAGTGCCGGACTCTTACCGGCTAAAACCCACTCCTGCCCTTGCTCAGTGTTCCTCTGACATTATCAGAGCCCTTGTTAGACTGTTCTGATTAGTAGTCGTTCTTTAGTGTTTTAATTTTTTGTCAGTCCTGGTTTAGGAAGGTGAGAGTTCCCAGAAGCATTTGCTTCGCTTTATTCTTAGATTAAGGATTTTTTTTTTTTTTTTTTTTTTTGTACTGTACTTTTAAAAGCTACATCTAACATACCTAATTACTTATAAACTTATTTTCTATCTTATTTTACACTTTTATATTTTTGTTTAGTTTTTCTAATTTATTGTGTCTAACTATGCTTATTCTAATAATGATTATATCTGTTACTTATTTTACTATATTTATGCTATGACTATCCTAATATATATGCAATATATCACATAGACATATTTTTCTTATTCTATTTGCTTATATTTAATTCCTATTCTATAATTTATTACTTCCAGTTTTAAACACTTCTCTTGTCTTAGTAAAAATCCTTGTAGGCTCAGGGCTGTTAGTCTTAACGCAGTTATTCCAGGTATTTTGCTCTGCTTCTTGTTTAGGCATTTTCGTCTTTTATTCTGTGCTTCTCTTTGTTTCAGGTACTGCTCGACTGGTACAGCGCTTTGAGTGTAGCGTTTCCTGGTGCCTACGTCCCTCTTCACATCAAAGAACTCGCTTGACCACATCAGTAAAAAAGGTTTGTTACTACATTTTATTTTATTAACTATTTTTATGTTTTCGGATTTCTTACGTTCTAAATTAATTTTGTTAGAATTTTTGAAAGTTACTAAGGAATTTGAATAAATCCCTGCTTTTAATTGGCCCAATTTTTCATAAAATAGGCACCAATTTGCTACTTTTATATTTGAAATACTTCCGTTTATAATGGTTATGGACGTTTTAACTTTTTCTACTCTAAATTTGAGGATGTAATCTGATGCGGTCCCACACATCTTCCGATTATATCTGAGAGCATAAGCGTCAAGTAGGGCCTTGCTATACTGGTTTTTACCTCCGGGAGTGGCATACACAACTTCAGCAATACGCCACTGACAGGCGTGCCAATGCGTCCCACTTCACGCGTATCGGGCACGCACTATCGAAGGCGTTGTGGTCGATGTTTTCCAACTTGGCCAGCAGGCAATTGTGGCACTTAGGGGCCTCCTCGGCCAGCCGGGACGGACAGTCGGCACGCAGATGAGGGTCTCCACAGTGGACGCAGAGATCGGCAGGCTTCGTGCACAGCTTCCTGCCGTGGCCGAAGCACAGGCAGCGAGTGCACTGCACCAGTGGTGACTGGTCCTGCACTCGCACCCGCTGCAGGTCGATGTGCACGCGACCTGCCATTGTCAATCTCTGCCACACCATCGGGGACACCTGCAGGATGACGTGGCACATGTGGGGGTTCCTCGTCTTACGACGGTACTTCACCCCCAACCTCACATCACCCGCAGGAATGTCCCCGATCAGGTGGGTGTTTTGTCGCTGCAGGGCTTCCGAAAGCTCAACATCCGAGTGGCAGGAGAGGACGTCCTTGATAATTATCAGCGGATCCTTATTTTTAACCTCTTCTGCCACCAGATTGCCAGCCCTTCGGATCCGTTCGGTCACCCTGGTAAGCTCCTCCCTGGTTTTAAAGCCCACCACCACCTTTTGGTCCCTCGCCTTTCGCAGCCGCTCCACCCTTGTGCCCTCATTCCGAGCATCCACTGCCGTCCTAAGTTTCTCAATGACCTCTTCACTCGTGTCCTGATCATTCACAGATGATACAACTACCGAGTGAAGAGGCCCTTGGATATTCTGCTTCGGGGTGGCGGCAATTACGGCGAAAGACGGACCTTGGCCAGCGACAAAGGGAGGGGCCGCCTGAAACTGTTCCGACAGAGCTAGGGTGTGTTGTTGGCACTCCTGCAGCGCCTGTTTATGCTGCTGGAGGCCTTCCACCAGGCTCTTCATGAGCTCTGTCGGTTCTTGTGTGGCCGGATTTGGTGGCGTGTGCACCGGTATGACTGCAGGCAGTGAAGATGCAGCGGGTACGACGGCAACATTGCTCCGCTCGGACTCTTTAACAAGCTCATAGAGCCTGTTAATCGCATTGAGCACCTCGGTCTTTATCTCGGTTTTGAGATTTCGAGAGTTGCCTAAATGAAGCTTAGCTTTATTCAGGCAAGCTCTCGCCTCCGCCGTGAGACTGGGGTACTTCGACTCAGGTCTCGCTGGTGGTCCTGCAGTGTCCGCAGGAACTCGTCGCGTCTCAAGAGTGCTGTGGGTAGGTGGTGTTCCGTCGCGCTTTTGGTTGGCCGGGGACTTGGCCTGAGGCTCTGTTTTCCCGGCCTCCCATTCCCCGATGCTACGCCTTACGCTGGGTAGCGAGGGTTCGGATTTCTCTATGGAGCGCGGCGATCCCCTGGTGCCTGGTGAGCTTGCGGTCTTCTTGGCCGGTGTGCGAAACATGGCACTTGCTTTCGTGAAGGTAAGGTTCATAAGAACAACCGTCAGAGGTCACTGGCGATACTTCTGTGTCCCTGTAAAGGGGGGTGCACAGAAGCAACGCAATATGCTTTTATATAAAAAATCAATAAGTCGTTCTGCGCTCGAACGACCGTCAGGTCAGTAATTCACAGTATCAATCTTTAGTCTAAGGACTAAAGACTATCAAATAAAATTAAAATTAAATCTGCTAGTTTGTCAAAATGAAAACCCTCCTCCTGGCCACTAGTAACAGGGTGGGTTGGGCGGGCAAAATTTTTTCGCGTTTTCGTCAATTTTCTCAGTCAGATAGTCTCAGGTAGCCTAACTAGGAACGAATTAGCTGAAAACAGCGTCAAAATGCGTCACCTGGATGCGAAGATATTGACCAATGTATGAAAACTTGGTTCGGTTAGGTAGATTTTTGGTACCTACTAGTCACGTAGAACAATGAAAATTCTAATTATTAAGGTGGCTATATATGCCAGGCACACGGGCGAGGTGTCAAAAGACGCGTCTCCGCGCGAACTAGCTGACTATGGCGTTACTGAAAAGCGTGCTGAACAAAAATTTTGAATTTCAGCCGAAAAACGTGAATTTTCACTGAAAATTTGAACAAAACCGGGAATATTAACTACCCTACACGTCTCGGACTCGCGGAACGCGCACCGGATTGCAGGTAAGGCAGGTAAGTATCTATTGAAACTAATTTAAACAGGATTGGCTGAAAGAATTTTGAAATATTATTGAATTATGTCTCCAGTACATAAAAGTTGTAAGAATTTTCAAAGTCTATGAAGCGAAAGAAAATTTTTTCGCGTTTTCGTCAATTTTCTCAGTCAGATAGTCTCAGGTAGCCTAACTAGGAACGAATTAGCTGAAAACAGCGTCAAAATGCGTCACCTGGATGCGAAGATATTGACCAATGTATGAAAACTTGGTTCGGTCAGGTAGATTTTTGGTACCTACTAGTTACGTAGAACAATGAAAATTCTAAGTATTAAGATGGCTATGTATGCTAGGCGCACGGTCGAGGTGTCGAAAGACGCGTCTCCGCGCGAACTAGCTAACTATGGCGTTACTGAAAGTTGTGCTGAACAAAAATTTTGAATTTCAGCCGAAAAACGTGAATTTTCACTGAAAATTTGAACAAAACCAGGAATATTAACTACCCTACACGTCTCGGACTCGCGGAACGCGCACCGGATTGCAGGTAAGGCAGGTAAGTATCTATTGAAACTAATTTAAACGGGATTGGCTGAAAGAATTTTGAAATATAATTGAATTATGTATCCAGTACATACAGTTTGTAAGAATTTTCAAAGTCTATGGGGCGAAAGAAAATTTTTTCGCGTTTTCGTCAATTTTCTCAGTCAGATAGTCTCAGGTAGCCTAACTAGGAACGAATTAGCTGAAAACAGCGTCAAAATGCGTCACCTGGATGCGAAGATATTGACCAATGTATGAAAACTTGGTTCGGTTAGGTAGATTTTTGGTACCTACTAGTCACGTAGAACAATGAAAATTCTAATTATTAAGGTGGCTATATATGCCAGGCACACGGGCGAGGTGTCAAAAGACGCGTCTCCGCGCGAACTAGCTGACTATGGCGTTACTGAAAAGCGTGCTGAACAAAAATTTTGAATTTCAGCCGAAAAACGTGAATTTTCACTGAAAATTTGAACAAAACCGGGAATATTAACTACCCTACACGTCTCGGACTCGCGGAACGCGCACCGGATTGCAGGTAAGGCAGGTAAGTATCTATTGAAACTAATTTAAACAGGATTGGCTGAAAGAATTTTGAAATATTATTGAATTATGTCTCCAGTACATAAAAGTTGTAAGAATTTTCAAAGTCTATGAAGCGAAAGAAAATTTTTTCGCGTTTTCGTCAATTTTCTCAGTCAGATAGTCTCAGGTAGCCTAACTAGGAACGAATTAGCTGAAAACAGCGTCAAAATGCGTCACCTGGATGCGAAGATATTGACCAATGTATGAAAACTTGGTTCGGTCAGGTAGATTTTTGGTACCTACTAGTTACGTAGAACAATGAAAATTCTAAGTATTAAGATGGCTATGTATGCTAGGCGCACGGTCGAGGTGTCGAAAGACGCGTCTCCGCGCGAACTAGCTAACTATGGCGTTACTGAAAGTTGTGCTGAACAAAAATTTTGAATTTCAGCCGAAAAACGTGAATTTTCACTGAAAATTTGAACAAAACCAGGAATATTAACTACCCTACACGTCTCGGACTCGCGGAACGCGCACCGGATTGCAGGTAAGGCAGGTAAGTATCTATTGAAACTAATTTAAACGGGATTGGCTGAAAGAATTTTGAAATATAATTGAATTATGTATCCAGTACATACAGTTTGTAAGAATTTTCAAAGTCTATGGGGCGAAAGAAAATTTTTTCGCGTTTTCGTCAATTTTCTCAGTCAGATAGTCTCAGGTAGCCTAACTAGGAACGAATTAGCTGAAAACAGCGTCAAAATGCGTCACCTGGATGCGAAGATATTGACCAATGTATGAAAACTTGGTTCGGTTAGGTAGATTTTTGGTACCTACTAGTCACGTAGAACAATGAAAATTCTAATTATTAAGGTGGCTATATATGCCAGGCACACGGGCGAGGTGTCAAAAGACGCGTCTCCGCGCGAACTAGCTGACTATGGCGTTACTGAAAAGCGTGCTGAACAAAAATTTTGAATTTCAGCCGAAAAACGTGAATTTTCACTGAAAATTTGAACAAAACCGGGAATATTAACTACCCTACACGTCTCGGACTCGCGGAACGCGCACCGGATTGCAGGTAAGGCAGGTAAGTATCTATTGAAACTAATTTAAACAGGATTGGCTGAAAGAATTTTGAAATATTATTGAATTATGTCTCCAGTACATAAAAGTTGTAAGAATTTTCAAAGTCTATGAAGCGAAAGAAAATTTTTTCGCGTTTTCGTCAATTTTCTCAGTCAGATAGTCTCAGGTAGCCTAACTAGGAACGAATTAGCTGAAAACAGCGTCAAAATGCGTCACCTGGATGCGAAGATATTGACCAATGTATGAAAACTTGGTTCGGTCAGGTAGATTTTTGGTACCTACTAGTTACGTAGAACAATGAAAATTCTAAGTATTAAGATGGCTATGTATGCTAGGCGCACGGTCGAGGTGTCGAAAGACGCGTCTCCGCGCGAACTAGCTAACTATGGCGTTACTGAAAGTTGTGCTGAACAAAAATTTTGAATTTCAGCCGAAAAACGTGAATTTTCACTGAAAATTTGAACAAAACCAGGAATATTAACTACCCTACACGTCTCGGACTCGCGGAACGCGCACCGGATTGCAGGTAAGGCAGGTAAGTATCTATTGAAACTAATTTAAACGGGATTGGCTGAAAGAATTTTGAAATATAATTGAATTATGTATCCAGTACATACAGTTTGTAAGAATTTTCAAAGTCTATGGGGCGAAAGAAAATTTTTTCGCGTTTTCGTCAATTTTCTCAGTCAGATAGTCTCAGGTAGCCTAACTAGGAACGAATTAGCTGAAAACAGCGTCAAAATGCGTCACCTGGATGCGAAGATATTGACCAATGTATGAAAACTTGGTTCGGTTAGGTAGATTTTTGGTACCTACTAGTCACGTAGAACAATGAAAATTCTAATTATTAAGGTGGCTATATATGCTAGGCACACGGGCGAGGTGTCAAAAGACGCGTCTCCGCGCGAACTAGCTAACTATGGCGTTACTGAAAGTTGTGCTGAACAAAAATTTTGAATTTCAGCCGAAAAACGTGAATTTTCACTGAAAATTTGAACAAAACCAGGAATATTAACTACCCTACACGTCTCGGACTCGCGGAACGCGCACCGGATTGCAGGTAAGGCAGGTAAGTATCTATTGAAACTAATTTAAACGGGATTGGCTGAAAGAATTTTGAAATATAATTGAATTATGTATCCAGTACATACAGTTTGTAAGAATTTTCAAAGTCTATGGGGCGAAAGAAAATTTTTTCGCGTTTTCGTCAATTTTCTCAGTCAGATAGTCTCAGGTAGCCTAACTAGGAACGAATTAGCTGAAAACAGCGTCAAAATGCGTCACCTGGATGCGAAGATATTGACCAATGTATGAAAACTTGGTTCGGTTAGGTAGATTTTTGGTACCTACTAGTCACGTAGAACAATGAAAATTCTAATTATTAAGGTGGCTATATATGCTAGGCACACGGGCGAGGTGTCAAAAGACGCGTCTCCGCGCGAACTAGCTAACTATGGCGTTACTGAAAGTTGTGCTGAACAAAAATTTTGAATTTCAGCCGAAAAACGTGAATTTTCACTGAAAATTTGAACAAAACCAGGAATATTAACTACCCTACACGTCTCGGACTCGCGGAACGCGCACCGGATTGCAGGTAAGGCAGGTAAGTATCTATTGAAACTAATTTAAACGGGATTGGCTGAAAGAATTTTGAAATATAATTGAATTATGTATCCAGTACATACAGTTTGTAAGAATTTTCAAAGTCTATGGGGCGAAAGAAAATTTTTTCGCGTTTTCGTCAATTTTCTCAGTCAGATAGTCTCAGGTAGCCTAACTAGGAACGAATTAGCTGAAAACAGCGTCAAAATGCGTCACCTGGATGCGAAGATATTGACCAATGTATGAAAACTTGGTTCGGTTAGGTAGATTTTTGGTACCTACTAGTCACGTAGAACAATGAAAATTCTAATTATTAAGGTGGCTATATATGCCAGGCACACGGGCGAGGTGTCAAAAGACGCGTCTCCGCGCGAACTAGCTGACTATGGCGTTACTGAAAAGCGTGCTGAACAAAAATTTTGAATTTCAGCCGAAAAACGTGAATTTTCACTGAAAATTTGAACAAAACCGGGAATATTAACTACCCTACACGTCTCGGACTCGCGGAACGCGCACCGGATTGCAGGTAAGGCAGGTAAGTATCTATTGAAACTAATTTAAACAGGATTGGCTGAAAGAATTTTGAAATATTATTGAATTATGTCTCCAGTACATAAAAGTTGTAAGAATTTTCAAAGTCTATGAAGCGAAAGAAAATTTTTTCGCGTTTTCGTCAATTTTCTCAGTCAGATAGTCTCAGGTAGCCTAACTAGGAACGAATTAGCTGAAAACAGCGTCAAAATGCGTCACCTGGATGCGAAGATATTGACCAATGTATGAAAACTTGGTTCGGTCAGGTAGATTTTTGGTACCTACTAGTTACGTAGAACAATGAAAATTCTAAGTATTAAGATGGCTATGTATGCTAGGCGCACGGTCGAGGTGTCGAAAGACGCGTCTCCGCGCGAACTAGCTAACTATGGCGTTACTGAAAGTTGTGCTGAACAAAAATTTTGAATTTCAGCCGAAAAACGTGAATTTTCACTGAAAATTTGAACAAAACCAGGAATATTAACTACCCTACACGTCTCGGACTCGCGGAACGCGCACCGGATTGCAGGTAAGGCAGGTAAGTATCTATTGAAACTAATTTAAACGGGATTGGCTGAAAGAATTTTGAAATATAATTGAATTATGTATCCAGTACATACAGTTTGTAAGAATTTTCAAAGTCTATGGGGCGAAAGAAAATTTTTTCGCGTTTTCGTCAATTTTCTCAGTCAGATAGTCTCAGGTAGCCTAACTAGGAACGAATTAGCTGAAAACAGCGTCAAAATGCGTCACCTGGATGCGAAGATATTGACCAATGTATGAAAACTTGGTTCGGTTAGGTAGATTTTTGGTACCTACTAGTCACGTAGAACAATGAAAATTCTAATTATTAAGGTGGCTATATATGCCAGGCACACGGGCGAGGTGTCAAAAGACGCGTCTCCGCGCGAACTAGCTGACTATGGCGTTACTGAAAAGCGTGCTGAACAAAAATTTTGAATTTCAGCCGAAAAACGTGAATTTTCACTGAAAATTTGAACAAAACCGGGAATATTAACTACCCTACACGTCTCGGACTCGCGGAACGCGCACCGGATTGCAGGTAAGGCAGGTAAGTATCTATTGAAACTAATTTAAACAGGATTGGCTGAAAGAATTTTGAAATATTATTGAATTATGTCTCCAGTACATAAAAGTTGTAAGAATTTTCAAAGTCTATGAAGCGAAAGAAAATTTTTTCGCGTTTTCGTCAATTTTCTCAGTCAGATAGTCTCAGGTAGCCTAACTAGGAACGAATTAGCTGAAAACAGCGTCAAAATGCGTCACCTGGATGCGAAGATATTGACCAATGTATGAAAACTTGGTTCGGTCAGGTAGATTTTTGGTACCTACTAGTTACGTAGAACAATGAAAATTCTAAGTATTAAGATGGCTATGTATGCTAGGCGCACGGTCGAGGTGTCGAAAGACGCGTCTCCGCGCGAACTAGCTAACTATGGCGTTACTGAAAGTTGTGCTGAACAAAAATTTTGAATTTCAGCCGAAAAACGTGAATTTTCACTGAAAATTTGAACAAAACCAGGAATATTAACTACCCTACACGTCTCGGACTCGCGGAACGCGCACCGGATTGCAGGTAAGGCAGGTAAGTATCTATTGAAACTAATTTAAACGGGATTGGCTGAAAGAATTTTGAAATATAATTGAATTATGTATCCAGTACATACAGTTTGTAAGAATTTTCAAAGTCTATGGGGCGAAAGAAAATTTTTTCGCGTTTTCGTCAATTTTCTCAGTCAGATAGTCTCAGGTAGCCTAACTAGGAACGAATTAGCTGAAAACAGCGTCAAAATGCGTCACCTGGATGCGAAGATATTGACCAATGTATGAAAACTTGGTTCGGTTAGGTAGATTTTTGGTACCTACTAGTCACGTAGAACAATGAAAATTCTAATTATTAAGGTGGCTATATATGCTAGGCACACGGGCGAGGTGTCAAAAGACGCGTCTCCGCGCGAACTAGCTAACTATGGCGTTACTGAAAGTTGTGCTGAACAAAAATTTTGAATTTCAGCCGAAAAACGTGAATTTTCACTGAAAATTTGAACAAAACCAGGAATATTAACTACCCTACACGTCTCGGACTCGCGGAACGCGCACCGGATTGCAGGTAAGGCAGGTAAGTATCTATTGAAACTAATTTAAACGGGATTGGCTGAAAGAATTTTGAAATATAATTGAATTATGTATCCAGTACATACAGTTTGTAAGAATTTTCAAAGTCTATGGGGCGAAAGAAAATTTTTTCGCGTTTTCGTCAATTTTCTCAGTCAGATAGTCTCAGGTAGCCTAACTAGGAACGAATTAGCTGAAAACAGCGTCAAAATGCGTCACCTGGATGCGAAGATATTGACCAATGTATGAAAACTTGGTTCGGTTAGGTAGATTTTTGGTACCTACTAGTCACGTAGAACAATGAAAATTCTAATTATTAAGGTGGCTATATATGCCAGGCACACGGGCGAGGTGTCAAAAGACGCGTCTCCGCGCGAACTAGCTGACTATGGCGTTACTGAAAAGCGTGCTGAACAAAAATTTTGAATTTCAGCCGAAAAACGTGAATTTTCACTGAAAATTTGAACAAAACCGGGAATATTAACTACCCTACACGTCTCGGACTCGCGGAACGCGCACCGGATTGCAGGTAAGGCAGGTAAGTATCTATTGAAACTAATTTAAACAGGATTGGCTGAAAGAATTTTGAAATATTATTGAATTATGTCTCCAGTACATAAAAGTTGTAAGAATTTTCAAAGTCTATGAAGCGAAAGAAAATTTTTTCGCGTTTTCGTCAATTTTCTCAGTCAGATAGTCTCAGGTAGCCTAACTAGGAACGAATTAGCTGAAAACAGCGTCAAAATGCGTCACCTGGATGCGAAGATATTGACCAATGTATGAAAACTTGGTTCGGTCAGGTAGATTTTTGGTACCTACTAGTTACGTAGAACAATGAAAATTCTAAGTATTAAGATGGCTATGTATGCTAGGCGCACGGTCGAGGTGTCGAAAGACGCGTCTCCGCGCGAACTAGCTAACTATGGCGTTACTGAAAGTTGTGCTGAACAAAAATTTTGAATTTCAGCCGAAAAACGTGAATTTTCACTGAAAATTTGAACAAAACCAGGAATATTAACTACCCTACACGTCTCGGACTCGCGGAACGCGCACCGGATTGCAGGTAAGGCAGGTAAGTATCTATTGAAACTAATTTAAACGGGATTGGCTGAAAGAATTTTGAAATATAATTGAATTATGTATCCAGTACATACAGTTTGTAAGAATTTTCAAAGTCTATGGGGCGAAAGAAAATTTTTTCGCGTTTTCGTCAATTTTCTCAGTCAGATAGTCTCAGGTAGCCTAACTAGGAACGAATTAGCTGAAAACAGCGTCAAAATGCGTCACCTGGATGCGAAGATATTGACCAATGTATGAAAACTTGGTTCGGTTAGGTAGATTTTTGGTACCTACTAGTCACGTAGAACAATGAAAATTCTAATTATTAAGGTGGCTATATATGCTAGGCACACGGGCGAGGTGTCAAAAGACGCGTCTCCGCGCGAACTAGCTAACTATGGCGTTACTGAAAGTTGTGCTGAACAAAAATTTTGAATTTCAGCCGAAAAACGTGAATTTTCACTGAAAATTTGAACAAAACCAGGAATATTAACTACCCTACACGTCTCGGACTCGCGGAACGCGCACCGGATTGCAGGTAAGGCAGGTAAGTATCTATTGAAACTAATTTAAACGGGATTGGCTGAAAGAATTTTGAAATATAATTGAATTATGTATCCAGTACATACAGTTTGTAAGAATTTTCAAAGTCTATGGGGCGAAAGAAAATTTTTTCGCGTTTTCGTCAATTTTCTCAGTCAGATAGTCTCAGGTAGCCTAACTAGGAACGAATTAGCTGAAAACAGCGTCAAAATGCGTCACCTGGATGCGAAGATATTGACCAATGTATGAAAACTTGGTTCGGTTAGGTAGATTTTTGGTACCTACTAGTCACGTAGAACAATGAAAATTCTAATTATTAAGGTGGCTATATATGCCAGGCACACGGGCGAGGTGTCAAAAGACGCGTCTCCGCGCGAACTAGCTGACTATGGCGTTACTGAAAAGCGTGCTGAACAAAAATTTTGAATTTCAGCCGAAAAACGTGAATTTTCACTGAAAATTTGAACAAAACCGGGAATATTAACTACCCTACACGTCTCGGACTCGCGGAACGCGCACCGGATTGCAGGTAAGGCAGGTAAGTATCTATTGAAACTAATTTAAACAGGATTGGCTGAAAGAATTTTGAAATATTATTGAATTATGTCTCCAGTACATAAAAGTTGTAAGAATTTTCAAAGTCTATGAAGCGAAAGAAAATTTTTTCGCGTTTTCGTCAATTTTCTCAGTCAGATAGTCTCAGGTAGCCTAACTAGGAACGAATTAGCTGAAAACAGCGTCAAAATGCGTCACCTGGATGCGAAGATATTGACCAATGTATGAAAACTTGGTTCGGTCAGGTAGATTTTTGGTACCTACTAGTTACGTAGAACAATGAAAATTCTAAGTATTAAGATGGCTATGTATGCTAGGCGCACGGTCGAGGTGTCGAAAGACGCGTCTCCGCGCGAACTAGCTAACTATGGCGTTACTGAAAGTTGTGCTGAACAAAAATTTTGAATTTCAGCCGAAAAACGTGAATTTTCACTGAAAATTTGAACAAAACCAGGAATATTAACTACCCTACACGTCTCGGACTCGCGGAACGCGCACCGGATTGCAGGTAAGGCAGGTAAGTATCTATTGAAACTAATTTAAACGGGATTGGCTGAAAGAATTTTGAAATATAATTGAATTATGTATCCAGTACATACAGTTTGTAAGAATTTTCAAAGTCTATGGGGCGAAAGAAAATTTTTTCGCGTTTTCGTCAATTTTCTCAGTCAGATAGTCTCAGGTAGCCTAACTAGGAACGAATTAGCTGAAAACAGCGTCAAAATGCGTCACCTGGATGCGAAGATATTGACCAATGTATGAAAACTTGGTTCGGTTAGGTAGATTTTTGGTACCTACTAGTCACGTAGAACAATGAAAATTCTAATTATTAAGGTGGCTATATATGCTAGGCACACGGGCGAGGTGTCAAAAGACGCGTCTCCGCGCGAACTAGCTAACTATGGCGTTACTGAAAGTTGTGCTGAACAAAAATTTTGAATTTCAGCCGAAAAACGTGAATTTTCACTGAAAATTTGAACAAAACCAGGAATATTAACTACCCTACACGTCTCGGACTCGCGGAACGCGCACCGGATTGCAGGTAAGGCAGGTAAGTATCTATTGAAACTAATTTAAACGGGATTGGCTGAAAGAATTTTGAAATATAATTGAATTATGTATCCAGTACATACAGTTTGTAAGAATTTTCAAAGTCTATGGGGCGAAAGAAAATTTTTTCGCGTTTTCGTCAATTTTCTCAGTCAGATAGTCTCAGGTAGCCTAACTAGGAACGAATTAGCTGAAAACAGCGTCAAAATGCGTCACCTGGATGCGAAGATATTGACGGGTTAGGTTAGGTTAGGTTAGGTTAGGTGGGGTGCGTGCAGAAAACCTCCTCGTGTGCCTGATTGCTGCTCGTTCCTTTCGAATACGTTCGGGGGAAAGGGCAGTCGTCGGGCCGGTGCACCCTGGGTACGGCCAATAGTCTCTCCATGTCGGAGAGGGTATTGACTGTGGCGAATTTCTGCGTAGGGAGGAGAGCCGTAACGCTCCTGGGTCGGTCACTTTAGACTGCCCGACGGTCGCTCACTCACCCCTCTGCTTACAGAGGGTGGGTTGAGTGGGCGTAGGACGTTTCTCTACATGTCCGTCTGTTTCAAACAGACGGACATGTGGAGAAACATGGGCGGCGCCCGTTGTGCACTCACCCTGCCAACGGGCTAGCAGCGGGGGATCTGATTCTCCCGACTGCAACCGTCGAAATCGTAATCCGTAACGAGATCATGGTCATGTTTTATGACTCGGAACGGGACGAGGATCTTGGCTTAACCGCCCGGATCGCGAGGAAGATAACCTCTATAAAAAATTCCTCTAATACCAAGTTTTGGTGCGCGGCGAGGGTATGAATGGCTGAGGAGTAGTGTCATCTGCAGCTTCTTAGTTGTAGGTGGCGCATCAGTCACAAGCGCACCCCCAGCCAGGGATTAGTGGACCCCCTGGTTGGGTCACAAATTTACACTTGCCTAGGGACAGGGGGTTACCCTAGGTGGACTTTTTATATCCCCCACACTCGTGGGACTTATATGGACTCAATTAAAATAAATCAGCAGAAGGTTCCGATCGTTGTGATCGAACGGATGGGTGTGGGTGCGGAGTCGGATTCCGACACCGCATCCGAGAAGATGAGCGTCGCAAGCGTTGCGAGCGTAGGCTCGGAGCGCTCGCGGGCTCCAGATGGGATTTGTCCCTCCAAAGGGAGGAGGAAGCGGTCGCCACGTTCTCATAGCGAGGAGAACCTGCCGGCCGCTAAGGTGCCGACGGGCAGGAGCAGGCGAGGTCGCGCGGCGAATGGACATTCCACTCGTTTGCTGGAGCGGGATCGGTCCGTGCCGGTATCCCGGCCCAACATGCCTGCTCCAGTTGAGCACGCGAAAAGCGTTGAGAGCGTGGGCAGCGACTCCGGGCCCACGTTCTCAGACGTCGGCGAGGGTCTAATGCTGCCTTCAAATAAGGCGGAGGCCAATGCTGCCAAAAGGGCGCAGCGCAAAGCCAGAGCGGCTGACGAGGTGGAAGAGTTGGCCCGTCAGTTGCGGGAGCGGCGCTCAGCCCGGATGGCTGCCGGAGGGAGCGTTTCGGCGGTGGCGCTCAGTCGCCAAGTTCTGGATGGCGTGGGCGTCGTCCTTCAGGTTGCTACTAAATCGGGCAACCTGAAGGGCACGTTCACGCGTGCACTGAAGGAGGCAGCAGACGGGATTAGGGAGGCAGTTGAGGTCCTCCAGACTCGGTCGAGCACGGAGGAGACGGCGAAGCTGTGGGAGGAGAACCGCCGTCTCCAATCCGAGTTGGAGGACCTCAAGCGGCAGTTTGCCACCCAGAAGGCAGGTCCCGCAGCTACCGGATCGCCGGTACCGCCATTGCCTCCATCGTCGACCCCATCATCGGCCCCTGCACTTGCGGATGTAGAGGTCGAAAAGATCGCTCGCATCTGTATGATGCAGTGCGGGCAAATGGTGGGAGCTCGGCTGGAGGCTATCGAGGCGAGGCTGCTCCCGGCCGAAACTCTGCGGCCACCACTTGCTGCAGACAAGCGGAAGCTGGCTGAACCCGCTAAATCGGGGCCGACAGCCGTGGCTACTGAACCGAGCGGGTCTGGGAAGGGGGCCAGCAAGACCAAGAATGCCAAGCCTGCGGCCACTTCACGGAAGGCTGCTCCCCCGGCGTCCACGCCTGGGCCAGCTTCCCAGTCGGCCGGTCCCTTGGCGACCGCTTCTGGGCCATCCACGGAGGCCTGGACGACGGTCGTTAAGAGGGGCCGTAAGAAGAAGAAGGCAACGCCACCTCCACCCGCTGCGGTACCGGCACCTTCTACGAGGAGGACTCAGAGACCGCCTAGAGCGAGAGCCCCACGCTCTGCGGCTGTAGTGATAACATTGCAGCCCGGAGCCGTCGAAAGGGGCGTCTCATATAAGGCGGTCCTGATGGAGGCCAAAGCCAAAGTCGCGTTCCCCGACCTTGGCATACCGTCCGGCCTAGGATTTAGGCCGGCGATTACGGGGGCGCGGCTGCTGGAGGTGCCGGGTGCCTCTAGTGGAGAGAAGGCGGACATCCTGGCCGCCAAGCTGAGGGAGGTCCTCAACCCAGAGGACGTTCGAGTGTCCAGGCCTATGAAGACCGCTGAGCTGCGCGTCGCCGGCCTGGACGACTCGACAACCCCAGCGGAGGTTTTGGCGGCCATCGCGAAAGCCGGAGGATGTCCGCCTGATGATGTGCGGGTGGGCGAGATCCGCACCGACGCTTCCGGGCTCGGAGCCGCTTGGGTGCGGTGCCCGGTGGCGGCGGGCAATAAAGTCGCCGACGGTGGACGACTCTTGGTCGGGTGGGTTGCGGCAAGGGTTAAGCTGCTGCAACCTAGGGCGCTGCGGTGCTACCGGTGCCTGGACATTGGGCATGTCCGGGCGAGGTGCACCGCCGCAATAGACCGCAGCGAGCAATGTTTTCGCTGCGGTCAACCCGGCCACAAGTCCGCCCAATGCTCCGCAGCGCCAAACTGCAGCCTCTGTACAGCTGCAGGGAGGCCCGCGGGGCACAGGGCAGGTGGACGAGCCTGTGGCGCACCCGCCCAGAGGAAGGGACGGGGTGCCAAAGCTGCCGGGGGCTCTTTACCCCCCCCGCAGCCTAGGTGCTCTAAGGCCGACTCCCGGCCTACGGATGGTGTGACGGAGGAAATGGACTGCGCATAATGGCGCCTTACCATTTCCTCCAGGGCAACATCAACCACGCTGCCAGAGCTCAGGATCTATTGATCCAGAGCATGGCAGAGTGGTCGATTGACGTGGCTGTGGTCGCCGAGCCGTATTTTGTCCCCCCCAGGGATAACTGGGTGGGTGACCTAGACGGCTTGGTGGCCATAATTGGCGGGGCTCTCGTCAACCCGTCCCGAGGACACGGCTGGGTGGCCGCCCTCGCGGACGGAATTGGCACTGTTGGGGCGTATTTCTCGCCCAACAAGAGCCTCGCCGACTTCGAGAACTTCCTTGTCGAGTTGGGGGCCGTCGTAGGCCGACTCCACCCTCGCCCCGTGCTGTTACTAGGGGATCTCAACGCCAAGTCTTCGGCGTGGGGATCCCCGGTGACCGATGCTCGGGGTGAGGCGCTGGAGGAGTGGGCGGTCACGACTGGCCTGGTCGTCCTAAACCGGGGCTCGGTTCACACGTGCGTGCGGCAGCGGGGCGGTTCGATCGTAGACGTATCGTTTGCTAGCCCTGCTGTCGCGAGCCGTGTCCGCGACTGGCGTGTCGCCGTGGAGGTGGAGACGTTGTCGGATCACAGATACATCCGCTTCGACGTCTCCACCCAGACCACTGGCGGCCGCAGTCCATCGGCCCCGCGAACGGACGGCCCGCGCTGGGCGCGTAAGCGCATTGACAGGGAGGTTCTCGAGGAGGCCGCTGTTGTCCAGGCCTGGACCCGGGAGTCAGCGACGATCGGACCCGACGACGTCGAAGAGGAGGCGCTGTGGTTCCGCGGGGCGATGACGCAAATCAGCGACGCGTCGATGCCCCGCGTCCACACGCATTCAGGAAGGCGCCAGGTGTACTGGTGGTCTGCCGAGATCGCGCGACTACGTGTCGAGTGCGTGGCGGTCAGACGCCAGTACACCCGATACCGGAGGAGACGTCGTCGGGTCCCTGACGAAGAAGCCGCGCGGTATGAGGTGTACCGCGCGGCTAAGGAGGCTCTGTGGCTGGCCATCGGCGAAGCGAGAACGCGAGCCAGGGAGGAGATGTTGGAGACTCTCGACGGAGATCCGTGGGGGCGCCCGTATCGTGCGGTTCGAGGGAAACTTCGAGCCGCGGCGCCTCCACTCACGGAGAGTCTCCAACCTGAGCTGCTAGAGGAGGTCGTCGCAGCCCTCTTCCCGGCAAGAGCGGAGCACACTCCGCCGCCGATGGTATTGCCCACAGCCGCAGAGCCTGCCGAAGAGAGCGCCATCAGCGTCCCGGAGGTGACACAGGCAGAGATGAGGGCGGCCGTGATGCGGCTCCGGGCCAAGAACGTGGCTCCGGGGCCCGATGGTATTCACGGCATAGTGCTAGCCCTCGCTCTGAAGGAGCTAGAGCCCCAACTGAGAGGACTCTACACCGCGTGCCTTGAGCAGGGCCAGTTTCCCACTTTGTGGAAATCTGGTCGTCTGGTCCTGCTCAAGAAGGTGGGGCGCCCGGCGGACTCGCCGTCCGCATACAGGCCCATAGTGCTGCTCGACGAGGTGGGCAAGATGTTTGAGCGGATAATCGCTGCCCGCCTCGTCGGCCACTTAAGCAGGGAGGGGCCTGACCTAGCCGAGAGCCAGTTCGGCTTTCGGCACGGGCGCTCCACCATCCACGCGATATCGCGGGTGAGAGTCCTGGCGGAGGAAGCGGTGTCTCGGGGCGGGGTGATGTTGGCAGTGTCCTTGGACATCTCCAACGCCTTCAACACCCTGCCCTGGAGCTGCATTCGGGAGGCACTGCAGTATCATCGGGTGCCTTCCTACCTCCGCCGCATCGTTGGGGCTTATTTGGCGGAAAGGTGTGTCACTTACACGGGACGTGATGGCGGAAACCAGCGCCGCATGTCGTGCGGTGTTCCACAGGGTTCGGTCGTGGGACCGCTCCTGTGGAACATCGGGTACGACTGGGTGCTGAGGGGCGAGCTCCAGCCGGGCGTGGACTTGACGTGTTATGCGGATGACACGCTGGTCACGGCCCGGGGGAGCTCGTACAGGGAGGCAGCGTTGCTGGCGACGGCTGCGGTGTCACAGGTGGTGACCCGCATACGGCGCCTAGGCCTGGAGGTGGCCCTCAACAAGTCGGAGGCCATGGTCTTTCATGGCCCCCGGCGGGCGCCACCGCTGGGATCACACATCGTGGTCGGGGGGTCCCGAATTGCTGTCGAGTCCACCATGAAATATCTTGGATTGGTGCTCGACAGCCGGTGGGATTTTGGCCCCCACTTCCAGCGGCTGGTGCCCAAGTTAATGGGCGCGGCTGGGGCGCTGTCAACGCTGCTTCCCAATCTGGGGGGCCCGAGCGCCGCCTGTAGGCGGCTCTACGTGGGGATCGTGCGATCGATGGCCCTGTATGGGGCCCCGATCTGGGCGGCTGACCTGACGGCCGGCAGTATCGCTGTCCTGCGCAGGCCGCAGCGAGCGATGGCCGTCAGAGTCATAAGGGGGTATCGCACGATCTCCTACGAGGCGGCTTGTGTACTGGCGGGATCCCCGCCCTGGGACCTCGAGGCGAAGGTACTCGCGTCACTGTATCGGTGGCGCGAGGACTCGAGGGCGCGGGGCGAATGGCTGACGCAGCGACATTTGGAGTTGCGTCGGTCACAGCTTCGCGCAGCCCTGGTGGCGGAATGGCGGGACAGGCTTTCACGCCCTACCGCCGGCCCCGCTACCATCGGGGCGGTCCGGCCAGTACTCGAGCGCTGGCTCGGGAGGAGGCACGGCTCCCTGTCGTTTCGGGTGACACAGGTGCTCTCGGGGCATGGTTGCTTCGGGAAGTACCTGTGTCGCATAAACAGGGAGCCGGACGCTCGGTGTCACCACTGCGTCGACTGTCGGGAGGACACGGCGTGGCACACGCTGGCAGAGTGTGCCGCTTGGGAGGAGCCGCGCCATGCCCTCATCTCAGGAGTAGGCAGTGACCTGTCGCTGCCGGCCGTTGTCGACTCGATGGTCGGCAGCGAGGAGTCCTGGGACGCGGTGGTATCCTTCTGCGAAACAGTCATGTCGCAGAAGGAGGCTGCGGAGAGGGAGCGGGAGATTGCTTCCGCTAACCCGATCCGCAGCAGACGCACCGGGCGTCGGCGGAGGGCGGACAACGCCCTCTTCCAGCCCCCCTAAATGGGTCCAGGGGCAACGGATCTGGGGAAATTCGTTGCCCCCTACTTCTTAGGACCCGAGATGGCGGCGCGTAGTGTTCCACGCGCGCCTCTCTATGACGTAAGGGGGGAGTTTAACACCTCACTCCCCCCCTATCGCGAGGTGGCCCGCAGAGGCGGGCCGGCACTAGCCGGGGATCGCGGAAGTCACATCAGTTCCCGTGATCCCCGGTGCAAGTGAGAGACGGAACACCGGGGTGGTTTTAGTCAGTAAGAGTCTGACAGACCCCTCCGCCCTCCCCGGGGCGGAGGACATCCATGAGGATTTCCCCCCGTGATCAAAAAAAAAAAAAAAAAAAAAAAAAGGTTAGGTTAGGTTAGGTTAGGTTAGGTTAGGTTAGGTTAGGTTAGGTTAGGTTAGGTTAGGTTAGGTTAGGTTAGGTTAGGTTAGGTTAGGTTAGGTTAGGTTAGGTTTTTTTTTTTTTTTTTTTTTTTTTTTTTTTTTTTTTTTTTTTTTTTTTTTTTTTGCAGGAGTGGGAAATCCTCATGGACGCCCAGACTGCCTCACTTGTGACGCAGTCTGGGCAGTGCCGGACTCTTACCGGCTAAAACCCACTCCTGCCCTTGCTCAGTGTCCCTCTGACATGATCAGAGCCCTTGTTTAACAGTTTTTCTGATTCGTTGTCGTTCTTTAGTATTTTTCATTGTTTCAGTCCTATCTTAGGAAGGGGAGAGATGCCGAAAGCAGATGCTTCATGTTATCTTAATAATCCTAACTGAAGGCTTTATTGTTGTATTTTTTGTATTTTAAAAGCTAACATCTAAGATGGCTATAACTATTCGACTGAAGTGTCTATATTATTGTTATTATATAACTATATATATTTATATATTTTTTTTTTTTTTTTTTTCCTTTTTGTGTTTTCTGTTTTTTAATATCTACGCTTTACTAAAATTATACCTATTTCTAAATTAACACTACGTTTATGCTATGGCTATCCTAATATATACACAATATATCATATAGACATAATTTTTATAATCTAAGTTTATTTCTATTCTATCGTTTATTCCTAATAATTTTATGTTCTCTTTCCGGTGTGTACTTTCTGTCAAACCTCTCATTTTCGCAGTGGCTATTTTAAGTTTAGTATTAACTTTAACTGTATCCCGCTTTTGATTTAGGTACTTCCAGGTTTTGAACTGTGCTGTCAATGCTTTATAATCATATTTGACCTTCTTTTTCAGGTGCTGCTCGGCGACCCGCGCACTCCGGACTAGTGCAACACTTTGAGTGCGGTTTTGTTTGATGTTGACCTCAGTCTTCGCGTCAACTAGCTCGTCGGACCACAACGGTAAGCTAGATTTGTCACTTAAAATGGTTGAGTTAAAGGTATTAATTAATTTGGTTTTACTACTTAGAATATTTAAATGACTTATGTTATTATTATTTTCAAAATTTTGTGAATTTAATTTGGAATCAGCTACTAATTGGGCCAATTTCTTATAAAATTGACTCCAATTTGCTTTTCTTATGTTACAATTTACTGAAGCTCTATTATTGTTCATCATTTTAAGTTTCTGCCTATTTATTTTACAAATAATACCGTTGTGGCTCTTATTCCTGGGCAAAGCTGGCTGCACCTTAGCAGTACGCCACCGACAGGCGCGCCAATGCATCCCATTTGACGCGAATAGGGCACACGCTGTCGAAGGCGTTGTGGTCCGTGCGATCCAGCTTTGCCGACAGACAATTGTGGCACTTTGGTGCCTCATCTGCCAGCCGTGACGGACAGTCTGCACGCATGTGGGGCTCACCGCAGTGGATGCAGAGGTCGGCGGGTTTCGTGCACAATTTGCGACCGTGGCCGAAGTGCAAACAGCGAGTGCACTGCACCAGTGGCGACTGATCTTGCACTCGCACTCGCTGTAGGTCGATGTGCACGCGACCCGCCGTGGTCAGCCTCTGCCACACAGTCGGGGACACCTGCAGGATGACGTGGACCATGTGGGGGTTCCTCGTCTTACGACGGTACTTCACCCCCAACCTCACGTCACCTGCAGGAATATCCCCGATCAAGTGGGTGTTTTGCCGCTGCAGGGCTTGCGTGAGCTCCACGTCTGAGTGGCAGGAGAGGACGTCCTTGATAATGATCAGTGGGTCCTTGTTTTTAACCTCTTCTGCCACCAGATTTCCAGCCTTCCGAATTCGTGCGGTCACCACCGTCAGCTCCTCTCGGGTCCTAAAACCGACCACCACCTTCTGGTCCCTCGCCTTGCGCAGCCGCTCGACCCTGGTGCCCTCATTTCGCGCATCGACCGCCGTCCTGAGCTTCTCAATGACCTCTTCACTCGTGTCCATATCATTCACAGATGATACAACTACCGAATGAAGAGGCCCTTGGATATTCTGCTTCGGGCCGGCGGTGATTTCAGCAAAAGACGGGCCTTGGCCTGCGACGAAATGAGGGGACACCTGAAGTTGTTCGGACAGAGCCAAAGTGTGTCCTTGGCACTCTTGCAGCGCCTGTTTGTGCTGCTGGAGGCCTTCTACAAGGCACTTCATCAGCTCTGTCGGTTCCTGCGGGAACGGATTCGATGGCGCGGCCACCCGTGTGACGGCAGGTGTTGAAGATGGACCAGGTGCGATTTGATCTTTGCTCCGCTCGGACTCTTTTACCAGCTCATAGAGCCTGTTTATTGCACTTAGTACCTCGGTCTTGATTTCTGTTTTGAGGTTGCGAGAGTTGCTCAAATGAAGCTTTGCTTTATTTAAGCAAGCTCTCGCCTCCGCCGTGAGGTTGGGGTACCCAGAGTCAGGTCTCTTCGGTGGTTTTGCGGTGTCCGCAGAGGCTTGTCGCGTCTCCAGAGTATTGTGAGCAGGTGGTGTGCTTTGGCTGGCCGAAGACTTCACCTGGGGCTCAGTTTTCCCGGCCTCCCATTCCCCGATACTACGCCTTACGCTGGGAAGCGAGGATTCTTTCTCTGCAGAACGCGACGAGCCCCTGAGAGCCGACGAGCTGGTAGGATTCTTTGCCGGCGTGCGGAACATGGCGGTGGCCTTAGTGAAAGTAAGATTCATACAAGGGCTATTCAGAGGAAACTGGTGTTACTTCTGTGTCCCTGTAAATGGGGGATACACAGAAGGTAACAAATTACACAAATAAAAGTTTTGTACGTCGTCCTACTGACGAACGTCCGTCAGATCAATAAATCCTAACACTGTCACTTGCACAGCAAATGACGTCAAAACACAAATTATCTAATACTATACGCTATATGTAATACTAACACAATATCTATTCGCGAAAAATCTGTGGACAACAATTAAAAAGAAAATTCAAACCTTTTGGCAAAATGAATACCCTCCTCCTGGCCACTAGTAACAGGGTGGGTTGGGCGGGCAAAATTTTTTCGCGTTTTCGTCAATTTTCTCAGTCAGATAGTCTCAGGTAGCCTAACTAGGAACGAATTAGCTGAAAACAGCGTCAAAATGCGTCACCTGGATGCGAAGATATTGACCAATGTATGAAAACTTGGTTCGGTTAGGTAGATTTTTGGTACCTACTAGTTACGTAGAACAATGAAAATTCTATGTATTAAGGTGGCTATGTATGCTAGGCACACGGTCGAGGTGTCGGAAGACGCGTCTCCGCGCGAACTAGCTAACTATGGCGTTACTGAAAAGCGTGCTGAACAAAAATTTTGAATTTCAGCCGAAAAACGTGAATTTTCACTGAAAATCTGAACAAAACCAGGAATATTAACTACCCTACACGTCTCGGACTCGCGGAACGCGCACCGGATTGCAGGTAAGGCAGGTAAGTATCTATTGAAACTAATTTAAACAGGATTGGCTGAAAGAATTTTGGAATATTATTGAATTATGTCTCCAGTACATAAAAGTTGTAAGAATTTTCAAAGTCTATGAAGCGAAAGAAAATTTTTTCGCGTTTTCGTCAATTTTCTCAGTCAGATAGTCTCAGGTAGCCTAACTAGGAACGAATTAGCTGAAAACAGCGTCAAAATGCGTCACCTGGATGCGAAGATATTGACCAATGTATGAAAACTTGGTTCGGTTAGGTAGATTTTTGGTACCTACTAGTTACGTAGAACAATGAAAATTCTATGTATTAAGGTGGCTATGTATGCTAGGCACACGGTCGAGGTGTCGGAAGACGCGTCTCCGCGCGAACTAGCTAACTATGGCGTTACTGAAAAGCGTGCTGAACAAAAATTTTGAATTTCAGCCGAAAAACGTGAATTTTCACTGAAAATTTGAACAAAACCAGGAATATTAACTACCCTACACGTCTCGGACTCGCGGAACGCGCACCGGATTGCAGGTAAGGCAGGTAAGTATCTATTGAAACTAATTTAAACAGGATTGGCTGAAAGAATTTTGGAATATTATTGAATTATGTCTCCAGTACATAAAAGTTGTAAGAATTTTCAAAGTCTATGAAGCGAAAGAAAATTTTTTCGCGTTTTCGTCAATTTTCTCAGTCAGATAGTCTCAGGTAGCCTAACTAGGAACGAATTAGCTGAAAACAGCGTCAAAATGCGTCACCTGGATGCGAAGATATTGACCAATGTATGAAAACTTGGTTCGGTTAGGTAGATTTTTGGTACCTACTAGTTACGTAGAACAATGAAAATTCTATGTATTAAGGTGGCTATGTATGCTAGGCACACGGTCGAGGTGTCGGAAGACGCGTCTCCGCGCGAACTAGCTAACTATGGCGTTACTGAAAAGCGTGCTGAACAAAAATTTTGAATTTCAGCCGAAAAACGTGAATTTTCACTGAAAATCTGAACAAAACCAGGAATATTAACTACCCTACACGTCTCGGACTCGCGGAACGCGCACCGGATTGCAGGTAAGGCAGGTAAGTATCTATTGAAACTAATTTAAACAGGATTGGCTGAAAGAATTTTGGAATATTATTGAATTATGTCTCCAGTACATAAAAGTTGTAAGAATTTTCAAAGTCTATGAAGCGAAAGAAAATTTTTTCGCGTTTTCGTCAATTTTCTCAGTCAGATAGTCTCAGGTAGCCTAACTAGGAACGAATTAGCTGAAAACAGCGTCAAAATGCGTCACCTGGATGCGAAGATATTGACCAATGTATGAAAACTTGGTTCGGTTAGGTAGATTTTTGGTACCTACTAGTTACGTAGAACAATGAAAATTCTATGTATTAAGGTGGCTATGTATGCTAGGCACACGGTCGAGGTGTCGGAAGACGCGTCTCCGCGCGAACTAGCTAACTATGGCGTTACTGAAAAGCGTGCTGAACAAAAATTTTGAATTTCAGCCGAAAAACGTGAATTTTCACTGAAAATTTGAACAAAACCAGGAATATTAACTACCCTACACGTCTCGGACTCGCGGAACGCGCACCGGATTGCAGGTAAGGCAGGTAAGTATCTATTGAAACTAATTTAAACAGGATTGGCTGAAAGAATTTTGGAATATTATTGAATTATGTCTCCAGTACATAAAAGTTGTAAGAATTTTCAAAGTCTATGAAGCGAAAGAAAATTTTTTCGCGTTTTCGTCAATTTTCTCAGTCAGATAGTCTCAGGTAGCCTAACTAGGAACGAATTAGCTGAAAACAGCGTCAAAATGCGTCACCTGGATGCGAAGATATTGACCAATGTATGAAAACTTGGTTCGGTTAGGTAGATTTTTGGTACCTACTAGTTACGTAGAACAATGAAAATTCTATGTATTAAGGTGGCTATGTATGCTAGGCACACGGTCGAGGTGTCGGAAGACGCGTCTCCGCGCGAACTAGCTAACTATGGCGTTACTGAAAAGCGTGCTGAACAAAAATTTTGAATTTCAGCCGAAAAACGTGAATTTTCACTGAAAATCTGAACAAAACCAGGAATATTAACTACCCTACACGTCTCGGACTCGCGGAACGCGCACCGGATTGCAGGTAAGGCAGGTAAGTATCTATTGAAACTAATTTAAACAGGATTGGCTGAAAGAATTTTGGAATATTATTGAATTATGTCTCCAGTACATAAAAGTTGTAAGAATTTTCAAAGTCTATGAAGCGAAAGAAAATTTTTTCGCGTTTTCGTCAATTTTCTCAGTCAGATAGTCTCAGGTAGCCTAACTAGGAACGAATTAGCTGAAAACAGCGTCAAAATGCGTCACCTGGATGCGAAGATATTGACCAATGTATGAAAACTTGGTTCGGTTAGGTAGATTTTTGGTACCTACTAGTTACGTAGAACAATGAAAATTCTATGTATTAAGGTGGCTATGTATGCTAGGCACACGGTCGAGGTGTCGGAAGACGCGTCTCCGCGCGAACTAGCTAACTATGGCGTTACTGAAAAGCGTGCTGAACAAAAATTTTGAATTTCAGCCGAAAAACGTGAATTTTCACTGAAAATTTGAACAAAACCAGGAATATTAACTACCCTACACGTCTCGGACTCGCGGAACGCGCACCGGATTGCAGGTAAGGCAGGTAAGTATCTATTGAAACTAATTTAAACAGGATTGGCTGAAAGAATTTTGGAATATTATTGAATTATGTCTCCAGTACATAAAAGTTGTAAGAATTTTCAAAGTCTATGAAGCGAAAGAAAATTTTTTCGCGTTTTCGTCAATTTTCTCAGTCAGATAGTCTCAGGTAGCCTAACTAGGAACGAATTAGCTGAAAACAGCGTCAAAATGCGTCACCTGGATGCGAAGATATTGACCAATGTATGAAAACTTGGTTCGGTTAGGTAGATTTTTGGTACCTACTAGTTACGTAGAACAATGAAAATTCTATGTATT
This sequence comes from Polymixis lichenea, assembly GCA_949091785.1. Lineage (NCBI taxonomy): Eukaryota > Metazoa > Arthropoda > Insecta > Lepidoptera > Noctuidae > Polymixis > Polymixis lichenea. The sequence goes on from OX420939.1 coordinate 25,493,497, forward strand.
AAGGTGGCTATGTATGCTAGGCACACGGTCGAGGTGTCGGAAGACGCGTCTCCGCGCGAACTAGCTAACTATGGCGTTACTGAAAAGCGTGCTGAACAAAAATTTTGAATTTCAGCCGAAAAACGTGAATTTTCACTGAAAATTTGAACAAAACCAGGAATATTAACTACCCTACACGTCTCGGACTCGCGGAACGCGCACCGGATTGCAGGTAAGGCAGGTAAGTATCTATTGAAACTAATTTAAACAGGATTGGCTGAAAGAATTTTGGAATATTATTGAATTATGTCTCCAGTACATAAAAGTTGTAAGAATTTTCAAAGTCTATGAAGCGAAAGAAAATTTTTTCGCGTTTTCGTCAATTTTCTCAGTCAGATAGTCTCAGGTAGCCTAACTAGGAACGAATTAGCTGAAAACAGCGTCAAAATGCGTCACCTGGATGCGAAGATATTGACCAATGTATGAAAACTTGGTTCGGTTAGGTAGATTTTTGGTACCTACTAGTTACGTAGAACAATGAAAATTCTATGTATTAAGGTGGCTATGTATGCTAGGCACACGGTCGAGGTGTCGGAAGACGCGTCTCCGCGCGAACTAGCTAACTATGGCGTTACTGAAAAGCGTGCTGAACAAAAATTTTGAATTTCAGCCGAAAAACGTGAATTTTCACTGAAAATCTGAACAAAACCAGGAATATTAACTACCCTACACGTCTCGGACTCGCGGAACGCGCACCGGATTGCAGGTAAGGCAGGTAAGTATCTATTGAAACTAATTTAAACAGGATTGGCTGAAAGAATTTTGGAATATTATTGAATTATGTCTCCAGTACATAAAAGTTGTAAGAATTTTCAAAGTCTATGAAGCGAAAGAAAATTTTTTCGCGTTTTCGTCAATTTTCTCAGTCAGATAGTCTCAGGTAGCCTAACTAGGAACGAATTAGCTGAAAACAGCGTCAAAATGCGTCACCTGGATGCGAAGATATTGACCAATGTATGAAAACTTGGTTCGGTTAGGTAGATTTTTGGTACCTACTAGTTACGTAGAACAATGAAAATTCTATGTATTAAGGTGGCTATGTATGCTAGGCACACGGTCGAGGTGTCGGAAGACGCGTCTCCGCGCGAACTAGCTAACTATGGCGTTACTGAAAAGCGTGCTGAACAAAAATTTTGAATTTCAGCCGAAAAACGTGAATTTTCACTGAAAATTTGAACAAAACCAGGAATATTAACTACCCTACACGTCTCGGACTCGCGGAACGCGCACCGGATTGCAGGTAAGGCAGGTAAGTATCTATTGAAACTAATTTAAACAGGATTGGCTGAAAGAATTTTGGAATATTATTGAATTATGTCTCCAGTACATAAAAGTTGTAAGAATTTTCAAAGTCTATGAAGCGAAAGAAAATTTTTTCGCGTTTTCGTCAATTTTCTCAGTCAGATAGTCTCAGGTAGCCTAACTAGGAACGAATTAGCTGAAAACAGCGTCAAAATGCGTCACCTGGATGCGAAGATATTGACCAATGTATGAAAACTTGGTTCGGTTAGGTAGATTTTTGGTACCTACTAGTTACGTAGAACAATGAAAATTCTATGTATTAAGGTGGCTATGTATGCTAGGCACACGGTCGAGGTGTCGGAAGACGCGTCTCCGCGCGAACTAGCTAACTATGGCGTTACTGAAAAGCGTGCTGAACAAAAATTTTGAATTTCAGCCGAAAAACGTGAATTTTCACTGAAAATTTGAACAAAACCAGGAATATTAACTACCCTACACGTCTCGGACTCGCGGAACGCGCACCGGATTGCAGGTAAGGCAGGTAAGTATCTATTGAAACTAATTTAAACAGGATTGGCTGAAAGAATTTTGGAATATTATTGAATTATGTCTCCAGTACATAAAAGTTGTAAGAATTTTCAAAGTCTATGAAGCGAAAGAAAATTTTTTCGCGTTTTCGTCAATTTTCTCAGTCAGATAGTCTCAGGTAGCCTAACTAGGAACGAATTAGCTGAAAACAGCGTCAAAATGCGTCACCTGGATGCGAAGATATTGACCAATGTATGAAAACTTGGTTCGGTTAGGTAGATTTTTGGTACCTACTAGTTACGTAGAACAATGAAAATTCTATGTATTAAGGTGGCTATGTATGCTAGGCACACGGTCGAGGTGTCGGAAGACGCGTCTCCGCGCGAACTAGCTAACTATGGCGTTACTGAAAAGCGTGCTGAACAAAAATTTTGAATTTCAGCCGAAAAACGTGAATTTTCACTGAAAATCTGAACAAAACCAGGAATATTAACTACCCTACACGTCTCGGACTCGCGGAACGCGCACCGGATTGCAGGTAAGGCAGGTAAGTATCTATTGAAACTAATTTAAACAGGATTGGCTGAAAGAATTTTGGAATATTATTGAATTATGTCTCCAGTACATAAAAGTTGTAAGAATTTTCAAAGTCTATGAAGCGAAAGAAAATTTTTTCGCGTTTTCGTCAATTTTCTCAGTCAGATAGTCTCAGGTAGCCTAACTAGGAACGAATTAGCTGAAAACAGCGTCAAAATGCGTCACCTGGATGCGAAGATATTGACCAATGTATGAAAACTTGGTTCGGTTAGGTAGATTTTTGGTACCTACTAGTTACGTAGAACAATGAAAATTCTATGTATTAAGGTGGCTATGTATGCTAGGCACACGGTCGAGGTGTCGGAAGACGCGTCTCCGCGCGAACTAGCTAACTATGGCGTTACTGAAAAGCGTGCTGAACAAAAATTTTGAATTTCAGCCGAAAAACGTGAATTTTCACTGAAAATTTGAACAAAACCAGGAATATTAACTACCCTACACGTCTCGGACTCGCGGAACGCGCACCGGATTGCAGGTAAGGCAGGTAAGTATCTATTGAAACTAATTTAAACAGGATTGGCTGAAAGAATTTTGGAATATTATTGAATTATGTCTCCAGTACATAAAAGTTGTAAGAATTTTCAAAGTCTATGAAGCGAAAGAAAATTTTTTCGCGTTTTCGTCAATTTTCTCAGTCAGATAGTCTCAGGTAGCCTAACTAGGAACGAATTAGCTGAAAACAGCGTCAAAATGCGTCACCTGGATGCGAAGATATTGACCAATGTATGAAAACTTGGTTCGGTTAGGTAGATTTTTGGTACCTACTAGTTACGTAGAACAATGAAAATTCTATGTATTAAGGTGGCTATGTATGCTAGGCACACGGTCGAGGTGTCGGAAGACGCGTCTCCGCGCGAACTAGCTAACTATGGCGTTACTGAAAAGCGTGCTGAACAAAAATTTTGAATTTCAGCCGAAAAACGTGAATTTTCACTGAAAATTTGAACAAAACCAGGAATATTAACTACCCTACACGTCTCGGACTCGCGGAACGCGCACCGGATTGCAGGTAAGGCAGGTAAGTATCTATTGAAACTAATTTAAACAGGATTGGCTGAAAGAATTTTGGAATATTATTGAATTATGTCTCCAGTACATAAAAGTTGTAAGAATTTTCAAAGTCTATGAAGCGAAAGAAAATTTTTTCGCGTTTTCGTCAATTTTCTCAGTCAGATAGTCTCAGGTAGCCTAACTAGGAACGAATTAGCTGAAAACAGCGTCAAAATGCGTCACCTGGATGCGAAGATATTGACCAATGTATGAAAACTTGGTTCGGTTAGGTAGATTTTTGGTACCTACTAGTTACGTAGAACAATGAAAATTCTATGTATTAAGGTGGCTATGTATGCTAGGCACACGGTCGAGGTGTCGGAAGACGCGTCTCCGCGCGAACTAGCTAACTATGGCGTTACTGAAAAGCGTGCTGAACAAAAATTTTGAATTTCAGCCGAAAAACGTGAATTTTCACTGAAAATTTGAACAAAACCAGGAATATTAACTACCCTACACGTCTCGGACTCGCGGAACGCGCACCGGATTGCAGGTAAGGCAGGTAAGTATCTATTGAAACTAATTTAAACAGGATTGGCTGAAAGAATTTTGGAATATTATTGAATTATGTCTCCAGTACATAAAAGTTGTAAGAATTTTCAAAGTCTATGAAGCGAAAGAAAATTTTTTCGCGTTTTCGTCAATTTTCTCAGTCAGATAGTCTCAGGTAGCCTAACTAGGAACGAATTAGCTGAAAACAGCGTCAAAATGCGTCACCTGGATGCGAAGATATTGACCAATGTATGAAAACTTGGTTCGGTTAGGTAGATTTTTGGTACCTACTAGTTACGTAGAACAATGAAAATTCTATGTATTAAGGTGGCTATGTATGCTAGGCACACGGTCGAGGTGTCGGAAGACGCGTCTCCGCGCGAACTAGCTAACTATGGCGTTACTGAAAAGCGTGCTGAACAAAAATTTTGAATTTCAGCCGAAAAACGTGAATTTTCACTGAAAATTTGAACAAAACCAGGAATATTAACTACCCTACACGTCTCGGACTCGCGGAACGCGCACCGGATTGCAGGTAAGGCAGGTAAGTATCTATTGAAACTAATTTAAACAGGATTGGCTGAAAGAATTTTGGAATATTATTGAATTATGTCTCCAGTACATAAAAGTTGTAAGAATTTTCAAAGTCTATGAAGCGAAAGAAAATTTTTTCGCGTTTTCGTCAATTTTCTCAGTCAGATAGTCTCAGGTAGCCTAACTAGGAACGAATTAGCTGAAAACAGCGTCAAAATGCGTCACCTGGATGCGAAGATATTGACCAATGTATGAAAACTTGGTTCGGTTAGGTAGATTTTTGGTACCTACTAGTTACGTAGAACAATGAAAATTCTATGTATTAAGGTGGCTATGTATGCTAGGCACACGGTCGAGGTGTCGGAAGACGCGTCTCCGCGCGAACTAGCTAACTATGGCGTTACTGAAAAGCGTGCTGAACAAAAATTTTGAATTTCAGCCGAAAAACGTGAATTTTCACTGAAAATCTGAACAAAACCAGGAATATTAACTACCCTACACGTCTCGGACTCGCGGAACGCGCACCGGATTGCAGGTAAGGCAGGTAAGTATCTATTGAAACTAATTTAAACAGGATTGGCTGAAAGAATTTTGGAATATTATTGAATTATGTCTCCAGTACATAAAAGTTGTAAGAATTTTCAAAGTCTATGAAGCGAAAGAAAATTTTTTCGCGTTTTCGTCAATTTTCTCAGTCAGATAGTCTCAGGTAGCCTAACTAGGAACGAATTAGCTGAAAACAGCGTCAAAATGCGTCACCTGGATGCGAAGATATTGACCAATGTATGAAAACTTGGTTCGGTTAGGTAGATTTTTGGTACCTACTAGTTACGTAGAACAATGAAAATTCTATGTATTAAGGTGGCTATGTATGCTAGGCACACGGTCGAGGTGTCGGAAGACGCGTCTCCGCGCGAACTAGCTAACTATGGCGTTACTGAAAAGCGTGCTGAACAAAAATTTTGAATTTCAGCCGAAAAACGTGAATTTTCACTGAAAATTTGAACAAAACCAGGAATATTAACTACCCTACACGTCTCGGACTCGCGGAACGCGCACCGGATTGCAGGTAAGGCAGGTAAGTATCTATTGAAACTAATTTAAACAGGATTGGCTGAAAGAATTTTGGAATATTATTGAATTATGTCTCCAGTACATAAAAGTTGTAAGAATTTTCAAAGTCTATGAAGCGAAAGAAAATTTTTTCGCGTTTTCGTCAATTTTCTCAGTCAGATAGTCTCAGGTAGCCTAACTAGGAACGAATTAGCTGAAAACAGCGTCAAAATGCGTCACCTGGATGCGAAGATATTGACCAATGTATGAAAACTTGGTTCGGTTAGGTAGATTTTTGGTACCTACTAGTTACGTAGAACAATGAAAATTCTATGTATTAAGGTGGCTATGTATGCTAGGCACACGGTCGAGGTGTCGGAAGACGCGTCTCCGCGCGAACTAGCTAACTATGGCGTTACTGAAAAGCGTGCTGAACAAAAATTTTGAATTTCAGCCGAAAAACGTGAATTTTCACTGAAAATTTGAACAAAACCAGGAATATTAACTACCCTACACGTCTCGGACTCGCGGAACGCGCACCGGATTGCAGGTAAGGCAGGTAAGTATCTATTGAAACTAATTTAAACAGGATTGGCTGAAAGAATTTTGGAATATTATTGAATTATGTCTCCAGTACATAAAAGTTGTAAGAATTTTCAAAGTCTATGAAGCGAAAGAAAATTTTTTCGCGTTTTCGTCAATTTTCTCAGTCAGATAGTCTCAGGTAGCCTAACTAGGAACGAATTAGCTGAAAACAGCGTCAAAATGCGTCACCTGGATGCGAAGATATTGACCAATGTATGAAAACTTGGTTCGGTTAGGTAGATTTTTGGTACCTACTAGTTACGTAGAACAATGAAAATTCTATGTATTAAGGTGGCTATGTATGCTAGGCACACGGTCGAGGTGTCGGAAGACGCGTCTCCGCGCGAACTAGCTAACTATGGCGTTACTGAAAAGCGTGCTGAACAAAAATTTTGAATTTCAGCCGAAAAACGTGAATTTTCACTGAAAATTTGAACAAAACCAGGAATATTAACTACCCTACACGTCTCGGACTCGCGGAACGCGCACCGGATTGCAGGTAAGGCAGGTAAGTATCTATTGAAACTAATTTAAACAGGATTGGCTGAAAGAATTTTGGAATATTATTGAATTATGTCTCCAGTACATAAAAGTTGTAAGAATTTTCAAAGTCTATGAAGCGAAAGAAAATTTTTTCGCGTTTTCGTCAATTTTCTCAGTCAGATAGTCTCAGGTAGCCTAACTAGGAACGAATTAGCTGAAAACAGCGTCAAAATGCGTCACCTGGATGCGAAGATATTGACCAATGTATGAAAACTTGGTTCGGTTAGGTAGATTTTTGGTACCTACTAGTTACGTAGAACAATGAAAATTCTATGTATTAAGGTGGCTATGTATGCTAGGCACACGGTCGAGGTGTCGGAAGACGCGTCTCCGCGCGAACTAGCTAACTATGGCGTTACTGAAAAGCGTGCTGAACAAAAATTTTGAATTTCAGCCGAAAAACGTGAATTTTCACTGAAAATCTGAACAAAACCAGGAATATTAACTACCCTACACGTCTCGGACTCGCGGAACGCGCACCGGATTGCAGGTAAGGCAGGTAAGTATCTATTGAAACTAATTTAAACAGGATTGGCTGAAAGAATTTTGGAATATTATTGAATTATGTCTCCAGTACATAAAAGTTGTAAGAATTTTCAAAGTCTATGAAGCGAAAGAAAATTTTTTCGCGTTTTCGTCAATTTTCTCAGTCAGATAGTCTCAGGTAGCCTAACTAGGAACGAATTAGCTGAAAACAGCGTCAAAATGCGTCACCTGGATGCGAAGATATTGACCAATGTATGAAAACTTGGTTCGGTTAGGTAGATTTTTGGTACCTACTAGTTACGTAGAACAATGAAAATTCTATGTATTAAGGTGGCTATGTATGCTAGGCACACGGTCGAGGTGTCGGAAGACGCGTCTCCGCGCGAACTAGCTAACTATGGCGTTACTGAAAAGCGTGCTGAACAAAAATTTTGAATTTCAGCCGAAAAACGTGAATTTTCACTGAAAATTTGAACAAAACCAGGAATATTAACTACCCTACACGTCTCGGACTCGCGGAACGCGCACCGGATTGCAGGTAAGGCAGGTAAGTATCTATTGAAACTAATTTAAACAGGATTGGCTGAAAGAATTTTGGAATATTATTGAATTATGTCTCCAGTACATAAAAGTTGTAAGAATTTTCAAAGTCTATGAAGCGAAAGAAAATTTTTTCGCGTTTTCGTCAATTTTCTCAGTCAGATAGTCTCAGGTAGCCTAACTAGGAACGAATTAGCTGAAAACAGCGTCAAAATGCGTCACCTGGATGCGAAGATATTGACCAATGTATGAAAACTTGGTTCGGTTAGGTAGATTTTTGGTACCTACTAGTTACGTAGAACAATGAAAATTCTATGTATTAAGGTGGCTATGTATGCTAGGCACACGGTCGAGGTGTCGGAAGACGCGTCTCCGCGCGAACTAGCTAACTATGGCGTTACTGAAAAGCGTGCTGAACAAAAATTTTGAATTTCAGCCGAAAAACGTGAATTTTCACTGAAAATTTGAACAAAACCAGGAATATTAACTACCCTACACGTCTCGGACTCGCGGAACGCGCACCGGATTGCAGGTAAGGCAGGTAAGTATCTATTGAAACTAATTTAAACAGGATTGGCTGAAAGAATTTTGGAATATTATTGAATTATGTCTCCAGTACATAAAAGTTGTAAGAATTTTCAAAGTCTATGAAGCGAAAGAAAATTTTTTCGCGTTTTCGTCAATTTTCTCAGTCAGATAGTCTCAGGTAGCCTAACTAGGAACGAATTAGCTGAAAACAGCGTCAAAATGCGTCACCTGGATGCGAAGATATTGACCAATGTATGAAAACTTGGTTCGGTTAGGTAGATTTTTGGTACCTACTAGTTACGTAGAACAATGAAAATTCTATGTATTAAGGTGGCTATGTATGCTAGGCACACGGTCGAGGTGTCGGAAGACGCGTCTCCGCGCGAACTAGCTAACTATGGCGTTACTGAAAAGCGTGCTGAACAAAAATTTTGAATTTCAGCCGAAAAACGTGAATTTTCACTGAAAATCTGAACAAAACCAGGAATATTAACTACCCTACACGTCTCGGACTCGCGGAACGCGCACCGGATTGCAGGTAAGGCAGGTAAGTATCTATTGAAACTAATTTAAACAGGATTGGCTGAAAGAATTTTGGAATATTATTGAATTATGTCTCCAGTACATAAAAGTTGTAAGAATTTTCAAAGTCTATGAAGCGAAAGAAAATTTTTTCGCGTTTTCGTCAATTTTCTCAGTCAGATAGTCTCAGGTAGCCTAACTAGGAACGAATTAGCTGAAAACAGCGTCAAAATGCGTCACCTGGATGCGAAGATATTGACCAATGTATGAAAACTTGGTTCGGTTAGGTAGATTTTTGGTACCTACTAGTTACGTAGAACAATGAAAATTCTATGTATTAAGGTGGCTATGTATGCTAGGCACACGGTCGAGGTGTCGGAAGACGCGTCTCCGCGCGAACTAGCTAACTATGGCGTTACTGAAAAGCGTGCTGAACAAAAATTTTGAATTTCAGCCGAAAAACGTGAATTTTCACTGAAAATTTGAACAAAACCAGGAATATTAACTACCCTACACGTCTCGGACTCGCGGAACGCGCACCGGATTGCAGGTAAGGCAGGTAAGTATCTATTGAAACTAATTTAAACAGGATTGGCTGAAAGAATTTTGGAATATTATTGAATTATGTCTCCAGTACATAAAAGTTGTAAGAATTTTCAAAGTCTATGAAGCGAAAGAAAATTTTTTCGCGTTTTCGTCAATTTTCTCAGTCAGATAGTCTCAGGTAGCCTAACTAGGAACGAATTAGCTGAAAACAGCGTCAAAATGCGTCACCTGGATGCGAAGATATTGACCAATGTATGAAAACTTGGTTCGGTTAGGTAGATTTTTGGTACCTACTAGTTACGTAGAACAATGAAAATTCTATGTATTAAGGTGGCTATGTATGCTAGGCACACGGTCGAGGTGTCGGAAGACGCGTCTCCGCGCGAACTAGCTAACTATGGCGTTACTGAAAAGCGTGCTGAACAAAAATTTTGAATTTCAGCCGAAAAACGTGAATTTTCACTGAAAATTTGAACAAAACCAGGAATATTAACTACCCTACACGTCTCGGACTCGCGGAACGCGCACCGGATTGCAGGTAAGGCAGGTAAGTATCTATTGAAACTAATTTAAACAGGATTGGCTGAAAGAATTTTGGAATATTATTGAATTATGTCTCCAGTACATAAAAGTTGTAAGAATTTTCAAAGTCTATGAAGCGAAAGAAAATTTTTTCGCGTTTTCGTCAATTTTCTCAGTCAGATAGTCTCAGGTAGCCTAACTAGGAACGAATTAGCTGAAAACAGCGTCAAAATGCGTCACCTGGATGCGAAGATATTGACCAATGTATGAAAACTTGGTTCGGTTAGGTAGATTTTTGGTACCTACTAGTTACGTAGAACAATGAAAATTCTATGTATTAAGGTGGCTATGTATGCTAGGCACACGGTCGAGGTGTCGGAAGACGCGTCTCCGCGCGAACTAGCTAACTATGGCGTTACTGAAAAGCGTGCTGAACAAAAATTTTGAATTTCAGCCGAAAAACGTGAATTTTCACTGAAAATCTGAACAAAACCAGGAATATTAACTACCCTACACGTCTCGGACTCGCGGAACGCGCACCGGATTGCAGGTAAGGCAGGTAAGTATCTATTGAAACTAATTTAAACAGGATTGGCTGAAAGAATTTTGGAATATTATTGAATTATGTCTCCAGTACATAAAAGTTGTAAGAATTTTCAAAGTCTATGAAGCGAAAGAAAATTTTTTCGCGTTTTCGTCAATTTTCTCAGTCAGATAGTCTCAGGTAGCCTAACTAGGAACGAATTAGCTGAAAACAGCGTCAAAATGCGTCACCTGGATGCGAAGATATTGACGGTTAGGTTAGGTTAGGTTAGGTTAGGTTAGGTTAGGTTAGGTTAGGTTAGGTTAGGTTAGGTTAGGTTAGGTTAGGTTAGGTTAGGTTAGGTTAGGTTAGGTTAGGTTAGGTTAGGTTAGGTTAGGTTAGGTTAGGTTAGGTTAGGTTAGGTTAGGTTAGGTTAGGTTAGGTTAGGTTAGGTTAGGTTAGGTTAGGTTAGGTTAGGTTAGGTTAGGTTAGGTTAGGTTAGGTTAGGTTAGGTTAGGTTAGGTTAGGTTAGGTTAGGTTAGGTTAGGTTAGGTTAGGTTAGGTTAGGTTAGGTTAGGTTAGGTTAGGTTAGGTTAGGTTAGGTTAGGTTAGGTTAGGTTAGGTTAGGTTAGGTTAGGTTAGGTTAGGTTAGGTTAGGTTAGGTTAGGTTAGGTTAGGTTAGGTTAGGTTAGGTTAGGTTAGGTTAGGTTAGGTTAGGTTAGGTTAGGTTAGGTTAGGTTAGGTTAGGTTAGGTTAGGTTAGGTTAGGTTAGGTTAGGTTAGGTTAGGTTAGGTTAGGTTAGGTTAGGTTAGGTTAGGTTAGGTTAGGTTAGGTTAGGTTAGGTTAGGTTAGGTTAGGTTAGGTTAGGTTAGGTTAGGTTAGGTTAGGTTAGGTTAGGTTAGGTTAGGTTAGGTTAGGTTAGGTTAGGTTAGGTTAGGTTAGGTTAGGTTAGGTTAGGTTAGGTTAGGTTAGGTTAGGTTAGGTTAGGTTAGGTTAGGTTAGGTTAGGTTAGGTTAGGTTAGGTTAGGTTAGGTTAGGTTAGGTTAGGTTAGGTTAGGTTAGGTTAGGTTAGGTTAGGTTAGGTTAGGTTAGGTTAGGTTAGGTTAGGTTAGGTTAGGTTAGGTTAGGTTAGGTTAGGTTAGGTTAGGTTAGGTTAGGTTAGGTTAGGTTAGGTTAGGTTAGGTTAGGTTAGGTTAGGTTAGGTTAGGTTAGGTTAGGTTAGGTTAGGTTAGGTTAGGTTAGGTTAGGTTAGGTTAGGTTAGGTTTTTTTTTTTTTTTTTTTTATTTTTGGTTTTGGCAGGAGTGGGAAATCCTCATGGACGCCCAGACTGCTTCACTTGTGACACAGTCTGGGCAGTGCCGGACTCTTACCGGCTAAAACCCACTCCTGCCTTACCAGTTACCTCTGACGTGATCAGAGCCATTGTTTCCTATTTATTCCATTTACATTCTTGGTTTTTTTTTTTTTTTTTTTTTTCAACAATTTCACGATCGCTAACTCGACAGACAATACATTACGTATTTCACTAAACTTATTAATACAGAAAAATTATACTACTTCCTTTTTACATAATTATTTCCTTATATACATTTTTTTTTTTTTCTCCTTTTGGACTTAAGAATATTGTTTTTTTTTTTTTTTTTTTTTCTTCTTTCTTATGTTTTAGGTACTTAAATTATATAAACTATTATATATGTAAGTATCCTGGGTTGCTTATGCTATCTTATTTCTATTATTTACTATATTACCTATTCTAACACAATATTCTAAAAATTTATCTCTATTTCTACCGCTTATTATACTCGCTAAAACATCTTCCGTTAGTTTCTGTCCGAGGTCTTGCTCGGCCTCATACCGCGCTTTCCCTGTGATCGGGCACTCCAACAGGACATGTAGCACCGTTTCGTCCTTGCCCGGCTCACAGGCGCACGATGCGTTCTCCTTACACTTGAAGCGTTTCAGGTATGCGGAGAACCCACCGTGCCCTGTGAGGATTTGTGTCGTGAAACTTGTGGGCTTTATTTTCCGCACTACTTTATACGCCGCAATTGCGTCGGGGAAGAAAATTTTTGTGCCGGAGGCTGTTTCTCCGGACTTATATCTCCTGTTCCATTCCTCAAGCGACCCCATACGGATCTGCCGCTTGACGAATGAAACAGGGCACAGGTCGTAGTCCGGCTTCTTCTTCAACCCCAGGGCGGCTTCCTTTGCGAGTTTGTCGGCTCGCTCATTTCCCTCCAATCCTGCGTGAGCTTTTATCCAGAACAAGGACACCCTCTTGTTCTGTAGCTCACAGCGGCGAAGGGTGTCTCTTGTTTCCACTGCCAGGGGATGGGGGCAACTCGCACTGACCACCGACTGGAGAGCCGCCATGGAGTCGCTGAAGATGCCGAACGTGTCTTCCCTTCGCTTGAGCGCTTCGCCAGCCGCTCTTTGTAGGGCCAATAGCTCCGCCTGATAGACGGTGCAGAAAGACGGCAAGGCAAGTTTGAGGGCCTTTATTTCAGCGGCACTATTCCACAAAGACAGCGCCGCCCCGACTTTGCCCTCAATCTTGCTGCCGTCTGTGAAAATACGCACAGCAAAATTGCTGTGGTCCCGATATTGTTCATCGTCTATCAGGCTGCTTAACTGCAGTGTGGTCTGCTCCGCGGGGTGCGGGAACTTCAACACTGGAGCCATCCGCTCAATCTCTCTGTCTCCTAGTACTGACTGGGGCACTCCCCTCTTGGCCTCGTACAGCGCTGCCGCTTCGCGGATGCGCAGATCGATTGGGAGTATCCCAGCCAGCACCAGTGCCGAGTTTAGGGAGACTGTGCGGTAGGCTCTACACAGCTTTTGCGCAAACCCTCTTTGGACCACGTTTAGCTGTTTTATGACCCCTAGCTTGTTTGCGGCTGGCGCCCACGCACTCGCAGCGTACAAAAGCGTAGGCTCAACCGCTGCGGTGTAAATGACCCGGATAACCTCCGGGCTTAAACCCCAGCTCACCCGGGCCGCTCTGGCCAGCTGCTTGTAAAGGTTAGGTTAGGTTAGGTTAGGTTAGGTTAGGTTAGGTTAGGTTAGGTTAGGTTAGGTTAGGTTAGGTTAGGTTAGGTTAGGTTAGGTTAGGTTAGGTTAGGTTAGGTTAGGTTAGGTTAGGTTAGGTTAGGTTAGGTTAGGTTAGGTTAGGTTAGGTTAGGTTAGGTTAGGTTAGGTTAGGTTAGGTTAGGTTAGGTTAGGTTAGGTTAGGTTAGGTTAGGTTAGGTTAGGTTAGGTTAGGTTAGGTTAGGTTAGGTTAGGTTAGGTTAGGTTAGGTTAGGTTAGGTTAGGTTAGGTTAGGTTAGGTTAGGTTAGGTTAGGTTAGGTTAGGTTAGGTTAGGTTAGGTTAGGTTAGGTTAGGTTAGGTTA